>CM038631.1:25368791-26686291 GCA_021554675.1 Leuciscus idus
TTTGAGTCGGGGATGAAGTATGACATGTCTGCCAACTAGTGGAGGGGAGGTCGAACGAAATTTGACACCCTATTTGACAAAATCGGCCGTTTTATTCAGTGCCGCATCTTGTCGAGTAAACTCGACCGTGGCGCCCAGAGGGTTAAACATAACACTAAACCGCCATTAGGTGTCGCCAGGCGACCATCTTAATGAGCGAGTCATTGATTCATTCGTTCAAACGATTCGTTCGAATGACTGAGTCATTCATGATTGAGACAGATGTTTATGGATTGACCATTGAATCTTTGAGTCAACCGATTCGTTTCAAAATGCTGAATCATTCAGTAATGAGAAAAGAAGTTGCTGTGAGATGCGCGATGGTTCTGCTGTGATTTTTGTTTAACTATTTTTGCTGCTGAAACAGAACAAAAACAGTCAATATTGCATCTAAAATGTAAGTGACTTAATTGTAACTGTTTATTAACCTGTTGTATGAAATCAATGTCACAGTTTCAATCGTGATTGTATTCAGGAAACAGTAGCCTACTCGTCAAGTGAGGTTGCTTAACTCTATCATAGGTTATAAAATATATAAAAACTCCATATTTGTAATTTTTATAGTCAGTATGTTGTTAACTGGGTTGCTTTTTTGTGTGCTGCGCTCATTTGTTCACAATTCTCCTGGAGAAGCTGCATGAGCCTCAGCAGGGCAACCGTTACCATTGATCAGTAATACATTTATTATTAACTGCTGATTGCAACTTAAAATGAATGTAATGAAATTAGAATAATCTCTCGTTTTAGTGATTCCCAAGTTTTTTTTTTTTTGTTATTGACGTTCTAATCAGGCTATACTCTGGTCGGGCAAGTAAAATTCTCTTTCAGGTAGGCCTATTGTATATATATATAAATATATTAGGGATGTCGGTTAATCGACGTGTGACACCGCTGGGGGCTTTTAAATCGCTAACTTAAAGTAAAATACAGATGTCTGCACAGACTTTAATAATGGTGCTGAGTAGAGCGAGCATTTTCAATGAATTCCTATGGAAGTAGGAATTAACTAAAAAGCGTTCGCTCTGTTCTGCTCGTTCCTCGCAGTGGGCGCTCACAGTTATGAATGCCTGTTTAGCCAAGAGCTTTTAGTTTAATTTTAAAATGAACGCCATTTCGGGGGGTAGATTGCTTGAATTTATTTTACAAAAGCACAATGTTGTGTTTTATTGCGAGTGTATAAATATAAGTAAACACTTTGCAGTTTGAATGATGTCCTGTATGAACAAAATTATGTGCCAATTATGTTTTTGTGTCTACTGTTAAATCACACACACATTCCAGCATTGCAAACTTGACATCGCAGCCTGTTCATTATAGCCTTAATAAAATATAATAAAATAGTAAACCTAACATATACACACTGCTCTGTTTAAATAGTCAGTAGTACAATTCGTACATTCACAGTAAGCACTGCTCCACTGTGATTTTTCCAAGCACATTTTTGCGCGTGTGAAGAGGATGATTTTTTCCGTCGATATTGGAACACGAGTGAAGTACAAAGCCT
This sequence comes from Leuciscus idus, assembly GCA_021554675.1. Classification (NCBI taxonomy): domain Eukaryota; kingdom Metazoa; phylum Chordata; class Actinopteri; order Cypriniformes; family Leuciscidae; genus Leuciscus; species Leuciscus idus. The sequence continues at coordinate 25,370,335 of CM038631.1, forward strand.
ATAATAAAGAATAGTTTAGCATCCAAATACATCGCAACTGTTGAAACGTTTTGATTCTAATGAAAGGGTTACGTGAGCCCAACACTTACTTTCGTTTTTATTTTTACATTAAATTTAAAGGATTTGTTGCGGAATATTTCGTCTTTATTATATATATATATATATATATATATATATATATAAATATAGCTGCGAGCAGCGATGGAGGGCCCAAGCCGGTGACACCGCCACCCCGGTGCCTTTAGTGTAACTAAAGGCACCAGGGTGGCGGTGCCACCGGCTTGGGCCCGCAATCGCTGCTCGCAGCTATATTTATTCTTCTTATTCTTATTTTTCTGTCAACCTTTCGGGCACTTTTGAGACCCTTAACGTGCTCGATAACTCTTGAAACTTTGCACACGGGTCAGAACCCGCGGCCATCAGGGCCGGGCTGAAGCTGGTACCCGGGCGTGGCAGGGGGGCTCGACAGCGCCCCCTTGAACAGGGTCCGAAAACTTGGTCCATAAATCAGACACGCTTGCATGTAATAATATGAAACTCGGTACACATATAGATCTCATCGGGCCGAACAACTTTCGTACTTTTACTTTTTACGCCAGCCCAACAGGAAGTTGGCTATTATGGGTTGTTTGGAAACGCATGCTGTGGAATTTAATGTACTGCTCCTAGGGAATTCATCCATTCGCCTCCAAACTCAGTCAGCATGAAGTCAAGACATTGAGGATTCTAAATTGCCGACGGATTTTTGATATCTCGAACGGTTTGGCCGTGGCAAGGAAACGAATTTATGGCGAGAAAAGAGAAACACGAAGTGGAATAACTTCTGCATACATTAACTGATCTTGATGAAACTTCAGCAGTGTGTTCGTGGTAAGAGGCCGATCAGATGGATGTAACTATTGTGAGTCAAAGTTATAGCGCCACCAACTGGCAGCAGGAAGTGTGTCACTTTCAACATGCTTTTGACAAAAGTGGGCGGGTTAGTTTTAACTACAGTAAAAAAAAAATAGTTTGTATATTGTACTCATCAAGCCGGACAACTTTCTAATTTACATTCATTAGCTCCGGCCATCAGGAAGTCAGATATTTTGGTCTGAATGTGGATTTTTTTTTGCAAAATCAGCCTCTGAATTTTTAGCCACTCCTCTTAAACTATTTATTTTATTCCCACCAAACTTTTTCAACATGATACAAATATATTAATGATGCTAAATTGTAAACGGATATTGAATATCTCAAACGGTTTTGCTATGGCGAGGGATTAAATTAATGTCAAAAAGGAAGCAGGAAACATCTCATAACTTCTAAAAATGTAATTATACACCATTTATTTTTATATAAAATTATACAAATATTAGAACTAAACCCATTTTATTCTGTTTTTGCTATTCAAGGAGTATGAAAAAGTTAAAAACAGGCTATTTAGTGCTATTTGGTTCAACAAAAAAGCAAACATAGGGCTATACTGCCCTCTTGTGTCCAAAAGGAAATCAAAATAGTATATAAAACGTTTTACTAGGTAGGCCTATTGTATTTAAATATAAATGTATTAGGTATGACTGTGAGGATATTTTCCCATCGGTTAATCGACGTGTGACACGAGCGGGTGCTTTTAAATCGCTAATATAAAAGTGAAAGTAAAAAACGGACGTCCGCACTGACATTGATAATGGTGCACGTTGGAAAGAATGATACTTTTAAACACTAAACCGCCATTAGGTGTCGCCAGGCGACCATCTTAATGAGCGAGTCATTGATTCATTCGTTCAAACGATTCGTTCGAATGACTGAGTCATTCATGATTGAGACAGATGTTTATGGATTGACCATTGAATCTTTGAGTCAACCGATTCGTTTCAAAATGCTGAATCATTCAGTAATGAGAAAACAAGTTGCTGTGAGATGCGCGATGGTTCTGCTGTGATCTTTGTTTAACTATTTTTGCTGCTGAAACAGAACAAAAACAGTCAATATTGCATCTAAAATGTAAGTGACTTAATTGTAACTGTTTATTAACCTGTTGTATGAAATCAATGTCACAGTTTCAATCGTGATTGTATTCAGGAAATAGTAGCCTACTCGTCAAGTGAGGTTGCTTATATGTTATGGCTGGACTCCCAGCATGTGCGACCAAACCCCTACAGATGATCCAGAATGCTGCAGCTCGTCTTGTCTTCAACGAGCCCAAGAGGGCCCACGTCACTCCTCTGTTCATCTCTCTGCACTGGCTACCTCTAGCTGCTCGCATCAAGTTCAAGGCACTGACGCTTGCTTACAGAACTATCACAGGCTCAGCTCCCTCCTACTTTCACTCACTCCTACGAGTCTACATCCCTACCAGACACCTACGATCGGTCAACGAGCGACGTCTCGTGGTTCCATCACAGAAAGCCACAAAATCACTTTCCAGAACATTCTCATTTACAGTTCCATGCTGGTGGAACGCTCTCCCCACCCTCATCCGGAATGCAGAATCCCTGACAACATTCAAAAAACAGCTGAAAACCAATCTCTTCCGTGAGCACTTAACCTTATAGAAAAAAAAAAAAAAAAAAAAAAAAAAAAAAAATCCGTTCCCTTTGAAACATCACTTATCAGGCTTATGCTACTCTGAATAATACCTGAACTTCGTATTTTGAGCACTTCCTGCGTTGTTGTTGCTTTTGCCTCTTTATGATGACTCGCTGAACTTAGTCCTAATTTGTAAGTCGCTTTGGATAAGGGCGTCTGCTAAATGACTAAATGTAAATGTAAATGTTATAAAATATATAAAAACTCCATATTTGTCATTTTTATAGTCAGTATGTTGTTAACTGGGTTGCTTTTTTGTGTGCTGCGCTCATTTGTTTACAATTCTCCTGGAGAAGCTGCATGAGCCTCAGCAGGGCAACCTTGTTACCATTGATCAGTAAGACATTTATTATTAACTGCTGATTGCAACTTAAAATGAATGTAATGAAATTAGAATAATCTCTCATTTTAGTGATTCCCAAGTAATTTGTTTTGTTATTGACGTTCTAATCAGGCTATACTCTGGTCGGGCAAGTAAAATTCTCTTTCAGGTAGGCCTATTGTATTTATATATTAGGGATGTGACTGTGATAACATTTTCCCACCGGTTAATCGACGTGTGACACCGCTGAGGGCTTTTAAATCGCTAACTTAAAAGCGAAAATAAAATACAGATGTCCGCACAGACATTGATAATGGTGCGGAGTAGAGCGAGCATTTTCAATGTATTCCTATGGAAGTAGGAATAAACTAATACATTTTATTTATGTTTTTATGTGTCCACTGTTCAACCGCAACCGCGTCACACACACACACACACACACACATTCCAGAATTGCAATCTTGACATCGCAGCCTGTTCATTATAGCCCTAATACAATATAATAATAAAAATAGTCAACATAACATATACGAATTACACTGCTCTGTTTAAATAGTCAGTAGTACAATTTGTACCATTCACAGTAAGCAGAGCTCCACTGTGATGTTTCCAAGCACATTTTTGCGCGTGTGAAGAGGATGATTTTTTCCATCGATATTGGAACACGAGTGAAGTACAAAGCCTATAATAAAGAATAGTTTAGCATCCAAATACATCGCAAATATTGAAACATTTTGATTCTAATGAGAGGGTTACGTGAGACCAACACGGCTTACTTTCGTTTTTATTTTTACATTAAATTTAAAGGATTTGTTGTGGAATATTTTGAGTGTATCATAAAATCAGAATAAGGTAAAATAAGTAAAATTTCCCGTCTTTATTATATATATATATATATATATATATATATATGTGTGTGTATATATATATATATATATATATATATGTGTGTATATATATATATATATATATATATATATATATATATATAAATATAGCTGCGAGCAGCGATGGAGGGCCCAAGCCGGTGACACCGCCACCCCGGTGCCTTTAGTGTAACTAAAGGCACCAGGGTGGCGGTGCCACCGGCTTGGGCCCGCAATCGCTGCTCGCAGCTATATTTATTCTTATTTTTCTGTCAACCTTTCGGGCACTTTTGAGACCCTTAACGTGCTCGAAAACTCTTGAAACTTTGCACACGGGTCAGAACCCGCGGCCATCAGGGCCGGGCTGAAGCTGGTACCCGGGCGTGGCAGGGGGGCTCAACAGCGCCCCCTTGAACGGGGTCCGAAAACTTGGTCCATAAATCAGACACGCTTGCATGTAATAATATGAAACTCGGTACATATATAGATCTCATCGGGCCGAACAACTTTCCTACTTTTACTTTTTACGCCAGCCCAACAGGAAGTCGGCTATTATGGGTTGTTTGGAAACGCATGCTGTGGAATTAGATGTACTTCTCCTAGAGAATTCATCCAATCGCCTCCAAACTCGGTGTGCATGAAGACAAGACATTGAAGATGCTAAATTGCGGACGGATTTTTGATATCTTGAACGGTTTGGCCGTGGCGAGGACACGAATTGATGTCGAATAAGGGACACAGGAAGTGTATTATAACTTCAGCATACATTAACTGATCTTGATTAAACTTCAGCAGTGTGTTCGTTGTAAGAGGCCGATCACATGGATGTGACTATTGTGAGTCAAAGTTATAGCGCCACCAACTGGCAGCAGGAAGTGTGTCCCTTTCAAAATGCTTTGAAATCACCCTCTTATTTTTACCCGATTTGCCTCAAAGTTTGTGTATAATGTAAACACACGGCAGATGTAGACCTGTGAAAGGATTTTTGATATCTTTAATACTGTTGCCATGGCAACGCTTCAAACTTTAATATTCTTTTTTGATGCTTTTGAGACTCTTAACATACTTGAAATTGGATGAAACTCGACAGACACATCACATTTATTAGCCCGTAGACATGTGCAAAGTTTCAGAAACGGGCGTGGTGAGGGGCTCAGTAGCGCCACCTTTAGTCATAAGTGGGTGGGTTAGTTTTATCAACAGCAACAAAACTTGGTATGTGTATTGTTCTCATCAAGACTGACAACTTTCTAATTTACATTAACGATCTCCGACCAACAGGAAGAGAGATATTTTGGTTTGAATGTGGATTTTCTGAAGAATTTTCTCTCCCTCTCTCTGTGTCTCTGTGTGTGTGAGGGGAGGGGGGATTTGACTATTGCTTTTATATTGTTAATCAAGGTTTCAGGGGCTTTTGGGGTCCTTAACGTGCTCAAAAACTCTTGAAACTTTACATACAAGTCGGAACCCCCTGCCATCAGGGACGGGTTGAAGCTGGTACCCGGGCGTGGCAGGGGGGCTCAACAGCGCCCCCTTGAACGGGGTCCCAAAACTTGGTCCATAGATCAAACACGCTTGCATGAATTAATTTGAAACTCGGTACACATATAGATATCATCGGGCCGAACAACTTTCGTGCTCTAAGTTTTACGCCAGCCCAACAGGAAGTCGGCTATTATGGGTTGTTTGGAAAACGCTTGCTGTGGAATGCGAAGTACTCCTCCTAGAGAATTCATCCAATCCCCACCAAACTCGGTGTGCATGAAGTCAAGACATTGAGGATTCTAAATTGCAGACGGATTTTTGATATCTCGAACGGTTTGGCCGTGGCGAGGAAACGAATTTATGACGAGAAAAGAGAAACACGAAGTGGAATAACTTCTGCATACATTAACTGATCTTGATGAAACTTCAGCAGTGTGTTCGTGGTAAGAGGCCGATCAGATGGATGTAACTATTGTGAGTCAAAGTTATAGCGCCACCAAGTGGCAGCAGGAAGTGTGTCACTTTCAACAACTTTCGTACTTTTACTTTTTACGCCAGCCCAACAGGAAGTCGGCTATTATGGGTTGTTTGGAAACGCATGCTGTGGAATTTAATGTACTCCTCCTAGGGAATTCATCCATTCGCCTCCAAACTCGGTCAGCATGAAGTCAAGACATTGAGGATGATAAATTGCGGACGGATTTTTGATATCTCAAACGGTTTGGCTGTGGCGAGGAAGCAAATTTATGGCGAATAATGGAAACAGGAAGTGTGTTATAACTTCTGCATACATTAACTGATCTTGATTAAACTTCAGCAGTGTGTTCGTTGTAAGAGGCCGATCACATGGATGTGACTATTGTGAGTCAAAGTTATAGCGCCACCAACTGGCAGTAGGAAGTGTGTCCCTTTCAAAATGCTTTGAAATCACCCTCTTATTTTTACCCGATTTGCTTCAAAGTTTATGTGTATAATGTAAACACACGGCAGATGTAGACCTGTGAAAGGATTTTTGATATCTTTAATACTGTTGCCATGGCAACGCTTCAAACTTTAATATTCTTTTTTGATGCTTTTGAGACTCTTAACATACTTGAAATTGGATGAAACTCAACAGACACATCACATTTATTAGCCCGTAGACATGTGCAAAGTTTCAGAAACGGGCGTGGTGAGGGGCTCAGTAGCGCCACCTTTAGTCATAAGTGGGGGCTTAGTTTTAAGTAGAGTCACAAAAATCGTTATGTATATTGTTCTCATCAAGCCGGACAACTTTCTAATTTATAGTCATAAGCTGTGACCAACAGGAAGTGAGATATTTTGATTTGAATGTGATTTTTTGGAGAATTCTCTCCCTCTCTCTCTCTGCCTCTGCGTCTCTGTGTGTGTGAGGGGTGGGGGGATTTGTCTTTTGAGTGAGATTTGTTTAAAATTCCTGTTTTTCAAGGTTTCAGGGGCTTTTGGGGCCTTAAACGTGCTCGAAAACTCTTGAAACTTTGCACACAGGTCAGAACGTGCGGCCATCAGGGCCGGGCTGAAGCTGGTACCCGGGCGTGGCAGGGGGGCTCAACAGCGCCCCCTGGAACGGGATCCGAACACTTGTCCATAAATCAAACACACTTGCATGTAATGATATGAAACTCGGTACACATATAGATCTCATCGGGCCGAACAACTTTCGTGCTCTAAGTTTTACGCCAGCCCAACAGGAAGTCGGCTATTATGGGTTGTTTGGAAAACGCTTGCTGTGGAATGCGAAGTACTCCTCCTAGAGAATTCATCCAATCCCCACCAAACTCGGTGTGCATGAAGTCAAGACATTGAGGATTCTAAATTGCGGACAGATTTTTGATATCTCGAACGGTTTGGCCGTGGCGAGGAAACGAATTTCTGACGAGAAAAGAGAAACACGAAGTGGAATAACTTCTGCATACATTAACTGATCTTGATGAAACTTCAGCAGTGTGTTCGTGGTAAGAGGCCGATCAGATGGATGTAACTATTGTGAGTCAAAGTTATAGCGCCACCAAGTGGCAGCAGGAAGTGTGTCACTTTCAACATGCTTTTGACAAAAGTGAGCGGGTTAGTTTTAACTACAGTAAAAAAAAAATAGTTTGTATATTGTACTCATCTAGCCGGACAACTTTCTAATTTACATTCATTAGCTCCGGCCATCAGGAAGTCAGATATTTTGGTCTGAATGTGGATTTTTTTGCAAAATCAGCCTCTGAATTTTTAGCCACTCCTCTTAAACTATTTATTTTATTCCCACCAAACTTTTTCAACATGATGAAAATACATTAAATATGCTAAATTGTGAACGGATAATAAATATCTCAAACGGTTTTGATATGGCGAGGGATTAAAGTAATGTCAAAAAAGGAATCAGAAAACATCTCATATCTTCTACAAATGTAATTATACACCGTTTATTTTTATAGAAAATTATACAAATATTAGAACTAAACCCATTTTATTCTGTTTTTGCAATTCAAGAAGTATAAAAAAAGTTAAAAACAGGCTATTTAGTGCTATTTGGTTCAACAAAAAAGCAAACATAGGGCTATACTGCCCTCTTGTGTCCAAAAGGATATAAAAATAGTATATTAAACTTTTTACTAGGTAGGCCTATATTGTATTTAAATATAAATGTATTAGGTATATGACTGTGAGGATATTTTCCCATCGATTAATCGACGTGTGACACGAGCGGGTGCTTTTAAATCGCTAATATAAAAGTGAAAGTAAAATTCGGACGTCCGCACGGACATTGATAACGGTGCACACACGTTGGAAAGAATGATACTTTTAAACATAACACTAAACCGCCATTAGGTGTCGCCAGGCGACCGTCTTAATGAGCGAGTCATTGATTCATTCGTTCAAACGATTCGTTCGAATGACTGAGTCATTCATGATTGAGACAGATGTTCATGGATTGATCATTGAATCTTTGAGTCAACCGATTCGTTCAAAATGCTGAATCATTCAGTAATGAGAAAACAAGTTGCCGTGAGATGCGCGACGGTTCTGCTGTGATCTTTGTTTAACTATTTTTGCTACTGAAACAGAACAGAAACAGTCAATATTGCATCTAAAATGTAAGTGACTTAATTATAACTGTTTATTAACCTGTTGTATGAAATCAATGTCACAGTTTCAATCGTGATTGTATTCAGGAAACGGTAGCCTACTCGTCAAGTGAGGTTGCTTAACTCTATCATAGGTTATAAAATATATAAAAACTCCATATTTGTAATTTTTATAGTCAGTATGTTGTTAACTGGGTTTCTTTTTTGTGTGCTGCGCTCATTTGTTTACGTTTCTCCTGGAGAAGCTGCACGAGTCTCAGCAGCGCAACCTTGTTACCATTGATCAGTAATACATTTATTATCAACTGTTGATTGCAACTTAAAATGAATGTAATAAAATTAGAATAATCTCTCGTTTTTTTGTGATTCCCAAGTTATTTTTTGTCATTGACGTTCTAATCAGGCTACTCTGGTCGGGCTAAATTCTCTTTCAGGTAGGCCTATTGTATATATATAAATATATTAGGGATGTCGGTTAATCGACGTGTGACACCGCTGGGGGCTTTTAAATCGCTAACTAAAAAAAATACAGATGTCTGCACAGACTTTAATAATGGTGCTGAGTAGAGCGAGCATTTTCAATGAATTCCTATGGAAGTAGGAATTAACTAAAAAACGTTCGCTCTGTTCTGCTCGTTCCTCGCCGTGGGCGCTCACAGTTATGAATGCCTGTTTAGCCAAGAGCTTTTAGTTTAATTTTAAAATGAACGCCATTTCGGGGGGTGGATTGCTTGAATTTATTTTACAAAAGCACAATGTTGTGTTTTATTGCGAGTATATATAAATATAAGTAAACACTTTGCAGTTTGAATGATGTCCTGTATGAACAAAATGATGTGCCAATTATGTTTTTATGTGTCTACTGTTAAATCACACACACATTCCAGCATTGCAAACTTGACATCGCAGCCTGTTCATTATAGCCTTAATAAAATATAATAAAATAGTAAACCTAACATATACACACTGCTCTGTTTAAATAGTCAGTAGTACAGTTCGTACATTCACAGTAAGCACTGCTCCACTGTGATTTTTCCAAGCACATTTTTGCGCGTGTGAAGAGGATGATTTTTTCCGTCGATATTGGAACACGAGTGAAGTACAAAGCCTATAATAAAGAATAGTTTAGCATCCAAATACATCACAACTGTTGAAACGTTTTGATTCTAATGAAAGGGTTACGTGAGCCCAACACTTACTTTCGTTTTTATTTTTACATTAAATTTAAAGGATTTGTTGTGGAATATTTTGAGTGTATCATAAAATCAGAATAAGGTAAGACAAGTAAAATTTCCCGTCTTTATTATATATATATATATATATATATATATATATATATATATATATGTATATATATATATATATATATATATATATATATATATATATATATATATGTATGTATATATATATATATATATGTAAATATAGCTGCGAGCAGCGATGGAGGGCCCAAGCCGGTGGAACCGCCACCCCGGTGCCTTTAGTGTAACTAAAGGCACCAGGGTGGCGGTGCCACCGGCTTGGGCCCGCAATCGCTGCTCGCAGCTATATTTATTATTAGGGCCCGAGCACCGATGGTGAGAGGACCCTATTGTTTTTGCTCTGTTTATTATTATTAGGGCCCGAGCACCGATGGTGAGAGGACCCTATTGTTTTTGCTCTGTTTATTATTCTTCTTCTTCTTCTTCTTCTCCAAAGTGAATCGCTTTTTAGAGGGCCTTAACATGCTCGAAAACTCATGAAACTTTGCACACGCTTCAGAAGTGGTGAAAATTTACGTGTGATATGGTTTTCAAAATTGGGTGGGGCAAATTCTGTAAATTATTGCCCCCACATTTTGCCCCGGCTCTACGTTTCACGCACAGGTATGAAATTTGGTACATACATGTAATGACCCAATACCTACAAAAAAGTCTCTTGGAGCATAGCCCTAAACACAACAGGAAGTGAGCTATTTTGAACTTCCTCCTAGATTTTGGGCATATTTCGTAATTTCCTGATGTTGTAACGAACTCCTCCGACAGATTTCATCTGATCCTCTTCAAATTTGGTGAGTGTAATCTTATGGCCTTTGCGACGTTAAATTGCGAAGATCTAGAGTTTTCGTCGAAGGGTGTGCCCTCGGCGGCCTGACAAATGTTCACCCAATTTCGGCCTTTTGGTGATATATGCATGATCAGATAAGTTCTCTGTCAATATTGCTTGCAGTTCCGATGTTGCTAGGCAACCACAGACAGCCTGCAGTAACTTAGGCATACAATTTCCAATCTGTCCCAAACTTCACATGTTTGATAAGAGTCCTGTCCTGAACACATGACCATGCTCATTATGGTTATAGCAATAGTGCCACCTGCTGGTAGCAGGAAGTGTGGCAAATACAAAACGTGCTTGAAAAATCATGAAACTTTGCACTCACTTCAGAAGTGGTGAAAATGTACGTGTGATAAGGTTTTCAAAATTGGATGGGGCAAAATGGCTTAATTATTGCCCCCACATTTTGCCCCGGCTCTAGGTTTCACGTACAGGTATGAAATTTGGTACCTACATGTAATGACCCAATACCTACAAAAAAGTATCTTGGAGCGTAGCCCTAAACACAACAGGAAATCAGCTATTTTGAACTTCCTCTCAGATTTCGTGCAGTTTTTGCCATTTCCTAATGTTGTACTTTAACGAACTCCTCCTACAGTTTTGATCTGATCCTCTTCAAATTTGGTGAGTGTACTCTTAAGGCCTTTCCTAAAGCCACCGGGTGGCGGTGGCAGGGGTGCGAGGGCCCTTTTCAGCGCTGCTTGCAGCTTTAATTCTTCTTCTTCTTCTTCTTCTTCTTCTTCTTCTTCTCCAAAGTGAATCGCTTTTTAGAGGGCCTTAACATGCTCGAAAACTCATGAAACTTTGCACACGCTTCAGAAGTGGTGAAAATTTACGTGTGATATGGTTTTCAAAATTGGGTGGGGCAAATTCTGTAAATTATTGCCCCCACATTTTGCCCCGGCTCTACGTTTCACGCACAGGTATGAAATTTGGTACATACATGTAATGACCCAATACCTACAAAAAAGTCTCTTGGAGCATAGCCCTAAACACAACAGGAAGTGAGCTATTTTGAACTTCCTCCTAGATTTTGGGCATTTTTCGTAATTTCCTGATGTTGTACTTTAACGAACTCCTCCTACAGATTTCATCTGATCCTCTTCAAATTTGGTGAGTGTAATCTTATGGCCTTTGCGACGTTAAATTGCGAAGATCTAGAGTTTTCGTTGAAGGGTGTGCCCTCGGCGGCCTGACAAATGTTCACCCAATTTCGGCCTTTTGGTGATATATGCATGATCAGATAAGTTCAATATTAATGTTGCTTGCAGTTCCGATGTTGCTAGGCAACCACAGACAGCCTGCAGTAACTCAGGCATACAATTTCCAATCTGTCCCAAACTTCACATGTTTGATAAGAGTCCTGTCCTGAACACATGACCATGCTCATTATGGTTATAGCAATAGTGCCACCTGCTGGTAGCAGGAAGTGTGGCAAATACAAAACGTGCTTGAAAAATCATGAAACTTTGCACACATTTCAGAAGTGGTGAAAATGTACGTGTGATATGGTTTTCAAAATTAGATGGGGCAAAATGGCTTAATTATTGCCCCCACATTTTGCCCCGGCTCTAGGTTTCACGTACAGGTATGAAATTTGGTACCTACATGTAATGACCCAATACCTACAAAAAAGTATCTTGGAGCGTAGCCCTAAACACAACAGGAAATCAGCTATTTTGAACTTCCTCTCAGATTTCGTGCAGTTTTTGCCATTGCCTGATGTTGTACTTTAACGAACTCCTCCTACAGTTTTGATCTGATCCTCTTCAAATTTGGTGAGTGTAATCTTAAGGCCTTTCCTAAAGCCACCGGGTGGCGGTGGCAGGGGTGCGAGGGCCCTTTTCATCGCTGCTTGCAGCTTTAATTAGGGCCCAAGCCCTGAAAGGGCGAAGGCCCTATTGTTTCCGGTAGGATTATTTATTATTATTATTATTATTATTTTTCTGTCAACCTTTCGGGCACTTTTGAGACCCTTAACGTGCTCGAAAACTCTTGAAACTTTGCACACAGGTCAGAACCCGCGGCCATCAGGGCCGGGCTAAAGCTGGTACCCGGGCGTGGCAGGGGGGCTCAACAGCGCCCCCTTGAACGGGGTCGGAAAACTTGGTCCATAAATCAGACACGCTTGCATGTAATAATATGAAACTCGGTACATATATAGATCTCATCGGGCCGAACAACTTTCGTACTTTTACTTTTTACGCCAGCCCAACAGGAAGTCGGCTATTATGGGTTGTTTGGAAACGCATGCTGTGGAATTTGATCTACTCCTCCTACAGAATTCATCAATTCGCCTCCAAACTCAGTCAGCATGAAGTCAAGACATTGAGGATGCTAAATTGCGGACAGATTTTTGATATCTCGAACGGTTTGGCCGTGGCGAGGACACGAATTGATGGCGAATAATGGAAACAGGAAGTGTGTTATAACTTCTGCATACATTAACTGATCTTGATTCAACTTCAGCAGTGTGTTCGTTGTAAGAGGCCGATCACATGGATGTGACTATTGTGAGTCAAAGTTATAGCGCCACCAACTGGCAGCAGGAAGTGTGTCCCTTTCAAAATGCTTTGAAATCACCCTCTTATTTTTACCCGATTTGCTTCAAAGTTTATGTGTATAATGTAAACACACGGCAGATGTAGACCTGTGAAAGGATTTTTGATATCTTTAATACTGTTGCCATGGCAACGCTTCAAACTTTAATATTCTTTTTTGATGCTTTTGAGACTCTTAACATACTTGAAATTGGATGAAACTCGACAGACACATCACATTTATTAGCCCGTAGACATGTGCAAAGTTTCAGAAACGGGCGTGGTGAGGGGCTCAGTAGCGCCACCTTTAGTCATAAGTGGGGGGGTTAGTTTTATCAACAGCAACAAAACTTGGTATGTGTATTGTTCTCATCAAGACGGACAACTTTCTAATTTACATTAACGATCTCCGACCAACAGGAAGAGAGATATTTTGGTTTGAATGTGGATTTTCTGAAGAATTTTCTCTCCCTCTCTCTGTGTCTCTGTGTGTGTGAGGGGAGGGGGGATTTGACTATTGCTTTTATATTGTTAATCAAGGTTTCAGGGGCTTTTGGGGTCCTTAACGTGCTCAAAAACTCTTGAAACTTTACATACAAGTCGGAACCCCCTGCCATCAGGGACGGGTTGAAGCTGGTACCCGGGCGTGGCAGGGGGGCTCAACAGCGCCCCCTTGAACGGGGTCCCAAAACTTGGTCCATAGATCAAACACGCTTGCATGAATTAATTTGAAACTCGGTACACATATAGATATCATCGGGCCGAACAACTTTCCCCCGGTCAAGTTTTACGCCAGCCCAACAGGAAGTCGGCTATTATGGGTTGTTTGGAAAACGCTTGCTGTGGAATGCGAAGTACTCCTCCTAGAGAATTCATCCAATCCCCACCAAACTCGGTGTGCATGAAGTCAAGACATTGAAGATTCTAAATTGCGGACGGATTTTTGATATCTCGAACGGTTTGGCCGTGGCGAGGAAACGAATTTATGGCGAGAAAAGAGAAACACGAAGTGGAATAACTTCTGCATACATTAACTGATCTTGATGAAACTTCAGCAGTGTGTTCGTGGTAAGAGGCCGATCAGATGGATGTAACTATTGTGAGTCAAAGTTATAGCGCCACCAACTGGCAGCAGGAAGTGTGTCACTTTCAACATGCTTTTGACAAAAGTGGGCGGGTTAGTTTTAACTACAGTAAAAAAAAAATAGTTTGTATATTGTACTCATCAAGCCGGACAACTTTCTAATTTACATTCATTAGCTCCGGCCATCAGGAAGTCAGATATTTTGGTCTGAATGTGGATTTTTTTGCAAAATCAGCCTCTGAATTTTTAGCCACTCCTCTTAAACTATTTATTTTATTCCCACCAAACTTTTTCAACATGATGAAAATACATTAAAGATGCTAAATTGTGAACGGATATTGAATATCTCAAACGGTTTTGATATGGCGAGGGATTAAAGTAATGTCAAAAAAGGAATCAGAAAACATCTCATATCTTCTACAAATGTAATTATACACCGTTTATTTTTATATAAAGTTATACAAATATTAGAACTAAACCCATTTTATTCAGTTTTTGCAATTCAAGAAGTATAAAAAAAGTTAAAAACAGGCTATTTAGTGCTATTTGGTTCAACAAAAAAGCAAACATAGGGCTATACTGCCCTCTTGTGTCCAAAAGGATATAAAAATAGTATATTAAACTTTTTACTAGGTAGGCCTACATTGTATTTAAATATAAATGTATTAGGTATATGACTGTGAGGATATTTTCCCATCGGTTAATCGACGTGTGACACGAGCGGGTGCTTTTAAATCGCTAATATAAAAGTGAAAGTAAAATTCGGACGTCCGCACGGACATTGATAATAGTGCACACACGTTGGAAAGAATGATACTTTTAAACATAACACTAAACCGCCATTAGGTGTCGCCAGGCGACCGTCTTAATGAGCGAGTCATTGATTCATTCGTTCAAACGATTCGTTCGAATGACTGAGTCATTCATGATTGAGGCAGATGTTTATGGATTGATCATTGAATCTTTGAGTCAACCGATTCGTTCAAAATGCTGAATCATTCAGTAATGAGAAAACAAGTTGCCGTGAGATGCGCGACGGTTCTGGTGTGATCTTTGTTTAACTATTTTTGCTGCTGAAACAGAACAAAAACAGTCAATATTGCATCTAAAATGTAAGTGACTTAATTGTAACTGTTTATTAACCTGTTGTATGAAATCAATGTCACAGTTTCAATCGTGATTGTATTCAGGAAATAGTAGCCTACTCGTCAAGTGAGGTTGCTTAACTCTATGTTATAAAATATATAAAAACTAATTTTTATAGTCAGTATGTTGTTAACTGGGTTGCTTTTTTGTGTGCTGCGCTCATTTGTTTACAATTCTCCTGGAGAAGCTGCATGAGCCTCAGCAGGGCAACCTTGTTACCATTGATCAGTAATACATTTATTATTAACTGCTGATTGCAACTTAAAATGAATGTAATGAAATTAGAATAATCTCTCGTTTTAGTGATTCCCAAGTAATTTTTTTTTGTTATTGACGTTCTAATCAGGCTATACTCTGGTCGGGCAAGTAAAATTCTCTTTCAGGTAGGCCTATTGTATTTATATATAAATATATTAGGGATGTGACTGTGATACAATTTTCCCACCGGTTAATCGACGTGTGACACCGCTGAGGGCTTTTAAATCGCTAACTTAAAAGCGAAAGTAAAATACAGACATCCGCACAGACATTGATAATGGTGCGGAGTAGAGCGAGCATTTTCAATGTATTCCTATGGAAGTAGGAATAAACTAATACATTTTATTTATGTTTTTATGTGTCCACTGTTCAACCGCAACAGCGTCACACACACACACACACACACACATTCCAGAATTGCAATCTTGACATCGCAGCCTGTTCATTATAGCCCTAATACAATATAATAATAAAAATAGTCAACATAAGATATACGAATTACACTGCTCTGTTTAAATAGTCAGTAGTACAATTTGTACCATTCACAGTAAGCAGAGCTCCGCTGTGATGTTTCCAAGCACATTTTTGCGCGTGTGAAGAGGATGATTTTTTCCATCGATATTGGAACACGAGTGAAGTACAAAGCCTATAATAAAGAATAGTTTAGCATCCAAATACATCGCAAATATTGAAACATTTTGATTCTACTGAGAGGGTTACGTGAGACCAACACGGCTTACTTTCGTTTTTATTTTTACATTAAATTTAAAGGATTTGTTGTGGAATATTTTGAGTGTATCATAAAATCAGAATAAGGTAAGACAAGTAATATTTTCTGTCTTATATATATATATGTGTGTGTGTATATATATATATATATATATATATATAAATATAGCTGCGAGCAGCGATGGAGGGCCAAAGCCGGCGGCACCGCCACCCCGGTGCCTTTAGGTAACTAAAGGCACCGGGGTTGCGGTGCCACCGGCTTGGGCCCGTAATCGCTGCTCGCAGCTATATTTATTATTATTATTCTCCGCATTTAATTGTATTTTTGAGGGCCTAAACATGCTCGAAAACTCACGAAACTTTGCACACGCGTCAGAACTGGCGAAAATTTACATCTGATATAGGTTTCAGAATTGGGCGGGTCAAAATGGCTCGATAGCGCCACCTATAAAAGTTCAACGGAGTGCGCCTCCCGCTATGTTCCACGTACGTGTACGAAATTCGGTACATACATGTAAGGACCTAATTCCTACAAAAAAGTCTCTTGGAGCGTAGCCCTAAACACAACAGGAAGTCAGCCATTTTCAACTTCCTCTCAGATTTTTGTGCAGTTTTTGCCATTTTCAGGCCTCGTACTTTAACGAACTCCTCCTACAGTTTTAATCTGATCATCTTCAAATTTGGTGAGTGTAATCTTAAGGCCTTTGCGACGTTAAATTGCGAAGATCTTGAGTTTTCATCGAAGGGCGGGTCCTCGGCGGCCTGACAAATTTTGATGTTTCGCCATGAAACAGGAAGTTGCTGTAACTCAGGCATGGAATGTCCAATCTGCCCCAAACTTCACACTTTTGATAAGTGTTCTGTCCTGAACACATGACCATGCTCATATTCAGTTACAGTCATAGCGCCACCTGCTGGCAACAGGAAGTGGCATGTTTAACACTGTTGTGGACTCCTAATAACATATAAAAAAGTGCCAGCAAGTGTTAAACATGCTAACAACATACTAGAAACATGCTAAAACATGCTAGCAAACACTTAGCTAAGTGCTAAAGCATGCTATTACTGCAATTAACCCCCTGAGGTCTACGGTATCGCCGGCGATACCAGCTCGCTTTTTTTTTATTAGTGTAAAAGAAACTCATAAATACTCTGTTGACTTTGATTTTCCATAGGAGTTTCATACATCAATCGATTCTGTTAAATGTGTATTATTTTTGTGTATACTCACAATAAAAACAAAGTGTTGTGCTTTTTGCCAAATAAAGAAAAATAAACACGAAGCGAGTTCTGCCTTCTCTCTGCCAGTGAAGTCCATTCTGAAACGCGTCCGAAAATGAACAATAACTCAGCGAATACTCAGTCAAACAGGCATACAGACACACAGGCATGAAGCTTGAATTCTCTTCTTTTAAATGAAGTAATTTATATAAAAAACAAATATTCTCATCTTGTGAAATCTGTATTAAAAGAGAGCGATTCCAGTCGACCTCATTACAGCTAATTCAGATGTAATGTGACTCCGCCCACGGAGAGCGCGCGCTATTCAAACGCAAATGGCTGAGGCAATCCTGTGAACGCCCCCATCAGCTCGAGAAAACACACAAGTTTATTTAGATCATTAGGCTACTTGTTTACACCGTCTTGCAGCGCTGTGAGGAATAATACTAATGGAAAATGTCCCTCAGAAGTGCGGGTATATCGAGGAGCGAGCTGAGGAATACTAGTAAGTTTTTTCCTTCTCACGTGAATTTCTTCACGTGGGTTTCTGTTTATGAATGAATAAACGGCAGAGATGCGCGCTGTTTACCACAGCTGGCAAAGACAGTTTAAATTTAAATCGCGTGTGTGAATGAATGATGATGTTTTAGCAAACTGTATTGCTATACTGAGATGAGTAAAAAATCGACTGAATGTTGAAATAAAATGTAGGCTATTTGTATAAGCAACGCATTAAACTGCAAATTAACAATATGCCCTAATATTTCATGAAAACAACGTTACAGTCAGACGAAATATGAAAGACAACATTTTGTTGACTAGATTTGGGTACAGTTTTTACTGTAGAATATACTGCCACATCAAATAAGCTTTTGTTTAGCAATTTCTATATATAAAATACTATTTTTGTCAAAAATAAAGTCATCAACTAAGATGTTAGCTGTTCCAATGTTGGCTATATTCAAACTAATGAATACATAGATAAAATGTAGGCCTATAATAATTTTTTTTACAAAGAAAGAGTACACTTGAAATATTGTTGAAATTGTAATTATTGTTGTAATTGTAACCATTTTAATAAAATAGCAAAACATATTTACAAGATAGATGTAAGCAAAATCTTAAATGGTCAATATAAGTCTTCTTCTAAATATATCTTTTGTCCTTGCATTGTGGCTCAGTCAGTGTCACACCTGAGTGAATGGCTCATCATTATGCAGAGTGGGTGGGACATTGTATTCTAAGGTGTAAACCACTCCTCGTTCACGCCCCCCTCGCATATTGGCTTTCCAAGCAAAACCTGTTTTACATCAATTTAAATCAATGTATGGTTTTATGTGAACGATAAAGCAAGACTATTTTCACATAATTTTGAAGAAAAACTATAGGCGACGACATCCATTAGTCAAAAGTCTTATTGCCACATATTTAGTATGTGTTTTGTGGCCTTATTTCAAAAACTTTAATTTTTAGTTTTTTCGATAACCATGCATAAACATTATTCTCTCAAAAATGAAAACATGTACATACATGTGGCTCACATATTATTGTAGTCCTGTTTGTACTATATAGAGTGAATTTACACCTTTGCCATTAATATGTTTATAAGCAACTGAAAAAACCACAAATGTCAGAGCATGTCAGAACACCCCCAGGGCCCAAAAAACCGCTCAGACTCCAGAGGGTTAAATAGGAATTTGCTGTAACTCAGGCACGGAATGTCCAATCTGCCCCAAACTTCACACGTTTGATAAGAGTCATGGCCTGAACACATCTACATGAGAATATTCAGTTATAGTAATAGCGCCACCTACTGGTAACAGGAAGTGTCATGTTTAACACGTTGATGCCGTTCTAGCAACATGTTAAAAATGCCATTGACTTCTAAACATGCTAGAAACATGTTAAAACATGCTAGCAATACTTAGCTAAGGGCTAAAGCATTGTAATTCAATGAAACAGGATGTTGTTGTTACTCAAAGAAGGCAATGTCCAATCTGCGCCAAACTTCACACTTTTGATAAACGTTCTGTCCTGAACACATGACCATGCTCATATTCAATTACAGTCATAGCGCCACCTGCTGGCAACAGGAAGTGACATGTTAAACACTGTTGTGGACATATAAAAACGTGCCAGCAAGTGCTAAACATGCTAAAAACATACTAGAAACATGCTAAAACATGCTAGCAAACACTTAGGTAAGTGCTAAAGCATGCTATTGCTGCAATTAAATAGGAATTTGCTGTAACACAGGCATGGAATGTCCAATCTGCCCCAAACTTAATATGTAACATGCAAGAAACATGCTAGCAACACATAGCTAAGTTCTACAGCATGCTAGAAATGCCAAAGGAAGTTGTTGTAACTTAAGCATACAATGTCCAATCTACCCCAAACTTCACACGTTTGATAAGAGTTATCTCCTGAACACAAGTCCATGCTCATATTCAGATATAGTCATAGCGCCGCCTGCTGGCAACAGGAGGTGACGTTTAACACTGTTCTGGACTCCTAATAACATACACCAACTGCTAAACATGTTAGCAACATACTTGAAACATGCTATCAAATACTTAGCTACTGTAAGTGTTGAAGCATGCTATTACTGCAATTAAATATGAATTTGCTGTAACTCAGGCATGCAATGTCCAATTTACCCCAAAATTAATATGTAATATGCTAGAAACATAATAAAACATGCTAGAAATGCTAAAGGAAGTTGTTGTAACTCAAGCATACAATGTCCAATCTGCCCCAAACTTCACATGTTTGATAAAAGTCCTGCACTGAACACATCTACATAGCGATATTCCGATATAGACGTAACCCCACCTACTGGCAACATAAACTGACATGGTTAACACAGTAATGTAGTACTAACCACATAACTACTGTGTACTAAGCATGCTAGAAACATACTAAACATGCTAGCAACTACTATATATACCTCCTTAAATGCACATTGCCCAACCATGCTCTGTCTTCCTAAAGCCACCGAGTGACGATGGCACGAGTGCGAGGGCCCTTTCATCGCTGCTTGCAGCTTTAATTATTAGGGCCCAAGCCCTGAAAGGGCGAAGGCCCTATTGTTTTCGGTAGGATTATTTATTAGGGCCCAAGCCCTGAAAGGGCGAAGGCCCTATTGTTTTCGGTAGGATTATTAGGGCCCAAGCCCTGAAAGGGCGAAGGCCCTATTGTTTTCGGTAGAATTATTTATTATTATTCTTATTCTTATTTTTCTGTCAACCTTTCGGGCACTTTTGAGACCCTTAACGTGCTCGAAAACTCTTGAAACTTTGCACACGGGTCAGAACCCGCGGCCATCAGGGCCGGGCTGAAGCTTGTACCCGGGCGTGGCAGGGGGGCTCGACAGCGCCCCCTTGAAAGGGGTCCGAAAACTTGGTCCATAAATCAGACACGCTTGCATGTAATAATATGAAACTCGGTACACATATAGATCTCATCGGGCCGAACAACTTTCGTACTTTTACTTTTTACGCCAGCCCAACAGGAAGTCGGCTATTATGGGTTGTTTGGAAACGCATGCTGTGGAATTTAATGTACTCCTCCTAGGGAATTCATCCATTCGCCTCCAAACTCAGTCAGCATGAAGTCAAGACATTGAGGATGCTAAATTGCGGACAGATTTTTGATATCTCGAACGGTTTGGCCGTGGCGAGGACACGAATTGATGGCGAATAATGGAAACAGGAAGTGTGTTATAACTTCTGCATACATTAACTGATCTTGATTAAACTTCAGCAGTGTGTTCGTTGTAAGAGGCCGATCACATGGATGTGACTATTGTGAGTCAAAGTTATAGCGCCACCAACTGGCAGCAGGAAGTGTGTCCCTTTCAAAATGCTTTGAAATCACCCTCTTATTTTTACCCGATTTGCTTCAAATTTTATGTGTATAATGTAAACACACGGCAGATGTAGACCTGTGAAAGGATTTTTGATATCTTTAATACTGTTGCCATGGCAACGCTTCAAACTTTAATATTATTTTTTGATGCTTTTGAGACTCTTAACATACTTGAAATTGGATGAAACTCGACAGACACATCACATTTATTAGCCCGTAGACATGTGCAAAGTCTCAGAAACGGGCGTGGTGAGGGGCTCAGTAGCGCCACCTTTAGTCATAAGTGGGGGGGTTAGTTTTATCAACAACAACAAAACTTGGTATGTGTATTGTTCTCATCAAGACGGACAACTTTCTAATTTACATTAACGATCTCCGACCAACAGGAAGAGAGATATTTTGGTTTGAATGTGGATTTTCTGAAGAATTTTCTCTCCCTCTCTCTGTGTCTCTGTGTGTGTGAGGGGAGGGGGGATTTGACTATTGCTTTTATATTGTTAATCAAGGTTTCAGGGGCTTTTGGGGTCCTTAACGTGCTCAAAAACTCTTGAAACTTTACATACAAGTCGGAACCCCCTGCCATCAGGGACGGGTTGAAGCTGGTACCCGGGCGTGGCAGGGGGGCTCAACAGCGCCCCCTTGAACGGGGTCCCAAAACTTGGTCCATAGATCAAACACGCTTGCATGAATTAATTTGAAACTCGGTACACATATAGATATCATCGGGCCGAACAACTTTCCCTCGGTCAAGTTTTACGCCAGCCCAACAGGAAGTCGGCTATTATGGGTTGTTTGGAAAACGCTTGCTGTGGAATGCGAAGTACTCCTCCTAGAGAATTCATCCAATCCCCACCAAACTCGGTGTGCATGAAGTCAAGACATTGAGGATTCTAAATTGCAGACGGATTTTTGATATCTCGAACGGTTTGGCCGTGGCGAGGAAACGAATTTATGGCGAGAAAAGAGAAACACGAAGTGGAATAACTTCTGCATACATTAACTGATCTTGATGAAACTTCAGCAGTGTGTTCGTGGTAAGAGGCCGATCAGATGGATGTAACTATTGTGAGTCAAAGTTATAGCGCCACCAACTGGCAGCAGGAAGTGTGTCACTTTCAACATGCTTTTGACAAAAGTGGGCGGGTTAGTTTTAACTACAGTAAAAAAAAAATTGTTTGTATATTGTACTCATCAAGCCGGACAACTTTCTAATTTACATTCATTAGCTCCGGCCATCAGGAAGTCAGATATTTTGGTCTGAATGTGGATTTTTTTGCAAAATCATCCTCTGAATTTTTAGCCACTCCTCTTAAACTATTTATTTTATTCCCACCAAACTTTTTCAACATGATGAAAATACCTTAAAGATTCTAAATTATGAACGGATATTGAATATCTCAAACGGTTTTGATATGGCGAAGGATTAAAGTAATGTCAAAAAAGGAATCAGAAAACATCTCACATCTTCTACAAATGTAATTATACACCGTTTATTTTTATATCAAATTATACAAATATTAGAACTAAACCCATTTTATTCTGTTATTCTGTTTTTGCAATTCAAGAAGTATAAAAAAAGTTAAAAACAGGCTATTTAGTGCTATTTGGTTCAACAAAAAAGCAAACATAGGGCTATACTGCCCTCTTGTGTCCAAAAGGATATCAAAATAGTATATAAAACGTTTTACTAGGTAGGCCTATTGTATTTAAATATAAATGTATTAGGTATGACTGTGAGGATATTTTCCCATCGGTTAATCGACGTGTGACACGAGCGGGTGCTTTTAAATCGCTAATATAAAAGTGAAAGTAAAAAACGGACGTCCGCACTGACATTGATAATGGTGCACGTTGGAAAGAATGATACTTTTAAACATAACACTAAACCGCCATTAGGTGTCGCCAGGCGACCATCTTAATGAGCGAGTCATTGATTCATTCGTTCAAACGATTCATTCGAATGACTGAGTCATTCATGATTGAGACAGATGTTTATGGATTGACCATTGAATCTTTGAGTCAACCGATTCGTTTCAAAATGCTGAATCATTCAGTAATGAGAAAACAAGTTGCTGTGAGATGCGCGATGGTTCGGCTGTGAACTTTGTTTAACTATTTATGCTGCTGAAACAGAACAAAAACAGTCAATATTGCATCTAAAATGTAAGTGACTTAATTGTAACTGTTTATTAACCTGTTGTATGAAATCAATGTCACAGTTTCAATCGTGATTGTATTCAGGAAATAGTAGCCTACTCGTCAAGTGAGGTTGCTTAACTCTGTTATAAAATATATAAAAACTCCATATTTGTAATTTTTATAGTCAGTATGTTGTTAACTGGGTTGCTTTTTTGTGTGCTGCGCACATTTGTTTACAATTCTCCTGGAGAAGCTGCATGAGCCTCAGCAGGGCAACCTTGTTACCATTGATCAGTAATACATTTATTATTAACTGCTGATTGCAACTTAAAATGAATGTAATGAAATTAGAATAATCTCTCGTTTTAGTGATTCCCAAGTTTTTTTTTTTTTGTTCTTGACGTTCTAATCAGGCTATACTCTGGTCGGGCAAGTAAAATTCTCTTTCAGGTAGGCCTATTGTATTTATATATAAATATATTAGGGATGTGACTGTGATAACATTTTCCCACCTATGGAAGTAGGAATAAACTAATACATTTTATTTATGTTTTTATGTGTCCACTGTTCAACTGCAACCGCGTCACACACACACACACACATTCCAGAATTGCAATCTTGACATCGCAGCCTGTTCATTATAGCCCTAATACAATATAATAATAAAAATAGTCAACATAACATATACGAATTACACTGCTCTGTTTAAATAGTAAGTAGTACAATTTGTACCATTCACAGTAAGCAGAGCTCCACTGTGATGTTTCCAAGCACATTTTTGCGCGTGTGAAGAGGATGATTTTTTCCATCGATATTGGAACACGAGTGAAGTACAAAGCCTATAATAAAGAATAGTTTAGCATCCAAATACATCGCAAATATTGAAACATTTTGATTCTAATGAGAGGGTTACGTGAGACCAACACGGCTTACTTTCGTTTTTATTTTTACATTAAATTTAAAGGATTTGTTGTGGAATATTTTGAGTGTATCATAAAATCAGAATAAGGTAAGACAAGTAATATTTTCTGTCTTATATATATATATATATATATATGTGTGTGTGTGTGTGTGTGTGTGTATATATATATATAGAGAGATATAGATATAGATAGATAGATATTTATATATATATATATATATATATATATATATATGTGTGTGTGTGTGTGTGTGTATATATATATATATATATATATATAAATATAGCTGCGAGCAGCGATGGAGGGCCAAAGCCGGCGGCACCGCCACCCCGGTGCATTTAGGTAACTAAAGGCACCGGGGTTGCGGTGCCACCGGCTTGGGCCCGCAATCGCTGCTCGCAGCTATATTTTATTATTATTATTCTTATTTTTCTGTCAACCTTTCGGGCACTTTTGAGACCCTTAACGTGCTCTAAAACTCTTGAAACTTTGCACACGGGTCAGAACCCGCGGCCATCAAGGCCGGGCTGAAGCTGGTACCCGGGCGTGGCAGTGGCAATCGCCTCAAAACTCGGTGTGCATGAAGACAAGACATTGAAGATGCTAAATTGCGGACGGATTTTTGATATCTTGAACGGTTTGGCCGTGGCGAGGACACGAATTGATGGCGAATAAGGGACACAGGAAGTGTATTATAACTTCAGCATACATTAACTGATCTTGATTAAACTTCAGCAGTGTGTTCGTTGTAAGAGGCCGATCACATGGATGTGACTATTGTGAGTCAAAGTTATAGCGCCACCAACTGGCAGCAGGAAGTGTGTCCCTTTCAAAATGCTTTGAAATCACCCTCTTATTTTTACCCGATTTGCTTCAAAGTTTATGTGTATAATGTAAACACACGGCAGATGTAGACCTGTGAAAGGATTTTTGATATCTTTAATACTGTTGCCATGGCAACGCTTCAAACTTTAATATTCTTTTTTGATGCTTTTGAGACTCTTAACATACTTGAAATTGGATGAAACTCGACAGACACATCACATTTATTAGCCCGTAGACATGTGCAAAGTTTCAGAAACGGGCGTGGTGAGGGGCTCAGTAGCGCCACCTTTAGTCATAAGTGGGGGGGTTAGTTTTATCAACAGCAACAAAACTTGGTATGTGTATTGTTCTCATCAAGACGGACAACTTTCTAATTTACATTAACGATCTCCGACCAACAGGAAGAGAGATATTTTGGTTTGAATGTGGATTTTCTGAAGAATTTTCTCTCCCTCTCTCTGTGTCTCTGTGTGTGTGAGGGGAGGGGGGATTTGACTATTGCTTTTATATTGTTAATCAAGGTTTCAGGGGCTTTTGGGGTCCTTAACGTGCTCAAAAACTCTTGAAACTTTACATACAAGTCGGAACCCCCTGCCATCAGGGACGGGTTGAAGCTGGTACCCGGGCGTGGCAGGGGGGCTCAACAGCGCCCCCTTGAACGGGGTCCCAAAACTTGGTCCATAGATCAAACACGCTTGCATGAATTAATTTGAAACTCGGTACACATATAGATATCATCGGGCCGAACAACTTTCCCCCGGTCAAGTTTTACGCCAGCCCAACAGGAAGTCGGCTATTATGGGTTGTTTGGAAAACTCTTGCTGTGGAATGCGAAGTACTCCTCCTAGAGAATTCATCCAATCCCCACCAAACTCGGTGTGCATGAAGTCAAGACATTGAGGATTCTAAATTGCTGACGGATTTTTGATATCTCGAACGGTTTGGCCGTGGCGAGGAAACGAATTTATGGCGAGAAAAGAGAAACACGAAGTGGAATAACTTCTGCATACATTAACTGATCTTGATGAAACTTCAGCAGTGTGTTCGTGGTAAGAGGCCGATCAGATGGATGTAACTATTGTGAGTCAAAGTTATAGCGCCACCAACTGGCAGCAGGAAGTGTGTCACTTTCAACATGCTTTTGACAAAAGTGGGGGGGTTAGTTTTAACTACAGTAAAAAAAAAATAGTTTGTATATTGTACTCATCAAGCCGGACAACTTTCTAATTTACATTCATTAGCTCCGGCCATCAGGAAGTCAGATATTTTGGTCTGAATGTGGATTTTTTTTGCAAAATCAGCCTCTGAATTTTTAGCCACTCCTCTTAAACTATTTATTTTATTCCCACCAAACTTTTTCAACATGATGAAAATACATTAAATATGCTAAATTGTGAACGGATAATAAATATCTCAAACGGTTTTGCTATGGCGAGGGATTAAAGTAATGTCCAAAAAGGAAACACTAAATGCCTCAAAACTTCTAAAAATTTAATTATATACCATTTATTTCTATATAAAAGTATACAAATATTACAACTAAACCCATTTTTTTCTGTTTTTAAAAAGAATTTTATTCTAATTTTATTCTAAAATTAAAAACAGTAAAAAAAAAAAAAAAAGTCATACATAGGGCTATTCTGCCCTCTTGTGTCCAAAAGGACATCAAAATAGTATATAAAACTTTTTACCAGGTAGGCCAATATTGTCTTTAAATATACATTTATTAGGTATGTGTCTGAGGATATTTTCCCACCGGTTAATCGACGTGTGACACGAGCGGGTGCTTTTAAATTGCTAATATAAAAGTGAAAGATACGGACGTCCGCACGGACATTGATAATGTTGCACACACAAATCACACACACGTTGGAAAGAATGATACTTTTAAACATAACACTAAACCGCCATTAAGTGTCGCCAGGCGACCGTCTTAATGAGTGAGTCATTGATTCATTCGTTCAAACGATTCATTTGAATGACTGAGTCATTCATGATTAAGACATATGTTTATGGATTGATCATTCAATCTTTGAGTCAACCGATTCGTTCAAAATGCTGAATCATTCAGAAATGAGAAAACACATTGCTGAGAGATGCGCGTGATGATTCTGCTGTGATCTTTTTGTTTAACTATTTTCGCTGCTGAAACAGAACAAAAACAGTCAATATTGCATCTAAAATGTAAGTGACTTGATTGTAACTGTTTTTTAACCTGTTGTATGAAATCAATGTCACAGTTTCAATCGTGATTGTATTCAGGAAACAGCCTTCTCGTCAAGTGAGGTTGCTTAACTGTTATAAAATATATCAAAACTCCATATTTATCATTTTTATAGTCAGTAAGTTGTTAACTGAGTTTGTT
Source organism: Leuciscus idus (assembly GCA_021554675.1). Classification (NCBI taxonomy): domain Eukaryota; kingdom Metazoa; phylum Chordata; class Actinopteri; order Cypriniformes; family Leuciscidae; genus Leuciscus; species Leuciscus idus. The sequence goes on from CM038631.1 coordinate 25,397,865, forward strand.
TTTTGTGTGCTGATCTCATTTGTTTACATTTCTCCTGGAGAAGCTGCATGAGCCTCAGCAGCGCAACCTTGTTACCATTGATCAACTGATTACTGGTAATCCATTTATTAACAACTGTTGATTGCAACTTAAAATGAATGTAATAAAATTAGAATAATCTCTCGTTTTAGTGATTCCCAAGTTATTTTTTTGTCATTGACGTTCTAATCAGGCTACTCTGGTCGGGCAAGTAAAATTCTCTTTCAGGTTGGCCTATTGTATTTATATATAAATATATTAGGGATGTGACTGTGAGAAAATTTTCCCACCGGTTAATCGATGTGTGACACCGCTGGGGGCTTTTGAATCGGTAACTTAAAAACGAAAGTAAAATATGTTCGTCCGCACGGACATTGATAATGGTGCAGAGCGAGCGCATTGCAATCTTGATATCGCAGTCTGTTCATTATAGCCTTTATAAAATATAATAATAAAATAGTCAACCTAACATATAAAAATTACACTGCTCTGAATAGTATGAATTGTACTGACTATTTAAACACAGTAATCACCGCTAAACTGTGATGTTTCCAAGCACATATTTGCGCATGTGAAGAGGATAATTTTTCCCTTCAATAGTGGAACGTGAGTGAAGTACAAAGCCTATAATAAACAAATGTTTAGCATCCAAAAAAATGTTATATATATATATATAACTGATCTTGCTGAAACTTCCACAGTGTGTTCATTGTAAGAGGCCGATCACATTGATATGACTATTGTGAGTCAAAGTTATAGCGCCACCAACTGGCAACAGGAAGTGTGTCACTTTCAAAATGCTTTGAAATCTCTCTCTTATTTTTACCCGATTTGCTTCAAACTTTATGTGTATAATGTAGACACACGGCAGATGTAGACCTGTGAAAGGATTATTGATATCTTAGATACTGTTGCCGTGGCAACGCATCAAACTTTAAAATTCTTTTCGGATGCTTTTGAGACTCTTCACATGCTTGAAAATGCATGAAACTCGACAGACACATCACATTTATTATCCAGTAGACATGTGCAAAGTTTCAGAAACGGGCGTGGTGGAATGGCTCAGTAGCGCCACCTTTAGTCAAAAATGGGGGCTTAGTTTTTCCTAGAATCACAAAACTTGGTACGTATATTGTTCTCATCAAGCCGGACAACTTTCTAATTTACAGTTATTAGCTCAGACCAACAGCAAGTCAGATATTTTGGTTTGAATGTGGATTTTCTGGAGAATTTTCTCTCTCTCTGTCTGTGTCTGTGTGTGTGTGGGTGGGGTGGGGTGGGGTGGGGGGGGGGGTTGTCTATTCAATTTAATCTTTGTTTTTCAAGGTTTCAGGGGCTTTTTGGGCCCTTAACATGCTCAAAAACTCTTGAAACTTTTCACACAGGTCAGAACCCACGGTCATCAGGGCCGGGCTGAAGCTGGTACCCGGGCGTGGCAGGGGGGCTCAACAGCGCCCCCTTGAACACGTTCTGAAAACTTGGTCCATATATCAAACACGCTTGCATGAATTAATATGAAACTCGGTACACATATAGATCTCTTCGGGCCGAACAACTTCCACACTCTAAGTTATTAGCTCCGCCCAACAGGAAGTCGGCTATTATGGGTTGTTTGAAAAACGCATGCCGTGGAATTTGATGTACGCATCCTAGAGAATTCATCCAATTGCCTCCAAACTCGGTCAGCATGAAGTCAAGACATTGAGGATGCTAAATTGCGGACGGATTTTTGATATCTCTAACGCTTTGGCCGTGGCGAGGAAACAAATTTTTGGCGAGAAAAGAAAAACACGAAGTGTTATAACTTCTGCACACATTAACTGATCTTGATGAAACTTCAGCAGTGTGTTCGTTGTCAGAGGCCGATCACATGGATGTGACTATTGTGAGTCAAAGTTATAGCGCCACCAACTGGCTGCAGGAAGTTTGTCACTTTAAAAATGCTTTGAAATCACTCTCTTATTTTTACCCGATTTGCTTCAAACTTTATGTGTATATTGTAGACACACAGCAGATGTAGACCTGTGAAAGGATTATTGATATCTTAGATACTGTTGCCATGGCAATGCATCAAACTTTAATATTCTTTTTTGATGCTTTTGAGACTCTTAGCATGCTTGAAATTGCATGAAACTCGACAGACACATCACATTTATTAGCCAGTAGACATGTGCAAAGTTTCAGAAACGGGCGTGCTGGAATGGCTCAGTAGCGCCACCTTTTGACCAAAGTGGGGGGTTAGATTCATCTACAGCAACAAAACTTGCTATGTACATTGTTCTCATCAAGTTTGGAGAACGCTTGCTCTGGAATTTGAAATAATCCTCCTAGGCAATTTTTTCAATAGGGGGAAAAAAATATATACATATATATATATATATATATATATATATATATATATATTTTTTTTTTTAAATGACAAGACAGAGAATATTACTTATCTGAGATATATATATATATAAATAAATATAGCTGCGAGCAGCGATGGAGGGCACAAGCCGGTGACACCGCCACCCTGGTGCCTTTAGTGTAACTAAAGGCACCAGGGTGGCGGTGCCACCGGCTTGGGCCCGCAATCGCTGCTCGCAGCTATATTTAGGGCCCAAGCCCTGAAAGGGCGAAGGCCCTATTGTTTTCGGTAGGATTATTTATTATTATTAGGGCCCAAGCCCTGAAAGGACGAAGGCCCTATTGTTTCCGGTAGGATTATTTATTATTAGGGCCCAAGCCCTGAAAGGGCGAAGGCCCTATTGTTTTCGTTAGGATTATTATTATTATTATTATTATTATTATTATTGTTCAAGGTTTCGGGGGCTTTTGGGGCCCTTAACGTGCTCAAAAACTCATGAAACTTTGCACACAGGTCAGAAGGTGCGGCCATTAGGGCCGGGCTGAAGATGGTACCCGGGCGTGGCAGGGCGGCTCGACAGCGCCCCCTTGAATGGGGTTCGAGTGCAGTCTGAAAACTTGGTCCATATATCAAACACGCTTTCATGTAATAATATGAAACTCGGTACACATATAGATCTCATTGGGCCGAACAACTTTCGTGCTCTAAGTTTTACGCCAGCCCAACAGGAAGTCGGCTATTAAGGGTTGTTTGGAAACGCATGGTCTGTTATTTGAAACACTTCTCCTAGGGAATTCACCCGATCACCACAAAACTCGGTGTGCATGAAGTCAAGGCATTGAGGATGCTAAATTGCGGACGGATTTTTGATATCTCGAATGGTTTGGCCGTGGCGAGGAAACGAATTTATGGCGAATAATGCAAACAGGAAGTGTGTTATAACTTCTGCACACATTATCTGATCTTGATGAAACTTCAGCAGTGTGTTCGTTGTAAGAGGCCGATCACATGGATGTGACTATTGTGAGTCAAAGTTATAGCGCCACCAACTGGCAGCAGGAAGTGTGTCCCTTTCAAAATGCTTTGAAATCACCCTCTTATTTTTACCCGATTTGCTTCAAAGTTTATGTGTATAATGTAAACACACGGCAGATGTAGACCTGTGAAAGGATTTTTGATATCTTTAATACTGTTGCCATGGCAACGCTTCAAACTTTAATATTCTTTTTTGATGCTTTTGAGACTCTTAACATACTTGAAATTGGATGAAACTCGACAGACACATCACATTTATTAGCACGTAGACATGTGCAAAGTTTCAGAAACGGGCGTGGTGAGGGGCTCAGTAGCGCCACCTTTAGTCATAAGTGGGGGTGTTAGTTTTATCAACAGCAACAAAACTTGGTATGTGTATTGTTCTCATCAAGACGGACAACTTTCTCATTTACATTAACGATCTCCGACCAACAGGAAGAGAGATATTTTGGTTTGAATGTGGATTTTCTGAAGAATTTTCTCTCCCTCTCTCTGTGTCTCTGTGTGTGTGAGGGGAGGGGGGATTTGACTATTGCTTTTATATTGTTAATCAAGGTTTCAGGGGCTTTTGGGGTCCTTAACGTGCTCAAAAACTCTTGAAACTTTACATACAAGTCGGAACCCCCTGCCATCAGGGACGGGTTGAAGCTGGTACCCGGGCGTGGCAGGGGGGCTCAACAGCGCCCCCTTGAACGGGGTCCCAAAACTTGGTCCATAGATCAAACACGCTTGCATGAATTAATTTGAAACTCGGTACACATATAGATATCATCGGGCCGAACAACTTTCCCCCGGTCAAGTTCTACGCCAGCCCAACAGGAAGTCGGCTATTATGGGTTGTTTGGAAAACGCTTGCTGTGGAATGCGAAGTACTCCTCCTAGAGAATTCATCCAATCCCCACCAAACTCGGTGTGCATGAAGTCAAGACATTGAGGATTCTAAATTGCGGATGAATTTTTGATATCTCGAACGGTTTGGCTGTGGCGAGGAAACTAATTTATGGCGAGAAAAGAGAAACACGAAGTGGAATAACTTCTGCATACATTAACTGATCTTGATGATACTTCAGCAGTGTGTTCGTGGTAAGAGGCCGATCAGATGGATGTAACTATTGTGAGTCAAAGTTATAGCGCCACCAACTGGCAGCAGGAAGTGTGTCACTTTCAACATGCTTTTGACAAAAGTGGGTGGGTTAGTTTTAACTACAGTAAAAAGAAATATAGTTTGTATATTGTACTCATCAAGCCGGACAACTTTCTAATTTACATTCATTAGCTCCGGCCATCAGGAAGTCCGATATTTTGGTCTGAATGTGGATTTTTTTGCAAAATCAGCCTCTGAATTTTTAGCCACTCCTCTTAAACTATTTATTTTATTCCCTTATAAAATATATACTTTTTCAACATGATGAAAATACATTAAATATGCTAAATTGTGAACGGATAATAAATATCTCAAACGGTTTTGATATGGCGAGGGATTAAAGTAATGTCAAAAAAGGAATCAGAAAACATCTCATATCTTCTACAAATGTAATTATACACCGTTTATTTTTATATAAAATTATACAAATATTAGAACTAAACCCATTTTATTCTGTTTTTGCAATTCAAGAAGTATAAAAAAAGTTAAAAACAGGCTATTTAGTGCTATTTGGTTCAACAAAAAAGCAAATATAGGGCTATACTGCCCTCTTGTGTCCAAAAGGATATAAATATAGTATATAAAACTTTTTACTAGGTAGGCCTATATTGTATTTAAATATAAATGTATTAGGTATATGACTGTGAGGATATTTTCCCAACGGTTAATCGACGTGTGACACGAGCGGGTGCTTTTAAATCGCTAATATAAAAGTGAAAGTAAAATTCGGACGTCCGCACAGACATTGATAATGGTGCACACACGTTGGAAAGAATGATACTTTTAAACGTGACACTAAACCGTCATTAGGTGTCGCCAGGCGACCGTCTTAATGAGCGAGTCATTGATTCATTCGTTCAAACGATTCGTTCGAATGACTGAGTCATTCATGATTGAGACAGATGTTTATGGATTGATCATTGAATCTTTGAGTCAACCGATCCGTTCTAAATGCTGAATCATTCAGTAATGAGAAAACAAGTTGCTGTGAGATGCACGACGTTTCTGCTGTGATCTTTGTTTAACTATTTTTGCTGCTGAAACAGCAACCTTGTTACCATTGATCAGTAATACATTTATTATCAACTTTTGATTGCAACTTAAAATGAATGTAATAAAATTGGAATAATCTCTCGTTTTTTTGTAATTCCCAAGTTATTTTTTGTCATTGACGTTCTAATCAGGCTACTCTGGTCGGGCAAGCTAAATTCTCTTTCAGGTAGGCCTATTGTATAAATATATTAGGGATGTCGGTTAATCGACGTGTGACACCGCTGGGGGCTTTTAAATCGCTAACTTAAAGTAAAATACAGATGTCTGCACAGACTTGAATAATGGTGCTGAGTAGAGCGAGCATTTTCAATGAATTCCTATGGAAGTAGGAATTAACAAAAAAACGTTCACTCTGTTCTGCTCGTTCCTCGCCGTGGGCGCACACAGTTATGATTGCCTGTTTAGCCAAGAGCTTTTAGTTTAATTTTAAAATGAACGCCATTTCGGGGGGTGGATTGCTTGAATTTATTTTACAAAAGCACCATGTTGTGTTTCATTGCGAGTGTACATAAATATAAGTAAACACTTTGCAGTTTGAATGATATCCTGTATGAACAAAATGATGTGCCAATTATGTTTTTATGTGTCTACTATTAAATCACACACACATTCCAGCATTGCAAACTTGACATCGCAGCCTGTTCATTATAGCCTTAATAAAATATAATAAAATAGTAAACCTAACATATACACACTGCTCTGTTTAAATAGTCAGTAGTACAATTCGTACATTAACAGTAAGCACTGCTCCACTGTGATTTTTCCAAGCACATTTTTGCGCGTGTGAAGAGGATGATTTTTTCCGTCGATATTGGAAACCGAGTGAAGTACAAAGCCTATAATAAAGAATAGTTTAGCATCCAAATACATCACAACTGTTGAAACGTTTTGATTCTAATGATAGGGTCACGTGAGCCCAACACTTACTTTCGTTTTTATTTTTACATTAAATTTAAAGGATTTGTTGTGGAATATTTTGAGTGTATCATAAAATCAGAATAAGGTAAGACAAGTAATATTTTCTGTCTTTTATATACATTATATATATATCTATATATACACACACACACATATATATATATCTATATACAGACATGGGCAGTATTTCAATTAAATGTATTTTAAATACGTATTTAATTACTTTAGTGTATTTTGTAATTTGCATTTTGCAGTTGTGGAAAAAATAAAATGTAGTTTGTAACAAAATATTTTGAGGGAGTGTATTTAGAGTATTTCAAATACTTAAATACTTAAGAAAAATCACCATATGCTTATCACCATAGTAAATGATTTTGCCATATTTTCGGTCTGATGTTGGCAATGGCAATGTCCAGGATGCACAAAGATTTGTGCGAAAAAAAAAAAGAAAAAAAAAACGACTTTATTCCACTATTCATTTCCTTCTCTCTGGGCCTTGAGTTGGTTCACGTAGTGTTTTAGCGCTCAATGGTGTTTTAAGCCCCCAATGGCTCCTTAGAGGCAGCTAACCCTACCCTCAACCTTAAACCTACCCATCCCCTCGCTGCCTGGAAGGCGCTGTTGGGGGCTTAAAACACCAAGTGCCTGTTTTAGCGCAGCGCATCTGTGTTGTACGTCACACGTAGGCTCACTATTGGCCGACGCTGGTCATGTGTGTGATGCGTGGTGACGTGTAACACAGACGCGCTGCGCTAAAACACTACGTGAACTAACTCGAGGCCCAGAGAGAAGGAAATGAATAGTGGAATAAAGTCGTTATTTTTTTTATTTTTTTTTCGCACAAAAAGTATTCTCGTCGCTTTATAAACTTAAGATTGAGCCACTGTAGTCACTTGGACTATATTAACGATGTCTTTAATACATTTTCTTGGCCAGCAAGTTATAGTGTCTTAGAAGCCTATGGAGGAGTGATCCAGCTCTCAGATTTAATCAAAAATATCTTAATTTGTGTTCCAAAGATGAACGAAGGTCTTACGGGGTTGGAACAACATGAGGGAGAGTAATTACTGACAGAACTTTCATTTTTAGGTGAACTAACCCTTTAAGATTATTGTGGGAGTATTTTTGTATTTTCAAAATACTAATTACTTGTATTTTATTTAAATAAATTTTTCACATCAGTATTTTGTATTTTATTTTGTTACATTTCATGAGCCAGTATTTGTAGTTTGTAACAAAATAGTTTTTGATGTATTTGTGCCCACCTCTGTCTATATATACACACACACACACACATATATATATATATATATATATATATATATATACACACACACATACACACATAAATATATATATATATACATATATATATATATATATATGTAGCCTATGTATGTATGTGTGTATATATATATATATATATATATATATATATATATATATATATATAAATATAGCTGCGAGCAGCGATGAAGGGCCAAAGCCGGCGGCACCGCCACCCCCGGTGCCTTTAGGTAACTAAAGGCACCGGGGTTGCGGTGCCACCGGCTTGGGCCCGCAATCGCTGCTCGCAGCTATATTTATTATTATTATTATTATTATTATTATTTTGTCAACCTTTCGGGCACTTTTGGGGCCCTTAACATGCTCAAAAACTCTTGAAACTTTGCACACGGGTCAGAACCCGCGGCCATCAGGGCCGGACTGAAGCTGGTACCCGGGCGTGGCAGGGGGGCTCGACAGCGCCCCCTGGAACAGGATCCGAACACTTGTCCATAAATCAAACACACTTGCATGTAATAATATGAAACTCGGTACACATATAGATCTCATCGGGCCGAACAACTTTCGTGCTCTAAGTTTTACGCCAGCCCAACAGGAAGTCGGCTATTATGGGTTGTTTGGAAACGCATGCTGTGGAATTTGATCTACTCCTCCTAGGGAATTGATCCAATCGCTTCCAAACTCGGTGTGCATGAAGTCAAGACATTGAGGATGCTAAATTGCGGACGGATTTTAGATATCTCGAACGGTTTGGCCGTGGCGAGGAAACGAATTTATGGCGAATAAGGGACACAGGAAGTGTATTATAACTTCAGCATACATTAACTGATCTTGCTGAAACTTCCACAGTGTGTTCATTGTCAGAGGCCGATCACATTGATATGACTATTGTGAGTCAAAGTTATAGCGCCACCAACTGGCAACAGGAAGTGTGTCACTTTCAAAATGCTTTGAAATCTCTCTCTTATTTTTACCCGATTTGCTTCAAACTTTATGTGTATAATGTAGACACACGGCAGATGTAGACCTGTGAAAGGATTATTGATCTTAGATACTGTTGCCGTGGCAACGCATCAAACTTTAATATTCTTTTCGGATGCTTTTGAGACTCTTCACATGCTTGAAAATGCATGAAACTCGACAGACACATCACATTTATTATCCAGTAGACATGTGCAAAGTTTCAGAAACGGGTGTGGTGAGGGGCTCAGTAGCGCCACCTTTAGTCAAAAATGGGGTATTAGTTTTACCTACATTAACAAAAATCGTTATGTATATTGTTCTCATCAAGCCGGACAACTTTCTAATTTAAAGTCATAAGCTCTGACCAACAGGAAGAGAGATATTTTGGTTTGAATGTGATTTTTTTGGAGAATTTTCTCTCTCTCTCTCTGTCTCTGTGTGTGTGTGGGGTGTGGGGGATTTGTCTGTTAGGAGAGACTGCTTTTATAATTGTTTTTCAAGGTTTCAGGGGCTTTTGGGGCCCTTAACGTGCTCGAAAACTCATGAAACTTTGCACACAGGTCAGAACCTGCGGCCATCAGGGCCTGGCTAAAGCTGGTACCCGGGCGTGGCAGGGGGGCTCAACAGCGCCCCCTGGAATGGCGTCCGAAAACTTGGTCCATAGATCAAACTAGCTTGCATGAATTAATATGAAACTCCGCACACATATAGATCTCATCGGGCCGAACAACTTTCGTGCTCTAAGTTTTGTGCCAGCCCAACAGGAAGTCGGCTATTATGGGTTGTTTGGAAAACGCTTGCTGTGGAATGTGAAATACTCCTCCTAGAGAATTCGTCCAATCCCCACAAAACTCGGTCAGCATGAAGTCAAAACATTGAGGATGCTAAATTGCGGACGGATTTTTGATATCTCGAACGGTTTGGCCGTGGCGAGGAAACAAATTTATGGCGAGAAAAGAGAAACACGAAGTGTTATAACTTCTGCACACATTAACTGATCTTGATGAAACTTCAGCAGTGTGTTCGTGGTAAGAGGCCGATCAGATGGATCTAACTATTGTGAGTCAAAGTTATAGCGCCACCAACTGGTAGCAGGAAGTGTGTCACTTTCAAAATGCTTTTGACAAAAGTGGGGGGGTTAGTTTTACCCACAGTTATAAAAATCAGTACATATATTGGGCTCATCAAGCCGGACAACTTTCTAATTTACAGTCATTAGCTCAGACCAACAGGAAGTCAGATATTTTGGTTTGAATGTGGATTTCTTTGCAAAATCAGCCTCTGAATTTTTACCCACTCCTCTTAAGTGGTTTATTTTATTCCCACAAAACTTTTTCAACATGATGAAAATACATAAAAGATGCTAAATTGTAAACGAATAATAAATATCTCAAACGGTTTTGCTATGGCGAGGGATTAAAGTAATGTCAAAAAAGGAAACACTAAAAACCTCCTATCTTCTAAAAATGTAATTATACACCATTTATTTCTATATAAAATTATAGAAATATCAGAACTAAACCCATTTTATTCTTTTTTTTTCTATTTAATAATTGTTTAAGTTTAAAAATATCCAGAATGTTTTTTTAGTCCAAAAAATAAATTATGTAATTCATAGTGCTATACTGCCCTCTTGTGTTCAAAATCAGGTAGGCCTATTGTATCTATATGAAAATATACTAGGTATGTGACAGTGAGAATATTTCCCCACCGGTTAATCAACGTGTGACACCGCTGGGGGCTTTTGAATCGCTAACTTAAAAACGAAAGTAAAATATGTTCGTCCGCACAGACATTGATAATGGTGCGGAGCAGAGCGAGCGTTTTCAATGAATTCCTATGGAAGTAGGAATGAATATATATATATATATATATATATATATATAAAACTATATATATATATGTGTGTGTATATATATATATATATATATATATATATATATATATAAATATAGCTGCGAGCAGCGATGGACCCGCAATCGCTGCTCGCAGCTATATTTTTACTTATATCTCAGCTCGTTTTCTGTAAATATAACTATCTCTTATTCAATCATAAATCAACAGCAATTAATACAGTTAAAAAAAATAAAAAATAAAAAAATAAAAAAAATTAAAAAATAAAAAATTCTCTCGTCTGTTAACACTGGCCCACTCAGTGCCTAATTAAGTGATCCGATCAGCTAGACGAAGGGTGCATATCTGATCTCAGATTTTGTAGTCTCTAAATTTCATGATTAAGGTTGCGCAAGCACATTCCTGACCCCTGCCCTGCCATGCCATAGCTATGCACTTTAGTCTTCAGGTGGCTCTGCCCTTATCCATCACCCTGCCTCCTCTAACAGTGATCATGTAAATTATCGCTCTGCTCAATCCAGCTAGACCGTATATAACTGAAGATTTCTTTATTTCCCATCCTGATCACGGCCGGTTGTTTTATGAAATCGATGTGTGGTGGGTGTCTCGGTGTCCCCAGGGTGCATGTGAGGGGTTTTGCTTGGAATGCCCCAAATATATTTTAATATACTATGCTGGAATCGTCATTGAGGGTGAGTAAAGCGCATAGTTTTCGTCTGTCCCTTTGGATGCAGTCGGGCTGCTGCTCCTAGCACAGGGGGTGTAGTTTCAACAGCTCGTTTTGCAGCTTTGATTACCTCTCACAGACAATTTCAAAACTTTTAGCTTTTAAAACCGAGTCGGACAAGGATGGAGAGACTCAAGAAGCATCAACATGTAGACCCCATGTCCGGATGGTTGGTTGAATTATGTGGTTGTCTTCAAGTCATTGATTGGCTCATTCTGTTTCAATATGCTATAGATCACATTCCGGGAGCGGATTTATGTGATTTTTGGGGTTTGTGATGCCACTAATCCAGAGGGACAGTCCCTCTCAGCGTTGTTGCAGTCCTTAAAAAGCATTCTCTTTAAATTAAGTCTTCCATGCTTGAAGTTTGTGCGTTGCAACTTTGCAGATGTTGTTTGTGCTTTAACAGCAACATTACAGAAAGTGAAATCCATTTAACCCCCTTTATTACTTCCCATCCGTAATGGTCTTTTCTCTTCCTATTTTCATATTCAGATTGTAGCCATGTTTTAACAGCGTTCATGGCTCATGCATCCAAGAAAAAGCGTTTCTAACCGTGTTTTACGGGTTTATGCGATCAGGGGAATTCGCATCTGATTCAAAACATTTTAATTTGGCTCGTGGCTTGTCTATTTCCGATTTACGTCTTTCTCCCACCTTTTTAAATGTATTTATAAGTTTTCGAAAACAGATTCTTCTGGATCAGGCGTTATTACTATATCTAAAGTCTATAATTCCTATTGCCCTTATACCTCTATGGTCAGATATCTCAAAGCATGACCGCACTTAAATACTCCCCTTTATTCATATAACCGAACGGTCTTCCAATGACAAAGCACTGGTTTAGAACTGGTTTAAATTCTCCGGTCTTTCTCCACATCTATACACTGGGCTTTCCTTTCGTATCGGAGCCACAACAACAGTAGCCGAATGCGGCGTTCCCGACTCCACTATCCAAATGCTTGGCAGATGGTTGTCCACAGCATACAAGACCTACCAGATCCGACACGCATGTTCTACTAAATGCTCAACAAGCCCTCTCAACCCACATTCGAGGTAAATTTCTTCGCTAGCTACTGGTGGTGGTTAACGATCCATACATCTATCATACGTCTGCTTTTCGCTGCTAATCTGTTTAGTTATACACGCAGTCAATCGTGGCTTTCTTTATTTCGTTCTTTACCGTCAACTCATACCATAATTGATTAATGGAGAATAGCTTTGATGAAAATACCATAATAACAACGCTCCAAGGTTATTCGTATCCCTGCTTGCTTATGTCTATCGTGACTTTCATTTCTGAAAGCTGCTATATTTCTAAGCCTATCGCGGCTTCTGAAATTCTACGATTACTGCCATTTTATGGCCAATCTTGGCCTATTTCATTAATGCTATCGACGCTTTCGACTTGATTTCGTTCTCGACGCATGAACTCTGCCTATCGAGGCATCACTTGTATGAGCTTTCATGATTGTACCCTAAAGCCAAATCAATCATGGACCAATTTTACGATCGCTGGTATTGTTTCATGGCTAAACGTAGCCTATTACATTAATGCTATCGACGCTTTCGACTAATCTCGGTTCTGATGCATGAACTCAGCCTATCGAGGCATCAGCCTATCGAGGCATCACTATTGAACAAGCTTTCATGATTGTACTCTAAGCCAAATATTTCATGGCCGATCGCAGCCTTCGTTCATAAACGCAAATCGTAGCTTTCCTGATTGTAATCATCTCAATGTCTTATCTCTGCCTCTCGTGGCTCCTCGGAAAGTCGCCCTGGCAACAGCCCTCATCATTTATAAATATATGGTCAATCATGGACCTATTTTACGATCACTGGTATTGTTTCATGGCTAAACGTAGCCTATTACATTAATGCTATGGAAGCTTTCAACTAATCTCGGTTCTGATGCATGAACTCAGCCTATCGAGGCATCACTATTGAACAAGCTTTCATGATTGTACTCTAAAGCCAAATATTTCATGGCTGATCGCAGCCTTCGTTCATAAACGCATATAAATGTTTATAAATATAAGGTCAATCACGGACCTATTTTACGATCACTGTGATTGTTTCATGGCTAAACGTAGCCTATTACATTAATGCTATCGAAGGTTTCAACTAATCTCGGTTCCGATACATGACTCAGCCTATCGAGACATCACAATTGACCGAGCTTTCACGACTGTACGCTAAAGCCAAATATTTCATGGCCAATTGCGGCCTTCGTGTGTCAACGCATATCGTATAGCTTCCCTGATTGCCATTATCCCAATGTGTTATCTCTGCCTATTGTGGCTCCTCGGAAAGTCGCCTGGCGACAGCCTCATTGTTTATAAATGTAAGGTCAATTACGGACCCATTTTTAACCCCCTGAGGTCTACGGTATCGCCGGCGATACCAGCTCGCTTTTTTTTTATCAGTGTAAAATAAACTCATAAATACTCTGTTGACTTTGATTTTTCATAGGAGTTTCGTACATCAATCGATTCTGTTAAATGTGTATTATTTTTGTGTATACTCATAATAAAAACAAAGTGTTGAGCTTTTCGCCAAATAAAGAAAAATAAACACGAAGCGAGTTTTGCCTTCTCTCTGTCAGTGTAGTCCATTCTGAAACGCGTCCGAAAATGAACAATAACTCACCGAATACTTATCACACAGACACGTGAGATATGTCTTTATGAAGCTTGAAATCTCTTCTTTTAAATGAAGTAATTTATATAAAAAACAAATGTTTTCAACTCATGTAATCCGTTTGAAAGCAAGGAGAGGTACCGTTTTTCCTTCTGCCTCATTATCTCTATAATGAGTTGAGGCCGCCCCGCCCCCGGCGCTATTCAAATGGTAAATAGTTTAGGTGATCTATGCATCGCATACGCCCCCCGATCAATGCCATAAAAACACAGTTTCTTCATCAGACTTACTGATAGTTCATCGCGTTTTGAGGATGGCACGCTTCTCCAGTAAAGACGCCCTTCAGATGATTCTGGACAGCGAGGAAGTTGTTTCCTCAGAGGAAGATTGTAACTCAGACTACGAACGGCAGCATTTTGAAGAGCGAATTCCGCCGAGGACACAATTTCGGAGTAAGTTTTACTTAAAAGTCTTTTGTCTTTTATTTTTCGTGTTCGCATTTATGAGGAAAAAACAATATTACGTGACAGTTCTCCATTATGGACGCTAGCGCTCTGAAAGCCACTAAAAGACTTTCAAACTTTCACAGAGACCTCAAAACAGAAACTACAAATCCTTTCTTTAAAACGAATTTCGTTTTGAATCATTTGTATCTTAATTTTAATAATTTTTTCATTAACAAATTTCCTGGATTTAAAGTAAATGCTAGCAATCACAACATAAGGTGCTTGAACTGGAGATCATCATTAACCAGACCGTAGCCTACTCGCCTCACATGTCTAAAAAATGTGAAATATATTTACAGAAAGCTGGTTCTAAACAAAACCATCCAAAACAAAAAACTATGTAGCCTAATAAATGTGCATTTCTCCGGTGCGTTCACTAGCCTACTGCGAAGATCGCGAGTCAATAGCCTATCGTCAACTTCATCTTTGCCAGAAGTTAAATTTAAATTGCGTGTGTGAATGAATGATGATGTTTTAGCAAACTGTATTGCTATACTGAGGAAAGGAAAATTCGACTGAAATATGTTGAAATAAAATGTAGGCTGTTTGTATAAGCAACGTATTAAACTGCAAATTAACAATATGCCCTAATATTTCATGAAAACAACGTTACAGTCAGGCGAAATATGAAAGACAACATCTTGTTGACTAGATTTGGGTACAGTTTTTACTGTAGAATATACTGCCACATCAAATAAGCTTTTGTTTAGCAATTTCTATATCTATTTTTGTCAAAAATAAAGTCATCAATTAAGATGTTAGCTTTTCCAATGTTGACTATATTCAAACTAATGAATACATAGATAAAATGTAGGCCTATAATCTTTTTTTTTTACAAAGAAAGAGTACACTTGAAATATTGTTGAAATTGTAATTATTGTTGTAATTGTAACCTTTTTAATAAAATAGCAAAACATATTTACAAGATAGATGTAAGCAAAATCTTAAATGATCAATATAAGTCTTCTTCTAAATATATCTTTTGTCCTTGCATTGTGGCTCAGTCAGTTTCACACCTGAGTGAATGGCTCATCATTATGCAGAGTGGGTGGGACATTGTATTCTAAGGTGTAAACCACTCCTTGTTCACGCCCCCCTCGCATATTGGCTTTCCAAGCAAAACCTGTTTTACATCAATTTAAATCAATGTATTGTTTTATGTGAACGATAAAGCAAGACTATTTTCACATAATTTTGAAGAAAAAACTCTAGGCGAGGACATCCATTAGTCAAAAGTCTTATTGACACATATTTACTATGTGTTTTGTGGCCTTATTTCAGAAATTTTAGTTTTTAGTTTTTTCAATAACCACGCATAAACATTATTCTCTCAAAAATGAAAACATGTACATACACATGGCTCACATATTATGGTAGCCCTGTTTGTGCTATATAGTGTGAATTTACACCTTTGCCATTAATATGTTTATATGCAACTGAAAAAAGCACAAATGTCAGGGCATGTCAGAACATCTCAAGGGCCCCAAAAACAGCCCAGACCCCAGAGGGTTAAAGAAAGACGTGGGCTGGTGCATATGCTATTTAACTTTGCTTTTATTTTTATTTTCTCCCTATCTTCATACCCAGGATGTATGCATCTTAAAATCTCAGCTTATCGAGGCTTCGTTTAAAATCTCCACCTCAAGTTTCGCGGCCAGACGTGGCTTCTGTTCATATTTAGAAGATGAGAAGCTCAGCTCACATATAGTGACATTCTCACTTTCGATCTTTTTAAAGTTTCTAATAAATTATCTTTATCTCAGTATATCTCGTAGTTTTAATCTCTCACACACAGTACCGCACCTTAGATAAGCAATAAAGATTTTAACATAAGTTTTCTAATTGTCTTCCCTATTTTACTAATTCTCCTGCATGCTTTTCAGAATCCTCATAGATATGTATGGAATTCATCTCATATTCCTTACTTTTTTGGGGGTAGGCTCCGCCCCTGCCTCTATCATCAGGCAGGACCTACAAGCTAACTTTCAGACCCGGACGGAGGACGGGGCCTACGCCAAAGAACTCTGAGATGGAGCTTGTCGAGCATCTACTTTTATTTCGTCTGTAAAATCCTTTCACAAAATAAATTGTTTCATTCGAGAATCCTTCTGAGTCTTTTTGGTAGAAGTTCTCTTCTCAGCAGGCTTGAAGTTGAAAATGTAATAATGTATAACGTAAATGATTTGGACATTTACAGCCAAGGTTTCCTATTAATACATCTTTTAAGGATAGAGCAGTCTGTAAGGTGAGCCTTTGTGGGTGAACCATACCCAAAGGGCTATTTCATTGGTATTGCTTTTTACAAAGTAATTTTCAAAAAGCAAGCTTTACAAATGCTGCTGTATTTTCTTAGGTTCAATTTTGCATGTTTAACTTAAATGGGTAGGTTTAGGGAAAGGTTTGGGATTATATTTAGGAAAAGATTTAACAATCTTTATGCATTTAAAATGGTTGCGGAATGAACTGACCGATACATTTTAAATACATACTTGATACTAATTATTTTCCTAAAACCTAATCCCAAATGTTTACCTAAACCTACCCATAACTTATTAAACCTAATTATAACATACTTTACTTTTCATTTTAAACAACCAAAAGACCTGTTGGAATGCTGCTGCTAGACAACCAATTCAAGTCACCGGGTAAATTTTGAGTACCAGATGCACATAAAAGATGACTTTTGTATGTAGAGAGCATGCCAAATGAAAGCATGAAATTGTGCTATAGATACGCAGCCAGGAGATCGGCTCCTCACCATCCTTTGAACCAAACCTGACACATACATGTATAACTCACATACGTCTTTCAATGGCTGAAATTAATGGTATGGAATTAGACATGTCTTGTCAAACAGGTTAGTCATTTGCCTTTTTTTTTACTAATATTTTTTTTCCTTGTTTAGTAACAGTACAAAGAGAGAGTTTATATATATATATATATATATATATATATATATATATATTTGAACACTGGGTTGTAAAAAAATATTGAGATTCTCTGTAATTTGTGGAGAAAGTGGAGTAAAGACGTGTGTTTGGACTAAGAATTGTGACTCTCTGCTGTCACCACACCTGGTCCTAACACTGAGCTACGGATTTCAAAGCTCACAAATCACCATGGAAACACAACTGATAATGGGAGAGGCTGCGTCGCCTCAGCCTGTGACTATATTCATTGGTAAGTGTGAGATGTGTGTGTCCGGGATGGTCGGGACTTGTAATAGTACATCCCACTGAGACTTTCTACATTTAGTATGCTATTTAAGATGTGTGCCCTTATAGTTTTTTTTTTTTTTTGTGCACTTTGAGCAAGGGCTACATTTCCACAGCTAAATCAGTTGAACACAAAACCCAAACACATTAGAATGACGATGCTTTCTAAAGCATGGCATATATACTAATTAGAGCTCTAAAAAGTATATTTATAATTGATATATGATAGAGTATTACATGTTAAAAACATTTAAAACATTCAAGTTGTTTAACATGTTTTGAGGAAATATGACCTGCAATAGCTTGTATATTTGACTGTTAATGGAATGGATTTTTCAGTCCCTTCTGTGTGTGTGCTATCTTCTCACTGAGTTCATCTGGATGACTGGTCGAGGGGGGGGGGAAATGTTGATGGGCATACGATGGAGAGACAGACAGAATGGAGAGAGAAGGGTGTCATCACAGATTAGTGTAAGGACAGCGAATGAGCCGCAGGAATCTAATGACTGCATCACAAATCAGGGCAATTCTGAAATTATTCAAAATGGAGGGCCTCCCTGACACCCCTAAGGGAGGGTGACTCTCATGGTGCCAAGAAATTTGATTCTGAACTGGATTATATAACCACAATACAAATAGAAATTAAGGGCAGTTATTTTCACACATTTAATATACTTATCATATGACTTAAATAGTCAAGTCAAGTCACCTTCATTTATATAGCGCTTTTAACAATATGGATTGTTTCAAAGCAGCTTTACAGTGATAATAAGAAATTACCGTAACAGAATGTTCAGTCCAAAGTTGCACATTTGAATATATATGTGCGCAGGCGTGTAGTCCTTCTTTACAAATCAACCCTCAATAAACTACTTGTCCGGCCTTAAAATTTTTTAAATACATAATTTTTTTGTCGCGTCTGCGTAGCCACGCGTACCGGAATTATCCCGACAACATTTTATCTGTACTGAGGTAAAGGGAAGGGAAGGAGGCCTTCACAGGGGAGGGACTGGTTGACACTTCAGGACTGCGTTGTCATCATGCAGGTCCTTCATCAGATCTGGATACGGCCTGGATACGGCGGACTGCGGTAAACCTCGGATAAACAGAGAGACTAATATTAGAGTAGACGCCATCCTTCTTATGATGTAAAAAGTACATCAGGATTTATGGGGAGTGTTCCCGGTTCCGGCTGACCTAATCTATGCAGCCTAACATTGAATTATAGAAGTATGCTAGGTCAAAGAGATGTGTTTTTAGTCTAGATTTGAACTGACAGAGTGTGTCTGCTTCCCGGACAATGTTAGGAAGATTGTGCCAAAGTTTTGATGCTAAATAGGAAAAGGATCTACCGCCAGCAGTCGATTTTAATATTCTAGGTATTATCAACTGGCCGGAATTTTGAGATTGCAAAAGACGTGAAGGACTATAATGCGTTAAGAGCTCGCTCAAGTACTGGGGAGCTAAACCAATTAGTTCTTTGTAAGTAATCAGCAATATTTTAAAATGTATACGTTGTTTAATAGGGAGCCAATGCAGTGTTGACAGAAACGGGCTAATATGTTCATACTTCCTGGTTCTGGTAAGAACTCTAGCTGCTGTATTTTGGAACAGCTGTAGTTTGTTTATTAAACGTGCAGGGCAACCACCCATAATGGCATTACAATAATCTAGCCTTGATGTCATGAACGCATGAACTAATTGTTCTGCATTTTTCATTGAGAGCATATGATGTAATTTAGATATATTTTTAAGATGAAAAAATGCGGTTTTATAGATACTAGACACGTGAAGACACTTTTCAAATGAAAGATTGGTATCAAAGAGCACACCCAGGTTCCTAACCGACGAGGAGGACTTGACAGAGCAGCCATCAAGTGTTAGACAGTATTCTAGGTTATTACGTGAGGAATTTTTTTTGTCCAATAATTAGAATCTCTGTTTTTTTCAGAATTAAGTAGTAGGAAATTGCTAGTCATCCAGTTTTTTATATCAGCTATGCATTCCGTTAATTCTGTGAATTGGTAAGTTTCTTCAGGGTGTGAAGAAATATAGAGCTGCGTATCGTCCGCATAACAGTGAAAACTAATGCCATGCTTCCTAATGATATCTCCCAAGGGTAGCATGTACAGAGTGAACAGCAATGGTCCTAGTACTGAGCCTTGTGGTACACCATACTGAACTTTTGATCGATAAGACATCTCTTCATTTACTGCTACAAACTGATGTAGCGACAATGACGTCCGGCCAGCTGCTTTTCAAATTAAGTGAATCAGGAGGGTGTCGAACACATCTTCTTTGTCCTTAGGAAGACGAGCTCTGGTTAATATTACTCCCTAAGGGGTAATTCACCAGCGCCGGGGTGTCTGGAGTCCCCCCCCAGTTCAGCGCGTGACTTTTATAGACTCGCAACATTCCAACGCACACACACAAACACACTCTGGACTTTGAAACGGAAACCCCCTTACAGAAAAGGACTTTTACCCATAAAGTCACTCTTAAATGTACTAAATATATCCCTTTTTGTGTTAAGAGGTGTGTGTAAACCATAGGAAAGCATATGTCCTATTGTAACATTAATAGAACTGCAAATGCCTATACTAATGCATAATAATGTATCTTTGCATTGCTACAACGTCTATATTCTATTTTTGATATCTCTGTAATCCTCTCCAGCTAACGGAGTTGAATTTTGATAACCAATTGCAATAATTTGTATCGTTTGACACCTTTCATATGTCTGGAGCAAATCTTCTCAAATTCGATCCCTCACATGACAGTCAAAGTAGGCGTTTCTTCACAAACAAAGAAACCTCTTCCCGCTTCAGATCAGAAGATCCGATTCGCTGTTGCCACGAAAAAGGGGACGTGGGACACCGCTCACGGGACACTGATAAAAGTCCGAACCTTCAGTTTACACTCTCTCTCAACTCTCTCTCAACTCAACGCTGTCAACCCTCATCTTCCTCTTCTCCACGCGCAGCGCTTCTCCTCCCAACGCAACCAGCTGGACAGGCCTTGGCTTCTCCTCTGGGACGCATGCCCGCGTCATGTAGAAGCTGCCGTTCTTTTGCAACTAAGTTCCTACTCGCCTTTCCCCGCCACAAGGGAAATGATCTGAACTTTCTCGGTAACGTTAAATTCAAGTGAGCCTTTACATCGTCTTGCGAAACGACCCAGAAAACGAAGCTAGACGCAAACCAGCCGGACACGCGCACACGCGCGCCCCCCCTCTTCAGCACCACACTGAAAGAGCACAGAATCTTGCAAGTAACGTTATCTCTCTCTAAAAGCTGATTTCAGGTGTCCAGTTCTTAGGTCTGTGAATTAAGTTACCCTCTATCTCTTCTCTCTATTTCTTTCTTTCTTTCTTTCATTTCATTTTATTCTCTCTATCACGTTATGTTTTATGTTTTTGTTTGGTTAAATGTTTGTTTGTTTTACTGTTTGCATTTTTACGTACATTTATATTGTAGCTCATATAATCTCGCTAGTTTACATTTATTAAAAATCAATTTATACTTTTAACTGTCTCTGTGTTTGAAAACCCACCTTATGAGTCAATGAAATCAAAGATCTAAGCTACAAGCTCGATATTGACTACCTTGAGTAGTTTTAATTCATAAACTCAGAAAGTTTTATGTTCGTGGCCAGAAGATAAACTTTCTTGGAGTTTGTAAACAGTAATACTCCTTCTTAACTGATAATCTTACATTTATTCGCTGGACGAATGACTGATGACGAGACCAGTTACAGAAAGAGGTATTTCCGAAAATTGATAAAGTAATGTATATGCGATTTATGAATTATGACCATGAGTTTTGATTAGTAATATTTCCCAAATTCCCTATATTCTTGAGCTAATTTGCATTGACCCAGAGTCGTTTACGTTACAGATTGGTGGAGTTATTTTAGGCAGTTTCAAACTTTATTAGGTGGACAAATTCAGTTTCAGTTGAATGTGTATTATGGCTATTAATAATTGTACACGCGCGTTTTGAATTGTGAGATAAGTCGCTAAAGCGAACTCACCCAGCTGACGGTAGGCACAAAGCCAGCTCAGCTCTGCAAATTAACAGTTTCAAAAATGTCTAAGCATTTTTATCACTGTTAAGTGCTAAAACTGCAGCTCATAATATAACATTTGTCCCTGTAAAGACGAAGCAAACTCTTTGCAGTTGGTACATGTAATATGATTTAAACCGACTAAATAAGACGAAGAAATCTCTTTTTAGTGCGAAGACGTAAATCTGATCTGAGCAGACGCCTCAGCTTTCAGTCGTAATAGGCCTTATTATTATTATCGTTAGCAACGATAAAACTCCTGGTCAAAAATTGGCCTAGCTATCCAATTTTGTAAACCTATGCATTTAAATCAAAGTGCTATTTTGATTAATGTTTATGGGAGGTGAAACAGATGCATAATTCCTGTTCACAGCTGTATTGATTAAACAGAAGTATAATGCCTGTTTTGCTCACAGCTCTATTAATTAAAACAGATGATAGGCTAATTCCTGTTTTTATTTAAACCGTTTCATATATAATGTGTAAATTAACAGATGTGTAATTCCTGTTAGTCACATGTTGTGAAACTCGTGTAATTTTCGCATGCAACCGAGCGCAAAATGAGCCCAAACTAGCGAATTCCACAGATGCAAATCTGCAGTTTCAGTTGCTGAATGAGTGATGAGTCACTGACCAACACTAGAGGGCAGTCTTTAGGTGTGTGGCAGTTCTCAAATTACGCGCCCCCACCGACGTCATCCTGCGTGAACACCGCCTCCCACTGACGTCAGCCTGCATGAGCGCAATAACGCCCTCTGGTGGACGCTCTCAGATAATACCTGCTTTCATTTTTCTGCTAATAATTTTCAATGATAGATAATAATTTTCAATC
This sequence comes from Leuciscus idus, assembly GCA_021554675.1. NCBI lineage: Eukaryota > Metazoa > Chordata > Actinopteri > Cypriniformes > Leuciscidae > Leuciscus > Leuciscus idus. Next base: position 25,420,475 of record CM038631.1, read on the forward strand.
CCAATGATAGAATGAATGGTTTGACTCTCAAATATTTACCTGCATTCAAAGCTTAGCTTATGCTGATATTATTTGGAGTTAGACAATTCTTCTTTTCTGTTTTCAACTTTCACACTTTAAAGTGAAGTTCGAAAAAAAAAACTTTTCGAATTAAAGCTTAGATTTGATTCACTCAGTTAATTGATAGTCCACCTAGGAGGAAGCACGCCACCGTGTGGCCATCTTGGGTTGACTTATCAATATCTGTTTCACCCCCAGTCTGCATTGAAGTGTCTCAACATTGCTACCCTTCTCGTTTGATTATTTTATAATCAATACTAATAACTTCAGTGTTATTGTAAGGATTATAGGAAGTCATTCTGATTTTTCAGTTTAATTATTGTATAATTAGTATTGATACTCCACTGTTATCATTCTAATTTTCTTTTCTTCTTTATTATTATTTGGACCTCTCCTTGCATGCTTATTTGAATTTTAATTTAAACTAGTTTGAATTTTAATTTAAATAGTGTCTACTCAAACAGGTGGACCACTGAGAAGGGATACGCCCCTTTCCTTTGTGGCACAAACCCACTGCGGGGCCTATCCCTCTGCCTGCGTCTCAAGCCTGTGTTGTGTATTTAAATTTTATTTCATTAATAATTTTTTTTTTCTCTTCTCTTTCCCCAGTCTCTTCAAGGGGTAGGTTATTCCGATAATTAACCATCAGTTATCATAATTCCTTTTCATTGTATCATTATTTTAGTAAAGCCTTTGCCTCTGACCCCTGCATACATATTTACTCAATTTGATGAAACCAGAAAGCCTTAATTCACTTTAAGTCTAACATCTTAATCCCTTATTGTGTATCTATTGGCAGGACTCAGTCAGTGCACTGTGGTGATCCGACAGTCATCTCTGGTGGTTTCCGGTGGGCGGGGATCATCTGTCCGGCGTTACTGACACTGCGCTCCGTCTGGTGTTGGGACCGTCGGAGAGTCTGACCGCGCCCGCTGGTTTCCACCTGGATGACCTCTATTCACCCCAGGTAAACTGAAATTTGATAAAACCCATCCACTTATTATGAACCACAAAATACTAGATATTCCTCCGGATATATTTTAAGTGTTTGGCCCACCTTTCTCTCTCTAAGACACACCTTCTTTCGAGGTCCTGTCCCGATAATCCACGCATCTCCTGGCCCTATCAGGAACTCTAGCAGTGTTAATAGGCTTAGGCCTCTTTATTTTATTTTTTTATAATTTTATTTTTTTTATAACGCTCCCCGTGTTATTGTTTGTGACATTTCATTGCAGACCAATTCACTTCCTTGTGTTGTGTTTCCCTCTGATCTTCCCTACCTTCAACTTTGTCTTTTTCTCCATTCTGTCGTGATTTGTTTCTCTCATTTCACTTAGAGACAGAACCTAAGAGAGACCCCAGGAAAGCTGAATAATAGAGTGACGATCAAAGCGGGCGTCGCTAGACGACCCCCAGGCTACCGCCTGTCCAAATCGCTATTGTGGGTTTTACCCATACCCACGAAATTGGCTCCGCTAACTGTCGGCATCAGTTAGCCCCGAAATTCTCATAGACGGCATAGCCCGTATGAGTATAGCTCATTAACCCTAAAACAAACTTGCATTTTGTCTCTTTTTGTGTGTGCTGTGCTTCTCTCGCCACAGTAAGCCGAGATGTCGAGCTCACCCAGTCCCGCAGTCCGCTGGCACGACCTCGAGACATGGCTGCGAGAAATGACAACAACTGTTCTACCCCAGGACGCCGCTGACCCACAGTACCTGGACCAGTTTGAGACCTACGATCCAACCCAGACGTACGACCACGAGCAGCTGGCCAAAATCTTCGGAAAACTCGCACTCAACCTCGTCACCAAGGCCCGGGCCAGCGAAAGGACCAACCTCGACCTGGAGCAGAAGGCAGCCGCACTACAGCTCCAGGCCACAGAGGCCCTGGAGGACCGAGCCCACACACAGAGTCGTCTAAACCAGCTACTCTTCCTGACCGAGGAAGAGGACGAGACGGACACAACGCTACAACAGGAAGTTGAAAGACTTCAAAATGCCCTAGACGATCTTCATCGGCACACAGACCAAAGACAGCAGTCGGAGGAAAACACCCGGAAGGAACTCAACGAAAGGCTCCAACGGGCTGAAGCTCTCCTTGAGAGAGCAGAGACTGAAATCCATCAGCTCGCTCAGCAGAGACACGATCTCAGAGACGAACTTGACATTGTTCGCAGAGAACTGAGACATTCTTACAGACTTAACAGTGACCGGGAAGGGGAAGAACATCTCACACCATTTCCCCCTTCCAGCGAGTCCGCGCCTTTCAGCCAAACACCAAAAGCTAAAGGGGGCGGAGCTGTAAAGGGTCAGAATCCTCTCCAGACGGATTGGGCCCCCAGCAACAGCTCTCCTCCCACAAGCCTTGACAAGCTGGCCAGAAACATTCCTACGTTTGCCGGGGACAGCAGTGTGCATGCGTACATTCGAGACATTGACTTTCACCTACAAACTGTCGCCAACGTGACAGCTTGGGACAAATTGTACCTGGTAAGAATCACATCAAATAGAGATGTGCGTAGTTTTCTGGATCGCCAACCAGAGACTGTCAAAGCAGATTACAAACAACTGCGACAAGCTTTGATCCGTGAATTCTCTGACCCAGAGTCAGACAAAGGGTTTATCACGGCACTGGACGTCAAACAGGCCCGACTTGAACACCCACACTCCTACTATGGCCGACTCCGACAAACGTTCTTCGGAGCAACCAACACACCAGATATGGAAGAAGATGTAAACTTTAGAACTTTGTTTCTGCGGAATCTACATAGCACAGTGAGTGGCCATCTCGGCGTGCTCGTCTGCCCACGAACCATGTCTACTCGAAAACTCAGAGACCTAGCCCACAAGGCTTACACCAAGCAAAGGGCTATGGATGAAAAGACTGTAAAAACACACACAATCTACTCCGTCTCTGAGCACTGCTCAGAGCTAGACACAGAAAGTGCCCAACAACCCCTCAGTCACAGACTTTACCACAGAGAATCAAAACCGTTCCAGGCCAGCAGATGGCAGCACAACTGTGACGGTGCTCATCCAAAGCATCGGACCGAGCGCTCGGAAAGATTCTGGAACCAGCATCACCCGCCGTCCAGAACTCCAAGCCCAGACCGTCGAACCTGGAATCACTCTCTCCAGAACACGGACGAGCCCAAGTCTTCTTACACAACAGATGAAGACAGTGCAGCCACGTCTGACACAGACACAGAAAACGAACACTAACACCGACTGCTTCAAGGTCATGACTGAACTGCAGTTGAGTAACCAGACCAATGTCTGCGCCACATACAGACAACCCACCCACCCACCCTCACGATTGCAGTGATTACACAGCACAAACAAACTTTACCAACTACACTGCACGCCTCAGAGCCGCTTACACTACCTCCGCTGTGTACAAAGAAAGTCATGCGGGCCTCTGATGAACAGACTTTTCCTATGCTACCACTTACCCCTCCACCACCCTCGCAGGCCATCTGAGCTCACTAACAACCAGTGCCTCAGACAGCTGTCTGCCACCACGCACATGCTGCGTTCACAGGACTTCAGTACGCATTGTGCACCCGTTGCCATCACAGCGCCACAGCTTGTAAGGCCACAGAGCACAAGGGGGGTCAGGCGTGCCAATGACGCCACATGTGCTGAAACACCGCAGCACCAAAGCCACGCATGGGACATCAAAGCATGTGGCATTCCAACCTCAGCGAAGCAAAAGACCGTCCGGCTAGGACGACCCTCGCTGAAATTTTTCCTCCCTTTCTCTCTCTCTCTCTCTCTCTCTCCCTTTTGCCTCTAAACAGGATGCTGTGGTGGTTCGCGAGAAAGCAGCCACAATCGGACATCACCTCACCAGGTCCGGCATCGCATGGAGAGAGCAGCCCCGACTCCTGATTACCAAGGCAGGACCCACACTCAGAAAGTGTACGTTCGACTCAAACCCAGCAACGTCGAAAGAGCACACTACCTCAACACAGCAAACATAGTCACAGTAAGACGGCCTGTGGCCGAAATTCAGACCGAACTTCCACAACTAAAAGAGCAACCTACCACGACAGCGACACACAACTGTACTCGGTTCCAAACCCGCACATGTGTACTTTGACTAAAGACATTCATTATCTCTGCCCTAGCAACACCTTCTCAGAGACACAAGCAGAGATTGTAGGTGAACGATGGCTTGCTAACACACCTGCGCACACAGCCACTGTAACTCACGACCAGCATGACACTGCCACACGTGTCAACATGCTCAACCAGAGTATGTCGATTCAAGTACCAACAGGTGCCATCCCACACCTTGGTGACCTGTCATGGTACCATCTTACGAAAACAACCTGAACCAGACAGCACTGGAACTCCCATCCTCCAAGAACTACAACTTCACCTTAGATCCAGAACTGGACCTCTGGTTTGAGAAAAGGGGGGGGTCCCAACTCATGAACATTGCTCCTGTCAACACAGCCCTCCAAGCAGGGGCAACCGCCCAGCCTGAATACCTCACCTGTTTCCAAATCTGGACCGCAGCTGACACTGTGCTGTGTCTCTCCACGGTCACCGACCACGCCCCGACACTCGTCTTGGCTTTCATCCTGTACCAGACTCAACGAGACGTGAGCATCCACAGCCAAGCTCACAAAGCCGTGTCTGGCGGTTTCCTACGTACCCTGGAAAGGGGGTCCCACACCATCGACCACCTCAACCTCATTTGAGCTGAGTCATCAGCCTAACAACCACCTGCTATTTGACAATCATGATCCACCTGCCATCCATTGTGCTAATTTGTTGTTCGATGAAGTCCATCCCAGGTCTTCATCTAACAAAAAGGGGGAATTATGTAGCGACAATGACGTCCGGCCAGCTGCTTTTCAAATTAAGTGAATCAGGAGGGTGTCGAACACATCTTCTTTGTCCTTAGGAAGACGAGCTCTGGTTAATATTACTCCCTAAGGGGTAATTCACCAGCGCCGGGGTGTCTGGAGTCCCCCCCCAGTTCAGCGCGTGACTTTTATAGACTCGCAACATTCCAACGCACACACACAAACACACTCTGGACTTTGAAACGGAAACCCCCTTACAGAAAAGGACTTTTACCCATAAAGTCACTCTTAAATGTACTAAATATATCCCTTTTTGTGTTAAGAGGTGTGTGTAAACCATAGGAAAGCATATGTCCTATTGTAACATTAATAGAACTGCAAATGCCTATACTAATGCATAATAATGTATCTTTGCATTGCTACAACGTCTATATTCTATTTTTGATATCTCTGTAATCCTCTCCAGCTAACGGAGTTGAATTTTGATAACCAATTGCAATAATTTGTATCGTTTGACACCTTTCATATGTCTGGAGCAAATCTTCTCAAATTCGATCCCTCACATGACAGTCAAAGTAGGCGTTTCTTCACAAACAAATAAACCTCTTCCCGCTTCAGATCAGAAGATCCGATTCGCTGTTGCCACGAAAAAGGGGACGTGGGACACCGCTCACGGGACACTGATAAAAGTCCGAACCTTCAGTTTACACTCTCTCTCAACTCTCTCTCAACTCAACGCTCTCAACCCTCATCTTCCTCTTCTCCACGCGCAGCGCTTCTCCTCCCAACGCAACCAGCTGGACAGGCCTTGGCTTCTCCTCTGGGACGCATGCCCGCGTCATGTAGAAGCTGCCGTTCTTTTGCAACTAAGTTCCTACTCGCCTTTCCCCGCCACAAGGGAAATTATCTGAACTTTCTCGGTAACGTTAAATTCAAGTGAGCCTTTACATCGTCTTGCGAAACGACCCAGAAGACGAAGCTAGACGCAAACCAACCGGACACGCGCACACGCGCGCCCCCCCCCCCCCCCCTTCAGCACCACACTGAAAGAGCACAGAATCTTGCAAGTAACGTTATCTCTCTCTAAAAGCTGATTTCAGGTGTCCAGTTCTTAGGTCTGTGAATTAAGTTACCCTCTATCTCTTCTCTCTATTTCTTTCTTTCTTTCTTTCTTTCATTTCATTTTATTCTCTCTATCACGTTATGTTTTATGTTTTTGTTTGGTTAAATGTTTGTTTGTTTTACTGTTTGCATTTTTACGTACGTTTATATTGTAGCTCATATAATCTCTCTAGTTTACATTTATTAAAAATCAATTTATACTTTTAACTGTCTCTGTGTTTGAAAACCCACCTTATGAGTCAATGAAATCAAAGATCTAAGCTACAAGCTCGATATTGACTACCTTGAGTAGTTTTAATTCATAAACTCAGAAAGTTTTATGTTCGTGGCCAGAAGATAAACTTTCTTGGAGTTTGTAAACAGGGATACTCCTTCTTAACTGATAATCTTACATTTATTCGCTGGACGAATGACTGATGACGAGACCAGTTACAGAACGAGGTATTTCCGAAAATTTATAAAGTAATGTATATGCGATTTATGAATTATGACCATGAGTTATGATTAGTAATATTTCCCAAATTCCCTATATTCTTGAGCTAATTTGCATTGACCCAGAGTCGTTTACGTTACACTGATAATGGTCAGATAAGTATGATTTGAACCATGCTAATGCAATTCTACTAATGCCAACATAATTTTCGAGTCTATTTAAAAGAATGTTGTTGTCGATAGTGTCAAATGCAGCACTAAGATCGAGTAACACTAATAGAGAGATACAACCATGATCGCATGATAAGAGCAAATCATTTGTGACTCTAATGAGAGCTGTCTCAGTACTATGGTACGGTCTAAATCCTGATTGAAAATCCTCACAGATATAATTTCTTTCAAGGAACATAGTTGTGAAGATACTGCATTTTCTAGAATCTTTGACAGGAAAGGTAGATTCGAGATCGGCCTGTAATTGACTAATTCTGTAGGATCAAGTTGCATTTTTTTTAACAAGCGGTTTAATCATAGCCAGCTTAAAGGTTTTTGGTACGTATCCTAATGACAAAGATGAATTAATGATATTAAGAAGAGGATCTATGACCTCTGGAAGCATCTCTTTCAGTAGCTTAGTCAGTATAGGGTCAAACATACATGTTGTCGATTTAGATGATTTAACAAGTTTAGAATTTTTTTCCTCTCCTATAGCAATGAATGAATCAAATTTTTCCTTAGGGAGACTACAATGCACTGCCTGATGCGATACTGTAGTAGACGGTTGCATAGTTATTTTCTCCCTGATATTATCAATCTTATAAATGAAGAAGTTCATAAAGTCATTACTGCTGTGCTGCTTGGAAACTTCTGGGCTTATTTTTCGTTAGATTTGCCACTGTTTCAAATAAATACCTAGGGTTTTGTATATTTTCTTCTAATAGGGTTGAAAAATAAGCAGATCTAGCAGCTTTTAAGGCCTCTCTGTATGCAATCGTGGCTTCTTTCCATGAAATGTGAAATACCTCTAGTTTTGTTTTCTTCCAGTTGCGCTCAATTTTTCTGGCTGCTCTCTTAAGGGCCTGAGTATGCTCGTTGTACCACGGCGTTGGACAATATTCTTTAATCTTCTTTAAGCGCAAAGGAGCAACTGTGTCTAAAGTGCTGGAAAAGAGTTTCTGTCGCAATATCAAGTTCTTCTAAGCTATCTGGGATGCTGAGATGAGGAAACTGATCAGGAAGATTATTAATAAAGCAATCTTTAGTGGCAGAAATGATAGGTCTAACATATTTGTAACACGGAGTCGGCTTTGCAGCCTTGGCTAAATGAAGTTTACACAAGACTAGATAATGATCTGAGATGTCATCGCTCTGCTGCAGAATTTCAACGGCATCAACATTGATTCCATGTGATAATATTAGATCTAGAGTATGATTATGACAATGAGTAGGTCCTGACACATGTTGTCTAACTCCAAGAGGGTTAAGAATGTCTTTAAATGCCAATCCCAATGCATCTTTTTCGTTATCTACATGTATATTAAAATCACCAACAATTAGGACTTTATCTGCAGCCAGTACTAACTCTGAAAATTAGCAAATTCTTTGATACAGTCTGCATGGTGCTCTGATGGCCTGTATACAGTAGCCAGCACAAATCTCAAACGTGATTTATCATTTACACTATATATTGTCATATTAAGCACCAACACTTCAAAATAATTATATTTTAAACTAGACTTCTTAGTAATTCTGAAAATATTACTATAAATTACAGCAACACCTCCCCCTTTGCCTTTCAGACGAGGTTCATGTTTATAACAGTAATCTTGTGGGGTGGACTCATTTAAAGTAATGTAATCGTTTGGTTTAAGCAGCACATCTAGGTTAAAGTCTGTAATCATATAATTAACAATAAGTGCTAAGGGATTGAATATTCAGCAACCCAAACTTTATCATTTGCTCATTTGTATTATATCTGTTTTTTATTTGTTGAACATCAATTAAATTGTTACCTTTAGATGGGTTTGGACGTTTTTTGTATTTCCTTATTCGGGGAACAGACACAGTCTCTATATAGGTGAAAGAGGCTCTATGTGATGGGATTTATCTGACCTCGGAGACAGCTAGCAGACAGTCGGTTTAGCCAGTCTGTCTGTTTCCTGACCTAAGCCCCAGTTCATGTTTAAGCTCTAAGACTATGTGCCATATTACTAGAGAGAAGAGTGACACCATCCCAGGAGGGATGAATACCATCTCTTTTCAACAGGTCAGGTCTGCCCCAAAAACGTTTCCAATTGTCTATGAATTCTATATTATTTTGCGGACGCCACTTAGACAGCCAGCCATTGAGTGAGGACAGTCTACTAAGTATCTCATCACTCCTGCGAACAGGAAGGGGGCCAGAGCAAATTACAGTGCCTGACATCGTACTTGCGAGTTCACACACCTCTTTAACGTTAATTTTAGTGATCTCCGACTGGTGGAGTCGAACATAGTGCCGAGATAATAATGACTAATAATCTTAGAGAATTTACGATTAGCATTAGCCAGCACTTTTAAATTTGCTTTGATGTCAGGCGCTCTGACTCCTGGCAAACATGTGACTATGGTGGCTGGTGTCTCTATTTTCACGTTCCGTGTAATAGAATCACCAATAACTAGGGCACATTCAACAGGATTCACAGTGGGTGTTTCAATGAGTGGGGAGAATATATTTGTTATGGTAATCGGAATGGAAGAGCAGTGTTTTGTCCCGCGACTACAGCGTCTCACCGTCACCCAATTGCCCTGCTGCGCGGGCTCTACAGCCGGAACCGAACAATGTACAGAGTTCACTAAGCTAGTCGCATCCAAAGCAGTATCTAAAGCCCTTGCACTCTTACAATTAACCTTGATTAAAGTTTGGATGCGTGTCTCTAGTTCTGAAATCTTCTCCGTCAGCCTGACTATCTCCCTGCATTTATCACATGTAAATCCTGTGCTGACAGAGAAGGCTATGCTATACATGTTACATGAAGTGCAAGTGACAATAAGAGGAGAAGATGACATGACTCACCGTGTTTGTTGACTGATCCTACTCACCTAAGTTATTTGCTGAACTCGTAAAAGGCGCGAGAGAAAAAATAAATAAATAGATAAAGAGCGCACGGATGGCACGCTAACAGGCTAGCTAATTACTAGCGTGTAGTGCTAGCAATAACGATTTAGATTGAAGCTAGCGATGTCAGGTTAATGTGTGATGTTGAGTAAGCTATATTTAGCAGTATAAACAACAAGGAATGATAGTAAATAATGATTCAAAACAGAAAGATATACAAAGCTTATAGATGCAAACCAACTCAACAGCAGCAGCAGCAGCAACAAGGCAGACAGGAGCAATAGATCGCAAAATAGCGAAATATGTCATCAAAAGTTAAATGTTTTAACCTGTACAGTATTTTTACCTTGTTGCTTGTTTTGGTTCAGGCAGCCACAATTTAAGTGATTACACATTTCTAGCAAACATCATGTTCACACAGCAACAAGAAGCAAAAAAATAAATAAAATAAAAATAGCAGCAAAGTGGCAAAAAAAGAGAGAATATTTAAATAGCTTTTTAAATTTCTTGTTATGCAATGCAAAGCCACAAGGAGGAGAAATTGGAATTTATTTTTAATTATTTAATGATGCTTATGCAATGTTTGCCCTACTTTATTTTTATATATTAAAAAAAAAAAAAAGATCAGTGACCCAATTTTGACTATATGCAAATCATACGTTTGACAGTGATTTTTTTTTTTCATAGAGAGATATAAAGACAGATCTTTATTTTGTGTTGGGATGCATATTCTGTGCATATAAGCGCCAGGACAGTGTAAGGACTGCATAATTTCCCAATCCCATGCCCCACGTAAACTAATTATATGTGTTACTATATGGCATTACCCCATATGCCTCGTGTTAACCCTCCTGTTTGCATTTTTTATGTTTATATATATATATATATATATATATTTAAGGCCATTGGTTTTCCAATGTGTTAATTTGTCATGTCTGAAGACTAAATCTGGTTAACAAATCTTTAAGGGATTATCTGAAAATATTAATGATTAGTTATTGCAGAGATTACAAAATCAGAAACATTGTGGACACCACTGAAGGAAAACAAATGTCTCTTGATTTTTGAGTCTTTCCCGAGTTCAAGTGAGGCTTCTGAGTTGAAGTGATTTTGCTGTCAGCTGCTGAAAATAAATTTTTACAGCTTTGTGTGTTTGCAGCTTTATTAAAGTAGCTGAACAGTTCACTTAAGCCAGTGACAATGGTCAACCTATTTTGATGAAGTAGCTCATACTGTAGGTTTTTTGTAATTTATAATTGTATATAAAGATCTTTAATCACCACATAAACCAAATGTGATTTCTCTGGTCGGTGTTGGGTTGACATGCTCTCAAACTGGCATCTCCACCAACAAAAAGGCTCTTGATGTTAATCTGTCAGAGGGTTGGATGTGCATTCCCAGAATATCATCAGAAATGCAAGAGACATGCTGAGAGGCTGCTCCATGTCTGTCAGTAATGAGAATTTCATCCCAGCTGGGAGAACTCTGGATGTGATGTCAGCTTTTGAACATAACCTTGATTTGCACTGATAATGTGGCCTCTCTGGCTGTGAGTATGAATATTCACCAACCCTTTTGTTTCTTCCTGTGATGAGGAGGCTTAACATTCAGCTAACATTTAAAAAAATACAATTAGCAACTGCATCTACAACTGTGACAGCGATTCATGGGAATCTTATCATGTGCAATTTAATGGTAAAAAAAAATAAAAAAAAATAAAAAAAATATCAGTTTGTGGGTTTGGTATGAATTTAGTTCAGTTTCCTATGTTTCAGTTAGTTTCCTTGGTTGTTCATTGTTTGATCATATGTTGCACCTGATCCTGGGGCCCGTTCTTCGTACATCGCTAACTCAGTTAGCTGGATTTGATTGTTGGCGATTTGGCATGATCTTGAATTGTTTGGTTCTTCGACGCTCACCCTGGACTTGCTGTCATAGCAACAGGTGCGCAAGCTTAAACCTGCTCGTGAGCAGGCTTATTTCATGTTAACAGGATTAGACTGCGGCTTCATAAGTGGAGCTGATATGGGAAGTCCAGCGCCGCGCGATAGTGCACTTTCTGAGATATATATTTTTTCTCGTGACTCGTGAGATTGTCGTTTACATTATTAATTTGTTGGAAACGCACATTTATGTTCGACTTGTCGGAGTCGGGCTTTAACTACAGCATAAACTGTTTGCATTGCCCGAAGATTATTTGCCAGTGGCTCTTTCCTTTACACTATTGGAGATGCGGAGAACTTGATGGAAAGTGCTGTCTGTCGTGTCATTCGGAGTTTACCTGGCGCTTTTAGGTTTAAAAAACAGTTTTAGGTTTTTTTTGTGGCATTTCCAAGCCACTTAAGACCCAATGTTGTAAAGCAGTTTTTTTAAAGCAGTTTTTTATTTATTTTTAGGCTATCATATTTTTTTATGAAGATCATGCAATCATGACCATGCCGATTACAGTATATGTCACTCAGGCTTCACTAACGTGATTGGTACCATAGACCAGTGGTTCCCAAACCTGTCCTGAAGGCCCCCCAACACTGCACGTTTTCTTTGTCTCCTTAATCAAACACACCTGATTCAACTCATCAGCTCAATTAACCCATGTGATAATGAGCTGATGAGTTGAATCAGGTGTGTTTGAGTAGGGAGACAAAGAAAACGTGCAGTGTTGGGGGGCCTTCAGGACAGGTTTGGGAACCACTGCCATAGACTATAGGCTAGACTGCCATCAAGGCCTCAATGAAGGGGATTATGTGAACAGAAAGGGGGTTCACAATGTAAATGTGCAGCCCAGTGTCACGGATGCATCAGTGTCAGCGTCAGACCTCTACACTCCGCCCACTCGTTCCGCATCCCCTGAGTTCTGATCACCTGCACCTGTTATCATCACCTGTCATCAATCCCCTGTCATCTCACACACTGTTTTATACCCCACCAGTTCCTTCATTCAGTCTCGTTGATTCACCATCGACATTCTGACTCACTCTATCTGAGACATAGACTTAACCACTTACCTGCTTCGTCTACTTACCTAGTCCATTGGATTACTCAGCCGGTCCTCCGTATCTTCAGTCTTCATCTGCTTGCCTTCTCCAGCCCGTCTGTCTTCTACTGTTCAACTTTCATCTACCAACCTGAAACAGATAAGAGACTTCGTCAAATCTAATTCATCCATTGCCTCATCCACTTATACCTCTACACTTCAACTTACCTGCCGTGACTGTTCCTCTGTGCTTAATAAACATCATTGCAAACTTTACCTGTTTGTGTTGTTCTGATTCCTGACAGAAGACCTGACCAACATGCACGAACCAACAGTTCACGGCGAAGAGGAAGCTTCAGCCCCGATCCCGATCGCCGATGCCTCTCACGCCATTCCACCACCCGCCATCAATCCTTCTTCATCTGCCTCTGTCAGTCCCATGGCCCGGCCAGCGCCCTTCTCTGGCGAGGAGGGGGAGTGCAGCGGATTTCTCCTGCAGTTCAAGCTGTACATGGAGATGAATGCTTCGCAGTTTGCCTCAGAGAGAGCGAAGGTCGCTTTTTTCATCTCCCTTCTCACAGGACGAGCCCTGCTCTGGGCGCGGGCGCTTTGGGATGCAAAAGGTACTGTAACTCAAACTCTCACCAATTTCATCGGTCACTTCCGTGAAGTGTTTTCACCAGTCTCAAATTCACTGTCTATTCATGATCAACTATTTAGTTTACGACAAGGCAAAACATCGGTTTCCTCGTATGCATTGCAATTTCGCACCCTGGCAGCTTCCAGCGGATGGAATGAGTCGGCTCTAATTACTGCTTACCGTCAAGGTTTAGAACCCGAGATTTGTTTGCAGCTTACCATTCACGATGACATCATTGGCTTAGAAAATCTCATTCAACGTTCCATCCGTGTGGACCAACGCCGCACCGCTTGTCAGCTCGATCATCCTGCACTGCCTCCTCCTCGTCCTTCAACCACTGTCAGCCCTTCAGCACCAGAACCCATGGATATCAACTCAATGCATATATCTTCTGTTGAACGCCAACGTCGCATAAACAACAACTTTTGTCTCTACTGTGGATCCGCTGGTCACCTGCTCATCTCCTGTCCAGTCCGTCCTCCACGACCGGCGGTGAGTTCAGTACGTCTTCATTCACCTATTTCACAAATGAAATACACTACTGTTCAGATCACTTACCTCCAACGATCTCTTTCAGCGCAAGCATTAATTGACTCTGGGTCCGCTGGTAATTTTATCGCTCACGCCACTCTTCAAAAACTACAAACCCGCCGTAGACCCATTCCACAGACTCTTCAGGTTCAGTCCATCCTCGGTAAACCGCTCGGTCGTGGAAAGATATGTCACAGCAGTCCCACTATAACCATGAGGATCGGTTGACTTCATCAAAAGGAATTGTCGTTTCTGGTGCTGGAGGGTTCTACGGCATATATCATCCTGGGACGCCCGTGGCTGGAACTGCATTCCCCAAACATCTGCTGGTCTACGGGGGAGGTTCATCAATGGGGAAGTGACTGTTTTTCACACTGTCTGTCTCAGGTCAAGAAAATTCCTCACTCTTCTTCATTCCCAGTCCGGGAAGTTCCTATGTACTCAACCTCCGTCGAAAGTCCAGCCACTGACAAACACCATGAAATCCCTACCATCTACCGGGCGTTCCAGGATGTCTTCAATAAACAGCTGGCCACCAAACTTCCACCACATCGGCCATGGGACTGCGCGATCGACCTGCTGCCTGGGGCGGTCTTACTGCGTGGTAAGATATATCCACTGTCCATCCCGGAACAGAAGGCCATGGAGGAGTATATTGAGGAGGCTCTCCGTCAAGACTACATCCGTCCATCTACGTCCCCTGCCGCTTCCAGTTTCTTTTTTGTTGGCAAAAAGGACGGAGGCTTGCGCCCCTGTATCGACTACCGGATCCTCAATAACTCCACAGTGAAATATCGGTATCCCCTTCCTCTGGTTCCAGCCGCCCTGGAGCAACTCCGTGGTGCTCAGATCTTCACAAAATTGGATCTCCGAAGTGCTTACAATTTGGTAAGAATCAGAAAAGGAGGCGAGTGGCTGACTGGGTTCATCACCACGGCAGGCCACTACGAATATAGGGTCATGCCCTTCGGGTTGTCCAACGCTCCTGCAGTATTTGGCTGGGCGGCAGTGGCTCAGTGGTTCATGTAGATTGTCTACAAACCGGAAGGTTGGTGGTTCAATCCCCGGTTCCACCTGACCAAGTGTCGAGGTGTCCTTGAGCAAGACACCTAACCCCAGCTGCTCCCGACGAGCTGGATCGCCTTGCATGGCTGACACCGCCGTCGGTGTATGAATGAGTGAGTGAATGGGTGAATGTGAGGCAATATTGTAAAGCGCTTTGGTGGCCATTGGGTCTGTGAAAGCGCTATATAAATGCAGTCCATTTACCATTTATTTCAGGGGTTCATGAACGAGATCTTCAGAGACTTCCTGCACCAATTTGTCATCATCTATACAGACGATATTCTTATATACTCTACCAACCTGTCTGAGCACCACCATCATGTCCAGTCTGTCCTTCAACGTCTGCGTGAACACCAGCTGTATCTGAAACTGGAGAAATGTGAGTTTCATCAGAAAACTATCCACTTCCTGGGGTATGTGATCACTCCTCACGGTATCACTATGGACCAGAGGAAGGTGGATGCCATCACCAACTGGCCACTACCCTCCAACATAAAAGAACTTCAACGTTTCTTGGGCTTCGCAAATTTCTACCGAAGATTTATTCAAGGTTACAGTCAGATCAGCGCACCCATCACCTCTCTTCTGAAAAAAAGGGCCAAGACTCTGTCCTGGACCACCGAAGCCATCCACGCGTTTGAGAAACTGAAACTCTCTTTTGGCTCCGCTCCTACCCTTGTCCATCCCAACCCTGATCTTCCATTTCTCGTCGAGGTGGACGCATCCTGCACTGGGGTAGAAGCGGTGCTATCACAGCGGCAGGGGAAGCCTCCTCGACTCCATCCATGTGCCTTCTTCTCCAAGAAGATGTCCCCGGCGGAGCAGAATCATGACATCGGCAACCGGGAACTTCTAGCGATCAAACTCACTCTTGAGGAATGGAGACACTGGCTGGAGGGAGCTAAACAACCTTTTGATGTCATTACCGATCACCGCAATCTGGAATACCTCCGTGACGCCAAAAGACTCAACACTCATCAAGCCCGCTGGTCACTCTTCTTCACAAGATTCAATTTCAAAGTAACTTATCGTCCCGGGGACAAGAATGTCAAAGCCGACTCCCTGTCTCATCTGTACCAACCTGATACCATCACCTCCACTCCGGAATCCATACTCCCTCCAGCCGTGATTGTCAGTGCTATCCAGTGGAGTATCAACGATCACATTACCGATGCCACCCAGACAGAACCTGCTCCGCCGGGAGGTCCTGAGGGACGGACTTACGTGCCCACTCGTCTGCGTCTGTCCCTTATGGACTCAATCCATACATCTCCGGGCTCTGGACACCCAGGCAGCCAACAGACCCTCTCGCTTGTACAACAACGGTACTGGTGGCCCAATATGTCCCAGGATGTCTCCCGGTACGTGAAGAGCTGCTCAGTCTGTGCTATGGCCAAAGTCCCTCTACGCCTCCCAGAAGGTAAACTGGTACCTCTTCCCATACCTACCAGGCCCTGGTCCCATCTGGGAGTAGATTTTATCACGGACCTTCCTCCCTCTGACTCTCACACGTGTGTTCTGGTCGTCGTTGATCGCTTTTCTAAAGCATGCAAGCTCATTCCTCTGCCAGGTCTACCTACAGCCTTCGAGACAGCTGAAGCTCTATTCACTCAGATATTTCGACATTTCGGAATACCAGAAGATATTGTATCCGACCGGGGCCCTCAATTCATCTCCAGGGTATGGAAAGCATTCTTCAACCTTCTGGGAGTCTCAGTCAGCCTAACGTCCAGATATCTCCCCCAGTCCAACGGCCAGACTGAGCGGAAAATACAAGAGATCGGGAGATACCTGCGGTCATATTGCCATGACCATCAAGACTGCTGGAGCAGGTATCTACCCTGGGCCGAGTATGCACAAAACTCCCTTCAACAGTCCACCATGGGTCTCACGCCTTTTCAGTGCATACTCGGCTTCCAACCGCCCGTTTCCCTGGTCAGGTGAGCCTTCCAATGTTCCAGCAGTCCATCATTGGTTTCAGGAGAGCGAGAGGGTCTGGGACTCAGCACACGTCCACCTGCAAAGGGCTGTTCGGAGACATAAGAGCCAGGCCGACGCAAGAAGATCTGCAACCCCGTTATACCAACCTGGGAAAAAGGTCTGGCTCTCAACCAGGGATATCCGTCTCCGACAGTCCTGCCGCAAGCTGAGTCCCAAGTACATCGGTCCGTTCGCGATACAGAGGCAGATCAACGAAGTCACCTACCGGTTATCACTCCCCTCACATTACCGCATCTCACCTTCATTCCATGTCTCCCTGCTCAAACCTTACATTGATCCTCTCTTTCCTCCTTCCACAGGGTCTGGCGCTGATGACGTACCTCCTCCTCCTCTGGACCCTGCAGACGAGAACATCTATCGTGTCCAGGACATTCTCGACTCCCGGCGACGGAGCGGCCAACTAGAATATCTCGTAGACTGGGAAGGTTTTGGTCCCGAGGAGAGATGCTGGGTTCACCGAGATTACATACTTGACCCTACTCTCTTACAGGACTTTCACTCAGCTCATCCTAGTCGTCCGGTGCCGAGAGGTCGTGGCCGTCCCCGTCGTCGGTCGTTTCCGCCCTCAGGAGCTGGCCGTGGAGGGGGGGGGGTACTGTCACGGATGCATCAGCGTCAGCGTCAGACCTCTACACTCCGCCCACTCGTTCCGCATCCCCTGAGTTCTGATCACCTGCACCTGTTATCATCACCTGTCATCAATCCCCTGTCAGTTCCCCCATTCATTCAGTTGTCAGGTCTCGTTGATTCACCATCGACATTCTGACTCACTCTATCTGAGACATAGACTTAACCACTTACCTGCTTCGTCTACTTACCTAGTCCATTGGATTACTCAGCCGGTCCTCCGTATCTTCAGTCTTCATCTGCTTGCCTTCTCCAGCCCGTCTGTCTTCTACTGTTCAACTTTCATCTACCAACCTGAAACAGATAAGAGACTTCGTCAAATCTAATTCATCCATTGACTCATCCACTTATACCTCTACTCTTCAACTTACCTGCCGTGACTGTTCCTCTGTGCTTAATAAACATCATTGCAAACTTTACCTGTTTGTGTTGTTCTGATTCCTGACACCCAGTTACTATTGTGATTCTTAATATTCCAGATTAGTAATATTATATCAAATAAAAAAAAGGCAGTTGACTAAAATCTTCCATATCACAAATGTGAAAGCAAAATGGCCAGGATCTGTGCATGACTTAAGAATTTTCAGAGATTTACATTTATGCACATTATTTGAAAGTGGTAAGGAAAGTTCCACAATAAAATATCAAGCTCACTGTATTACATACACTTATGCTGATCCTAACAGAACTTCATTTTTTCATAGGTGATTATGACATGTTCCTGCCTGCAGACAGGTGTTTTATGACCCCATTCCCTGACCCAAATCAGTTACAATGCAGCTCTAGCCAGGACAAGGGCACACATTGAAATGAACTTTGACTAACTAAAGGGAAGATTTCAGTGTCTGAAAAGTCTGAGGGGTTGCACACCTGACAGGGCCTGTGACATTGTTGCATGTGCCATATTACACAACATTGCAAAAAAAAAAAAAAAAAAAACACTTTTCATTAAATGTTTAATAAAAGACAAATATGCTTAGTTCCTTGAGTTTTATTTCAATTGTTCTTTGTAAAGAAAAGCCAGTGGTCAAGTGCCTGCAACAAGAGATATTAGACACATGCCTCATGCAACAAATAAAAAGGAAAAGTTGGCTATACACTGCCCATCTGTAGGCCTATGTCTCCTCTGTTTGTGCAGACTCTTCTGTAGGCCTTTCTGTAGATGTGGAATCCTGCAACTTATATTGCAGCCATAAAGCATACAAGTATAAATTAAGTAAAGTTATTTATGCACTTGCAGGTAGGCTAGTTCCTCCATATGACAGTTCTACCAGAAAGACTCAGGAGAAGATATTGTAACAATCATCCATTTATTAATGACCCAGCAAGCAATATATGCAATAAACTATTTGGCGTAGGCCCCGTCCGTAACTCGCAATCCGAGGGTACGGATTCAGCATTTCCTGCCTGAAGATGAAGGCAGGGGCGCAGCCGACCCCCTGTGATGTATTGGAAGGGACCGTCCTGGTGGTGGTGGGGTGGTTGGAGGGGAAGGTACATCCTGCGGTGATAAAGATGGAGAGAAGAAGCCTTCTTATTAGTGGAGGAAACCATCTTGGTGGTGGTGGGGTGGATGGTGGTGAGTGAAGCGTTCAGCATCTGCGAACTCAGACAAGTGTAAGTACGGGTCCTTTATACTTCTATAATTAGAACGTGATTGGATAAATGAGAATGTAATAAGTGACGCAAACAATTGAGTCTTCCCGGCAGAACTTATGCTAAATTTTTCATTTATCTGAGAGGGTTTATTCACTGTCCAGTGCAATGGAAACAAATGGACATTACAAAGTCTTATACTTTCTTTCCTTTGGAAAGTTAGAAAATGTCCACTTACTGCACATATTTCAGCCACCACTTTCTTGGGAACAGATACAAGTGTTGGTGTATTATGTAAAAGTGCACAAAAGAGGAAAACACAATGTCATTACAATGAACTACACTCGGGAAAAATGTGATCAATAACTCATGGCAAAATATTTTTACATTAACATAAGTTTATCAGTTTTCACTTTCACAAGTCAAAGCAATTCATCATTACTCAAGATTTAACAGTTGAAATGACTATACGGCCTTAATTTAATGCAGCAAAAATTATTTTACAGTGCAGGCTACTAAGATCTTTTTTTTTCAGCCTTTTTCTTGGTTGCTTTTATAAACAGACAACCATTTATTTAACATTGCCTTTTATAAAAGAGACTATAATTTAACAAAAAATTACCATTATGTAGAATTTTTTTGTACTTCACTTTATTTGTTCCCATGTTCTAGTGTGGTGACTCTGACATTACAATGAACAAAGTAATTATGCAATTATTAAAATACAAAAATATAGGCTAATAAGTGATAAAAACATCTAACATGGACACTTCTAACGGATTTAAATTGTCTGCTACTTTTTGCCAGCCCTCTCTCCTGGCTTTTGCAGACCTAAACCTACCCGTCACTGGGGTTAAGACCAATCATACGATGGCCTACCCCTAACCCCGCCCCTAAACCTACCCGTCACTGGGGTTAAGACCAATCAGGGATGACTATACGGACTATACGGGACTAAAAGACACACTTGTGGTCCGGATAACCGTATAGTTCCTGCAGACTTTGAGGTGTTCCCTGGCGTTTTGATTAAACATTAAAATTCCGAATAAACTTCGACTATTAGTTCTTGCTGAGGAGAAAAACTGAGCCCGCTCTTTGGCCACGCTGAACAGCCAATAGCAGCGTTGCTGATCAATGCTTCTACTATCGATACATATCCCCTTTTAAACCAGCGCATGAACGCGCAATTATCTCAGATAACTCAATCCAGCTATCCCAGCCGGCACATGACCGACCTTCAACGTTGAAATATGGTTGAAATAATGTCAGTTGTTGTTTCAACGTTGAAACAATGTTGAAATAACGTTTAATGCTAAATGGTTGAAAAAGGTTAACAAAAACACTTCTAAATCAACGTTGAAATAACGTTTAATGCTAAATGGGTGAAAAAGGTTACCAAAAACACTTCTAAATCAACGTTGAAATTTTTACAAGATCTGTACGTTGAAACAACGTAATGTTTTCGACAACATACTACAAAAATATCTGCCTTTTAACGTATTATTATGATAATTAATTAGCATTTAATGATTTTTTATCATAACAGCTCTTCAGTGTATATGTTAAAATACAATTATTATCATTATTAACAATAATATTTTCACCCTCAAGAGAGCAGTGCAGCAAAACCTTTTGCCTTATGTGATTTTGTGTGAATTTACAATTTTGTCTGCTTGCAGTTTACATTGCATTATTACATTAGTATTCACACTGTCATGTCATTTGACCAATTAATTAAATATTAATACAGACTGCAAATAAAACTCAATAGCCTACACCACTATGTTAACTCGCGCAAACTATTGTTATTGGTTGTTTCGCCGTTTTACTTTGAGCATGATTGGTTAATCTGTCTGTCTTTCAGGAAACTGTCCAATGAAAGTGTGCGCGGCTCTGCGCGCCTATTTTAAGTTTGAAAATACGTCCGTTACTCTCGGTCGGTGAGCAGCTGCTGCTTGCGTTGATTACTCGGTCAGACCTGGATTATTTTATATCTGCCTGTTGAATTCTTAAATTTTGAGCGAATTTGAGTTGATATGTCAATGAAGAACAAAAGCTGGAATGTGAACAGAGGAAGGGGTCGTACGTGGTCTGTAAAAATACTGGTGATATCAGGTAAGAAAACATTTTTCAGTCCTTAACAGTCTAACGTTAGGGACCCGGGGAACGGTCATAGGCTTACTGCAACCTCATAAGATAAATAAGTTATCTCTGTGTGTGTTTTTGTACTGCTTCACCATTAGTGTAGCGATATTAGCACGTATTTCAATGTAAGTTAGTACCATCTGACATTTTGTGTTTTGTTGTTGGTAATGTTATGTGTTTAATGTTGTCAGCTAACGTTTGTTTAAAAACGCATGAGAGGTAAAAAAAAAAAAAAAAAAGTGTGGGAATAAGTAAAGTGATAAAACCATCATTTAGAAGTTTACATAACCTCTTAAAACACTGATAACGATATTGAAAATATATTTGTTTAATTTTTTTTTTTAGATCAAGCATTGGAATAAGATTTTTATCGGGGGAGAACACCCAACAGAAAGACCCAGTCACAGTAAGTCAATTTTACCCACTGTTCGAAAACCTACACGGGGATTAATATATAGTATTAAGTATGATTTTCATCTTTAAAGTAAGACATTTAACGTTACTGATAGAAAGTCTGAGTAACTTTTTGTCCTTTTGTCTTTCTTCTGCTGAAGTGGCGCACTGAAAGTGGATTCATGTCACCTTCATCAGTCCTTTCTTTAATCACTGGAAACCATTAAGGGAAAGACCCTCAGACGTGTCATAATAGGATAAATGCGGCTGCAGGTAAAATTATTTGATGGTTTGATTTTGGTGTACCATTTGGCTTTTTTGTGTGTGCTTCCCTTGCTATGATACACATTTCTGATGGGATTGCCGTGCTTTAAGTGTACGTTTACATTTTTAATCATGTAATACTAACAGTCTCAAAGATGACATTAGTCAGTTCATGTCGAGTGAATGTTATAATGGCTAACGTTTTTACAATTTAAATCAATTTTAAGATTGTTTAAAGGAATGGTAAAAATTAAAAAAAATACTGCTTTTTAAGGACTTTTCATTGAATAATTTCTTGTTTCCCCCCTTCAGATTCTCCAAGGATCCAGCTGATTACTGGCAATTTGGTGTAGGATTATTCTTTAGCTGCTACATTGTACTACGGATTCATTGGCCTTTTGTGTTAATTTTTTTATTTTACTTGATTTAATAAATTACTTTTAATTAGTAAAATGTATGGTTAGGATTCTTAATTTAAAACAGTGTAATGTTTCTCCACAAATATTATCAGAAATAAACAGAAATATATAATTGTTGAAACAATATAAACCTGCATTGAAAGATATAAAGAATAAAGGTTCCCTTTCGTAGTCACTCCGAGTTACGTCGGATGACGACGAATGGGGTTTCACTTAGAAAGCCTATCACCTTCGAGTATAGAAAACGAGCCTATGGCAATGAAATGCCATGGGTCTGCGGAATTTGCATAGCGTAACTCCGCCCCACCCTGGGGGTATATAAGGAAGTGCGCTGGCAACATGCAGATATGTTTTCGCTTCGGAGCCAAGTTCAGCACTTCACTCCACAGCCAATTCCTGAGTATATCTCTATCCTCTTCGAGACGAGCCTCTCTCCAGGTGTTGGTGTGACAGCGAGTTCCAGCGAGTGCACATTCCCTGCTTATCTGTGCAGTGATTTGCCAGAGTTTGTGTGTTCATCTCCCTGGTCACTTCAACACTTGTGGAGAAAATCTCCTTTCTAAAAGAGCTTGTACGCGGCACGTCTTTTTAAAGATGCCTCGCCCGTGCACTTCTGGTTGCGGTCTATTCATTTCTGACTCTGATAGGCACAATCGCTGTCTTGTGTGTCTGGGTATCGAGCACGCTAAGGCAGCGTTTGTGGATGAGTCATGTTCCCATTGCGGGAACATGCCCATCGCACGGTTGCGGTCGAGACTCAATGACCTTCATGGTAGAGTCCCCTCATCCGCACCCCGATCTATGAGCTCCGCGAGAGCTGGTACTTTGGCTGGCGGCCAGGGTGACCTGAGGGTTACGGTGTGGAACAAAGCGCCGACTATTCCACGCTCCACACCGCCCTCTAGCACTGTGCAACCCGTGAGTGTTCCGAATGAGCCCGCAGTACAGTCCTCTGACTTGCCGCGGGTTTCATTCGGCGCTCCAGAGGAAGATGTGATGTCGATCGCTGCATCACAAGGTGGGCAGGAGTCCTTGGGAAGTGAGGATTTGGCTGTGCTGCCACCCTCGGGTGTCCCAGCATTGCCCGAGTCTGATCCCGAGCTGACGGCCATGCTTTCCCGAGCAGCCGCGGCCATTGGTCTTGAGTGGTCCCCGCCACCTGGGCCAGTGCGCTCGCGGCTGGACGATTGGTTTTTGGGTGCGGCCGCTGATCCCCGTCAGCGTCCAACCCCAATGCCTTTCTTCCCGGATGTGCATGAGGAGGTCACGAGGTCCTGGAAGGCACCCTTGTCTTCCCGCGATCGCTCGGCGACCTCCTCCGCCTTGCCTCCTCTCGATCAGGCGGCTGCTAAAGGGTACACTGGGGTTCCCCAGGTTGAACGCTCGGTGGCCATGCAATTGTGCCCCCAGAGTGCTTCTTCCCGCGGCGACCCTAAGCACCCCTCCAAGGCCTGTTGGTTCTCCTCCACCCTTGTGGCGAAGGCCTATAGAGCTGCGGGGCAGGCAGCCTTCTCACTGCACGCCATGGCGACACTCCAGGTCTACCAGGCCCAGATGTTGCGTGACATGCACGAGGGGAGGACTGACCTAGGGCTCTTCGATGAGCTGCGTGCCGCTACCGACCTCGCTCTCCGGGCGACGAAGGTGACCGCACGCTCCCTGGGTCAGGTGATGTCCACTTGCGTGGTCCAGGAGAGACACCTGTGGCTCAACCTGGCTGATATGCGGGAGGCCGAGCGGACCCGGTTCCTCGACACCCCCATATCCCAGGCTGGCCTCTTCGGCGGAGCAGCAGTTCTCGACTACCCAGAAGAAGACTGAGGCTCTCAAACATGTCCTGCCCCGACGGCCCGCTGCTGCCTCCACCCAGCCGTCGGCACAGGCGCCTCAGTCCGCTCGCCGCTGAGGACGCCCTCCTGCGGTCCCCCCCCCCCTCCCGCACGGCCCCAGCAGCAGCCTTCACCCGGGCCGCGCCGTGGAGGAAGCCGCAGGAAGGCGTCACAGCCCCCTCCAGCCCCGCGCCCCGCTAAACGCCAGGCCAAGCGGCGCTCCTGAGACGGGCTGCTCAGAGATGGCGTTCAGTTCTGTGCAGGAGACGGTAGCAGGGCCGCTCCTTCCCCCGGTGGAGGGCCGGGGGAGAATCCTTGGTTTTCCCACTCCCGCTGCTCGTCCCCCGACGGGCAGCACCCTAATGTGGTTAAAAACAGAACTGACACTCCCATCTCTGAGCACACAGAGTTCTCGGATAACAGTGCGCGCCGCTCACGAGCCTCGCCACTCTCGTCCCCCTCTGTCGCCAGACCCCTGCCAGAGCACGCCCCCGTGGGACGCTGGTCCTCCCCTGGCCTCCTCTGGCAGGACGCGGCTAATGACCGTGCCCCCGCACCGGGCCGCTATGCCACCCACGCCTGGGCCGGTCATTCCGCCTCGCTGCACCACCGAGGGTACGTCTGTGGTCCGCATGACCCCGCTGGTACAGTTTTTGGGAGCCTGGTTAGAGCTTCCCAGACTGTCCCACTGGGTCGCGAGGACCATCAGGCTCGGCTACGCGATTCAGTTTGCGCGATCTCCTCCCCGCTTCAGGGGAGTCCGCTTCACGATGGTCGGTGGCAATGCCCCTGTCATGAGAGCGGAGGTCGCCACCCTACTGGCGAAGGGTGCAATCGAGATTGTCCCTCCTGCCGAAATGAAGTCCGGCTTTTACACCCCCTACTTCATTGTACCGAAGAAAACCGGTGGGTTACGGCCAATCCTGGACCTGCGCGTCTTGAACCGCTCCCTTCACAGGATGCCGTTCAAGATGCTCACGGCCAAACGCATTTTCGAATGCGTGCGGCCGCAGGATTGGTTTGCAGCGATCGACCTGAAGGACGCCTACTTCCATGTCTCCATTCTTCCTCGACACAGACCGTTCTTACGGTTTGCTTTCGAGGGGCAGGCATACCAGTATGTGGTTCTCCCTTTCGGGCTAGCCCTGTCTCCTCGCGTCTTCACGAAGGTCGTCGAGGCAGCCCTTGTTCCCCTATGCAAACACGGGGTTCGCATCCTGAACTATCTCGACGACTGGCTGATCCTAGCTCACTCTCGAGACCAGGTTTGCGAACACAGGGACCTAGTGCTCCGGCACCTAGCTCGTCTGGGCCTTCGGGTCAACTGGGAGAAGAGCAAACTCTGCCCCGTGCAGAGGATCTCTTTTCTCGGTATGGAAATCGACTCGGTCGCCATGTGCGCGCAGCTTACGAGCGAGTGCGCAGTCACTGCTGACTTGCCTTCGTCAATTCGAGGGCAAGAGTGCGGTTCCACTGAAACTATTTCAGAGGCTCCTGGGGCATATGGCATCCGCAGCCGCAGTAACGCCGCTCGGATTGCTTCATATGAGACCGCTTCAGCTTTGGCTTCGCGATCGAGTCCCGAGGTGGGCATGGCAATACGGCACGCTCCGAGTCCCAGTGACTCCGACCTGCCGTCAGACCTTCACCCCGTGGTCGAACCTCAGTTTTCTTCAGGCCGGTGTGCCCTTAGAACGAGCTTCCAGGCATGTTGTTGTATCAACAGATGCCTCCACCACGGGCTGGGGCGCCATGTGCAATAGACGTGCTGCCGCAGGCTCCTGGACAGGACCCCAGCGCCTTTTGCATGTCAATTGCCTCGAGTTGCTGGCTGTACGTCTCGCCCTGCACCGCTTCCGTGCGTTGCTCAGGGGTCAGCACGTACTAGTCCGATCAGACAATACCGCGACAGTAGCGTACATCAACCGACAAGGTGGTCTACGCTCCCGCCGTATGTCGCAACTCGCCTGCCACCTCCTCATATGGAGTCAGAAGCATCTGAGGTCGCTTCGAGCCATTTATATCCCGGGAGACCTGAACCGTGTGGCCGACGAGCTGTCTCGGCTTCGGCCTCTCCCTGGAGAATGGAGACTCCATCCCCAGTCGGTTCAGCTGATTTGGGATCAGTTCGGGGACGCTCAGATAGATCTGTTTGCCTCCCACGACTCATCCCATTGCGACCTGTTTTATTCCCTGACCGAGGGCACGCTCGGCACGGATGCACTGGCGCACAGCTGGCCGCGGGGCCGCAAGTATGCGTTTCCCCCAGTGAGCCTTCTTGCGCAGACCTTGCGCAAGATCAGGGAGGACGAGGAGCAGGTGATTTTGGTTGCCCCGTATTGGCCCAACCGCACCTGGTTCCCAGAACTAGTACTCCTCGCGACAGCACCTCCCTGGCCAATTCCTCTGAGGAAGGACCTGCTTTCTCAGGGACGGGGCACCCTATGGCACCCTCGTCCCGATCTTTGGAACCTCCACGTGTGGCTCCTGGACGGTACGAGGTAGGTTTGAGTACCCTACCACCAGCGGTGGTGGCTACCATCACTTCCGCTAGAGCATTGTCCACGAGACATGCCTATGCGTTGAAGTGGAACCTCTTCGTCAACTGGTGTTCTTCAAAACAACAAGAACCCACGAAATGCCCGATCAGTGTCGTGCTTTCCTTCCTGCAAGAAGGGTTGGAGCGAAGGCTGTCTCCCTCCACCCTGAAGGTGTATGTTGCCGCCATTGCCGCACATCACAACGCAGTTGAAGGTAAGTCCGTTGGAAAGCACGACCTGGTCATCAGGTTCCTGAGAGGAGCGAGGAGACTAAATCCTCCTCGCCCTCCTCTCGTTCCCTCTTGGGACCTCTCAGTGGTTTTAACTGCCCTGCAGAGTGCTCCCTTTGAGCCTCTGCAATCAGTGGAGCTTAAGTTCCTGTCAATGAAGACAGCGCTCCTGGTTGGCCTCCATCAAGAGGGTAGGGGACCTGCAGGCATTCTCGGTTGACGAAGCGTGCCTGGAATTCGGGCCGGCTAACTCTCACGTGATCCTGAGACCCCGGCCTGGATATGTGCCCAAGGTTCCCACCACTCCCTTTCGAGACCAGGTGGTGAACCTGCAAGCGCTGCCTTTGGAGGAGGCAGACCCAGCCTTGGCACTGCTCTGTCCAGTACGCGCCCTCCGTGCTTACGTAGACAGAACGCAGTGTTTCAGGACCTCTGACCAGCTCTTTGTCTGTCATGGTGGGAAGCTGAAGGGAAAGGCTCTCTCCAAGCAAAGGTTGTCTCACTGGATAGTGGACGCCATTGCTTTGGCTTACCAGCAGCAAGGTCGACCATGCCCCCTTGGTGTGACGGCCCACTCCACCCGGAGTGTGGCATCCTCTTGGGCTCTAGCGCATGGCGCCTCGCTAACAGACATCTGCAGAGCTGCAGGCTGGGCGACACCTAACACATTCGCGAGATTCTACAATCTCTGAGTGGAGCCAGTTTCTTCTCATGTACTCGCTTCAACCAGCCGGTACTAGATTCTGCTCAGGTGTCTTCGCTTGCTCGCCATTCCTCTCCACGGACGGGATACGTGCGATATTCTCCTCAGGTGAGCCTCATAAGCCCTGAGTCTCCTCCAGCACTGTTGACGTCAACGCCAGAGTTATGCCACAGGCAGCTTTCGCGCTTGGCTAGGTGCCTCCATGTGCATGGTTCCCCCTCTGGGCGACCCCCACATGTGTATTTCCACTGTAAGCCTCCTTGAGCATGTGTCTTTCCCTCGGGAAGCCACCTTGCCACCCCTGGGGTTGAAATATTCCACCTGCGGCTGGACACCCCAGTGATTCTCCATATGCAGCCCCCCGGGGTCATATGTGTATTCCAAGTCCCCCCCTTCGGGCTGGGCATGATTGCATATTTCCACTGAGATATGCTCCCCTGTGTACCTTGGTATTCCTGTGTTAAGTAGGAGTCCTTCGTCCGTGCCAGTCTCACGACAGGGAGCTCAGACTTACGCAGGGCACTGGAAGACAGTCGAGAGGTGGCATGATTACACTGGGAACCCCATTCGTCGTCATCCGACGTAACTCGGAGTGACTACGAAAGGGAACGTCTCGGTTACGTAAGTAACCCTCGTTCCCTGAGTAGGGAACGGAGACGTTACGTCTCCCTGCCACTTCCGCTGTACCGCTGGAACGCCTGAGTTCAGTCTCGGCTCCTCAGCGAAGACATATCTGCATGTTGCCAGCGCACTTCCTTATATACCCCCAGGGTGGGGCGGAGTTACGCTATGCAAATTCCGCAGACCCATGGCATTTCATTGCCATAGGCTCGTTTTCTATACTCGAAGGTGATAGGCTTTCTAAGCGAAACCCCATTCGTCGTCATCCGATGTAACGTCTCCGTTCCCTACTCAGGGAACGAGGGTTACATACGTAACCGAGACGACCTCAACCCTCTCAGCTCAACGCCACAATTTGTTGATTTCTTCATCTGTTTTAAGGATGAAATCATGACCTTATGATTATAGTAACCGTAACTGACACATGGGAGTAATATTACATTTTTTACAATTCCACCTTGGGGCTCTGAAGAATTTCTTGTGTAAATGTACATCTGAATACATAAAATATGTGTTTTAGAATGGATAGTGTTGTATACTTATATGTTGTATACTTATATGTTGTATACTTGTATACCTGATAAATTGAACTGTAAAGTGAAAATCTTGTACATGATTTATTTTGTATTCAGTGTTTTCAGTTTTCAGTGTTTTTGCTTTTATTTATAGGATAGTAGCAGACGGCGGACAAGAAGTGAAGAGGAAGTGATGGCATCAGAATGGACCTCGAGCTGGGACCCTGTCGGAGCACTGCACAGGACTGTCACATTTTGAGAATTTAAAAACTTTTTTTTTTTTTACTGTACATTTTATATATTAAATGTTTAATTTAAGGGTTACTGTAATTGAACAAAAACTGTCTTTAAATATTCCATTTAGATGATTACTTCTACAGGTTTTTAACATTACTTCGAAAACGCTGCAATTTAAAGTTTGAGATGTTTTTCATCTGTTTTAGAAAGTATTTTTAGACTTGTTTTTTCAGAATAAAACTTGTTTTACAATCTTGAGGATGTGTTAACTCATTATTTAATGTGTTTAATTAAGCCATTGCTGCCAGTCATTTGACAGTTAAACATTTATAGTGTACAGTATGGACAGTTAATCACAAATTCAGTCAGCATTGTCATGACTCATGTTCCAACTGCAAACTAGGTTGTAATTGAATGTACAACTGTATTATCCCATGATAGAAATGATATCCCATTGCGCTTCCGGCAATGTCGGGACGTCATCTTGTACAGTAGATGGCGGTAATACTCCCAAGGAGTGAGCAGCCAGTAACAAGTAGTAGTAGAAGAAGAACGCTGTAATCTCAGTTCTCGCGCATGCGTCCTGGCGCTCCCGTGAACTCTCGTCAGAGGCCCACATTGAAGAACACTAATAGTTGGATAAAGTCGTTATTTTTGTTGTTTTTCCGCACAAAAAGTATTGTCGTCGCATGATAAACTTAATGTAGAGCCACTGTAGTCACTTGGACTATTTTAACGATGTTTTTAATAACTATTCTGGGCCGGCGAGTTTGGGTCCCTCTGAAAGCCTATGGAGGAGTGAGAAAGCTGTCAGATTTCATCAAAAATACCTTAATTTGTGATCCGAAGATGAACGAAAGACTTACATGGTTGGAACAACATGAGGGTGAGTAATTACTGACAGAATTTTCATTTTTGGGTGAACTAACCCTTTAATGAGCAGTGTTCTACCTTTTAAGGACAGATCCCTTTGTAACCAGCAATTGCATTTTTTTTTTTTTTTTTTTTTTTTTTTTGAGTTTTGGTAATAATAGGTTTGAAGTTTGCTGAACACCTACATTCATCTTTAGCAATTTGTATACCTAAACCCTATTTTTAACAGTAATACCCTCAATTGAGGTAAGAGAGCAATTTTTAATAGGTAGCAATTCACATTTATTAAAATTTAGATTTAATCCAGAGGCTTTAGAAAAGGACTGAAGAATACCCAAAGCCACTGGAATTTGTGAAGAATCATTCAAGAATAAAGCTGTATCGTCCACTAATTGACTCATTTTTATTTTAGTGTTGCCAATTGTGATACCCTTTAAAGAACTGTCGTTGATATGTACGCTAAGGAATTGTGTTGCAATTAGGAATAGGTAAGGGGAAACTGGACATCCTTGTCTAACTCCTCGTTTTAAAAAGAATCTAGGTGAAGTACCATTACTTAGCTTAATTGAGCTGTTTCCGTTTATGTATAGCATTTGGACCATTCTGCAAAAAAAAGTCGCCAAAGCCGATTTTTCGAAGAGCCTGAAATAAAAATTTGTGTTCCAATGTGTCGAAGGCTTTGTAATAATCTAAAAAGCAAATGAAGCCATCATTGTCAATTAATTCTGAATAGTTTAACATATCTAACACTAGCCGTATATTATTATAAATGTGTCTTTTCTGCATAAATCCTGACTGTGTTTCGTCAATTATAGAGTTCAAAACATATTTTAATCTTTTTGCTAGGACTGCAGCTATTATTTTATAATCATTATTTAATAGTGTAATTGGATGCCAATTGTCAATTAAGAGGGAATCTTTATTTAATTTTGGTATAAGAGTTATTAATCCTTGACTTAATGTGGCTGGAAGTAATACTTTTTCTATACTTTCCTCATATACCTTTAACAAGAATGGTGCTATACTGTGATTAAATAGCTTGTAAAACTCTGAGCTGAGTCCATCTGTTCCAGGAGATTTGTTGGTTTTTAAACAGTTAATCGCTTCCTCTATCTCCTCCAAGTCAAGTCAAGTCATCTTCATTTATATAGCGCTTTTAACAATGTAGATTGTTTCAAAGCAGCTTTACAGAGATAAACGTATAATTTATGGTAACAGAGATTGTTTTGGCTTTATATTGGTTCTTTAGTAAAGTTATTTTCCAGCTAAGGTTAGTTATGATTGATTCGCTTCCGTCGCAACAATCATTTGTTATTAAATTAGGGGCCGCTAAGACGACACAATTCTCTCTACATAGACTTTAAACGCGAACCTGTGAGAAACGCTGATGGTGTTCACATGCGCATTTAGAATTGGTTCTATAGTTATGTGCGTTTGAATATATGTACGCAGGTTTGTAATTCCCTACAAACCAAGCCTAAACAAAGTACTGGTGTTTCCTTATAATTTTTGATACAGAATTTATTTTATTTGATCAATTCGGGGTAGATACGCGAATTGAGTTTCCCGACAACGCTTTATCTGTAGAGTGGTAAAGGGATCCTCCATAGGGAGAGACTAGTTGGCACTTCAGCACTGCGTTGTCATCGGGTCCAGGCGAAGGTCCTTCATCAGATCTGGATACGGCCTGGATCCGGCAGGCTGCGGGAAAACCTCGGGATAAACAAAGACACTAAAATTAGCGTAGATGCCATTCTTCTTATGATGTAACGAGTAAATCAGGATTTATGGGAAGTGTTCCCGGTTCCAGCTGACCTAATCTATGCAGCCTAACATTAAATTATAGAAGTCTATAATGTATTATGTGAAAGCTAGGTCAAAGAGATGTGTTTTTAGTCTAGCTTTGAACTGACAGAGTGTGTCTGCTTCCCGGACAATGGTAGGAAGGCTGTTCCAAAGTTTTGGTGCTAAATAGGAGAAGGATCTACCGCCAGCAGTCAACAGAGTGCCAGATTTCTATAGAGCTTTCCAGGCGAAACCCCGGCTTAACGGTCCTCCACGACGGGTTCCGTCAAGAGTGAGTATGTGAGTGAGAGTGAGTGTGTGAGAGTGCGAGCAACAGCGAGTGTGTGTGTGTGTGTGCGCGAGTGAGCGACAGTGAGTGAGTGTGCGTGCGTGCGAGAGCAATTGTGTGCGCGCGAGTGAGAGAGCTACAGTGTGTGTGTGCGCGAGTGAGCGAGCTACAGTGTGTGTGTGTGTGCGCGCGAGAGAGAGTGAGTGAGTGAGCGAGCGAGCACAGTGAGTGTGTGTGTATTTGAGTGAGTGCGTGTATGTGCGAGTGAATGTGTGCGTGAGACGGCTCGCGGTCGGAAAGCAACGTGTAGTCTGACATATTTCTTGTCCATCCACACATGACAAGATTTTTAGGAGTCAAAATCATGTAATCTGACACCGTGACTATCGTAACAGACACACAATTCTTGTAATCTGAACCAGGCATATGATCACCTTGAATCATCTTACCCAAACATTGGGGTGTCTGTGCTCAACTAAGGCAGAGGCGGCATCTATGCCGGTGAACCGAACAATGGTATAATGATTCAGTTCGACTCCCAAGACAAGACGATGCTCACCCGACTGGCCAATAGGAACGTGGCCCCGCCCATGACACAATTTTCACAGTGAAAGCAGAATCCTGACACGAGAGCAAGAAATTGCATCGAGAGCAAAGAAAAGCGTTTTGAGAGAAACACTTTTTTTTTTTAGAGAAAATGTTTTCACACTGATAGCAAAATATATATATATTTGAGAGTATTTTGAGAGAGATTTTTTTCTCAGAAATAATTTTTAAAAATTCAATTTTTTTTTTTTTATGTTCTATGAGAAAATACTTTCTCTCAAAACTTTTTTTAGTCTCAAATATTATTATTTTTTGCTATTGGTATGAAAACTTTTTCTCTCAAATATTTTTTTTTCTCTCATGAAATGCTTTTTTGCTATCAGTGTGATAACTTTTTCTCTCAAACTTTTTTTTTTCTCTCAGATCATTTATTTTCTCGCATGTAATAAAGACACAATTCTCTCTCCATAGGTTCCTAACCGACGACGAAGACTTAACAGAGCAGCCATCAAGTATTAGACAGTATTCTAGGTTATTACGTGAGGAAGTTTTTTGTCCAATAATTAGAAACTCTGTTTCATAATTGAAACAGAAACGCCATACTGAACTTGTGATCGATGAGACATCTCTTCATTTATTGCTACAAACTGATAACGGTCAGATAAGAATGATTTAAACCATGCTAGTGCAATTCCACTAATGCCAACATAATTTTCGAGTCTATTTAAAAGAATGTTGTGGTCGATAGTATCAAATGCAGCACTAAGATCGAGTAACACTAATAGAGAGACACAACCACGATCGGATGATAAGAGCAAATCATTTGTGACTCTAATGAGAGCTGTCTCGGTACTATGGTACGGTCTGAAAATCCTGACTGAAAATCCTAGCAGATATCATTTCTTTCAAGAAAGGAACACAGTTGTGAAGATACTGCTTTTTCTAATATCTTTGACAGAAAGGGTAGATTCGAGATCGGCCTGTAATTGACTAATTCTGTAGGATCAAGTTGCGGTTTTTTAACAAGCGGTTTAATCATAGCCAGCTTAAAGGTTTTTGGTACGTATCCTAGAGACAAAGATGAATTAATGATATTAAGAAGAGGATCTATGACCTCTGGAAGCATTTCTTTCAGTAGCTTAGTCGGTATAGGGTCTAACATACATGTTGTAGATTTAGATGATTTAACGAGTTTAGTAAATTCTTCCTCTTCTATAGCAACGAACGAATCAAATTTTTCCTCCGGGAGACTACAATGCACTGCCTGATGCGATACTGTAGTAGACGGTTGCATAGTTATAATTTTCTCCCTGATATTATCAATCTTATAAGTGAAGAAGTTCATAAAGTCATTACTGCTGTGTTGCTTGGAAACTTCTGTGCTTGAAGCTTTCTTTTTCGTTAGTTTAGCCACCGTTTCAAATAAATACCTAGGATTATGTTTATTTTCTTCTAATAGGTTTGAAAAATAAGCAGATCTAGCAGCTTTTAAGGCCTCTCTGTAAGCAATCGAGCTCTCTTTCCATGAAATGCGAAATACCTCTAGTTTTGTTTTCTTCCAGTTGCGCTCCATTTTTCTGGCTGCTCTCTTAAGGGCCTGAGTGTGCTCGTTGTACCACGGCGTTGGACTATTTTCTTTAATCTTCTTTAAGCGCAACGGAGCAACTGTGTCTAAAGTGCTGGAAAAGAGAGAGTTAAAAGTTTCTGTTGCAATATCGAGTTCTTCTAAGCTATCTGGGATGCTGAGATGATGAAACTGATTAGGAAGATTATTAATAAAGCAATCTTTAGTGGCAGAAGTGATAGGTCTAACATATTTGAAACACTGAGTCGGCTTTGAAGCCTTGGCTAAATGAAGTTTACACGAGACTAGATAATGATCTGAGATGTCATCGCTCTGCTGCAGAATTTCAACGGCATCAACATCTATTCCATGTGATAATATTAGATCTAGAGTATGATTACGACGATGAGTAGGTTCTGACACGTGTTGTCTAACTCCAATTGAGTTTACAATGTCTTTAAATGCCAATCCAAATGCATCTTTCTCATTATCGATGTGTATATTAAAATCACCAACAATTAGTACTTTATCTGCAGTCAATATTAATTCTGATAGAAAGTCCGCAAATTCTTTGATAAAATCTTTATGGTGCCCTGGAGGCCTGTATACAGTAGCCAGCATAAATCTCAAGCGTGATTTATCATTTATACTATATATTTTTACATTAAGTACTAACACTTCAAAAGAATTATATTTAAAACTTGATTTCTTAGTGGTTTTGAAAATATTACTATAAATTACAGCAACACCTCCCCCTTTGCGTTTCAGACGAGGCTCATGTTTATAACAGTAATCTTGCGGGGTGGACTCATTTAAAGTAATGTAATCGTTTGGTTTTAGCCAGGTTTCTGTCAAACACAGCACATCTAGATTATTATCTGAAATCATATCATTAACAATGAGTGCTTTTGAAGTAAGCGATCGAATATTCAGCAACCCAAGCTTTAGCATTTGCTCATCTGTATTATAGCTGTTTTTTATTTGTTGAACATCAATTACATTTTTAACCTTAGATGGGTTTAAACATTTTTTGGATTTCCAAATTCGGGGAACAGACACAGTCTCTATATGATGATAGCTAGGTGAAAGAGGCTCTATGTGATGGGATTTATCTGACCTTGGTGACGTGAGGCCGCTAGCAGACGGTTGGTTTAGCCAGTCTGTCTGCTTCCTGACCTGAGCCCCAGATTGTCATGTTTGAGCTCTAAGACTATGTGCCATATTACTAGAGAGAAGAGCAGCACCATCCCAGGAGGGATGAATACCATCTCTTTTCAACAGGTCAGGTCTGCCCCAAAAACTTTTCCAATTGTCTATAAATTCTATATTATGTTGCGGACACCACTTAGACAGCCAACCGTTAAGAGAACACAATCTACTAACTATCTCATCACTCCTGCGAACAGGAAGGGGGCCAGAGCAAATTACAGTGCCTGACATAGTACTTGCGAGTTCACACACCTCTTTAATATTAATTTTGGTGATCTCCGACTGGCGGAGTCGAACATCATTAGTGCCGACGTGAATAATGATCTTAGAGAATTTACGATTAGCATTAGCCAGCACTTTTAAATTTGCTTTGATGTCAGGCGCTCTGGCTCCCGGCAAACATGTGACTATGGTGGTTGGTGTCTCTATTTTCACGTTCCGTGTAATAGAATCGCCAATAACTAGGGCACAATCATTCTCAGTGGGTGTTTCACTGAGCGGGGCAAATCGATTTGTTATGGTAATCGGAACGGAAGAGTGGTTTTTTGATCCGCGACTAGAGCGATCCCTCACTGTCACCCATTTGCCCGGCTGCGCAGGCACTAATTCAGCTGGAACCGCATCATGTAAAGAGGTCACTATGCTAGGCGCATCCAAAATAGTATCTGAAGCTCTAGCACTCTTACTATCCTCAATTAAAGTTTGGATGCGTGTTTCTAGTTCCGAAATCTTCTCTGTCAGCCTAACTGTCTCCTTGCATTTATCACAGATAAATCCTATATTGCCAACAGAGAAGGCTATGCTAAACATGTGACATGAAGTGCAGGTGACAATAACAGGACAAGACATTACTCACCGTGTTTGTTGAGTGATTCTTACTCACCTGAGCTTTTATGAACTCAAAGGCGCGAGCGCGCGAGAGAAAAATAAATAAATAAAAATAGCTGAGCGCACGGGTGGCGCGTTAACAGGCTAGCGAATTACTAGCGTGTTGTGCTAGTAGTAACGGAAGCTAGCGATGTCAGGTTAATCTGGGATGTTGGGTAAGCTGTATTTAGTAGTAGTATAAACAACTAAAAATTGTAGTAAATGATGGTTCAAAACAAGGAAATACGAGGCTAAGACGGAGCTTACAGCACCGAAGCAAACACACTCACAGCAGGCAGCGAGGCAGACAGGAGCAATCCAATGTGATAGAGGCGTCACAAAAGTGTTTATCTAAATCACTCAACTGGTTTACATTAGGTAAAGAATTAAAGAAATCATTCATATGTTGTTGGGAAAATTTAGAAGTATACAAATCACTATAAAATTCGGCACAGAACTTTGCTATACTTTTAGGGTCATCACTTATATTACCATTAATCATTAGTTTTTGAATTTGGTTGTTTTTAGCTTGCTGTCTTTCCAATCTGAAAAAAATACGCCGAGTTTTGTTCACCCTCTTCAATCCATTTTCTCCACGATCTAATAAATGCCCCTTCAGCTTTATGTTTATATATGTTGTCTAATTTGCACTGTAAATCAACCAATTCTGCTTTTCACAATCAGGTAAATCATCCACATTTTTAGATAAAATATTGGTGATTTTGCATATAACAGAATTTTCATCAGTTTTTTTCTTTTTTGACAAATCAGTACTAAATTTCCTAAGATAATTGCCAATTTCATATTTAGTAAATTCCCAGTTGCTGCTGTAACTATTCTCCTCTCTTGCTTTATTCCAATTTTGTGAATTATCTTGTTAATTTCATCTTCTACTTCCCTGTAAGAGAGAATGGAGTTGTTAAGTTTCCAGTAAGAAGAGAATCCGTGCACATTGTCAGAGGCAGAAAAATGGATACGAATAAAAATACTCTTGTGGTCAGAAAATGGTGATGGCAAAATGTCAGTAGAGGCATTGCATAATTCTTTAGAGATAAGCCTTATCTCTTAAATTCTTTAAAACGAGCCGTTCATTAATAAACACGCAAAATCGCTGTGAAAATACAGACCGGAAGTCAAAAGACAACGAGCGCAGCTCTGAAAAGGGGCGGGGCTACATAAGGTCGTCTCAATATAAAAAATAAAATAAAAACTGTAACACGTTCTAAAAAAGAACTATTTAAACCACGTGAAAAGGCAGCATTTTAAATGTCTTACATAACCAAGAGTGTAGTACCGCCAGATGAGTGTCTTCAGTGTCCTGGGAAGAACTGTAGACTGATGATAGGCCAGAATATCGAAGAGCGCCAACCAGCCAAGAGGATGGAAGCAATATTAACGTCAAAAGACGATCAGAATAAACGAGAAACCCATTAGTCAGGAGGGAATACTTCAGATCCCTCTACAAAAGCTCTTCCACCCACAAAGTGAGCTCGCTTGTTCTCTTTTCTCGCCTTTTCCACGACGGGCCATAGCTTGTTTCTTCGTTCTCTATCCGCTGGAGACAGATCCTCGGAAATTTTCAGGTTGTTGTTTTTAAGAAAATTTGAATCTTTAGCAGCGCGTCAGGCCGCGTCGCGTTGAAAACGTACTCGGTTACTAACGTAACCTCGGTTCTCTCTAGAGAGGGAACGAGTACTGCGTAATAGCTTACGCTAGGGGAAAAACTCTTTTCCACGAGATACTGAAGCCAAAAAATTATCCTTAATTTGTAATGTTGTAAAATGCGTTGCGGCAGCGTGCAGACATGGGCGAGACGGCTCGCGCGCGCATTGGCTGCTCTGCGGCAACTGCACCAGCCTATCGAGCGAGACCGCTCATGACGTCAGATCCAATGAGGGCGCTTCGCGCCCGCTGCGTCACATCCCGCCGAAATGGGCGGAGCCTTGAGCTATAAATACAGGCTCGGGAGGCTGGTCTAGCTGGTCTAGCTCTAGAGAGAACCGAGGTTAAGTTAGTAACCGAGTACGTTCTCTTACGAGAGGTTCTCTCGTACTGCGTAATAGCTTACGCTAGGGGAACACAGTGTAAAACGCCGTGCGTGCTAAGATTCAACACTAAGGTCCCAAGGGCAGGTGCCCAGGGCTCATACAGTGCATAATCATAAGGGACTCACAGAGAGTCTGGGAAGAGGGGCTAGAATAGCATCATTCCTGCAGAATATAACGCTCTATTAAGAGCAGGTATAACAGGTGTTCCAAACAGCTAGGGCGAACTTGGCCTGAGCTGAAAAGTATTAGGGGACTTACATACTGCCCACAGAGGTATGTAGTCGATCAGTGATCGATGCTCTAGCGGTTTCAGCATCCTGAGCCGATAGCATCGGGCAGACAACACCGAACTATTAAACCGAGAGCAGCTTAGCCTGCAGAGCGGGAACCTCTACGTTGTAAAACCTTATAAATGTAGACGGGGAGGCCCAGCCTGCCGCCATACAGATATCTTGTAAGGCAACCCCACTAGACCAAGCCCACGACGAGGCCATGCCTCTCGTGGAGTGCGCTTTGACACCTAACGGGCACTGCAGGCCCTTGGATGTATAAGCTAGCGCTATAGCATCAATTATCCACCTGGATAGACTCTGTTTTGAGGCGGCTAGTCCCTTAGAACGCCCACTGAACAAAACAAAGAGCTGCTCCGTCTGTCTAAAAACAGATGAGCGAGACACATAGGCTCTTAACGCCCTGACCGGGCAAAGGAAGCCCGCGTCCCCTTCCTCCTCAGGGACCAGCAGGGCCGACAGGGAAATCACCTGTGCCCTAAACGGTGTGTTGAGGGATTTAGGAACATATCCGTGCCTCGGTTTGAGTATGACTCTCGAGTCATTGGGCCCAAACACCATACACGTCGCGCTCACTGAGAGCGTTTGCAAGTCCCCTCTGCCCTTATCCAGTAGCTCTTGTAGAAAAGAAAGAACCTCCGACACCCCACAGTCTGAGGGCGATATGTCACGAGCTGTACACCAGCTAGTGAACACAGACCATTTCGAGGAATAGAGCCGCCTAGTAGACGGGGCTCTAGCCTGCATGATCGTGTTTAACACTCCCGCTGGGAGGTTAGCGGGTACCCGTTGATGGCCCACGCGTGTAGGGACCAAAGCTCCGGGCGAGGATGCCAGATCGAGCTGCTGGCCTGCGAGAGGAGATCCCTCCTCACTGGTATTGGCCATGGGGCGGTACTCGTCAGCTGCATCAGAACTGGGAACCAGGCTTGGTTCGTCCAGAATGGGGCTACGAGTAGCACTGAGCATCCGCTTTCCCTGATCCGCTCTAATACCTGGGGTAAGAGCGTGACAGGGGGAAACGCATAGAGCGGGCAGCGGGGCCAGACGTGGGCCAGTGCATCCCTGCTCTTGGAGAAAAACTCCGGACAGTGAGCGTTTTCCTGAGACGCAAATAGGTCTATTTCCGCTCTGCCGAATGTTTTCCACAGCAGTTGGACTGTCTGTGGATGTAAAGACCATTCTCCTGCTTGAACAATGTTCCTGGACAGTCTGTCTGGTCCCACATTCAGGTGACCTGGCACGTGCGCTGGTCTCAGCGAGCGCAGATTGTGCTGGGCCCAGATCAGAATGCGTTCCGTCAGTCTGTGGAGCGTTCTGGATCTGATACCCCCTTCGTGATTTATATAAGCCACCACCGACATGTTGTCCGAACGGACCAAGACGTGGTGTCCTTTTATCTGGGGACAAAAGCACCTCAGCGCGTTGTCGACTGCCAGCATTTCCAGGCAGTTTATGTGTAGAAGCTTTTCCCGTTCTGACCACTGGCCGAAGAACGGTCTGCCCTCGAGCAGCGCTCCCCATCCCGAGGTTGAGGCGTCCGTAGACACCACCTTCACACTCGAGGAAGTCCCCAGGTTTACACCTGACCGGTACCAATCGGTCGCTGTCCAAGGTTTCAGAGCTGAGATGCATTTCTAATCGACCTTGAGGCATAAGAGACCGGAGGTCCACACTCGGCGCGGTACCCGCGCTTTCAGCCAGAACTGCAGCGGGCGCATGCGAAGCAGACCCAGCTGGAGCACCGGAGATGCTGATGCCATGAGACCCAGCATCTTCTGAAACTTTTTGAGTGGGACTAAAGTGCCGTGGCGAAAATTTTTCGTCATGCGCTGAATACTCAGTCTGCGCTGTAGCGATAGTTGTGCTGTCATAGACAGCGAGTCCAGTTCTGTGCCCAGAAAAGATATTGTCTGACTGGGAGACAGCAAACTTTTCGCCCAATTGACTGTGAGACCTAAATTCTCGAGGTGATCGAGTAATATGGTCCTGTGTTCGATGAGCTCTGAGTGAGATCGAGCTAGAACCAGCCAATCGTCCAAATAATTCAGAACTCGTATGCCCCGGAGTTTCAGGGGTGCGAGCGCTGCGTCCATGCACATCGTGAATGTACGAGGTCTAGGGACAGGCCAAACGGCAGGACTGTGTATTGATATGCCTGGCCCTCGAAGGCGAATCTCAAAAATCGCCTGTGACGTGACGCTACTTCCTTTTCCACCGTAGTTTCGATTCGCGCCGCCTGACGCCGCGGGCGTCGAACAAACTGTAGCGAGTAGCCTCTCTTTATAATGTTCAGCACCCATTCTGATATCCCGGGAAGCTTTGCCCATGCGTTCGCGTGAGTAGCTAGGGGTAGAATGATATCTGGGCTCTGGTCGCGAATCTAGTGTGCTGTAACATAAGCGCCGTGCTTGCAGCGTGTGAGGCCGGGGGTGCGCTGACAACAGCGGGCAGCCTGCCCGTAGAGTTTACCATGTCTGTGAGCGAATGAGGGCGCGTGACAGCGGGCCCTGTCATGACGCTGAAAACACCGTCTGCTTGGGCAGACTGTATGTGCGTTGGTTTCGTTTTTACAGAAACCGTGAGACATGCAGTATGTAGTGTTTGTGGGCACTGGGTCATGGGCACATTCTCTACATCTAGTGCACAATCGACGTAAGTCGATTTTATTTGTGCGGGCCGTGTGTGGCGGGCTGTACTTGCATGTATGAATGAGCACTGGGCAGTGGGCATTTTTACTACACTCATAACACCATCGGCCGTGGCCAGAATACCAGAAAATACACTCTTTATGGGATTTATCTGGGTTGCCGTGAAAACGGCGTTTGTGTGCAGGCAAGCGGGCTGTGTTACCGACTTGTTTACTGCAGAATACACTGGAACACCCGGGTCTGGCGGCGCTGTGAAGCGGCGGCAGTCGGCGGGGCTTGCGGCTGAGAGCTGCGAGCAGACGGCTGTTTAGAGCGACCTGCTGCGGAGCTGGAGCGCTTGGGCAGAAAATGCTTCATGGCCTGTGATGTCTTCTGTACCTCAGCGAATCTGTCTGCGAAGTCTTTGACAGACGATCCGAAGAGGCCAGCGGGAGAGACGGGGGCGTCGAGGAACGCGGAGCGCTCCGAGTCCGACATCTCAGAGAGCGTGAGCCAGAGGTGTCTCTCAGCCACGGTGAGAGAGGCCATGTTCCGCCCTATGGCCTGCGCGGCGGATTTAGTGGCGCGAAGGGCGAGATCCTTCGCGCTCCTCAAATCCGGCAGGCTAACAGCTTCCGGTCCTTCCTCATCCATCTTGCGGAGAAGGTTGGCCTGGAAGATCTGCAATATGGCCATGGAGTGCAGTGCAGAGACAGCCTGCCCGGCGGCGGTGTAAGCGCGACTATGTAAGGCTGACGTCGTGCGGCAAGCTTTGGATGGTAGCGCCGTCTTAGCACGCCGTCCGGCAGAGGGTGGGCAAAGATGGGCAGCTACAGCTTCCTCCACGGGGGGGGGGGGAGAATGGTACCCCTTGTCTTTAGCACCGTCGACTGCGGAGAATGCTGCTGACACGGAAGTACGCATTCTGGCTGAAAAGGGGGCGCCCCAGGACTTAGCGACTTCTTCGTGAAGCTCAGGAAGAAAGGGCGCTGGTCTCGAAGGTGGCGAAGCACGGTCCCCTTGCAGAAAACAACCGTCCAGTCGGTTGTGTGCAGGCGCCGGGGGCGTCGACCACTCAAGGCCGAGGCTCGCGACGGCCTGCTCGAGCAGACGCAAGAGCTCCGCTTCGATGTTTGCTCTCTTCCCAGAGGGTCGGTGAGAAGAAGGTGCGAGATCCGCAGAGCTCGACCAATCCTCACTGCCCGAGGCTAGGATAGAGCAGCTATCCTCTTCCACACACACGGCTTCCTCGCAGTCCCCTATGGCGGAAGCGGCGGCGGACCGCGGCCGCTGACCGGCAGTGAGAGACTCGGGAGAAGCAGGCGGCGAAGCTGGCGGGCGCACCGGCGAGCATTCGCGGGATGGAAGCGGTTCCGGGACCCGCTGA
The DNA here is from genome assembly GCA_021554675.1 of Leuciscus idus. Lineage (NCBI taxonomy): Eukaryota > Metazoa > Chordata > Actinopteri > Cypriniformes > Leuciscidae > Leuciscus > Leuciscus idus. Next base: position 25,462,820 of record CM038631.1, read on the forward strand.
GCGCGGCGCTTCTTACGGCGCGGCAACGCAGCGGGCGCTGGTGCAGACTCGGAAAAGGATGCCAGGCAAGTCCGCAGAGTCACCATGGGCATAAGCTCGCAATGAGGGCAGCCGCCTTCAGCGAGCGCGAGAGCTGCATGATCCTCACCCAGGCAGGAAACACAGATGACATGGTGGTCGCTGAGTGGAGCTCGGCATGAGCCACAGGATGTGCGAGGCATCTTGAGAAAGACGCTCGGCTCTTTTAGATAGAGAAAAGTGTGTGTCGTGGCGGCGAACACACACAGCAGATAAAAGGATATAAACGCCGGAAAGCGGGAGCAGGAACGGCGGCTGAAGGCGGCAAGTAGTCGACCAGCTGCTTCAGGCAGAAAGCTCGTCCCGCAGAAGGCTTATCAGACGGCGCAGCTTCTTCCTCTCGGGATCCAGCGATGCGTGAGCTTCGCTGAAGAGATGAAAAATCAGCTAGACCAGCCTCCCGAGCCTGTATTTATAGCTCAAGGCTCCGCCCATTTCGGCGGGACGTGACGCAGCGGGCGCAAAGCGCCCTCATTGGATCTGACGTCATGAGCGGTCTCGCTCGATAGGCTGGTGCAGTTGCCGCAGAGCAGCCAATGGGCGCGCAAGCCGTCTCGCCCATGTCTGCACGCTGCCGCAACGCGTTTTACAACATTACAAATTAAGGATAATTTTTTGGCTTCAGTATCTCATGGAAAAGAGTTTTTCCCGTAGCGTAAGCTATTACGCAGTACGAGAGAACCTCTCGTAAGAGAACTGGTAGTCGCAGTCAAATGCGCCGCAGGCGTGTGCAGTGTAAATGAGGGGTAAGGCTGGCGACACACTGGCTGCGTGGCATGAGCGGGGCGTTTCTGTTGCGTGTCAGCTGCGTGGCGGCTGCGTGGCGTTTTCCATGTCTTTGCACACCAGAAACGTGTCTGACGCGGCGCTGCTGCTGCTAGGTGACATATGATAAGTGATATATTTGACATATGGGGAGAGAGTTGTGGAAGACCTATACTTCATGTTAAACATAAATATATAGTAGCAAAGACAACGTCGGCGGTGTTGACGGCAAAATAGGCTATGGAATATTTTGTTTTGTATTGACAGGTGCAGTATTTGAAAATCGATAATATTTTTTTTTATTACATTTATATTTGCATTTATGTAAAAACCTAGATACTTTAAAACATCAAAATGACATTTATTTATATGTATTCGTGTCAAAATGAGCATATAAACATCTTTTCCTATTCTATTTTGCCTGGAAGCGCTTCCAACACGCTTGCGTGTCGTGTGAAAAATAGGCGTCGGTTCTATTTCTAGCATGCACGCGTTTTCCGCGCGCGCGTGTCACCCAGGCAGTGTGCAAGCTCTAACCTGTTAACATGGGAACCGAAATAAAAACGGACACGCCACGCAGCCAGTGTGTCACCGGCCTAACCCCTCATTTACACTGAACACGTCTGCGGCGCATTACGGCTGCGACAAGGTTTTATTCCGTCCTCCACGCGGTGCCAACTCACACCGGGAGCATATCAGAAGCGGAGCGACTGGATGCGTGAAACCAGGTGATTTGCCTGTCCGACGTGTTTTTCTGATTTTGGGGTTTCTAGTACCATGGGTAAGTTGGCCAATATACGTGCAATACGTTTGGGAGTCTGCACAGGGTGTTTATTTTGAAATTGACAGGGGTTTTTTTTACTTTTATTTTGTATTTCCGGTGCGACTTGGACGCGCGTCCGTCAAATATAGACTAGGCGCCTATATTTAGCGAAGCGGCGCGGAGAGCCGCTTCTGGGAAGCTTCTGAAACGCGCCGCGTCGCGGCCGGTGTAAACACAAGCATTGACTAGAATGGGCGCGATCAGCTCCGGTAGCCGTGTCGCAGTCGTAATGCGCCGCAGCCGTGTTCAGTGTAAATGAGGGGTAAAGATTAGAGCATTCACACCGCACGCAGAGGCAGCGCGTAGCAGGAGCAGAGCAGGAGCAGCAGTGCCGCGATAGTTTCGGCGCCCGGTCTATTTTTGCTGCGCCGCTTACGCTGAATTAAAGTGACAATGCATTGATCATGGCCAAAATACACCGAAGTTTTACCCAAAAAGCGCATTGATGATATCTATTGTGTTTTGAACAGTCAATCAAATGACCAACAGCAATTTAAAAAGAAAACAAATGTCCAAAAACAAACTTGTTGCCCAAACTACAAAAACAAGTTTCAACAATTTATACTGCCAGTTTAGCTTAAGTTACAGATTAATTTAATGTATTTATGTAGGCCTATATACACACATAACTTGATATATATATATATATATATATATATATATATATATAGGCATAAGGATGTCATGCTGATATCATGCTGACAATTATAAAAGCACATGGTGTCACAGGTGGCGTGGTCGAGTGCACCTGAAAATTTAATAATGGATGACACTCGTCTCATTGTGGAGGTTGAGAAACGTTTAATTATTTATGATCCACGAAATATGCATTATAAAGACTCACAGGCAAAGGAAAAGGCATGGGAGGAAGTTGCAGTGGCTCTTGGTGCCGATGGTAAGAAATTTAAAAGTGTTTTTGACAACCTTTCCCTGGCCCAAACAACTTAACTCAATATAGAAAGGTAAATAGAATAGGCTTGTTATTATAGCACACATTCAGAAGGCATAGACATCTATGGTGTGCATGATTTTGTTGAATTTTCGAGAAACTGTGCTGTTTGTTATTGCACACATTTATGAATTATCTTTAAGATGTTCATGTTGGGTAATGTTTGTAAATTAGATGTGTATCAGATATTTCAACAATCTAAATGAAAAATCTTTCTCCAAGAAACAACAAATTGATTAAATGTAAGCATTTATTTACAATTTGCACACAGTAAGCACACATAAGAGAAGCAGATGTAAATGCAAGTATCTGCAGTTTTCAAGTTGAGCAGGAAGTTAGGAATTTTTACAGTGTAATTTTTTGTCTTAAACCCTAGACCATGTTGTCTTGCCAGGACACTCTACCCTCAATTGAGCAGAAAAATGTGCAAAGCTTTTCACGCACATCGTAAGCTTCTCTGCATCCCCTATTTCCACCCATGTTTCTAACAGGTGGTAGGACTTCCCCTCTTTCTTCTGCCTCTTCCACCCACCTCTGATTTTCTGATGGGTTTGTCAGGTAGTTGTGAAGGATGCAGGCTGCAGTGACTATAGAGTCTGCATTCTCTGGCTTCACATTAATCCTTGTATGGAGTACCCTCCACCTGGATGACAGAATGCCAAAAGCACATTCCACCACCATCCTTGCCCGTGACAGTCTGTAATTGAACATTTGTCTCCATCGTGGGATTCTGTTCCCTGGAAAAGGTCTCATCAAATATGTTTTTAGTGGGAATGCAGCATCACCCACCATGGTGTATGGCATTGGGCCCTGTACACCAGATCCTGGTAAAGGGAAGTCAGCAGGGACAGACAAACCTTGGCCTCCATAGCTCTTCCAAGAGCAGAACTACTAAACACTCCACCATCGCTTGTTCTGCCGAAGTCTCCGACCTGGACAAACGTAAACCTGTAGTCTGCATCTGCTAGTGCTAGAAGAACTATAGAAAAATTCCTCTTGTAATCAAAAAAACAAGCTACCAGAATGTGCAGGTGACACAATGGTAACATGTTTCCCATCAATAGCTCCCAGGCAGTTTGGGAAGTTCCATTTTTCCCAAAATGTGGACGCTATGGCTCTCCACATGTCCTCTGTTGGTCTAGGGAACTGTGATGCCATCATCTGCTGCTCAATTGCTCGACAGGTCATGTGGACAGACTCAGCAACGGTGCTTATGCCTAGACGGTACTGGAAGGCCAGGCTGGTGAAGCTCTCTCCAGTTCCCAGAAATCTGTGGAAAACAAACAAATATAACATTGTTTTTTTTGTTTTTTTTTCTGTATATATATATATATATATATATGGATAAATTTACATATGTAATACATATTTTTCATGTATTTTACAGTGAGTGAATGCAAGCGAAGATGGAAGTTGTTGAGAGATGCTTTTGTCAGAAACAAGAAACAAAAAAAATTGTGCCCAGTGGTTCTGCAGGTGCCACAGTCAGGGAATGGAAGTACGACAGAGTAATGTCATTTCTGTTGCCGTACATGCAGCCTAGAAGGTTAGTATGGCATTGTTGTTGACCTTATGTTTTACCTTGCTATTTAGTGTCTTATTTTATTTTATAGCCAATCAGTACTAAATAGTCTTTCACTGAGCATGAGTATATTATTACAGAGCTGACACCTCTACTCCCACCCTTCATCCTAGGGTTCAAACACTGATTACTGACAGTCAACAATACAGACAGAAGCGGAGAAGAACAGTTTCCCCAAATACAACGGAGCAACAGTTATTGGACATAATAACACAACCCACTACTCCTGTACCACCAAATATCCCCACACAGGAGGATGAAATGTATTATTTTGCCCTCAGTTTAATTCCAAAACTGAATCGGTTGCTTCCCAGAAACCGTTCCAGGGCACAAATACATATAATGACCTACCTGGCTGACCTGGAGTTAGAAGATGAGGTTCAGAGGCAACAAGCGACAGCAGCACACACAGTGTTCCCTAGCAGAGGAAGCCAGCACCCACAATCATCTGGATTTCCGCCTATTCACCCCACACCCACCTACCATGAGGAACAAACCCATCACCCCCACCAATTCACACCTCCGCCAATGTCCACCATGCCTGAACAACATTCCATCATTTACCATCGACTGTAGTACTACAGTTTAACATTCCAAAAGTATTTTTTATTAACTTAATCTAACCATATGTTGTAAATAGTTTAGCAGTTTCAATGTAAGTGTTTTGAAGTATTATTTTTGGTATTGTTTATGTAACCATATTGTTAAGCATGCATGTTCATAATAATTTTATGCATGACTTTGTTGAGATATTGGTTCACTATACTTAATAAACCTTTTTTAGTTGATGTACCCAAGTCAAAGTTATTTATTTGAAGCATAGAACTAGTGCAATACATATTTTAACATATATTTAACTTATTGAAACAAAATAAATATTCATTAATATTTGAAAATACATACAATGGGCTAATATTTACCTCAGTGTAACTGCAAGTCGCTGCTTGGGTTCAATGGACTGCCTGTAGTTTGTTGTTTGCCTTGTTAGTTGGCCTCCAATCAGGGAAAGAATGTGATCCATTTGCTCTGCATTCATCCTGAAGTAGTTTAGGTGCCGGTCACGGTCAAGACGGAGTTCGGCGACAAGATGGTAATATGCACCATATTCTCTCCTTCGTCGGTTCATGGGGTGAACCCAAAGTCTGCGTCTTTTCCGTAGTCTTCGTAATAGCAAATACAGCGCAATGGCCTTCCTTCTATCAACAACTCGCACTACACGGTAAACAAAGTCAACAAAAACAAAGATGAACCAAAAGTTATATAATATATGAATTAATAAAATAAGCTTATTGACAGGTCTTTTCTCTTAAATGTATTTGAAAACGAAATAAAGCAATGCCAACTTACCCATTATAGAGTACTCTGTCTGTAGACAAACGCTGCTAGTGTGAAAGCAAAACGCGCGTGTCCTGCTCCCGCTCACCATACGCACTGCTCCTGCGCTGCTTACCCTCTGCTAACGCGTGCCGTGTGAAACCAGCGTAAAGGCTGATTTATACTTCTGCGTCGGACCTACGCCGGAGCCTCTACGCTGTAGGCAACGCGTTGGTTTTCATTTATACTTCTGCGTTGTTGTCCGCATTCAGGAGCGCAGAGGGAGCATGTGAAACCCGAGGGAGCGGTCCTAGCAGACCAATCACAAGGCTTGCGTCCGCGTAGAGTTGACGCGTTGTTACATTTTTGGAGAGGTGCACGTCAGGGTACGCCGAAGGGTACGCGCGCTACACACAGCCTACGACGTAGCTACGGCGTGAAGCCCAATTTATACTTCTGCGTCGGACCTACGCCGGAGCCTCTACGCTGTAGGCAACGCGTTGGTTTTAATTTATACTTCTGCATCGTTGTCCGCGTTGACGCGCAATTACTCATGCAGAGGGACCATGTGAAACCTGAGGGAGGGGTTCTAGCAGACCAATCACCGCGCTTGAGTCCGCGTAGAATTGACGAGTTGTTACATTTTTGGAAAGGTGCACGTCAGGGTACGCCAAAGGGTATGCGCGCTAAACACAGCCTACGACGTAGCTACGGCGTAAGTTCGACGCAGAAGTATAAATTGGGCTTAAGCCCTGCCCGCGTGAGGTGCGCCGCTTCCCGCTCGCGCTGTTCTGTATTTTACTAAAAGTTTATTAATTCTGAATGTGTCGCGTCTCGCGTGTCCATCTATATTGCACCAAATGTGACACTGCACTCCCTTGTGAAGTCGATTGGATGAACGGTTCTCGAAATAATAAAAATGTAAACGGACATACCGACACATAGAGATTCCTGCCTTAGAGAGAAGAATATGTTCAGCCCCCTCTCTCCGAAGCTTCGAATATTCGATGTTCATTACTACCGAAGCTTCGAAGCTCAAAAAATGGTATTCGGACCAGCCCCAATTATTACTGTGTGTGTCTCTCATTTTTGTCAGTTTTGCTGCACACATAAATAAACTATATTATACTGCACAATAAGTACTCTGTGTTGTTATTTTCATTTACGATATTTTGATACTCGTCTACCTGGGGCCCGGCCCGTTCTTCGTACGTCGCTAACTCAGTTAGCTGGATTTGATTGTTGACGATTTGGCATGATCTTGGATTGTTTGGTTCTTCGAAGCTCATCCTGGACTTGCTGTCATAGCAACAGGTCCGTAAGCTTAAACCTGCTCGGGAGCAGGCTTATTTAACCCTCTGAGGTCGGCAAACGCGCCCCCGCGTTTTGCTGGATTTTCTTCACATTGTAGTACAATAAACTTAAATTACTCCGTCATTTATGGTTATACAGAAAAAAGAAATATAAAAAAAGAATCTGTGATATTTCTATTTCTTTTGTATGTGTCCACTTACAATCAAATCAAAACATTGTGCTTTTGTAAAATAAAGAAAATAAACAGGGTGTGCGTTCTGCCTCTCCGTCGCGGTGAACTTTTTTTTCTTGAGCACGTCTATAAACTGAAACAAAACTCAGCGAATACTTGTCACACATTTATGAGCCATATACCTTTATACACATTTAAGTGTGTACTTTTAAATGATCGGATTCAAACTGAAAACAAATATTCTCTGTTTAAGTAATTTGTATAAAACCAACAGGATGTCCAGTATCTCAAACGCTTGCTAATTACTTTTAATTCGACCACGCCCATTTGCGCAAAAGAGATTCACATGCAAATCTCCACATGGAACGCGAACGCCCTCGTTACCTCAAACACAAAACACCAAAACACTTCACAAGTCTCTGCTTTTCGTCGAGTTTGGAAGACGCGCTGTGAGCTTACATTGGATTTACATCAGAAGAAGAAGAACGCGATTTGAAGACAAGAAAGATGTAAGGTAAGAAATTCTTACTTATTAGTTTATGGTATTGTTGCATAAACTTCACATTGCAGTTGAACTGTTGCTAGATATATGGTGAATATTATACTATTTAGACCCGTGTTTACTGTTAAATACTGTTTGTGGATATCTGCTCAAACATAGATATGTATAACCATAATGTTTAATATTTTGGAGCGCGATGGCGTTTGAATGTATCATATTTTGGAGCGCGCTGTGGGTTTGAATGTATCATATTTTGGAGCGCGCTGTGCGTTTGAATGTATCATATTTTGGAGCGCGCTGTGCATTTGAGTGTATCATATTTTGGAGCGCGATTGCGTTTGAAAGGAAAAATGCACCAAACATTAGGCTTTATGTTTTTACTATTATCTCATTTCATATCATCATAACGAATGGAAACATTTGAAGTAACATAAGATAATCAATATATTTTTCTCTAGCATTGTTACTGAAACCAGAAAAATCTAAAACGTATTCCCAAAATCGTGCAAAATCGTTTTTTTTTTTCTTTCAGGGACCAGATGCAACTGAGTCCTGCTGACTTCAACATTCACATGAGTCTCTGTACATGAACATGGTAAAGTGAAAATCAAACACCTTGGAAATGAAAGGTATGTACAATGTTTTTAGGAATGGCACAAAGGTCTCTGTCTTTGGATCATTGTTTTCAATGTGCTCTTTTGTCATTTGTTGTGTATTTTTGGATTATGTTGTGTTGTAAATAAATCCAAACAATCTAAAAGCCATTCTTTTTTAAATCTCCTCATTCTTTGTGCAAGGTTGCTCTGAATGACAGGGCCTGATAGCTCCTAATAGGGCAGTTAGGGGAGTGTCTTTGTCTTTCTCAGGTGTGAAAGCTTACATATTAATGAGCTCCCGCATAAAGCTTTCTCACACAAAACACGTCTTAAAAATTTTAAATCAATATATTGTCTTATCTGAATGAGCAGTCAGGGTGATTTTCACATAGTTTTGGAGCAAATATTCTAGGCTACGTCATACAATTTTCAAAAGTCTTGTGAAGAAATAATCAGTATGGGTTTCATGGCTTTATTTCAGTGAGAATTTTTTTTTGTATTTTCACAAACCACGCATAAATGTCATTATCTCAAAACTACAAACTTTTACTTACATGCTGCTGATATATTATTGTAGCAGAGTTTGTGCTGAATACAGTGTAATTAGACTTTAGCCATGAAAATGTCACTAGTAACAGAAAAAAACACAAATGTCAGAGCATGTCAGAACACCTCCAGGGCCCAGAAAACAGCTCAGACCCCAGAGGGTTAATGTAAACAGGATTAGACTGCGGCTTTATAAGCGGAGCTGATACGGGAAGTCCAGCGCAGCGCGATAGTGCACTTTCTGAGATGTATATTTTTCCTCGTGACTCGTGAGATTGTCGTTTACATTATTAAATTGTTGGAAACGCACATTTATTTTCGACTTGTAGGAGTCGGGCTTTAAAGGGATACTCCACTGAAAAATGAAAATTCTGTCATCATATACTCACCCTCATGTTTCAAAACTGTATGAATTTCTTTCTTCTGCTGAACAGAAAGGAAGATATTTAGAAGAATGTCAGTAACCAGACAGTTTTAGATACCATTGACTTCCATAGTAGGAAAAAAATATACTATGGAAGTCAATGGTATCTAAAACTGTCTGGTTACTAACATTCTTCTAAATATCTTCCTTTCTGTTCAGCAGAAGAAAGAAATTCATACAGGTTTGAAACAACATGAGAGTGAGTATATGATGACAGAATTTTAATTTTTCGGTGGAGTATCCCTTTAACTACAGCACAAACTGTTTGCATTGCCCTAAGATTATTTGCGAGTGGCTCTTTCCTTTACACTATTGGAGATGCGGAGAACTTGATGGAAAGTGCTGTCTGTTGTGTCATTCGAGTTTACCTGGCGCTTTTAGGTTTAAAAAACAGTTTTAGTTTTTTTTTTTTTAGGCTATCATAATTTTTTATGAAGATCATGCAATCATGACCATGCCGATTACAGTATATGTCACTCAGGCTTCACTAACGTGATTGGTACCATACCATAGACTGCCATCAAGGCCTCAATGAAGGGGATTATGTGAACAGAAAGGGGGTTCACAATGTAAATGTGCAGCCCAGTTACTATTGGGATTCTTAATATTCCAGATTAATAATATTATATCAAATTAAAAAAAGGCAGTTGACTAAAATCTTCCATATCACAAATGTGAAAGCAAAATGGCCAGGATCTGTGCATGACTTAAGAATTTTCAGAGATTCACATTATGCACATTATTTGAAAGTGGTAAGGACAGTTCCACAATTAAATATCAAGCTCACTGTATTACATTCACTTATGCTGATCCTAACAGAACTGCATTTTTTCATAGGTGATTATGACATGTTCCTGCCTGCAGACAGGTGTTTTATGACCCCATTCCCTGACCCAAACCAGTTATGAAGCTCTAGCCAGGACAAGGGCACACAATGAAATGAACTTTGGCTAACTAAAGGGAAGATTTCAGTGTCTGATAAGTCTGAGGGTTGCACACCTGACAGGGCCTGTGACATTGTTGCATGTGCCATATTACACAACATTGCCAAAAAAAAATGTCATTATATGTTTAATAAAAGACAAATATGCTTAGTTCCTTGAGTTTTATTTCAATTGTTCTTTGTAAAGAAAAGCCAGTGTTCAAATGCCTGCAACAAGAGATATTAGACACATGCCTCGTGCAACAAATAAAAAGGAAAAGTTGGCTATACACTGCCCACCTGTAGGCCTATGTCTCCTCTGTCTGTGCAGACTCTTCTGTAGGCCTTTCTGTAGATGTGGAATCCTGCAACTTATATTGCAGCCATAAAGCATACAAGTATAAATTAAGTAAAGTTATTTATGCACTTGCAGGTAGGCTAGTTCCTCCATATGACAGTTATCTGAGAGGGTTTATTCACTGTCCAGTGCAATGGAAACAAATGGACATTACAAAGTCTTATACTTTCTTTCCTTTGGAAAGTAAGAAAATGTCTACTTACTGCACATATTTCAGCCACCACTTTCTTGGGAACAGATACAAGTGTTGGTGTATTATGTAAAAGTGCACAAAAGAGGAAAACACAATGTCATTACAATGAACTACACTCGGGAAAAATGTGATCAATAACTTATGGCAAAATATTTTTACATTAACATAAGTTTATCAGTTTTCACTTTCACAAGTCAAAGCAATTCATCATTACTCAAGATTTAACAGTTGAAATGACTATACGGCCTTAATTTAATGCAGCAAAAATTATTTTACAGTGTAGGCTACTAAGATCTTTTCTTTCTTTTTTTCTCAGCCTTTTTCTTGGTTGCTTTTATAAACAGACAACCATTTATTTAACAGTGCCTTTTATAAAAGAGACTATAATATAACTAAAAATTACCATTATGTAGAATATTTGTGTACTTCACTTTTATTTGTTCCTGTAAGAGCCACCAGAGGGCACTCCATATAAGACTATTAGCCTATCACTCACAAACTACATTTTCCATAACTCACTGCCCGGACTCATCATCACTGATCACATTCACCTGTACCTCATTCACTGATTGCATTCACCTGTATCTCATCCTGTTAGTCTCAGTCTATTTATACCATGTTCATTCATTCACTCACCGTGAAGTCTTGTTTAAGTGTTACACTGCAATTCCGAGCGTTTTCCCTGGTTTCTTGTCTTTTGGTTTATTTGGATTTCTTGCCCTGTTCCCTGGATTACTCTTTTGCCTCTGGTCCCTGCCTGTTTTGTTTGTTTCTTTGTTGGTTTGTTTGGACTGCCTACCTGTGTTTTGACCTTTTGCCTGTACACTGGATTATGCCTCTGGATTACCCACAATAAAGCTGCATTTGGATCCTCAACCTTCGTGTCTCGGAGCAGTACGTGACAGAAGACTTCGCCACACCCAGATCCAGCAGCTATGACCTCCAGGAATCCAGCAGTACGGATCTCGCCTGATCTTCCCATCATGAGCCGGGAGTTCGCTGGACAGATCGCGGCCTTGGCCCTGGATAGCCTTGATCTATTCCAGTACACCTGGGGGTTTGTTCCTCTCGCTGCCTCTTGCTCTCTGGGTGACGAGGCAATTAAGTTGTGTTACCGGCTGGGGGCTAAGGAGGTCGACCCGAGGGAGCTCCCCGATCTCTCCGGTCTGGATTGGAGAGAGGCACTCTCCAGATGTCTGGAGAGCTTCCTTCCGTGGCACGCCAGTCCAGCCGAGCCTGCACTTCACGCCAGTCCAGCCGAGCCTGCACTTCACGCCAGTCCAGCCGAGCCTGCACTTCACGCCAGTCCAGCCGAGCCTGCACTTCACGCCAGTCCAGCCGAGCCTGCACTTCACGCCAGTCCAGCCGAGCCTGCACTTCTGCCGATCCAGAGACTGAGCTTCACGTCACTTCTGCCGATCCAGAGACTGAGCTTCACGTCACTTCTGCCGATCCAGAGACTGAGCTTCACGTCACGTCAGCCGATCCAGAGACTGAGCCTCACGTCACGTCCGCCCGTCAAGAGTCTCGTCCCGCCGAGACTGAATCTGTTCCTGAGCCTGAATCTGATCCTGATACTGAGCCTGAATCTGTTCCTCTTTCTGTGCCTGTGTCTTCGGACAAGATGGCCGACTCCACGCCTGTGTCTTCGGACAAGATGGCCGACTCCACGCCTGTGTCTTCGGACAAGATGGCCGCCGCCGAGCCAGTGTCTCCGTACAAGATGGCCGCCGCCGAGCCAGTGTCTCCGTACAAGATGGCCGCCGCCGAGCCAGTGTCTCCGGACAAGATGGCCGCCACAGAGCCAGTGTCTCCGGACAAGATGGCCGCCGCCGAGCCAGTGTCTCAGGACAAGATGGTCTCCGCCGAGCCAGTGTCTTCGGACAAGATGGCCGCCGCCGAGCCAGTGTCTCCAGACGAAATGACCGCTGCCACGTTGCCTGAGTCCTCAGCAGAGATGGTCGCCGAGCCGGGGTCTGTTCCTGTTCCTGAGCCGGGGTCTGTTCCTGTTCCTGAGCCGGGGTCTGTTCTTGTTCCTGAGCCGGTGTCTGTTCCTGTTCCTGAGCCGATTCCTGTGCCATGGTCGCCTGCAGGATCGTCTCCGTCCTGGCCGCCTGAAGGGTCGTCTCCTCCCTGGTTGCCTGCTCCGCCCTGGGCACATGCACAGCCTGCTCCGCCCTGGTCGCCTGCACAGCCTGCGTCTCCAGGTCCTCTTCCGCTCTACGGGCCTGGCCCTCCATCCCGCCCCCGGGTCCGCCTCCGCTCCACCACCCTCCTGGACAGTTTTGGGAGCGTCTGGAATCCGCTCCTTAAAGGGGGGGGGGGGGGGGGGGGGCTATGTAACGGTCACCAGCTGGAGTGCCCTTGAGAGCCACCAGAGGGCACTCCACATAAGACTATTATCACTCACAAACTACATTTTCCATAACTCACTGCCCGGACTCATCATCACTGATCACATTCACCTGTACCTCATTCACTGATTGCATTCACCTGTATCTCATCCTGTTAGTCTCAGTCTATTTATACCATGTTCATTCACTCACCGTGAAGTCTTGTTTAAGTGTTACACTGCAATTCTGAGCGTTTTCCCTGGTTTCTTGTCTTTTGGTTTATTTGGATTTCTTGCCCTGTTCCCTGGATTACTCTTTTGCCTCTGGTCCCTGCCTGTTTTGTTTGTTTCTTTGTTGGTTTGTTTGGACTGCCTACCTGTGTTTTGACCTTTTGCCTGTACACTGGATTATGCCTCTGGATTACCCACAATAAAGCTGCATTTGGATCCTCAACCTTCGTGTCTCGGAGCAGTACGTGACAGTTCCCATGTTCTAGTGTGGTGACTCTGACATTACAATGAACAAAGTAATTATGCAATTATTAAAATACAAATATATATAGGCTAATAAGTGATATAAACATCTAACGGCCACATCTAACGGATTTAAATTGTCTGCTACTTTTTGCCAGCCCTCTCTCCTGGCTTTTGCAGACTTTGAGGTGTTCCCTGGCGTTTTGATTAAACATTAAAATTCCGAATAAACTTCGACTATTAGTTCTTGCTCTGTTGAGGAGAAAAACTGAGCCCGCTCTTTGGCCACGCTGAACAGCCAATAGCAGCGTTGCTGATCAATGTTTCTACTATCGATACATATCCCCTTTTAACCCAGCGCATGAACGCGCAATTATCTCAGATAACTCAATCCAGCTATACTAATCATATCCGGCAAGTGTGTTCGAAGAACCGAGTTAGCCAGATCATGATTAGCACGATGATATCATCTTGGATGTGTCATTTGATCTCGGATGTAATAAGCAACGTACGAAGAACGAGCCCCTGGAGGCCCAGAAAAAGTGGTCCTGTATATTACCTTTTGAGGATTTATAACACACTGCAGCGATGCTGGTGATGTATTTAAGTGTCTTATTTTATGTGTAAACACTGTCATCCACAGATCAGTCTCTTCCACTGAGAACACAGGGGGAACCGTTTTACCTGGAGGCCCAGAAAAAGTGGTCCTTCTGAGCACCTTTTCCCCAAGAACAAAGGTATGAATTACAGCTTGAAGCTTGTTTTTTTTGCTTTTATTTTGTCCCTGGAGGCTTGCATATTTTTCTTCATTGCCTCATACACTTGGTCCTTCATCTGTATGGCGGGCTTGATTAGCTCTTCCTGGAGCACATCTTCCACTGTTTCAGTTACCTAGACAATAATAGGAAATTATATATAAAAATAGATATTTAAAAATGATTGAAGATGCAGTGAATTAACTAAAAGATTCAGGAACTTCTGAGAAGTAGCATGGAAACATCAGGTAAAATTGTGAATACTGTGCAGTCAGTTGTTTTTTGGACCTGATGTTAAACAGCACAGCATCAAGGTATTTGTCCCATGTTTGTGGTTTGTCCTGACACAGTTTTCCAAGGGCACTGAAAAAAAAAAAAAAAAAAAAAAAAACTACTTTACTGGCATATGGCTACTGCTTATACAGTACATTTTGGTTTGTGAAGTTCTGTACTGCTTTCCACTTTCTGCAACACAATGTGTAACTGAAGCAAAACACTGCTTTATTAAAGTACTATGAACTTTATACCTACCAATGTATGAAAACTCATTGTCCATGTTATCAGGTCCACTTAACATATAGGTGTATATTGTGCACCTTCAGTCATCCATCCCTTTCTCTGTATAATTTGTTTGACTTTTCTTTATGCTCAGGCCCCATAGACCACCACTGTAGGTATTATTTGCAGGGTTCACACAAATACTGTAAATTGAAATTCCAGGGATTTCAAGGAGTTTTCAAGCACTATTTTTGGTTTTCAAGGACTATAATTCAATTACAATATTACACTTATCAAACAGTCTCTTTCATTTCTTTCAAATTCTAAAAAAGTAAATAAATTAAAATATAACAAAAAAAAGAAAGACCCTATATTTCACACATCAAGTTTTTATGGCTCATAAATGCAATTCAATGGTACCTGAGAGATGGACGAATAAATACTTTTACTTTCACAATTACTAATCTTACCTCTGTACACATTCAGGAAAAATGTGCAAAATTTGTACCTTTAGGGGTACAACGGCTTGTCACTGGGGCAGTACCCTCAAGGGTACACCCATTGTACCCTTTCACATGGGCAAATATGACAAATATGTACCTCTGGTGACTAAATTGTACCTTATAAGGTGCAAATTTGTCCTTTTAAGGGTACTGCCCCAGTGACAAGCGTTTTGTACCTTATGATGGCAAATTTGTACTCCATACAGCACATTAAAAAGGCCAGAATGCTCTTTATCATTTATTAAACATTCAAAATTACATTTTTCACAGGATGAATATTTTAAGCACTATCACAATGTGTCATAACAGGATGCATATATTGAGCGATTTTACTTCAACTTTTTATACTCTTTTATACATTTAAACAAATTTAAACAGTAAGAATATTAAGCTTAATATTATATTAAACTTTTTTTTTTAAATCAGTACAATACATTTCATTAACCTTTTTTTTTTTTTTTTTTTTTTACCATGTAATATATGTTAAATCAGTACTAAATCTCATTTTAAGTAAATGTTTCTACTTTTAAAACAATTATGAAAATCAAAAATGACAAAGCAATCTTTATTCCAGCAGTACACATTTCATTAATTGTAACTTTATACCCTTAAAACATTTGATCACAAACACACATTTCACCAAACACAGTACTACACATTTATTTGAACTTTTTAAACATTCCTGAGGATCACAAACAATTTATTATCAGCAGAGTATCTGTCAAGGGCCTGAAAGTCCATCTCTTGCCCTGGTTTCATAATACTGCATTCAAAGTCAACTTTGACTGTATACGCATGGAAGTGTGAATCATACGACACTGGTATTAAAAACTTGCCACACAGAAAGGATTATCTTCTACACCTTGTGTATGATATGGTTGTGGCATTTTGAGCACAGGATATTATTATTCGGGTGACAGTTATTGGAAGGGGCTTGCCACCGACCTCAGTAATCTTTGCTATGGCATGCTGCAGGAAGGTCAATGTATTCTTCATGTAGGGTGGATAAGCCAAGTTGAAAACATAGTAAGCACTGAAGGCTGCAATTATCTCTTCAACTCCTATTCCCCTGCACACCTCCACACCATCCACTTTGACGAGGACTTGAAGCCTCTTGGAGAAAGCCATTTTCCAGTCAGTTTCTACCAATTGTATGGTTGGGTATGGAGTATCAGCATCAAACTGTGAGAAGAAAAGAAAATGTTAAACATCTATCAGTAAAACAATGCAACATCTATCAGAACTGAATAACCGGACCTGTATCAGAGTATTACAAAATGACAGTTTAACAAATAGTTCCATACCTCTCCGAATGTGATGAAGCTCTCAACTTTCTCTTTAAAGATGTGGGGCAGCAGAATCAGTGCTGCACGAAAGTCAGAATCTATTGTAAAAAATGAATAAATAAATAAACGACTCTTCAATAATTTAATATTATAAATTGCCTGTTTTCATATTCATTTATATCCTCCATAAGTAATTTACTTTACTCATTGTTTGTCATATTTCTGCAATTTGCTAAAAACAAAGCAACTGGAAATACCAACAAATGTTGCATAAAATGCATGAAATTGTTTACAAGCTGGTTTCAAGTGAATACATGTTTTACCAATGATTTTGGTCATCGCCCAGTGCTAGATCAGTTTCTCAAGGATATAATGTATGTAAACTAAGCACACATTTTCAACAAATGTATTTGTGGAGCACCTATACTTTTAATTAACAAAACTATTAGTCCTTAAAGTTTGTTTTATGTTTTACCGCTATGTTTTATGTCAGTACCTGGTAGATCTTCTGCAAGCATCTCTTCTCTTGCTTCTTTGTAGATTTTGGCTAATGGAGAATTTCTTTGATCAAGCTCAAGCACCTTTGGCACAATACTGGTCAAGCCGTCTTTGAAGTGCTGGCTTAAGCTGACAGTTGATGAATGCATTCGGTCAACTTCATCACACAACTGAAAATAAACAGAAAGAGAAAGTTAATCATCCTTTCATTGCCATTTCCCTTTAGTAATATCATTGTACAAATATTTCTAAGCTTGAATGCACATATATTGGTTCACCTGAGGGTTTAGAAAATTAAATGTTTTTACAAAAGAGTTATAACTGTAAATGATAATTTTAGTATACTTTTAGCTTACATCAACATTCAACATTTATTTTAAGCTGAGAACTGATATAAAATCGGTGATATCACTGACCCCTGAGGGTGTTTTTAAGGTATTTCTTAAGTATGACCTCCACAGTCATTCCATCTCTTATCTCCCTCCTTCGCCATGCAAAAGTTCGCTGCGTTCAGTCTTTGACCACCAAGGTGTCTGGTCGCATCTTGCTGTACTGGATATGCAGGACATTCACATAGAGGATTAGAGGATGAATTCTCACCAATGACAGCAATCTCCTATTGGATCAAATTTAAAAGTACAGAACAATAATAATTAAAATAAATATAGCTGCAAGCAGCAATTACCGGGGCCAAGCAGAATAAGACGACAAGACATGTTTCGATGATCGATTGCTCCTGTCTGCCTCGCTGCCTGCTGTGAGTGTGTTTGCTCTGTGCTGTAAGCTCCGTCTTAGCCTCGTATTTTCCTTGTTTTGAACCATCATCTACTACAATTTCTAGTTGTTTATACTACTACTAAATACAGCTTACCCAACATCGCTAGCTTCCGTTACTACTAGCACAGCACGCTAGTAATTCGCTAGCCTGTAAACGCGCGCCACCCGTGTGCACTCAGCTATTTTTATTTATTTATTTTCTCTCGCGCGCTCGCGCCTTTGAGTTCATAAAAGCTCAGGTGAGTAAGAAACACTCAACAAACACGGTGAGTAATGTCTTGTCCTGTTATTATCATGCGTCGCGTCTGAATACGTTGTTGTTTTTGGAGCTCTATCGATTTGATTTATAATTCTTGATTTTTCTCGCTGCCTGCTGTGAGTGTGTCTGCTTCGGTGCTGTAAGCTCCGTCTTAGCCTCGTATTTCCTTGTTTTGAACCATCATTTACTACAATTTCTAGTTGTTTATATTACTACTAAATACAGCTTACCCAACCCTGACATCGCTAGCTTACGTTACTACTAGCACAACACGCTAGTAATTCGCTAGCCTGTAAACGCGCCACCCGTGTGCGCTCAGCTATTTTTATTTATTTATTTTCTCTCGCGCGCTCGCGCCTTTGAGTTCAGAAAAGCTCAGGTGAGTAAGAAACACTCAACAAACACGGTGAGTAATGTCTTGTCCTGTTATTATCATGCGTTGCGTCTGAATGCGTTGTTGTTTTTGGAGCTCTATCGATTTGATTTATAATTCTTGATTTTTCTCTTTAAACTCGCTTACAACGAACATTTTCTACTTTTCCTCACTGAGAAGCACTAATGTTACTGCTCAAACCTCATTGTTACAACGCGGACTGTTGAGCAGACGCGTCTCAAGCCTATTAGTGATCCAACGCTGCATACTCTTAAAGGTTACGTCCGTGGATCACGGCTGAACGCGTCTTCTCCACACTCACTTATAAACAAACATTTTTTTTCCGCCTATCGTGCGTCTACTCTACACCCCTACCACTAAAAAACCTAAAAAACCTCATAGTTACAACGCGGACTGTTGAGCAGACGCGTCTCAAGCCTATTAGTGATCCAACGCTGCATACTCTTAAAGGTTACGTCCATGGATCACGGCTGAACGCGTCTTCTCCACACTCACTTACAAACAAACTTATAATATAAATTAGTATTAATATTGATAGCATCACTGGTAGCTTCGTTGCTAACTCACTGTCCATCTGTTAAAATGGCGAATACATCAGATGTAAGTAGTCTACCGCTTGGTGCAGGTGAGGACACATTTGAGCTTCACGCACTGCAGTCTGAGCTGGAAGCTGTTGAGAAACAGATCCACAACCTTTTATTGAGACAGGCCGAGCTGAGAGACCGGTGTTTGGCTCTTGAAACATCACGCGCCGATGCACACAAATCAGTGTTTAACGTTACTAACCCGCTGACTCCGACCGCGTCTACTCCGTGCGTTCCTCAGCATCGGTCGAAATCAGCCATGGTCTCGTTCACTCCGGCTCCAACACGCCACCACGAAGCCTGGGTGGTTCTGCAGCGGAAGACGCGAGTCAGGTTTAGACCAAGACTTTCTCCGACCCTCCCGGTTTTCGAGTTATCGACACAAAACCGCTTCTCCCCTCTACGCGAAACAGAACGCGATGCTGTGATCATCGGCGATTCCATCGTTCGGCATGTACACGCTACGTTAGGTAAAAGTAAGGTGCAAAGTCACTGCTTTCCTGGTGCTCGTGTTTCTGAAATCGCTGCTCGCGTTCCCGAGATCCTGAACGGTGACGAGCGCGTCGGAACTGTGGTCCTGCACGCGGGAGTGAACGACATCAGGCTGCGCCAGACGGAGATTCTGAAGAAAGACTTCAGGAATCTAATCGATACGGTACGCAGCACATCGCCTGAAACAACGATCATTGTGTCAGGACCGCTTCCCACGTACCGACTAGGGCATGAAAAGTTCAGCAGATTATTTGCGCTAAATGAATGGTTAATGTCATGGTGCAATGAGCAGAAACTGCTCTTTGTAAATAATTGGAATCTGTTTTGGGAGCGTCCTAGGCTTTTCCGTGCTGATGGCTTACACCCAAGCAGATTCGGAGCGGATCTTCTGTCAGATAACATCTCCAAAATGTTAAATACCCTTTGACTAGTAACCAAAAGTCCAAATCATAGTCTCTGCTGCACCAATTCAACTGATATAAATACTAGTGTAGAACATTGCATAGAAACCGTGTCTATTCCTCGTTTAGTGAGATCAAATAATAAATCTAATGCAGGATCTAGGAAAAATCTAATTGTTATTAAAACAGAAAATGTTGCTATTAGTAAACAAAAACTATTTCTAAAGCTAGGTCTTCTAAACATTAGATCACTCACACCTAAGGCAGTTATTGTAAATGAAATAGTCACAGATAATAGCTTCGATATACTTTGCCTTACTGAAACCTGGCTTAAACCAAATGATTATTTCGGTATTAATGAGTCTACTCCTCCTGGATACTGTTATAAGCATGAGCCCCGTCTGATTGGTCGTGGCGGAGGTGTTGCAACCATTTATAAAGATATTCTAAATGTTACCCAGAAAACGGGTTATAAGTTTATTTCATTTGAAGTACTTGTACTAAATGTTACGCTCTTAGATGTTAGAAAAACATCCCTATTATCTCTAGCCTTGGCTACCGTATATAGACCGCCAGGGCCTTACGCTGATTTCCTAAAAGAGTTTGCAGATTTTCTCTCAGACCTATTAGTCAATGTCGATAAAGCACTAATTGTTGGAGATTTTAACATACACGTAGATAATCCAAATGATGCGTTAGGAGCTGCGTTTACAGATTTATTAAATTCATTTGGGGTCAAGCAAAACGTCACCGGACCAACACATCGTCTTAATCATACACTCGATTTAATTATATCACATGGAACCGATCCAACCGATATAGATATCATTCCACAAAGTGATGAAGTCACTGATCACTACATGGTAACTTGCATATTACGTACTGCTGTAATATGTCATGCGGCGTCGCGTTATCAACCAGGCAGAACAATCCTCCCATCCACCATAGATAATTTCTCAAATTGCTTATCTAATCTGTCTCAGCTGCTGCCTGAACCCAAACAAACAGATGCACTAGATGAACTAACTAGCACTATGAGCACCATTCTCTCTAGAACATTGGATGTGGTTGCACCTATTAAATTAAAAAAGGTCAGAGAGAAAAATAAAGCACCATGGTATAACAATACTACGCATGTTTTAAAGAGAGAAACGCGTATTTTAGAGCGTAAATGGAAACAAACTAATTTAGAGGTCTTTAGAATCGCGTGGAAAGACAGTATGTCACGTTATAAAAAGGCCCTAAAAGCGGCCAGGGCTGAGCACCTCCGCAAACTAATAGAAAACAACCAAAACAATCCAAGGTTTTTATTTAACACCGTGGCTAGACTAACAAATAAACAGACGTCACCCGAACAAAATATCCCGTTACAGTTCAGTAGTAATGATTTCATGAACTTCTTCACTGAGAAAATAGAAAGCATCAGAACCACAATTGTAAACGTTCAATCTTCAATCGCGCCTTATAATTCAGCTTCAATTATCACCCCGAAAGGACAATTACAGTGCTTTACAACTATAGAACAAAAAGAGTTAAATAAACTTATCACTTCATCTAAAACAACAACATGTTTATTAGATCCTATACCAACTAAACTACTGAAAGAAGTGTTACCTGTAGTGGAAGATCCTCTCCTCAATATTATTAACTCGTCTTTATCTTTAGGTCATGTTCCAAGAACATTTAAACTGGCAGTTATAAAACCTCTCATTAAGAAACCACAATTAGATCATAATAATCTAGCAAATTATAGACCCATTTCAAATCTTCCATTTATGTCTAAAATATTAGAAAAAGTGGTGTACGCTCAACTGGGCTCTTTCTTGCAACAAAATGAGATCTATGAAAAGTTTCAGTCTGGATTCAGACCGCATCATAGCACTGAAACTGCGCTCGTTAAAATCACAAATGATTTACTTTTAGCTTCTGACCAAGGCTGTATCTCAATACTAGTTTTACTTGATCTTAGTGCTGCGTTCGATACTATAGATCATACATTACTCTTAGATCGACTACAAAATTATACTGGTGTTCAAGGACAAGCACTAAGCTGGTTCAAATCATACCTATCTGACCGCTACCATTTTGTCTATTTAAATGAAGAAAAATAGATCATAACTCCAGTAAACTATGGAGTGCCGCAGGGATCTGTATTAGGCCCTCTGTTATTTTCAATATATATGATGCCACTTGGAAATATTATAAGGAAACATGGAATTAGTTTCCATTGTTATGCTGATGACACTCAAATATATATTTCATCACGGCCGGATGAAAACGCAAAATTTTCCAAATTGACAGAGTGTGTTAAAGATATAAAAGATTGGATGACCCGTAATTTTCTTTTATTAAATCCAGACAAGACAGAGGTAATACTTATCGGTTCAAAAAACCGCCCACAAAACCTGGCACAATACAACTTTAACATCATAGGATGTCCTGTTACTTTATCCTCTACAGTAAAAGACCTGGGTGTTATACTCGATTGCAACCTGTCTTTTGAAAATCATATTTCATATGTTACAAAAACAGCATTTTTCCACCTTAGAAACATTGCTAAGCTACGTAATATGCTATCAGTTTCTGATGCAGAAAAGTTAGTTCATGCATTCATGACCTCGAGACTGGATTACTGTAATGCTTTACTAGCTGGTTGTCCTGCATCCTCAATAAACAAGCTACAGTTAGTCCAAAATGCCGCCGCTAGAGTTCTTACTAGATCAAGAAAATATGATCATATAACACCGATTTTATCATCACTGCATTGGTTACCTATAAAGTTCCGTATTAATTACAAGGTATTGCTACTGACCTATAAAGCCCTAAACGGCTTAGCTCCAGTCTATTTAACGGATCTTTTATCACCCTATAATCCATCGCGCTCTTTAAGATCACTAAATTCAAGGCTTTTGGTCATACCTAGGATATCCAGAACCACCAAAGGAGGGAGAGCATTCTCACATTTGGCTCCAAAACTCTGGAATAGTCTTCCTGATACTGTTCGTTGCTCAGACTCGCTCTCCCAGTTTAAAACTAGATTAAAGTCGCATCTCTTCAGCCAGGCATTCATATAATCCTACAGTTCAAACTACAATCCGGCCTCTAGCTCATAAATGCCAGAGGAGAACTGGCCCCCGACTGAGCCTGGGTTCTCCCAAGGTTTTTTTTTTTCTCCATTAGGTCACCTGATGGAGTTTTAGGACACCATTAGGTCACTTGATGAAGTTTTTCGGTTCCTTGCCACTGTTGCCTTTGGCTTGCTCAGTTGGGGATATTTTGGGGATATTTAATTTAATTTTATCAATCAATAAATTCCTCTTGAAACAAACTTTGTTGTATTATTTTAATTTAATACTGTGAAGCTGCTTTGATACAATCTGTATTGTGAAAAGCGCTATACAAATAAACTTGACTTGACTTGACTTGACATGGCTGAAAGTGTCAGATCAACTGCAACAATGAGCAATTAAAGACATTTAAAGAGGATTTTAGGCAAAATGGCTGAAAAACCATAGAAACAGTAATTAAAAATATGATTTAATTGATTATCACTTTCGACCAATAGGTGGCGCAGTTACAAAACTGATGTGATGTGGTCAGAGTGAAGTGACAATGACACATACAAAGTTTGGTGTCAATATGCCAAGGCATTGCAGAGATCAAGCCTGAATAGTGCTTTTGGCATCATGCCTCAACTTTGCTGCTTCGCTATACGAAAACAGTTTTGTGTATCGACACGAAATCCATAACTTTTAGTCGGCACAGTCTGGAGATGATCTGATTAAATTTTGGTGAAAATCGGACAAACGATCTAGGAGGAGTTCAAAAAGGAGGTTTTGAATGAAAATCAAGATGGCGGACAGGAAGAAGGTGGTGAAGAAGGAGCTGAGCTGCAAGGCGACACTCTCGATTTACCGGTCAATCTACGTTTCTACCTATGGTCATGACCGAAAGGATAAGATCCCGGATACAGGTGGCCGAAATGAGCTTTCTCCGCAGGGTGGCTGGGCGATCCCTTAGATATAGGGTGAGGAGCTCGGTCACTCGGGAGGAACTCAGAGTAGAGCCGCTGCTCCTCCACATCGAGAGGAGCCAACTGAGGTGGCTCGGGCATCTTTTCCGGATGCCTCCTGGACGCCTTCCTGGGGAAGACCTAGGACACGCTGGAGGGATTATGTCTCCCGGCTGGCCTGGGAACGCCTCTGTGTCCCCCCGGAAGAGCTGGAGGAAGTGTCTTGGGAGAGGGAAGTCTGGGCATCTCTGCTTAGACTGCTGCCCCCGCGACCCAGCCCCAGATAAGCTGATGATGATTATGATGATGATGATGAGTATCTTAAAATGTAATCTATTTCTGTGATTTCAAAACTAGATTTTCAGCAGCCATTACTACAACCCCATTTCCAGAATAGTTGGGACATTTTGAACAAGAATATGTGATTTGTTCATTCTCTTGAACCTTATTAAAATAACAAATGTACAAAGAAAATATTTCCAATATTTTCACTGACTAACTTAATTTTATCTTATAAATATAAAAACGTTTTGATTTTGATGGCTGCAACACACTCCACAAAGGTTGGGACAGAGGCATGTTTACCACTGTGTCACATCAACTTTCCTTTTAATTACACTTTTTAATCATTTTGAAATTGAGGATACTAATTGTTGCAGTTTTGCAAGTGGAATATTTGCCCAATTTTGTCTGATACAAGATACATACAAGACAAGTCGTCATTGTTGCTTGATTCTCCTTTTCATGATGGGTCATACATTTTCAATAAGAGACAGATCTGGACTGCAGGCAGTCAGGCACATCCCTTCTATGGTGCAGAGTGTCTAAAAAGAGTGTCTAGTCAATTTTAGCATGTGTAGAATGAGGCCTGGCATTGTCCTGCTTCCCAGGAAAGATGTCATCTTGATGGCAGTTTATATCTCTGTACAATCCAAATATATGCTTCCATGTCAGTGATGCCTTCACACAAATGCAAGTCACCCATACCGCTTGCTGTCTCTGTACAATCCAAATATATGCCTCCATGTCAGTGATACCTTCACACAAATGCAAGTCACCCATATCGCTTGCACTGATGCACCCCAATACGAGGACAGATTTTTGCTTTTGCACTTGTCACTGATGAAAGTCTGGTTGGTCCCTTTCGTCTTTGGGACTGAGAACTCAATGCCTGTTTTTCACAAAAACAATCTGAAATATGGACTCATCTGACCACAGCACACATGTCCACTGCAACTTTTTTTGTAGTGTGTTGTAGCCATCAATATCAAAATGTGTTTATATTTACAAAATACAATTGTATTGGTCAGTAAAAACCTTAGAAAACTTTTCTTTGTACTTTTGCCAGTTAAAAAAAGGTTCAAGAGAATTAACAAATCACAGATTGATTAACAAATCACAGATTGTGAATTTTATTGCATTTTACAAAATGTCCCAACTATTCTGGAAATGGGGTTGTACGTTGCAGCCTGTAACGAAGACTCAGGCTGAGTGAGATCCATGTGCGGTTTATTAAAACAAGAAGTTTAGAGTACAAACAGGCATGGGTCTAAATACCAGAGCAATATCAGAGGCAAAGCAGAAAACGTGGTCATAACATGCAGAGGATCAGGGCAGACAGAAAACAGCAAAAGAAGTAGTCCAGGTAAACACAATTGGTAGGCAGGCAGCAAAGAGTCATACATGGTAATCCAAGGCAGATTCAAACATGGGTAGAAATAACACAGAGTAATAACGCTCAGAATGTAGCCAGGGCAAACAAGACTCTGCAGTGAGTGAACATGCACACAGCGGGTGCTTCTCAATTCTTATTTGTGCATCCTCCTTTCCTTTCCTCGTGTCTCAGCTCCACCCCCCATAGGATGCGAGGGAAGGTTGCAATGAAAGAAAATGAGGACGGAGGAATCGAACGAAAGCTTTTTTATACATTGGAATACTTGATCACTCGAGCATTACTTCGCAGCACTCAAAAGATCTGCCCTTATGTTGTTAAAGTTTGGTTATTTAAGAAATTCATAATAAATAATAATAAAGCAAGATACCATGTTGAAATATGTGAGATGTGTGGTTTATATAAACTGCAAAGGTTAAGTATAAATTAAAATTATTGTGACCGATGTGAAGGGGGAGAAGAATTTATACGTGCGTCACGTTTAGTTGATAAAACTCTTCCGTAAAGGATACACCCGTGTATCCTCACTTATGACTCCTCTCACTCCTCGATCCTTGCCTCCTCGCAGTGCAATTAGAGAATTGAGATGTCCTTCAAGATGGCTGAGCTCGGTCGTGGGTGCTTGGGAATTGTAGTCCAAACTGAATGCTAATACGCCGGTGAGTGAGACATCCGATGGCTGATTGAGAAATCTTCACCGGCATTCGTGACAGAGCCCCCAATCCCAACCCCAACCCCAGGATTAATTGTCTCAGAATTCTGAAAGGACCCACATACCTGTGACTGAGTTTCTTGCAAGTTAAGCGAAGACGAAGGTCCCAGGTAGAAAGCCACACTCACTGTCCTGGAGTGTATTTGGGGCTGGGGCTGGGACGGCGATGACGGTCAGCTTGCTCATTTCCCCTGTTTATGGCACGCTGAATGGACATAAGCCTGGTTCGAAACAGCCTCACTATGTTGAAACCAGTCGTTCACAGCAGGTACTTCAGATGGTTCACTAGACCATGGAAATAAAGGAGGTTGGAACCTCAGAACTAACTGAAATGGCGTTCATTTTGTGGAGGATTTAAGGATTGAGTTCTGTGCATATTCTGCCCAGGGAAGAAAGTCGGATTGATTCTTTTGACAGTACATTCTAAGGAATTTGTAACGGAACACATAATGGAAGAGGTGTTCAGCTGTTTCGAAGGCTGATGTTAAGTTAAGTTTATTTATTTGTCATATATACAAATGTCAAAGACAATTTGTACATTGAAATGCATTTGGATGAGTCTCAGGCATTCAACAGAAGTGCAACATATACAATTCAATACAATTTAGAGAAGAGAAAAAGTATATATTTACAGTAAAGTATATAAATATGCAAAACAAATCTATGTTCGCTTTGTATATTAAATAATAAAATGTATAGTAAGTGCAAAAAGCTCTTTGTAAAGGAAATGCTTGTGTGCAAAGGTATGCAGTGCAAGAACCTTGAGTAGACAGTAAAATAATTTCTGTCATGGTATATGATAAGAAGGTGGTGCAACAAGAAGGAGTTTACTCTGCATTACAGTGTGTTAAGCAGGGCTCTGAACCGGTTCAAGGAACGAAAACGAAAACCGGAAATGAACGAAATTTTAACAGGAACGAAAACGAAAACAAAATCAATTTTAATCGTTCTGAACAGAAACGTTTATTTAAAATGACTATTACCCGGTTAATAATGTTATTTTATCGTTCTCTTTAATGTTTTAATTTGCCATTGACCAATCATGAATTAGCTTTCAGCATGTGACGTTGACGCATTAAGTGTGAGTGAAATGCCCGTGCAGCAGTCATCGGCAGACAATCTCTTCGGCACGATAAGATTTGTCTTAAATAACCCACAGTAGGCTACCCATCCAATGTTCAGAGGTATGTTAAAGTTAAAACATGCTTAGAAACGTGAAGATAGCGATACGAAGTTATGCTAACTATTTTTTGTTTTGTTTCTCTTCTGTAATTAATGTGAGTGAGCTATTTTTCAGAACGTAAAAAAGTCCTAGGCCCATATAATAGCTTATACCACTGTCAATTACTTTTTTAGATGGGTCGCCACCAAGAAAATCCTTTTCGTCATTATTTCTCATATGACAAGTCGTCTAACAAGTCTGTCTGCAATATTGAAGGATGCGGGGCAGAAGTAACCGGGAATCACGGAGGTAATTTGCAGAGGCACATTCAACGTAAACATCCAGCAGAGTATGCTGATTCAACCAGCAATAAAAGACCAGCATCTACAGCAGATGGACAAACAACTCTGGATCCGGTCATAGTTAAAAAGCCAAAGACAACAGGTCTACATATTCAACTGAATCCTGATGTTCTAAAAGATGCGTGCATAGAGCTAGTAACTGTCAACGGGAGACCATTTACATTGATGGAAGACACTGGCTTCAGAAAAATGATCGACCCATTACAACAGGCTATAGGAAATGATTTCACTATCAACTCCTCAAATATCTGTGATATGGTGTCAAGTGTTGCTCAGGTGAGAGGGGAAAAGCTCAAGAATGAGTTAAAGGGAAGGCTACTAATGCTTAAAATAGATTCAGCCACATGCAGAGACCGATCTGTTCTTGGCGTAAATGTACAGTACACTGACGGAGAAAAAATTGTGTTGCGCACTTTGGCACGGCGCTAACATGTTAAAGGCAGTGTCTTTACTATCCGATATGCAAGAGGGCATCCCATCTAATGAAGCGAATGAAACTGATCCCTTGGGCGCAGGAATGGATGAGGATGAGAGAGATGCAATCCAAGGCGAAACACCGGATGTTGTAATTGAACTTGACTCGGTGATGTCAGGACATGTGTTGCGCAGTGTGAGGTGCTCGGCTCATACCCTGCAGTTAGCAGTTGACGACGCATTAAAAGAGCAACGGTCATCCAATTTGATTTCTAAAGCAAGACGTGTTGCAAAAAAGTTGCGCACCCAGAACGTTGTCACTCTTCTTAAAAAAAATGGGACACAAAAAGGCCATTGTTGACTGTCCAACATGCTGGCATTCAACACACGATATGCTGGAGCGGCTTTTAGAGCTCCAGAATTTTTGTGAGGACAAGTTACCAAATATTAAAGAACTACATTTAGGTGAGAATGAATGGGAGACAATATCCAACTTGGTGAGTGCACTGAAACCAGCGAAAATTGCTACGAAAAGCCTCCAGTCGGACCAGCTCACAGCAGGGGACTTCTATGGTGTTTGGCTTCTGTACTGTACTGTGTACTGTGCACAGACAGAATTGACAATCCCTTTGCAAAACGCCTAGTTCAGTGTCTCAAATCACGACAAACAGCTCTGTTTGACAATGATGCCTTTGTGGCTGCTTTATTTCTCGATCCGAATGTAATGGGGTGACCCTTTAAGGTGGGTGGAGCCGGGCGGAAGCTCACGGCCCCTTTAAAAACGCGGAGATTTACTTTTACTTCCGTTTTCCCTCCGGCATGGTATGCAGGCGGCGACATTGTGTCGCAAAAAGAAGCTACCTAATATGCGTTAAGCATTGAGCGAGATAGTAGACTGCATAAGTGGGAAATTCACTTCTTTTTGACTCTTGCCGTGGGCCTGTGAATGTCCAACTACATAAACATTTTAAGGTACGCTACTGCATTGATATGATGTTGCAATTGGTAGTAGTGTCGTTTTTAATAATTGCTCGTTTATGTAGTGTGATCAAGGCTGTATTGGTGGTGGTTCACCGTTCTTACGATCGTACCGAGGGCCAGTCAATTGTGCTGCAGGTAAGTTTATATAGTACTTTGTGAGTTGTTGTTTTTTAACCGAAGATGTAATTTTAGATACTGTATGTGGGGTTAATGGCCAAATTGGGTAATTATTTTATAGATATCTGCCTGCTGTTGTTTTGCTGCTGTGTGGCGGCTCGTTACGGCGACCAGTGGTGTTGTGTTGTGGAGACTGGAGAAGTTGTGCGCTCAAGTCCCACTGAGTACTGTGATAGACGTACACGGTTATGTGCGCAGGGTTTTATGTGAGTGTGTGTTGATGCGAGCGCATGGTTGTATGTGGAGGAGTCTTTATGTTGAGTGTGTGTTGATACAAGCGCGTGTTTGAGTGAGCGTGGTGCAAATGTGTGTGTGTGTGCGTTGAGGTCATTTGGTATGGATTAATTTTGTTATATTGGTCGATTTAATAGTTTTTCTTGAATCTGATGATTATAATAATTTGATTTCATTGTATTTTTCTTTGATTTGTTGTTGCTTGTGAATTGTGTTCTTGAGATCTTATTTGTCGTCAATTCCTTGTACCATCAAGGATTACTGCTGGGATTGGGAAGATTTATTTGATTTATTTTGTTTGCTTATTGTGTGGATTGTGGTTTTGGGTATACAATTGCATGATGGTGTGATTTGAGGTGGCTTGAATTGTATTTTCTTTTCTCATTCCCAAATGTTGTCCCATGGGATATTGATACTGACTGTCGTGTCCAAGATCCGATTTTACAGGTGACCGCTGTATAACATCAGGATTTATTTATTTATTTATTTTTGTGTGAATGTAATTGTAATTTTGCATTGTTCCCTCAGCTTGTGTGATTGTATAATATATATATATATTCTTTTACCTCTTTGAGCATCAAATAAAGATTGTACACATCTCTGCTTGTTCTTTCTATTTGTTTGGAAACCCTGTAGTTGGGAGCGTTTATAAAATACATTTACCCCTTAGGTGGCATTAGCCTCCGCTCACACTAGATACAGACTTTTTCTCAGCGAACTTCAATCCGAAAGCGCAAAAAATCACTTATGTCGTGCCTGGGAAGCCATTCAGACTTTATCCGGCAGCAAAGCAACTACACAGCACACTCCATCCCAGTCATCCGACGATGACGACGAGATAGAACAGCTGTTGATGGCAAAAGAAAAAGAAAGCACAACAGTAAAAAACACTCGTGTTTCCATCTCATCTGTTTTGGATATACAGTATATTCAAGAGAAGCATGCCTTAAGAGGAGTGAGTGTATTTTTAAGTACTGGGCAAGTGTTGCTCCCACTAACCCAGATTTGTACAAACTTGCTATGAATGTAATTGCACTACCGGTAACGCAAGTCAGCGTAGAGCACGCATTTTCATGCCTCAAGTACATTCTTTCCCCACTGAGGTTCTCTTACGAGAGGTCTCTCGTACTGCGTAAGATACCTTACGCTAGGGGAAAATCCTTTTTCCGCGAGATATTGAAGCCAAAAATTATCCTTAATTTTGTAATAATGCAAAACGCGTTGCGGCAGCATGCAGACATAGGCGAGGCAGCTCGCGCGCCTATTGGCTGCTCTGCGGCAACTGCAGCAGCCTATCGAGCGAGGCCTGGCGTGACACCAGACCCAATGAGGGTGCTTCGCGCCCACTGCGTCACGTCCCGCCGAAACGGGCGTGGTCTAGGCCTATAAATACCGCTCGCAGGCAGCTATTATCTGATTTTTCATCCTTCAAGCGAAGCACACGCATCGCTGGAGCTGGAGAAGAAGCCACGCCGTCTGAGAGAGAGCACCTTCAGCGGGACGAGTCACTGAAGTCGCTGGCCGCGATACACATTCTAAAAGAGCTAGCGTCTTTTTCAAGATGCCTTTCTGCGGCTCGTGCAGAGCCACACTCAGCGACGGGGACCGCCACGTTGTTTGCGTTTCCTGCCTGGGTGAGGAACATGCAGTTCTCGCGCTCGCTGACGGCGGCTGCCCTCACTGCGAGCTGATGACCATGGCGACTCTGAGGACTCGCCTGGCTTTCTTCACCGAGACTGCTCCCCCGCCCGCCGCGGTGGGGGACCGCCACGTTGTTTGCGTTTCCTGCCGCTTCCGTCGACATCGCTGACGAGGAAGCCCTGCTGGGAGAGGGTGATTCCTGCTCTATCCTGGCGTCAGGCAGTGAGGATTGGGCGGGCTCTGAGGATCTCGCGCCCCCTGCCCGCACATCGTCAGGCAAGAGAGCGTCCATCAAGACGGAGCTCATGCGGATACTCGCACAGGCCGCGGCGAGCCTCTGCCTCGAGTGGTCTTCGCCCGAGCAGCCCGCTCACAACCGGCTGGATGGCTTTTTCCTGCCTGGGGAGCGCGCTTCGCCTGCGTCCAAACCAGCGCCCTTTCTTCCTGAGCTACACGAAGAAGTCGCTAAGTCTTGGAACGCCCCCTATTCAGCTAGAGTGCGTCCTGCTGTTTCTTTGGCATTCTCTACAGTTGACGATGCCAAGAACAGGGGATACCTTTCGCTGCCGCCGGTCGAAGAGGCGATAGCGGCCACTTATGTCCGCCCTCCGCTGGACGGCGCGCTAAGCTGGCCCTACCCTCTAAAGCTTGCAGACTGTCAGATAGACTGACAGACAGAATTGTACCTGAATGAATTGAAAATGAATCTGCTACATTTCAGATTTATATATTTGTTTTCCTTAAAAATTTAATTAACAGTAACTTAAACACATTCCAGTTTGAATGATGTCCTGCATAAACTAAATGACGGAATATGTTTTTATGTTTCCACTGTTCGATCGCGGCCACGCCTCACACACTCACTCACTCACTCACTCACTCACTCACACACACAAAACACACACACATACACGCACACGCACACAAATATAAGTAAACACTTTACGACTTTTCGATCGCGCCCACACCTCTCTCTCAACATATTCCAGCATTGCAATCTTTACATCGCAGCCTGCTTCAGAGCTAAGGCGGAGCTACAGATTAGGTGTCCCTAAAGAACCCGCATATCTAACAGTAGTTCCGCATTACATTAATTAAATTGCACGCGAGTTTTATTTATTTTTTATACCGTGTATTCTCCGTGTAAATGTATGCACCAAACCGTGACGCCCGTACCATGACGTACCGTCCATGACGACTTTTGGGGATTGCCTCATAGGGCCGGTTCAAGTAGTGGGGGGCAGAGGGGCTGGAGGGCCAGTCAAAGGGGGGTGGCGGGCCTGAGTCGGCCCGCGGGCCTTAGTTTGGTGACCCATGCATTAAATGATCGTGCTTTATTAGCAGACTGAAATTGGTTATGTGATGCAAGGATGTGTTGCGCAGTGTTTGCTTTGAAATTAGAAGTTGACGGTGCATTAAAGAGCAATGATTGTCCAGATTATATCATTTTTATTCATGTAATTTCTAAAACAATTCGTGTTGCAAAAAAAAAATATGTACAAATAATTGTATCACTCTTCTGAAAAGAATTAGGCATAAGACTGCCAATTTCGATTGTCCAACGGTCCAGTAAAACAGGTCAATATTTTTCCAGCTGTTTATGCTTTGTAATTAATACAGGTATTTCTGTTGTGGTTTTAACAATGTTATGAAATAAATGTTCAAGTTGAATTATCATGCGTTATCTTATTTTTGAATGAAAATTAGTCTTATTTATACATATAATAAATGTATAAAATAACGTTATTAACCGGTATTTTATCTAATCAAACCGGTTTCGGAACGGTAATGTTTAACGAGGAACGCAAAAACGGAAACGTTAAAATATCGATTCTGCTCGGAGTGAACCGATTGAATTTTTTTTCTCGTTTTTAAGCCCTGGTGTTAAGGGTTCTGATGGCCTGCAGGTAGAAACTGTTCTTCAATCTGCTGGTTCTGGATTTAACCAGCATTTAAATGCCCTGACATTTGTACTTTTTTCAGTTGCTTATAAACATATTAATGGCAAAAGTGTCATTACACTCTATTCAGAACAAACAGGGCTACCATAATATGTGAGCAACATGTATGTACATGTTTGTATTTTTTAGAGAATAATGTTTATGCATGGTTATTGAAAAAACAAATCAATTTCTCAAATAAGGCCACAAAACACATTCTAAATATGTGTCCACAAGACTTTTGACTAATGGATGTTTTCGCCTAGAGTTTTTGCTCCAAAAGGATTGAAAATCATCCTGCCTACTCATTCACATAAAACAATACATTGATTTATATTTTTTAAGACACTTTTTATTTAGAAAGGCAATATGCGTGGGGGTGTGAATGATCATGAATAATGCTCTGATTCACACCTGAGAAGAAGACAATGACCCGCATAATGAGCTGCATAATGAGCTTTTCAGTCAGGTATATCACTCAGAAGGAACTAAAGAATGTGAGGACAAAAGATTATATATTGTTTGTAGTTTTATTTAGAATATAGTTAACTATACAATCCAAATATAAATGAAAGTCAAAAGCACCTTTTGAGTACACAGTCATACCTGGAAACAAATCCTGTTCAAATAGGCTATATGGGCCATTCTACAGAATTGGTTCAAAGTTAGAGTTGGAAACATCTTGAAAAAATGTTTGTATGCATGCAAATTGTATAATATCCAAGGTAAACATTTCTAGTAATTGTGCAGTTAATTCTCATACTGTATTTTCAGAAAGTTTTGGAATATTTATCCTCTCTCCAGACTGTTATATACGGTGGCCGAGAGAGCTCAACGCGCTGCAACTAAGAAAACACATGCAAATAGAAAAACACCTGCAAATTAAGAAAACATCTTCATCAGTTTCACAACACATGTGTGCTCCAAATACTCACAACACAACCAAATACAGAAACGCGCTGCAAAAGTTCACAACACAAACAAATCAGAAACGCGCTGCAAATAGGACAGAACACAACGGAAATGTTTCCGGGGAAGCCAATAAGTGACGGACCCGACTGGGACGTGCTTACAGCTGTCTACTTTAATTTAATTTAATTTATTATTTTATTTTTGTTGCAAAACATACAGAGATTACACGTTTATGACATAAAACTTTGTATAGCCTACAATATACAAAATGTATTTATAATATGTTTAATGTCATAAGAATACTAATCAGAAAAGAACAAGCTGAAGACTGATGTTAGAATGAAGGGTCCAAATCATAGACAGTAGGCTATATAAGAGGTCCAAATATGAGACGGTGCTGCGTTGTCATGGGAACATCCCAGGTGAAAATAATGAGGAAATTACATTGGCTTTCGTTGCTCCCTTCATCAAGTCCGTTCCAAACGGCTACATAATGGCACACAAGTGCCCCGCTCCCTCCAAAGTGCCCACTTCAAGGGCTCTGCCGTCTGCCCTTTTAAGGGAGTAACGTTAGGGCATAGGTAATGCTCACGAGCAATAAAAAACGTCCCAGCCGGGTCCGTCACTTATTGGGTTCCCCGGAAACATTTCCGTTGTGTTCTGTCCTATTTGCAGCGCGTTTCTGTATTTGGTTGTGTTGTGAACTTTTGCAGCGCATTTCTGTATTTGGTTGTGTTCTGAACTTTTGCAGCGCGTTTCTGTATTTGGTTGTGTTGTGAGTATTTGGAGCACACATGTGTTGTGAAACTGATGAAGATGTTTTCTTAATTTGCAGGTGTTTTTCTATTTGCATGTGTTTTCTTCAGTTGCAGTTGAGCTCTCTCGGCCATCGTAGTTATACCCCTATTATTGTGTTTGTCACTGGTTTGTTAATGAGAAGGCTTATATTGACCTATTAAGATTTTTTATATCTACCTTGCAAATATATTTTTGGCTATTTTATTAAATAGTTTGTCACATGTAAATAGTCACATGAACAATAATCAACAATTAAAATTTTAACAATATTTCAAGTGTAATCTTTCTTTGTAAAAAGCATAGCCTACATTTTATCATACGTATTTCAAAGTTAAGGGTTCATTAGTTTGAATTGGGACAAAAACTATAATAACATCTGAGTTGATAGTTCAATATACCTACTTTATTTTTGACAAAATATCCCATACTATATATTTAACATATGAGCAGAAATTGGCATAGAAAAGCTTATTTGATGTGACAGTAGTCTATTTTACTGTAAAAACTTTATAATCTACCCAAAACTAGTCAACAAAATCTTGTCTAAACATTCATATTTCGTCTGTAACAAATCGTTTTTATGATATATTAATATAGGGCATATAAATGTTCATTTGCATTTTAATACGTTGCTTATACAAAGACATTTTATTTCAACATATTTCAGTCGATTTTTACTCATCTCGGTATAGCAATATAGTTTGGGAAAAGCTAAACTAGTAGATGTGTTCATGTTCATGTTGTAAGTGCCTGTAGTAAACAACAGTGAGCATATGTGCCGTTTATTCACACATAGACACACAATCCATATTTAAACAGTCTTTTTGTGGTTTACATACACTATATTGCGATTAGAATAAAGCACTTAAGAATAAAGAACTTACTATTCACAGTCCTCAGCTGGATCTGTTGCTCCTTGAAATAAAACCGAAACCAGCACTTCTGAGGTAAAGTTTTCCAGGATTATATTACTATTACGCTATTATTATTCCTCAAAGCATCACAAGACGACGTAAAGTACATTGATCTGATAAAACTTGAGTTTTATCGAGTTGATGTGGGCGTTTACAGGTTTGCATGGATTGCCTCAGATCATTTGCGTTTCAATAGCACATGCTCTCAGTAGGCGGTTTCACATTAGCAGATAATGAGTTGCCATGAGAAAGACTGACATCTCTCTCTTTTCATTCAGATTACATAAACAGAGAATATTTGTTTTCATTTTGAATTAGATCATTTAATAGCAGAAACTTAAATGTTCATAAAGATATATTGCTCTTGCCTGTGTGACTAGTATTCGCTGAGTTTTGTTTAAGTTTAGAGACGTGCTCCAGAAAAAAAGTTCACGGAGAGGCAGAAAGCATACCCTGTTTATTTTCTTTATTTTACAAAAGCACAATGTTTAGTTTTCAATTGTAAGTGGACATAAAAGTTGACATTTAACAGTTTATTTTTTCATATTCATTTTGCTGATGTTAAGGCAGAGGTTACTGTCATTGCACCACTTAGTTAGGGTTTTTACCTATCTCTGTAGGCAGTCTCATCACCATTCATGATGAGGCCCAGGATGGAGGTGTCATCAGCCTAAAGATAATGTTCATGCTGTATTTAGCAACACAGTCGTGAGTGAACAGGGAGGGAGTACAGTAAGGGGCTGTATACCTGTGCTCTGAGTCAGCGTGGAAGAGAGACAGTTACCAATTCTCACCACTTGGGGGCTGTTCGTCAGAAAATCCAAAATCTAGTATCATAGTTGTCTGTTCAATCCTAAGTCTTCAAGCTTTATGATAAGTTTGGCCGGGATGATTGTTTTAAATGTGGAGCTGTTATCGATGAACAGCATTCTCACGTAGGTGTTTTTCTTGTCTAGGTGTGTGAGAGCATTGAGCATTGTGACTGATGGCATCATCTGTTGATCCGGTATGCAAATTGAAGAGGGTCCAAGGTGTCCTGCAGGGAAGAGCAGATGTGGTTTTGACAAGTCGCTCAAAGAACTTCATGATGGTAG
Source organism: Leuciscus idus (assembly GCA_021554675.1). Taxonomy (NCBI): domain Eukaryota; kingdom Metazoa; phylum Chordata; class Actinopteri; order Cypriniformes; family Leuciscidae; genus Leuciscus; species Leuciscus idus. The sequence continues at coordinate 25,499,636 of CM038631.1, forward strand.
AAGCGCTACGTGGCAGTAGTCATTCAAGCAGCTGACAACAGGCTTCTTAGGGACAGGGACAATGGTGAACTTCTTAAAACATGAAGGGATCACAGACCGCTTAAGAGAGAGATTAAAAATATCTGTAAAACCCTCAGCTAGTTGGCTGGCACAGGCTTTGAGGACACGGCCCTGAACCCCATCAGGGCTCTGTGGTTTTCGTGGGTTGACCACCCTGAACGATTCCAACACGTCAGGTAGAGAGATTGTTAGAGCACCTTTGTTCTCGTCTGCTGCAAGTTTCACTGCAGGGAAGGTATTGCTATTTTCAAACGTAGTAAATAATGTTTTCAGTTCATCAGGTAGAGAGGCAGATAGACCCATATCACAGGTTTTTCTGCCCTTTCTGTCCCTGTAGTCTGTGATTAAGAGCAGATTATTCCACATGCACTTGAGGTCAGATCATTGATAGTTTGCTACCATCTTGTCTCTATATTCTCTCTTTCCATTTTTGATGGCCCTCTGAAGTTCATATTTGGACTTCCTGTATGCTATTGTGTCACTGGAGTTGTAGGCTGAAGTGTGTGCTTTAATTTTGATCCTGACATCAGCATTTATCCAGGGTTTTTGGTTTGGGAATGATGGAAGCTTTGACAGAGGTATTAGTAGATATGCTTTAGAAAAGTGATCAACAACGGTTAATATGGTGGTGTTACCTTGAGAGGTTGGTAGATTGGTGATGGAGTCGATGTCGATGTGGAACCATGGTTGTTGTGGAATGCGTAGGGGCAGCAGCAGTCCTGCAGGTAGTTGTCTTGGGTTTTTTGACATAGTGCAGGTCTGACAAGCATTCATGAAAGTGATGGTGTCTGTCTGTATAGTTTCCCACCAGAACCGATTTCTTAATAATCGTACCATGGTACTACTACCTGGATGGCCAGAGCTTGTGGAGGAGTGATTGGATAGTAATGGATTATCTTTTCTCGTAAACTTGGGGGAACAAATGTTCGGTTGGCCGGGCATTCCGGAAGTGGCGGGTTCTGTGCGTGAGCCTAGGAGATTTCGGACAGAGCTAGAATTAGAGAAGGTGAGATGATGGGGTCTGGAGAGGGGTTCTGAGGGGTGGAGTCAAATTGACGGGATAGTGAGTCAGCTTCGATGTTCTTTGGTCCTGAACGATAAGTGATTGAGAAGTCGAATCGAGTGAAGAACAGGGCCCATTTAGTCTTTTGGTTGAGCGCAAGTAATCCACCACGGGGTGGTGGTGGCGCAATGGATAAGACACATGCCTTTGGTGTGAGAGACCCGGGTTCGAATCCACTGTGAGACACCAATGTGTCCCTGAGCAAGACACTTAACCCCTAGTTGCTACAGAGGCGTGCGACCTCTGACATATATAGCAATTGTAAGTCGCTTCGGATAAAAGCGTCAGCTAAATGAATAAATGTAAATGTAAATGTAATCCAGGTTGCGATGATCTGTTAGTACCAGGAATGGATATCTAGCCCCCTCCAGCCAGTGTCACCATTCTTCAAATGCTGCTTTTCAGTTCACGATTCAGTTCACGATTGCCCATATCATAATTCTGTTCTGCAGAGGAGAGTTTACGGGAGTAGTAAGCACAGGGGAAAAGCTTAGAAGGATTACCTTGGCATTGAGAGAGGATAGCTCCAACACCTGTGTTGGATGCATCTACTTCAACCACAAAAGGTATGTTGGGATCAGGATGAGGCAGAATGGGAGGTGAAGCAATTCTTTAGTTCATTGAAGGCTTGGATTATGAAGGTCATTATACCAGTGAAGCCTGGGGGTTGCTTCCTTTACCATGGCAGTGAGTGGAGTGCTGACAGTGCTGAAGTCTGGTAAATCTTCTGTAAAAGTTAGCAAATCCTAAGAATCGTTATAGTTCCTTTACTGTAGTGGGTTGAGGCCAGTTTAGAACTGCCCGTACCTTGTCCTTATCCATAGACACCCCCTCCGGAATGATGATGTAACCGAGGAATGAGACTGAGGTTTGATGGAATTCACAATTCTCTGCTGTGGCATACAATTGGTGTTCAATGACACACTGTAAGACTGCCCGGACCTGCTTGATGTGTTCCTCCAGGGTGTCTGAATAAATCAGGATTTCATCAATATATACGATTAGGCACTAGCTTAGCATGTCTCTGAATACGTAGTTTATGAAGGATTGGAATACAGGTGGACTATTGGACAGCCCGAACAGCCATTCATCCGCTGTTCTTAGTTGTTCCAAAACTGCTGGGACTAGAGGCAATGGATATCTGAATTTGACCGTTATATCATTGAGACCACGATAATAAATACAAGGACGCAGACCGCCATCCTTCTTTCCCACAAAGAAGAATCCTGCTGCTGCCGGTGAAGTGGATGGAAAAAATACCCCCCTGGGCCAGTTCTTCTTCAATGTATGATGTCATTGCGTTAGTTTCAGGTTTGGATAGTGGAAAGATTCTGCCTCTGGGTGGTGTGGTACCAGGTAACAAGTCAATGGCACAGTCACAGGATTGATGCGGTGAAAGTTGTGAGGCTTTGGTGTCCCATCGCATGATCTGTTTCTCACACCATGAAATTTGAGGGTTATGGTCCAGCAGCCAGGGCAAGCTGAGGATAACTGGGTTGTGTGGAGAGTGGATGACAGAGACATGTTGTTTCAGTGTGCAAAACTCCAACTTGCAGAATGAGGTCAGTAGTGGTGTGTAGTACCTGGCCAGTCCCCAGGGGGCACCATCTAGTGCGGCCACTGCCAAAGGAGATTTGCAGGAAATTAGTGGCATCTTATGCTGTCGTGATAAACCTTCATCAATAAAGTTGTCTGCTGCCCCTGAGTCTAACAAAGCCTTAGTAATTATTGTTTCTGACTGGCAGGTTAGTCTTACTGGCAATTTGACACAAGCTGTCGTTTGAATAGATTAAATCAACAAACTCACCCTGTGGTCACGTGTTTGAGGGGCTCTTGTCAGGCAGTCAGCTCTAAGATGTCCTCCTTGGCCACAATATAGACATAGATGGTTCTTGATACGGCGTTCACGCTCCTCTGTGGAGAGTTGAGTTCAGCCTACCTGCATAGGTTCCACGTTATCACTGCCACTCGGTTGGTTTGTCTGGCTGAGAGGGCTGGTAAATCGGTTAGATCTCCTGGAGCGAATGAGATTGTCGATGCGAATAGCGAGGTCTATGAATAGGTCCAAAGTTCTGCCCTCGTCCCGGCAGGCCAGCTCTGATTGCACATCTGTGTTTAATCCTTGACGGAACAGTAGTTTTAATGTGTCCTACTCCTCCACCCACACAGTTTGTGCAGCGAGGGTGCAAAAGTCAAAGCAAATTCAGCTGCAGTGTCTTGCCCCTGGCGAAGTGCAAGCAGTTGTTCCCAAGCACTCTTTCCTCCTTCAGAATGTTCAAATACCTCTCTTAGGGTACGTTTACATGACAACGATATGCTTAAAACAAAGACGGTTTTCCTTAGATTTTTCCGCGTACATTGGCAAAAAAAAAACTGCCAATCTGATCCGTGTGATCCATTCACACGGATCAGAGAAAACGACTAAAAACGCTGTATTCTATAGCCAGGCCATTAGATGACGATGAAACACTATAGACTGAACACGTAATGCGCATATGCATGACGTCATAGTCTTAAGAGATTTGTGTTTTTGTTGTTTACATGGAGACCGTTTTCAAAAAAACTTTAGAGAGTCACATAAACCACGCGAAATCCGATCAGAGCAGTCAGACTGAAACAGATTTTTCCCTATTGCGATTTGAATAGGATTTCAAACTACATATGGATGTAGCTTGAAACGGATTTGTAAAAATGGCATTTTATGTGCTTTTTTTGTTGTTGTTGTTGTTCACATTAGCCAATTCTGAACAGATTTCAATCTGATATCCACAAAAATCAGACTTGGAATGACAGGATGAACATAGCCATAGAGCATTGCATGTGGAAGCCTTTACATTTGGTTGGGGTGTCATACATTTTTTTCTGGTAATGCTAAACGTGGATTAGCAGTCATTGTACTGTGAGGAATTAAGACCTGACTTGTTTGAGGCACTGGGGAAGTGAATTCAGTTGTGGCCCGATGCACGGATTTCACCAACTCTTCCAATAGCGTGGTGAGTCGGCCTAGTTGTTGTTGGTGAGCCGCCAGAAGGTTTGCCTGGGCAGAGAGTTTGTTGGATACATGAGGACCGCTGGATCATTAGGTAGCGAAGTCTTCTGTAACGACAACTCAGGCTGAGTGAGATCCATGTGCGGTTTATTAAAACACAACAAGTTCAGAGTACAAACAGGCGTGGGTCGAAATACCAGAGCAAACAACTATATCAGAGGCAAAGCAGAAAACTTGGTCATAACGGGCAGAAGATCAGGGCAGGCAGCAAACAGCAAAAGTAGTCCAGGTAAACACAAGTGGTAGGCAGGCAGCAAAGAGTCGTACACGGTAATCCAAGGCAGAGTCAAACACGGGCAGAAACAACACAGGGAAATAACGCTCCGAAATGTAGCCAGGGCAAACAAGACTTTGCAGTGAGTCAACATGCACACAGGGTTTAAATAGTGATGAGGGACAGGTGTGCAGTAATTAGTCCAGGTATGTGGGTTCTTGGGAATTGTAGTCCAAACTGAATACTAATACTCAGGTGAGTGAGACCTCTGATGGCTGATTGATAAATCTTCATCGGCGCTCATGAGACAGCCATTGCAGCCTTCAGCAACCATTATCATGTGACACTGAAGGTTGTAATGCAGAAATCATTATAATATGCTGGTTTGGTGCACAATAAACATTTCTTCTTATTATTAATGTTGAATTCATTTGTGCTGCTTAATATTTTTTTTTTCTTTTTTTAAAGTGCCCCTATTATGCTATTTTAAAGGCTCCTAATTTTGTTTTGGAGGTCTCCTACAACAGGTTTACATGCATCAAAAGTCACAAAACAGATTCATTTTACTAATAATATGGGCTGGGAATCGACGACGTCGACGCAAAAAATACGTCGACGCAAAATATGCGCTTCGATTCGTCGACCTGTTTTCATTTCTCTAAAAAACGTTTGCAAATTACTTCACAGTGTGTACCTTATGTGCGCTGATACGCGATGGCCGGACCATCATTCTATCCAACGTTATGTAACCAATCCAGGGGTTTTCCTGCATTGAATTTTTTTTGGTGGCTGCCAAAGCCTTATTTGATCGGTGAGTGATGTAGAATAGAATGACTGACTGCGCTTGACAGGGCGCATATATGTACGAGAGAGAGCCCGGGCCGCGCGCGCGCGCACTCACCATCTTCAAACAACACGAGTGCTGTCTTGCTCTCTCTCTCTCCCTCGTGCATATTAATCAAAATCATTAGACACGATAGAAAAAGGGCGGAAGACCAAAGTTTCACGTGGAGCATTCGGAGATTTGTTTTCTCTTGAATTACCGCGGAGTGTGAATTGTGGGAAAAAATAAACTGCCAGGATAATCACACAACGCTTGCCGTAGGCTACAGGTCCACTAATAACACGTCCGATTCGCGAACTAATGACTCATTTGAACCGATCACTTTAATGAATGGTTAAAACAACTGATATGTCCAACACTGAACTCACGAGACGTCTGAATCGGTGTATAACAAATCGGTAACACTTTACAATAATGTTCCATTTATTAAATTCTAGTTAAGTACTTTTTTTATTAGTTTTTTTTTTTTTAAGAAAAAGGTAAGTGGCAGAGTGTATTACTATACGTTGTTGTTATTTTTATGTGAATGAAGAATTAAAAGATGCACTTCTCTCAATGCCAAGGTAATCCTTCTAAGCTTTTCCCCTGTGCTTACTACTCCCGTAAACTCTCCTCTGCTAGGACTACGTGTTTTCAAAATAAATGTTCAATTCTGTTGGTTCAGGAAGGACGCCATGACAGTGTAGTGGGTTTTCTTCTGCGTTGTGTTTGATTTTAAAGAAAGAGATCCCACACAATGATGTACTTTGGTTTTTATTTACTCTCAGCCTCTGTGTCAAAAGAAATAACATACACGATCACACTTAATCACAGGTAATTGGCATTTCTGGTCTAGCCGTGCCTCTCGCCACGACATCCAGCGGACGAGAGAGCACTTAACAATTATAGAAATAAATTCAATAATAATAAAAAGAAAGAAAAATAAGAAATATAGAAAAATAACAACAGTAAAGGATCCATGTAAAGGACGCTGGCTCCCACTGTTAATTTTTATTTATTTTTTGTTGGAAAAGCACTCTCTGTATTAGCTTTTAAGCCCTCAAGTTTACATTGGTTACTGTATTCTTTCAATTGCTCTAAACAAGTATTTTGGGTGACCTTTTTATTTTTTTATTGAATGCTAGACATCAAGTTGTTGTTATTTTCATCTGAAAGAAGAACTTTTTTTCAGTAAGCTAGGCCCTTTGTGTTCAGTAAGCTTGTTTCAGTAAGCTATGTGTTTTCAAGGCTTTAAGGTTTTATTGAATGCTACCTCTGACTAAGAATGCATTACTATGCACCTGTATAGTCTTTTATTTTGGAATTTTAAGAGCAATAAACATATATTGCAATGTTAAGGAATTCATGTTTTTTTCATTCAGATATGTAAATTAACATGTATTAATTGCTATTAGTCAATTAATGGGGATTGGGGAGATAATCGATAATCGAATCGAAATCGAATCGGACCGGAAAAATGAATCGTTAGATTAATCGATGCATCGAAAAAATAATCGCTAGATTAATTTAAAAAATAATCGTTTAACCCAGCCCTAGCTACATTGCACATCACCACATTGTTCAATGATTCTCAAATGACTCGTTGGATGAATCAGTCTCTCTAAATCCCTCCTTTCCATGAGCCTGCTCTGCTCTGATTGGCCAGATGGTCTACCACGTACAGCGCCTGTCAGAAGCTACACTCCCATTACCATAACTGAATGTCAGCTTTGTCCGGAGGCTTCCTAAAGCTCAGCAATTTTACACACTGTAAAGACAGTAACAATGACGTTGATTTTACCATATCAATCTGAGCGCGAGTCCGATGATGAATCATTGGAAGAACTAGTTATTCGCAAGGACAACTTGAGCAGGACGATTTTCAGTGTGATGGAACGGCTGCCTCCCCCTGATTATCAGCACCAACCCGTCTCTTAAATCACCACCCTACGCCAGGTTCCCAACTGAAGTGGGTGTGAGAGAGAGGAGGGGCGCTGATACAATGAGAACTGGCGGCGCGTGATGAGGCACACCTGAAGATAATGAAGCCTCGTCACCGCCGCTGTTAAATGCCAAGCGCACCTCTCCTCGAGAGACCGGTCTCTTTCCCTGTGCATGCACGCTGGTGTCCTATTGGGTCCAAGAAGGGAGCACGGAGGGACTACCGCGCTGCCAGAGATGTGATTCGACCAGATCCGTGGTCCGGAATGGAGAAGCATGTGTGACGGCGTTGACAGGCTAAGATGCTGAGTTGCTTTTACCCTCAGTTGCCGTGGCCTAGAGATGACGAGCCGCTGTGCCGAAGCCGCCGTCCCTCGTGCCCTGGACCAGAGAGAGAAAAGTGCTTGTGGCTGACGGACCCCGCCCCTTACCTGGACCAATCCTAACTGATCACTGCCCCTCCTTCATGATTCCCTGGCACGACGAGGACACCAGATCCCCTGTTTATTTGGACACTTTATTTGGCCCTTTTTTTAAACCATTTTATGTTATTTCTCTTAAATAAATGCCTCTCCGAGGCCTAACGCCACACCCACTGTGTCTCTCATTTGCTCCTCCCACCGCATACGCTACTCAGTTTGAGGTAGGCCTACATTATGAGATGTTGCAGCTGTCATTCCTCACCATCAACATCAACAAGTGTATGTCCATCAACAAACCATTGTGTATTTTTCTAATTTGTTGCAGTGCACATATGGAATCTGTATTAATAACGGTGCATATGGGCGAACATATGCACCGTTATTGATACAGTTTTCGCATGTGCACTGCAATAAATTAGAAAAATACACATTTGTTTGTTGATGGACTAACATGAATGACTGATGTAACAAATGCTGTTTTATGCTGGTTAGTGCTGGTATAGTGCTGCTCCAGGTTGGTTTATGGAAATATAGTGCTGGGGCCCGTTCTTCGTACGTTGCTTAAAACATCCGAGATCTAATGAGACATCCAAGATGATATCATCGTGGTAATCATGATCTGGCTAATTAGGTTCTTCGAACACACCTGCCGGTTATGATTAGTATAGCTGGATTGAGTTAGTGAGATAATTGCGCGTTCATGCGCTGGTTTAAAAGGGGATATGTATCGATAGTAGAAACATTGATCAGCAACGCTGCTATTGGCTGCTCAGCGTGGCCAAAGAGCGCGCTCAGTTTTTCTCCTCAGCAGAGCAAGAACTAATAGTCGAAGTTTATTCGGAATTTTAATGTTTAATTAAAACGCCAGGGAACACCTCAAAGTCTGCAAAAGCCAGGAGAGAGGGCTGGCAAAAAGTAGCAGACAATTTAAATCCGTTAGAAGTGGCCATGTTAGATGTCTTTTATCACTTAATAGCCTATATATTTGTATTTTAATAATTGCATAATTACTTTGTTCATTGTAATGTCAGAGTCACCACACTAGAACATGGAAACAAATAAAAGTGAAGTACAAAAATATTCTACATAATGGTAATTTTTAGTTAGCCTATATTATAGTCTCTTTTATAAAAGGCAGTGTTAAATAAATGGTTGTCTGTTTATAAAAGCAACCAAGAAAAAGGCTGAGAAAAAAAGAAGAAAAGATCTTAGTAGCCTACACTGTAAAATAATTTTTGCTGCATTAAATTAAGGCTGTATAGTCATTTCAACTGTTAAATCTTGAGTAATGATGAATTGCTTTGACTTGAAAGTGAAAACTGATAAACGTATGTTAATGTAAAAATATTTTGCCATGAGTTATTGATCACATTTTTCCCGAGTGTAGTTCATTGTAATGACATTGTGTTTTCCTCTTTTGTGCACTTTTACATAATACACCAACACTAGTCTTGTATCTGTTCCCAAGAAAGTGGTGGCTGAAATATGTGCAGTAAGTGGACATTTTCTAACTTTCCAAAGGAAAGAAAGTATAAGACTTTGTAATGTCCATTTGTTTCCATTGCACTGGACAGTGAATAAACCCTCTCAGATAACTGTCACATGGAGGAACTAGCCTACCTGCAAGTGCATAAATAACTTTACTTAATTTATACTTGTATGCTTTATGGCTGCAATATAAGTTGCAGGATTCCACATCTACAGAAAGGCCAACAGAAGAGTCTGCACAGACAGAGGAGACATAGGCCTACAGGTGGGCAGTGTATAGCCAACTTTTCCTTTTTATTTGTTGCATGAGGCATGTGTCTAATATCTCTTGTTGCAGGCACTTGACCACTGGCTTTTCTTTACAAAGAACAATTGAAATAAAACTCAAGGAAGCATATTTGTCTTTTATTAAACATTTAATGAAAAGTGTTTTTTTTTTGTTTTTTTTTGGCAATGTTGTGTAATATGGCACATGCAGCAATGTCACAGGCCCTGTCAGGTGTGCAACCCTCAGACTTTTCGGACACTGAAATCTTCCCTTTAGCCAAAGTTCATTTCATTGTGTGCCCTTGTCCTGGCTAGAGCTGCATTGTAACTGGTTTGGGTCAGGGAATGGGGTCATAAAACACCTGTCTGCAGGCAGGAACATGTCATAATCACCTATGAAAAAATGCAGTTCTGTTAGGATCAGCATAAGTGTATGTAATACAGTGAGCTTGATATTTAATTGTGGAACTGTCCTTACCACTTTCAAATAATGTGCATAATGTGAATCTCTGAAAATTCTTAAGTCATGCACAGATCCTGGCCATTTTGCTTTCACATTTGTGATATGGAAGATTTTAGTCAACTGCCTTTTTTAAATTTGATATAATATTACTAATCTGGAATATTAAGAATCACAATAGTAACTGGGCTGCACATTTACATTGTGAACCCCCTTTCTGTTCACATAATCCCCTTCATTGAGGCCTTGATGGCAGCCTATGGTCTAGCTATATATGGTACCAATCACGTTAGTGAAGCCTGAGTGACACATACTGTAATCGGCATGGTCATGATTGCATGATCTTCATAAAAAAATTATGATAGCCTAAAAAAACTGCTTTAAAAAAAACTGCTTTACAACATTGGGTCTTAAGTGGCTTGGAAATGCCACAAAAAAACCTAAAACTGTTTTTTAAACCTAAAAGCGCCAGGTAAACTCCGAATGACACGACAGACAGCACTTTCCATCAAGTTCTCTGCATCTCCAATAGTGTAAAGGAAAGAGCCACTCGCAAATAATCTTAGGGCAATGCAAACAGTTTGTGCTGTAGTTAAAGCCAGACTCCGACAAGTCGAACATAAATGTGCGTTTCCAACAAATTAATAATGTAAACGACAATCTCACGAGTCACGAGAAAAAATATATATCTCAGAAAGTGCACTATCGCGCTGCGCTGGACTTCCCGTATCCAAGGGCGTAGATTTGGTTTGAACATTGGGGGGGTTGAAGTTTGGGTATGCCTCCTGATATTGTGATCATGGTATAAATATTGGGGGGGTTGTAATGCATAGATTCAAATATTGGGGGGGTTATCTCCCCCCCCATCCCCCCCACAAACTACGCCCTTGCCCGTATCAGCTCCGCTTATGAAGCCGCAGTCTAATCCTGTTAACATGAAATAAGCCTGCTCGCGAGCAGGTTTAAGATTGCGCACCTGTTGCTATGACAGCAAGTTCAGGATGAGCGTCGAAGAACCAAACAATCCAAGATCATGCCAAATCGCCAACAATCAAATCCAGCTAACTGAGTTAGCGACGTGCGAAGAACGGGCCCCAGGTCTAGCTGGTGGACCAGATTATTCAAGCTGTTCTCAAGCAAACCAGAGCTGGTTGAGTGTGAGTAGGCAAGCTGTGTTTTGGGGGCAAGCATTGTTTTTGTTTGCATATTTGTATATTTAACACATTAATGATGTAAAGAAAAACAATATAACGTTTAAACATGATTTATTCAATTATATGATTATAACTTTGTATACTTTTGCTCCATCTGCTGAAAGTAGAACTGAAAATCGTAATAGTTTTAGTTACGATTACTTTATTAATCAGTGTCACTGGTAAACTAGTGACACTGATAACTGGTAAACTAGTAAAACATTTCATAGCATCAAAAGAATTGTCTCCTGTTTCAAAAGATCTATTCAAATCAGTTAAAATCAGTTAAAAAGACCTTGTGTACATTGCAAAACAAAAATATTTATAGATGCCTAATAAAAGCATAATCATAAGTAGTTTGTTCAATAACAGGGGTCCAAGAGCTATTTCAATGGGGCAGTTAATAACTTGATCATGAAAGTTCAAAACTGAAAGTTTCTGTTTTTAAAGACTTTCATACTCATTTGGGAACTCACATGTGTCAAAAATCCAGCTGTCAGTCAATGATTCCAAAAAGTGCAGAGAGTAAAAGGTATGTCATTGCAGTCAGGAATATGAAATATGTTGACGAGTGATAGCATGTACTTTCAACAATTGCTGAAAGAGAATTAATTCAACCAAAGTCAATGGCCAAGTGCCCAACTATAGGGCTTCAACAACCTTTGTACATGATGTACCATATAAAATAAATAAAGACAAACTGGTTCTGGTTTGTAATAAGTGAATATTGTAATACTGTTTTTGGTGTTGTTTTATCACCCTCTGGTGAGATATTAAATTAATTTGCAGTTGATTTAATCTAAGGCTGTGTGGCTGTAAGTCAGTTGTAGTTTTTGTGTTTCTGCTTATCTCTTTTTTTATGTTTTTGTTGTTCCACTTATCTTCAGTGATTCTGCTTGTTAACTGCCGGTGTCATAACTAATGCTCAATCATCATGTGTAGAGTAAATCTTCTTTATTTCACTAACTGCAACATTACTTCAGTGTTGCCTTTTGGTGTTTGGTGTTTTAAGCCCCCAACGGCGCCTTCCAGGCAGTGAGGGGATGGGTAAGGTTGAGGGTAGGGTTAGCTGCCTCTAAGGAGCCATTGGGGGCTTAAAACACCATCGAGCGTTACTTTTACTCTATAGATTGGGACAATATGAAAACTGAGCAGTCTTTTTTTAACACTGAGGATTTTACTGTGTACCAGTAAACATATAACCAGCTACATGCGTTCCCTTTCAAGGGACGTATGCGGCGGGCTAGTCCTCTCCACACACATTCATCAGATTTTACAACCTTGATCTGGGCTCCACCTCAGGGTCTCAGGTGCTGTTGTCTTAGGCCTTGCCCACACATTTAGCTGTATATGTAAAAAATGTGTATCCTATCGCCATTTCGTCCAGACGGATCCGGCATTTTGGGAGCCTAAAACCGTTTTTTTTTTTTTTTTTACCGGGTGCCAGAGTGGATAAATCTGAAAACGACACCCTTGCGTACTGTCAATCCGGATATTTTGTGAAACGAGGATGTCATCACCCCACATGTCGACCCTAATCAGACACCGCTACGTCACGAAACAGCAACAACAAATGCGGACTTATGAAAATGCTTGTGTTCGTGTTGCAGAAGCTACGGAGCCTCTTTTATTTCTTTATATAATTTACTTGAATGTATTTTAATTTTTATTTCTTTATTTTACTTCTTTATTTATATTTTCTTTCTTATGCTATGATACTTGTCTGTTGTCTGATTAAGACATTTCATATTTTGTACCAGGCCATTTGTTTTTTTATATTGTTCAATAAAGTTCTTGGTAAAAAACAACAACTACTGAGCCTATTATTATTGTATACAGCACGCAAGGTTTATGCACATGCTCCAAGTCTTCTTCTCCGTTTTTATTGTATCTCTATAGCAGAATTACAGCGCCACATACTGGCATGTATACATTGTTTTGAGTCGGTTTCAGCAGTTTCGTGTGTACGCAGATACTTCTTGAGACGACGCTGTGTTTACGGAATTGTTTTTAGCAACACTTTAAAACCCCTTTTTAAAATTACACATGTGAAATGTTGCTGAATCATAAGCATGATTTTTGAAAGATGAAAGATTTGAAAGCACAGTTTGAAAAGCCCTTATACATATGAGTTTCAACTTGGCTAATACAGTCACTGTATTACAAATAAAAATTAGCATTACCATGTCAAACCATCACTGTACCATGGTACCACCACAGAACTTTTCTTTGTAAGGGAGGTGCAAAATAATCCTGGGACATAGATGAACAACTGTCTTCTTATTAATAATAATGTCTTGCCATTTCTTACATCTCAACACTTTAGGCTCTGCTGCTACTTACTCTTTGACAGCATAGCTGTGTCTTCCACACATCTCTTCAAGCATATCCAAAATACTCAGATATGCTCATGTTACAGGGTGTTACTAGGTGGTTGCAACAGAAATGAAACAGGATCTAAGTGCAGGAGCTTTATTCAAAAACAAAATCTCTGGAACATGAACAGAACAACCAACTAAATGCAACATAGAACTGAAAGAAACACAAGGCTTAAATAGACAGCAAACAGAGGAACTAATGAGATACACCTGAACTGAAACTCAAATCAGAAACCATGGAAACAAACAGGCTGAGGGTGGAGAAAGACAGAACAGAAATCATAACAAACTGACACTAGCCGCGTTTCCATTAGCCTTCAAATTGCGCAAATTGAAATTGCGAATTGAAAATATGCCCAATCGAAACACATACATTTAGCAAAACCGCCCATTTATCGCAAAAAAGTTTTTACACTCGCATGAGGTGGTTTTTCAGGCAATTCTAAAAAGAAATATTTTGCAAAACTGCAATGGAAACAGTTTCTGCGCATTTACAGGTCACCTGACATAATGACGCGGTATGTTTGGACAGAAGACGAGACAGAGTTGAAAAATGTCAAGCAGAGATGACACATATTTGTTCTGTGAAACAAAGCTAAACAATGTTACTCACCTATCAAGGAGAAATAAAGCAAACAAAGACCTTCCCGCTCCTTGAGTTCTCTCCAGCTTCTAAGAGGTAAGCTTCTCCGATATTAACACGAGTTCTACCTCTTGCCTGATCGTAAGTGTGATGGATTTTTAAATTAATAACTAACATTTGTTTTTTCTTGCAGAAACAACAATCATATGTTCTTTGAATGTATGTGTGCCTTTTGGCGAAAACTCATGACTTTGAGTGTGTGTATAAATAACAAATAGGGGAAGTGAAACTAGACAGATGACTAGTTCTCAAACCTTGTGATAAGTAATCACAAAAACAGAGTTTGCTTGTGCCAGTGACAGAGGGAAAAGGTTGGGGCTTTTGAACCAATTGAACCAATCATATTGAAGGTGACATGTTAGTCACGATAATCTTAATTGTTGTCTCGATTCTATAAAAACTGTTATATCCGTGTTTTCTGGTGGGATTCTCAATGGAATTTGTCTGAGATCCTCCAACCTTGCTTCTTCTTGGGAGAGATTCCCTGAGAACTGCTCAGGAACTCTTACGGCCGTGATTAAAGCATTTAAAGGACATCTGCTGAAGTCTGTTTGTCGATTATTCCTGCGCAGAAAGTAAGCTAGTTTAAGGAAGTAAGCTAGTTTAGGGAAACAAGTTATTTAGCGAAACACTAGAGATCTTACTACCAAGTGATAGTGTGGATCGCATTAAGAACACTAGAGACCTTACTACCAAGTGATGGTGATTCGATGGGGGACGTTGATTTGTAGACGAGACCCAGATAGACTAAGGCCTGGTTTCACAGATAGGGTTTAGATTAAGCCAGGACTAGGTCTTAGTTAAATTAGGACATTCAAGTAGCTTTTATAAACGTGCCTTAGAAAAAAAACATTACAGGTGTACATCTCGAAACCAAACAATGGCACTGATATATTTTAAGACATGCCAGTTCAAGTAGCTTTCAGTTAAAACAGCTGAAACATGCATTTTAGTCTAGGACTAGGCTTAAGCCTTGTCTGTGAAACCGGGCATAAATGTCGACAGTAGACGTTCGGGGACATCGATTTGTAGACGAGACCCAGAAAGGTAGGTTTAGGGAAAAATCTACCACATAAGCCTTCTTTTTAATTTTAAGTTCCGCAGACATTTTCCTCTTTTGTTCTTTATCTACCATCTCTCTTCCTGTAGTCATTCGGCTAATGTCTGTGCTGTGTGCACTGAGCGCTCTCTCCTCTCCATCATTGGTAGACACGCCCCTTACTGCTGATTGATTACAAGTGTGTTTTGGTAGTCGGTCCGACACAGTTTTCAAAAGTGTTTTTCAAAAACTACTGATCCCACTTTTAAGACATCAGTTTATGTGAATATCAGATATTTGTGTTGGTTCCTTAACACCTTTATCTTGTTAACACAAGAATGTGTTCTTTTCAGATCAAATATTTGAAATATTTTTCTAGTAAAAAGCATCTTTCATTGTTTAAATTCTCTGAAACCTGGGGGATAAGCAGAATGCCTGCTGTGGGTCTCCATATTTGTTTGTGTCAGTTTTCACATCTTAGACCGTGTTAAGTGTTCTAAGACCAGCAAAGAAATTTTTATTGATTTACATTTTGTGTTAGATACAAATTTATATGTAAACAGATATTGTATGCATGTATCTTGAGATAACAAGGTTGTAGATTTTAGTTGCACACTAGTAGGCTATGCAGCCAAATATTATTTTTGTCTGGACTATTAATAGAGCTAGTTTTAATCTCTCTAAATCTCTGAAAATGTTGAGTCAGCAAAGAAAAGATCGGACTAAGATAAGAGTGAAGACTACTTGACATGTAGCTCATCACGTGTCAGAAGTCAAAGAAAAGAGAGACTTCACAACATCACAAAGGCTGTATAATTTGTAATAACAGATGACACATCACATGCTTGTAGATAGTATTTATTATATTAATACTCATATCTTAATTTTATTTTGTATAATGTAGTATGACTCCTCCAAGATTAGTATTATGTACCAAAAGAAAAAAAGAGCACAGTCTGTCGATATTGCGATACTAGATACATCTTAATAAATTTAGATACAGAAGCTATAACACTTAGAAAAATATAGTTTACCACAGAACATCCATGTTAGTGGCTAAAATTGAAATATGTGATCCCTCTGCTTAGGTACAGGACCTATATTTTCGTGTGTGTGTGTGTGTGTGTGTGTGTGTGTGTGTGTGTGTGTGTGTGTGTGTGTGTGTGTGTGTGTGTGTGTGTGTGTGTGTGTGTGTGCGTGTGTATGCGTGTGTGTGCGTGTTTGTGTGATTTTGGGAAATATATAATACTATGCTGAGTACAAGCACAGAAAAGCAGGTTTTTGTCTGCTGTCAGTTTTAGTACATAGTGCATATTTTAATATTATACAGCTGGACTATTGTTTGTGTGCATTTGTGGATGTGTGTGATTCAAAGGAAACCTGGCATAGCCCATCGCACAGAGACAGGCTCACGGCCAGCAGGTGGAATTGGCTAGATAATGGAAAAATATGTCATGGTAATACAGAACGAGAGAAAAAGAGAGAAATTTTAAGAGTGAAGACAAAGAGGAGGAAGACGAGAAATGTGATGGAAAAGCTGGTAAAGAGAAGGAGGTCAGAAAGAAAGAGACTACTGTTTTGCTGGAGATGGAGTCAGGTAAGGATATGTGTGTATTATTGCACCACTATTTGGAATGGTGCGTGTGTGTGAGTGTGTGTGTGTGTGTGTTTGTTACTTGTGTCTGAGAGTGCATTGGAATGCATATGTATTGTTATCTATCATCAATAAATACTTAATAATAATGAAATTTGTGTTTTGTGTTAAAAAGATGGAGTTAATTTAGTAATTATGATCTCTGGGGCCTGAGAAAGCATTAGAGTGCAGATCTGAGAATATTGGGTCACCTCTTGGCTATAATTTTTTTTAAATAATAGAGTACAACAGGGCTAAAGGCACACCTTAAAAAAGTGCTTTTCACTCCTCCCATAGTGTATGATTGCAGAAAAAATATATATGTTTGTATTGAACATTGCTGGAGAAACAGATAAATAAATCACCACACACACGGGGTAAAAGGTTCACCAGCATGGGGCAAAAGGCACAGTATTGTTACAAATACTTTAGCTAAAATAATATGTTTTTAATGTCTTTAATGTCTTAGTTAATACTTGTTCAGATCGCTTTAGCAAAGTTTGTACTATTTTCTGTTTATTTTGATAAAAAATAATTCATTTTTGTTCAATAAATATACTGTCATTATGTCACGGTTGTGTAGCAGTATTAAGCACACGAATAAGACGATTAAAGTGAATAATATCCATAGATAAATCCAACGCACCACAAGACCTGATAAAAAAGACAAGGGAGCACACAAGAACTCATATACAACTGAAAACAATGATGAGCACACCTGAACTGAATGACTAAATTAAATCTGTAACTATGACAACAAACAAGGCAGGGAGAAAAGGTGCAAACGAATACATAACATTAAAAACTAAAGTTTCTGAAAGCATTGAAGGAGATCCCATAATAATTGAATATAGATTTATAGTAGTAACAATAAATTATATTTTATTATATGATGTGATTAATATCACATTTTTAAATATGGTTTCATCATACCTATTGTGATTATCTCTAAGTTGGACACCCAACTTAATATATAATATTTACCATCCGAATCTAAACATGTCATGTCAACAAATGGAAAAGTCAGCCAGCTATTCATTATCATGTTAATTATTGTGCCTTTAGCCCATAAGGGGCACCTTTTACCCCAGATTCCATACTTTTACAAAAAAAAAAAAAAAAAAACTGATTCTTTAATTACCTTGAACAAAACTGAAAATCATTAGGAAGACCTTTGTTTCAAAATATATTCAAGACTTTCAGCGATTCTCATCAGCTACTTACATCTACAACATTTTTAAAACATCAAATATTAGATACATTTAGCACAGAATCAACTTTGTGCTGCTGCCCGCAATCGTGTCAAGGATCAGCCAAATTTCTACGTGCATCTTGAAAAGCGGATGTTTTGAAAAGTGCTATGGCAAGCTTTTGTGCCATTTAGTGGTTTTGAGAACAATAAAATAAAAGGCGCATTTTACCCTGGTGCACCTTTAGCCCTGTTGTACCCTAATGTGATCTCTTGAAAATATGTGAAGAGCTTAAGTTCAATAAATATGAATAAAGTACTAAAAAAATCTAGACTTGTGTGGTTTGCAGTTTGGAGAAAGAGTCAAGAACTCTTGATAAAGTTGAAAATGAACAGCATGTTTATGCTGTTCACTTTCATTGGGCTTTAATATAGGTTTTGTGATTCAGGTGCAATGTTATAATGAATTGTATTGTGATTTATTTTATGATATATATAGAAACACAATATACTAGCCCTAAAAGACACACAAGCACATTTCACTATACAGCAAAGACAACATATTTGAGTATACTAAAAATAATATGTATAAAATTGGGTAAAAGAGAATGACACCTATGATGAAAAACATTTTAGATTTCAGCCTCACTTCTTTCCGATTCTATTTCATTTATGTTTTTCTTTATAATTCAGTCCTTTGGCTAGCCAAACTGATGGTTCATAACTAATGTTCATGTGCAGTGGGAACAAATGCTCCAGGCCTGCTCAGACTGCTGAGCTGGAGAGTTTGACCCACCCCACCTCAGTATAAGCCCCCGTGATATGCCAGTACAATGCTGCCATCAGTTTGGTCCAGGATGTCTGCACCTCTGGGGTAAAGCACTCTCCAAAATCCTCTGCAAGTATCTCCAGAATAACCCCACTTAAGATCTGTTGTGAAAAGAAATAAAGTAAAATGTTGAAAGAGGATTGAAACAGAGCACAAATTGGTTGGTTTAGTAAGGAATCTAGCTTTCGCCTGGTTTACAGTGCATATTGGTAGGTAAAGCTGCTTATCAATTAACAAAAGTGTCTTAATATTTTCATTCATGACCCTGGAGGAAGTGATTTATCTTATGATCTTATCTTTAAAAACAAACCCCTATTACTAATGCATGTCAGATGAAAATTTTGCCACTTCAAGACCCTAATCCCTTGAAAATACACGTGAATTAAATGTTTTGTCAAGATAACTCACCATCTCTTAGGGGCAGAATGTAATCGTATCCAGAGAATGCTTTAGACCACAATAACTACAAATATTATGATGTTGAATTTAATTTGCTTTATGAAATGAAAACTCTCCAAAGTCTGAAAAAAGTAATCGATTTAATGCACATTAAAATGTTTTGTGCCATGAAAAGATCAATTACTGAAACCATAAGGTTTGTAACAGCTAGAGATAAAATGTCTAACCTGGAGTGCCTTACTCAGTAGTGATGAATGAGGGGATAGTGATTCTTCTAGTTCATGAGTCATCCCTTATTAAGATAAAATTCTCAAACTTGTTATCATCCCAGATATTTAATCATTTGGCAACTGCAATCCTAACACTTTGTGCCGGTGGGCAAAATTATTTTTGGTTACACTTTATTTTAAGGTGTCATTGTTACAGTGTAATTATTTAAGTACTGAGTAATATTAAGCAACTACATGTACTTCCTATAGGGTTAGGGTAGGATTTGGTTGAGGGTTAGTTGCATGTAATTATGCATAATTTATTGTTATTACTATGGTAAGTACATGTAACATACAGTGGGGAGAACAAGTATTTGATACACTGCCGATTTTGAAGGTTTTCCCACTTACAAAGCATGTAGAAGTCTGTAATTTTTATCATAGGTACTCTTCAACTGTGAGTGACGGAATCTAAAACAAAAATCCAGAAAATCACATTGTATGATTTTTAAGTAGTTAATTTGCATTTTATTGCATGACATAAGTATTTGATACATCAGAAAAGCAGAACTTAATATTTGGTACAGAAACCTTTGTTTGCAATTACAGAGATCATACGTTTCCTGTAGTTCTTGACCAGGTTTGCACACACTGCAGCAGGGATTTTGGCCCACTCCTCCATACAGACCTTCTCCAGATCATTCAGGTTTCGGGGCTGTCACTGGGCAATACGGACTTTCAGCTCCCTCCAAAGTGGCTAGGCCACTCCAGGACCTTGAGATGCTTCTTACGGAGCCACTCCTTAGTTGCCCTGGCTGTGTGTTTTGGGTCGTTGTCATGCTAGAAGACCCAGCCACGACCCATCTTCAATGCTCTTACTGAGGGAAGGAGGTTGTTGGCCAAGATCTCGTGATACATGGCCCCATCCATCCTCCCTTCAATACGGTGCAGTCGTCCTGTCCCCTTTGCAGAAAAGCATCCCCAAAGAATGATGTTTCCACCTCCATGCTTCACGGTTGGGATGGTGTTCTTGGGGTTGTACTCATCCTTCTTCTTCCTCCAAACACGGCGAGTGGAGTTTAGACCAAAAAGCTATTTTTTTGTCTCATCAGACCACATGACCTTCTCCCATTCCTCCTCTGGATCATCCAGATGGTCATTGGCAAACTTCAGATGGGCCTGGACATGCGCTGGCTTGAGCAGGGGGACCTTGCGTGCGCTGCAGGATTTTAATCCATGACGGCGTAGTGTGTTACTAATGGTTTTCTTTGAGACTGTGGTCCTAGCTCTCTTCAGGTCATTGACCAGGTCCTGCCGTGTAGTTCTGGGCTGATCCCTCACCTTCCTCATGATCATTGATGCCCCACGAGATGAGATCTTGCATGGTGCCCCAGACCGAGGGAGATTGACCGTCATCTTGAACTTCTTCCATTTTCTAATAATTGCGCCAACAGTTGTTGCCTTCTCACCAAGCTGCTTGCCTATTGTCCTGTAGCCCATCCCAGCCTTGTGCAGGTCTATTTTTATCCCTGATGTCCTTACACAGCTCTCTGGTCTTGGCCATTGTGGAGAGGTTGGAGTCTGTTTGATTGAGTGTGTGGACAGGTGTCTTTTATACAGAGTTCAAACAGGTGCAGTTAATACAGGTAATGAGTGGAGAACAGGAGGGCTTCTTAAAGAAAAACTAACAGGTCTGTGAGAGCCGGAATTCTTACTGGTTGGTAGGCGATCAAATACTTATGTCATGCAATAAAATGCAAATTAATTAAATTTGCATTTAAAATCATTAGATTAAAGATTAAAATTAGATTAAAGATTAAAATTAGATTAAAAATCATACAATGTGATTTTCTGGATTTTTGTTTTAGATTCTGTCTCTCATAGTTGAAGTGTACCTATGATAAAAATTACAGACCTCTACATGCTTTGTAAGTAGGAAAACCTGCAAAATCGGCAGTGTATCAAATACTTGTTCTCCCCATTGTATGTAACAAGGACACTGTAAAATAAAGTGTTACCTTATTTTCTTAAATCTTATTTTTCTTACTTTGAAGTACATTGGCTCCACTTTGTATTTGAGGGCATGTGCTTTTCCCACTAGTCCCAGCACAGATGAAACCTTCTCTGGATCATGAAGGTTTTCCACAACTGTGTTGATGGCATTCATGACACGACGGGCATGTTTCCTCAGCTGAGAGTTTTTCTCCATCTCTTCTGGATCTTCCATATCCTGGAACTGACTGAAGTACTGCTTTGCTGAGGGGAAGTTCACAAAGAATCTGAGAAACACAGAAACAAGACCATCTAATACTGCAACCAGAGTTTAATAGACTTCCAAGTGAACATTTCAAAAGAAGGTTTGATTTCTATTATCCAGCAGTAACACAAACTGTGGCTTTTTCATCAAAGAAAACTTTGATGAAAATTGCTTTTATATTGTGTCAATAACAGTATCTTTACATTTGCTGTATGTTTGCGTTTTAAGTAAGGGATAATGTAGTAATGGGTTGTTATTGTCCGCGAACCGGATTTTACACTGCTTATTACATGGCTACGTACCAAATAAATCAATAATTTGACACAAAATACTGATTTAAAAAAGGAGTTTATTGATTTAAAACCGATTGTACTGCTTCCGCTAAAGAAAATAGTCCGTTCCGTCTCTACGGTCAGAATCCTGCGTCCATAGCAACGCTCTGTTTTTCATGGCAAAACATGTTTTTCATGTGTGTTATACTTAGCAGCGGTCTGTTATCAAGAAATAACAGACCGCATTCTACATTAGAATTCAACCAAGCCATGTAATAAATATATGTAGGATATAACAAAATATTTGTTAACATTGTAGTAGAGATAGAATGTTTAAATTCATACTGGCATACAGAAGCTAAGACATATTTTTTATCAGTTTATTACAGTAAGACACTAGAAATGTTCTAAGGCCCATGATAACCAAAGCCATCACTCTTCGTTAACATTTTGCCCATGGGTATACTTCTCAGCTAAGAAGAAATAGAGTATTTATGCCTTTGGAATCCAGAGAGCACAAGCTGCATAAATTAGATAGACACAAGCCAATAAATGCAAATTATGAAAAATGATAGACTGGAAGACTAGGAAGGAGGAATGAATATAGCTAAAAGCAGAGAGAGAAATTTTGGGCAATGAATGGCAGCGTGGTGTCACGCTGCAGTGCAGAGCTGAAGTGGCTCTGATGAGAAGGATGTCATTAAGTCACAGCAGGGAAAATGAGAGGCAGGTGCACAGACAGAGAGAGTGAGAGAGTAAGAGTTCAAACCAACCAGTCACTACAGTGCTTTAGCTCTGTTGGTTTAAGAGCCTCAGCATTGATAATGAACATATTATACTCTAATATTCAAGAGTGCAAATCTGTCATAAATGACAACTGCTGCTCTGTTTCTGTTTTCAGTTCCGCAGTTGGCTTTAAAATTGTCAGCTTTGTGCCTGGCAGTATCCTGTTAAAAGAAGACTGAAAACTTTTAGCTACATAAACATTACAAAACTAGATATTTAGCTGTAACATACAAAATTGTATAGAATGTTAATATTTGCAAAGAGTGCAATGGTCTGTTCAGAAAGCTTTAGCTATTATAATAGAGTTCATTTTGATGGTCCTCGAATCTGAGATATTTCTTTAAGACACTCTGTGGTTGTTTCTTATTTATTTACATACTTTTGCCATCAAACTGATAAGCAATATCACACTCACAGTAGTGCAATATGGCTCTATATCAGCATGGCTGTTGGTGTGTTCAAGTCATGTCGGAAAGATCATGTTTACTAGTTGAATACACATCAACGCCACCACAAAGTCGTAAATAAGTGGGAAGCTCAGAATTGTCCAGAGTTTATGAGTGTGGTGGGTGTGTCAGTAAGAAACTTGAAATACCACAATACTTATATGTATTTAGCATTGACATGGTCAGGCTTTTTTTATTCACAACAAACTTAGCTAATTACAGGAACTAAATATATTAGTATATTAGCACACACTGTAAAAAAAAAAAAAAAAAAAAAAAAAAAAAAAAAAATCAGACCTCTCCAACTTTTTCTAGTAACTGGTCACATCTAAATTTTTCAATTGGCCTAATTGAATTTCTTTGAATTTAATTCGATCAATTGTGGTAACAGTCTGTTAAAGTCCCTATCAAATCAAAATTATAATTTTGGGGGGATTTTAGTATGAACATGTTAGCTTTATTGTTATCTATAAGCTGGTGTGCTCCAAAACAATGACAAAATTCGCATTTAGAAGATATAAGCATTCAACACTTAAAGTCTCTCACTTCCGCCAATATGGATCAATGATTTTGATGAAATCACCCTGCACTTCAGCTTCTCATCTAATATTCTGTCCAATCAAATGCTCTCTAGAATCGAAAGCATCCCGCCCCCTACATTATAAATAGACGCTGAAATTGCAACTAAAATTGGTCACTTGTTCACACATTTAATATTTTCGACATGGTGAATGGCACATAGTGAACTATATATGGGACAGGCAACGATTATGCTTTCCATTAGTGTCACGTAAACCGCTGCAGTGTGCACACAGTCTGCTCCGGTCCAGAGACTTGACAGGACAGAGCAGATCATATACACAAGAAAATGTATCAGACCCATTTGAATTCAGCAAAGAATGCTATTTTAAAGTGATATGGAGGAGATTATGAGGAGAAATTGTTAGACATTAAGAGGAAACTGCAGTTTTACCGAACTCAACGGCTCTGCCCCAGTTGTGATATAAATGAAACGAGGTGGAGCTGTTCGATATGTCCGCCCCTGTCTTCTTGTTTCAGTGGAAATTATGTCAACACATTGGATAATGCTGTGCGTTTCACAGCACTTCAGTGGGCCTTTAACATGGGCTCAATCAGAAATAATATATTGAGCCAATAGAAAATGTAGTTTACCAAACTGTGTTGTTGGTCCAATTAAATATTTTAAATTTTAGTAGCAATTTTATTTCTCACTGTCCCAAGAGAAAAAGAAAAAGAAAAACATAAATATATTAAGCAAAATACAGAACACAGACAACAGGGCTGACATTTTGTCACTTGACTTTATTAACAAATCAATTCCAACACAGGATATTTTGTAAAAATACCTTATTTAAAATAAGGAAAAATAATGAATACATTCAAAAAAGTCTTCTGTATAACAGGATGTCTTGATCTGGTGAAGAAAACTTTCAAAAGCAGCACTGCATAGGTTTTAAAATCTGCAAATAAAAATAAAAACAAATGACAAAGGACAAATTAATGACAAAGTTCCCTGCATCACATCTGACAGCTGACAGAACAGAAGTTACTTAATTATATAATGAGAATGATACTTGTGTCAGGCGATTTAGATTTTGCTTTATTGTTTATTTTGTGGTATGTAAATATATCCAGATTTTCAGGACTGCTTAAAGTAAAAAAAAAAATTTATATATATATATATATATATATATATATATATATATATATATATATGATTAATACAAATAATCACACGCTTGACATATTTGATATTAAAAGGCAGTAAGTGTCTAACAGCACTGTGTTCTCACATATCACACAAATTACATCTCAGAAGCAAACAGTATTTTAGACATATATGACATAAGGAAAATAAAACTATTGGCTACCATCAGATAATTATGTGGTAACCGGGAAAACACAATGATGAAACCAACGAATGCATGAACTCGCAATTCCATAAAATGCCTTTTAAGCTTTATACCGGGTCCTGAACTTTGGAGTATAATTTCAGTGCTCAATACTTACTATAACGTCTTGAAACTTGGGACAATGAATATCTGTATTCTCTTCGGAATGTTTGTTTCGGTCTTCAGCACCGGCTGGCTTATTGGCTCTGTGCGAGCCATCTTTGATTTTTAACGAGAATAAAAGCGAGGCTGTGAGGGATAGACCCATCTCTTCAGTGGGTTGTACTGTTATTTAATGTGTTTTTGGATTGTTCTGTTTACGAAACACTGCAAAAATGTCTTTGCAAGAAATTGTGGAAAGCTGTGGAACATTATTAGTGATCTAGGAGCTTTTTACAGTGGATGCCATTGATAACATGGCAAGTCTATTCCTCACAGCCTCGATTTTATACCTGTTATACTCATGGCCAGGGCTTGACATTAACTTTTTTGCTCACTAGCCAATGTGGCTAGTGGTTTTCCAAAGTTACTAGCCACACAGCATTTTTACTAGCCACATTTTGTTGTTGTGAAATTACCTGATAAAAGTTGACTATGGCGTGCTAAAATTGACTTGAACTAGATTTACAACCCTTTTAAATGTAAAACCACTGTACACACCCAAATCAAGACTACATAAATATATAACAATACAGGTAATTATACGGAAGCCCTGAACCGCAACGTAAAAAAAAAAAAAAAAATCCGTAAAAAAAAAAAAAAATTACGTTAAAAAAAAAAAAAAAAATTATGTAAAAAAAAAAAATGCTATCATTTCGAGATTAAAGTCGAAATGTTTCGAGATTAAAGTCGAAATGTTTCGAGATTAAAGTCGAAATGTTTCGAGATTAAAGTCGAAATCTTTCGAGATTAAAGTCGAAATCTTTCGAGAATAAAGTCTTCCGTAGAAGTTGTGTGTGTGCTTGCCGTTATTTCACATTGCCGCACAGGCATTCATGCGTGTGCGTGCGTGTGTGTGTGTGTGTGTGTGTGTGTGTGTGTAAACTGGATCTACACAAAATAATAGCTTTTTACTTTTATCTGGGCTTTCAACAAAGGGATATTCTACAGGTCTACCAACATGACATTAGGCTATAGGACTTTATAAAATATACTGTCAGACTGGATCAAGATATCCAGCTTTATGAATGAATGAATGAATGCATGAATGAGGCATTTATATAGCGCTTTCATATGTCTACTGTAGGCCTACACTTAAAAGCGCTTTACAATCATTTCAGGGAATCTTTCCTCAACCACCAGTGGTTATTATATTTGAGGAAATCACGGGATCCGGCCAAATGATTGGATACAGAATGATGCACTTAAAATGTATCCAGAACGTACGGTGTCTGTCTATTATAGACGGCAGTTCGACTTCACAAGCGCATGTATTTACACACACGCACACGCATGAATGCCTGTGCGGCAATGTGAAATAACGGCAAGCACACACACAACTTCTACGGAAGACTTTATTCTCGAAAGATTTCGACTTTAATCTCGAAACATTTCGACTTTAATCTCGAAACATTTCGACTTTAATCTCGAAATGATAGCATTTTTTTTTTTTTTTTTTACATTTTTTTTTTTTTTTACGTATTTTTTTTTTTTTTTTTTACGTATTTTTTTTTTTTTACGTTGCGGTTCAGGGCTTCCGTATTATTATCATTAGCTCTGATAAGGTTGTGTGTAAAGCTCCTTTTAAAAAATAAAATAAAACCATGTACTATGTATTATATGTCGCCACACGCTCCACCGGCATACGACGTAACTCCAGCAGGGCAGCTAGCTGTCTCTTCGTTTCTGTGTTGTCGGTCACTAGCGCGCAAGCGCAAGGCAACACTGTGTGCATGTAATACTCAGTAGGGCTGTCAAAATTGCTCAAAAATGACGTTCGAATATTCACTCTAAAAAAAATAAAAAAATTATAAAACCCTGCGTCCCAATGTGCATACTATCCACCCTATCTGCCCTAAATAGTATTGACAATTACTAATGTCACATACTATTTAGGATGGATAGTATGCACATTGGGACGCAGGCATAGCCTATATTCGAGCTATTCGAACATCTGGTTGCGCATTTTGTCAATTACGCGCATTACGTCAAATAACAGGACAAATTAATACAAAGAGACATAACTACTTGTATAGGTAGTTTATTTAAGTTTAAACATATTTGACAACGTATTACCTACACAAAAACAAGTAAATCAACTATGGCTAAGACCGCAGACCTCGCTCACTCTCGCAGGCACTCTTTCTCTCTCTCGCCCTCACCGTCACGCTGCGTTCACACCAAACGCGAATAGAGCGTCTGGCGCGAGTGATTTCAATGTTAAGTCAATGTAAAGACGCGTTTACGCGCGTCTGGAGGTCTCGCGGCGCGAATGAGGCGTCACGGTCTCTGCGCATAACGGTTTGAATGAACAACAACATTAAGCAAATGTTGAGTGCTGATCAAGAGTTTTGTGCAAGCAATTTAAGGTCGCGACTCTTATATAGCAGGCTTCATTCAGTGATTGAAACAAATTTTACAGTATATAGATAGAACCGACATTGAACGCTCCGAGCGAGCTGTGCTGTGATAAACATGGAACTTTTCCTTGACATGAAACGGTAAATAATCAAACCAGTGGAAGCCTGCAGTGCATGAAACTGCTGTATCTAACCTACCTTATTCATGCAATATCTATTCAGTCATTACAGTAGCCCACACTTTAGTAATGTTTCTGTTTAACGTTAAATAAAATGACCTGTCCCTGACCCCTCAGGCAGCGCGCCCACTCGCAAAGCAGACAGCCGCGCCTCTGCTACCGCGTATGGAGGGATTATTGGGTCAGATTTAAAACTAAAAGTCTAAAACTAAAAGTCTTAAACGAAAACTAAAAGTCTAAATTTGAAACTAAAAGTCTAAGTCGAAAACTAAAAGTCTAAGTTGAAAATGAATTTGGTATTTAGGATTGGACATTTGGTATTTAGGATAGGGCATTTTGTATTTAGGATTGGGCATTTGGTCATTTAGGATTTAGGATTGGGCATTTAGGGATTTAGGATTGGGCATTTGAGGATTGAGGATTGAGGAGTGTATGCAAATAAGGAGGCGTGGCCCAAATACTGGAGGCTGGGTTTGAAATGGCTGGTGCGCAGAGGCACTTTATGGACAGCAGAGGGAGCTCCCAGTGCTAAGGAGCACTGTAATGACACCAAACTGAGCAGGGCTGGAGCGAGGACTGTACTTTATGTAAGGGATAATGTATAGCGAATAACAACCCCGACAGGCTGAACTTGAATATTACATGGCTACCTACAAAATACATAAATAATTTGACACAAAATATTGATTTAAACAGGAGTTTATTGATTTAAAAAGAATAGTCCGTTCCGCGTCCATAGCAACGCTCTGTTTTTCATGGCAACGGTGTGTTATACTACGCAGCGGTCTGTTATCAAGAAATAACAGACCGCATTCTACATTGGAATTCAACCAAGCCAAGTAAAAAATATGCAACGCATCAGAAATCAAGGAGGACACTTGTCAAAAAGTACGGGGAAACTTGTTGACGCTTGTTGACAATGACAACGGTTGTTGATAGTGAGTGCGCGCGCGCAGATCTATTGTAACAGTACACAGTGATATTGTGAAAGCCGTGGCAAGAGACAAGCAGCTTCTTTATTACTATACCTTTGTGCTGTCTATTACAACTTATGCTTAAACAGGCGGTTCCTATCATTATCGGATTAATTGCACAGTTTAACCATCATATAGTGAAAGTTTATCATTTGCATGTCAGTTTAACAAGGGCGCGCTTGACAGGGCAGAGAGAGAGAGCCCCGGCCGCGCGCGCGCACTCACTATTAATAATAATATTAGTTATTCTCGTTGTCAGACCAATAGCACTCCTTTCACTGGTTACTTTGTGTGTGAGTCCACATAAATGTTACAACGCTGTCATTAAGTTGAAGTTATCACATTGTAAAGTACAGTCCTCGCTCCAGCCCTGCTCACTCGCTCTGTTTGGTGTCATTACAGTGCTCCTTAGCACTGGGAGCTCCCTCTGCTGTCCATAAGGTGCCTCTGCGCACCAGCCATTTCAAACCCAGCCTCCAGTATATGGGCCACGCCTCCTTATTTGCATACACTCCTCAATCCTCAATCCTCAAATTCCCAATCCTAAATCCTAAATGATTAAATGCCCAATCCTAAATACCAAATTCCCAATCCTAAATCCTAAATGACCACATGTCCAATCCTAAATACCAAATACCCTATCCTAAATACCAAATGCCCAATCCTAAATACCAAATTCATTTTCAACTTAGACTTTTAGTTTTCGACTTAGACTTTTAGTTTAAAATTTAGACTTTTAGTTTTCGTTTAAGACTTTTAGTTTTAGACTTTTAGTTTTAAATCTGACCCAATAATCCCTCCATAACCGCGGGCGTTTTTCCACATTCGAATATTCATTTTCACCTTCGAAATTCAGTTTTTTAAAACTATTTGAATATATATTCGAATTTAGAATATTCGTTGACAGCCCTAATACTCATGGGAGTTGTAGTGTGTCACACTTATTTCAGATGCCTTTTGAAAAGACTACAATTATTCAACCCGCCACAGTGGCTAGTTGGAGTGACTATGTTACCCGCCACGAGCAAAATCCACCCGCATTTGGCGGGTTGGCGGGTGTTAATGTCAAGCCCTGCTCATGGCTCTGAATTAGGTGGAGCGTCGGCTACATTTTTGGGGTTTGCAAATAGAACAAGTGGAGGGGTTTGAGAAGGCTTTGGCCCTTTCTCAGCCCTCAGCTTTGAAGTGGGGGATATTGGTGATTGGCCAGCCGTATCCCTGATGAGGGATATGAGGAGCTCATGGAGGTTGTGTCTCGTTTTCTAAATGAAACATTGACTGGCCAGCCGAGAAGCGGGAAGCGAAGAGAAAAATCAAGCTTCATTAGCTGTCACAGCCACAACCTCCACGTCAGGGCTTACTTTTAGTCCCAGATCTCCACACTGAGGTGGAAGAAGCCATTCTCCTCCCGCCTTACCAGTCCCACGGTTCACCACTATTCATTGATCGTGGGGCTAAAGGGTAATGGCTATGGGACGATGTCCAGGGTTGAAGAGACACTGGCTGCTTATCACTCCCCTGACGCTGCGTTGTTCTGTAAAGCCCCGATGCTGCCCACCAAGCCTTGATCTATGAATTCTTAGCTGGTGGGCAAGTCGTACATGGCAGCATGTCAGGCCAGCGCTTGTTTACACACATTGAGTACCTTACAAGCGTACCTGGCCTACAGGCCTACTGTAAGGCCTAGAGCTTCGAATATCAAAGGCATCAGCCCGGGCAGTGCTTTGGCTCTAAGGGAGCATACTCAACCACCCCAAATGGGAGGAGGAAGTATCTAATCGGTCTCTACCTGAGCCTGGGTGACAAAGGGTGTTATCATACAAGCTATGGGTAGCAAGGTACTCTAAACAATGACCCTAAAAAGAGGAGTACTATCAGCATGACCATGAGGAATGTATCAGGGTCGAGGCCTATTATCTTGTTTTTTTTACAAGACAGATTTTATATTCTCTTCTAAACCCAAGGAAATGGAAGCCACTGTAAGTGGCCAATGACATTCAACCTTATGACTTAAATTATTTTATTCAAGGGGCTCAGCGGAAAAAATCCTTTTTCAATTTTAAGGGCTAGCTGGGTAAACTAGCTACAATACTCGGCTCTAAAGGGCGGAGGCCTGAGCATACTGCTTCTTACTTTCTAGAGAGAAAGGCCTTACAACGCCCATGAGATATCTGCATGGGAGGCTTTTTGAAGGTAGCCTGCTACTTATGCTGCTATCTACCCTGTAACACCACTAGCATTTTTACACCTAGTGCAAAAGGTGGGCCTTGGCTAGATGACTCTTGTAGTAAGAGGAAAAACTAGATTTACAGGAATAAAATCTCATGATGGGCTCTAGCTCTAAGTAACCTACACTCAGATACTGAGAGACTCAAGGCGAGAATGCTTAGCAGACCGCCACCATTGCAACCAAACTCTGTCACCCATCGATTTATGTGACCGCGTGATGGCCACACATTGACAAGGGTAACTCTGCATGTATTCATTTCCCAACACATACATTCCACCTATACATTCACATACTGATACAGAATAATTTTAGTTCTCTTCCTCTTCCTCTACCCTTTAATTTAAGTTTATAATATAGATTTGAAGGTTTATATATCTGATAAAAACGCTACACAGATTTTGTTTGACATATTTGCAATTTTGTATTTATTTATTTATTTTAGTACTTTGTTCATAGTTTTGGAGTGCACACTTACAAGCTTTCATTGCGCTATTTCTGTTCTCTTATCCTTGTTTCTATTGAGTTTAAGTTACTGTGAGGTGGATTGAAGGTGAGATGAATGACATTGGCTGTGGTGTGTGCATCTATCAGTTACAGCAGTCTTGACTGGAAAAAGGCTGACGCTCGTGCAGCAGTAGAGATTTATGGCCTGAGGGTTTCTCTTGCCGATACCAACTAGAAGCTATGTCATGGGGGGGAGAAGTGAATGGAATTTTATTTTGATTGGTTCTTATTTATTTCTATTATTAACATTTATTGGTTTGGATTATTTTATTTTGTTTGTTATCATATTTACTTTGACCAGTTGAATTGTAAATAATTTGTTGATTGTATGTTTTCCCCTATTTTTTTATTTTTTCAAGTAAGCTCACAGTTTGTCTTAAATACCTGTCTGTTGTCTCAGTGTCACAGGTTGTAGGGAACACGAAGACAATGATAAAGGATTAAATAGTACTTTAATATAACTCACAGATAATGACACACAGGATAACCTCCACAACACATTAATGAGACCGAACAAAAAACACTGAAAACACAGGAACTTATATACAGACGATAATAAGGTGAACACAGCTGAACAGAATGACAAATCATATGTTACGATGACGATACAAGAGTGGCAGGAAAAGAACAAAAGAAAAAGTCAGTGAAAGTGAAACTAAAACGACACAGACAGACTAAGGGGCTGTTTACACGACACCGTTTTCAACTAAAAACTAAAAACTTTTTATGCGTTTTGGCCGTTCGTTTACGCGACAATGGCGTTTTGGATGCCCGAAAATGCTAACTTTTAAAAACGGGTTTCAAAGTGCAAGTTTTTGAAAACGGTCTTCGTGTGAACAAAAAAAACTGGGTAAAATAAAACGTACTCGGTTACTAACGTAACCTCGGTTCTCTCTAGAGAGGGAACGAGTACTGCGTAATATCTTACGCTATGGGGAAATCTCTTTTCCGCGAGATACTGAAGCCAAAAATTATCCTTAATTTTGGAATAATGTAAAACGCGTTGCGGCAGCATGCAGACATAGGCGAAACAGCTCGCGCGCCTATTAGCTGCTCTGCGGCAACTGCAGCAGCCTATCGAAAGGCCCCGTCGTGACGTCAGCTCCAATGAGGGCGCTTCGCGCCCACTGCGTCACATCCCGCCGAAACGGGCGTGGCCTTGGGCTATAAATATAGCTCGAGAGGCTGGTATAGCTGGTTTCTCTAGAGAGAACCGAGGTTACGTTAGTAACCGAGTACGTTCTCTTACGAGAGGTTCTCTCGTACTGCGTAATATCTTACGCTATGGGGAACACAGTGTAAAACGCTGTGCATGCTGAGATCCAGTACCAAAGTCCCAAGGGCAGGTGCCCGGGGCCCATATAGCACATGATCATCATGGGACTCACAGAGAGTCCAGGAAGAGGGGCTAGAATAGCATCATTCCTATAATAAATAGCATCCTATAAGGAGCAATTATATCGATAGTGTTTCACACACAGCCAGGGCGAAACTCGGCCTAGTCTGGTGAATATTATGGGTCTTACACACTGCCCATAGAGCTGCACGATCGATCAGCGAGCGTTGCTCAAGCAGTTTCAGTATTCTGGGCCGAAAACATCGGGGCAGACAATACCGATTTATCAGACTGAAAGCAGCTTAGCCTGTAAAGCGGGAACCTCTAGGTTATAAAACCTCATAAATGTAGACGGGGAGGCCCAGCCTGCCGCCATACATATATCTTGTAAGGCAATCCCACTAGACCAAGCCCACGATGAGGCCATGCCTCTTGTGGAGTGCACTCTAACACCTAACGGGCACTGCAGGCCCTTAGAGGCGTAAGCCAGCGCTATAGCATCGACTATCCATCTGGATAGGCTCTGTTTCGACACGGCTAGTCCCTTAGAACGTCCGTAGAACGAGACAAAGAGCTGCTCTGTCTGTCTGAAGACAGATGAGCGAGACACATAAGCCCTTAATGCCCTGACCGGGCAAAGGAGGCTGGCGTCCTTCTCCTCGTTAGAGACCGGCAGGGCTGACAGGGAAATCACCTGAGACCTGAACGGTGTGTTGAGGGATTTAGGAACGTACCCGTGCCTCGGTTTGAGTATGACTTTCGAGTCATTTGGCCCAAACTCCATACATGTCGTGCTCACTGAGAGCGCTTGCAAGTCCCCAATACGCTTCACTGAAGCGAGAGCCAGAAGAAATACTGTCTTGAAAGACAAGTGTTTGAAATCCACTGATTGGATTGGCTCGAATGGGGCACCTTTCATGGCCTCCAAGACCGTGGAAAGGTCCCATATGGGAACTGAGGGAGGTCTGGGAGGGTTTAGCCTCTTAGCTCCTCTAAGGAAGCGAATGACCAGATCGTTCCTTCCAAGTGACTGGCCCAGCGTTGGTTCAGTAAACGCTGCTATAGCCGCCACGTAAACTTTGAGCGTGGATGGGGTCCTGCCCTTGTCCAGTAGCTCTTGTAGGAAGGAAAGAACCTCCGTCACCCCACAATCTGGGGGTGCTTTGCCACGGGTTGTGCACCAGCCAGAGAACACAGACCATTTCGAGGAATAGAGCCGTCTCGTAGAGGGGGCTCTAGCCTGCGTGATCGTGTTTAGCACTCCCTCCGGGAGGCTAGCGGGTACCCGTTGATGGCCCACACATGTAGGGACCAAAGCTCCGGGTGAGGATGCCAGATCGAGCCCCTGGCTTGAGAGAGGAGGTCCCTCCTCACCGGTATCGGCCATGGCGCAGTGCTTGTCAGCTGCATCAGAACTGGGAACCAGGCCTGGTTCTTCCAGAACGGAGCTACTAGTAGCACTGAGCATCCGTTTTCCCTGATCCGCTGTAATACCTGAGGTAGGAGCGCAACGGGGGGAAAAGCATAGAGCGGGCAGCGGGGCCAGACGTGGGCCAGCGCGTCCATGCTCTTGGAGAAAAACTTCGGACAGTGAGCGTTTTCTTGAGACGCAAACAGGTCTACTTCCGCTCTGCCGAATGTCTTCCACAGCAGCTGGACTGTCTGTGGTGAAGGACAATTCTCCTGCTGGAACATTGTTCCTGGACAGTTTGTCTGGTCCCACATTCAGGTGGCCGGGCACGTGCGCTGCTCTCAGCGAGCGCAAATTGCGCTGAGCCCAGACCAGGAGGCGTTCCGTCAGCCTGTAAAGGTTTCGGGACCTGATACCTCCCTGACGATTTATATAGGCCACCACTGACATGTTGTCCGAACGGACCAAGACGTGGTGTCCTGCTATCTGGGGACAAAAGCGCCTCAGCGCGTTGTCGACTGCTATCATTTCCAAGCAGTTTATGTGTAGAAGCTTTTCCCGTTCTGACCACTGGCCAAAGAACGGTCTGCCCTCGAGCAGCGCTCCCCATCCCGAGGTGGAGGCGTCCGTAGACACCACCTTCACACTCAAGGAAGTCCCCAGGCTTACACCTGACTGGTACCAGTCGATCGCTTTCCAAGGTTTCAGGGCTGAGATGCATTTCTGATTGACCTTGAGGCGAGAAAGACCGGAGGTCCACGCTCGGCGCAGCACTCGCGCTTTTAACCAGAACTGCAGTGGGCGCATGCGAAGCAGACCCAGCTGGAGTACTGATGATGCTGAGGCCATGAGACCCAGCATCCTTTGAAACTTTCTGAGCGGGACTATAGCGCCGCAGCGGAAGGTTTCCGTCATGCGCTGAATGTCCAGTCTGCGCTGTGGCGATAGCTGAGCTGTCATAGACAGCGAGTCCAGTTCTGTGCCCAGAAAAGATATTCTCTGACTGGGAGACAGTGAACTCTTCGCCCAATTGACTTTGAGACCCAAGTTCTCGAGATGTTCGAGTAACATGGTCCTGTGTTCTATGAGCTCTGAGTGAGTCTGAGCTAGAACCAGCCAATCGTCCAAATAGTTCAAAACTCGCATTCCCCGAAGTTTCAGGGGAGCGAGGGCCGCGTCCATGCACATCGTGAATGTACGGGGTGCTAGGGACAGGCCAAACGGTAGGACTGTGTATTGATATGCCTGGCCCTCGAAGGCGAATCTCAAAAATCGCCTGTGACGTGACGCTATTTGTATTTGAAAATACGCGTCCTTCAGATCTATTGACACAAACCAGTCCCCTTGGCGAATTTGCGAGAGGATTTTCCTGGTCGTGAGCATTTTGAACCGGCGCTTTGCAAGCGCTTTGTTCAGCTGTCTTAGATCTAGAATGGGTCTGAGACCCCCGTCTTTCTTCGGTACCAGAAAATATCTGCTGTACAGACCCCCTTCGCTCTGAGCTTGAGATAAAGGCTCTATGGCCCCTTTGCTCAACAGTTTCGCAATCTCGGCTCGAAGTAGATGTGCTACTTCCTTTTCCACCGTGGTTTCGATTCGCGCCGCGCAACTGCGGGGGCGTTGAGTGAACTGTAGCGAATAGCCTCTTTCTATAATGTTCAGCACCCATTCTGATACCCCGGGGAGCTTTGCCCATGCATTCGTAAAATTCAAAAAGTAAAACCCTGCCTCTGTTCAATATTCCTTTTCACTGGGAAATACGTCACAACACTAGAGAAAAGTCGTTTGCAACTTCCGGTTCATGCAGACTTTAATACGGCCACGTAATTCGACGGGCAAGCCATATAGGTTTTTGATTTATTTTGAAGCACTTTTTCCGTAGCAGCAGTGTCCTTATTTTTCAGATGTGTTTGCAACATCAAAGTAAATTATATTAAATAAATTATATTGTCCCATCTTAGGGGGAAAACACAGAGTTCTAAATTACGTTCTGCACACAGATTAAAATTCCGCATGTGCAGTGGTTAAAACAACATTGTACTCAGTCAGAACACATGCATACTGAACCAAAAGACCCATACTCAAAATCTTTGGTACGAATATGTGTACCGTCACGCCCCTAATATTGAGTTAATGTATGACTCATGAAGACCTAATCCATTCATTAATGACTGCCACAACAGCAACTAATAAAGAGTCTATATGATTAATAGTTCAAGTCGTATACAAATTGCTACTGATTTAATGTGTCATGGATAAATTCCCTATAAACATCTAGTATTCAATAATACTGTAAATCAATGTGTTAATTACCACAATGGGCTGAAGTAATGTATTTCAACTTTTAGCCATCGTTTAACGAATCCTTAGCTAATGATTTGAAAAGATATCATTATGTTATGACTTGAGGCAAGTAATATGCCATTATGGTTATGGATTTGATATTGCCTGACAGGCCACACAACCCTAAAGTTTAATGTTTGTGGGACAGTTGCAGAATGAATGTAATAATGTCAGAGAATATGTTTGAAGGATGGGTAAGTTGGGCTGCACAGAATTGTCAGTGAACCAGAATCTGAACTTCTAACAGCTGTTACACTGTGTCTAAACTGTACGTGACTTGTTGCATCACGCCGCAGCTGTGTACACTGGATGCGACAAGGAGACCATAGCAAATACATTTATCCTTCATATCAGAAGTAGTACAAGTGCTTGGAGTTTATCAGAAATCGAATGGGGCATTAATTTACTGTCGAGGATTTGTCATTTCATGCCGCATCCAGTGTAGGCAGCATCACTGATTATAACTGGTTCTAAAGTCTTTTGTACTGTTGTGCCGCTTGCATCCGGTCTAGACACGTCGTTACAAAATAGCAGTGCCCGGGCAAATGTCCTCAGTGTCCCACCTTTTAATTCTAGACCTCAAACATCCTCCAGAAATATTCCTGCCATGAACAACAAAGGCACAAGGTAGCATGTGCCAGTTTATCTGGTACAGTGGCATCCCAGTTGCAGATGGCTGGAATTTGAATTCTATAGCTTCAACCCATTGTGGTAATTAACACATTAAAGGTGATCTAAGCGATGTTGGGTGACGTCACTTCTTGTTGACGCTCGAAGTATTGTCAAACAAAACGGAGGCTAGCTCGACCCTCCCTCCTCTTCATCCCGTCCCCCAAATTATTCTATGATGACACTTAATTAATATAATTTCAAATGTTATCTCACAACTCAAAAATTTGAAACCATTGTTACAGCCCTGATAGTACAATATGATTCATGTAGCCTCTGTTGCATTATATCATGTAGTTTGAAAACATATCAATGATCAAGGCTGTTTAAACAGGTAATGGTAACAATACTGAAAGGTCCACATTTGCTT
Organism: Leuciscus idus; assembly: GCA_021554675.1. Classification (NCBI taxonomy): domain Eukaryota; kingdom Metazoa; phylum Chordata; class Actinopteri; order Cypriniformes; family Leuciscidae; genus Leuciscus; species Leuciscus idus. The sequence goes on from CM038631.1 coordinate 25,537,144, forward strand.
AAATGATTTGAAATGATTTGTTGTATTAATGATTAATGCTGCATTGATACACATCCTACATTATATTGCTGAGCATTAATTCTTAATCCTTACTGTTTAGGGAAAAACATTGGTGTGATGCATATACAGGTATGTTATTAACACCTCCAGCATTACTTCAATGGAGGGGATTATGTATTCCTCAAGGTTGTCTTAGTAACCAGTTTTAATGACAGTTCTAAGACCAGCTCCTCTAGGTTCTCTAGAGGCTGGATGGCAGGAGATTTTGAACCTCATTACAAACACACATCACTGTGCATGTGATATGACTTCAACTTGGTTTGAGGTTGTTATGAGATCCTTCTGCTGACAACTAATGTTTTTTTTCCTGTGAATAAATCTATTAACCTAGTATTCCTTTTCTTAGAATTCCACAGTGCACTGCTCTCTTCGTGTTGACCTCATTTCACTTCTCTGGATGTTCTTTTATGCCACTAAGACAAACCGGAGGCATTTTGCTCATTTATTAGATTTAGCCTTTAGCCAAAACACTAAAATGCATCCTGGATCCCATGACTGGAGATGAAAATGTGTGCAGCTCATAGCTGGCCATGCGTAACCTACGCAGCTGTCACTTCATTCTCCTAGAAACACAGACGTTGAGCCCAACCATTGTGTGCTCAAGAGTATAACCAATGCTGCACTGTTCAATGAGATTTAACATGGTTCACGCAAGCTGCACATTTAGCATGAAAGATATGAGCACAAACTACCATATCAGAATACTGAGAATTGTAGCTGTTAAACCCAATGTTTTTTGCTGCCTTTCTCCTTGTTGAGTAGTTGGTAACACATTTCATACTTGTAAAGGATGACATATTTTGCTTGTGTGCTTGCGTAACTCCCCCTCCTGAATGAATTAATTAATAAGGACAGTTATCTAAAGGCTCATTAATATAATCCATGTTATTTTTAGGACATACTCTCGATGTGTTCAATGCCGCTTGTGTTTTGACTTTAAGATAACTTTTGAGACTATCAAATTATTGTATACCTTCCATGAGGAAGGAATTTCTCTGACAACATGTCACATGTCACAATCCTGGTGTCCTGTAAAGAGCACATTCAGGGCTTTTTAGAGAAACCAAATGTTTGGAGGTTTCACCATGAAAACAACTTCTCCTTGGTCTTTAAAAATGACTGACATTAATTAGTGATCAAATGTAGCACTCTTATGGAAATATGATAATATATTGTAATAATAATTTAAATCGGACAACTTTTCAAATTGTATTTCATAAACCAACATCTCAGGAAAACATGGGGTTTCAAATCAAAATATGACTTTCTGTTACAGAACAGGGCATTGATTTCATACATGTCCACTGTAGAGGACATCAGGACTAAAATCATGTTTATCAGGCATTTTGGGAGACACAACAGGTGAATATGGAAATAAATTATACATCAATACTCCTATGAAATATGATTATTATTAATAAAATGTTGCAAATTATTACTCCAATTATTACACTTCTTTTTTCATTAAATGTTGCTCCAAGAACACATTAATATGCAAATTAGATACAATATATAGATAGATACATTGCATTGATTGGGAATATTAATTTATGGCCATTTTACCCACATATTGCATAAAGTAAAATGGTGTATCAATTAATTCCATTATATCTTTCATAACATAGTTGAGAATCATCTTTATACAAATTTTAGTTAAAAAAAATCCTGAAACCCAAAAATTGATTGGTGAATAAAAAAAAATAAAAAATCCCATTGTCTATGCCTATCCATATCATTTCTTGTCATTTTATTTTTAAACAACTGAGTCCTGGTGTCCACTACAGAGAACATAGCATAACATTTGAATAAAATATCATTTTTCAAAAATGTTTTTTTCTTTTTTTTTTTTTTTTTTTTTACCATTTGTTTCTTATGCTCTAACAATGTGATGACATGAAAAAAAAAATGAAAAAAAAAACTTTACGCTAATGTTTAATTTTGTGGGGATTCAATAATATCTAATAACTCATATCCAAATGAACTATAAATCATTGATAGGCAGTTATAAGAACATGAATAAAAGGGTGACTTATCTAATACTTGCCAAATAGTAAGCCATTTTCACATGTCCACATTAAATCAAGGTACACTGGAACATTAATGCAAATTGTTACCAAGATTTCAGACGAATCATAGACTTTTAAGATTCACAGATCAGAAGTCTGAGTAAGTGGAAAGAATTTAGGAAATGGTAACTCAAATTAATGAAAAAGTATTGGCTTATTCTGTTAAAATAAAACATTTTTTGAATGAATAAAAACAAAAACAAAATAATATATGTTGCTATGATTTTTTTTTTAGAATAACATGGCATAAAAATCATAATTAAAAACTTTAAGGTTTGACATAGCTTATATTATAATGCAAATAAAATTATTTGTTTAAAGCTCCTTCCTTGATGCAGACATTTGTGGTATGAGCCAGTACTAAACAAGTCCTGACTCTCTGTGGTCATTAAAAATCCAAGGATGTCCTTCGAAAAAGAGTAGGGGTGTAATCCCGGCATCCTGGCCAAATTTGCCCAGTGGCTTCTGTCCATCATGACAGAACATTGCAGCCGGAGCTACTTCTCTCATGTCTATGACGAGTTGCGCAGGCACTGGGCTACTCTGCAGCGGTTAACCCGACCGGCCTAAAATAGTCCGAATATAAACACTGATTATAGGTGTACCATAGTTATTCATGATAAGACAAAAACACGGTTTGGAAAATGCATTCATGATGTACTCGCTCAATATATAATTTTTGTACATTTTGAACAAACAAAAAAGTTATGGACTCCAGCTCTAATTTACCAAATACTTCACACGGGCCGGTCAAGGATAGCCAGAGGGCCTGATGTGGCCCGGGGGCCGTACAATGCCCAGGTCTGCTCTAAACAATGTGATGACATGAAAAAAAAAAAAAAAAAAAAAAAACTTTACGCTAATGTTTAATTTTGTTAAGGGTTTATAAAGGGATTCAATAATATCTAATAACTCATATCCAAATGAACTATAAATCATTGATAGGCAGTTATAACAACATGAATAAAAGGGTGACTTATCTAATACTTGCCAAATAGTAAGCCATTTTCACATGTCCACATTAAATCAAGGTACACTGGAACATTAATGCAAATTGTTACCAAGATTTCAGACGAATCATAGACTTTTAAGATTCACAGATCAGAAGTCTGAGTAAGTGGAAAGAATTTAGAAAATGGTAACTCAAATTAATGAAAAAGTATTGGCTTAGTGTGTTAAAATAAAACATTTTTTTGAATGAATAAAAACAAAAACAAAATAATATATGTTGCTATGATTTTTTTTTAGAATAACATGGCATAAAAATCATAATTAAAAACTTTAAGGTTTGACATAGCTTATATTATAATGCAAATAAAATTATTTGTTTAAAGCTCCTTCCTTGATGCAGACATTTGTGGTATGAGCCAGTACTAAACAAGTCCTGACTCTCTGTGGTCATTAAAAATCCCAAATTTGCCCAGTGGCTTCTGTCCATCATGGCCTCCTAATCATCCCCATATATACTGATTGGCTTCATCACTCTGTCTCCTCTCCACCAGTAAGCTGGTGTGTGGTGGGCGTTCTGGCGCAGTATGGCTGCCGTCGCATCATCCAGGTGGATGCTGCACATTGATGGTGGTTGAGGAGATTCCCCCTTCCATGTAAAGCGCTTTGAGTACCCAGAAAAGCGCTATATAAATTTAACGAATTATTATTAATTATTATTATTATTATAAACAAGATGTCTAATGCCAAATTGCTCCTGGATAGTTGGGAGAAGTTGCTCTATCAGGATGTTTTGATACCATTTTTTATTCATAGCAGTGTTTTTAGACAGAATTGTGAGAGAGTCCAGTCCCTTGGATGAAAAGCAACCCCACACATTGATGATCTCAGGATACCTCACTGTTGGCACGACACAGGACTCATGATAACATTCACCTTTTCTTCTCTAGACAATCCATTTTTCAGATGTCCCAAACAGTAGGAAGGGGGTTTCCTCAGAGAAATTAACTTTGCACCAGACGGTCTTCTGCTGTTCAGTCCTTGTATGTCCTGCAGAATTTCAGTATGTCCTTGATGTTTTTTCTTGCAGAGAAGTGGCTTCTTTGCTGACACCGGGCCATTGTCCAAAAGTCTTTGCCTCACTGTGCGTGCAGATGCACTCACACCCACCTGCTGTCAATACTGAGCAAGCCCTACACTGGTGGTGAAACAATTCTGCAGCTGACTTCTCAGGAAGAGACAGTCCTGGCACTTTCTGAACACTCTGGGACGTCCTGATGCCTTTACTGCAGTTGAACCTCTCTGCTTGAAGTTCTTTATGATCTGGTAATGGTTCTTTCAGCTGCAATATACTTTGCTGCAATTTCCTTGCATGTAAGGCCATTTTGATGCAAAATGATGATGGCTGCACGTCTTTCTTTGGAGGTTACCATTGGTAACACAAGAACACAATGATTGGAAGCACTTCTTCCCTCCTTTTATAGCAATCTTTCTGCTCTTATACTCCAATGATAATGATAGAGATTAAAGTGAGTAAAGTGAATAGTACTTGTTCACACTTTCCCATGTGCTTATGATATGACAGTGAAATGATGCTAGCAGGTCATTTTGTGCCAGGGCCAAAAAAAAAGGGGGGGGGGGGGGGGGGGTGGATTTGTGATAAAGTAAAAAAAATTTGGCCAATTAAGTTTTTGCAACAATTTAAAATGCATCTGATCACTCTGCACAATAATCTAGAAACAATGTAAATCAACACCACAACAACTGAACACTGTAAAACATGAGAGCCCCATTAAGTTATATGAACTTACTTCTTGTCTTTAACTCCAATTGCAATGATAAGTTGTGGAAATTGAACTCAAGTGTATAAGTTTTCGAAAATTAAACATAAAGTTATACATTATGTTGACTACTTGTGATTTTTGTCTGGCTTGTAAATGTTCATTTAACTCGTGGCTGTAAGTTACGTTGGGGAAGGGGTGATACAGAGCAAATACCGCGCAACACAGAGAGAAGTTGTCGCCATTTTGAGTTGACGCAGCTGCCAGCAGGAGTCATTACGCGAATTCGTCCTGAAAAACACAAAATATCCGTGGAAGGTGAGTTTTTCTTTTTAATTTGTAATTATAAATGAAGGACATTACGTTTTGATTCTTGTAAGCAGCACATTGACCGTGCTCTGCGAATTTAACGACACCATGGTGTTTTCCCTCACCAGTACACCTTTTACCAGGACACCAAATGGTAAAATAATTTGAGTTTTCAATAATGTAACCTAGTAAGTTGTCTTAACTTGGAGAATCAAGTTGAAACAACATTTGACAAAGTTGTTTAAACTTAGAGAATCAAGTTGAAACAACAAATGTTCATTAGCTAGATAACTTGTAAAACACAACATTTTGAGCTGAAACAAAGAATATATTTAAGTTGAGTTAACTCATGTTTTTAAGGCAGCAGGTGAACTTTCGTTTCTAAGTTTAACAGACTTGAAATGTTTTACAGTGAAGCAGCAAACTTTTCGAAAGACAAAATTTATCTCACTGCCAATACTTTTGGCCACAGCTGTATACTGAAAACATTTTTTTATTGAATTTACTCAATGGTAAAGTGGAATGTAAGTGGTTGCAATCAATTGATTTTACCTATACGTTTAAATAAACACATCTAGTTGAATGTACTCAATTTCATTTAGTTATCTTAGCTTGATTAAATTGAGTTGACTTAAGTATAATACATTTAGTAATTCCACCCTTATTTAATGTTACTTCTACTTAAATTATTTATTGATTATTTTATGTATTTATTTGTATTATTTAATGAGTTCAAAATGATCTAGCTTAATCTACTTGTTAAACATCCACAGTGGTATATAGACAACAGAGATATAAAACTTGGTTGAGATGTTTTTATGTAAGTCATAAAAACAGGTAAACGTTATTAACTGTAAAACAACCACAATATAAAACAAATAAAAATAAAAATCCAATAGCTGTCAAAATGGTCAATATGATAAATAAACATTTGCTTTTTTGTTAAATGAGTTATTGTATTCAGAACTTTGAAAAATATTAACCAAATAAGTTACATTTTGTTTACATTAATTCATTCAGCAGACACTTTTATCCAAAGCAACTTATACATAGTGAATACAAGCAATTCACCTTAAAGAGGTAAAACGCATGAGAAGGTCTAAAAACAAATTTAAAAAAGAATACAATTGCATGGAAGTGAAAAAAGTGTTGTTACCAATGTCCTGTTACACATTTGTACTTACCCAATTCAGTCGATTGTTACATGTGTGTAGTTACACAAATATTCGAGCTGTACATGCTATGCTTGCAACGCCAAGGTCATGGGTTCGATTCCCAGGGAAAGCAAGAACTGATAATAATGTAAATGTGTACCTTGAAATGCAATGTAAGTCGCTTTGGATAAAAGCGTCTGCCAAATGCATAAATGTAAATGCATACAGAAGGTGCCAACGAAAACAATTTCTATGTGGCCAACAGGAGAGTGAGAGACATCAGAGTGTGCCAATACTCGGTATCCACAGATTAGCAACACACACATGTTAGGTTTTCACGTTTTATGGGGACTTTACATGGACATAATGATTATTATACTGTAAAAACTGTAGGGCCTACATTATATCCCCTCACCCTACCCCTAAAACTACTCAGCACAGAATACTTTCTGCATTTTTACAACAACAAAAAAACAGCACTATAATTTTTAAGTTATTTTCCTCATGGAGACCAAAAAATATTCCCACAAGGACAAGGGTTTCGGATATATTTTTTGGGGATATTTTGTCCCTATAATGTAATGTACTATATACCTGAACCACACACACACACACACACACACACACACACACACACACACACACACACACACACACACACAGTCTAATAACTTAAATTCACAAAATTATCCCTGACAGTTGTCCTGGCAACCTAAAGCATTCTATTATAATGAATCATGTAGGCTTTGCCTATTTAAAACTGATTTATGTTCGCTTATGTGTGTGAAGAGACTACAGAAAAACATAGCTAAAATGCATAATCTAGTTAATCTAGTCAACTGTTATCATAGTATACATTGTTAATTATGAGTTTATTCATTTTAATAGACATTTTTGGGTGCTAAAATGCATAATCTAGTTAATCTAATCAACCGTAATTATATTATGCATTGCTAATTATGAGTTTAATATATATTATTTACAAATTATTAAACATTAGAAAGATTCACATTTATGCTATAAATAAAATTAACCAAGTAATTAATAATTAACTGAATGTACAGTAAACATCTTTTAGCCATTATTTACAACTTAATAAACTGTATATTATTTTTGTGTAGTGATGTAATTATATTTCTGTGCCATTCTATTAAGTTAACTGAACAATAAGCTAGTAATTATGTTTAATTACTGTTGGTTTTGCAGTTATAAATTGCTAAAATAGTGTAATAAAGACAATTTGACCCCCTGTTCTAAAGTAAAAGTTATATCCTCATTAATTATGGCACTTATTGAGTGATATTTAAGTTTATTGACCAGAATAAGTCAATAATTAACCCTCTACTGCATGAATTTTGATGACACATGATAAAAATGATTTCACATCATTTCCTGGCTCATTTGGGAACATTTTATTGATTTATTGAAAAATGTCCCTCCCCCAACCCCCCCACCCCAAAATATTTTTTTGTTGCCTGAGGGCAACGTTATGCAACAATGGTAAAGAATCATAGAGAAAATGATCATTATACAATTCTCAGAGAGCAATACAAAAATAAAAAAAATTATAAAAAAATGTCAAGAAATCATTTAAGTAAAAAGGGAAAAACACTTGAAACACATCAATATACTTGATTTGATACAGACATAGGTTTGTATCATGTAGTGCGTCATGTCATATCATGTACTTCATGTATCCTAATCAACCCCATATACACTACTGTATAATGACAAAAGTATTGGGACCCCTCCAAATCATTGAATTCAGGTGTTCCAATCACTTCCATGGCCACAGTTGTTTAAAATCAAGAACCTAGGCATACAGATGCTTCAACAAACACTCTCAGGAGCTCAGTGAATTCAAGCGCGGTGATAGGTTGCCACCTGTGCAATAAGTCCATTCGTGATATTTCCTCACTACAAAATATTCCACGGTCAACTGTTAGTGGTATTATAACAAAGTGGAAGCAATTGGGAACAACAGCAACTAGGCCACAGAGTGGGGTCAGTACATGCTGAGGCGCACAGAAGTCGCCAACTTTCTGCAGAGTCAAAATAAAAAGAAATTCACAAAACCTGCCAAAAGGCTTCTCTACACCTTCATACACACACACATATTTTTTATGTACAGTTCATGTCATTTTAAATATGATTACTAAAGCAAATAATCTTGCTTTCATCTCACACCATGTGCTCCTGTGACCATGTGTCAGAAAAGGACGTCCCGCCTTCAAATGGTGCTTGATAGTGACTCCCAAACCTTATTGGACTGTTCTTTGATACTTTTTCAAACATTCTAATTGGTTGCAATCATTTAAAGAAAAATGTACTGAACACAGGGCTTAAGAAAACTTTCCGTTGCCTGGGGGCAACGCTATGCAGTAGAGGGTTAAGGCTAAACTGCCATTAATACAATATTAATAAAGACAATTTGACCCCTATTCTAGTTATATCCTCATTAATTATGGCACTTATTGAGTGATATTTAAGTTTATTGACCAGAATAAACCAGATGTTATTGACCAGAATAGACCAGACGTGATCTCAACACATACATGTACTTACATTTTCATACACTGAAATGTACAATATTGACAGCACTAAAAATTATGTAAAAACATTCTGCTCTGTTCGTGACTTCCACTGCATTACTTTGAACAAAACTACACTTTAAAACCTTAAAATGAATAACATTTCTGTAATTGTTTAACCATTATTTATCATGTAATACTTATTTTGTTTGCCATGGAACACAAAAGGTGTTTTCTCAGACACAGGACTAGAAAGTACTCCAAACACAACACAAATTCACAAAAGGCATCAATTTAATCCGCTTTAATCCACATCTTTAGAATCCATACAACTGCGAGGAACAGATCCAAATTCAATTCTTTATCCAGGGATCTTCATCTCCATCCTCAACAGCGACCGTAAACAAATCCCACGCTCATTATGAATTAAAAAATTGCCGCCTCAAAAAGCTTGACACGACAACTTTTACGGCTGTGATATCAAACGCTCATTGGCTCTCGCTTGCTTCGTCACAGATTGCGACATGCATGAAGTGAAGCGGAATACCATTTTTTTTTTTCTGAATTAATAACTTAAATTCTGCTCTGTATACAAAACTGTTATTGGCCTATATCACCAGAGAGGACTGCGACTGCAACACATCATCATTCGGACTACTATTGGTACCGCTTTTGACATTTTGGTAACACTTTACAATAAGGTTCATTAGTTAACATTAGTTAACTACCTTAGTTAACATGAACTAAAGAATGAACAATACTTCTACAGCATAAATTAATCTTAGTTAATATTAATTTCAACATTTACTAGCAACTGCTCTCCACGGAAGCTTTGCGTTTAAACAACTTATAAAATATTTCAACTCAGATCAATATATTGTGTGTAATTATTTACTTATATGGCAAGCAGCCGTGTAATAATAAATATTACCTCCGCTTCACGTCGGGGTCCTGATCACCCTGTCGGGAGTTATTTTGAGAAAACCACCGGCTGGATGTACATTATCCCTTAGGCTACTTAACTAATGCATAATTCAGGACCCTTACAATGTAAAGTTAATCATGAATTACTAGTGTATTCGTGTTTAACTAATGCTTAATTGTGAACAAGTTAATCATTAATTAATCCTTAACTAATGCATTATTCTGGACCCTTAAAATAAAGCACTGTAAACTCACAAGGGATTTTGAGTACTGCAAACCCTGTTAAATCTACCTCTGGAGTTTGTTCTAATCTAACACGTACAGCGCTCTGACAGATTCTACCGAATTATCACAGAAACCATACAAAGGTATTGCAGGGATTAGGAAATACTATGGCAGGTATCTGTACCTGCTAAATTCTATTTGGTGAATGTTAAAAATAGGAGCTACTGTAAAGATGGATTTGTTCTATGTTGTGCATATTTGAGAAGCTTTGACACTGAGAAAAAGCATGTGGAAAAATATGTCATGGAACATCTTCCCTTGGCATCTGTCCATCATCAAGCCTAATTTGGGAATGCCAGCTGCAAGAGCAAAAAAATACTCAAAAAAGTGTCACATTTTAGAAAGACATTATCTGTAGAACCCCCCCCCCCCCCTCCTCCCCCTCCTCCCCCTCCTCTGAATAATATAGTTCATAGTAACAATTTTTTTTTCACTTGTATGTACTGTGGATGTATCTGTGTGTCTGTGTGTTTGTATGCCAGCGGCTTGTCCCTGTGTGCTAAAATATCCACCATGAAAGGTCTGCTTGCCAGTATTCTTCTCTGCCCACCATGCAGCTGCACATGCTGTCATTTGCAAATGTACAAGAAGCACATCTAATGGCAGAATGAAAATGTGTGGTTAAAGAAGAAATTTAAAGTGCATATGATTGAAAAAAACTGGAAGAATGTCTTTGCTGCTTTTGAGAAATTTTGATAACTATGAACTTCACAATTCCAAAAACTTTCATATCATAACACATTAAAAGATTACAATGATTTTAACACAGTGCAAAGACAATAAAACAAGACCTCTAACGGTTCTTTGGCAAATTACTGCACCTGATCAGTATAGTGACGCCCACATCCTCACAGGTCTCGTAAACACGCGCCCAGGTGTCCTGAATGATGCCTCGCTCCACATCTGTCAGCGGCTCTGGTCTCTCCCTCCCCTCTGTCTCTTCATCCTCCCTCTCTTTCTCCATGCCACAGACGCACCACGGGGTACTTGCGCCTGAAGCAGGCACAGACGATGGAATGAGAGGTGGTGGTGGTGGAGAGGACCGACGAAGTTGGCGGAGGGGGCAACAGAAACGCAGGGCAAGAGAGTAGAGAGTGTGCATCCGCCCCCCTCTCACCCTGTGCCCCTCACTCCCTTGAGCAGGCAGGATGATTTCACTACTGACAATCGCTCGATGAATATATCTGCTGTCACTGTCTTCTGTCTCTCTGTCTGCTTTTCCGTTCCTTGTCTTCCAAGCTGCTAAGGTCTTTGTCTACCCTCTAACACAGATGTTGTCTGTGCTTGGAACTTCTGGATTTGTAATGACCTCAGATATGGAACGTGTGGAGGAGAAGGAGGGAGCTGAAGAGCTGAAGGGAGGAGTGACAGGGAGAGAGAGCGAGGGAGGGAGGGAGAGAGAGAGAGAGAGAGAGAGAGAGAGAGAGAGAGAGAGAGAGAGAGAGAGAGAGAGAGAGAGCATGACAATTCCTATGTTCCCTATCAAGCCTTTCCAAGCTGTGCCTTTACACTCACAGATTCCAAACACACACAAGCTCATATTCAGCAATCACATTCTTTAAAAAGGTATAACATGAATCTGAAGCCTATTACACAAAATAAAATACACATAAATTCAGACAAAGATTTTCTCAAAGTATTATTATTAGTTATTTAATTGTATTATTGTTCATTGAGCCAGAAGAAATGATGTCCAGATCCAGAGATGGACAGTCTTGCCTAAAGAATTAAGAGGATTACTCCTCACCAAGAGGGTCTATAGAAATCAAAATAACAAATTAACAATAATAATAATTTTTTCTTTTTTTTAAAAAAGTATTAAAGGACCACTGTTTTACGCAACAAAAAAAAAAACTGCTTTCTACTATTTACAGAAATATGTCTGTATACCTGAGATGTAATTTTCCCTAATGAACTGCACTGCTGTGAATATTTGTGAGATTATGCAATGCTGTTGCTTTATTTACACCACAACTGTACCCCAAAGTATAACACTGGTCATCTAGATTTTTTTTTTCTTTTACTTCATATAAACAAGCACAACAGACTTCTTAAAAAAAAAAAAAAGTATAATAATAAAAGAGGATACTGACACAAAACATAACCAATTTAGTCTCAGTCACTTAATTCACAAACACCATCTTGAATATTTGTCTTTAAATATGTCTATTTGGTGCAGTGAAGACAGCAAGCATGAGATACGGAGAGATGGACACTAAAAGAGAGGAAAGGACATACATCTGACTACATCTGTTCGACAAGATAATTCCAGTCATTTGTCTGTGGAGCAAAAAGGGGTGAACCTGGGCATAATTGAGCTCCAGACCTTTAATAATTTAGTGAGAATCATTCAAATGGTTCAGTGAACAGAGCTTCAGTCATTTTGTGTCTGGGGAGCCTAATTAACTAATAAATTAATTATTAATCAGATGAAATTTCGCTGTTCTTTGTCTTCTGTTAGTAGTAAAGAGGCAGAGGAAGTGTGAGTGTCAAATGCAGTGATCTTACTTTTTTTTTCTTTTTTTTTTCTGTGTGCTGGTAATTTTAAGAATGTCAGAAAAAAAATGTATCAAGGATCAACAGAATGTACTAGCTAGGCAGTTTAAATATGATGGTTATACAACATTGGTGGATCTCCAGTAGAATCTCAGTCAGGACAGAAAATGTTTAATTAAAGAGCCAAGTGTTGCAATCACCAGCTGGAGTGCCCTTGATAGCCACCAGAGGGCACTCCTCCCTAGACTATTGTTATTCGGTCATGGACTGCATTACCCATCATCCTTTGCCCGGACTCAACACTCATTGCATTCGGCTGCTACCCATTACCTTGTTTACTCGCCTTATATAAACCCTGTCTGTTCATTATCTCATTGTGAAGACTCACAGCATTTCCTTGTTTTCCAACACCATGCACATTGGAACCTGGCCCACCACGATCACCAGCATATCCTGTTTTATTGATTGCTAGCCCTATGCTATATGTACCTTCCTTCCCTGTGGTTCCCATGCCAGAGGCGTTTCACAACATAGCCGCTACACCAGAGCTGTTTCACAACATGGCTGCCACACCACAGCCAGTTAACAACATGGCTGCCATACTAGAGCATTCAGCCAAAATGGCCACCATGCCTGAGTCTTCAGCTACGATGACCGCCATGCCTGAGTCTTCAGCCAAGATGGCCGCCACGCCAGTGCCTCCAGCTGTCATGGTCGCCATGCCAGAGCCCCCAACCATCATGGTTGCCACACCAGAGCCCCCAGCCAACATGGACGCCATGCTAGAGTCTCCAGCCATCATGGGTGTTATGCCAGAGCGTCAGTGTTCCCGGGCGTCATGAACTTTGCACATGAAGCCATTAAGGTAACCCCTAGGCGTTTGAGACTGCAATCTAGCCTAGAAGACACACCGCTGATGCAACTGGTATCTCTGCAGTGGCATCAAGTCTGGAGGTCCCAGAGGTGGTCCCACTGACAACTGTACTCCCTGTTACGGCGATGGCCATTTGTGAATCAATTTTGTAATGGACATTTTAAATAAAAAATAAGTGTGGTGTAAATATGGGTAAATAATGGCTTTTGGTCTATCAGCCACATGGACCATCAGCATGTTACAGAACTTCACCATACAAGAATTGCATAGGCCGAAGGTTCACAGATGGACCACAACTGTTTTGTTTTTTTTCTGAATTTGCTCACTAGTGGCACAATTATGGCACGGTTTTGGTCCAGTTCTGACTAAAAAGAAGAATTTGCTGACTGCACAGCTTTAAAATTAAGATATTTTGGTACCACATTACAATAAGGTTCATTAGTTAACATTAGTTAATGTATTTACTAACTTGAACTAACAATGAGCCATACATTTGTCACAGTATTTATTAATCTTTGTTAATGTTATAGTTAATAAAAATCCAACTGTTCATTGTTTGTTCATGTTAGTTCACAGTGCATTAACAAATGTTAACAAATACAACCTTTGATTTTAATGACATTAGTAAATATTGAAATTAATATTATCTAAGATTAATAAATGCTGAAGAAGTATTGTTCATTCTTAGTTCATGTTAATGAACTCGTTTTAAGTCAAAATCACTTAATTTGATCATCTTCTGCCCTCTTGAGGATGAACAGTGCACCTGCATTCCTTTATCTTCCAGTTATGCCAGATTTCCCGAGAAGTTGAGGTACACGTCAGAATGGAACCTGTACTGGTGAGCGGACGTGTACAGTGACCTCAGCAGTTTGTGCGTATCAGCTGACACAAATACAGACGGGAAGACATGGAACGCGGTAAGACCTGCCATGCCGATAAACCACAACCTTTAAATAGAATGGAATCTTTGATTGTAGTCTTAAATCTAGAATCTATAGAATATTCTATTCAACGTTTGAATAGAATAGAATGCATTGATTCTATTCTTGAATCTAGAATCATTAGAACCTGTTTTATTCAGATTCTCTGTAGTGCGGACTCCGCGGAGATATAGCCTAGTCTTTACTTCTGCATTGCACTACGATGTCATACAATTATAAGCGACGTCATACAGTTAACGAGCTGTAAAAGCCAGGCTGCACTGCTGTGTCAGTAGTCAATAAAGGCACCATGACGATATTTGTTATAGAAAACAGTGTATTTGTCTTATTAAAAGTAACATGTTAGTAAACATAATGGTCAAAACTCAAAATAGTTATGCACAAAGACAAAATTGACAGAGAACTTACTGAACTGAGCTGGACGATGACGTCTGTTTTCTCCAGATAACTATGATTTTTACAACGGAAATTAATCAACTTACTGGACAATGACTTTCTTCAAGAGCTGCAGTACAGCCAAAGCAATCTTTGTTGCATTAATTTCCCGTTATCACTGTAAAGCTGCTTTGAAACAATAGTCTGTATTGTATAAAGCGCTAAATAAAGGTGACTTGACACAATAAAGAATAACGCATAGGCAATAATTACAGCTGTGTTTCTTTACTAGTTAAAATCTGTACCATATGGGACCAATGATGCATTCAAGTCCTCCTGGGAATTTCGTATTTTATGAGTAAGGAAGTCCTGATTAGGACTTCAGGTGCATTTAAATTACTTACGTCGGAGCAAGATGGCGGTGCACATTCTCTTAATGAACTACACAATTTTAATGTTTTTAATTATAATTTATGAAGCCACTGTAAACTATATATATATATATATATATATATATATATATATATATATATATATATATATATATATATATGTGTGTGTGTATATTACAATATATTATATTATATTTTGTTATTATATTATATATTATATTTTGTGCAGGGAATTTGCATATTTTGTTATAAATTACATTTAAATTTTAAATTTAAAAAGCCAGTAAATTAAATTTATAGACAAATAAGATTATGGGGCTAAAATAAATGCTGTCTGCATGTGCTATTGGATATTTTCTATTTCCCACTTCTAATGCCTATTTTGTAGAATGCTTATAAAGCCAAAATGATATTTAGCCTCCCATTCATTGACAACAATAAACATTCACCTATCTAGATAGCTTGCTGATTATTCTGGAATTTCAGTCAAATACAGGCTATTTTTACTGTACAATGTGCTTCAAATAATTATTCATACAGTTGGTACTCAACCAGAATAATACTTAAAATGAATGGGAGGCTAAATATCATTTTGGCTTTATAAGCATTCTACAAAATAGGCATTAGAAGTGGGAAATAGAAAATATCCAATAGCACATGCAGATAGCATTTATTTTAGCCCCATAATCTTATTTGTCTATAAATTTAATTTACTGGCTTTTTAAATTTAAAATTTAAATGTAATTTATAACAAAATATGCTAAAGTTCTACCACTCAACCCCGAATTTACTAGAGAGCCCATGTGGAGAGAGAATCGCTCTTCATTCATCTCATTCCTCAATAGAATAGTAAAAATAATCAGCGTCATTACACTTAATTTATTTTCACTGACTGCGAGATATGATGGTATTTTGGTGTATTTTTGGTTTGTTTGTTCATTTGTTATTGCGCTGCTCCCCCGAGGAATAGGGTTCTATTGCCCACCAACGTCTGCAATATGAAATATAGGCCTCAGCTATATTGTTGTTGTCTCTATTTTTAACTTTTGATTCTATTTTCTGTGCTAAAAGTTTGTTCTATTCGGTTTAAAATGTACTATTACATATTAATTTTTGCTTTCGTTAAATTAACCAATTCTGTTGTAACCTATAGGCATAGGCTATTTAATTTGTTTTATTTATTTTTTGTTCTAAAAGTTTGTTTTATTCTGTTTTGTTTGTTTATATATATATATTTATTTATTTATTTATTTATTTATTTATAATCAGTCTAATTCTTCTGGAAATAAAAGTTGTTGTTTTTTTACAATACATTGTGCTGTGTGTTTTTTTTTTTTTTTTTTTTTAAATAAACAGATAGCCTACAAACAGAGATATAATAGTTCACTGTTCGTTCAAATAATAGTCTATGTTTGTATCGTTTGTTTAAACAACATTAACCAAATTTTCTTTCTTTATTTAATAATAAAATTGGCCTATTACTATAACATGCAGTTTCAACTACACTAAATATTAGGTTGTTTCATTATTGTAGGCTACAGCAAATGTCAATAGCTCTTTTTTTATTTTTCATGTTTGTTGAAGGCTTATTTGGAAATTACCATATAGTTGTAGTAGTTCATCCTTACTGTTAATTGACATTAGCCCCACTTACGTTTCAAAATGCGGCAATTGCAACTGTTTTGCAAAATGTCCCTTTGCACCACATGCCGGTCATTTCGTGAACGACTTTGAAATGCGACTGGTTTATTTTTGCTGTGGTGAATTTGGTGACCTATTACGGCAGCTAGCTTCAGTAGCACCTCACTGCAGTACACGAGATCCAGGGGGCGGAGTTGGATTCAGATCTAAGGGGTGGAGATTGGTAGGTTTAGGGATCGGGGGTGGAGATGGGTAGGTTTAGGTATATGTAAGGTGGGAGGAGTTGGATCTGGATCCAACTCCTCCCCCTGGATTTCGTGTTCTGCAGTGAGGACCATCTGCTAGCTTGGCGGTAATAGGCATTCTGGTTGACTACCTACTGTATATGTAAATATGCATTACTTTAATTACAAGATAAGGCGATGTAGTTGTTGTGAAATAACTAATGAAGAATACCAGTCACAGCAGCAATCGTTCTCCCCTCCGTCATGTTTAATGTTTATGGCATGCCCAACTCGGGAAATTGGGTATCAAAATTATCCCCGTGCTTCCCAGTGGTAAATATGACATGAGAGGGTGTTGAAATCCAATTTTTAACCTGGAAACTCGTATTTACAATTATTCCGACGTGAAGGCAGCAAAAATCCCTAGCTTACCACTCGTACTTGACTGACGGCGTTTATGTGCATTCAACTGGTAAATGCGATGTTTTCTACAAGAAAAAAAACGTGTACGGACTATAATTGTATCCTCACTTTAATAACAGTGTTACTAAGGTATATTAATGCTGATACAGTATATGGAAGAATATTCACAGATATGCATCTTTCTGTCCATATGCAGGTTTCTCTCTTGCAGGACCTTCTTCTAATCCCCGTAAACGTCAGGTGCGATTTTCAGCACGTCATGACATCCTGCTTCTACGTGAGGTGATAGCACAGAACCCCTTCACTTCTAAAGAGTCAGGCCGGATCTGGGCAAGGGTGGGTGAAATTATTACTGCTACCCTTCAGGACGAGAACTTTGAGGTGGATGGACGCAGATGCAGAGAGAGGACTATGCTACTACTCGATTATTATAAAAAACAGGACTTTGCCAGTCTGCGCAGGTTAGGAGAGGTCAACTTCACTTGTTTACCTGCCTTGAAGGTGCACTAAGTACTTTTTTATATTTGAAATAAGTGAATTGAAGAAAAACCCGACCCGAGACAGACCCGATAAAATTAGGCAGAGTCCGACGGCATTTTATTTCTAACCTGACATGGCATTGACGTGTCCACAGCCTGCAGCCCCGCATTCAGTCAGGAAAAATCATGGTGTCCTGCTGACTGATTTAGCCACTGCTCCATTACTTTGATTTATTTATTTACTTATTTATTATTACCTGACCGATGAATACAAGTTATTTCTGAGTTTGGCTTTTAATGGACCAGTGGATTGGAAAAATAAAAGTGATAGTGTGATGATAACTAAATTAGATGACTATTATACTAGTATAATACATAATAACATTAGTGAAACTATTCAAACAGAAGATATAATAAGGTTAAACAGAAAACTAGAGTATGAACTGTCACAAACGAAGCTAGGTAGCTGGTTAGCTTGAGAATACTTGCCCTCAAAGTTGTTGACATAGCTTGAAACATCTTATTTAAAGCCTTTCTCCTTCTTACTAGAGGGTGTGAGAGATGCCACTTCTATAGACAACACTCACCGTAATCAGTGGAAGATCTTGCCAGCAGTGATTCTAAAATCCATGCTGACAGCGCCTGTTGAAACAATAGGAAAAAATGTGGAGCAACTCAGTCAAAATGCAGAAGCAATCGTGAGTAGAGTCCATTGCATGTAGAAGCGCAGATTCAGAGAGAACTTAGAAAAAGTGAGATAATAATGTTGTCATATAATTGTTTTAAATAATACAATTTAGTTAAATGCCCAATATAGTTCTAAAGAATTTAGGTCTTCACAGGTCCAGTCGGTGCACATTTATTTTAAATTACCCGGATCCCGAGGCCACTAATATCGAATCCGACCAGTGTCCAAGGCACTTGTCGAAGTTTTGGACCCGAACCGGGTCGGGTCGGACTTCAGGATTTCGGATCCAAGTGGACCCTGGAAGACCTCAACTGCAAAGTACTGCCTGAGTAAAACAAATTTACAGCATAACCTTTGGTAATTATAGTGTACCTATAAAGTACGTACGTGTAAGTATAAGGGAACAAAATGTAAAGTTTGTGGAACTAAATGGGTAAAAACCAGGAAAATGTAATTATTGATACTGTAAAGTTACAGTATAAATAATTACATTTTCCTGGTTTTTACCCCTTTAGTTTAGAGCTAAAGAGCACTTATTCTACTATTATGACAGGCATTATGACTCTGCATACATTTTTGTAATAATAGTGTACCAATACAAGCTGTGTCCCAATTTGAAGGCTGCATCCTTCGAAGTCTGCGGCCTTCATGCAGCCTATGTGTCCTTCGAAGGACGCACCATGTAGCCTTCGTAGGATTTCCTAATTGCACAACCAGGTGTTCCCGATTACTGCTCCTGGCGCCAAGCAACAGTGCGAGAGGACAGCTGCCATCCTGATAATGCTATGTAAACCTGTAAACAGCTATGGAGCCAGAATTGGCTATTGTCATTTTTATGTTTTACATTTTACTGGAGGACATGGTGAGGATGTTTCAGCCCCGGCGCTGCCGGATCATGTATTTTTGGCTTAGCCAAGACCATGGGCAGCTAAATTATGCTGATTTGCTGTCCCAATTCAGAGGCTGTGTCCTGAATTGGCGGATTACACTTTAAACTGTTCAAGTATTGGGTGTTAACTTACGTAAATAATGTAATGATATATTAAAATAAAATAAAAAAACTTACATAGGCCTATATATATATATATATATATATATATATATGATATACCCCTAATATTTTTTTTTTCAAAGTTTCAAATCTTGCCTTACATCTTACCTTGATGCGATTTTGTAGGCTAGTGTATTATTTTTATTATGTACACAAATGGACCATTGTGAACATACAGGTTTTCAACCCTGTTTGAATATAAAACCCAGTTGAATATAAAAAAGTCCAGTGCAAACGTTACTCCTGCTCGTCATCAGCAGCTGTCACAGTTGCCAGGCGACAAGAATAATTCCTCTGTAGGCTAGACCGGTCCGAGTGCTTCAGATGCGCCCGATACTTTTTTTCCCTCACAGGACAGCAACACTACAAAATTATGTTCTTTTACAATATGATGCATTGTTTTACATTAAACTACACAAAAGTATATAGTTTAAATGTAACAACCTTGAAAATATTCAGAAGTAAAATGCAACATACTAGACAGGGTCAATTTTCACAAAATCAGAACCCCGAAGGCATTTTGTGATTATTTATATTGTACAACATTTCTAGGGGTATTAAGAGGTGCTGAATCCAAATCTGCTGTATATGAAGCTAAAAAATTTCCCAAAATGCCTCAAAATTGAGAAATTCAAAATGGCCGCCACCACCAGGCTTAAATCTATTTTTCAGTATATCTTTTTGAGTAAACAAGGTTCAAACATGAAATAAATGTGCTTTTGTAAGTTTTCCTACTTGGGCAATTCAATGCCATATTCAGATTTGAGATGTAATGTGAAGAAACTGCTTAGATATTGCAAAAATAGTTGTTTTTAACTATGAACTATTATTAACTAATTAATAATTAAGTTATTATTATTAATATTATCAGGCTACTTTTACTTACCGGTAGTTTGTATTTTGTTTTGAGGTCAAATGTGCTGTAATGCACTCCCCCACCTTTGCCCTCCCCAATATCACCCCACCCCTCCCCGAGCTTAGCCTTTCTCACACTTCTCAGAACGGCTGATCGGAAACATAAGACAGCTAACAGGTAAAGTCATGTCCAGTGTATATTTTCATAATGTGACATGGTTTCATAAACATCCCAAGGGGATCAATAACGTCTATCTATCTATCTATCTATCTATCTATCTATCTATCTATCTATCTATCTATCTATCTATCTATCTATCTATGTAGTTTAAATAATTGCAGTATATATTTTAGCATTTTTGATCACTAAAAGAAGCCTATTAGTGCGATTAGCTAGATGACATCAAAGTCAGTAAACTTAACACACTTGCTTTTACACTGACTGATTGGAGGAAAAACTTTAAATTTATTTCATTTAAAGGTGCTCTAAGTGATGTTTGGGTGACGTCACTTCTTGTTGACGCTTAAAGTATAGGCCTTAATCGCAAACACCGGAAGTAGCTAACCGCGGCCATATTGTTGACATGACATCTGTCCTGCCCATAGCCGCACGCAGATTTGAGTTGAGGGGAGCAGTAGCCTAATGGCTTCATCTCTTCGGTATCAAGAGAAGATAAGCTTGATTGGTGTGGACCCATATCAAATAGACCCACTAGTCTTAAGTAAAGAAAGATCCGTCCTTATTGCCAGCCGTAACTTATGCTGCCAACTCTCACGCATTCACCGTGAGACACACGCAATTGACACTTTTCACACGCTCTCACGCCCCACATAGATTTTCTCACGCACAGAAAAATCGCGAAGCAAAGAGGACACGGAGACTTATGATAATAAAAAAAATCTCAGCTCTCAGATTCTGTCACTTTTATTACGAAATTCAAACAATAAACACAGTTTTGGCGCTTGTAAATGTGACGCGACAGATCCCTAGCGGCCCGTGAACCGATCATCTCTAGCTAGTAAATAAACACGAATGAACACTGAAAGATTCAGTACAACTTACCGAAATGTATATTCCTCATTCATAATATCGACCAATCAATCAAACAAAGGGGTCAATAAAACAGTTGGAGAACAATTATGTCACATAACATTTACCTCAGGAAAGCCATTTGATGACCATAATATAGGCTATAGCACGTTAGTTGGCTAGAAAAAAAAGAGCTATAGAGAGTATTTAGCTAAGTATGTGTACTATATTACATATTTATTATATTTTTACTTATATCATTAAATAAAGTTGTTATTATAATTAAAAAAAACGCATTATATCTCTCTCTGTATGTTTACAGCATTAGGTGAGTTGTTTTTTTCTTGAGAAAAATGAACGCCTATCTTATGTAGCCTACCTAATATTTATCCAAATGAGTCAATATTAAATCAAATCACAATAATTGAATTGAATTGAATTGAAATAATAAAAAAAGCGTAACATTAGCTTACCAGAAATTGTACCATGTAAACATTGCAACATGTTGTCACTAAACCTAAAAAAATTCAGTTTAGTTACTAAAATGTTTTGACAATCACAATACACTTATTGTCATGCAATATTTTTTTTTTACATCCCCCCCAATCCCCCCTAACATGTGGTAAAATGATGGGAACAGACTTTGCTGTGGGGAGTTAGCTGAAAGTTTAGCCTATATTTATCCTAGCTAGCCACAAGTCTCTCCTGCGCTGGCTCAACTCCTCTGTTTCCTTCCCTTCACGTTTTCTGACAGTCAGTATCGCATAAAAACTAACTCCGGGGTTCTTATTGCTGTTGTTAGAACAGCCGTGTATTACATAACACACCATCGCGCTGTTTAAAAAAAAAAAATACAGCGATAATGCCATGGATAATACCGACGCTACCTCGCTTGTCAATTGACAGATTGACAGTTGCCGTGGTTTCTATGTCAACAACATGGCCGCCGCGAACATTGATGACGTAGATCGAATAAGAACTATTGTCAAACAAAACGGACACTAGCTAGACCCTCCCTCCTCCTCATCCGCACACTAACTCCCCAAACCCCACCCCAAATCCTTCTTGTCGGTTATTGGCTGGAACAGTTTGTTATTTTTCATGGTGCGGGTGAGCCCAGTTTGTTTTTGTTGCCGTTTGTGGAGAAATTGAATTTCTTGTATGAGATGTAGTTTATTTTTCTGATCTTGTTGGCAAAAGATACACTGCTTCCAATCTATTGGAGGTATTTTGCTCCTTAGAGTAACATTTTGCAGAGTTGGGGTGGATGCAGATGAACTTCGTTTGGTATCTATTGGTAACTTGGGCCACGGAGGTATTGGGCCGTGGGAAGCCTTTCAATAGAAAAAAAATAAATAAATCATGAAGGATTACTAAAAGGGATTGAATGGTTCAAGTAGAACAATACCCAACGAGATTTACATTTAAATAAATTAAAGGTGCTCTAAGCGATGTCACGCGTTTTTTAGGCCAAAACATTTTTTGTCACATACAGCAAACATCTCCTCACTATCCGTAGCTACCTGTCCCCTGAACACACTGTAAAAAAACGTGGTCTCTGCAGACACCACAGGCTCCACAAACAGCAACAAAAACAAACTGGGCTAACCCGCACCACGAAACACAACAAACTGTTCCAGCCAATAACCGACAAGAAGGATTTGAGGTGGGGTTTGGGGAGTTAGTGTGCGGATGAGGAGGAGGGAGGGTCTAGCAAGCCTCCGTTTTGTTTGACAATACTTTAAGCGTCAACAAGAAGTGACGTCACCCAAACATCACTTAGAGCACCTTTAAATGAAATAAATTTAAAGTTTTTCCTCCAATCAGTCAGTGTAAAAGCAAGTGTGTTAAGTTTACTGACTTTGATGTCATCTAGCTAATCGCACTAATAGGCTTCTTTTAGTGATCAAAAATGCTAAAATATATACTGCAATTATTTAAACTACATAGATAGATATATAGATAGAAACGTTATTGATCCCCTTGGGATGTTTATTAAAACATGTCACATTATGAAAATATACACTGGAAATGACTTTACCTGTTAGCTGTCTTATGTTTCCGATCAGCCGTTCTGAGAAGTGTGAGAAAGGCTAAGCTCGGGGGAGGGGTGGGGTGATATTGGGGAGGGCAAAGGTGGGGGAGTGCATTACAGCACATTTGACACATTTTACCTCAAAACAAAATACAAACTAAGTAAAAGTAGCCTGATAATATTAATAATAATAACTTAATTATTAATTAGTTAATAATAGTTCATAGTTAAAAACAACTATTTTTGCAATATCTAAGCAGTTTCTTCACATTACATCTCAAATCTGAATATGGCATTGAATTGCCCATGTAGGAAAACTTACAAAAGCACATTTATTTCATGTTTGAACCTTGTTTACTCAAAAAGATATACTGAAAAATAGATTTAAGCCTGGTGGTGGCGGCCATTTTGAATTTCTCAATTTTGAGGCATTTTGGGACATTTTTGAGCTTCATATACAGCAGATTTGGATTCAGCACCCCTTAATACCCCTAGAAATGTTGTACAATATAAATAATCACAAAATGCCTCCAGCACTTTGAATAAGCACATTTTCAGAAATTCTGCCTAGTCTATACGCAGTAATGCAGTAGTAGCCTAATATAAATGCAAAACCATTATAAAAACCCTGACAAAGAGGGTTTCCTGCAGAATACATACCTTTAGTTTTACTCTTGATACCTTAAGTACATTAGAGTATGCAAGATAATTTTCCTCAACTAAGGTTTGAAATATATGACTAGTAGTTTTTCCCCAATTAGTAATAGTAGTAACTAGTATTAGTAGTTATTAAAAGTACTTTTTTTCAGAAATATACTCTTTCTGAAAAAAATCTCAGTGACATGGCAGCCGTCGATTGAGTCAACCCTGCAAACCTGTTGGTAGACAACTTAGTGGATAGTGGAAATATGCCCTCAAACACTGTCCCACCAGCAGAGAGGCCTTACCAGAGAGGCCTTTCTCTATTGTGGCCATCCCGGTCCAGCAGCACCACCAGGGTCTCCCTGCTCAGCTGAATAAAAGTCTACATCATTTTTTTCTTATTTTATGTACTGTAAATTTAAATGTTTATGTTGATTTTTGATATGTTTAATGTATGTTGGAAATAGTTGGAAAAAGTACATTTACATAGCCTATAGAACAAATGATTTTCATTTACCAATAAAAAAATACAAAAAAATATATATATTTTTTTAAAAAAGGTATAGAAGAATTTGTTTCATGTAGAAATTATGACTGTCATTAAAAAATAAACAATGTCCAGAACAATTCATTCTCTTTTATTTACACATTTAAAGTTGCATAAAAATAAATGTACAGAATTTTTCTTTCCTTTTAAAAAATAAGTGAAAAAAAGTTAAACAAGAATATATAGAAAAAAATATATATTTTTCAATCATTCTCTCAAGAAGAGAAAACAGCCTGTCCATCCTCTCCCTACTCTCCTGTGCTCTCCTCGCCTCTGCCTCCCTCTGTAGTTGCATGTCTTCTCTGATCAAGTCCAAAAACTCGTCCTCTCTGTCTCGCCGCCTTCGTGCTGCTGCTGGTGCTGGTGCTGGTGCTGGTTCTGCTACCCCTGGCTCCTCCTCACCGTGGGCACCCACTGCTGAACTCGGCTCTGGTGTGTCCTCAGGGATTGAGGCAATGAGGACAGGGGAGTTGGTGCAATGCCTCTGTCCCAACACCTCATCCATGAGGACAAACCAGGGCCAAGTTTCAGCAGT
Source organism: Leuciscus idus (assembly GCA_021554675.1). Lineage (NCBI taxonomy): Eukaryota > Metazoa > Chordata > Actinopteri > Cypriniformes > Leuciscidae > Leuciscus > Leuciscus idus. Next base: position 25,562,433 of record CM038631.1, read on the forward strand.
GGGTTTCCTACTCACACCCTCACATGTCCCAGGACACTTGCAATCCTAAGGCAGAGCAAATTAACCATGGCTTGTTAACAACAACAGCACAATACATTTCAGCAAAGGTTTTTTTTTTTGTTTTTTTTTTGCCTGTATGGCCCAGCAGACCCATTTTCTCCAGAATAGCTCTAAAAAGGCAGAAAAGGGTACTTATGAAAAATATTAACACAGGGGTGCAATCTTAACATAAGTGCACTGTTAACACTGCAAAATATGACACATCAGGATATGCATACAAAATACTTCAGAAATCATATTTCTGGATATTCAAATTTGGTTAAAGCCTTTGTATACATAGCTTGCATGACAGCACTACAAAAACACATAAAAGTGAAACCCCATTGCCTTATCTACTGCTTTTCTTATTGTTGTAGGCTTTATAGGGTGAGTGATATTTCTTATAATACACAAGTGAGACAGACTAATGCAAATATTACAAATAGGTCGTTGTCTTACCTCCAAGCCACGCTGGCAGAGTTTTTCACCCCCGTAAAGAAATGCTCATTTTCAGACCGCAATTTAATAAATTGAGCTGTCTACTCCTAGCTCCCTGAAACAATTATTAAACTAATATTAGCACAAGTTTTGACTCAAACCACCTGACAAATGAAGCCACACAATGGTGACGATGACGAAGGAGTTAAGATGAAGTTTATAAGAAAGAAAAACTTGTGGCTTTAAACTGTGGTTTCGCTAGCTATTTGAGTAAATGAAAACATAATACTTACATTTAAATGTGAATTTGCCGTCCACCACCGAACTCTCGGCCGCAATTTTTTTTAATAAAAATGCTGTCGTCACCGACGCACAATGACTTATTGGGTAGGATAGGCCACTAAGGATCCATAGGCCCTGTCCAAAATGGCACCCTAAGCACTCGTGGTCTTCCTACGAGTCCGCACTTTCGTGACGTAATGCCGCTTTGACTATCGGGAAGAAGTCTGCTGCGGAGCCCGCATCAGTGCGGGCTCAGCAAAAGTGCGCATCGAGGGCGCATATCGACCGCAGAGGGGGCGCTCGCGAGCACCCTTCTGAGGCCTAAAATGACAAATGGGACACCCTACGGTCTCACGGACTTAACGGACACGCGCACGTGACAGCCATTGTAAGTCCACAAGACCGAAAGTGCCCGAAATATGAAGTGTGCCATTTGGGACAGGGCCAAAGTATCCTTTCTTTCACGGGGAAACGAAGGGTGCATTTGGCGTCGCTTTTGAATCAGGGTAGCCTTCGTCGCGCCGCGATGACGCAACCGGCCTTCGACGGATGCAGAATTGAATTGGGACATTCTTCGTTGTGACGCAATCAGCCTTCAAATATGACCTTCAGATGATGCAGCTTTGGCATTGACCTTATGCGCCAGAGAAACAAGGGCGCAGCCATCTTTAGAATATTGTCTTTGAACTTCCGTTTTTGCGGTCGCTCTGTGGCATTGCTGTCCAGGAGTAATTAGCTTTTGAAGTGGATTTACTAAATGTAAAGTTAACGAAAGTTATCATGAGGATTGTAATGTTTAAAGCAGATGTCTTATCAAATGTCAGGAGACCGGGAAGATTTTAAAACGAGCCGTTCATTCATAAATACGCAAGATCGTAGTGAAAATACAGACCGGAAGACAAAAGACAACGAGCGCAGCGCTGAAAAGGGGTGGGGCTACATAAGGTCTATAGCCTAAGCTTTAGGGTACATAACTACGGAGCCCCTGAAGGGACCTTTGCAAAAATAAAAAAATATACAGACTCTCGCGTGCTCACGAGAAACTTTCGAAGACATGAAAATACACACTCCGATCTTAAATGGTTGTTATTCAAGAATGCTTTGGAATATAGACGTAAGATTGGTCTTGTTTTAAAGGAGACATTTGGCAGATTTTTGTAGAAGTGAAATAAATTAATAAAGTGTAATATAAAAAAAGTTATAGAAGTTTGAGTTTATGAAAATTTAATTATTCATATTTTATATAAAATATATATTTTCAAAACAGGTTGGACTCTAAAACTACAAGAAAATTAAAACCAAAACTCTGAACAAGTTGTTTCAAATTTTAGGTTGATATATCAAAAAATTTGCTTTCAGTAAGATTTTGTTTGGGTGCAGTACCACACTTTTTCACTAGGTGACAACTATACTCCATTACTGCCCATAAGGGCACCTCCATTTCCATATGTGGTTTGAGTGATCTGAACCATATATTTCCTAAATTTTTATACAATTTATGAAGTAGACATCCTATTCAGAAGTAGTATGGGAAGTTTGGCAGATTTTGATATGAATTCAACCTCTAATAAACATAAAAAGAACACGTATGTGCATTATAGTTCGCTGCCACATCACAAATGGTGAATCTATTATTTTGTTCTTTATATTTAAAACATTTTAAGACCTTTCTTTCTAAAAAAAATAGTTATGGATGTTATCTTTTGAACTTTTGGCATGAAAACAAACTGAGGTTTCTACCATTCTTTCATGATTTTTCATGTTCATCGCTATTTGAAAATAAAGGTCTGAACACGCCTTAGGAGTATGAAAATAATATTTTTGGAAATTGATAAATTATGGCTCCTCTATAGAGAACAAAACGTGCTACTTTCTGTCAGGACTGTCAGTATTTGAAATGAAATGATAAAAAAAAAAATCTAAATAATTAATTAATAAGAAGTGTTGTAAGTCTGTTTTTAAATAAGTTGTTTTTTAAATAAAAGTTTTAGAGTCAGTGATATCTGATTGTGTGTATGTATTTTTATTGTACTTACCCTGTAACTTCATGGAACGAGAGGGTAACAGGCAGCATATTAATTTACAGCTCACCGGTCTTGTTTACCTTGCATCTACATCGAACAAGAGGGTAACAAGCACCACTTACCCTGTAACTACATGGAACAAGAGTATATTTCCCCAGTATTTATAAAAAAATTGTTTATAAAAATGTATAAAAAGTTTTAGTTTTACTTGCCTTGAAACACGGAAGACCAAACTTAATCAGTGCACTTTTGTTATCAAAAAGAATACTGTAAAAATGCACTGTGTCACATGTATGTTCAGTTTAGTTCAGTTTCTGCCTTGTCTGTATTAGTTCTAGTTAGTCACTATGGTTTCTAATTATTTAAGACTTGTCAGCTGTTCCTGTTTAGTTACCTCATTTGCCTTGTGTACTTATACTCCCCGTTCTGTTCAGTCCCTTGTCGGTTATTGTTTGTTTAAACATAGTGTGAAGTTTGTCATTGTATTAAAAGACTTTGCATCCATCACCGTCATGCACCTTTCTACAGCCACCAGATGCATTACAATATGTTCCCCGTAATAAATAAAAAAGGGTTACACTTTATTTTAAGGTGTCATTGTTACAGTGTAATTATATATTTAAGTACTGAGTAATATTAATCAACTGCATGTACTTACTATAGGGATAGGGTAGGATTAGGATTTGTTTGAGGGTTAGTTGCATGTAATTATGCATAATTTACTGTTATTACTATGGTAAGTTCATGTAACATATGTAACAAGGACACTGTAAAATAAAGTGTTACCAAAAAAAGCCTTTATGTATTGGTATACTATTATTACAAAAAGGTATGCAGTGTATGTTCTCACTAAATTGCTCCTAAACGTAAGATTGTTGCTTATCATAATGGTAGAATAAGTACCTCTTAGTTCTAAAATACTTACAGTATAAATAATTTGTTAATTTTCCTGCTTGTTACTAGCCTGGGAAAACCCAGACTACTTCCGGCGAATTTTAATTCTCTCTCCAGGATAGTCTGGAGAAGAGCCCATTCAAACTCATTTCTGTGCCGCCGAAATCGCGGCACCAATCAGAAACGTTTGGGGAGGGATTTACATGATGACGACAGCGCAGCGACGCTGAAGGAGATTTCATTACAAAGATGGATGCCGCCGTGGAACATCACTCATTCGAATCATAGACAGTATATAAACGAATCAGTTATCGCGTCTGTTTTGAGCGATTTAAACTTACCGTTTTCGTTAAAACCGGAGCTAAGAACAACACTCGAAGCATACGTCATCTCCTTCATCGATCTGATTGGTTTTATGACTATCCAATTGCGCCCAGAGGAATTTGAGCTACGTCGGTTGGTGACGCCCCATTGGAAATTATTTGTCTACATAGCTTCGCCAGACCCTACACTCAGTTTCAACTGAGAAGGGTCTGGTTTTAACCAGGCTAGCTTGTTACCCCTTTATTCCCCAAACTTTACATATTTTTCCCATCTATCTATAAATTACAGGAATGTCTTTCTGTCTGTCTGTGTCTGTTATTCGCATATCTCTCGAACCATTAGTCCGATGGATTTCAAACTTGACAGGTGTCTTGCTACGGGCACGAGTAAGTGCAGTGCCAAGTTTGACGTTGTTTGGATTGGAAATGCAAAAGATATCGGTAAAGATATCGGTAAATATATCGGTAAAAGAAGCACATAATGGCTTTTGCCGCTCTAGCCGCTGGCCACTCCCCCTCTCACACTGCACACTGAGTGAGCACAGCGCAGGCCACTCCCCCTCTCACACTGCACACTGAGTGAGCACAGCTGGCCACTCCCCCTCTCACACTGCACACTGAGTGAGAACAGCTGGCCCCTCCCCCCTCACACTTCACACTGAGTGAGAACAGCGCAGGACCAGAGACTGAGAGGGTCGAAGAAAGCAGCGAAGCTTAAGTAGCGTTTTCTCTGAGTTCACAGTGTAGCCTGCTCCCTGAGTCGTTGCGCTTATTAATCGTCGCACTTATTCATTTGTGGATGTTAACTGAATCTGTAAGTCAGCTACACTGTTTACTTCTGAATATTATATTTTATTCTGGTGCGCTTAACGTTATCGCTACAGTGTAATAGTAGCCTATGCTATTCACCAACTAAACATATCCTATTCAATGCGTTCACAGTCTCTTTCACGGCCATCATTTGAAGTAGCCTATTCTGTTTGCTCAAGCATGGCCTGGTCTCAATGCTAAGTTATTACTGTGTCATGCACGTTGAAGTTAGCCTGTAACTATGTGATGTTGAATATGCTATGTTAAATAGTTGCCCTGCCTATTCAACAGGATAGCTCATGTAAGCTATGCAGGCTTAAACGAGGTTAACTCTCCTCTTACCAATCGTGACGGCAAATCCCCATCTTTCCAGTGTAAGCAATCCTTACTTTTCATCATTGAACAACCAAGTTAGCTGTTTGTGTTCTCCTTTGTTGTGCTTAACGTTGTTTTATCGGTCGTTAACTGGATAGTAGTCAACAAGTCAAACATAGCCTGATCTCAATGCTAAAACTGGCTATTATGCTCTTAACTATTAACTGATTTTGCACGGGCACTGCACTAGTATACCTAAACGGACAAACTTTATAGGTACACTATAATTACTGAAAGTTATGTTGTAAATTAATTATTCTACATAAAAGTGGGCTCCCTTCATGGTGGCTGCCATGTCGAGATCAGGTTTTGGACATTTGGTTGTGAAACAATATGGGTGTTAAACAGGATTTTCTAAAATTACATTGGTCCGCTGAACACATTTGCTTTTGCTTGATGTTGCAAGTGTCAGAATGAAGTCCAAAAACACACCTGTTTCAGACAGTGAAACAAACAGTATTACTTAGTGCACCTTTAACTGTGAGATGGTTATACATGATGTCATTAACTGTATTTTAAGATTCCTTATTAACTGAGGCATTAGAGTATGAAGCCTTGTTTATACTTTTATCTGGCTCCGCAACGCACGGCAAGCCTCTTCTGACTGCGATCCTGCCCAAACGGACGAGGCGTTTATAATTGACGCGCTCGCCACTGTACTATTCTTTGAAACGACAGTGGGCAACTCAGAGTAATTGTCCTCCAATGAAGCAGTGGTGAGAAGACGTAAGGTACACACGTGAAGATGTTTGTTTTTATTACTCTTCACCAAACCCACGCTACAAAAGAACCAAAGAATTGTGTGAAACCCAGTAAACCTTTTGATTATTACTTGTGGCATTAGAACAAAATATATGGACATGAGAATATATGTATAAAACTAAATCAAACAACATTCTCTGAAATATTTTCAAATTTCATTAAACATTTTAATTTAATTTCATGAACATTTTTATTAAACATGGACCTTTATTTTCATCAAAAAGGCTTATTTCTGCTTTTGAAGGGTAATTTTGTAAATGTAGAGAAGCGCAAACTGGGTGTCGGTATAGATGACGGTGCAGACGTACCTGCTCGGCCAGATCTGGCTCGAAATTGGGCATCTTCGGAAGATGAGCCACATAAAAGTTAGAAAAAATGCCATGCACACCACCACGCAAAATTAGTTCACTCAACGCGCACGACTGCCCACACCGCGATGACATCTTTTTTTGTTGTGTACACCTTCGTGCTTGTGCGGACGCGGCCAGTATAAACCAGGCTTTACATTGGTCAGTTAACTTTTTTGTGCACAGAAAAGTGCTTTTAAAAGCTGGGGTCAGGAATTATCAGAAAGCTTAATTGAAATGCTTATAACATTTTAAGAAAAAAATATTCAAGTTTAATCCTGAGTAGCTTTTGTGCATTCCAAAGTTATTAGATATGAGTTTTTGATGTCCAGGTTTGGTACGGAGCGCCTATATGCACAGAAAGAAGACCTATTGCATGAAGTGCTGGAGCTGGAAGCCGAGAAGAATCTTCTAGCGAGTGGGGAAAATAAATACCAGGATGAAGAGCTCAGGAAGAGAGCACTGGAAGAATTCTCATCACTTGAGCCTGACAAATCCACTGTGCTGTCAGTAACAACAGCTCCACCTGCTGGTAAGGAGCTTTTAGTTTGGAAATGATTATAACCACATGTATCATTAGACAACATACAGCCTGAAGATAATTGCTTTTATTGCATCTAATTTAAACACATTTGTGTAATTTTTAACAGTGGTAGCAAGCCCAGAACCTGAAGAGCAGGAGGAGGCTGAGCTCACAGCTCCTACAGCCAAAAGGCCATGTCAGTGCTGCTGCCAAACCTATTCAGAGATCCTGAGCTTTCTAGAAAAGCGCTTTGAAGCAGAGCAGAGTCTGCGAGAGGAGGAGATGGCACTGAGAAGAGAGGAGCTAGAAATCCAGAGGAGTAAGATTGCCCTGGATCGAGAGCGTCTTGGAGCAGAGAGAAAAGAGCGGGAACGACGGTTTGAGCTGGAGAGTCAGGAAAGGCAGGTCATACTGGACTTGTTGAAAGAGAAGGTCCTAAAGAATGAACGGAACTCTGACTGAAATTAGAAGTTTTTCTTTTCAGTCTTTGATGTTGAACTCTCCTTCCAACCAATGCTAGCATTTCACTTTCCCTGTTTAATTTGATCTCCTTAAAGTATGAAAAGAATATAAACCTATAATAATATAGTATATATAGCATTTAATGCAATGGGTAAATGTCTTGAGATATGGTTGCATTCAATAAATCACCTGAGAGAACACTGACCCCAGGTTTCAAAGACAAGGCTTAAGCCTAGTCCCAGACAATAATGCTTATTTGAGCTGGTTAACTGAAAGCAATTTGCACTTACATATTTTAAAATGGGTCAGTGCCATTGTTTTGTCTCAAGATGCACACCAGTTATGTTTTTCTAAGGTACATTTATAAAAGGTACTCAAATCTCCTAATTGAACTAAGGCCTAATCCTGTCTTAATCTAAACTGTAACGAATGGACTTAATCCAAAATGCTCTAGACATCATAAAACCTTCCCCCTCTTCCCTGTTGTCATCGGCCCTCAAACCAGTTCTCTTCAAAGACCGTTATCACCTCTGCTCTCCTGAACGATCTCAGCAAGAGACTGTATCTGCAACCCTCAAAAGATAGCACAGCAGACCAGACGGCACGAGCCAGTTGGTCAAAGACTAGAGACAAACTTTCAATACACAAAGGACATTTACTCCATTCTTACCCACAAACTTTCCCAAATGTTTATAGTATTTCTCCTGTGTTTTATGCATGTCCCTATGGTTTATTAGTTATGACTAGTTATGATTCTTTAGTTATGTTAGAGTAACTTCAAATGTTGATATCCAAAGATGATGTATCACTGATTTAATGTCTTCAAATCCCCTTTCTTGGTATCAAAAGAATCATCTTTTGATTTTATAATAAATGGTGTACAACATGTTATGATAAATTGCATCATAAATGTTTGTACCATACTTTTGTGTAAAGACTGCACAAATTCTCCATGCCACCATGAACATGCAAATGGAAATAAGATAGAACAAAGACTTTCTTCCGTTCATCTTTGATTGGTCACCTCACCAAATGGTTGTGAACTGCTATGACCTTTAAGAGTGTCTGATTAGTACAGAACTTTGCTCAATCTCTTTGAGACAACATTTTCCTGTCTCCTTCTGGCAACTTCATCTTCAAGTTAACTTCTTTGGATTCAACGTGGACCAAGTTAATTTCTTTGGATTCAACGTGGACCACGCCAAGAACCCAAATGAACGCTTTTCAGCGCACTCCTGGCAAAATCATCAAGAATCTCAAGAATCTCCTGCATCTGGACTTGTTCAGCAACCAAAGTCAATGCAAGTACCTGTTCGCAGCCTTTAGATGCGTTTCTAAGTTATTGTGCCCCTTTAAGGTGACCCTGATACTTTTATGTTTCTCGTAGGTTGTGGTTAACTGATTGTAATCTTGCCATTCTGTTTTCTTCTCTCTCTCTCTTTCTTCACTTCACTTTTCTTTACTTTCTTGATTCTGTATACAATCTTTGCTTAGTTTAGTTGTGTGTGTAGCCTACCATAGTTTAGTTTATTAAACCATTATATCCACGCTTTATTGTCTCTGTGTTTGCCACTCACAAAAAGATCAAGGTCACTTAAACATCTTGATCTAGCTGTACATATGCTATTACCCTGCTAGTATTTTATTTACTTTAGTTGGAAAAAGTTTATTCTTTCTTGGCCAGGAAGATAATTTATTTCCTAGAATTGATAATTGATTGTACTTTCCGTTCATTGGATGAACTGATTCAATAATTGTACTATTAATTCTGCTACAGTCAATTCTGTAACTAATTAAAATATTTATAATTAATTAATTAATAATAAATTCGTTATGATTAATTATATATATATAGTATATATCTTTTGAGCTAATTTGCTACAAAGCCCGGTCAGTGAATCCAGGCCTGAATTTAGTAACTGCTGTAATTGCTTAATTTTAGATGCAGTAATGGCATGATTAGATTATTGGGCTGATTGAGATAATTGCTTATTCTGGATTTGCACAGTTGCACTATTGTGCCCTCATAGAGCCATTATGGAACTAAACTGTTCAAGGTGTTACATAAAAAATATCTCATGTTTCTTCTGTATCAGGACAGGTATGTTTTCACACTGATATTTTATTCACTTGCCTACACTGGCCGCATTGTACTTAAAGCTGTGTGTAACTGAAGCTATTACAATTGTGAAATACCACTGAATACAGAGGCTGTTGCAGAACATTTGCATTTACACTCTGTTCAAGGTGTTACATAAAAAATATCTCATGTTTCTTCTGTATCAGGACAGGTATGTTTTCACACTGATATTTTATTCACTTGCCTACACTGGCCGCATTGTACTTAAAGCTGTGTGTAACTGAAGCTATTACAATTGTGAAATACCACTGAATACAGAGGCTGTTGCAGAACATTTGCATTTACACTCACCTAAAGGATTATTAGGAACACCATACTAATACTGTGTTTGACCCCCTTTCGCCTTCAGAACTGCCTTAATTCTATGTGGCATTGATTCAACAAGGTGCTGAAAGCATTCTTTAGAAATGTTGGCCCATATTGATAGGATAGCATCTTGCAGTTGATGGAGATTTGTGGGATGCACATCCAAGGCACGACGCTCCCGTTCCACCACATCCCAAAGATGCTCTATTGGGTTGAGATCTGGTGACTGTGGGGGCCATTTTAGTACAGTGAACTCATTGTCATGTTCAAGAAACCAATTTGAAATGATTCGAGCTTTGTGACATGGTGCATTATCCTGCTGGAAGTAGCCATCAGAGGATGGGTACATGGTGGTCATAAAGGGATGGACATGGTCAGAAACAATGCTCAGGTAGGCCGTGGCATTTAAACGATGCCCAATTGGCACTAAGGGGCCTAAAGTGTGCCAAGAAAACATCCCCCACACCATTACACCACCACCACCAGCCTGCACAGTGGTAACAAGGCATGATGGATCCATGTTCTCATTCTGTTTACGCCAAATTCTGACTCTACCATCTGAATGTCTCAACAGAAATCGAGACTCATCAGACCAGGCAACATTTTTCCAGTCTTCAACTGTCCAATTTTGGTGAGCTCGTGCAAATTGTAGCCTCTTTTTCCTATTTGTAGTGGAGATGAGTGGTACCCGGTGGGGTCTTCTGCTGTTGTAGCCCATCCGCCTCAAGGTTGTGCGTGTTGTGGCTTCACAAATGCTTTGTAACTGAGAAGATTGTGAAATACTCAGACCGGCCCGTCTGGCACCAACAACCATGCCACGCTCAAAATTGCTTAACCTGTTAAGCTTCACCAGTGCGTCGGCGCACTGAAGCGTTTTTTATTTTTTTTCAGTTCAAAGTTACTATCAGATTAAATGTTATACTTTGACAAACTATACATCATTAAAAAGATATAAGACTCAAGTTTCAGTATTTGACCACTATTGTATTCTGAGAAACTTATAGTGACAGTTATGTCTTAATTTGTGTCAGGAGTTATGAAATGAAAAAATGCGTTGATACCTTTAATATGAATTATGAGCGTCAGCTGGTCCATTCATAAAAAAACTCTGTGCTGTCGTCATGACAGTGCTTCACAAAACAACGTCCCTCAGGGCTTTTAGCTCAAAAATGTGCAGACTTGGAGAAATATTGATATATTCTCATAGATTCACATCATATTTCTATAGACAGGAATAATATTTATTGAATTTATACCCAAATGCGTCGATGTAATCATTATGAGCGCTTCTTACTGAGATGTGCTGTGTTTTAAATTCATACCAATAGCCTGAGGGCGCTATATGCACAATAATACTCCATATATGGAACATGAAGAAGAGGCATAATCATGTGACCTTCAAGGACGTCACTGATAGCAGCTACACACAAAACACAGAGATCGCTGTAATATGCAGATACAGACGTTTTGAAGACAATAAACTTGATTGCAAATGATATTTGATTTGCCTGTGTTCTTCAAGCAATGCCAGGTATTTTTATAATAATAGATTATATTTATAATGTAATGCTAATCGATATAGACTTTATCATTGTACATAATTCTATAAATAATATATTTTCTGTCTGATTTTTTTTTATCTGAAGCCAAATTAGATCACAGAAGATTATTTAAAACACTCGACTTGCGTTATAAAGTACGTTTGGAGCACAAACATGGTTTTAATCTCATAAATGGTCGTGTATTGATGGTGTGCTAAGCTAACATGCTAGCTAGGCCCAAAATAAAGTAATTTGACATGATCTTGAAAAACATTTAACTAAATACTGAGTTTTAGACTTATCATTTTCAGATTTTAAATATAACATGGTCACACATGTGGCTTTAGCTGCAGTGCATTTCTAGATTGCTACAGTGCCCACTTCAATTTTATTTTCATGAATATGTTTCATAAAAATACATTTCTAATAACTTTACAAAACTTTGAAGCTATTTAAAAAATGTTTTTTTTCATTACGACAATAATTACACATTTATAATAATTCAATAATTCACAATAATACTCCATATATGGAACATGAAGAAGAGGCATAATCATGTGACCTTCAAGGACATCACTGATAGCAGCTACACACAAAACACAGAGATCGCTGTAATATGCAGATACAGACGTTTTGAAGACAATAAACTTGATTGCAAATGATATTTGATTTGCCTGTGTTCTTCAAGCAATGCCAGGTATTTTTATAATAATAGATTATATTTATAATGTAATGCTAATCGATATAGACTTTATCATTGTACATAATTCTATAAATAATATATTTTCTGTCTGATTTTTTTTTATCTGAAGCCAAATTAGATCACAGAAGATTATTTAAAACACTCGACTTGCGTTATAAAGTACGTTTGGAGCACAAACATGGTTTTAATCTCATAAATGGTCGTGTATTGATGGTGTGCTAAGCTAACATGCTAGCTAGGCCCAAAATAAAGTAATTTGACATGATCTTGAAAAACATTTAACTAAATACTGAGTTTTAGACTTATCATTTTCAGATTTTAAATATAACATGGTCACACATGTGGCTTTAGCTGCAGTGCATTTCTAGATTGCTACAGTGCCCACTTCAATTTTATTTTCATGAATATGTTTCATAAAAATACATTTCTAATAACTTTACAAAACTTTGAAGCTATTTAAAAAATGTTTTTTTTCATTACGACAATAATTACACATTTATAATAATTCAATAATTCTACATTTACAATAAACTACCAGGTGTCAGCTTTCAGATGAGATCATACTTGTGCTTTTAGTGCAAAGGGTTCATGAACTGTATCTGTTTCAGTTTGGGTATGTCATTTCTGGGGATTTTTCAAAAGTGGCGTTGCAGCTTAACAGGTTAAATCACCTTTCTTTCCCATTCTGACATTCAGTTTGGAGTTCAGGAGATTGTCTTGACCAGGACCACACCCCTAAATGCATTTAAGCAACTGCCATGTGATTGGTTGATTAGATAATTGCATTAATGAGAAATTGAACAGGTGTTCCTAATAATCCTTTAGGTGAGTGTACATTTCATCAGAACAAGTTTTTTTGGTAAAATGTTGGCAGACCTTTATCACTTAACCATAAAGCTAAAGCTAATTTACAGTTTAAGATCTTGTAACATTTATTCTCCTTATAAGAGGGGGTAAGTGATTGTGTTATTAATATTTTTTCTTCCAAGTAACCTGTTCCCAGAGATAATAATTAATGCCACTTTTGGTTTATGTGTAGACCATTTTGGTTTTCTTCTGCATTTAAATCTTTGTTGTGTAATGTTGCAAAGTTGTGTAATGTTGCAAAGTTGTGTAAGTATAGTTTAACTTTATTAAAATGTCACCTTTAGTTCGAATTGTGCTATTGTGCTAATTGTGTTTAATATACAAGGGAAGTAAACAGGGGGAAAGGACAGACAAAGCTACATACAATTCTTCAATGTTATTAGTTTCATCCACTTTTTTACGAAAAAAGTTAAGAAAAATTACGAAAAAGCGTAATGGTTGACTTAGACCGTGTGTGCCTTGGTAACAAATCACATTAAAGCCTTGATGTCATTGAATTTTGTTCAGAGTTGTGTGACATTAGGTAATGTATCAGATTTTTAAATGTGAACAACTCTACATATTTAGTTTCTGCAGTATATGAAGATTTGATGGTGCAAATGGTTGCTGTCAGTGAAAAGGTTTACTACCAGTGTTTGTGAAAAATATCCTGGAGGCAGCTTTTGGGGTAGAAACGAATGGAGGCATGGACCTGGAAGCAGTATTCCTTACATCACGACTTACGGTCCGGTCACTTTAAGTACGTTTGACTCACTGACTTCCTTCCACTGGTGGAACCTTCACATTTGGTTAAACTTGATGTGGCGCTGCGCAGACTGATCAGTGTTTGACATAAAAGTATGGCAAGAGCGATTTGAAAACATATGGCGCCGTCTGCTCTCTAATTGCTCGCTCTGTGCTTTGATGTCATTCACCGATCGGTCTGTGAAGCGCTGCTTAAAGTCGAGGGCAAACTCCACTCATTCCAATATAAATCCATATGATCTGGAATTTCCTATGAGGTCGAAAGATTTCCCAATGCAGATTTTACTATGGCCCTGTTTACACCTGAGGCCTAGCTATAGCATGATCGTAGTTGAACAAACTCAGGATTAGTTTCAAGTTGACAAAACCAAACCAATTAAATCAGGCTTTGTTTGTACCATGACGCCGATCATCAACTTTCTCTGTCAACTCAGGCTTTGATCCTGAGTTCATGGAGCACGTGCACATGAAAGTGTGACATCAGTAGTGAACAACCAATCGCATGACTTGAAACATAGAGAAACTGCAATTCACTTCTCGTGAGAGAATCATTGAGATTCATTTCTCTCTTCTGCCGAAGATTAAAGGGGACTTCGTATGAAATATTCACTTTTACATGGTAAAATGTACATGTTTTACATGGTTTGAATATAAATGTGTAAAAATTAATTCACTCCTTTTTTTAATCCCCCAAAAACCTAAACAGTGTCAATTATCAAGCCTCAGTGACATCTCAGTTATTACACAGATGTTATTCCTCAATAACAACCACCCCCATACTAATTTATGTGGCGAAATGCTATGTAATAAGTGGTAAGACTGTATCGTATCCCATAAATGTCCATCTAGTTTGAACATGCCGCTTGCTAGCAACTGCTCTCTCCGCGGAATCTTTTTGTTTAAAGACATAATAAAATATTCAGACTCTGAAGTAGCCTTGTAATAAGCTCCACTTCGCGTCAGAGTCCTCATCACCCTGTCTGGGTTATTCTGAGATAACAACCGACTGGATGTACATTATACCTCAATTATATTGCTAGTAAATGTACAGTAGGTCTGCATTGTTTGTGGAATGTGCTTTACTGCGAAGGTACTAGTCACTGCAGGGTGTATAAAACTACATTTAAGATTACACTAATGTTAGGAAGTCAATATTTCATTTCTGGAAGTCAGGCTAAAAGAGCAAGCACTGTTACTGCATTCCTGGCATGGGCCAGACCCTTCAGTCACCTCTCAGATATTTAATACAGACATTAAAGAATACATGAAAAGAACATTTCAGTAATCACACTGGTAACTTCTATAACAAAGTAAAATCGCACAAGCCTAGAGAAGTAATTCAACTCATTTGATATTTAGAAGGAAAAATACTGAATAATACCTTGATTATAATCACTCATTAGATATACATTAAAGTAGCAGTGGATTCCAGAATCCCCCCCTTCACTAAAAACTTAATTGTAATATAATACATATTTAATTCATTAAAATGAGAATTTATTTTTTTTTAAATTTTTTTTTACTAACATTCATTAAAAAAAGCGTTATATCATCACAGCAGTCATAAATCATTACAATACAAGACTAAACTGGCAGCGATAGAAAGAACACTTTAGTTTTTATTTTCAATAAACAACATACAATATAACACAATATTTATAATTAAATGATAAATTTTCTCTTTATTCATTAAAATGCATACAATAATCATTACAATTCAAGTCTTGTCATAACTGGTAAAACCTGAAAGCCAAAGAAAGTAAACTTAAGTATTAGTTTGTTTGTTTTTTAACAATATATTTATTAAATGTTTTACCCTGTTCTCCCTGTTTTTTTACCCTGTTATCATTAGGTATTAGGAATGTTATCATTAAACTTGTGCAACTTAACAGGAGTTATGTATGTCCGCATCAGCCATTTGTACTATATGAGTTTTAAGCTACTGTTGACTGTCTTCATCTGAGCCTCCTTACATGCCTCATTCCAATCTTCTAAAGATATTTCATCATCTATATCTTCTTTCCATAATCTTAGTTTTGATTCTGAGGATTCATCAGAACCAGACACAAACAAGTCATACAAAGATGAAATTAAAACTTTATCATAACAATGTCCTATAATTACTGCCTATAATGGGGAAATTACAGGAATATCTAACCCTCTATGAAACGTGACCAAGAGGGGTTTAAATGCAAATATTTACATGTATCAAACCAAATATCAATCATGTTCAACACAATAGGGTTATCTGTGTTTTTCCTCAAGTATTTGCGGTCTGCTGAATACAGGTATAGGTGCAATGGTAGTCTTGGTGTAATAGAACAGGCTTCCAAATCCATCCAAGCAGGAGAGCTTTCAGATGAAAAATAAAACATGATGGTACGCAGCTGAGCTGCCCAAAACATCCATTGGATGTTTGGAAATTTAAGGCCTGCTCGGTCAAATGGTAGGTATAATAAAGATAGACGTATACTGGGACGTTTATTTTGCCAAATAGAATTGGTAAACAATTTCTTAATTCTAGTAAACAAAGATGAGGGAGGGAGCAGGGGGATATTCTGGAACAAATAGAGAAATTTAGGGAATATATTCATTTTTAGAATATTTATCCTACCAATCATTGAGATGGGTAAATAAGTCCAACGTGCTACTGATGAGGTAGTAGCTTCCAGAATTGGGCCATAATTTATCTGAGGAATCTTATTCACCACAGGGACAATTTTATACCCAAATATGTAAAATTATTAGTTGAATTGAAGGTAGAAGCATAACCCTGGCTATTTTTCCTCTCTGATTCATTAAGATTATGGATGATTTTGAGTGATTAACTTTATATCCAGATATTTTCCCAAAAGTTTCAAAGAGATCTAGGAGTGCAGGAACAGAACTGCTCAGGTTTTTCAGTAGCAAAATTACGTAATCTGCGAATAGTGCTATTTTATGTTCCAGGTGACTTTCTCGGATTCCATAAATGTCACTGTACATCCTCACCACTATGGCAAAAGGTTCTATTGCAAGGATAAATAATAATGGTGAAAGAGGACTTCCTTGTGGGCAACTCCTAGAGATGTTAAAAGGTTTAGAGACCACATTATTGGTCAATACTTCTGCGGTGAGCCCAGTACAGGGCAATCTAACAGGGAAATCTTGACAAAATGTATCCCCAAAGCCAAAGCGGGTGAGCACCTCAAATAGGTAGTGCCATTCGATGCAGTCAAAGGCCTTCTTTGCATCAAGAGAGAGTAAAGCCGTGTCTTTCTCCCCTTTCTGGCTATGTAAAATATTGAGCACTTGTCTGACATTATGAAAGCCCTGTCTACCTTGAATAAATCCATTTTGGTCCTCTCCCACCACCCGAGGAAGCAGGCCCTCCAATCTTCTTGCAAGAACTTTGCTAAATATTTTTGTATCTGATTTTAAAAGGCTGATTGGGCACATGTTTTCACATTTTGTGTTTGGTTTTCCCAGTTTTGGAAGTAAAGTTATTAGGTCACTTCTCATGGATGTGAGGAGAAGACCATTCCTGAAAGACTCCTGGAACATTTCCAAAAGGGGTGAAATTAGACAAAGGGGAACTGGAGCGCTGCTGGTATCCCTTGTATCCTCTGGTGCTCGTGGAAGGGTTAAATGTTCATAAAAAAGAATTTGGGAAAAAATCCAGGTCCAGGCACTCAGTAGGATGCAAAAGTTAAAAAGCCTTTATTATTTTAAAAGGCTAAAGCATTAAAAACACCAACGCGTATCGGCCCACTGGCCTTCATCAGGGTGTTGGTAACAAACAAACAGAATCAAGCCATACTTATAGTTGCATTGATTTCAGGTGTGCCACTCTGGCACTTGCAACACAATTTCTTTGCCACTAGAGGCAATAGTTCAGGTCATGTCTAATACCAGAGGTTAAACCAAACAAAACCAAATGAGACATCTCCAAGTGGAAGAACAGGAGTGACACTACTGCAAACATCCAGTGAACTCCACACAATATGCACCAAAAGTCAATAAACCAGTTACACATCATAATTCTTAATTCATAGTCAAGATGGTTCTAAAACAACATGAATAGTGTACAAAAATGGCAATTGGGTCTATTACATTCAAAAACTAGTCATCATTTACGAACAGCAATATACTGTCCCTATAGAGACACAACAATTATAAAAAGGGTGAAAGGTCAAAATCTTCATTTAGACCTGGATGACTAGTGGCCCTCAAGATCCAATATGTCTCCCTCTGTTTAAGTTGTTTGATTATATCCCCACCCCTGGCATCAAGGCGAATAGCCTCAATGCCCACTACTCGTACGGTCAAATCCCTCCCATGTTTTGCATCTATATAATGTTTGGCCATTGGATAATTCAGTTTTTTCAATTTCCAGTCCGGATGGCATACCTATGCTCAGCTACCCTGTCTCTCAGTCTCCTTTTAGTGAGGCCTACGTAAAAGCAGTCACAAGTACACTCTAATCGATAGACAACATGGGTAGTATTGTAATTTATAAAACTGTTAATAGTGTAAGTCTTATTACTGAAAACATCCATAAATTTAGCAGTTTTAGCCATATTCTCACAATAATTACAATTACCACAAGGAAAGTTTCCCTTGGGTTGACGAAGTCAAGTTTCACGTTTAGGAGCAGGGAGGTAACTTCTTACTATCTTGTCTTTAATTGTAGGGGCCCTCCTAAAGCTGATCCCAGGGGGTTCCGTGAATATTTCCCGTAAAGTCGGGTCACATTCAATAATTTTCCAGTTTTTCTTAATAATGTATTTAATCTGGACAGCCTCCTTGCTATAATGAGTGACAAAGTAGGGTTTCTGAGTTGAAATTATTTTGGACTGAATTTTTTTATAATAGGTATGCCATCTGGACCTGCCGCTTTTCCAGCCTGCACACAACTAATTAGGGGCCAAGCACCTATTGTAATCGTTAGTGTTCTTATTCTTCTTTTTCTTCTTCCGACTGGGAGTCTATGACAGCCCATAGAACCGCTTGCGGGAAAGTTATGAAATTTGGCACACTGATAAAGGACAGTCTGAAAAGTCACCATGGCAAATTTGGAGTCTCCAACTCAATCCCTCTAGCGCCACCAACTGTCCAAAGTTTCACTCATGTTTATGCTAATAACTTTTGAACCACAAGGGCTAGAAACAAAATTCGTCATGGAAATGTTTCCGCCATTTAGAATTTTCTTCCTAGGCCGTTGCTCCGATTTTCACGAAAATTTAACCAGATCATCTCCAGACCATGCAGACAAAAAGTTATGGAATTCAAGTTGATTCATCAAACCGTTTTTGATAAACCCACGAACAAATTTTATGTAGCGCTTGCGAAAACAGATGTAAGGCTGTATCTCTGCAACGCTTTATCGGATTCAGACCAAACTTGGTACATATCGTCACAAGCATGACCTGGGGCTACATGCTGCGTTTCGGCGCAGCGCCACCTACTGATCCGGAGATATGAAAAATGGCTATTTTTGCTTATAACTTCTGAACAGTTTGTCCAAAAAATCATAAAATTGGTCTCGTTAGATTCAGGGTAACATGCCGAGTCGACTAATATCCAATTTGACCATATCGGCCATTTTGACTGTCGGCCATTTTTAATTTTGTGCTAAAATGCTGTATTTTAAGAACGCATGAACAGATTGTTACGAAACTTGGTATGGGTCATCAGCACGATGTCCTGAAGGAGCCTGAGAAGTTTCGAAACAGCGCCACCTAGTGGAATTTTTTTTTTTTCAAATGCTTATAACTTTGGGTGTGGTCGACTTTTTTTTAACAAGACTCATCTCATTAAACTCCTGAATCCTTTCCGAGTCCTACGATACCAAGCATGCTAGTTTTCGCCTTACGGTTTGTGTAGCGTTGTGATTTAGCGCTTAAAGGCACAATATGTATTTTTTTTTGCTTTAAAAATAGCAAAAATCACTATATCTATGTTATATTTTTTTTAGTTGAGTACTTACATTATCCCGACTGTTTCCAACAACTTTCAAACCAGGAGAAATTTTAATTTAATTTTTAGACACGGCACGTTTCTTTATTTCCGCTTTGTCGCAGTCAATGGCGTCATATCCGCGTTGTCTCTGGTTTCCGCTCGTACTGCCATGGTAACCAGAGCTATGAACCAGAGCCCTCTGATAGTAACCAAGGCGACAGACGTGGACAATGTAGTTCGCAATGTCTATTTGCACGCTGTTGTTGTTTCGTTCAAACATTATGGACCATGGCAAGCAGACTTTGGATAAAAAATGAGAACTAAAACGAGAATCAATATCAGCGCGGTGTTTTCGAGATGCCTAGAGCTCCCAAAGACAGTATTTAAACGAGAGCTCCACGTCCGAGACTTCGACCGCTCCTACATGTACTTTATTAAACAGGTGAGCACATTTACATAAAACTAATCAATGTTATATAGTTCAACAATGATAAAATGTTATAATATGATCTGTATGTTATTCTAATGTTGATGTAGCTTACTGCTAGTCTCATACAGATGAACAACAAACTAACACATACATTTCAACACATTGAAATGCAGTTTAGTGTGCTAAATGTAATGTTAGACCAAGTGAAACAGCGCTGCATTACCTCACAAGTTTCATTTGTCTAATAAACTGACCTGTGAGTAGTAATTCTGCACTTGCGCAGGGCTGGACTGGCCATCGGGCATACCGGGTTTGCCCGGTGGGCCGACGTGCTTTTTGGGCCGATACATCTCATACTCATACATAATAATTTATTTTATTTTATTTATTTTTTTACGGCCCATAAAATGTGTACATCGGCGGCCCATTCGTTTTGTTTTGTTTTGCTTAATTGGCGGCGCTGGGTTTGTGCCAGTGTAATGCAGTGGTCAAAAAAAGTCAGTGTTAGTTTTTTTTTTTCTGACAGACCAGCCCATGAAACACGTAGATCAGCGGCCCATTGGTTCTTTTCTTGATTGACACTGGGCTGGCCCAATCACAACTTTAAACGAGTGAGCGAGCGTGCAGCAGTGTCAGTGTGTATAGACCAACGCTACTTTTGCGTCATCGAAGGGTAACGCCCCTTTTTGGGGGAAAACAAACGGATTCCCCTGAGAACAGAACTCGCTCTAGATCTGCAAAGTTTCTTGATAGCAAAAATGGCACAAACATACACACTCTCTTTGCCGGCCGAGGACCGTGAGCGGTATTTAAAGAAGCTACTGGATACGGGGTTACAGAGGTGTCCCTTTGAAATGGTCGAAAACTGGATTAATGACCCCACGCAGTGGCCAAATATGGACTATTCAGACATCTAAGTTACCACTATCTCGTGGAATCACCAAGTAACGTTAAGTAGCCTATTTTTTTTTTTTTTTTTTGTCATTAACACCCTCACAGTATGACAAACTAGACGATGAGGCCATGTCAATTAGGAGTCGGTGGTTTAACGTTACTTGGATCATATTTCACTTGATTTAAGCTATTGACAGTTTTGTTGTTGACTACTAAGTTAACGTTGGTTAGAAAGACGAAGCTGCTATCAGCTACGTGATTAGCTCTCACTAAAGTGGACTTTTTTTGCCGTACACTGTAAACCTTTTTACAACTTTTTACAACTTTCTAAGTCCTAGACCTTTCTAGACACAAGCCAAGAAACCAGCCAAGTCCACTTTAGTTCTAGCCTGCCACTATTTCAACAGTAAAATCATTTAACAGCCAAGGTAGCGTGCCTAGTGAGAGCTAATCACGTAGCTGCTAGCAGCTTCGTCTTTTTAACTAGTAACGTTATAGCTAGTCGACAACAAAACTATGTCAATAGCTTAAATCAAGTGAAATATGATCCAAGTAAACCGCCGACTCCTCTTGACATGGCTTCATCGTCTAGTTTGTCATACTGTGAGTGTGTTAAACTTAATGACAAAAAAATAGGCTATACTTACTTGGTGATTCCACGAGATAGTGGTAGATAGTCCATATTTGGCCACTGCGTGGGGTCATTAATCCAGTTTTCGACCATTTCAAAGGGACACCTCTGTAACCCCGTATCCAGTAGCTTCTTTAAATACCGCTCACGGTCCTCGGCCGGTGTCATGCCGAAAAGTGATGGTCTGCCGAAAATTGATTGCATTATTTATTGCAATAAGTAGAGGCTTCAATCATTTTGTTGTAAGTAGAATACTGCATTTTATGAAAGAGAGGTGTGGTGGCAAAGAGAGTGTGTATGTTTGTGCCATTTTTGCTATCAAGAAACTTTGCAGATCTAGAGCGAGCGAGTTCTGTTCTCAGGGGAATCCGTTCGTCTTCCCCCAAAAAAGGGCGTTACCCTTCGATGACGCAAAAGTAGCGTTGGTCTATCTGTCAAAATAGTCAGCGAGATGGAGAAGAAACGCAAGGATTGTGCAGAGAAATAGCGTGAAAAAATTGAACCAGGCCCTTAAAGCAGACAATGTAAACTGTGTCAAAATATATGTTTTCTGCCCTTCATCAGCTCCAGTGATGATGATGATAGTGAGGAGGATCAGGAGAGAGATGAGAAAGTGTAGAGCCTGCGGTAAGCAGAACTACTTTCAAAACACTTAAGCTATGTCATGATCGAGTGTAGGAACCCATAACCCAGTTACAGATTATTTCTACATCTGCATAGTTGACGATTACATAGACAGTATATAAAGACGATTACCGCAATTCACTAGAAATTTAATGATAGGCGTTTGTAAACCATGTTTTCCGCCAAAATAAAAGCTTGATGCAGTTTGCGTCAAAATAAAAGATCATGTGCTTATCTCTTTCAAGTATAGAAATTGGTACAAAACTAATTATGAAAGTTTCCTTTATTTTTTAGTGCATTTGTTTTACAAAATATGGCTATTACTGTCATTGGATTAATATTATAACTATTATTATGTAGTAGGTGTAATGTAAATAGACACTGTAACTAAAAGAGGTTTGAATTTTTCGTTTAATTTGCACACTGAATATGGGTTGGAGCTTTTCATTTTGAACTCTCAAAGTGCACCAGATTGATGAATTTAACATTAAAATGCACAAAATGTTCTCACGGGGGGGCATGCCCCCGTACCCCCCCAGAAGAACCAAGGTCCACCCACCACAGTTTTACCAAAAATCCTGTGAGAAACACTGGTATTGCTATGCCATTGCCGCTTATAGCTTGTTTTAGGATTCAGTACTGTGGAGTAGTTCAACTGTATTAATTAATAAATGTCAAATTTTCACTCGTTCCTATACTCACTCTTTACATGGCATTAGTGGTTTTAAGGAATAGGAGTTGGTATGCATATAATTAAGGGCGTGCAAAGATGGGTGGTGTTTATGATCATATAGTGGGCCAGTCTGGGCCAAAATGCCCGGGCCGATTTTTTGTCCCAGTCCAGCCCTGCACTTGCGTGTAGTTCGGTAGAATGAGATGTCCATTCCTTTTATATCCGCGGGAGTCGCGTCGCGTGTGGAGCTGATAGCTGTCTCTTAGCAATCCCGAACTGCTTCATATCACAGTCATGATAAAAGCATCGATGTATTCAGTCATCCATAAACATTATTAGATCGGTCGGATTGACGTTGATGACAAGATCCATAATTCTTAGCATGTGTTGCGTCATCAAACTATGCCTTTGTTATTGTAAGACGTTAGCGACCCCTAGTGGAGAAAAAAATTCCATACTGTACGTTTAAAAAACATTTGGCGATATCTTCGAAACCGCTAGTCCGATCGAGACGAAACCACCGTCAGAAGTTTGGAAACATAGGTCAATAGATAAACACCACTTGCCCAAATGCGAAAATATTGATAGTAAGGGGTAGTAAAATCCAATCAAAGTCACGTGTCAGTCACGTGTTTTTTCATATAAATGTCTATAACTCCGAAGTGAATTGAGATATCTTCACCAAAATTGACACACATATGTATGGGCTCACTCTGAGGACACATAAAAAAAATGGTGGGACTGAGCCTCTTGGTGGCGCTATAACAGAACAAAACATGAAATTCCCATTGACTTCAATACAGTTTTGTGAAATAAAATGCTATACTAAACAAATGCATTGGTGTAATATTACAAAACTCAGAATGTGCCATCAGCACCATCCCCTGAAGGTACCCAAAATATTTCGAGACAGCGCCACGTAGTGGTCAAAAGTTATAACACAATTTCCAAAAAGGCTAATAACTTTTGAATAAATCTACCTATTTAAATGGCACTGGTCTTAATAGATTCCTTGGGTCAAGCCGAGAACATAGATACCAAGTTTTCCTCATTTGGCTGAACTTCCATTCCGCCATTTTGATTTTCATTCAAAACCTACTTTTTCGAACTCCTCCTAGACCGTTTGTCCGATTTTCACCAAAATCGAATCGTATCATCTCCAGACTGTCCCGACTAAATGGCACGTTATGGATTTCGTGCCGATAGACAAAACCGTTTTCGTATAACACAGCAGCAAAGTTGAGGCATGATGCCAAAAGGACTATTCAGGCTTTATCTCTGCAATGCCTTGCCATATTGACACCAAACTTTGTATTTGTCACTTCACTTTGACCACATCATATCAGTTTTGTAGCTGCGCCACCTATTGGTCGACAGTGATAATCCATTAAATCATATTTTAAATTACTTTAAAACTGATGATTTTTCAGCCATTACGCCTACAATCCTCTTTAAATGTCTTTAATTGCTCATTGTTGCAGTTGGTCTGACACTTTCAGAAATGTTGGCATGTCTTGTCTTCTTATTCTGCATGGCCCCGGTAATTGCTGCTTGCAGCTATATTTGATTCTGCGATTTCTACTTTTGTTAAATCTCCATCTATTGTTCTACTTTCGTCTTCTGAAATTCTAGGAATATTTAGGTTGTTTAAGAATTGTGACTGCTTATCGAAACTGGGGGTACTCTCAGAACTATAAAGTTTCTCATAAAATAGCCTGAAGGCCTCAATTTCTGTAGGGTCTACTATAGTTATACCATTTGGATCTTCAGTGCAGTTAATAGACCTTTCTGTTTGTTGTTGTTTAATGCGCTTTGCTAAACATTTCCCAGGTTTTTCCCCCTGGTCATAGTAGGATTGTTTAAGTCTAATTAAATTAATTGCTGCTTTGTTAGCTGACAATTCATTGCACTGTGATCTACTGTAAGTAGGAGTAATTGTGCATGTGCATCTATAGAGTCAGGTTTGTTATTATAGAGATCTGTTTCAAGTTTATTTTATTTTCTCATCTAATGTCTTTATTTCCAATTGTGTACTTTTTTTTTTTTTTTACTGGTAAAGCTAATTATTTGACCCCTAATAAAGGCCTTAAATGCCTCCCATCGTATGCTAGCAGATGTTTGAGAAGTGTTACATACAAAATACATGTCAATTTGTTTTCCAAAAAAAAAAAAAAATCTATAAATGTGGAGTCTGCAAGCCATCCTGATTGAAGGCGCCATTTCGGGGGATCACTCACAAGTTTAGTATCTATATAAGAGAGTAATATAGCTGCATGGTCAGATATTACTATACTACTATACAGACATTCATCAATTTTTTAAACAAGTTGTGCTGAGACCAGAAAATAGTCAATACGTGAGTGAGTTTTATAAGTGCTGGAATAACAAGAGAATTCTACTGCATGGGGTTTACACTGTCTTCTTATATCCAACAAGTTTAATTCTTTAAGAAAATAGTTTATTGTCTTCCTTGATCTAGTGTGAGTATTATCTAAGCCTGATGATGTATCTCTTACTGGATCTAATGTACAATTAAAGTGGCCACTGTGATGGATTTTTTAATTAATCATAACTAACATTTATTTTTCTTGCAGGAACAACATTCATATGCATTTGAATTTTAAAATGCATGTTTCCCCTTTGGCTAAAACTCGTGACTTTGAGTGTGTGAGTGTAAAAATAACAAATATGGGAAACGAAACTAGACATATGTCTGTGTTTGAAACTTGTTATTATGAAGTAATGATTAAAACAGAGTTTGCTTCTACCTAGTAACAGAAGGGTTTGCATATTAGAACCAATCAAATTGTAGGGAAATTATGTAATGTATCATGTCATTTTCACCATGCTCCTATTCTATAAAAACTGTTGTATTCCTGTTTACTGGTGGGACTCTCTCTGAAATTTGAGATCCTCCGGCCATGATTAATTCTTCTTCTTGGGTGAGATTCTCTGAGAATTGCTCGAGTACTCTTCCGGCTGTGATTAAAGCATTTAAAGGACATTTGCTGAAGTCTATCTGTTTATTATTGCTGCGCAGCAAGTTAGTTAGGGGAACAAGTTAGAGTATTAGACCACTCAGCCGACGTCGATGTGTAGACGCACTAGGGTATAGGATTAGACCACTCAGCCAAAGTCGATGTGTAGACGCGCTAGGGTATTAGACTCGGCCGACGTCGATGTGGAAATATTATAGGAAACTAACGTCGACTGTAGACGTTCGGGACGTCGATTGTAGACGAGACCCAGGTAGACTTAGATCAGGTGCGAAATAGGGAAAAATCTACCACACCACCCATTATGTATTGTCCAGGGAGATTTAAGACAGTCAGAAACAAATTTAGGGTCATCTTCATTTGGGCCATACACATTTATCAGATTTATATTTTCAAATAATAGCCTACCCTGAATTATGATATATCTACCAGCAGGGTCCTTAATGATATTTTTGATTTGTAGTGGGACAGATTTATGAATTAATATCATTACCCCTCTAGCATGGGTGGTATAGAGAGCAGACAACACCTGACCCTGCCATCTTCTACTTATTTTAGAAATATCCCCACAAAATTGTATCCTGTTCATCACTCATTTAACCGTTGTAATTTTGTTTAAACCCCTACAGAGCCGTCTGTCTCTCGCTTTTAGTTGTTTCCTTCTCTCTAGCGCTCTCTACTATTACCAAATACTAACCAACCAATAATCTTAAATTGTTGTAGTGAACTATGCTACATTTGTAAACAAACATTAAAGGGTATTGTTACGAACCGCTCCGAGACACGAGGGTTAAGATCCAAACGCAGCTTTATTGTGGGTAATCCAGAGGCGTAATTCAGTCTACAGGCAAATGGTCAAAACACAGGTAGGCAGTCCAAACAAACCAACAAGGAAACAAACAAAACAGGCAGGGACCAGAGGCAAAAGAGTAATCCAGGGAACAGGGCAAGAAATCCAAATAAACCAAAAGACAAGAAACCAGGGAAAACGCTCAGAATTGCAGTGTAACACTTAAACGTACAGTATGGGATTTTTTCTCCACTAGGGGTCGCTAACCTATTTACAAAAACAAAGGCGTAGATTGATGACGCAACATTTGCTATGAATTATGGATTTTGTCGTCAACGTCAAGCCGACCGATCTAATAATGTATATGGATTACTGAATACATCGATGCTTTTATCATGACTGTGATATGAAGCAGTTCGGGATTGCTAAGAGACAGCTATCAGCTCCAAACGCGATGCGAGTCCCGCGGATATAAAAGGAATATGGACATTTCATTCTACCGAACTACAAGCAGAATTACTACTCACAGGTCAGTTTATTAGACAAATTAAACTTGAGAGGTAACGCAGCGCTGTTTCACTTGGTCTAACATTACACTATCACACTAAACTGCATTTGAATGTGTTGAAATGTATGTGTTAACGTTAGTTTGTCTGTATGAGACTAGCAGTAAGCTAGCTAGATCAACATTAGAATAACATACAGATCATATTCTAACATTTTATCATTGTTGAACTATATAACCTTGATTAGTTTTATGTAAATGTGCTCACCTGTTTAATAAAGTACATGTAGGAGTTGTCGAAGTCTCGGACGTGGAGCTCTCGTTTATATAGTGTCCATGGGAGCTCTCGACATCTCGAAAACACCGCGCTGATATTGATTCTCGGTTTAGTTCTCCTTTTTTATCCAAAGTCTGCTTGCCATGGTCCATAATGTTTGAACGAAACAACAACAGCGTGCAAATAGACATTGCGAACTACACAGTTGTCCGCGTCAGTTTGGTTACTATCAAAGGGCTCTGGTTCATAGCTCTGGTTGCCATGGCAGCACGAGCGGAAACCAGAGACAACACGGATATGACGGCATTGACGGCGACAAAACGGAAATAAAGACACGGTCCGTGTCTTCGAATTAAAATATTAATTTCTCTGGATTTAGAAGTTAATTGGAACTGTCGGGATAATGTAAATACACAACTTTAAAAAATATATAACATAGATATAGTGATTTTTTTATATTTTTAAATAAAAAAAAATACATATTGTGCCTTTAAACAAGACTTCGCACCGAGTGAATGTGAAAACCAGGTATTTATGGTGTGAGTGAAACAAGGTGATAAGACACAGGTGAATGAGATGAGTGCTGATGAGTCCGGGCAGTGAGTTATGGGAAATGTAGTTTGTGAGGAAGTGATCATAGTCTTATGTGGAGTGCCCTCTGGTGGCTCTCAAGGGCACTCCAGCTGGTGACCGTTACAGGTATTTTGTATTGGAACATTTAAGCATGCAACAAATAATGACATACATGGGGGCCCGCGCTGAAGGGTAGACAAAAATATCAGAGAAATCAAATACACAACCTTTGGCCATGTGCGTAATGGGTTGAACGTCCCTTGCGAGTGTCATTTAAACTGTCCAGTGTCCAGTATTTGAATGTGAATCATGGCCGTGTTTTCCCATTCCTCCCTACGTCCATTTTTAATTGTTTGTAACCATGAAAATAAACTTAGTTTGGCCATGAGAGTGTAAAAGAAAACGAGAGATAGTCATATTTAACGGAAAATGATAAGCAAAAAGAACGGTCACGGTCTCTTGTGTGAAAAATTCGTAAAATGTATAAAATATTATTGCCGTTACATTTTCCTGATGGAGTAACCTCTTCCATCTAGAAGTTCGATCCTTCAAAGAGACTGGCAAAATGTGTCTACTTCAGCCGGAGTTTGAAAAGTGTAGGATCTCTCCCCATGTGTCAGCAAGAGCCGTGCTGGGAAGATGATTCGGTGCTTATGAATCCCCTTGTCTCGCAGCTTCTTTCGCACGTCATCGTAGTCGCGCTGTATCTTGTGTATACCAAGGTCTGGATGAAAACGGACTTGTTCGTTGTTGTAAAGAACATTCTCTTTGATTCTGGCTGCCTTTAATACTCGCTCCTTGTCTTTGAAATTCAAGAACTTCATAATCAGTGTTCTCGGTTGTGTCATGCACGAGTCGTTGTTTGTCAGAGTGCCGATTCTGTGAGCCCGCTTGATTACCAAGGTCTCCGGCAATTCCAATCCTAGAGCCTCTGGTATCCACTTCTCCAGAAATGTAACCGTGTCCTGGCCTGCTGCTTTCTCCAGTAGGCCCACCAGTCTCGCGCTGTTCCGTCGGCTTCTGCATTCCAAATCTTCCACTTTGTTTGAAAGAGTTTTACGGTGCTTTCCAATGTGCTCACTTTGGTAATCAGCCCATTGACGTTGTCTTCAGCATCAGAAGTACGTTGTTCCGCATGAGCCATGCGCCCTGTGCACTCCTGTATCTCCATTCTTACCTCCATAATTGTTGTTTGCACACCATCAATTTCTTATAAAAAACACTTTTCAACTAGATGTACCGCATCGCGGTACAAAATATGACCGCCGCTCAGGCCTGCACTGGCTTTCCACAAAAATAAATGACGTGGAGTAATTTGGCTGTATTGCGTGTTTATGTATATACCTAAAAAAAGTAATAGTATGTGCATGTCTGTCTGTGTGTGTGTGTGTGTGTGTGTATGTGTGTGTGTATGTGTGTGTGTTTGTGTATGTGTGTGTCTGTGTGTGTGTGTGTGTGTGTGTGTGTCTGTGCGTGTATGTATGTGTGCGTACATGTGTGCGCGTGTGTGTTTGTGTGTGTGTGTCTGTGCATGTGGATTTGTATGTGTGTGTATGGGTGTGTGTCTGTGCGTGTGGATGTCAGTGTGTGTGCATGCTTGCGTTTGTTTGTATTCCTGCATGTGTGTGTGTGACAGTATCATCCTAAACCAGCAACCCTTCGCTCAACAGCACCATCTACAGGCCGATGAGTGTACAGTCACTAAATGTGCACATAAATGAATTTATTTTATACCCCCCCATGGAT
Source organism: Leuciscus idus (assembly GCA_021554675.1). Lineage (NCBI taxonomy): Eukaryota > Metazoa > Chordata > Actinopteri > Cypriniformes > Leuciscidae > Leuciscus > Leuciscus idus. The sequence goes on from CM038631.1 coordinate 25,592,092, forward strand.
GAAATTCTACAAAACTTAGCAGAGGATACCCCCAGAGGATGTCAAGTTAATCATACACATGAAATATGGTGCAGTTCTGAACATCTCCACTGAAGATAGGGGCGATTAAAGCAGAATAATATTGCATTTTCATTTTTTATGGGAGGGGCGCAAATCACAAATGAGTGATTATGGGCTAGGTTGATGTGGGCCCTTAAGAGCAACATACCATAAAAATGTCTTCATCCTCAGTGCCACGGTTCAGGTAGTTATTTAGGAAAAACTGCATTTTTTGGGGTTTGGGGGGGCCCAGCGCGGGGGGGGGGGGGGGGGGAGTGGCCCCCGGGGACCAAACGAAATTTTTCCGTAGAAGTCTAGTGGGGCTACATGCCCACCAAATTTCATGTTCCCCGGTGTTTCGGTGTCCCTGGTATCGTTGACGAAAAATTTACGGGGGCCCCAGCGCAGGGGGGGGGGGAAGTGGCCCCCGGGGACCAAACGAAATTTTTCCTTAAAAGTCTAGTAGACCAACATACCATAAAAATTTCTTCATCCTCGGTGCCACGGTTCAGGTAGTTATTTAGGAAAAACTGATTTTTTTTGGGTTTGGGGGGGCCCAGCGCGGGGGGGGAGTGGCCCCCAGGGACCAAACGAAATTTTTCCGTAGAAGTGTAGTGGGGCTACATGCCCACCAAATTTCATGTTCCCCGGTGCTTCGGTGTCCCTGGTATCGTTGACGAAAAATTTACGGGGGCCCCAGCGCGGGGGGGGAAGTGGCCCCCGGGGACCAAACGAAATTTTTCCGTAAAAGTCTAGTAGACCAACATACCATAAAAATTTCTTCATCCTCAGTGCCACGGTTCAGGTAGTTATTTAGGAAAAGCTGCATTTTTTTGGTTTTGGGGGGGCCCAGCGCGGGGGGGGGAGTGGCCCCCGGGGACCAAACGAAATTTTTCCGTAGAAGTCTAGTGGGGCTACATGCCCACCAAATTTCATGTTCCCCGGTGCTTCGGTGTCCCTGGTATCGTTGACGAAAAATTTACGGGGGCCCCAGCGCGGGGGGGGAAGTGGCCTCCAGGGACCAAACGAAATTTTTCCGTAAAAGTCTAGAATACCAACATACCATAAAAATTTCTTCATCCTCGGTGCCACGGTTCAGGTAGTTATTTAGGAAAAACTGCATTTTTGGGGGTTTGGGGGGGCCCAGCGCGGGGGGGGAGTGGCCCCCGGGGACCAAACGAAATTTTTCCTTAGAAGTCTAGTGGGGCTACATGCCCACCAAATTTCATGTTCCCCGGTGTTTCGGTGTCCCTGGTATGGTTGACGAAAAATTTACGGGGGCCCCAGCGCGGGGGGGGGAAGTGGCCCCCGGGGACCAAATGAAATTTTTCCGTAAAAGTCTAGTAGACCAACATACCATAAAAATTTCTTCATCCTCGGTGCCACGGTTCAGGTAGTTATTTAGGAAAAACTGCATTTTTTTGGGTTTGGGGGGGCCCAGCGCGGGGGGGGAGTGGCCCCCGGGGACCAAACGAAATTTTTCGGTAGAAGTGTAGTGGGGCTACATGCCCACCAAATTTCATGTTCCCCGGTGCTTCGGTGTCCCTGGTATCGTTGACGAAAAATTTACGGGGGCCCCAGCGCAGGGGGGGAAGTGGCCCCCGGGGACCAAACGAAATTTTTCCGTAAAAGTCTAGTAGACCAACATACCATAAAAATGTCTTCATCCTCAGTGCCACGGTTCAGGTAGTTATTTAGGAAAAACTGCATTTTTTTGGTTTTGGGGGGCCCAGCGCGGGGGGGGAGTGGCCCCCGGGGACCAAACGAAATTTTTCCGTAGAAGTCTAGTGGGGCTACATGCCCACCAAATTTCATGTTCCCCGGTGCTTCGGTGTCCCTGGTATCGTTGACGAAAAATTTACGGGGGCCCCAGCGCGGGGGGGGGAGTGGCCTCCGGGGACCAAACGAAATTTTTCCGTAAAAGTCTAGAATACCAACATACCATAAAAATTTCTTCATCCTCGGTGCCACGGTTCAGGTAGTTATTTAGGAAAAACTGCATTTTTTTGGGTTTGGGGGGGCCCAGCGCGGGGGGGGAGTGGCCCCCGGGGACCAAACGAAATTTTTCCTTAGAAGTCTAGTGGGGCTACATGCCCACCAAATTTCATGTTCCCCGGTGTTTCGGTGTCCCTGGTATCGTTGACGAAAAATTTACGGGGGCCCCAGCGCGGGGGGGGAAGTGGCCCCCGTGGACCAAACGAAATTTTTCCGTAAAAGTCTAGTAGACCAACATACCATAAAAATGTCTTCATCCTCGGTGCCACGGTTCAGGTAGTTATTTAGGAAAAACTGCATTTTTTTGGGTTTGTGGGGGCCCAGCGCGGGGGGGGAGTGGCCCCCGGGGACCAAACAAAATTTTTCCTTAGAAGTCTAGTGGGGCTACATGCCCACCAAATTTCATGTTCCCCGGTGTTTCGGTGTCCCTGGTATCGTTGACGAAAAATTTAAGGGGGCCCCAGCGCGGGGTGGGAAGTGGCCCCCGGGGACCAAACGAAATTTTTCCGTAAAAGTCTAGTAGACCAACATACCATAAAAATGTCTTCATCCTCGGTGCCACGGTTCAGGTAGTTATTTAGGAAAAACTGCATTTTTGGGGGTTTGGGGGGGCCCAGCGCAGGGGGGGAGTGGCCCCCGGGGACCAAACGAAATTTTTCCTTAGAAGTCTAGTGGGGCTACATGCCCACCAAATTTCATGTTCCCCGGTGCTTCGGTGTCCCTGGTATCGTTGACGAAAAATTCAGCAAGGTGACGAAAAAAAAAAAAAAAAAAAAACTTTGACAATACCTATATGACCGCTTTCGCTAGCTACGCTAGCGGCGGTCATAATTATGGCTTTCATGATATCCTGGTTGTTATTTTCACCTGAAGTTATTACTTCACCATCTCCTTCGTCAGGACCGTCTTCCAAAGTTGCCGTGGCGTTGCTAATTTCTTCACTCTCAGAGTGTTCGTCTTCGTTTCGTGCTTTTTACTTGTCTTTTTTGACACCTTTACGTGATATTTTAATTCCCTGTACTCTTATATACGTGTTGCTTGACTTTAAATACAATTCTGGTTGGTATTGTAGGATTAATTAAATCCTGTCGGCAGAGCTAAAAAGTTGAGACCTCTTTGCACCTTGCCATAACCGGAAGTCAAACATCTGTATTTAAAAAAAATATATATATATATATATATTTTATTTAAAATGTTTACATAGTGTACCAACCTAGGAACCAAACCAAACAAAACAGAACAGGGGGTATTCCCGAAAGCAGGTTATGTGACATACATTTAAGGGTAAGTAAGCAGATAACCTCAACTTTCGGTTCCAAAAATGGAGGTAACTTTAAGGATATGCAAGTAGCCATAGCAACCTACTCTCTGAACATAACCTGCTCCGGAGCAGGTTCTGTTTCAGGGTAAGTTCAGAGGTGTTCAGCGCATGCGTGCCCTATTGATGAGGCTCCAGTGGGCGTGACAGATTGCTCACAATTTTTTATCCAGTATATAGTTAGATCAATTTATAAAACACTATTAAAACAAGGTAATGTTAATTTTATTATTATAGTTATATTATTCTCATCTCACACAATGTTGATCTGCTTTCAGACTTTTTTGTTTTGTTTTTTGCAACAGGGCGTTTTCTATGCTATAATGTATTTCTATAATAAAAGACAAATGATATGACATGATATGATATATCTTACCTTTCAAGCAATGTGGAAGCAAAATCACTAAACAAAAAATGTACTTATAGGCTACAGCCATGCTATCTTTGCAAGCACAGATTGTATTTGGTTTCATCAGTCTTTCTTTTTATTATACAATTAGCATCAAACAAATGATATAGTTTGGGACTAATGTAGCAAATTAGATCTATGAAATATTAATAATCATTAATAACTGGTTATAATTGATTATAAATATTTGGATCAGTTAATATAATTAACTTAATGTCGTAAATTAATATTACAATCAATTAACCTGTTTGTCCCGTGAACACTCGGGATTAATTGTTTATTAACTCTAAGAAATATACATTTACGGGGCATGGGAAATGTATTTCTTAATTTACAGTACTACTAAGAGCAAGTATACAAAAACTATGATTACTGACTCCAGTTATGAGCTTGAGACACGGACAACTTTACGTGTGACATGAACAAGATTTTATTAACTAGTCTAAACACTTGAACTACTCTAACCTACACACACATACATACATGCATACAGTTTACCAAGGGAAAGAGAGCTGAAGCAGAATACAGGAAAGCAAGAAGTTATAGCATTGTTTGAAATTCAGCAGATCAACAGCCTTGAGCAAACCATCAGTTTAGTTCTAACATGCCCTTCTTTAAAAGGGGTAAGGATACTTAATGTATCAAATAATGAGACTAAGTTTGATACTTGTATGTCTCGCCCATTTGAATTAAACTGTCCTGATGCAATTTGTTGAGGCTCCAGTTGATCTTTGCTGATGTGGTCTTGATGAGAGAGAACCAGTGGGAGTCAGAGGATCTTTGGTGAATGGAAAGACAAGGCCGCAGCCTGGCACAAACTTGGAGGTTCCTTTGCAACTTCTAGTTCAGCATCATCTTCACGTCAGCATTTCAGAAAGGGACTAAGAGAGAAGAGCTAAGAGAGCTAAGAGAGCTGATCTTGTGATCAGTGATTTTTAAAGCGTGAAGATGTCACACCCTCTTGAGGTGTGTGAGCCAATAATAAGTGTTTTCCTTTGGAGGGAAATTTCTTTATGACCCATTGTTCAAGCAGGCCTTTGAACATGTAATTTGATTGGATGTTTAACACAAGAGTCTTTAAGATGCTTATAATACTAATGCGTCACAAAGTTAGCAAAATGTAATGTAAATTAACAAATGGGGGACAAAGATTGGAGTTTATAGAGACTAAACTGTTGTGTACTGATTATGTGCTAATGTTGCTGAGGTGTTTTTTTACTGTTCCCAAACTGTACTCCTTACGGGAGCATAGTCTGGGGGTTGCCTTTTTTTTTCTCCTCACCTCTCCTCATGTTATGCTGTATTTTTTTCCTCAATCCTCTGTCTTCCTGTCCTGTCTACCGCATTGTCATATTGTATGTATGTTTGTATGGACAGGTTGATGGCTAATTTCACTGGTACTTGTGACTAAGTGACAATAAAGGCTACTACTACTACTACTAAACATGCCACACATATGATTTTGGTAAACCATAGTATGCAACAAAGTCTGAAACATTAATCCCAAAAGTTTACAAGAATACAAAGGCCAAACCACATAAAAGGAAAATCATTAGATGGGAAAATTAGATACATGTTTACACATTTCTCAAGTGTTTATATATAGAATATATAGGATTAACAGGGTTTATTTCTCTTCCTCAGTAAGAATTAAGTGAGCGTCACAGCCCTCTGCAAATTCCTTTTTGGGGTCGAAAAAAGGTCTTATCAATCTTAATGATCCTGTAACAGGAAGCCGGGTTCTGCCAGTGTGTTAGCTTAATTTGGGATGTTAGTTTTGGGGGAAGTTAATTCCATAATTTATTAAATAAATGAATAATTTGTGTGTGTCTGATTGGTCCAGACGGTACACTAACATGAACAAAGCATAATCACAGATACAATGGATACAAGATACAAAATAATTATAATAAATAATCATTGTCAGATTATTTTGTCTTGAAAAATCTGCTACTATGTAAGTGACCTTTAATTTGGAGCAAGAGAAACTGGGGGAGTTACTTTATTTTGTCACTTTGTTCACAGCTGATTGGTCCAATTTCAGTGGGAGATCTCTTACAAAGAACATAACCTGCCCTGGAGCAGGTTAGCTGAGGATCCTAAGTTACTATGGCGATGGCACAAAGTAAATTGAAACATACCTGGCTATCCACCTAAACCGGCTTGATGGTATAGGCCCCTGGTATTAGAGTCATTCAGTTTTACTTTTAAAACATTTAAATACAAATTGCCCTCTGAATGGCAATGATTTCTTTTAACATCTGTGTCTACGATTTTCAACTGAAACACTGTACTTTACTATAAATAGCTTATTATCACTTATGACACAGGCTCAGATAACTGCTTTTCTATCAGGACCACTACCGTCAAATACGATTGACAATTAGCATACAGTTTGGATTGGCGGTATGGTTCCATTCTGGGCGAGAACTCTCTGCGCATCCATGCAGCCTAGCATGGATAAGAGCAGGGAGAGCAGCAATAACCCCCCTTGGGGTAAACAGAACAGAACCAACATGAAAGTTTGCAAATATATTTAATTCAAGATTTTAAAGTACAACATAATTCGAGAATTTATTCTGATTCAAGGGGAATCAGAATGCCAAATCCTGACTGGGCGAGAGGAGGAGCTGGGGATGGAGGAGGGTAATTAGCTCCTGAGAAACGCGATAGCTACTGATAAAACTGAAAGAGTTTATATGTATACGGTGATAGGCGTCGTATTCCTATAGGTAGATGTGGATCAGCTGAGGGTCAGCTGATGCGAGCTTGACTAACGTGACCTGCCAGAACTAACGTTACGCTTGATTAAGCTGAAATTGAATGAGAGAGACTCTGAGGCATTCAGGACTGATACCCTGTCTTTTCATAAACTTTTGTCATTTTCATTCTATCTTTTTAACTCTAGCCCAACTTAAGACATCTTTGCCAGAAATTACATGCGTTTTCAAATAAACATATTTTTTATACTTATTCTTTCTCAGATGAAAATGTTATTATCGTAATATTAAACACTGATCTACTAATAGTTTGATCATTATGAGCCTGTAAACGGCACCAACTTACTGCACACCCTTGAAGCAGTGTGTCCCAATCAGGAATGTAAACAGAGCCACTGATAACCAGTTCCCTTTTGTCAGCAGGGAACTCCGACGCCTCGTCGGGGGAGTTCCCCTGACGAATTGGGATCACTAGGGAGACCAACTGCCTTCGAGTGAATTAAAACGAGCCAGTGAACATTGGCATGCAACATTTGCATTCTGCAGCCCGCCTACGAGTGCGGGTATAAAGGCGGAAGCAAGCGCATACACAAATGCTTTTTGCTTCGGAGCTGACCGGTTGTGTCCTCTCTGAGTGAATGAGCTTTAAGATTGTATCTTTCTTACGCTCTACGAGTCTGCTGTTTCGGGAGGGGATCTCTCTGTGTTGGTGAGACGGCGTTTCAGGGACCACGCGATTCCTGTCTGCCGGCTGCGTCTACACGCTGTTAATTCAAAAGCTGTTTTCACAGCTGGTAAACGGTTGAGTGCGCACAGCGGGCTTGCAGTTTCCCCGCTGTGTTGCCGCGTTGGATCCCTGTGTGCTTCAGCACAATAAAGAGAGTACTTTCTTCCTGAAAGAGCAACACGAGTGAAGATCGCGTCCTTTTCAGGATGACGTTTCACTCGTGTGTTTCTGGATGCGATCGTTTCCTGTCCTCATTGACGGCCGCGATCGCTGTTTCACATGCCTAATCAGTGTGTTGAAGCTGCGTTCGTGGGTGGTTCATGTTCTCTCATGAGTGCATGACCACGTCGGCACGTTGTTCGTCTCTCCCTTTTCGTAAGGGCTTGAGCCGTTCAGCGTGCCGTCTGCCGTCGAGCTATATAACCCAGCGCGCGTCATTCGGCGCACAAGATGCGCGGTCATGATCAAGACTCGCGTGCCTCTATGAGGTGAGTCCCTTTGTTTATTTCCCGATCTAGTTTCTCTTCTGGTGCACCAGAGGAGGGCTACTTTGGCAAATAACATTGGTGATCTGAGGGTTACAGTGAGCACGAACCACTCACTCCTCTAGCGCATCGCAAACATGCTGAGACTGTGTTCGTGGGTGGTTTATGCTTTCTTATGAGAACGATGGCCACGTTCACTGTCTTGCATGCCTGGTTGACGGCCACGATCACTGTTTCACATGCCTAATCAGTGTGTTGAGACTGTGTTCGTGGGTGGTTCATGTTCTCTCATGAGTGCATGACCACGTCGGCACGTTGTTCGTCTCCTCTTTCTTGTAAAGACTTGAGCCGCTCAGCGTGCCGTGTGCCGTCGAGGCTTTCGGATGGGGTTCTGGTCCTTCTCATGAGGGACCGAGCATTTCATTCGGGGCTCCAGGGGAGGACAGATGTCGATTGCTACATCGGAGAGAGGGCTGTTATACTCTGAAAATTATGCTGAGTTCCTACTATAATGGTGTGTTCTCATGCTGAAGATTCAGACTTGACAGCCACACTTTCCTGGGCTATTCTAAAGTGCCTGGATGTGTGTGAAAATTTTTGGCAGTATGGAAGCTTTTTGGTGCCAATATGGCAAGCCAAACATGCCTAAATCTGCTAAAGTTTTTCCTCTCTCACTACCCCTGCACTTTCACTGCACGTGGGTAGTTCTGACTCGGGTGGAGCTGCGCTTAGTGACTGACCGTGATTAGTCACAGCGCTGGCCCTCGGTCAGACGATGTCCACACTGGTGGTCCAGAAGCGCCTCAAAACCAGCCCGCTCAGAGTCCGTTTCCCCCCAGCAAAAGGAAGGGAAATGACCCTGAGAGAAGCGACCCAGAGTTTGTGACGTTCTGCTCTTCGGGAGTGCGTGTCATCACCACTCCTTCCCCCGGGGGAGGGCCAGGTGGAGAATTTTGTTTCTGTTCCGCCGCTGGTCATCCAGTCAGCGGTACCCAAAGTTTGAGCAGTCCACTTCCTCTAAGTCGCTCACGGGCCCCAGCGCTCAGATGGCAGTGAGGGCTTCGGCCTCGTCACTCTCGTCTCTCGCTGGGTGAGGCGGAAACCAGGACTCGATGCCCCCGGGCCTCGCTCCTCGTTTCCCCTCACGGTCGAGACTGGCAGTAAAACCAGTCTCCTCCGTCCGAGAGGGTCAGAATGGCAGTGCGCGCCGCCCTCGAGCTGCGCCGCTCTCATTCCCCTCTCCCCAGCTCTCAGATAGCAGTGGCGCCACCCCGGTCACGTCACTCCTGTCTGCCGCTGGGCGGGAAGGTACGGAGACCAGCAGCCGCCCTTGGGCCTCGCTCCTCGTCTCCTCCCCTTCTCTCGCCAGGACAGCCCGCAGCAGAACACTCTCGGGTCTTCTCTGCCGTCTGTCCCCCGGTGGAAGCAGGTAGATGTTGTCCAAGTACACACCCAGACCCCGCTCTCGGCCGCTACAATGCCACCGGAGCCGTGTCCCTGCCTTCCACCTTGCTGCCCCTCCGCGGGTACGCCGCTGGGGCGGGTGGGCTCATTGCGGCGGTTTCTCAGAGCCTGGTTAGCGCTCCTGAGTCCGTCGCGCTGGCTCGTCCGCACCATCCGGCTCGGCTATGCAATTTAGTTTGCACGCCGGCCTCCCAAGTTCAGGGGCATCCACTTTACCCGTGTGCGTCCGGTGGATGCTCCTGTCTTGCGGAAAGAGATCGACGTCCTGCTGGCGAAGGACGCGATCGAGCCGGTCCCTCCAGCCGAGATGAGGTCAGGGTTCTACAGCCCTTACTTCATTGTACCCAAGAAAGGCGGTGGGTTACGGACAATCCTGGATCTGCGAGTATTGAATCGGGCCCTGCACAAGCTCACGCAGAAACGCATTTTCGAATGCATCCGTCCCCGGGATTGGTTTGCAGCGATCGACCTGAAGGACGCGTACTTTCATGTCTCGATTCTTCCCCGACACAGACCATTTCTTCGGTTTGCTTTCGAGGGTCGAGCATATCAGTACAAGGTCCTACCCTTCGGGCTGGCCCTGTCGCCCCGTGTCTTCACGAAAGTCGCGGAGGCGGCCATTATTCCCATGAGAGAACAAGGCGTTCGCATTCTCAACTATCTCGACGACTAGCTCATTCTGGCACACTCGCGAGATGTGTTGTGCGATCACAGGGACATGGTGCTCCGGCACCTCAGCCAGTTGGGGCTTCAGGTCAACTGGGAGAAGAGCAAACTCTGCCCCGTGCAGAAGATCTCTTATCTCGGTATGGAACTGGACTCGGTCGCCCAGACTGCGCGCCTCACGGAGGAACGCGTCCAGTCGGTGCTCAATTGCCTCAAGTCTTTTCGAGGCAAGTCAGCGGTTCCACTGAAACAGTTTCAGAGGCTCCTGGGGCATATGGCAGACGCAGCCGCAGTAACACCGCTCGGTCTGTTGCATATGAGACCGCTCCAGCACTGGCTTCGCGATCGAGTCCCGAGGTGGGCGTGGCAGAGCGGCACGTTCCGGGTCAAAGTCACCCCGCACTGTCGCCAAACCTTCACCCCTTGGTCGGATCCTGTGTTTCTACGGGCCGGAGTGCCTCTAGTCCAGGTTTCCAGGCATGCTGTGGTGTTCACAGATGCTTCTGCCAAGGGTTGGGGGGCCACGTACAAAGGGCATGCAGTCTCGGGTCTGTGGACGGGGCCCCAGCTGCATTGGCACATCAACTGCCTAGAGTTGCAAGCAGTACGCTTAGCCTTGTGTCGCCTCAAGGGGCTTCTCAAACACAAGCACGTACTGGTCCGTACGGACAGCACTGCGACCGTTGCGTACATCAACCGACAAGGTGGTCTGCGCTCCCGTCGTATGTCGCGACTCGCCTCCCACCTCCTCCTATGGAGTCAGAAGCATCTGCGGTCGCTTCGTGCCGTTCATGTCCCAGGGGAGTTCAATTGTGTGGCCGACGAGCTTTCACGTCAGCCTCCCCTTCCGGGAGAATGGCGACTCCATCCCCAGGTGGTCCAGCTGATTTGGCGAATCTTCGGAGCCGCACAGGTAGACCTGTTTGCCTCTCTGGACACGACCCATTGCCAGTGGTATTACTCCCTGACCGAAGGAACTCTCGGCACGGATGCCCTGGCACACAGCTGGCCCCGGGACCTGCGCAAGTATGCGTTTCCCCCAGTGAGCCTTCTTGCACAGACCCTGTGCAAGGTCAGGGAGGACGAGGAGCAGGTCCTTTTGGTGGCCCCGTATTGGCCAACCCGGACTTGGTTCCCAGAACTCATGCTCCTCGCGGCAGCCCCTCCTTGGCCGATTCCTCTGAGGAAGGACCTCCTTTCTCAGAGACGGGGCACTCTGTGGCACCCGCGTCCAGACCTCTGGAAACTCCATGTCTGGTCCCTGGACGGGACGCGGAGGTTCTAGATGGCCTGCCACAGGCAGTGGTAGATACCATCTCTTCAGCTAGAGCCCCCTCTACGAGGCGCCTCTATGCTCTGAAGTGGAACCTGTTCGTCGGCTGGTGTTCTTCCCACGGGGAGAACCCACGAACTTGCCCGGTCAGAGTCGTGTCTCCTTCCTACAAGAGGAGTTGGAGCGAAGGCTGTCTCCCTCCACTCTCAAAGTGTATGTTGCCGCAACAGCCGCACATTTTTTTAATTTTTTTTATTTAACCTTTATTTTTACAGGCAAGTCATTAAGAACAAGTTCTTATTTACAATGGCGGCCTGACAAGTGGAATAACCACTTAGGGAAAGGGGAAGTAGAGTTAAAAGGTACAAAACATTATAGATACTTACAGGTAAGCAATTACATAAATACAATTGAAAACTCAACACAGTAGACAACAGACCACATTGACCAGCTATATGTATATAGAAATGATGAATGGAGCTACAAAGAAATATTTGCTAAAAAAAAAACAAAAAAAAAAAAACATCCCCCTTCTCATTTCCCTTCTCTTTTTCCCTTTTCCTCTCCCCTTCCTCCTTATTATTTTTATTTTTGACTATGAAGAGAAACAGCTGCATGTGTCCGTGAACAGGTGTGAAATAACAGATTTAAATGATGAAGTTGAAATTAGCTTATCAATTTTGAGAGTATTTTGGAGCGAATTCCAGTCCCGAGCGGCAGCAGATTGAAATGTTATTAGACCAATGGCTGTTTTGGTTTTGGGGATTATTAATTGAAGATAAAGTGAAGCCCGGGTATCATAAGTGACGGGCTTTGGCTGCAGTAGGTGACCTAAGTAAGGTGGTGAGTGGCCAAGAAGGGTCTTGTAAATGAAAGTGAACCAGTGAATTTTACGGCGATTGTGAAGGGAGGACCAGTTGACAGATGTGTAAAGAGCGCAGTGGTGTGTGTTGGAAGGAGCATTTGTGGCAAACCTGATAGCGGAATGATAAAGAGTGTCAAGTTTAGACAAGGTGGATTTGCAAGCAACCCTGTAAATGGTGTCTCCGTAGTCTAAAATGGGTAGGATGGTCATTTGAATAAGAGTAAGTTTGGCAGAAGTGGTGAATGAAGAGCGGTTTCTGTAAAGAAAACCAAGCTTGGCTTTAACCTTAGATTGCAGCTTAGATATGTGGGTAGAATAAGTAAGAGATGTGTCCAACCAGATGCCCAAGTATTTATATGTAGTGACTTGTTCTAAAATAGCCCCATTACAGGTGGTGATGTTAAGTGCAGGTGGAGGCGTAGTACCCTTTCGGTGAAACCACATGATTTTTGTTTTGGAGGTATTGAGACTAAGGTTGAGTTGTGTAAAGGATTGTTGAAGTTGGTAAAAGCTTTCTTGCAGGGTAGCTTGAACAGCATCAGGGGAGGGACCTGTGGCATAAAGAACTGTATCATCAGCGTATAAGTGAATGAAAGAATTGCCAGCTGCCGATGGAATGGTATTAATATAAATTAAAAAAAGAGTTGGAGCAAGGATAGAACCTTGGGGCACACCCCTGATGATCGGGAGAGAGTGGGATACAAGGTTTTCTAATCTTACACTTTGAACCCGGTGTGAGAGAAAATTTGTGAACCAAACCAGTGAGTGATCAGTGACACCAATGCTGCTGAGTCTGTCAATGAGTATGTTGTGGACCACAGAGTCAAAAGCTTTTGCAAGGTCAATGAATATAGCAGCGCAGTGTTGTTTGGTATCTAACTCAGATGTAATATCATTGAGTACTTTAGTGGTAGCTGTGACACAACCATACCCTGATCGGAAGCCAGACTGTGCCCCGGATATGATATCGTAAGCATTCAGATAATTGATAAGTTGTTTGTTGACAAGTTTCTCCACAATTTTAGACACACAAGGCAGGATTGAAATTGGCCTGTAATTATTTAGATCAGCCTGATTACCGCCCTTATATAGTGGAAGCACCACCGCTTCTTTCCAAGCCGGTGGAATCTCGGATGTATGGATGGAGAGATTAATGAGTGCTGTTAATGGAGCCGCAATGACAGGGGCAGCAATTTTAATAAAAAAGGCGGCAAGATCATCTGACCCAACTGCTTTATTGGGGTCCAGAGCGGTCAATTCTTTCAGGACTTCCTCCATTAAAACAGGGCGGATGGAAAAACTGTGTGGAGGTGCAGAAAGGCTGCAGGGATTAGAGGCTACAGGAGCTATAGCAGTAGAGATGGGAGCTTTGGGAACAAAGCCTGAATTTATGAAGTGGTGATTGAATGCGTTAGCCATGGTGTTTTTATTAGTGACAACTATATCATCCACTTTTAGTGACAAAGGAATGGTCCGTGGTTTGTTTTCAAGTTTTTTCACCGTTTTCCAAAATGCTTTTGGATTTGCTCCACAAAGTGTGAACTGTTCTTTAAAGAAGCTAGTTTTAGCCTCCCTCACCGCTTGTGTGGCCTTGTTCCTGATTTGTCTAAATAAAAGGGTGTCTTCAGCAGATTGTGTCTTGCGGGCTTTGCGCCAGGCTGAATTTTTTTGTTGAAGCAGAACAGCTAGGTCACGGTTAACCCATGGGCTGTTGCGGTTTTTTATGCGTATCTTTTTGTATGGCGCATGTTTGTTGATCACTGCAGTAAGAAGGTCTTTAAACAACAACCATGCGTCACTCACAGTGGGAATCAGGCTGACTCTATACCAACTCACATAAGCCAAATCACACAAGAAAGCTTGAGCGTCAAAATGTTTTAGGATACGCTTAGTAGTGATTATGACAGGCTGTTTGACAAAAAGTTGTTTTCTACATCACGATGTAGTTGACGGTAAGTCCGTGGGGAAGCACGACCTGGTCATCAGATTCCTCAAGGGTGCTAGGAGGCTAAATCCACCTCGCGATTTGCACCCTGTACCCTCTTGGGACTTAACTTTAGTGCTTAGAGCGCTCCAAAGTCCTCCTTTTGAGCCTTTGACGACAGTTGAGCTTAATATCCTGTCCATTAAGACAGTGCTCCTGTTAGCATTGGCTTCCTTCAAGAGGGTAGGGGATCTGCAGGCTTTTTTGGTCGATGAATCGTACCTAGAGTTCGGGCCTGGCCTTTCTCATGTTATATTGAGACCCCGGCTTGGATATGTGCCCAAGGTTCCTACCACTCCCTTCGCGGACCAGGTAGTGAACCTGCAAGCGCTGCCCCAGGAGGAGGCAGACCCAGCCCTAGCTTTTCTCTGTCCCGTCCGGGCCCTCCGGGTTTATATAGACAGAACGCAAAGCTTCAGGACCTCAGATCAGCTCTTTGTTTGTTATGGAGGCCAGCAGAAGGGGAAGGCTGTCTCCAAACAGAGGTTAGCCCACTGGCTAGTGGATGCTATCACCAGGGCTTATGAGTCCCAGGGTGAGCCCTGCCCACCCAGGTTGCGGGCTCATTCCACTAGGAGTGTTGCCGCTTCTTGGGCACTGGCACAAGGCGCCTCGCTAACAGACATTTGTAGAGCCGCGGGCTGGGCGACACCGAACACGTTCGCTAGATTTTATAGCCTACGTGTGGAACCTGTTTCCTCCCGAGTACTTGCTACGGCCAGTAATTAGAGGGAATAGGTGTGTCGGCTTGCGACGCCATTCTGTGTGTGGATACGTGCGTCTTTTTGCTCCGTTGGTTACCCAACAAACGGCTAACCTCGTGAGTTCCTCCATCACCCCCTCCGGTGCCAGGTGTTGCGGACCGCCCGGCATCAGGTCTGCTACCTTCAGTAAGGAGTTGCTAGTGGACTGGGTGCTTTTTCCAGTGGTCCCTGCGGCGACCCATGATTGCCACGTGCAGTTCAGCCGTGTCTTCCCCTTGACAGACTCATTCTGTCGTCCCTGTTGAGTACGCTCCTCACTCCTCCGGACTGGGACTACCTTCAGGACTGCCATATGTTTCATTACCCTATGTGGTTAGTACATGTGTGTATTTGAGGGCCTTCCTCTAGGCTGCCTCAGCTTCCGCAGCGTTCCCCCCAATTATTATTTTCCTTGGGGATGGGCACGCTTTCCCAGTGTTATCCAATATCCACTGATTGGGTCTTGCGGAACAGCAGTGTGATTCCCTAGCTAGCTCCCGCAAAATTTTCTGGAAACTGCTGCAGGGCTGTAGCTTAGCTGGGCACTGGAAGGGGCCAGCACCATGGCGTTTTGGTAGGGATCCCAATTCGTCAGGGGAACTCCCCCGACGAGGCGTCGGAGTTCCCTGCTGACGAAAGGGAACGTCTCGGTTACGTATGGTAACCCTCATTCCCTGAGTCCAGGGAACGGAGACGCCTCGTCCCGTCGCCAAAGTTTCTGTTTAACTTTAGTCACACTTGTCAGGGGAAATTATCCCCGATCCATAATTTCCTTTATAAAACAGACAATATGTTGTTGTTGTTTTCTCCAATGACTTAATATCAACAAAATATCCCACATTCTACATTATTGATTTCCAGAATCTTTGGACATAGCGGTCTTTACATCTTACTAATTTGGTATTATCATCAACAACACTGCTTACAAAACAAGTACAGATTTAACATCCGGAAGCCGGGCTAAATAAGCAAGCACTGTTGCTGTACTCTCCCAGCATAGCTGGACCCTCAGTCACTCCTCAGATATTAAATACAGACATCATCTACAATCATAAATACCACTATATATATAGGCCTACACTAGTTTTTATAAAACTATGATTTCCAAGTCCTTTTATAATAAACGAAGATGGATGGTAAATCCATTCTTTTCACTACCCTCATTATAGACTCTTTAGGTTCAAAACACAATGTATGTCAAACTAAAGCTAAACAAAAACAAAAAATATAATTGAGACCCATAATAATCCAAGTACTTTAAGTCTCTACTGAATTCATCCTTCAGTTTGCAGTCAAATAGCATGTACCATTTTAATTGTATAAAATCTTATACCTTTTTTTCTTTTCAAAAATCATAATTTCAATCATTATTTTACCACTTAAATATAGAATTGTTCCCCATTCTGCTTAATGAAATATTCCTTATCTTTATATCATGTTAATCCCTGTTAATCATACTCAATGCCTTTTTATTTTTATCTGAAACCTTTTCATACCATTTCAACTTAATTTGACTTGGCAGATAAGGAACTCCCGCACCAGGGACGTGCGCTCAGGGTAGGCAGTGCCTCACCAAAGGAAATGTTGACATTACATTTATTAATTCCAAGAGCTTTATTAATTGCATTTATTTTATTCCAAATATAAATTTTTGTAACAAAAATTTTCAGGAATACACATATAATATACTCATTTTGCCATTGTTTGCTCCTAAAACCATTGTTTCATGCAGGAAATTCAAGGCCATGGCCATTGAGGCAGAGGTTAGCAGTGCCTCTTTGGTCCATAGAACGTAGTTTACGTAGATTTGCGCATGCGCAGTCAGTTCTCATGCTGTCTTGAATTATCAACATTGAGGCAGAGACCGAGCTTGCTTCATGTCACGTGATCCACTCAGTCTCACTCAATCCGCGCTTCCCGATACTTAGCATCTAGCGGCGCCTAGCGTTGGCTGTCAACAGGCCCGGGGTGGGGAATCGGGAGAATCGGGAGAATTCCCGGTGGGCCGCTTCACTTTTGGGCCGGTCGAGGATTTTTTTTTTTTTTCACATTTGTCACGTTAGTACGGAGCCCCCCTAGTCCCACTTTGGCCAAAAAATTTATTATAACTATCTCGTGGCCTCAAGATAGTAACTCGTGGCCTCAAGATATTAACTCGTGGCCTCAAGAGAGTAACTCGTGGCCTCAAGATAGTAACTCGTGGCCTCAAGATACTATCTCGTGGCCTCAAGATACTAACTCGTGGCCTCAAGATACTACCTCGTGGGCTCAAGATAGTATCTCGTGGCCTCAAGATAGTAACTCGTGGCCTCAAGATAGTATCTCGTGGCCTCAAGATAGTAACTCGTGGCCTCAAGATAGTAACTCGTGGCCTCAAGATAGTATCTCGTGGTCTCAAGATAGTAAAGTGTCTGACTCATGGACCCTTTGTTATTAAACTGGACCCTGTAGTGCAATACTTCACATTCTGTGCAATATTCTCTGTTTTAATATTCAGTGTGCAATATAGTTTGCTGCAGTTCTGCTTCTATTTATTTACTAGTACTGTAAATCTTGTAGGCTGCATATCCATAGTCCTTTATAATTCTTCTTCATATTTTATAGCCTATATTTATACTTTTTACATGCATATACTTGTTTATTTACCAACTTCTATTATTATTTATATTCCTTTAAATGTCTTGATGTGCACATCAACTGTGACACAAGAATTGTCCCCCGGGTTATCAATAGCATCAATAAAGATCAGTAAAGTATTTCTGATTCTGATTTTAAGTTAGCCTATAGTGGAGTGTGCAGACTGGTTCATTAATTATTGAAGTGTTTCACATTATGGTAGTTTTGAATGTAAGAAAAGCATGTGTCCGTGTAGCCTATGAAAAAACGTCAGCAGAGGACGTTCTAGGCTTAGGTCACGGTACCTCCGTCTGGCTGTATTTCCATATGTGTATTTCCCGGTATTTCCCAGTTGACGGCAAGGAGCTGTAGAAGAACAGCAGATCATACGAATCATTGTGACGGCTTTACAGAGGTAATCGTGTTTTAATTAGCACGGTGAACATTTAGTTAGATGGCAAATTACTGAGTTAAGATAACTGCAAGACTAGCTAGGTGTTCGAGCTGGAAGCATTGGCATAAGTTAAGCAGGCTAATTCAACGTTAACGGCTATCATTATGCTAACGGT
Source organism: Leuciscus idus (assembly GCA_021554675.1). NCBI lineage: Eukaryota > Metazoa > Chordata > Actinopteri > Cypriniformes > Leuciscidae > Leuciscus > Leuciscus idus. Next base: position 25,609,965 of record CM038631.1, read on the forward strand.
TCTTTAGCCTCGGTAAAGTCCCGTAAAATTTGTAACGTTATGCCTGGTTCAGATTACACGATTTTAGCCCGATTTTGGCACGATCCGTTTGAAGTAAGTTAGGGTTTCATGGGGATTCGTAAACAACAACGGGCGTCGGGACGCAAGATTCGATCGTTTCATCCTGTATAGTGTGTCATAGTGGGCGACAACCTACGTCGCGTCTGCGATGCTTCACATCACGACAAAAAGACCAGCATGTTTAATTTTTAACGGTCCTCTACGACGGGTTCCGTCAAGAGTGAGTGAGTGAGTATGTGAGCGAGAGTGAGTGTGCGAGCTACAGTGAGTGAGTGTGTGTGTGTGTGTGTGTGTGTGTGTGCGTGCGCGAGCGAGCGACAGTGAGTGAGTGTGTGTGTGCGAGCGACAGTGACCATGTGTGTGTGCGCGAGTGAATGAGTGTGTGAGACGGCTCGCGATGACTGGTCGGAAAGCAACGTGCAGTCTGACATGTTTCTTGTCCACAACACGACAAGATTTTAGGAGTCAAAATCGTGTAATCTGACACTGTGACTATCGTAACAGACACAAAAATCTTGTAATCTGAACCAGGCATTAGTAACAGGGACAAAGCCGGCAGTTCATGTGGTGTTGTTCTATTTAGTTAACGTTGACTGATGGTGTCAACACTAGTTTTTGGCCATTGACTATTAGTGGATGCAGTGAAATATCAGTTATGTCTGTGTATCAAGTAATCATATAATAATAATAATAATAATAATAATATATTTAATTTATATAGCGCTTTTCAATAAACTCAAAGACTGTTTATATGAGACCATTATAAGAACACACTAGGGGTGTAACGATACCTTCACGTCATTTTGGGTGTATTTTGGGTGAACTATCCACGATGCATACTGTTGCATTTTTGTATTGCGATAAATTGTGACACGATATATTGTTACACCCCTAGAACACACTAACTTAAAGCATATGTCACCATACATTAAACACTAAAACTATATGCTATATAACACAACCGGATGGGATGGAATCTCGGGAGGTGATTGTTGAGGTTGTTAAGATCTGAGGTGGAGCAAAGCAGCGGCATGGTCAGTGTGTCTATTGTCTATGTCTATTGTTTCCAATAGTTCTCTTACGAGAGGTCTCTCGTACTGCGTAAGATATCTGCGTAAGATACCCAGATAAATCCCCAAAAGAGTGTATTTTCTGGTGTCCCGGCCATGGCCGATGGTGTTTCATGTGTAGTAAGAATGCCCACTGCCCAGTGCCCATCCCTACACACAAGCACAGCCTGTCACACAGGGCTCGCGCACATAAAACCGACTCAGATCGGTTGCGCTTCAAACATGGTGAATGTGCCCACTACCCAGTGCCCACTAACACCGCGTTATGCATGTCTCACGGTTTCTGTAAAAACGAAACCAACGTGCACTCGCTTCACGCAAGCGAGAGATGCTTTCGGTGTGATAAATGTGCCCGCTGTCCCGCGCCCACATCCACACATAGACATGACAGTTCCCACGGGAACCGCCCAGCCCTCCCCCTCGCGGTTGACCACCGCAGAGGAGTCGAGCGCGGGCAATCTGCCCGCTGTTATCAGCGCTCCCCATGCCTCAAATGTCACGAGCGCGATGGTTGTGTTGCAGCACGCCGAAGCTTCTCCATCGCTGAGCGAGCGGAGCGCGCTTCGTATTCAACCCCTAGCTATCCATGCAGACGCATGGGCAAAGCTGCCCGGGGTTTCGAAGTGGGTGCTGAACATTATAAAAAGAGGCTATTCGCTGCAGTTTCGCCGACGCCCTCGCCGCTATGTGGCGCGCGTCGAGACCACGGTAAAAACAGAAGTAGCACATTTACTTCGAGCCGAAGTGGCGAAACTATTGAGCAAAGGGGCCATAGAGCCTCTCTCTCAAGTTCAGAGCGAAGGAGGGCTATACAGCAGATACTTCCTGGTACAGAAAAAAGACGGGGGTCTCAGACCCATACTAGATCTAAGGCAACTGAACAAAGTGCTTGTGAAGCGACAGTTCAGGATGCTCACGACCAGACAAATCCTTGTGCAGGTTCGCCAAGGAGATTGGTTTGTGTCAATAGATCTGAAAGACGCGTATTTTCAAATACAGATAGCGTCACGTCACAGGCGATATTTGAGATTCGCCTTCGAGGGCCAGGCATATCAGTACACAGTCCTGCCGTTCGGTTTGTCCCTGGCACCCCGTACATTTACGAAGTGCATGGATGCGGCGCTCGCACCCCTCAGAATGAGAGGCATGCGAGTGCTGAACTATTTGGACGATTGGCTGATTCTAGCGCAATCTCGCGCAGTGCTCATAGAACACACGACCATTTTACTCGATCACCTCGAGGATTTGGGTCTCATTGTCAATTGGGCGAAGAGCTCTCTGTCACCCAGTCAGAAGATATCTTTCCTGGGCACAGAATTGGACTCGCTGTCCATGATAGCGCGACTATCACCACAGCGCGCGGTAGACATTCAACGCACAGCGAACTCGTTTCGCTGCGGCGCGTCTGTCCCGCTCAAGAAATTTCAGAAGATGCTAGGTCTCATGGCCTCAGCATCGTCAGTGCTCCAGCTGGGCCTGCTCCGCATGCGCCCGCTGCAGTTTTGGCTGAAAGCGCGAGTCCCACGCAGAGCGTGGGCATCCGGTTCGCTTCGCCTCAGGGTCAATCAGAAGTGCGTCACAGCTCTGAAACCTTGGAGAGCGAACGACTGGTACCAATCAGGTGTAAGCCTGGGGACTTCCTCGAGGGAGAAAGTGGTGTCCACGGACGCGTCCACCTCGGGATGGGGAGCGCTGCTCGAGGGCAGACCGTTCTTCGGCCAGTGGTCGGAACGGGAAAAGCTCCTGCACATAAACTGCCTCGAAATGCTGGCAGTAGACAACGCGCTGACGCGTTTTTGTCCCCAAATAAAAGGACGCCACGTCTTGGTCCGTTCGGACAACATGTCTGTGGTGTCCTACATAAATCGCCAGGGCGGCCTCAGGTCCAAGAACCTGTACAGGCTGGCAGAACGCCTCCTGGTATGGGCTCAGTGCAACCTGCGCTCGCTCAGAGCAGCGCACGTGCCAGGGCTCCTGAATATAGGACCGGACAGACTGTCCAGGAACAATGTTCCGGCAGGCGAGTGGTCTCTACACCCACAGACAGTCCAACTGCTGTGGAAGAAATTCGGCAGAGCGGAAGTAGACCTGTTTGCGTCTCAAGAAAACGCTCACTGTCAGGAATTTTTCTCCAAGAGCAGGAGCGCGCTGGCCCATGTGTGGCCCCGCCGCCCGCTCTATGCTTTTCCCCCCGTCTCTCTCCTGCCTCAGGTGATAGAACGGATCAGGGAAGAAGGATGCTCAGTATTGCTGGTGGCACCGTTCTGGAAAAACCAACCTTGGTTCCCAGTCGTGATGCAGTTAGCAAGTACTGCCCCGTGGCCAGTACCAGTGAGGAAAGACCTCCTCTCACAGGCCCACGGCTCGATCTGGCATCCTCACCCGGAACTATGGTCCCTTCATGTCTGGGCCATCAACGGGTACATGTTGGACTCCCTAAAGGAGTATTAAACACGATCACGCAGGCTAGAGCTCCGTCTACGAGACGACTCTATTCCTCGAAATGGTCAGTTTTTTCGGGCTGGTGCACAGCCCGTGGTGTGTCACCCGCAGACTGTGGTGTGACGGAGGTGCTTTCCTTCCTACAAGAGCTGTTGGATGAGGGCAGGGCCCCCTCCACGCTCAAAGTTTATGTGGCGGCTATAGCAGCGTTCTCAGGAACAACGCTTGGTCAGTCAATAGGAAGGAACGATTTAGTCATCCGCTTCCTTAGAGGGGCTAAGAGACTGAATCCTCCCAGACCTCCCTCAGTCCCCGTATGGGACCTTTCTACGGTTCTGGAAGCCATGAAAGGTGCGCCATTTGAGCCTTTACAGTCAATCGATTTGAAACACCTGTCTTTCAAGACGGTGTTTTTGCTGGCTCTCGCTTCAGTGAAGCGCATAGGGGATCTACACGCGCTCTCTGTGAGCGCGGCGTGCATGGAGTTTGGGCCTAATGACTCAAAAGTTATACTCAAACCTAAGCACGGTTATGTTCCAAAATCCCTCAACACACCGTTTAGGGCGCAGGTTATCTCCCTGTCAGCCCTACCGGTCCCTGATGAGGAAAGAGACGCGAGCCTCCTTTGCCCAGTCAGGGCATTACGAGCTTATGTGTCTCGCTCGTCTGTTTTCAGACAGACGGAGCAGCTCTTTGTTTCATTTAGCGGACGTTCTAAGGGACTAGCCGCGTCGAAAGAGAGCCTATCCAGATGGATAGTTGATGCTATAGCGCAATGTTGTTTTCGTCAACGATGACGATAACGAAATGATTTCGTTGACGCATCTTTTTTTTATGACGATAACGCGACGATGACTAGCTAAAAATGGCTCTAAGGTGACTAAAACATAACGAGACGTTTTCGAGTTTTCGTTGACGAGACGAGACGGAACGAAAATTATTATAAGTCTGACGTTCACAATGCATGTCATTTCTGCCTATTTTGCGTGAAAAGTATCAGCAATGCTGCCGCTTCCTATCCTTGTTTTGGGTACGCCCACCACCCGGCTGCCGCCGCGCACCAGATTCCACACAACAACAACACCTGCGGCTGCGGCTAGTCACTCGAGTCGCCACATTTCTTCGAAGGACCATGGCGGCGAAGCCAATAAACGGGCTTGGTGGTCGGAAACGACGAGATGATTTATGGACATACTTTCAGTATAATCCATCAGAAAGAAAAACGGAATGCATAGTATTGGGAGACGACGGTAAATGTGGCCACAAACTAGGTGGGAAGAATACCACCAACCTCAAGCGGCACCTGAAGGCTCATCACGCTGATATTTTTTCGAAGGTAAGTTAACTAACAAGTCACGCATATCATATACATTCAATTTTACTCGACAATCGGCTCGTGACACATTTCATGGTAAGTTTAAGGTTTTACATATATCTACTGGCGCAAATTTGCTGCTAACTTCAGGCTAATATTAGCTTGGTTGCGCTAACGTCAATAGCGTATGTTTCAGGGATGCAAACAGCGCGCTTTTCGGCGCCTCCCGATTTTTTCACATCAGTTTGGGTGACTTGGGTCTGATTATAATTTCACAAAGTCATCTGAAGATATTCCATAGCTTAATGTGAGGGACAGAAGTCTATTTACATCATTAAATTAAAGTTTATGGAAACTCGTTTTCCCTCATCTGTCAATCATTCTCCATTCAGTATTCAAACAGCGCGCGCGCCACGTCCGGTTACAGCAGGATGCACGGTAAAACTCTCTCCAATATGATATATTAACATTATAATGCTTGATCTGTAGATAAAAGGCTGTGGATTTGCATAAAATGACTTTATTTTGTGTATTTGTATTTTATGTTTGTTGCTGTTTTTAAACAACTTGCTACCGTGTGCCTGATGCACATCACACACATCACAAGGACTATGAATCGGCATCAAACGCACAATAACTGTAATTTAAAACTGAAGAAACAAATGATCAATAAACTGTTGGACAGATACACTAGGATTTGTGCGCTCGACATTTCTTCACTTTGTGCCGTGAACTTTTAAATGCGCACTTGCGCAGCGCTGAACACTGTGACTCCATGTTGCTTTGAGCACATCATTCTGCACCCGCGATGCGCATACGCGCTTTGTGTGCTCTGTTTTGAAGCGTTTCATATTATCATGGTTTTGCGCACTGAAAGATTATTAAAAGCCTATATTTGTTTTTACCTAGCCTACACAATACATTTAAAATGAGCATAATTTAATTGTATATTATTTGTGTGTAGTGTAGGCTATACTGTATAAATATATAGCCTACTACACTTCTGAATTCTTGACATTCATATATAAATATAAAATTGTGAAATGTATGATTGCCTGATTGTATTTTATAAGTACTAATAGTAATTAGTTTTTATTAACATGTTTAGATTTTATAAAATTACTGTGCAGATTTTTTCAAGAATTACTTTTTGCTGCTGATTTATACACTCACTGAGTTTAATAAAAATACATAATACATTTATGTAATATTTAAAGGTGTTAACTGCAATCTTACACTGCAAAATGATAACTTACAAAGGATTAAATTCATCACAATTATGTAAGTATCTGGATATTTGCCGCGGGGCGAGGGCTTCGATAACCTCTCTCTTTTTTGACCATACATGTGTTTGCATCCCTGATGTTTGTGTCACTTTTATTTGTTGAACATGCAGGGATTTTGGCCGGGTAGGAAGTGTAGATCGTCATTATGTTAAACCAAATTTGATTTCAGTGACAGTCTGAAATGTGGAGGGAAAATTAGCATTTCAGACCGGTTGCTGTTCCCCATGTGTTTAACCCCCACCTGAACCGAGCACATTTTCTCCAGTTTCCCAAATCGAAAAGCTTCTTGAACAAAGCGTCAAAACAGCGATGAAACGAGGATGAAAATACAAAAGATGTGACAAAACTGTGGCGACAACGTTTGATAGTAAAGACCTCTTTGTTTTCTAAACGTAATGTGTTGAAACATGTTGATCTGCATAATATATACAGTACACTATTATTACTATTACTACTATAATATACAGTATACACACATACACATTTGATTGTTTTGTATTCACATGACATTACTTTTACAGATGTACTTTGTATAGAGAGTAATTGTCTTTGTTTTCTCCTCATCCAGATCCCAGTGACCATTACTCCTATACAGAAATCTGGTTGTCCAAATAATGACAGGGCACAGACATCTATCAAAACAGCCTTCGCCGCAGGATCCAAATACAAGTCAGATTCTGTGGAACAACGTGTCAAAGAACAAGCGCTCGCTCTTTGGATTGGACGCACTGGCCTACCCGCTTGCACAGTCGAGGATGAAGATTTCATCCACATGATGGAGACCTTTGATAAAAGGATGACCATACCCAAAAGAACAAAAATAAACAACTTAGTTGACAAGATTTATGATGACGAAAAACTAAAGTACAAAGAGCGGCTTGCCAGAGCACGTAAAATAACAATTGGGCTGGACATATGGACCAAAAAAGGACTTACAGCTTCATTTCTGGCAATTAGTGCGTGTTTTTTTTGCACTGTGGTAAACAAAGCACAGCACATATTGTTGAGACTTGATCAGATCGCACACCCACACACGGCAGAGTGTATAAAACATTGTGTTGACCGTTGCATAGAGGACTGGGGAATACCACAACACAAAATTCTAACAGTCATCACTGACAACGGAAGCAACATGATTGCAGCATTCAAGTCCAATGAACCGGATCAGCCCACTAGCTCCGACTCCGAGGATGAATCCATTGAGAGGAGTGACCCTGAAGATTCTGAGGTGGCTGTTATAGAACACCAGAGGTAAATTACTTCAGTTTGCTGTTAATTTTCAGTATGTCAGTCACTCTTGAGTTATGCTTGTAGGTTATAGTCACTTTTTTTTAGCAATTGTTCATGGCAATTTTATTGAATGTCCTTAAAACTATTTATTTTTCTCTGTATTTTTGTATCTTCTAGGTTTGGAGCCATAGATATGAGTAGGACCCCCTGCGTTGTACACACTCTACAACTTGTGGTGAACATGATCCAGAAAGACACAAGTGTAAACCGACTGCTGAGCAAAGTTAGAGGTCTTGTTAAGCTCTTCCGCAAGTCATCGGTGGCAACTGAGCGACTGCTGCAGCTGTGTCAACTAACCCTGGTCAAAGACTGCCCTACTAGATGGTCCAGCACATATCAGATGATATCACGGCTTCTCCAAATCAAGGACTCAGTAGTTCAGGTTGCGGATGGGATGAGCTGGGACTATTTACTGTCAAGTGAGTGGCATAAGCTGTCCGCTCTAAGAGATTTACTCATCCCCTTCGCTGAGCATACCCAGTTGCTCCAGAGTGACACACAGTCATTATCCCTTGTGGTGCCTGCCCTTCTGGACCTGCAGGGTCACCTGTCTGAGTTCCCCCATGCCCAGGGATCTAGCTTTAAGGACCTAGCTTCCCTGGCAATTAAGATGAAGTCAAACATGGACAAGAGGTTCAGCTGCTTTCTTGATCACACTGACTCCAAGTTTTCACCTCTCGCTGCTGCTGCATGCTTCCTTGACCCGACAGTTGCACCTGAAGCACTCCTTGAAAATGATGACGAGCAAATAGAGGCACTTCTGAGAAGATCAGAAGATTATATTGCTCAATTGGTGCCACCAGTCGTACGGGAGGAGGAGGCTGAAGATGTGGAGCCAGAGGAGGGAGAAGAATCCAAAGAAGAGCAGCCTCATAACAAGCGGCCCAGATTCAGATTCTTGTCCAAACCAAGCCGGCCTTCCAAGTCTACACTCTCAAAGCCGTGTGTCAAGGAGGAAATCAAGAAATTCAAAGAGCAGTTGTCACAGCCTACAAACCAAGAGACTGCCCTAGAATTTTGGGCTGCACAGGGAGATTCTGTTTATCTGAGCCTAAAACCTATTGCCTTAGACCTTCTGGCCATGCCAGCATCTCAAGCATTTGCTGAGAGAGTCTTTAGCATTACAGGTGACCTCAGTCGTGGCCGTCGTAATAGAGCAAGAGTCATTTTAGAAAGAAGTGCTTTCCTGAAACTGAATCGAGGTCAGTAGGCTAATTTAACGAGCATTTAATTATTTTTATTTTTTTTACAGATATGTTACTGTGATATTCTGTTTGTGCTTGCTGTGAGACTGCACTAGAGGTAGGGCCCTCCTCTACTTCATTGTGTTAAACCAACATTGTTTTTATTTATTTAGTAAGTTAGTTTGCTTTCTTTAAAGACCAAATACAGTGTTTACAGTATTCAAGGATTGTCTTATTCATTTTTATGTTCAACACAAGTGTCATGTTTATTTCATACTTTAAATTCAAGTATGCATTTCTAACAACCTATGTTCAATGCACCTCAGTATTATTTATTTTATTATTTTGTTTCAGAATGTTTGCAACTTTGCAGTTTGCACAAGTTAAAGATAGACAGGGTTGTATGATGTTTGTGTTTACAAATAATATGCATCTTGTTGTTGCACTTCAAGTTGAAGCACAAGTTGTAGAGCATAAGTATGTGTTCCTCAATAGCTTATATTTTGGGCACGTTGTTCATTGCACTTTAGCAATTTCTCAAATAAAGCCACAATTGCTAAAGTAAGAATGTTTTTATTCCTGGCTTTTTTGGAGTAAAACAGTGATTCTGTTACCACTTTATCTGTGTGTAATGTTGTAGTAGCTCAAAGTTTTTTGTTGTTAAACTTTAAACCAATCCTTTATTACTGTGATTACTGGTGAAAATAGCCAATGTGCTGAAATTTTTGAAGAGCATCAATTCATGGAAAAAATATAACTTGTAATATGGGGATAAAAGTTTTCTGCCCAATGCGACAATGAAGTACAGCTTGGCAGCACTGCATCTCCATCAATGAGAAAGTCTAGTTTATTATGCAAAGGTTTTAAGGTTAACTGTTGTTTTATGAATTGCAACACTTGCTACAACCTGTCAAACCTAAGCCCATTTCCAATACTTTTCAACCTAAATTAATTTGTTAAAGACTACTTTTTTTTTCTTTTCTTTTTTAAATTGACTAAAACTTGACTAAAACCTTTTTGAGTTTTCGTCGACTAAAACTTGACTAAAACCTTTTTGTGTTTTCGTCGACTAAAACTTGACTAAAACTATCAAGTTTATAAGTGACTAAAATGTGACTAAAACTAAAAAGCATTTTCGTCCAAAAGACTAAGACTAAGACTAAAACTAAAAGGGCTGCCAAAAACAACACTGCTATAGCGCTGGCATACGCCTCCAAGGGCATGCAGTGCCCGTTGGGTGTCAGAGCGCACTCCACGAGAGGCATGGCCTCTTCGTGGGCCTGGTCAAGTGGGATTGCCTTGCAAGATATTTGTATGGCGGCAGGCTGGGCCTCCCCGTCTACATTTATAAGGTTTTATAACCTAGAGGTTCCCGCCCTGCAGGCCAGGCTGCTGTCGGTCTAAAGTTTACCAGTTTTATCTGACCTGATGCGATCAGCTCAGAATGCTGCGTCTACTGAGCACAGCTCAATGTTCGACAGTAAAAAGTAGCAGCACGAGATGTGCCTGGGCAAACTGTGTAAGACCCACATTCCCCCATCAGTTCAGGCCGTACCCCGCCCTGTCTGTATGATGAAATTCGCGTCTCAGCGACGCTGCCATATGTGGAAGAGTGCGGCTTCGCCCCTCCCTCTTCCCGGACTCCCTGTGAGTTCCCTGAGTGATTGTGCACTATATGTACCCCGGGCTTTCGCCCTTGGGTCTTTGGTGTCAGATCTCAGCATGCACGGCGTTTTGCATTGGGTCCCCTAGCGTAAGATATCTTACGCAGTACGAGAGACCTCTCATAAGAGAACGTACTCGGTTACTAACGTAACCTCGGTTCTCTCTAGAAGAGGGAACGAGTACTGCGTATCTTGCCGTGCATGCACACGCTCTGGTTGCTTCGATGATGAAAAACCAGATAATAGCTGCCTGCGAGCGGTATTTATAGGCCTAGACCACGCCCATTTCGGCGGGACGTGACGCAGCGGGCGCGAAGTACCCTGATTGGGTCTGGCGTCACGCCAGGCCTCGCTCGATAGGCTGCTGCAGTTGCCGCAGAGCAGCCAATAGGCGCGCGAGCTGCCTCGCCTATGTCTGCATGCTGCCGCAACGCGTTTTGCATTATTACAAAATTAAGGATAATTTTTGGCTTCAATATCTTGCGGAAAAAGGATTTTCCCCTAGCGTAAGATATCTTACGCAGTACTCGTTCCCTCTTCTAGAGAGAACCGAGGTTACGTTAGTAACCGAGTACGATTTACAGTGACATTAATTGGTATTCTGTCATGTTATTATTAAAGACGTACTGATTGGTTAACAGGTGACAGATTGTATTTATACCAACCATGCTCACAATCATGAGCAGCTGTGTATATTCAGTTAATATTAGTGTAGCCTATTCATTTCATAGTATTTGAATAACGCATTTCCTACCAATATGACACAATGTCATCGCCTATAATGGATTACGGTCTCTCCTCATTTACCTACTAAGATGTCTTTCATAATTATGTAAGTGCATATCCATACTATATTCATTCACTAGTGCATTTTTTTCCTGATGAGTAGTAGAGGCCAGCAACTTCAAATATCCATTCTCCCTTTGGCTCTTTATGAGTTTTCTCAATACTGAGATCAACAAGAGTAATCTTGCTTGGCAAGATACTATACAATCCACAGTTCTCTAATCGTAAAAGTAATGCAAGTTTTGAATTCATACAACGTTTAATCCCCTCTACACAGGAGAGAAAAAGAATGGATGCTGAGCTGAGAGGATTTTTAATTCAGCGGGAAATTGATGAGGAACTTATCCAGAAGCTGGAAAATGAAAAGGTAAGCTAAGCCACTTTACATATGAATCTGCCTCATTTCTGTGTTATTATTCTTAAAGGAGAACTTTGGTATTATTAAACTTAAGCCAGTTACCTCGCTTCGTAGTACATGCCCTATCCAGGTAATTTCAGGAGTAACTTTGTGACGTCTGGTGTAATTTCCCGATTAACCCGCACTACGAAAGGTGCATTGGTTTTACCCGAGGTAAGCTGCTATGGCAATTTACGCTGCATCTCTAAACTGCTCTGCGCAGGTTATCTTTGTGGTTAACTCAAAGTTACCCTACGTATGTGCCCACTGCAGAACCCAGGTGAACATCAACCATGTCCAGGAGATCACCTCAGCCAGTGGCCATACAACTGGCTGCTGTTAAATACTGGCTGCTCCAATTAAATACAACTGGCTGCATGTCTGCAACATAATGCTATTGGGCAACTGCACACAATCATAAAACATAGACACACATTGTCATATTGAAGACGGTGCACTAGCAAGAGCTAACTTGAAGTGAAACCACATCGGCAGATGCAAGAGGCTAGCCCAGTTCATTGTAGATTTCGTGGCTGTGTGGGAGGAGTCAGGTTTTGCTTTAAAAAAAATAAAAAAACATGTTTTGTCAAGCTTGTATAGAAGGATGTGCGCTGCCCACCTGAGAGTAGTGTCGTCAGACCTGTGTTCAGCAGCATATGGAGGCTGTCAAGCAATAACCTATTTGAAATGGGACAATTCACAAGACATGTATTGCAACAATGCATTCATTCTAATATCAAATAGTATTATAATAGCCTGTTTTAACATCCTACTGTTGTAGTAGCCTACATTTATTGAGAACTGTCCCCATAAATAATTGGACATTTGAGTAGTATTTTCATGATACAATTTGTAAAATGTTCTTATTGAATTGTTGAAATTTTATTCACCACCACGATTACACACTTTCTGATGACAAAAAGGTGCTTAAATTGAAAATACAGAATTCAGAAAGATTTTCTGAAAGAAATTATAAAAATGTTTTACTATAGGTCAATCTAAACATGCTCCCAATTTTTTGTTTTTCCAGATTGATGCATCTATAATCCCTGTAATGAATGATGGAGACCTGGCAAAGTACATCCCTAAAGCTGGAGATAGAATAGCTACTGTGGCCTTCTGTCGGAAAGCCAATGCATCACTTGACACAAAGAGCAGGAAAGAGTCTATACTGACAAGGCTACGTCAGAGACTGTCTGGAGAAGCACCTGTACCTGTGAAAAAAAAGCCATTGGCAGGAAATGCAAATGCCAAAAAAAAAGATAGACGGGTTGAGCTTGGATGGATGGACTTTAATGAAAAAGACAAACGGTACAAACAAGTAAAGGCAATCAATGGGGGAGGAACGAGACACCTTGTCACATGTCTGTCCTGTCTTGTTTTGCACTTGGGTGTTGGTTATGTTAAGTCAGGTGCTCATGTTCATTGTTAGCCCCGCCCGTCTTGTTAGCTAGTTATTGGTTAATTTGCCCCACCTGTTGTGTTTGTTACCCTCCTTTGTTTGCTCCCCTATTTAGTCTCCTTGTGTCTGTAGTCTTGTGTGGTTACGTTGTCTATGTTTGGTGTTCTGTTTCCAGTCCCAGTTCTGTTTCAGAGTTTCTTGTATTTTTCCCCCTCGTGGGTATTTTTGTTATTGTGTTTTTTTATTAAAGTTCTTCTTGTTTTGGCTGCAATTGAGTCCTCGGTTTTGTTTGTATCTAACGTGACAGAACGTAACCACCACCTTGAGGACTCAGCAGCATGGAGACTCACGGGCTCGTTTCGTGGGAGAGTGAGTCTTTCAGAGGAACCCGTCTCGCTAAATTCAGGGGAATTCGTGGAGGACACAGGGGAGGAGATGCTAGAAGGGAGCACCAACAGTACTCTCCAGTTTGGTCGTTTCGTGACCAAGGACCGACGAGGTTCAGCCCCGAGTGTTTTTCATCGCCGGTTCCCAGGGTTCCAACGCCGGTGACTCCAACGCCGATGATCCCAGGGACTCCGAGACGCAGGAGGAGAAGAAGGACGGGTCACGTCACACCTACCCAGCCAGAGACGGTTCATGCCACGTCTGCCCAGCCAGAGACGGTTCAGGTCAGTTCTGCTCAGCCAGAGACGGTTCAAGTCACGTCTGCCCAGCCAGAGACGGTTCATGTCACGTCTGCCCAGTCAGAGACTGTTCACGTCGCGTCTGCCGGGCCTGTGTCTTCGGACAAGATGGCCGACGCGGAGCTGGTGTTCCCTGAGGAGATGGCCACTGGAACATTGTTGGATTATTTTTCAACGCTACGGAAGATCCTAGAAACACCCAGGAATGTTCACGTCACATCTGCTGAGCCTATGTTTCTGGACAAGATGGCCGCCGCCGAGCCTGTGTCTTCGGATAAGATGGCCGCCGTCGAGCTTGTGTCTGAACTTGAACCGGTGGTGTCTGTTCCTGAGTCGGAGCTGGGGGTGCCAGTTCCAGTGCCCGAGCCGGTGGTATCAGTTCCAGGACCCGAGCCAGTGGGGCCAGTTCCAGTGCCCGAGCTGGTGGCGTCTGGGACATTGTCAGATTACTTCGAGCGTCTGGCCAGAATCCTGGAGAGACCTTTTGGACCCACAGTGTCCGTTCCTGAGCCGGAGCCAGTGTCCGTTCCTGAGCCGGAGCCAGTGTCCGTTCCTGAGCCGGAGCCGGAGCCAGTGTCTGTTCCTGAGCCGGAGCCAGTGTCTGTTCCTGAGCCGGAGCCAGTGTCTGTTCCTGAGCCGGAGCCAGTGTCTGTTCCTGAGCCGGAGCCAGTGTCTGTTCCTGAGCCGGAGCCAGTGTCTGTTCCTGAGCCGGAGCCAGTGTCTGTTCCTGAGCCGGAGCCAGTGTCTGTTCCTGAGCCGGAGCCAGTGTCTGTTCCTGAGCCGGAGCCTGTGTCTGTTCCTGAGCCCTCAGTGACCGCGACACTGGTCATTATGGCCACAGCCATGTGGTGTGTGTGGGCTACGCACACACTTGGACCGGTGGTGTCTGTTCCTGAGCCGGTGGTGTCTGTTCCTGAGCCGGTGGTGTCTGTTCCTGAGCCGGTGGTGTCTGTTCCTGAGCCGGTGGTGTCTGTTCCAGAGCCGGAGCCAGTGTCTGTTCCTGAGCCGGTGGTGTCTGTTCCTGAGCCGGTGGTGTCTGTTCCTGAGCCGGAGCCAGTGTCTGTTCCTGAGCCGGAGCCAGTGTCTGTTCCAGAGCCGGAGCCAGTGTCTGTTCCAGAGCCGGAGCCAGTGTCTGTTCCAGAGCCGGAGCCAGTGTCTGTTCCAGAGCCGGAGCCAGTGTCTGTTCCAGAGCCGGAGCCAGTGTCTGTTCCAGAGCCGGAGCCAGTGTCTGTTCCAGAGCCGGAGCCAGTGTCTGTTCCAGAGCCGGAGCCAGTGTCTGTTCCAGAGCCGGAGCCAGTGTCTGTTCCAGAGCCGGAGCCAGTGTCTGTTCCAGAGCCGGAGCCAGTGTCTGTTCCAGAGCCGGAGCCAGTGTCTGTTCCAGAGCCGGAGCCAGTGTCTGTTCCAGAGCCGGAGCCAGTGTCTGTTCCAGAGCCGGAGCCAGTGTCTGTTCCAGAGCCGGAGCCAGTGTCTGTTCCAGAGCCGGAGCCAGTGTCTGTTCCAGAGCCGGAGCCAGTGTCTGTTCCAGAGCCGGAGCCAGGGTCTGTTCCAGAGCCGGAGCCAGGGTCTGTTCCAGAGCCGGAGCCAGGGTCTGTTCCAGAGCCGGAGCCAGGGTCTGTTCCAGAGCCGGAGCCAGGGTCTGTTCCAGAGCCGGAGCCAGGGTCTGTTCCAGAGCCGGAGCCAGGGTCTGTTCCAGAGCCGGAGCCAGTGTCTGTTCCAGAGCCGGAGCCAGTGTCTGTTCCAGAGCCGGAGCCAGTGTCTGTTCCAGAGCCGGAGCCAGTGTCTGTTCCAGAGCCGGAGCCAGTGTCTGTTCCAGAGCCGGAGCCAGTGTCTGTTCCAGAGCCGGAGCCAGTGTCTGTTCCAGAGCCGGAGCCAGTGTCTGTTCCAGAGCCGGAGCCAGTGTCTGTTCCAGAGCCGGAGCCAGTGTCTGTTCCAGAGCCGGAGCCAGTGTCTGTTCCAGAGCCGGAGCCAGTGTCTGTTCCAGAGCCGGAGCCAGTGTCTGTTCCAGAGCCGGAGCCAGTGTCTGTTCCAGAGCCGGAGCCAGGGTCTGTTCCAGAGCCGGAGCCAGGGTCTGTTCCTGAGCCGGAGCCAGGGTCTGTTCCTGAGCCGGAGCCAGGGTCTGTTCCTGAGCCGGAGCCAGGGTCTGTTCCTGAGCCGGAGCCAGGGTCTGTTCCTGAGCCGGTGGTTCCAGATCTAGTGCCTGAGTTGGTGGTGCCAGTTCCAGTTCCTGAGCCGTGGCCGCCCGAGGGTTCTTCGCCGCCGTGGCCGCCCGAGGGGTCTTCGCCGCCGTGGCCGCCCGAGGGGTCTTCGCCGCCCTGGCCGCCCGAGGGAAAGTCTCCACCCTGGCCCTCCCATGGACAGTTTGTTCCTCTTGTCTCACCCTGGTCTGTCCCTCCCGTCCCGCCCTGGTCTGTCCCTCCCGTCCCGCCCTGGTCTGTCCCTCCCGTCCCGCCCTGGTCTGTCCCCCCCGTTCTAGTGGAGTGTCTGGAAGCCACTCCTTAAGGAGGGGGTTATGTCACATGTCTGTCCTGTCTTGTTTTGCACTTGGGTGTTGGTTATGTTAAGTCAGGTGCTCATGTTCATTGTTAGCCCCGCCCGTCTTGTTAGCTAGTTATTGGTTAATTTGCCCCACCTGTTGTGTTCGTTACCCTCCTTTGTTTGCTCCCCTATTTAGTCTCCTTGTGTCTGTAGTCTTGTGTGGTTACGTTGTCTATGTTTGGTGTTCTGTTTCCAGTCCCAGTTCTGTTTCAGAGTTTCTTGTATTTTTCCCCCTCGTGGGTATTTTTGTTATTGTGTTTTTTTTATTAAAGTTCTTCTTGTTTTGGCTGCAATTGAGTCCTCGGTTTTGTTTGTATCTAACGTGACACACCTGACAATCGACAAGGATAAAACAGTAGTGGAAATCAAAAAACTAGCTGAAGACCTGTTTTTCCCAAGTGGTTTTTAGAAAAAAAGGAAAAGGCTCTCAGATTATTCTACTGAAATTGAATCGTCTCAGGTACATGTCAACAGTTGGAGCACTGTGGATAACCTGTATGAAGAAAGCAAAGTAAAAATTCTTAGACTGTATCTTTGTACCAAAAGAGTAAATGTGGAGTTGTCCTCTGAAGAAGAGGAAGCAGAGATGCATTTAACTTCAACCCCAACTGTTGATCTCACAGGACATGAGCCACATGCTTCAACTGAGGTACAAGATATGAATGACATAGTTCACCAAGAGATCGACTTCGAGATTATAATTGGGGCTGTGGCAACTGAAGATGTGCAGTTGGATGACACTGTGCCATGGAATGACCAGCCACCACAGAGATTGGTTGAACCTCAATCTGTTCCTTGGATTGACCAGCCACTGCAGAGCCCAGGTGAACATCAACCAGGTCTTTGGCCTGACCAGCCACTGCAGAGCCCAGGCGAACCTCAACCAGCTCCTTCAAATGAACAGCCACCGCAGGGATTTAGCGGCCTTGTTGCAGAGCCATGGAATGACCAGACACTGGGTGAACGTGCTCCGGTTACACTGATTATTAGGCGGGGGCATTGTCTCACTGACCTAATCAAAGCCTTCACAAACCCAGATATTTTAAGCGCCGATGTGTTTATTAACCCTCTGGGGTCTAAGGTGTTTTTGGGGTCCTTGAGATGTTCTGACATGCCCTGACATTTGTGCTTTTTTCAGTTGCTTATAAACATATTAATGGCAAAAAAAAATTACACACTATTTAGCACAAACAGGGCTACCATAATATGTGAGCAACAAGAATGTACATGTCTGCATTTTTGAGAGAATAATGTTTATGCGTGGTTATTGAAAAAACTAAAAACTAAAGTTTCTGAAATAAGGCCATAAAACACATACTAAATATGTGCCAATAAGACTTTTGTCTAATAGATGTCATTGGCTAGTGTTTTTTCTTCAAAATGATGTGAAAATCATCCTGCCCTTATCATTCACATAACACAATACATTGATTTGAATTTTGCAAAGCACTTTCTGTTTGGAAAGGCAATATGCGGAGTGGGCGTCAACGATCATGCATATTTAGTGGTTCACACCTTAGGAGACAATGGGGCCTGCATACTTAATGACCCTTTCATTCAGGTGAGTCACTGAGCCACAAGAATGCAAGAGCAACAGTTGGAAGCATCTCAATTATTTTTTATTTTTCCACATATTGTGCTTGCAATTTGGCCTATAATATCCAAGGAAAACATGTCTAGTAATTGTGCAGTTAATTCTCATACTGTATTTTCAGTTTTGGAATATTTATCCTCTCCCCAAATTTGTCACTAATAAAACACAATAAAAATTATTTAAAGAAAAGGCTTATTACCTTATTACCTTTTAATAGTTTGTTTACATCTACCTTGTAAATATATTTTTTTATTAAAAAGGTTACAATTACAACAACAATTCAAGTGTAATCTTTCTTTGTAAAAACTAAAGTATACATTTTATCATACATATTTCAAAGTTAAGGATTTGATTGATTATTTGATTACTTTATTTTTGACAAAACATACTATATTTAACATGAGCAAATATTGGCAAACAAATATTGGCTTATTTGAGTTGGCAGATATTTTACAGTAAAAATGTATAATCTATCCAAAACTAATCAACGAAATGTTGTCTTTCATATGTCTGTAACATAGCTCTTTCATTTTTATTATAAGAAATATAAATGTTAATTTGCAGTTTAATACGTTGCTTATACAAATACATTTTATTTCAACATTTCAGTCGATTTTTACTCAGTATAGCAATACAGTTTGCTAAAACCGAAACATTCATTCACAAACAGAAACGCCTGACTGTAACGTTGTTTTTATGAAATATTAGGGCATATAAATGTTAATTTTCAGTTTAATACGTTGCTTATACAAATAGCCTACATTTTATTTCAACATATTTCTGTCGATTTTTACTCATCTCAGTATAGCAATACAGTTTGCTAAAACATCATCATTCATTCACACAGAGACGCAATTTAAATTTAAACTGTCTTTTTGCGAGCTGTGATAAACAGCGCGCATCTCTGCGGCTGCCGTTCATTCATTCACAGAAACGCGATTAACTTGAGAAGGAAAAAATACTTACTACATATTCGGATCCTCTCTCCTGCAATACCCGCACTCTGAGGTAGATTTTCCGTTATTATTATTCCTCACAGCGCTGCCAGATGGTGTAAACACGTAGGCTACAATGATATGATTAAACTTGTGTTTTCTCGAGCTGATATGGGGGCGTTCACAGGTTTGCCTCAGTAATTTGCGTTTGAATAGCACGCGCTCTCCGTGGGCGGAGTCACATTACCTTTGAATGAGCTCTAATTAGCTCGACTGGAATCGCTCTTTTAATACAGAGTTCACAAGATGAGAATATTTGTTTTTTATATAAATTACCTCATTTTAAAGAAGAGAATTCAAGCTTCATGCCTGTGTGTCTGTATGCCTGTTTGACTCAGTATTCGCTGAGTTATTGTTCATTTTCGGACGCGTTTCAGAATGGTCTTCACTGACAGAGAGAAGGCAGAACTCGCATCACGTTTATTTTTCTTTATTTGGCAAAAAGCACAACACTTTGTTTTTATTGTGAGTATACACAAAAATAATACACATTTAACAGAATCGATTGATGTATGAAACTTGCTTGTAATATCAAAGTCAACAGAGCAAAATTAATTTCTTTTGAACTGAACTGAAAAAAATCCAGCAAAACGCGCGGGCGCGTTTGTCGACCTCAGAGGGTTAAGATGCGCCTACCTAATGGAAAACTTGAAGAAGGGGAGGGAAGTGGTGTGACCCAGGACTGCTTCACAGAGTTTTGGACAGACTTTTATGAAAGGTGCACCATGGGCGGGGATGTGAAAGTACCCTTTATTAGGCATGATTATCAGTGTGAAGAGTGGCAGGCTATTGCTAGAATCGTAGTAGTAGGGTGGAAGATTGCCCGCTATTTCCCAGTGAAACTGGCGACACCATTCCTTGAAGAGGTACTGTACTCCACAACCTTCAGCAGCTTAAAGGACACCTTCTTGCAGTACGTGTCTGAACAGGAGAGAGAGGTCCTTCAAAAGGCTTTGGAGGACTTTGACTCTGTTGACAGTGATTCACTATTTGATGCTCTTGAGCCACACGAGTGCCAGCAGGTTCCTACAAAGGACAATCTGATCCCACTGCTCTCACAGATGGGACACAAATCTCTCATACAGGCACCAATGTATGTAATCGAGTGTTGGCGTCCTATTGTGGTGCACTTAGCAAGTGTGTTGCCACCAGATGCTCTGCATCATGTCATAGAGCAGAAGACCCCAACTGGAAAAGATGTAAAGGACCTCCTGCAGTTTCCAGATGTGATGACTGCACCCGAAAAAGCAGTTGCCCGCTACCTGAAGAGATATGTAGGTGAAGTTGATCTGAGAACCCTTCAGCTTTTCCTCCGCTTCTGCACTGGTTCAAATTTGATGGAAAAACCAATTAAGATAGAGTTCATTGAAACCTCAGACTTCGACCGAAGACCACAATCACATACATGTGGCTGCCTTTTAAAGCTACCTGTAGGATACAACAATTATCCAGACCTCCGTAGTGATTTCAATACTATACTCACAAGCTCAGTATGGGTAATGGATATCATCTAGGCCAGAAGGGTGAGTGCCAATAGGTAGCACCCACAATTTCTGGAAAGAACATATAAAATATAATGTTTAAGTTGCAAAAGGCATGATTTCAGCATTTAACTTTTTGTTCTGATTAATTAACACAAGCTCTCTTTGACATTGGATTATCTTTAAAATGTGCACCCTGATTCAGTTAAAGCTAGCAGCTATTTTTTTTTTTTACATGGAGTGAATTTGCATTCACAGAATGATAATATTTGATTGTGACTGTGTGCATGTTTACAGAAGAATTTAACATGTTCACATCTTTATAGTACACATAGTGTATACACAAGTGATTTAACATTGATATGCTGTTTAAAGTACAAAAGGCATTACATAAGCATGTATTGTTTCCTTAGAAATTGTTTGGACAAATTCCTCACATTGTAATTAGAAACTGCACGGGATATGCAATAGTCCAAACAAAAAAATATAAATTCTGAGTTATGATAGCATAAAGTAGATAATTTGCAGATACACAGAAAGCCAATTCTAATGTTCAATAAGCATAAAACAAACAACTACCAGAAAGTCAATGTTTTAATTCAATATATTTGTAGTATATTTAAGTAGTTTTACTTCAAACAGATGTCTTAAAAGTGGTATTGCTTTCCTCTTAAGATAAGGGGTTGTACTTCAACCACATTGTTTTTCAGCATTTGTGCAATAGAAGTTCCACATGTTTTAAAAGAAATAAGTATCCTTGATAAGCTCAAGTAACCTACCCTATGGTGCATAGTTCGAGATTTGCATATTATGTTTTACTTTAATTATTTGTCATTTAGTTAAATTAGTCATTAGATTTACTGAAAATACTTTCAATCCATGACCTGACTGATAGTAAAATCTAATGCGCTCTCTTATAATTTGTGAAGGGTTATTTTTTGCCTTTTGTTTATATTGAAAGAAGGTGTTATTTGTTTATTGCTCCTTTTTCAGTAGACTGTTCTGGTCTGTTTAACTGTTCTGTTTGTTCTGGTCTGAGTGTATTGTGAGATATTAATGTAACCCAGGGTTAAGAAATTAACAGGACTTTAGGAGGGAATAGAACCAAATTGGGATTGCAGGTACAGATAAAATGGAGATTGGGGAGTGGGTTCAATGTGTGCTCTCACGTGCAGGAGGTAATTTTCCGCTCACATTTACCGGCCTGAAGGGGAGTGGATTACTATACTGGGAAATATGTGTCGTTTTTTCCCACATTTCATATATACTGTAAGTTAATCTATGTGATTGAAAACTATGAAAAAAATATGTCTGTAATGTGACTTCAGAAGAGGGATTAGCACCCAGCCCTTTATTATATTTGAATTGCAGAAATGTTATAAAGACATCTGTTAACTCCAGTTCTGAGTGCCTGTTGTATAATCACTGACATTCACGTTAGCCTAAATTAGGCTTACTGTTCAAATAAGATAAATACATTTCAAAACAAGATTTTATTTTTGCATTTGTGTGGTTGCTTTTTCAATGATGTAACATAGTTGCATAGACATAGACAAGACTCCGTTAACTGATTCATTGTAAGTTAAGCAGTGCATATTGTTATACCCCATCCAAACACCCGGAACCCCTCTAATGCTCTCAAACCTTCTCAGGATACACAAAGGGAAGGACCACACACAGTTCTTAAAAAAATAAACATGATGGACTGAGTGACTTCAATGACATAAGTAGTGAATACCCTGGTACACCTGTCAAAAAATGATTGATTGACAGGTGCCCCGCCCCTTCCGGTGACAGGTCCTGCCCCTTCCGGTGACAGGTGCCCCGCCCCTTTTGGCATAGGATCAAAGGGATCAAAGAAGATCAAAGGGCTTTTGACAGCTAGTTTTGACTTTTGATTGACAGGTTGACAGTTAGTATGACTTTTGATCATGTGGTTATTGACAGCTAGTTTCGGGTTTTGATGCCTTTTGATTGACAGGTTGTCCCTCCTAGCTCTTGATCATGTGGTTATTGACAGAAGGTTTTGAAGGCTTTTGAAGCCTTTTGATATTGACAGAAAGTGTTATAACAATATGTCATGGTATCTGACAGCTAGTTTGATGCCTTTTGAACATGACAGTTAGTGTGTGTGTGTTTTTGAAGACACTGTGATTAAATAATACGTCATGGCTATATGACAGCTAGTTTTAATTGTTTGAAGCCTATTGAAGCCTTTTGAACATGACAGTTAGTGTCTGTGTGTGTGTGTTTTTGAAGTTGGTATCACACACGATCCTCCTATTCCTGAGCGTATCCGGGCTGTACTGTGAAACTGATAAGGGGAAAACTGTGGAAGTTTATCTCACACAAACGTTGAAAAGCCATTCAGTTCTTTTAAAAGAATATAAAATAAAGATCTTACTAAAACCTCACTCAAAAAGTGAGTCACAAAAACAATTGCAATCAGTTAAATGTTTATAGAGTTAAAAAAAACAAAAAACATACAGGTTATGAAACAATCAGTTAAATGTTTAGAGAGTTGAAGAAAAAACATATAGCTTATGAAACAACGCAATAAATGAAACGGGTTCACGAAAATAAAAAAATAAAAAATCATCTCACATGTTTAGATAACTAAAGCGCCTCTCCAGCACAGCCCCGGCCTGAGTGGTGCGCGCGCCCTCCGCATTCTGACATCCCCCTCCTTCTGCTCCTCCACATTCCAGAGCACAGTGATAGTGAGAAACAGAGATTTTATAAAATAATGTATATTTCACACAAATAATATAATATACAATAATATAAAATAGCATCTTACTGAAACCAATTCTTTCAGTTTTAGATAAACAAAAGAATAAAAAATCATCTTACATAAAACATTCTGTTCTTTAAAAGAATATAAATGATTATAAATAAATAATATAAAATAAAGATCTTACTAAAACCTCACACAAAAAGTTGAAATAAATGTACAACTATCCAGTTTAAATAAAATGGATTCACAAAAAAATTGCAATGAGTTAAATGTTTATAGAGTTGAAGAAGAAAAAAACATAGGCCTTGTTATGAAACAATCAGTTAAATGTTTAGAGAGTTAAAGAAAAAACATACAGCTTATGAAACAACGCAATAAATGAAACGGGTTCACAAAAATAAAAAATCATCTCACATGTTTAGATAACTAAAGGGCCTCTTTACACCAGCGTTTGACCTGCGGAGCTTTCAAAAAGCACCAGCCAAAGGGTGTGTGTGTGTGTGTGTGTGTGTGTTTGTTTCTGTGTGTGTGTGTGTGTGTGTGTGTGTTTCTGTGTGTGTGTGTGTGTGTGTGTGTGTGTGTGTGTGTGTGTGTGTGTGTGTGTGTGTGTGTGTGTGTGTGTGTGTGTGTGTGTGTCTGTGAGAGAGTCACACAAATTCAGTGATCAGGATATCAGGTGCTGAGTTTATAAGAAGTATAATCTTAAAAGTTTAAATTATATCTTTTAAAAATAAAAGATTGTTTAAATGAAATATTTAAAGTTGAATACATACACATCTTCTATTTATCTTTTAGAAGATTACTGTAATGATTTTGTTTAAATTGAACCTAAGGTATAATTGTTATTAAACAATGTCTGTTCAAAAACTTTAGATGGTTGAAAAACTGTACTTAGTCGTCTTAAATCTCATTTATATGAAAAGATTCAATCATCATTTTTTGTCCGTGTGGAGTTTCAATTTTGATGGCTTTCCATAGCCATGATGATTTTTGTACCGTAACTGCATATTCGATCATGTACACCTAAACACGACCATCACAGAAAACTATAAAATACATAAATAATTTAATATAATTTCTAAGCTGTATTGCACGCGCGCACACACACGGTTCTAAAAATTGTGCATCATGTCACAGCGTATGTAATGTTAGTCTGCTAACGCCTTTCCAGAGCCAAAGTTTTGTTCGTACTAAATTTATTTCAAAGCATAATCATAAAAGTTTCAATATGATCTTTTAAAAATAAAAGGTTGTTTTAGTTTGAAGTTTAAAGTTCTTAACTTTCTTTCTTAAAAAAAATCTTTAAAGTTTGAATACATTCATATCTTCTATTTATCTTTTAGAAGATTACTGTAATGATTTTGTTTAACGGTGACCCTAAAGTATAATTGTTATAATGTGAGACAATGTCTGTTAAAAAACTTTCGATGGTTGAAAAACTGAAACTGAAAAACTCGGGGAGATAATGTCACAGTAAATCTAGTCTGCGTTCCAGAGCATACTACATCCAGAGTTTATACTAAATTCATTTAAAAGCATAACCTTAAAAGTTTAAATTAGATATTTTAAAAATGAAAGATTGTTTTAGTTTGAAGTTTAAAGTTCTTAACTTTCTTTCTCGAAAAAATCTTTAAAGTTTGAATACATTCATAAATCTAGAAGATTACTGAAATGATTTTGTTTAACGGTGACCTAAATTATAATTGTTACTAAACAGCGTCTGTTCAAAAACTTTCGATGGTTGAAAACCTGTACTTAGTCGTCTTATACAAAAAATTTGTCCATACAACATGTTGTCAAAGTCTGTCACAATGTTTTGTTGTTTTTAAGACATCCGAGGACTCTACATTGCTCTTACTTAGACTAAGTTGTATATATATATATATTTTTTTTTTATTTTTTTATTTTTTTTTATTTATTTTTTTTGGTTACATTGTTTTTATTCATCAAGTTAAATGTAAATTTGCAAATCCAAAAACTGTTTGTTACTTGGATGATGAATATCTTCACTTTATGATAGGAAAGTACGGACAGCGCCTTTAATCAAGCCTCTACATATGGGGCACTTGTGCAGAGAAGGCGCACATTCTTTGCACACAACTAGGTGACCACAGGGGATGAAGACAATGTTCACTTCCTTATCCATGCAAACTTTGCATGTGCGCTCCTCTTGAAGTCTTCTTAACTGTTCCTCCATAGGCAATGCATCGGTGATGCAGCTTCATTTGTCTGGGCCATCAGTTCTCTCAGCAGGCAGACATCATTCTTCTTGATCCAGTTGCGGAAGACCTCTGCTGCTGCATTTCCTTTCGACAGGACTAACTCAATGAGATGCCCTGTCTGCTGCTTGACTGTAGTGCAGTTACGAATAATGTCATACTCTTTCTGTGAGATGACGTTCTCCTCTAGAAGATGGTCCATTAAGCACTGCACACTTTTTAGGCGCTGTGACACGGCAAGATGATGTTTCTTAAGAAAAGTAAGAAACTTACTTTCTCGCTCCTCCTCTCTCTTCTCATCTTCCACACGTAGTAAATCAGACACCAACTCTTGAACGGTTTTGTAATTTTCTCCACTTGCGAGAATTTTGCTTTGAACGGTTTGCTTCACCACAGGATTGTTCATCATCACTGCATCTTCTCCAGGACCCAGGTGTACAACAGGTGGATCAACAAATTCTCTTGAGTTGCTGTCTCCATTAGTCAATAGCTGTTCAAACACAAAAGGAAATCTTGCTTGAATCTGATGAACAAACTCTTGGCCCTTTTCTTGCAACAGGTATTCACATCTTGGAAACCACTTAGCATGTTCTACCCATGGATCATCACCAGACTCCCAACATCTGAGTCCACCATCACAACAAAAGCACTTCACGTCATCATTACGACCAACATAGTAAAAACCAGCCTTAGCCAATCGGTCTGGTCGAACAGTTATTCTTGAGGGCCAGTGGACAAATGTGAGCATTCTTTCTTCACACAGTTGCATTGCCGAGTTAGATCCATTGGAAAGGCCGCCACCAGATAAAGGTACATTATCTGCACGGTCACCTCGAACGAAGCGGCAGTTGGGGTAATGCCTCTGGTGCTCTGATACTGCACGATCTCCCGGTTCCCAGTTGCTAAGCTGACCTCCACAACTGAAGCAAGCCACTCTGTCGCCCTGACCAAGGTAGTAGAAACCACTTTTGGCAAGCTCGGCTGGAGTTACTGTAGCAAGAGTCCAATTCTGAAAGGTGTCAAGGCGTTCCTGTTCCCGACGCATGCCAGGATTGTGACAAGCCGGAGGTCGCTGGTGAGACATATCCTCAACTCCACGGGAGGAAATAGGACTGGAGAGGGCCAGGTTGCTGAATGCCGTGTTTAAGTAACCCACCTGCTCCTCCATTTGGCCTGAAATGGATACCGTGGTGGTCGATGTTACGGCTGTCGCAGGGGCAGAAAGCTGTAGGATGGCTACGTTGTGAAGCGGGGGAAAAGGCAGAGTGAGAGGACGACAGGAGGTTTGCGGTAGCGGGTAAAAATGTGACCACAGGGCGTGTCCACTCAAGCCCTTCTCTCTGCTGGACATCCCATGACTAGTGTCTAGTCGTCCATGACAGAACACATCATCTTATTAAACTTATTAAATACCCTCTATGATGCAGGAACCGATGCTAAGAACAAAATCTAATTTTGTTCAACACCACAATTTCAAAAATTGAAAAATCACCACACAATTTCAGGTATACACATCTTGGAAATGGTTGCCACCTCAGGAATACAGTAATTAAGATGCAGAAAACAAATATTGAAATATTTAATCTTTTAAATCAGGTAGTATTTTTAATTATTCTAAATATTATTATTCTAAATATTATCATGTATACTATTATAATACTATTATTATGAGCTCAGACATTTTTTAACCAGATTTTTTTTTATTTCAACATTATACTTTCGAGTATACATTGAAGTAGTGAAGAAAATGATAGATCAGCAGTACATAAAGTAAAACGACGTTTACAGATGGTCTAACCAGAATAGAAAATCTCTGCAGTCTATCATGTTTTGCTCTAGGGTATAGTTGACCAGACTTTCAACTATTTCACCAACGTCAGTTTTTGCATTTTTTGACACCAGTGACACGCAGAGATCTGTTACAAAAGTCCATATAGCGAGTATCTCTGTGATTTCGAATTCGTCACAACATTCACGCAACACATCCAGAACTTTTTTGAGGATTACGCCGTTCGGCTCTTTGCCGTTAAAAAACATGGGCGTTACATCAGGCCATGGCTTTGTCAAGCCTCTTATGACATCCATTTAATTTTTGAGATTTGTCACACGTTTGGTATCCTGCGCACAATCGTTTTTCATACCACACGCAGCATCGATGATCCTGTGCATCAAGCCAACCATCTGACCTCTAAAATGATCTTTAAACATAGAGTCTAGCGTAGCTCTTAAAGGACACTCTTTGCCCGTGGCGCACTCACACGCCGGATGATACTTGTTCTCCATCCGTTTTTGCGTCGCCATTTTTTCCAACTTTTCGAATAGTCAACTATTTGATGATGAAAGATGCTTTTCGTTCCTGGAATGTTCCTGGAATCTCCTGAGAGAGTCCTTGCGGCACAATCGTCCAGGGTTTGTGCGTTAATGCGCGGAAGTTTGTGTTTTTGGGTCAGAAGCGTGAGCCGTAGAAGCGTAGTTTGCGTCAGGTTCAGGCAAACAGGAATGCTGAAGCGGCTTTTGATCAATGAGATGATGCAGTAGCACAGCAGTCCGCGGTTAGTAGAGCTAGAGTAGAGCTAGAGCGTGCGATGTCCTGAAATATTTATCAGGACAGCGATTGGGGTCCGCCCACCCTGTTGCGTAGGATGTTCGGGGGTTGTCTTCAGGAAAGCCATAAATAACTTGTTCCTGCATAAACAACAAGTCCTACATGCCACCAGAGAGAAGTTTATTATTTTCACTCAATCCAGTTACAAAATCTGATTTTTAAAATCTGAAAATTGAAAACATATGCATGGGTGAATTGTTCACCATAAGTTCTGTAACAAACATTTAGAAAGTAGTTAGGATGTATTTCATTTTGTGCATGCTTTAAGTTAATTTTACCAACTATTAAGATGTTAAAGTTCATAGACCTTTAGCGTATTGAGTTAAAATTAAAACATGATATCGCATTAAACAAAAACTATTTCTAAAGCTAGGTCTTCTAAACATTAGATCACTCACACCTAAGGCAGTTATTGTAAATGAAATAGTCACAGATAATAGCTTCGATGTACTTTGCCTTACTGAAACCTGGCTTAAACCAAATGATTATTTCGGTATTAATGAGTCTACTCCTCCTGGATACTGTTATAAGCATGAGCCCCGTCTGATTGGTCATGGCGGAGGTGTTGCAACCATTTATAGAGATATTCTAAATGTTACTCAGAAAACGGGTTATAAGTTTATTTCATTTGAAGTACTTGTACTAAATGTTACGCTCTTAGATGTTAGAAAAACATCCCTATTATCTCTAGCCTTGGCTACCGTATGTAGACCGCCAGGGCCTTACGCTGATTTCCTAAAAGAGTTTGCAGATTTTCTCTCAGACCTATTAGTCAATGTCGATAAAGCATTAATTGTTGGAGATTTTAACATACACGTAGATAATCCAAATGATGCGTTAGGAGCTGCGTTTACAGATTTATTAAATTCATTTGGGGTCAAGCAAAACGTCACCGGACCAACACATCGTCTTAATCATACACTCGATTTAATTATATCACATGGAACCGATCCAACCGATATAGATATCATTCCACAAAGTGATGAAGTCACTGATCACTACATGGTAACTTGCATATTACGTACTGCTGTAATATGTCATGCGGCGTCGCGTTATCAACCAGGCAGAACAATCCTCCCATCCACCATAGATAATTTCTCAAATTGCTTATCTAATCTGTCTCAGCTGCTGCCTGAACCCAAACAAACAGATGAACTAGAAGAACTAACTAGCACTATGAGCACCATTCTCTCTAGAACATTGGATGTGGTTGCACCTATTAAATTAAAAAAGGTCAGAGAGAAAAATAAAGCACCATGGTATAACAATACTACGCATGTTTTAAAGAGAGAAACCCGTATTTTAGAGCGTAAATGGAAACAAACTAATTTAGAGGTCTTTAGAATCGCGTGGAAAGACAGTATGTCACGTTATAAAAAGGCCCTAAAAGCGGCCAGGGCTGAGCACCTCCGCAAACTAATAGAAAACAACCAAAACAATCCAAGGTTTTTATTTAACACCGTGGCTAGACTAACAAATAAACAGACGTCACCCGAACAAAATATCCCGTTACAGTTCAGTAGTAATGATTTCATGAACTTCTTCACTGAGAAAAAAGCATCAGAACCACAATTGTAAACGTTCAATCTTCAATCGCGCCTTATAATTCAGCTTCAATTATCACTCCGCAAGAACAATTACAGTGCTTTACAACTATAGAACAAAAAGAGTTAAATAAACTTATCACTTCATCTAAAACAACAACATGTTTATTAGATCCTATACCAACTAAACTACTGAAAGAAGTGTTACCTGTAGTGGAAGAGCCTCTCCTCAATATTATTAACTCGTCTTTATCTTTAGGTCATGTTCCAAGAACATTTAAACTGGCAGTTATAAAACCTCTCATTAAGAAACCACAATTAGATCATAATAATCTAGCAAATTATAGACCCATTTCAAATCTTCCATTTATGTCTAAAATATTAGAAAAAGTGGTGTCCGCTCAACTGGGCTCTTTCTTGCAACAAAATGATATCTATGAAAAGTTTCAGTCTGGATTCAGACCGCATCATAGCACTGAAACTGCGCTCTTTAAAATCACAAATGATTTACTTTTAGCTTCTGACCAAGGCTGTATCTCAATACTAGTTTTACTTGATCTTAGTGCTGCATTCGATACTATTGATCACACATTACTCTTAGATCGACTACAAAATTATACTGGTGTTCAAGGACAAGCACTAAGCTGGTTCAAATCATACCTAGCTGACTGCTACCATTTTGTCTATTTAAATGGAGAAAAATCGATCATAACTCCAGTAAACTTTGGAGTGCCGCAGGGATCTGTGTTAGGCCCTCTGTTATTTTCCATATATATGATGCCACTTGGAAATATTATAAGGAAACATGGAATTAGTTTCCATTGTTATGCTGATGACACTCAAATATATATTTCATCACGGCCGGATGAAAACGCTAAATTTTCCAAATTGACAGAGTGTGTTAAAGATATAAAAGATTGGATGACGCGTAATTTTCTTTTATTAAATCCAGACAAGACAGAGGTAATACTTATCGGTTCAAAAAACCGCCCACAAAACCTTGCACAATACAACTTTAACATCATAGGATGTCCTGTTACTTTATCCTCTACAGTAAAAGACCTGGGTGTTATACTCAATTGCAACCTGTCTTTTGAAAATCATATTTCATATGTTACAAAAACAGCCTTTTTCCACCTTAGAAACATTGCTAAGCTACGTAATATGCTATCAGTTTCTGATGCAGAAAAGTTAGTTCATGCATTCATGACCTCGAGACTGGATTACTGTAATGCTTTATTAGCTGGTTGTCCTGCATCCTCAATAAACAAGCTACAGTTAGTCCAAAATGCCGCCGCTAGAGTTCTTACAAGCTCAAGAAAATATGATCATATAACACCGATTTTATCATCACTGCATTGATTACCTATAAAGCTCCGTATTAATTATAAGATATTGCTACTGACTTATAAAGCCCTAAACGGCTTAGCTCCAGTCTATTTAACGGATCTTCTATCGCCCTATAATCCATCGCGCTCTTTAAGATCACTAAATTCAAGGCTTTTGGTCATACCTAGGATATCCAGAACCACCAAAGGAGGGAGAGCATTTTCACATTTGGCTCCAAAACTCTGGAATAGTCTTCCTGATACTGTTCGTTGCTCAGACTCGCTCTCCCAGTTTAAAACTAGATTAAAGTCGCATCTCTTCAGCCAGGCATTCATATAATCCTACAGTTCAAACTACAATCCGGCCTCTAGCTCATAAATGCCAGAGGAGAACTGGCCCCCGACTGAGCCTGGGTTCTCCCAAGGTTTTTTTTCTCCATTAGGTCACCTGATGGAGTTTTAGGACACCATTAGGTCACTTGATGGAGTTTTTCGGTTCCTTGCCACTGTTGCCTTTGGCTTGCTCAGTTGGGGATATTTTGGGGATATTTAATTTAATTTTATCAATCAATAAATTCCTCTTGAAACAAACTTTGTTGTATTATTTTAATTTAATACTGTGAAGCTGCTTTGATACAATCTGTATTGTGAAAAGCGCTATACAAATAAACTTGACTTGACTTGACTTAAACGCATCATTACTGAATTCACAGGTGTTTAATAACTTCAATAGTTATCAAGCACCAGCTGATTGAAGTTTTTCTTCAAACAAAAGTAATTTTCTGATAAATCATAGTACACCTACATGTGTTTTGTTGTATGCACAGATTTTGAGGGTCCTTGTCTTTGTTTCGCGGTATTTTTAAAAACATAGAACCAGAGAACAGATAACCTTGTGTGGTATTCTATATCCGCATAAAGGGTTAAAATATAAAATATACATTTTAGCGCTATTTAAAAACTAGGACGGTATAATAATAATATAATGTAAATGTCTCACGTGAAGATGATGGTTTAAACCATCATTTTATCAAATCAAGCCAATTCATGTGAATACTGTCGTATATGAACAAAGAGAAGACCTAGAGTTCACTAACATTATAGCTAACTGTAGGAAACAGATATCCGGGGGAAAGTGTAAAGAAAACGCCATACAAAACATTACAATCACACCCGGCAATACGATAAGTGTTACGCTAGTGATGATAAAAATTGTTAAACAATTTCAAAACAGGGTGTTTCAGAAGAAATGCAAAAGGTGTCCAAAATGTTACGCGCTAATATTTGGTCTTGTTTCAGAGTCGGTATGCTCCGGTGAAAACTTTGATGAGGCCGAGAACAATAGCGCTGTTAAACATGCGGTTCAATAACAATTTTCAATATAAACAGAATCCAACTAATGCGACTGTGCTTGTTTCACATATAACTGTTGATTGTTAGATATAATAGTTAGATGATTTATCTAACCATTGAATCTTACGATATGTTAAAACATTCAGCATTATGCCGAATAAAAAGAAGATCATAAAAAGAAGAACAATTATTAAGACATAAAACACAACGTCTGTTTTCTGGATCGGGCCTAAAACTCAAAGTATTGGTGTGGACAGAATAAAAAATGAATCACCCCTCCTTTCACGTAAAAATACCACGTATCAACTGTGATTCATTAGATTAACTGTTGTTTAGTGACACACAAAATAACAGTGTAATAATAACAAAATAAGTGTAATAGTTAGACGAGTTTGAAGCGTAATAGTAGGTAACAGAAAAAACAGCAATACTCATCTTTGATGTCGATGTTTCGTAGACATAGCAGAAAGATGTTCTAAAATAAATATGATTTGTTTAGTCTTAAACACTCTCATACTAGAAGGACCGTTATTTAATTCTCTTTATGCATGTTCATGTTTTTCATACATTCCTATATGAACATGTTTGACCACGCTCGGAGACTATATACTTTTTGCAAACTGTACAAAAACAAGATCAATTACAGACATTCAAAAGCTAAAACTGATCACTATAGTGGCTTTTCTGTATTTATTTTAAATGGCTCATTTACTTTTAACCCAGTTGACCTCTAGAATTTACTTTTGTGCAATTTTATCAGCAGGTTTTACCAAAGTGTGGAACTTTGTTTAACAGCCTCAAGCTTTGATGAATATGCCTCTCTCGGTGCCATAGTCGGATGTGATTCTGTTGTAATAGTTTAAGTGTAAAACAGCATGCACTTTGTGTGATTCGTAGATAGAGGGAAAGTTTCTTCTTAAAATTTCACTTAAATTCTTAATGGTCATTTATTTCTATAAACACTGAATGTTGACGGCTCTCAAAGAAAACGTCTTCACCTAAAACACATACAGTCCAACATACAAAATGTGAAACAGTGTCGTCTGAACAAGATGACTAAATCTAGCAGAGTAACAAAACCATCATTTGGATACTTTTTATTATAAACGGAGCTTTTCAATCCTCTTTTCTTAGGGATTTGGTCTTTTGAATCTTAAAGATAAAGAATAAGATGATGTTTTAAAGTTAGTCCATAGGGTGTGGAACTTTGCATCACTATGGTGTGTAAAAATACACCCAAAGATTTAAGCACAACTATTTACACACATACTATGTAGGAGAATATCTAACTGTATATTGTAGATTGTGAACATTCCATTATCTGTTTATTTGGGGTCAGAGAACATCCTTAGCTCATACATCTCTTTAATTTTGTGCTGGATGTTAGTTAAAAGATGAAGGTATTAGTTAATAACAAACAAATAAAAAACTTAAAATCAACATGAAGCCATAATATTAATAAATAAATTATGGAATAATTACAGTTTGAAAATGACTTCCATAATATTTTATTTTAGTAAAGGTATGCCCAACACAAAGTTGTGCGTTGTGAGTGAGACCTCGCAAAGATTACACCAATATTAGATTTCTCGAACATTGCACTATGCCTGAAACTTAGTCATCAACATGCCTTCTAGGACTGTCAAAAACTGTAGGACTGTCAAAAAATCATTTGTTATCATGGTTTAGTTGTATTTTAAAACACTGTTTTTCTTAAAAATGTTGTGTCAGACGTATTTGGTAGCATGATTATCTTGTTTAATCGTGTATTATGTCCATATTTATCAGGATGATATTTGTAGAAATAAGCAAAATACATCTATAAAACAAAAAGAACCAGTTTGTGTCAGAACACAACAGGTATGAAGATATGTTTGGTTTTTAAAGCTAGATTATCCTTTGAAAAGTGTAATACAGTATTTGATTTTTACACATGCAATGTTTTCGCCAACTGGCCTAAACTGTTGACCCCTGAAGTTATGACTTTTTAAATCAACATGAAGCCATAATATTAATAAATAAAATATGGTATAATTACATTTTACAATTACAGTACAATGACTTCCATAATATTTTGTTTTAGTAAAGGTATGCCTGGATCACCCAACACAAAGTTGTGCGTTGTCAGTGAGACATCGCAAAGATCACACCAATATTAGATTTCTCGAACATTGCGTGGTTGCACTACGCCTGAAACTTAGTAATCAATATGCATTTATGTAGGACTGTCATCTGTTATCATGGTTTAGTTGTATTTTAAAACACTGTTTTTTCTTAAAAATGTTGTGTCAGACGTATTTGGTAGCATGATTATCTTGTTTAATCGTGTATTCAGTCCATATTTATCAGGTCGATATTTGTAGAAATAAGCAAAATACATTTATAAAACAAAAATAATAATAAGTTGCAATAATAAGTTAATGGCCTTGTGTCAGAACACAACAGGTATGAAGATATGTCTGGTTTTTACTTTTTATTCTAACTTTAAAGCTAGATTATCCTTTGAAAAGTGTAATACAGTATTTGATTTTTACACACGCGGTGTTTTCGCCAACTGACCTAAACCGTTGACCCCTGAAGTTATGACTTCTGAAGGTCTCTCATGTGTAGATTCACTCGGTTGAAAAAATTGTATTTTGTCATTTAAACATCTGAAAAAATAGACTGTGCTTAATATCTGCTAACTCTTTATTGTGATGCTCCCCAACAGATATTCTACTGACTATAAGTAACTCAACTATATCTCAACTTATTCTAACCCTAACCCTACCAGTCCACTAATACTCTACTAACACTAATGAGAGTTTACTTTACACGCTCTGACTCTCACAAGCGAGTTAGTGGGCATGCAGGTGCAACACTACTATAGTCAACAGCACGTTCAAAAGGACCATCAAAATAGTGCTACCAAATGATGACTTAAAAACGTTTTAAGTATTACATTAAAAAGGCGTAATTGACAAAGATTGTAATTCTGAATTAAGTAATAATTATGACAAAAAGTCGAAATTATGACTTAAAAAGTTGAAATTAAAATGATGACTATGCGTCATAATTATGAGATGAAAAGTTTAAATGATGACATACTAAATTGAAATTATGATAGATAAAGTAAATATTCCATAGTGAAATTTTCTGAATTCAATATAATTGTATTTGTGAAAATGATTCAGTACTGAGACAGCATTTGAGTTTTTACATATCTTCTGCTTGTTTCTGCAGTTCGTGTAGGCCTCTAAGACTATGAATAACTAAAAATGATTATTGATGAACTTGAATAACTTGAATTTTGTTGGCAATATAAAAAAAATTGTCTTCCCATACCGGGAGTCGAACCCGGGCAGCCTGGGTGAAAACCAGGAATCCTAACCGCTAGACATTATGGGAGGCGTTGATACTACCCCGGGCAAATTTGAAAAGGCTGCACTGCACGGTACAATATAATGCTGGATCATAGTTATGCAGGGCCACAGGAGAAGGAATCCTCATCGCCAAAAAGCAAAAAAAAAAATTATTTAAAAGGAAACGTGGCCGGCGAATTCAAAACGAGGGTAAATATCGGGATAGCTTTTCACAGGTGGAAAGAGCTAATGAAGGAGAAAGACTTTGAAAGGGACGCTGAAGTTGCCTGCTTTCTTCTCAACGGGTAAGTCAAAGTTACGGTCTAAATGACAAGCTTTTTTTCATTGCTTGGTAGTGTAAATCATTATATAGGCAGCATAACAGTAGAACATGTATAGTTAAACTCGATGAAGTGCTATAGGAAGACATGTTGTCATAGCTTCTTGGCACATAACAGCTACCGCAGTTGCAACACATAAAAATAGTATTATAATAGTATACATAATAATAATAATAATAATAATAATAATAATTAGAATCATTTTAAAAAAAAATACATGATTTAAAAGATTTAATATTTCAGATCATACTCAACAATTAGCCTACTTAATGTCGAAGCACATTGGTTTAATAAAAAACTCGAGTTTTTAGCACTGAAATTATCAAACAAATTCACATCTGTATTAAACAGTTGGACAAAATTCGCTGTAATATAAAATACTCTATCAAATCTAAAAATAAAAATAAAAAGTCGCTTGTTTAAAGCAAACAGAAATCGCTTGAGAAGTGTAAAACAATAAAACCATAACCTCTAATTTGATATTAAATGCTGAACCGAAAAACAGAGTCATAAAGGAATAAAGTAACTATAATATCGGGAATCATCAGATGCTGAAGACGGAAGGTAATGTAATTTTTTTTTTTTTTACGTGAATCGAAAGTGCTTTTTACGAACGCCCGCTCGACACGTGACGTCACATCTCCGCGCTGCTGTTTTGGCGTGCTTTATGGAAGTTTGAATCGTTGGAGTCACACACACACACACAAGTGCAGCGATGGAGCGCGTGAACACGAGCAGTGTGAGAGGATTCCTGAGATCTTGTGACGATCTGACTGAGAAGATTCGCTGTTTAATACAGAAGAAACTCATCAAGAAGTACTTGAGCAGGTGATATTATGCGCTTACGATTTATGTGTGGATTAAAGAATAGACATTAGTAGAATAGACAAAATAGGCATTTAATGAAGATACATTTTATATCATTGTAGAATGTATTTCTGAGCACCAGACGCTCGCTCTCACTAGCATATGGACACACAATCCCATGCATGCCAAACTATCTAAAATGGTGCCTTCGAAGGGCACTAAAGTTTTTAATCATTATCAACATATTTTTTGATAAAAATAACTATAAAAGAGTTCCAAATGACACTTATTTTTGAGCCCCACAATTTTAAGCGCTCCAAAGTTCTAACTAGAGCAGGGGGCAGAGTTAAAAAGGAACTTTGTTGTTCTTGTCTAGCCTTAATTTACTGAAGGCTATGGATTTTAGGTAAATGTTTATTCAATTAATTCACAATATGTACACATTCATTATTAATCTTATGCCTAATATGATAAAAAAGGCTGTTATTTGTTTCTTCTCCTCTCACATGTATTATATAGGCCTATTTTAAGTTCAAAATGGTGAAATTAGAAAAAAGTTGATTAGTTTGCCTTGATTATTTTTGTCGTTGTTTAACATTTCTCAAAACTTTTCTGTCAAATATGAAATGTTTAGTTTAGCTACTTGCACCTTATCTCGCACTTTATGACCGTTGTCAGCAGGAACTCGCTCTCAGCGGCTCCTGTGAACATACTATTGTCCTAACATAGACTATTATTGTTATTGTCCTAACATAGACTATTGTTTTAACCTGCTGTGCATCTGTTCACTGTCCATATGGCTTTGGTTGCCATATTTATGAGCTAATCTGCCCTTTGAAAAAGTGAATGTTTGAACTCTGGTGTATGCTAAATGAAAACAGGTGAACAGGTGTATGAATGTGTCTGCAGGTGTATCTAACCCTAACAACTAATGACCAACTTTATTTTTGCTATTGTACATACATTTTATTCTTCTAATTGTTTGTCTTTGGTTAACACAGCTGGAGAAGAACAACAGGGAGGTTGGAAGACACAGTAGAGGAACTACAGAATAAATATGGAGAGAAAACAGCATTAAAAAGGATCAAGTCCATTGTGAAAAAAATCAGAAAAAAGAATATCAAATGTAGGAAAAGATTTATAATTTACTTTGTTAGTAGTCAATATGTTTCTCAATCTTCAATAAACTTTACATGGTTTTGGTTGTGTATTTAATTGTTAATTTTTTAACAGATGGTCACATCTCCTCTGATGTCTGATCTCCACACACAGAGACGCATACTCCCTATGTTTTTGAGAGACTCATTGCAATTTTTTCTAACTCCATTTTATTTAAACTTTTTGAGTGAGGTTTTATTAAGATCTTTATTTTAAATTATTTATTTATAATAATATATATTGTTTTAAAAGAACTGAATGGTTTTTCAATGTTTGTGTGAGATAAACTTCCACAGTTTATCCTTATCAGTTTTTACATTACAGCCCAGATACGCTCAGGAATATGTAGGAGTATCCTGTGATAGCCTACCAACTTCAAAACCCAGAACTTTCTGTCATATAGCCATGACGTATTATTTAATCACAGTGTCTTCAAACGATCAAAAGGCTTCAAAAACACTAACTGTCATGTTCAAAAGGCATCAAACTAGCTGTCAGATACCATGACATATTGTTATAACACTTTCTGTCAATATCAAAAGGCTTCAAAAGCCTTCAAAACCTTCTGTCAATAACCACATGATCAAGGGCTAGGAGGGACAACCTGTCAATCAAAAGGCATCAAAACCCGAAACTAGCTGTCAATAACATGATCAAAAGTCATACTAACTGTCAACCTGTCAATCAAAAGTCAAAACTAGCTGTCAAAACCCCTTTGATCTTTGATCTTCTTTGATCCCTTTGATCCTATGCCAAAAGGGGCGGGACACCTGTCACCGGAAGGGGCGTGGCACCTGTCAATCAATCATTTTTTGACAGGTGTACTAGGGTATTCACTACTGACATATTTATTCAATTTGTTTCAAACATTTAATATACAGATTCTGAATTACCGTTTGGCTTACATACCTACACCTCCTTCTCAGCTGCAGGTGGAGATTTGAGCTAAATGAAGTTAAACTAATGACTGTTTAAAATCCCTGTGATGTTATACCCTATACCGGGTGGGTGGGCAAGTAAACACAGAGAACAAACAAACAAACATTTTCTATTTAGATATGATTTTCTTTGAAAGTTGTGAATATTCAAAGTTATTTTGGAAGGTTAACATTAAGCTTGAAGAAAATGAACTGATGGCACATGGCTGCAGTATGATTAGGTTATTAATTTGTTAATTGTAAACTGTCAGAAGTCACTGAGATTACTATGCAGACTAAAACAAGATTTCAGTATTTATAATCTAATAACTGGGCCTGTTAAAAACAAACGGATGGTAGACTTGAACTGGGTGACAATCAAATGATTGTTGCTTCAGTGGCTCCCCAATAACTGAGGTTGAGTGCATGTCACTGTCAGTCTGGTAAGTAGGCCTTATAGTGAACTATTCTCCATAGGCACAATAACAAAGATTCACACCATGCCATGGGATTTTACTGTTCTAGCAGACAACTCTCAGGCCTGCTCACAAACGATATAGCGACTGCATGTAAGTTTTGAAAATGATCTGCTGTTTTTGTAAATTTAGATTTGATGTATTGGGTTTCAGTGGTTCTGATCTTTTTGAAATATGCTGGGTAGAGGTACAGCTCTAGATCCACATGTTACTAAAATGACAGTGAAGCTAGTCTCTCTCCTCTGGCTGATCTGAACACAGCCTTACCCACGCAAATCCTGGTCGGGTTTGACACTCTCAGCACACATCTCACTAGACTATGGCCAGGGACCCCCTGCCAGGTACAACACTGTCTGGAATGGGGGAAGAGAGGACTGGGGTATCCAGCACCAGGTGGCTAGTGATGGGGGTGATTTAAGGGAAAGAAGCCCCCCACTGGCAGCCATGTCATTAGGTGGTCCTCCCTTGAAATGCGGTGGAAGAGGTCCTGCAAATCTGCAGTTGGTCGGACATGTGGCGTGCTCTGAGGTTGACCTGAAAATGAGCATTGTAAAGTTCAGAAATCTTTTGAGTTGGAGCCTCAAGTGAAATTATGTTATGTTCTGCTATTATAGATCGTCATGTAGCAAGAGCACAACAGATTAGGGTCAATTATAAAGACATTAAGGGTTTGATGTTAAAAATATATATGATAGTAATTGAGTTTCTGCTATGATTTAAAAAGTTTAAATTAATTTTACATTAAGTCTAAAAGGCCAGGAAATCTATGGCTAACATTCCATATATTTGATATTCACATCTACCAAAACCATTTCATTGATAAATCTGAGGCCTAAGTGAGGAGGAGGAGGATGAAATAGTAGATTCTTTACTATCATGAAGTCACAACAAAAACCCCAAATTAACATTTATAAATTTTTAGCTGACACTTTATTCCAAATTCCAGAATGACTATATATGTCATATATATATATATAGGGGCGGCTGTGGCTCAGGAGGTAGAGTGGGTTGCCCGTTTATTGGAAGGCCCTGATGGCTATTCCACCAGTAGATTTAGTTTCTGTTTGAGCACTTAGGCTCAGTGTATGAATGTGTGTGAATGGTGAATGCGATGTAGTGTAAAATCGCTTTGAGTGGTCGCAAAGACTAGAAAGGCGCTATATAAATACAGATCATTTACATATATGTACTGTATATATTAAAAAAAAGAGCGTATTTGTGGAGTTTTGTTCTTGAACAAAAACAGATGTGATAGGACACAGGGTGTGTGTCAGGAGGAATTTATATAGTGTCTTTTTTGGCTACCTGCCCACTCTGAAACATGACAGCATCACATGACTGAGAGAAAAAGCTTTACAAGATATAAAGATATAAAGTCGCAATTGCGTGTTATAAAGTCAGAATTGCGAGATATAAAGTCAGAATTGCGTGAAATAAAGTCGCAATTGCATGTTATAAAGTCAGAATTGCAAGCCTACCCATGACAAGATTTCACTGCACGTTACTGTCCCGCACACTATCATTACTTGCAATTAAATTGAATTTATTATCAACGTTTCGGTCACACGACCTT
Organism: Leuciscus idus; assembly: GCA_021554675.1. Classification (NCBI taxonomy): domain Eukaryota; kingdom Metazoa; phylum Chordata; class Actinopteri; order Cypriniformes; family Leuciscidae; genus Leuciscus; species Leuciscus idus. The sequence goes on from CM038631.1 coordinate 25,650,551, forward strand.
CGTCAGGAATATACAAATGTTCAAATTCATCTCTTTTAAGATAAACACATGACTAATCAACAGAGCTCCATCTGTAAACAATTAAGCTCATTGAGAGTACATAATTAACCACATCATAAACAATTACAAAATGTGATAGTTACAACAATCAACAAAGATCCCCCTGTAGGTTAACACGATCATCGAGAACACATAATCAACACGTCATCAGTTCGATCCAAGATGGCGGCGCGTGAACAACGCGAGGCTCAGCGTCTCTCTAGAATTTGCTTTTTAGCGTTTTTTTATCTACTTTTGACTGGATTATTCATCCCGAATTGCTGTTCGTTGCTGATCTACAACAGACAGGAGCTTATGAACATTTGGACTCAAAACTCCAATAGTTTTATCGCCGATCTCCGCCTCATCCCAGAGATCTCCAGAACATCGGAGGCTGCTCACTCTTCCCGGCCGGGCGGAAGTGCACGCAGACGGCGCCGAGAACGTAAACAAAGGCGGGGTAGGCGCGGAGGGCTACGAGCTAAGCTAAAGCTAACACCACACCGGCTCCCTTTACCCAGCATTTTCCTCGCCTATGTCCGTTCTCTGGCAAACAAAATGGACGAAATACGGCTCTCCATCACTAACAACAGACGGATTATGGACTCAAATGTCATGATTTTCACCGAAACATGGCTAAACAACAGCTGCCCGGACAATGCTATTGAGTTAGCAGGACGCCACACACACCGAGCCGACAGGATAGCAGACGACTCCGGCAAGACCAGAGGTGGAGGTTTGTGCATTTATATCAACAATGCTTGGTGCATAAACTCTGCCACTACCGAGAGTCACTGCTCACCCAATGTGGAGTTTTTAATGGTCAAATGCAGACCTTATTATCTCCCCAGAGAGCTCACTTCCATCATACTCACTGCAGTGTATACCCCCCCGGATGCTAATGCTAAGTTGGCTATGAAAGAACTTTACACAGCCATTAGCAAACACCAAACTAAACACCCTGAGGCTGCTTTTATTGTTGCTGGTGACTTCAACCACTCCAATTTAAAGACAGTCCTTCCCAGATTCCACCAACATGTCTCCTGTCACACCAGAGGAGACAAAACTTTGGACCATGTTTATTCCAACATGTCTGGAGCCTACAAAGCAACACCCCTCCCCCACATTGGACAATCAGACCATCATTGGACATCTCTCCCTGTTCCTCACACCTCGGTACTCACCACTCATCCAACGTGTGAAACCCACTGTGAGGACAGTAAAAGTGTGGCCAGAGGGGACAGATGCTGTGCTCCAGGACCGGTTCAAAAACACAGACTGGAACATGTTCATCCACACAGACTTGGACCAGTACGCCACATCTGTACTGGACCACATCTCCTTGACTACACATAGTGTCACCACCCAGAAACAGATCACCATGTACCCCAACCAGAAGCCTTGGATGAACCGAGATGTTCGTCTCCTCCTGAAGGCCCGCAATACCGCCTTCAGGTCAGGGGATGCACAGGCTTACAGTGCAGCCAGGGCCAAACTGAAGAGGGGCATCAAAAATGCTAAACACCACTACAAAGGGAAGGTAGAAGAACACTTCTCCAACTCCAACCCCCGACGTATGTGGCAAGGTCTCCAGATCATCACAGACTACAGGACCATCAAACCCTCCCCCGCATCCTCTGATGTCCCCTTCCTCAACGAGCTCAACAACTTCTATGCTCGTTTTGAGCGGGGGAACACAACAACTGCAACTAAGGCAGAGGTGACTCCAGACCACCAACCACTGACTCTCTCCCCCACTGATGTAGGAGCGGTGCTGAGCAGGATTAATGTCCACAAGGCTGCAGGTCCTGATGGCATCCCTGGCCGTGTTCTCAGAGCGTGTTCAGTGGAGCTGGCAGGAGTGCTGACGGACATATTCAATCTGTCCTTGGCCCATGCTGTGGTACCGGCCTGCTTCAAATCCACCTCCATCGTTCCGATACCCAAAAACTCCAACCCATCAAGCCTCAACGACTACCGCCCGGTAGCCCTCACCCCAATCATCACAAAGTGCTTAGAGCGGCTGGTCCTAGCACACCTCAAATCCTGTCTCCCCCCCACCCTGGACCCCCACCAATTTGCATTCCGTCAGAACAGGAGCACAGAGGATGCAGTCTCCATAGCGCTGCACACTGTCCTCTCACACCTGGACAATAAAAACACCTACGCCAGAATGCTGTTTATAGACTTCAGTTCAGCGTTCAACACAATCATCCCCTCACAACTCATCAGGAAACTCACAGACCTAGGCATCAGTTCCCTCATGTGCAACTGGTTACTGGACTTCCTGACCTGCCGGCCCCAACATGTCCGGCTGGATAACCACTGTTCATCCATCATCACAATGAACACCGGTGTACCACAAGGCTGTGTGATGAGTCCCTTCCTCTACTCCCTCCTCACCCATGACTGCAGACCTGTCGATGGTTCCAACACCATCATTAAGTTTGCAGATGACACCACGGTGATCGGCCTCATTAAAGACAGCAATGAGGCCGCCTACAGGGAGGAGGTGGATCGTCTGGCTGAGTGGTGCGACACCAACAACCTGCTGCTCAACACCGAGAAGACCAAAGAGCTCATCGTGGACTTCAGGAGGAATGCTGACCCACATCCACCCATCCACATCAAGGGGACGGCTGTGGAGCGTGTGAACAGCTTCAAGTTCCTGGGAGTCCACATCTCAGAGGATCTCACCTGGACGACCAGCTGCTCCAAGCTGGTCAAGAAGGCTCACCAGCGCCTCTTCTTCTTGAGGACTCTGAGGAAGAACAACCTGTCCTCAGACATCCTGGTGAACTTCCACCGCTGCACCATCGAGAGCATCCTGACCAACTGTATAACAGTCTGGTACGGGAGCTGCTCTGCCTCGGACCGGAAGGCGTTGCAGAGGGTGGTGAAAGCCGCCCAGCGCATCGCTGGAGCACCACTTCCTTCCATAGAGGACATCTACAGGAAGCGGTGTCTGAGAAGGGCCGGGAAAATCATCAAAGACCCCAGTCACCCAGCACACAGACTCTTCACCCTCCTGCCCTCTGGGAGGCGCTACAGGAGCCTCCGGACTAAGACCACCAGGTACCGGAACAGCTTCTATCCTACAGCTGTCAGACTCCGGAATTCTGCCTCCTGACATCTCACCCACATTAAAACTCATAGACTGAACATACACGCACTCTCACAACCACTGACAACAACCCATAACTGAACATACACACAATGGACAAAAAACCCCAGTATCCTCATACACACTCATACACAGTGGCTGGACCACCACTTACAGCCACATGCACTTTAATATTACTACTGTATAAATTATTCATATATATCTTACTGTAAATACTGTATAGACAACCATGCTGTACAATACAATACAATAATTATAGTTCTACAGCTGTTATTAATACTTGCATATTGTATATTTATAGTCTGTTATAGTCTTTTATTTATATCCATACGTATAACCTGTTCATAGCCTGTACATAGCTTGTACACTTACTACAGTTATAGCCTGTATATACTTATAGTTATAGCACTCATAACATTCCTTCATACCGTGTACATTGTAACATATCTAAAATATATCTATATTTTGTAATATATCTATATTCTTGCTAAAGCACTTCTGGATGGATGCAAACTGCATTTCGTTGCTTGTACTTGTGACGTGCAATGACAATAAAGTTGAATTCTATTCTATTCTATTCTATCATCACAACAGTATCAAATTGTAATTCTAAGCAGTTACAACAATAAGGAAGGCTCCATAGCCACTAAAACTCATTGAGAATACATAGTAGAACAAACACGTCACTCAAAACAGTTACAAAATATCACTATAACATTACATTAAATAATGCTTCGTCGTTCATACCCTTAGGTGATAAAGTTTGAAGGGTGTAAATCCAAAAAAGTTCGCGTCTCTGTAGGAGCAATTACAGTTTTTCCCAATTGCTAAAACACAAAAAGTGAATGCCCAGATCAAAGCGTCAAAACCGTACCGTTTGCATGCATGTCTTACACACAGGCACCAAATGAATAAACACATTGTAGGCATTGCATTGCAAACAATTGTGCAACACACGGTGCAAAACACTACACACAGAGTGTTGTATGTTACACACGTTGGAAAATGAGGAAACACTTTGCATACAGCACATCCATTCAATAATAAAAACACATGCGACAATAGCAACACCCCCGCACACACAGTAAAACACTTAACCGGTAATTGAACACCAATCAGTCACAGCTGTAGCACTATAAATAGAACTCAGGTATGCGCACCTGTCGTCATACAATTGCGAATATGGAGGCCGAAGGACCAAGGGGAAGGAGAAGACGAGGAAGAGATGGGGGAAGAGGGAGAGGAGATCGAGGAAGAGATGGAGGAAGAGGGAGAGGAGAACGAGATGGGGGAAGAGGGAGAGGAGAACGAGATGGGGGAAGAGGGAGAGGAGATCGAGGAAGAGATGGAGGAAGAGGGAGAGGAGAATGAGATGGGGGAAGAGGGAGAGGAGAACGAGATGGGGAAGAGGGAGAGGAGAACGAGATGGGGGAAGAGGGAGAGGAGATCGAGGAAGAGATGGAGGAAGAGGGAGAGGAGAACGAGATGGGGGAAGAGGGAGAGGAGATCGAGGAAGAGATGGAGGAAGAGGGAGAGGAGAACGAGATGGGGGAAGAGGGAGAGGAGAACGAGATGGGGGAAGAGGGAGAGGAGAACGAGATGGGGGAAGAGGGAGAGGAGATCGAGGAAGAGATGGAGGAAGAGGGAGAGGAGAACGAGATGGGGGAAGAGGGAGAGGAGAACGAGATGGGGGAAGAGGGAGAGGAGAACGAGATGGTCCGGCCCAACCTCAGCCGCTTCACGGTAGCCAGCATCATTCGGACATACCGACAAGAAAACAGGTATGTCCTGAATTAACGCCAAAGGACTGCACAGTACCCACACAGCAAATTGTCTAGTGTTAGTGTAGATTTTCAAGTGTTACAGTAATTTAACACTTTTACAGTGGTTTACATATAAACCCTGGGGGAGTGTTAATTTGACTGTAACTCTGAGAGTGTTAAATTTGCGTTTTCAAATTTGCTGTGCATCAGCGTTCTGGCTGAATCTGGTTATACAGTATTTCACCACGTACAGTATGACAGTACGGGATGGGGAACAGAACCTAACCATCGACACTAATCATGCATTGTTTGCAGAACTGCCAGGCGACCTGCCGTGGGAGGGAGGCAACGAGTGTTCACCCATGCCCAGGAACTGGCCGTTGTCAACCTTGTGGTGGCAAACAACACCATCACCCTGCGCCAATTGCGTGAGCGCATCCTCGAAGACCAGGCAATTTTCCACAATGTGCACAGTGTCAGTACGACGACACTCGCCCGGGTCCTGCGGGAACACCACGTCAGCATGAAACAACTTTACAAGGTTCCATTTGAGAGGAACAGTGTTGCAGTCAAGAACCTTCGCTATGACTATGTGCAGGTGAGTGCCACAGTACCACTACAATGGCAGTTGTGTGTTTACATGGATATATACCTTGCAGTCGCCCCCCTTCTGCAAAAAAAAAATACTTAAAAATCTTGTTCCATTGGCAAAAAGGTCACATTTATCTTGTTTTTATGTAAAATAAGCTAACCATCTAGATTGTTTTACCTAAAAACAAGATAAATTTGACTTTTTTTGCCAATAGAACAAGATTTTTAAGACAAGATTTTTTGCAGTGGGGACACTGCCAACATTTTGGTGATATCCGAATGTGTCCAACCCAATCCACAGTCATTGTGCGACATTGTAGAGGCAGTACCGCTGTATTCAGGAACACAATAGTGACATTTTGGTATATGCATGTTCTGTTAGACTGTCCTGGCCTTCGATGCGGCAGCGCAGCAACATGAGTACATCTACATAGATGAAGCTGGGTTCAATCTGGCAAAAACCAGACGTCGGGGCCGGAACATCATCGGCCAAAGGGCCATCGTGAACATCCCCGGGCAGCGCGGGGGCAACATCACCATGTGTGCCGCCATTAGTGGTCAAGGGGTCCTCCATCACCATGCCACCCTAGGACCCTACAACACTGCACACCTACTGGCATTTCTCGATGCACTACATGATGTGGTCACACAGGACAGACCAGGGCAGCCCATGTTTGTTGTCATCTGGGATAATGTCAGTTTCCACCGGGCTGCTCTGGTCCGGGACTGGTTTGCCAACCACGACCATTTCATGGTTTTGCACCTGCCCCCTTATTCCCCGTTCCTAAATCCGATCGAGGAATTCTTTTCGGCATGGCGGTGGAAGGTCTATGACCGCCTACCACATGTACGCGTGCCGCTCCTGCGAGCGATGGAGGAGGCATGTGGGGACATCGAGGTGGGGTCGATCCATGGGTGGATACGCCACACACGGAGATATTTTCCCCGTTGCCTGGCAAGGGAAGACATTGCCTGTGATGTGGACGAGGTGCTGTGGCCCGACCCCAATCGACGACGAGATCCCTGACATGGACCTGCAATAGAAACACCTACACCAGATGTTCAATACTTATAGTAGTTCTGCACCTGTACACTGAGTTTTGGTTGTGGAAATAAACACGGTTTACAGACTACAAATGTAGGCAGTGTCTTGAGTACAGTTGACCTGTGTGTTGTGTTTGCTTTGACTGTTTATATTGCATGTGCATGTGTGTTTCCTATCGATCCGAAGAGGGCCTTTTCAAGTTAAAGTGTTACGTTTTGATTGCAGAATGTTATTTTGCATTGGCAGTTAGATGTTGATCTCCAAGTGCTGTGTCAAGAAATCTTGTGTGTTGAGTTTTGACACAATGAGCCAAATTTTTTATTTTGTGTGTAAGCAATTGAAAAAAACTGTAAATGTCACCTCCCCTAGGTGGCAAACTTACTTTTTCAATCCCACAAAAGCGTAAAGAGGTAACATCGTGATTCAAAGTTAAAAAATGTGCCGCAACTGGATAATTCATATCTTTTCTTCTGATAGAACTCTTATGTTCACTAATTCTTTGTTTTAATTGACGTGATGTTTTTCCCACATAACCTAGACCACAAGGACAACGAATCAAATACACAACATGAGTAGAGACACAACCCAGCAAGCAATTTTGCGTCTAAAAGACGTCTAATAGCCGTCAAAACACAGCCCAGACGTCTAGGCTAAAACAAGGCTAAATTTGGGCTGTCAGTGAAAATCTAATAGACGTCTAATCATAGCCCAAGAATAAGACGTCTAACCATAGCCCAAGAATAGACTAGTCATCAATTAGACGGCTATTGAACGACTACATATATACGTCTAATAGACAGTGCATATGGGTCTAGGCTAAAACAAGGCTGAATTTGGGCTGTCAGTGAAAATCTAATAGACGTCTAACCATAGCCCAAGAATCGACTAGTCATTAATTAGACGGCTATTAAACGACTACATATACAACAAAATGATGGCTAAAGGATTCTTTTCACTCAAATATAACAGGTTCTCATTAATGACAATCCATCCAAACAAATTAAATATAAAGGTTTTATTTAGAAAAAGAACATTAACAACTTACAAAAAGATCCAAACATAAAAATGACCAAATCAAATATTAAAAATACAATATAAAATGATAAAAAAAAATATGGAACATCAACAACTTAAGATAATAAAATATAAAACTCTGTTGCCGCTGGGAAGTGGGTCGTCACAGCATCTGCCAAATAAGAAAAAAATTAATTTGCACAAGAAAAGCATTGTTGACAGTTTAAGCTCAAGTGTGCATGGACTAATACATTCACCTGTACTGTTTGTTTGTTTGTGTGTGTGTGTGTGTGTGTGTGTGTGTGTGTGTGTGTGTGTGTGTGTGTGTGTGTGTGTGTGTGTGTGTGTGTTCTGTTTAGGTTTTAATGCACATCTGAGCTATTTGCATTATTGATACACTGCCGGATACTTTTTATAATTGCTAATTTTATATAGCCAATCATTTGTTTTTTTTTATGCTGTATTATAAAATTAATTTGAAAGTTTCAAACTTGAATGAATGAAGGCATTTTGAATGAAACTTCATCTTATTGTGCTTGTACAATAATAAATATTATTCTACTCTATTAGCTTATGCTCTCTCTGTATGTAACAAGCCATTGTTCAGACAAATTCAATATTATAGTTCAAATCAATGATGAACTTTGTCAAAGATGAGAGCTTTAGTGAGGAAATGCTATTTTCATATCATAATGATCTATAGAAAAGAGTAAAATATATTTGTGGCTTTCATAACACTTTATAATAGTTTGCACATGTTTCATGTTTACACCTTTGGATTTAGATAATTCGAGTGGCACATGGAAACATGGGGTTACAGTACACGTGCATGTACCATGATACACTGTTACCCACTAAAATGTCACGATTTCAACAACACATGATAACAAATAATTTAGCTAAAAAATGAGCACGTCAAAACGAAAACACAGATACTTACAAGACAAAAGTAGGAATGTCTTTTATCTATTCTCTTTGTCCGACAGCTGAATGCAGTGCCAATAGGGGTAAAATCTCTGCGTGGCAGGGGGAGCTGCCACTCCACCTGTCACTCAACCCGTCACCGCTAGAGGCAGCTGCCACTCGACCAGTCACCGTTATATGCGCCTGCCACTCGACCAGTCACGGATATATATGCCTGTCACCGCGCCTGCCACTCGACCAGTCACCGTTATATGCGCCTGCCACTCGACCAGTCACGGATATGTGCGCCTGCCACTCGGCCAGTCACGGATATATATGCCTGTCACCGCGCCTGCCACTCGACCAGTCACCGTTATATGCGCCTGCCACTCGACCAGTCACGGATATGTGCGCCTGCCACTCGGCCAGTCACGGATATAACCAGTCTCGGCACCTAAGAGTCGCACCTGCCACAAGATCTCTCACTGTTTTCATCTACCAGACACTCTGATTGATACCCGAGAGTACACAGACAGTGCAATCCTGCTCTTATTTACCTAATGCTCATCTTATCTTATATTTTATTCGTTCTTTTTGCCCGTAATGGAGCGCGTCTCGTGGCTCTTACTAAGCGTCGCTCCAGCCACTATAGCGTCGCACCTGCCACAAGATCTCTCACTGTTTACATCTACCAGACACTCCGATTGATTCACGAGAGCACACAGACAGTGCAGTCCTGCTCTTGTTTACCTTTTTGTCATATTATCTTATATTTTATTCGCTCTTTTTGCCCGTAATGGAGCGCGTTTCGTGGCTCTTACTAAGCGTCGTTCCAGTCACTATAGCGTCGCACCTGCCACAAGATCTCTCACTGTTTACATCTACCAGACACTCCGATTGATGTACATGTGCAAACAGACATTAAAATACTGCTCTTATTTGCCATCTTATCTTACATTTTATTCGCTCTTTTTGTTCATAATTGAGCGCGCTTGTTGGCTCCTAAGCGTCGCGCCAGCCTCAAGATCTCCCACTGTTTTACTGGCTGATACTCCGATTGACATGCTGAAGCGAAAAGCAGACGAAGAGTCTTCACTACATCGATTTGTTTGTTTTATAGGCTATTTTATTTCATTTTATTTACAGAATTGCAGAATATCAACATTTAAGGATGAGGTCTTTGAATTTGCATGAGAACTGCAAAACAAACAAAAAAACTTGTTCAGGCAAAGAACAAAATTTTATTTTAATAATTAAAAAAAAATAATAGAAATTAGTGCATGAGGTTTTACCAATCGGTGACTCTACCAGTGGCCGTTAAAAAAAAAAAATCAACACCGGTACGGCAAATCCAACACAAATGGACTCATACTGAATTTAGATTGTGAAATTGACAGCATTTTAATGATTAATCTAAAATATTAAAATAAAAGAGAGGACACGGCAATATTTTGGACTTACAATTGTTATTTTGACAGTTTTTCACACAAACATCTAATGCAAAGATGGGAGCTATAGGACATTACTTGGTTGACACAATCGTAATTTCTACATAGACCTTTATCAGAATATCGATCACAAGTAGCCTAATAATTATGATCTACTATAAAAACAATAATTTGCACAAAAAAAAGCAAATAAAATAAAATAAATTCAAATAGATAGGCCTGAGCTATAAAACAAACAAACTGATGTAGTGAGTAATCTTCGTATGCTTTTCCTTTCATAAAAGCAAAGTATCAGCCAGTAAAAGTGAGAGATTTCAACCCGATCTCACATATATACATATATACATATTTTACGAATTGGCCAATTCGTATGAATTCATACGAATGACCTACCCCTGACCCCGCCCCTAAACCTACCCATCACGTGGGTTTAGACAAATCGTACAAATTAGCCATCTTTTTATCATTCGTACGAATTCGTACGAATTGGTCGTGAGATAGCGTTGGAGATTTTGAGGCAGGCGCGACGTTTTTTTTATGAACAAAAAGAGGAATAAATATAAGATAATATGGCAAATAAGAGCAGTATTTTGCTGTGTGTTTATACATGTGAATTAATCGGAGTGTCTGGTATGTTAGAGATCTTGAGGCAGGCGCGACGCTATTATGGACAAAAAGTCGATTACGAAAAAATACCAACATGAAATTCTTTCACAATTACAGAATACTAAGTTTTATAAAAAAAACTTCCCAGTGATCCTACCAATACTTATCGATCTGAGATATTGTCATTTTTAACAAATGCTAAAACAGAGGGTTGGATATCTCAATCAGAGTTTAATTTCTTGTATTGTCAACACCCGATTAGACCTGTTTTTTACACTCTTCCTAAAATTCATAAGAGACTTATTGACCCTCCAGGTCGTCCGATTGTGGCACAGACTAATTCCCTCTTATCGCCTTTATCTCAGTATGTTGATTTTTTTATAAAACCTTTTGTTTATTCGTTACCATCTTACATTCGGGATTCTACTGATATCATCAATAAGATTTCTGAGTTAGCCTACATGATTTACCTGACATTTCCTTATTATTAACTTTGGACATAACTAGTTTATATATACTAACATTTCACATGATAAAGGACTTATTGCCCTCAGACATTATCTTTCGTTACGTGAGGACTCTAGTCCACCTTCAGACTTTATCATTGACATGGCCTCGTACCTTTTGAAATATAATTATTTCAGTTTTGATAAAGATTTTTTTCTTCAGATAAGTGGTACAGCAATGGGCTCGAATTTTGCCCCTAACTATGCCAATCTATTCATGTTTTTTTTTTTTTTTTGGAGAGTTATGTGTTGAATACAGAAAATAATCCTTTCTATTCACCGATTATCAAATGGTATAATAATAATAATTCATTACATTTATATAGCGCTTTTCTCTGCACTCAAAGCGCTTTACATAGAAGGGGGGAATCTCCTCAACCACCACCAATGTGCAGCATCCACTTGGATGATGCGACGGCAGCCATATTGCGCCAGAACGCCCACCACACACCAGCTTACTGGTGGAGAGGAGACAGTGATGAAGCCAATCAGTATATGAGGATGATTAGGAGGCCATGATGGACAGAGGCCACTGGGCAAATTTGGCCAGGATGCCGGGGTTACACCCCTACTCTTTCGAAAGACATCCTGGGATTTTTAGTGACCACAGAGAGTCAGGACCTCGGTTTTACGTCTCATCCGAAGGACGGTATAGTATAGATACATAGTATAGATACATTGATGATATATATATATTTTTTTTTTTGGGTGATCATGATGAGGCTCGAGAATTTGTGACATTTTTGAATAACTTTGTTGACTTGGAATTCGTCTAGAGTACACTTCCTCGATATGTGGGTACAGAAGAACGAAGGCAGTTTGATTACAACTTTGTTTACTAAAGAGACTGATCGTAACACACTTTTACTCGCTACCAGTTTTCATCCGACTTTTAAAAAAAAAGGATTGTCTAAGAGTCAGTTCTATAGATTGAGGAGGATTTGTTATTCTGATTCCGACTTCATTGAGAAATCGAATATTATGAAAAATTTATTTTTGAATAGAGGTTACCCTTCAGATTGGGTTGAGGAAGCATTTAATACAGTTTTTAAAAAGACACGGTCTGAATTGCTAAAAAAGACAAAAAAGCAAGAAAGTATTATTTTACTTGATTACAACGCATTCACCTAAGTCCTACATGATAAAATACATTTTTAAAAAACATTGGCATTTGTCTTCTGATCCGGAGTTGAGCGAAACTTTTAGGCATCCTCCTCTGATTGTATATAAACGCGCTAGGAATTTGAAAGATAGCTTGGTACATGCTCATTTTCAGAGCGTCTCAGAGTTTACTCAGTCCTATACAGAAGGGCAATAATCGTTGTGGGAATTGTGCTCAGTGTAATAATACATTCAAAACATAATTTTTTTTGTCATCCTAGAACTGGTAAAAGATATAACATCAAATCTGTGATTACTTGTGTCTCTACTCATGTGTATTTGATCCGTTGTCCTTGTGGTCTAGGTTATGTGGGGAAAACATCACGTCAATTAAAACAAAGAATTAGTGAAAATAAGAGTTCTATCAGAAGAAAATATTTGAATTATCCAGTTGCGGCACATTTTTTAACTTTGAATCACGATGTTACCTCTTTACGCTTTTGTGGGATTGAAAAAGTAAGTTTGCCACCTGAAGTATTACTGGACAGAATCAGAGGTGGATCAGAACATCTTTACTAGGGATTCACATGTTCAATACAACATACACTTCCTGCACACGCACACAGCGTACTACGTACACACGTATTACGTTTCACAACATCCCCTCTGTTTAACATAAGTGTGTAAACACCTCAGATAACCAGTACAACAATTGTTTTTTTTGTGTGCGTTTTTTTCTCAATAGGGTGCACACTATAACTATAATGAACAATAACAACTTGTTTGGTGACTACGTGTGCAAAATACACATTTAGTCCATATTTGGTCATCTTTTTACTGCTTGACTATTATTTCAGCTTTACACAAAGTCCTTGTATTGGGCTGGCTTGATAATGACCCGTCCAGACCTTGTTCATGTTGGTCTTGTTGTCTCAGTACCTGTATTGTCTGTTTTTGTATCAAGACGTTGTGTGATTTTGTTCTCAACTGGATTCTTGTGACTTTGTTCAACCACATCTTTTTGGGGTGTTTCAGCGAATTGTACCTTTTTCTGGATTTTCTGTGTTTGTGGAGCATACATTTCACGAAGTTGGTTCCTAGTGCGTCTGACTGTGTTTCCATTTGGTGTTTGGATCAGGTAACTTCTCGGCTCTTTGCATCTTTCCACAATAGTCCCTGGGTGCCATGTTTTCCTCTCCTTGTCCAGCACTCTTACACTCTGTCCACGAAACAATGGTGGTAAGTCTCTACCACTACATTGGTCATGGTGTGTTTTCATCCTTGTAATCCTTTTTTCCAGGTGCTGTCTGTGTTCCAGTTTACCTGGATCTGCATGACTTGGTAGGAGTGTGGTGATTGGTCTGCCAAGGAGTAATTCTGCAGGGGATGGTAAATCACTGTCAATGGGTGTCGCTCGCAACTGCATCAGAGCCACTTGTACATCTCCTTTGTGTTGTATTGTTTTTTTGATGATGGATTTGATGTGTCGCACATGTCTTTCAATAAATCCATTGCTTTTTGGGTAGTGTGGTGAACTTGTGATGTGTTTTATTCCCCAATCAGTTATGAATTTCCTGAAAGGTTGTCCTGTGTACTGCGGTCCGTTATCTGTCAATATTTCATCTGGTCGACCAAATAAAGACATGTAACATTGCATTTTTTGTGCAACTGCATGGCTACTTACTGGTATGGGCATTTCATCAACTAATGGGTACTTGGAATATCTGTCCACAGTAAGTAGGTACTGATGGCCATGGATCTCGAATAGATCCTACGCCAGGTATTGCCATGGCTTTGTGGGTGTTTTGTGTGGAATGAGAGGTTCTTTTGGTTGTGCATCTTGGTGTTCTGCACAGGTACTGCAAGATCTGCACAGTTTTTCAATGTCTGTGTTTATCTTTGTCCAATATACACTTTCTCTAGCCAACCTGCGTGTCTTTTCGATACCTTGGTTGAAAAGTGTGGAGTTGGCATGGAGTTGAGTCAGAATGTCGCTGGTCATGGATTCTGGAATAAGCACTTGTCTGCCCTTAAATACAACTCCAGCTTCTATGGCGAGTTCATCTCGGAAAGGCCAATAGCTGCGTATGTCTTTTGGCAAGTCTTGAATTCTGTCTGGCCATCCCTGATGGATGATTTCTTTTAGCACACTGAGCTTGGGGTCTTTTGCAGTCTCAGTTCTGAGAATCTCCTGTTTGTTTGGTGAGAAGTTTACAATTGCAACAGGATGATGCTCAGGGTCTTCAAATTCGGTATCCAACCCATCAATGCGTTCATCAAGTTCAATGTCTTCATTGTTTTCGGGGTTAGGCAGGCGGCTGAGAGTGTCAGCTAAAATCATTTGGCATCCAGGACGATACACGATGCTGTAGTTGTATCCCTGTGTTTTGATCAGCATGCGTTGTAGCCTGGGAGGAGCAGCATGCAGAGGCTTTGTGCATATAGTGACGAGAGGTTTGTGGTCCGTTACTACGACGAATGATTTGCCATACAAGTATGTGTGATATCGCTGCATACCATACACAATAGCAAGCATTTCTCTTTCAATGTTGCTGTATCTTGATTGACATTCAGTTAGTGTCTTCGAACCGAAAGCAATGGGCCTGTTGTCTTGCACCAGTGCTACACCAATGCCTTTCTGTGACGCATCTACCTCCAGTGTTAGGGTGGCTGCTGGATTGTAGTATTTTAAGCAAGCATCAACAGTCACTGTTGTCTTTAGGTCTTTGAAGCATTTCTGATAGTTAGTGTCCCACACCCATGGTGAGTCACTTTTCAGCAGTCCTCTCAGATTGTGGGCTTTATCAGCAAACTTTGGTATGTAGGGTGACAGGTAGTTTAGCATGCCCATAAATCGATGAAGGTCATCTTTGTTTTGTGGTGTTGGCATTTTTTGTATGTCGTGGATTTTGGCTGGATCTGGTCTGATGCCTTTGTCTGTGTACAGGTTGCCAAAAAAGGATATGCTCTGCTGTTTGATGATACACTTGTCACTGTTAAACACCAGACCTGTTTCTACAGCTCTTTCCATCAGGCTTGTCAGATTCCTGTCGTGATCCTCCTCGTCAACTTCACAAACTGCAACATCGTCTGCTATGCTGATTACACCATGAAGGCCTTCAAGAATTTGGTCCATTTTGGCTTGGAAAAGGTCTTAAGACACACTGAGACCAAATGGTAAGCGTCTCCAGCAGTATCTGCCAAAAGGAGTGCGGAACGTGGTTAGAATCTGTGACTCCTCTTCAAGATGTATCAACCAGTATCCGGCTTTTGCGTCTAGCTTGCTGAACACTTTTGCATTTGCAAATTTTGGGTTTAGTTCTTCCACAGTTGGAATTTTGTGAGGGCACCTCCTCAGGCTTGCATTTAGTTTCTGAGGGTCTAAGCAGATTCGAAGTGATCCGTCTTTTTTAGTGCTGAAGGCAAGACTAGAACACCAATCTGTGTGTTCTTCAACTTTTCGCAGGACTCCTTGATCGACAAGTTTGTTCAACTCATCTTGAATTTTGTCCTTTATGTGGATACTGCATTTGCGTGGTGGGTCGATGAATGGATTGGCACCTTCCTTCAGGATGAGCTTTGCTGTGCCATTGAAACTGCCAATTTTGTCAAATTGGTCTGGGTATTGCTCTCTTAGTTCTTTGATGCCTTTTATGTGTTGATGGGTACTCACTTTTGTTTGTCGTTCTCCATGTCCCTTGTTTTCTCTCTCAGTCATCGCATCAACGTTTACCGTTACAAGGCTGAGGAGCTCACTTGTGGGTAGTCCAATCACGGCTGGTCCAGGTACATCAACGACATAGAACTTTGCATCTATCCATCTGGACTTTTTGTGTTGGCATGGCATGTTGATGGTTCCAAAGCAGGGAATCACATCACCAGTGTATGACGTTAATTTTACATTGGATGCTGATTTTAGATGTTCCATGCTTTGTGGTGATGCACTATACATCTGTTTGAATGTACGCAGTGGAAGCGTGTTTCCAGATGCCCCCGTATCTATTTTCAGGCGAAGCGTGTACCCATGGCCTTGCAAGAGAGGTGGTTTAATATTCAGAGTTGTGTATGCCTCATCTCTGGGTGGTTTCACATGGATGCTATGCATGCACTTAGAACTGATGGTGATGGAGTAAAAGTGTTGTTGGTATGTATACTCATCGTCTTTAGTGCTGTCTACAGTGCTAATGCTGGACTCGTCTTTGCGTTTGTGTTCTTTCCATGGGCAAGCGTGGCTTTGGAATCTGTTGCGCGTTCGTGACTTGCTTCTTTTGCCCTGGCTGGATGGCTCTCTCTGTCGTCTGCTCTTTTTACAGCACTTTGCCCAGTGGCCTCTGTTACCGCACATAGAGCATATATCATTGTATGCAGGGCACTGTCTTGGCTTGTGGTTTGTGTTGCAGTTTTGACACGTTCGTCCTCTTGTTACAGCATGGACATTTTCAGTCTGTGACATACCAAGTTGTTGTATCGGTTCATTAACAGCTGCTAAGGCTTCGTACTTTCGCCCCTCTGCTAGTACTTCGGCAATTGGGTGACCTTTAGGTTTGCTGTATAGGTCGTTTCTTAAAGCATCAAAAGGAGTACTAGCAATGATAAGTTCGACTAAGCGTTCATTGAGCTCATCGTCAGTGAATTGGCATTTCAGTGCTAAAGTTCTGGCTCTAGTCACAAAGTCATCGATGCTCTCATTTGGCTTTTGTCTATATTGCATGAGATGGAGCCTGTGGATTCTGAAGTTCACATTTAGCTTTAGTTGTCCTTCAAAGAAATTCCACAAGGTGTCAGGCTCTCTCTTATTTGCATCACTAAGCCCACTTGCATTTAGTCGTTTTAATTGCTTCACTCAGATTGGGGTCAGACCAGACCCCAATCTTCACTCAGATCGGGGTCACATTGCTTCACTCAGATCGGGGTCAGACCAGTTCATCATTGGTAGATGTGCTGCCATTTTAGCGCTTTTATCTTGTACTCACGTTAAAAGTAGTCGTTCTTTTCCTGTATTCTGTTGTATTCTCTGGACTGATAAGCAATTATCATGCAGACAATGCACTTTTACGATCCCACACGTGTACAAGAGAGCGCGTCATGGAGTGGTCTCCCGCGGCATTCCACACAGCCATATAACGTTAAACAGATTGGGCTCGCGGCATAATTTCCTCGCTTCACTGGTCACGAACACTCCCGCGGATGATACTATAGTTGTTTTACCGCTGCCACCATGAAGTATTACTCGACAGAATCAGAGGTGGATCAGAACATCTTTACTAGGGATTCACATGTTCAATACAACGTACACACGTATTACGTATCACAACACCACCTAGGGGAGGTGACATTGAATTGCTCCTACAGAGACGCAAACTTTTTTGGATTTACACCCTTCAAACTTTATCACCTAAGGGTATGAACGACGAAGCATTATTTAATGTAATGTTATAGTGATATTTTGTAACTGTTTTGAGTGACGTGTTTGTTCTACTATGTATTCAATGAGTTTTAGTGGCTATGGAGCCTTGCTTATTGTTGTAACTGTTTAGAATTACAATTTGATACTGTTGTGATGATGACATGTTGATTATGTGTTCTCGATGATCGTGTTAACCTACAGGGGGATCTTTGTTGATTGTTGTAACTATCACATTTTGTAATTGTTTATGATGTGGTTAATTATGTACTCTCAATGAGCTTAATTGTTTACAGATGGAGCTCTGTTGATTAGTCATGTGTTTATCTTAAAAAGAGGTGAATTTGAACATTTGTATATTCCTGATGAAGGTCGTGTGACCGAAACGTTGATAATAAATTCAATTTAATTGCAAGTAATGATAGTGTGCGGGAGTTCCTTATCTGCTGAAACGACCTACTTATTTGGCCTTGTTATCCTACGCACCTATCATCTGCAGGTGTGCGATGGAGTTTGTTCACTAACTTAATTTGACTTAACAGGTGTTCATAAATAGTTCCATAAATTCTTTCAGAAATTTAATTTTCATAACATACATTTTTCTACTATATTTCTTCTCAAAATGGTTAGTCTGCAGATACAAGAAGTATTATCATTATTGTCTCAGTTCCACTTTCTATATCTCTACTGTTTTCCAGAAATCAAAATATTATATATCTCAATCCCCAAGTTGCACAGACAGCATTACATTTACATTTATTCATTTAGCTGACGCTTTTATCCAAAGCGACTTACAATTGCTATATATGTCAGAGGTTGCACGCCTCTGGAGCAACTAGGGGTTAAGTGTCTTGCTCAGGGACACATTGGTGTCTCACAGTGGATTCGAACCCGGGTCTCTCACGCCAAAGGCATGTGTCTTATCCATTGTGCCACCACCACCACCATTATAGCTGCTTGCTCCTTCAATCCTTATCATATAAATTTAAGTTCTCTAGATATCTAATGTCATACATCCATTTACTGGATGAAAAAGTAAAAACTTTATTTCTCCTGGCAGTTCGACTTTTTTACCTTTGCTCTCTGCCTCCTCTAACCATTACATGATTGTTTGCTTACAATCCACATACACATCTCAAACAACAGACAAAACAGACATCAGAAAAACAGCGGTTCATCATATTGATCTTTTTGCGCATTTTACTCTGAGATTTCCCCATGATGGTCACTCTTTTCTGTGGATTTTCATTTGGCGCCCCAAATATAACTCTATACGTCTCTAGAGAGATCAATGTTCACCTCAATTGATCTCTCTAGAGAGATCAATGTTCACCTCAATTGAAAAAGGTGAGCACTCACAACTTGCTCACAAATTTGATCATCTAGACCAGTGATTCTCAACCAGTGGGCCGCGGCCCTCTAGTGGGTCACATAAATGTGTTTTTGCAAAACGTATATAAATCCGATTTTCAATTCCTGCGCTATATGCAGATTTCATATAGTTCACGTCACCGAAATCTACAGATATGAGCTGCAATTTATTGATCATCAGCTAATTTCAAAATCAAAGATCACAATAGAAAGAATGGCAATGGCACATGGTAAGATAATTTTGTTTCTTTACTTTTAATGAAGATGATTGTGTTAAGCGTCTGCGACTTTCCTTCACTTTGATTTGCGATAGTTGCGATGATTAGCTACAATTAAATATAATCGTTGCTGAGTCTGCAGTCTGAACACCTTACCTCAGGACGTACATTAAATTGATTGAGAATCTCCCCTGAAAATCCGTTAATTTTCATCCACACAGATGATTTCTGTAAATTAATGTAAAACTAAATGTATATTGCAGCACAGGGTGAAGTCAGTATATACATTAACGACGATTTGAGACAAATATAATGTAAATTTAATATAAACTATGTAAATGGCGCTCTCTGGCGCGGCAGGATTTTAAACAGGGTCCTGAGCCGTAGCTGGGCACCGCGGACAGACGCCGAATGGCGCTGCTGGTGTGTGTACACTCATAGAAAATAATGTGTTTGAATTTTAAAGATTCTCATCTGGTGTGCGACCCCCTTAAGCCGAAGGCACGATGTGTTGGATGTGGAGAAATGTTGTCAAATGAGGCGCTAAAACCATCAAAGCTGCAGAGACATTGGAACTCAAAACACCCGGGCTGTGTTGGGAAGCAAAAAGAATATTGTTTTAAACAGTCATGTTAATATCGCTAATAGTATTTGATAAATTATACTTACAGTATGTAAATTGGGGTGAATGAACTTTGTGGAACATTTCTGCTAATGAATAGAGTGAATGTTCCCCTCTTGTGTGTCTGACCTGTTGTTACAGGTATGTTACATCTGGACAGTTTTCATCTGTATAGCTGACTTGACTTAGTCTGCTACACTGGCATAACAGGTTAACAGCAGAGTATATCATTGTACTTTTTTAATTTTCAGTTATTCTGTATTCATACTATCATATTTGGAAAGGTGGTCCTTGGAATGTTTTTAAACAGTCATTGGTGGGCCATGAGTTGCAAAAGGTTGAGAACCCCTGATCTAGACCATCGGGGTTTCCCACACTACAATACCGTGGATTAACTGAACCCACCAGACTAATAATCTGTACTAGTCTGGACTAGTAATCTGTACTAGTCCACCACAGTGTTCCCTTGACCATCATGAGTCAATCCCTCTCAAACAGGTATCAATAATACCTGTTCAAGTGTACACTTGCAGGTGTTGATTATAATTGGGATAATTTACTGATAGCCCCATTAAATAATAAGAAGGATAAACTATATTTAAAAAGTATATAATTATCTAACATCTGAGTAATTGAAAATTTACCTCAAAAAATAAAAGGCTAAATGGGGGATATCAATAGGCCTATCTAGCATAAATGTAAAAAAAATTAAAAAAAAATATTGTCAGAACGTCACGCAACAACGTTGCTACACTTAGGGCTCCACTAAGAGGATTTAACTGGCAAATGCTATTTACCACATCTGTGATCACCAATTCTTCAACAGAGCAGTTATGGGTTTTTAATATGTTCTGAACAATGTTTCTGATAACAGGTGCCAATGCTGAACAAGTAAGAAATTGAAGCTCCTCCACAATTTCATTGATACATCTGCTAGGCACATTAAAGATGCAGTCCAATTTGAGTGTAATCATGATCCAGGTATTGTGCGAACGTACCCGGGATCGCTGCCGCTGGAGCTTGCTGGTGCAGATGATCATCCAGTCCATTCCAGAAAACAGAGGCACGTTCAGGAAGACGAAGAAGACGGATCAGGATTAAACAGTATTTATTCATGAACAAGACATGTACCAAACTTAGCAACTGTGTTGACAAGAACAGTGTAATTGTCACCTATTTCTGCCTTTATGTACAGCTTTTTGAGGTGATGATAAACATGCTTTGTTGTATTGTTTCTTCTCTTCACATGGAAAAAAGCAAACTGTTGTATCAGATGCCTGTGGTGTAATCACAGACTATATGGACTTTTATTTGTTTTTGTTTTGTCCTCTCGTCATTGTTATGTCACGCAATATGGTTTTAAGAGGAATGGGAAGTGACGTCAAGGAGTACTCCGGAGTTCAAACGGGAAAGCGGTCTGAGTTTAGCGGGCTCTGTGTAATAGTTGCATGAAGAATTCATCAAAGGGTCTAATACCCTATTGTTTTGTGGATTACATGACAATTGTTTTCTGGACTACCACAGCTTCCCATCGGCTAAACAGACTGTGGCGAGATTGCGCAAGTCCACGGGGAATATATTGACTGCGGCTTCTCGCCACGCTTCGCCTTATATGTTTGGTTTTGGGTCTTTTTCATCTCGTGGAGGACATTGTAGTTCCGTACGGACAATTTATGTCTCTTGAATGAACATTCGGTCTGCTGACCAGGACATTGGGACATTGGGTCATTGGGGTTTTGAGGGTTAAATGTGTGTGGATAATTTGAGAATGTTTGTTTGCTGTGTCGGAGTGCGGCCGTGCCTCCAGCTGTGAAATAAGCGCATGTTGCTGCCCGTCTGGGTATTATAATGTGATATATCTCTCAATACACTTGGTTGAACTTGTGTTTCATTGTTTTTTCGTTAATATATAATTAATTCAAGTCTACATACATGTAGATCTTATTCTATATATTTTTCTTTAGTGGTTATTTAACGAAAGTAAGCTGTTACTGGCTTTATTTATATCAGTAGGTATCAGATCCGCCCGTTACCTTATGTTTTGCGTGCAGTACTTTTCTCTTGCTTTGATAGTGTAAGGGAAATTGTTACAACAGGTGAAATCGATTAACAAGGAAACACATGGTGCACAAACACATAAGGCAAAACAAAGTCCAAGACAGGTGTCACTGTGACACTTCCAAGCTTTATAATGGCAATGGCCATTTAAGTTTTGAAGTCCATCAAAGTGCATCCATCCATGTGCATCCATCCATGATAAAAGTGCTCCACACGGCTCTGGGGGGTTAATAATGGCCTTCTGAAGTGAAACGATGTGTTCGTGTAAGAAAAATATCCATATTTAAAACTTTATCCACTAAAGTATCTAGCTTGGAATACTTTTATCATGGATGGATGCACTTTGATGGACTTCAAAACTTAAATGGCCATTCACTGCCATTATAAGGCTTGGAAGAGCCAGGACATTTTTTAATATAACTCCGATTTTATTAGTCTGAAAGAAGAATGTCATATACACCTAGGATGGCTTGAGGGTGAGTAAAGCATGGGCTTATTTTCATTTTTGGGTGAACGGAAAGAGACTGTGTGATTTGTCGTGTTATTTTGAATGGACCCACATACCTGGGACTGAGCTTTTTACAGGGGAGCCGCAGGCGTAGGTCTCGGGTGGATAACCAGACCCATTGGCACGGGTGGTACACCGGACCTGGACGACATCATCGATCGGCTTGTTCTCTCTGGCGACGAACGGCTCGTTGAAGGTGAGTATGGGCTTGATTCCATGTTTCTTCACTGCATTGTAGCCAGTCATTCACGGCTGGGACGTTCGTGGGTTCTCCTGACCATGGAAAGAGGGGCGGTTGAAACCCCAGGATACACTGGAAAGGGGTCATGCCGGTGGAATGTTTCTGGATGGAGTTCTGGGCATACTCGGCCCATTTAAAATAGCATCTCCAGTCCTCCTGATGTTGATGACAGTAGGAGCGTAGGAATCGTATGACCTCTTGATTCATGCATTCGGCCTGCCCGTTTGATTGAGGATGATACCCTGATGTGAGACTGACGTTGATCTGAAGGGTCTTGAAGAAGGCTGACCAGACTTGAGACGTGAATTGGGGTCTTCTATCGGAGATGATGTCTTCGGGTAAATCGGAATACCAGGTTGCAGAGGTGCTCTGCTGTTTGTAAAGCCAGGGGTATCAGACGGCAGGCCTTGGAGAACCTATCCACAATGGTAAGGATGGTGGTGTTACCCTCGGAGACAGGCAGATCGGTAATGAAATCAATGACTATATGTGACCAAGGGTGTTGTGGAATGGAAAGAGGATGTAACAGACCGGCAGGTAGTTGGCGTGATGATTTCTGGGTATTGCAGATTTGGCAGTGTCGGACGAAGGTAATAATAATAATAATAATAAGTTTTATTTATATAGCGCCTTTCCAGGGCTCAAGGGCGCTTTACAATAAACAAACAACAATAAAGGCAATTAACAAAGACAGCACACAAAACAACAGTAGGTAGGTGAGAATGGTGAGAATGTAAGTACAGTAAATAAAAAATGGGTAGAAGGGCCGGCAACCAGCAGAATACAAACAGATATAACTTTAAAAAAAAAAAAAAAAAAAAAAAAAAAAAGTGCTGGTGGTAGTGGTGTCTTGAGCTAAAGAGGGCCACCAGTAGCGATTTTGTAGCAGCTGGATGGTGGTGGTAATTCCCGGATGTCCAGAGCTGGGAAGAGCATGAACGTCCTCCAGGATCTGGTTCCGGAGCGCATCGGGAACATAAACCCGGTTGGGTGGACAGGCAGACGGGATCTCAGACCGGGAGTTGATTTGCTCAATCTTAGTTTCAACGTCCCATTGAACAGGAGCGACAATGAGGTCTGAAGCCAGAATTGTCTTGGGATCTTGTGATGTGAGCTCGTGGTCACATTGACGTGATAGAGCATCTGCCTTGATGTTCTTGGAACCTAGACGATAGGTGACTGTGAAGTGGAATCTAGTAAAGATCAGTGACCAGCAAGCTTGTCTGGGGTTCAGTCTCTTGGCGGTGCGTAGGTACTCCAGGTTCTTGTGGTCTGTGAAAACGGTAAAGGAGTGAATAGCACCCTCTAACCAATGGCGCCACTCTTCGAAGGCGGCCTTCATGGCTTGCCACTGAACTGAAGTTTCTTATGAAGCGGCGATAGAAGTTGGCATATCCGAGGAAGCACTGCAGTTCTTTCAGGGTGGTAGGTTATGGCCATTCTAGGACTGGTCTGACCTTGCCCTCATCCATGGTGACTCCTTCTGGGCTGATGACGTACCCCAAGAATGTAGTGTAAGTCTGATGAAATTCGCACTTCTCCAGTTTCGCGTATAGCTGGTGCTGGATGAGCCTCTGGAGGACAGCCCGAACGTGCTGTACATGGTCAGTCAGGGTGTCAGAGTAAATCAAGATGTCGATGTATACTATAACTGTTCTTTGAAGCATGTCTCTGAACCCGTTGTTTATGAACGACTGGAAAAATGGAAGGACTGTTCGCCAGGCCGAAAGGCATGACCAAATATTCGTAGTGCCCTGTGCTGGTGGAGAAGGCCGTCTTCCACTCGTCCCCCTCCCTGATACGGATGAGGTTGTACGCACAGCGTAAATCAAGCTTGGTGTAATACCTCGCGGTGCGGAGCAATTCCAGGGCGGCTGGTACCAAAGGGAGTGGATAGCAGAACTTGACTGTAATGTTATTCAGGGCACGATAGTCAATGCAGGGTCTGAGTCCTCTGTCCTTCTTCTGGACAAAGAAGAAACCGGGAGACACCAGAGACGTGGAAGGTCGAATGAAGCCCTTTGTGAGTTCCTCCTCAATATATTTCCTCATGGACTCGGATTCAGGTTGGGAGAGAGGAATTATACGACCCTTGGGAGGTGTGGACCCTGGTAGTAAGTCAATGGCGCAGTCACTGGCGCGATGAGGTGGGAGTTTAGAGGCATTTATTTTGCTGAAGGCTTCTGATAGATCGTGATATTCGGAAGGGAGGTTGTTCGAGCTGGTTCTCCCCACGGGTAAAGTTATCACTCGGACGGGTGATGGAGCAACCTGGACGAGGCATTTGGAGTGGCATGAATCGCTCCAGCAAGCAATTTGGTTGGTTCTCCAGAAGATTTGTGGAACGTGTTTGCGAAGCCAGGGCAAACCTAGGATTACAGGTGTGTGTGGAGCTTGGAAGACGTAAAATTGTATGATCTCACGGTGGAGTGCCCCAGTTTGTAGATGGAGTTCCTGGGTAATGTGAGAAACATGACCTGAGCCTAGTGGCCATCCATCGATGGCTTCGACTGTGAGAGAACTGATTAATGTTATGTTGTCGAGCAAAATCTGCAGATATGAAATTCCCGGCGGCTCCGGAGTCCACTAAAGCACTGGTGGTGGTAATCTGTCGGCCATTGGCCGTGATTACAACGGGCATGGATACACATGAGTTGGGGTTTAGTGCATCGACATTGAGACTCACCGGTCGATATGCTGTTAGACGTGGTCTGGATGGGCAGGCAATATGAAGATGACTGGCCTCGCCATAGTACAAACACAGGTGATGAAGGATCTGTAACAATAACGACTCGGGGTAAATGTGAATTAGCTCAAGAATATAGGGAATTTTGGCAATATTAATATTTATGACTCATGGTCATAATTCATAAGTCGCATGTACATTTATTTTATCAATTATCGAGATTACCTTGTTCTGTACTGTCTGATCATTACAGTTAAGAAGGGGGTATCTCTTTTCAAACTCCAAGAAAGTTTTATCTTCTGGCCGCGAATATCAAACTTTCTGAGTTTATGAATTAAAACTACTCAAGGTAGTCAATATCGAGCTTGTAGCTTAGATCTTTTACAATTTCATTGACTTTATAAGGTGGGTTTTCAAACACAGAGACAATTAAAAGTATACATGGGTTTATTAATAAAATGGCACACACTAGAGATTATATAAACTACAAACATAAACGTACGTAAAAATGCAAACAAACAAATAAACATTTAACCGAACAAAAACATAAACATAGCGTGATCAGAATGAAAATGAAATGAAAAAAAGAAAGATATAGAGAGAAGAGCTGGAGGGTAACTTAAATCACAGACCTAAGACCTGGACACCTGAAATCAGCGTTTAGAGAGAGCGTTACGTTACTTGCAAGATTCTGTGTTCTTTCAGTATGGTGCTGAAGAGGGGGCGCGCGTGCGCGTGTCCGGCTGGTTTGCGTCTAGCTTCGTCTTCTGGGTCGTTTCGCAAGACGATGTAAAGGCTCACTTGAATTTAATGTTACCGGAAAATAAGGTTCATCTCCCGGGATGGGAGAGGTTTACAGTCTTTGTTGCAAAGGACGCAGCTACGACTCGAACATGTGCTCGCTCGATGGAGAAGGCCAGGGCCTCCTCCAGATGTTCCTTTGGAGAAGCGCTGCGCCGAGGAAGAGGGTCCAGAGAAGTTGGATGAGTTGAGAGAGGGATGACAGAGAGAGAAGAGAGAAGGTTTTGGACTTTTATCAGTGTCCCAGGTGCCGTCCCCTCCTTCGTGTAGGACGAATCAGCTGTCGAGATTTTTCGAGCGGGAAGATTCCTTTGTCCGGTTAGACACGCCCACTCGAATGAGTCATGATTGACTTTAACTGGAGAGGATTTTCTCCAGACATATGAACTTATAAAACAATGCGCATCACTGAATTCTGCTATCGGAATTCAACTCCGTTAGCTGGAGAGGATTACAGAGATATCAAAAATAGAATCTAGGCATTGTAGCCATGCAAAGATACATTATTATGCATTTGTATAGGCAATAGCGGTTCTATTAATGTTACAAATAGGACATATGCTTTCCTATGGTTTACACACACCTCTTAACCCACAAATTTATATATTTAGTACCTTTAAGAGTGACTTTATGGGTAAAAGTCCTTTTCTGTAGGGGGTTTCTGTTTCACAGTCCAGAGTGTGCTTGTATATGTGTGTGTTGGAATGTTGCGACCCTGTTATCTCATGCATAGGGCTGGATAGCTCTGTGGTCAAATTTTATGACCTGCCAATGAGCTCGGGTTACGGAATGCGATTCTACTGGGAGAACATTCTTCAAAAATACATTTCAGATCCAAACACTCGAAGATCATAACTATATGATCAAAACAACATTAATCACACATGCATACAGGAAGTTCAGATACAAGTCTGAGTTACATACATTAAAGGATGTTGGTGTGTGTGTGTGTGTGTGTGTGTGTATGTGTGTGTGTGTGTGTGTGTGTATGTGTGTGTGGAATGTCACGAGTCTGTGAAAAGTCACAGGGAGTCCATGCTGAAATGGGGGTTTTAGAGGGGATTCTAAGAAAACAGGGTTTCCTTATGTGACTCAAATGTCCCTCGGGGGAGCCACAAAGATGCAATTTTGACCGTTCAAGCAGACTTGGAGACGCCATGAACAACTCGTTGTCTGTTTGGAGATCAGGATTTACTAATTTGAACAGCATGTGACCGCATGTCATAGTCATTGTCGTTACATATTCCCCCTTTTTGTTAGATGAAGACCGGGGATGGACTTCATCGAACAACAAATTAGCACAATGGATGACAGGTGAATCCTGATGGTCGTGTAGCAGGTGGATCATGATGGTAGGATAGCAGGTGGTCCTTAGAAGCTGAGGATTCAGCTCGATGAGGTTCGGCGTGGTCTCTGACTTGGCACCCCCTTTCCGGGGATTCCCTCTGAGACCTTGGACACGGCTTTCGTGAGCTTGGCTGTAGATGTTCACATCTCGTTGAGTCCTGTACAGGATGAAAGCCAAGACGGGTGTCGGGGCGTGGTCGGTGACCGTGGAGAGACACAGCACCGTGTCAGCTGTGGTCCAGATTTGGACACAGGTGAGGTATGCAGGCTGGGCGGTTGCCCATGCTTGGAGGGCTGTGTTGACAGGAGCCATGTTCATGAGTTGGGACCCCCCCCCCCTTTTCTCAAACCAGTGGTCCAGTTCTGGATCTCAGGTGAAGTTGTAGTTCTTGGAGGATGGGAGTTCCAGTGCTGTCTGGCTCAGGTTGTTTTCGTAGGATGGTACCATGACAGGTCACCAAGGTATGGGATGGCACCTGTTGGTACTTGAATCGATATACTCTGGTTGAGCATGTTGACACGTGTGACAGTGTCATGCTGTTCGTGAGTTACAGTGGCTGTGTGCGCAGGTGTGTTAGCAAGCCATCGTTCACCTACAATCTCTGCTTGTGTCTCTGAGGAAGGTGTTGCTAGGGCAGAGATAATGAATGTCTTTAGTCAAAGTACACACGTGCGGGTTTGGAACCGAGTACAGTTGTGTGTCGCTTTCGAGGTAGGTTGCTCTTTTAGCTGTGGAAGTTCGGTCTGAATTTCGGCCACAGGTCGTCTTACTGTGACTATGTTTGCTGTGTTGAGGTAGTGTGCTCTTTCGACGTTGCTGGGTTTGAGTCGAACGTACACTTTCTGAGTGTGGGTCCTGCCTTGGTAGTCAGGACCGGGGCTGCTCTCTCCATGCGATGCCGGACCTGGTGAGGTGATGTCCGATCGTGGCTGCTTTCTCGCGAACCACCACAGCATCCTGCTTTGGCACATGTGGCATCATTGTTACGCCTGGCCCCCCTTGTGCTTTGTGGCTTTACAAGCTGTGGCGCTGTGATGGCAACAGGTGCACAATGCGTATTGAAGTCTTGTGAACGCAACATGTGCGTGGTGGCAGACAGCTGTTTGAGGCACTGGTCGTCAGTGAGCTCAGATGGCCTGCGAGGGTGGTGGAGGGGTAAGTGGTGGCATAGGAAAAGTCTGTTCATCAGAGGCCCGCATGACTTTCTTTGTACACAGCGGAGGTAGCGTAAGCGGCTCTGAGGCGTGCAGTGTAGTTGGTAAAGTTCGTTTGTGCTGTGTAATCACTGCAATCGTTAGGGTGGGTGGGTGGGTTGTCTGTATGTGGCGCAGACATTTGGTCTGGTTACTCAGCTGCGGTTCAGTCATGACCTTGAAGCAGTCGGTGTTAGTGTTCGTTTTCTGTGTCTGTGTCAGACGTGGCTGCACTGTCTTCATCTGTTGTGTAAGAAGACTCGGGCTCACCAGTGTTCTGGGGAGAGTGGTTCCAGTTTCGACGGTCTGGGCTTGGAGTTCTGGACGGCGGGTGGTGCTGGTTCCAGAATCTTTCCGAGCGCTCGGTCCGATGCTTTGGATGAGCACCGTCACCGTCGTGCTGCCATCTGCTGGCCTGGAATGGTGTTGATTCTCTGTGGTAAGGTCTGTGACTGAGGGGTTGTTGGACACTTTCTGTGTCTAGCTCGGAGCAGTGCTCAGAGACGGAGTAGATTGTGTGTGTTTTTACAGTCTTTTCATCCATAGCCCTTTGCTTGGTGTAAGCCTTGTGGGCTAAGTCTCTGAGTTTTCGAGTAGACATGGTTCGTGGGCAGACGAGCACGCCGAGATGTTTACTCACGGTGCTATGCAGATTCCGCAGAAACAAAGTTCTAAAGGTTATATCTTCTTCCATATGTGGTGTGTTGATTGCTCCGAAGAACGTTTGTCGGAGTCGGCCATAGTAGGAGTGTGGGTGTTCAAGTCGGGCCTGTTTGACGTCAAATGCCGTGATAAACCCTTGGTCTGATTCTGGGTCAGAGAATTCATGGATCAAAGCTTGTCGCAGTTGCTTGTAATCTGCTCTGACAGGCTCTGGTTGGCGATCCAGAAAACTACGCACATCTCTGCTTGAGGTGATTCTTACCAGGTACAATTTGTCCCAAGCTGTCGCGTTGGCGACAGTTTGCAGGTGAAAGTCAATGTCTTGAAGGTACGCATGAACACTGCAGTCTCCGGCAAACGTAGGAATGTTTCTGGCCAGCTTGTCAAGGCTTGTTGGAGGAGAGCTGTTGCTGGGGGCCCAATCCGTCTGGAGAGGATTCTGACCCTTTGCAGCTCCGCCCCCTTTAGCTTTTGGTGTTTGGCTGACAGGCGTGGACTCGCTGGAAGGGGGAAATGGTGTGAGATGTTCATCCCCTTCCCGGTCACTGTTAAGTCTGTAAGAATGTCTCAGTTCTCTGCGAACAATGTCAAGTTCGTCTCTGAGATCGTGTCTCTGCTGAATGAGCTGATGGATTTTAGTCTCTGCTCTCTCAAGGAGAGCTTCAGCCCGTTGGAGCCTTTCGTTGAGTTCCTTCCGGGTGTTTTCCTCCGACTGCTGTCTTTGATCTGTGTGCCGATGAAGATCGTCCAGGGCTTTTTGAAGTCTTTCAACTTCCTGTTGTAGCGTTGTGTCCGTCTCGTCCTCTTCCTCGGTCAGGAAGATTAGCTGGTCTAGCCGACTCTGTGTGTGGGCTCGGTCCTTCCGGGCTTCTGTGGCCTGGAGCTGTAGTGCGGCTGCCTTCTGTTCCATGTCGAGGCTGAGCCTTTCGCTGGCCCGGGCCTTGGTGACGAGGTTGAGTGCGAGTTTTCCAAAGATTTTGGCCAGCTGCTCGTGGTCGTACTTCTGGGTTGGATCGTAGGTCTCAAACTGGTCCAGGTACTGTGGGACTGGGTTAGCTCGACATCTCTGCTTACTGTGGTGAGAGAAGCACAGCACACACAAAAAGAGACACAATGCAAGTTTGTTTTAGGGTTAATGAGCTATACTCATACGGGCTATGCCGTTTATGAGAATTTCGGGGCTAACTGATGCCGACAGTTAGCTGAGCCAATTTCGTGGGTATGGATGAAACCCACAATAGAAATTTGGACAGGCGGTAGCCTGGGGGTCGTTTTAGCGACGCCCGCTTTGATCGTCACTCTATTATTCAGCTTTCCTGGGGTCTCTCTTAGGTTCTGTGTCTAAGTGAAATGAAAGAAACAAATCACAACAGAGTGGAGAAAGAGACAAGGTTGAAGGTAGGGAAGATCAGAGGGAAACACAACACAAGGAAGTGAATTGGTCTGCAATGAAATGTCACACACAATAACACGGGGAGTGTTATATAAAAAAAAAAATTAAGAAAATAAAGAGGCCTAAGCCTATTAACACTGCTAGAGTTCCTGATAGGGCCAGGAGATGCGTGGGTTATTGGGACAGGACCTCGAAAGAAGGTGTGTCTTAGAGAGAGAAAGGTGAGTCCAAGCACTTAAAATACACCCGAAGGAATAGCTAGTATTATGTGGTTCATAATAAGTGGATGGGTTCTATCAAATTTTAGTTTACCTGGGGTGAATAGAGGTCATCCAGGTGGAAACCAGCGGGCGCGGTCAGACCCTCCGACGGTCCCAACACCAGACAGAGCGCAGTGTCAGTAACGCCGGACAGATGATCCCCGCCCACCGGAAACCACCAAAGATGACTTTCGGATCACCACAGTGCACTGACTGAGTCCTGCCAATAGATACACAATAAGGGATTAAGAGGTTAGACTTAAAGTGAATTAAGGCTTTCTGTTTTCATCAAATTGAGTAAATATGTATGAAGGGGTCAGAGGCAAAGGCTTTACTAAAATAATGATACAATGCAAAGGAATTATGATAACCGATGGTTAATTATCGGAATAACCTACCGATAATAACCTTTGAAAAGGCTGGGGAAAGAGAAAAAAAAAAATTATCAATGAAATAAAATTCAAATAAACAACACAGGCTTGGGACGCAGGCAGAGGGATAGGCCCTGCAGTGGGTTTGTGCCACAAGGGAAAGGGGCGTATTCCTCCTCCGTGGTCCACCTGGTTGTTAGTGAACACAATTTAAATTAAAATTCAAACTAGTTTAAATTAAAATTCAAATAAGCATGCAAGGAGAGGTCCCAATACTAATAAAGAAGAAAAGAAAATTTGAATGATAAAAGTGGAGTATCAGTACTAATTATACAATAATTAAACTGAAAAATCAGAATGACTTCCTATAATCCTTACAATAACACTTAAGTTATTAGTATTGATTATAAAATAATCAAACGAGAAGGGTAGCAATGTTGAGACACTTCAATGCAGACTGGGGGTGAAACAGATATTGATACGTCGACCCAAGGTGGCCACACGGTGGCGTGCTTCCTCCTAGGTGGACTATCAATGAACTGAGTGAATCAAATCTAAGTTTTTAATTCGAAAAGTTTTTTTTTTTTTTTGAACTTCACTTTAAAGTGTGACAGTCAAAAACAGAAAAGAAGAATTGTCTAACTCCAAATAATATCAGCATAAGCTAAGCTTTGAATGCAGGTGAATATTTGAGAGTCAAACCATTCATTCTATCCTCGGGGGAGAGAAAAAGGAAAATTGTTAGCAGAAAAATGAAAGCCGGTATTATCTGAGAGCGTCCACCAGATGGCGTAATTGCGCTCATGCAGGCTGACGTCAGTGGGAGGCGACGCTCACGCAGGATGACATCGGTTGGGGGCGCGTAATTTGAGAACTTCCACACCTAAAGGCTGCCCTCTAGTGTTGGTCAGTGGGGTATTCAGACTGCAAATTTTTATCTTTTATCGCTCGGTTTCACAACATGTGACTAACAGGAATTACACATCTGTTCAATCACACATTATATATGAAACGGTTTACAATAGAAACAGGAATTAGAACTTGTTTACACATTATACATGAAACGGTTTACAATAGAAACAGGAATTAGAACTTCTGTTTACTTTACACATTATACATTAAACGGTTTACAATAGAAACAGGAATTAGAACTTCTGTTTACTTTACACATTATACATTAAACGGTTTATAATAGAAACAGGAATTAGAGCTTCTGTTTACTTACACATTACACATTAAACGGTTCAAATAAAAACAGGTATCAATACTTCTGTTTTAATTAATAGAGCCGTGAGCACTACAGGAATTAAACATCTGTGAACAGGAATTATTTCTTCTGTTTTAATTTATAGAGCTGTGAGCAGGACAGGAATTAAACATCTGTGAACAGGAATTATTTCTTCTGTTTTAATTTATAGAGCTGTGAGCAGGACAGGAATTAAACATCTGTGTAATTACTACAGCTGTGAACAGGAATTATTGCCTCTGTTCCACCTCCCATAAACATTAATCAAAATAGCACTTTATGATAATGCATAGGTTTTCAAAATTGGATCGCGAGACCAATTTCTGACCAGGAGTTTATCGTTAACGTATTAATAAGGCCTATTACGACTGAAACTGAGGATCGGCTCAGTTCAGATTTACGTCCTCGCACTAAAAAGATTCCTTCGTCTTTATTAAGTCGGTTTAAATCATGTTACATGTATCAACTGCAAAGAGTTTTGCTTCGTCTTTACAGAGACAGATGTAATGTCATGAACTGCAGTTTTAGCAGAGCTGGGCTGGCTTTGTGCCCGCGATCAGCTGGGTGAGTTCGCCTTAGCGACTTATCTCACAATTCAAAACGCGCGTACAATTATTAAATAGCCATAATACACATTCAACTGAAGCTGAATTTGTCCACCAAATAAAGTTTGAAACTGCCCAAAATAACTCCACCATACATCTGTAACAATAACGACTCGGGGTAAATGTGAATTAGCTCAAGAATATAGGGAATTTTGGCAATATTAATATTTATGACTCATGGTCATAATTCATAAGTCGCATGTACATTTATTTTATCAATTATCGAGATTACCTTGTTCTGTACTGTCTGATCATTACAGTTAAGAAGGGGGTATCTCTTTTCAAACTCCAAGAAAGTTTTATCTTCTGGCCGCGAATATCAAACTTTCTGAGTTTATGAATTAAAACTACTCAAGGTAGTCAATATCGAGCTTGTAGCTTAGATCTTTTACAATTTCATTGACTTTATAAGGTGGGTTTTCAAACACAGAGACAATTAAAAGTATACATGGGTTTATTAATAAAAAGGCACACACTAGAGATTATATAAACTACAAACATAAACGTACGTAAAAATGCAAACAAACAAACATTTAACCGAACAAAAACATAAACATAGCGTGATCAGAATGAAAATGAAATGAAAAAAAGAAAGATATAGAGAGAAGAGCTGGAGGGTAACTTAAATCACAGACCTAAGACCTGGACACCTGAAATCAGCGTTTAGAGAGAGCGTTACGTTACTTGCAAGATTCTGTGTTCTTTCAGTATGGTGCTGAAGAGGGGGCGCGCGTGCGCGTGTCCGGCTGGTTTGCGTCTAGCTTCGTCTTCTGGGTCGTTTCGCAAGACGATGTAAAGGCTCACTTGAATTTAATGTTACCGGAAAATAAGGTTCATCTCCCGGGATGGGAGAGGTTTACAGTCTTTGTTGCAAAGGACGCAGCTACGACTCGAACATGTGCTCGCTCGATGGAGAAGGCCAGGGCCTCCTCCAGATGTTCCTTTGGAGAAGCGCTGCGCCGAGGAAGAGGGTCCAGAGAAGTTGGATGAGTTGAGAGAGGGATGACAGAGAGAGAAGAGAGAAGGTTTTGGACTTTTATCAGTGTCCCAGGTGCCGTCCCCTCCTTCGTGTAGGACGAATCAGCTGTCGAGATTTTTCGAGCGGGAAGATTCCTTTGTCCGGTTAGACACACCCACTCGAATGAGTCATGATTGACTTTAACTGGAGAGGATTTTCTCCAGACATATGAACTTATAAAACAATGCGCATCACTGAATTCTGCTATCGGAATTCAACTCCGTTAGCTGGAGAGGATTACAGAGATATCAAAAATAGAATCTAGGCATTGTAGCCATGCAAAGATACATTATTATGCATTTGTATAGGCAATAGCGGTTCTATTAATGTTACAAATAGGACATATGCTTTCCTATGGTTTACACACACCTCTTAACACACAAATTTATATATTTAGTACCTTTAAGAGTGACTTTATGGGTAAAAGTCCTTTTCTGTAGGGGGTTTCTGTTTCACAGTCCAGAGTGTGCTTGTATGTGTGTGTGTTGGAATGTTGCGACCCTGTTATCTCATGCATAGGGCTGGATAGCTCTGTGGTCAAATTTTATGACCTGCCAATGAGCTCGGGTTACGGAATGCGATTCTACTGGGAGAACATTCTTCAAAAATACATTTCAGATCCAAACACTCGAAGATCATAACTATATGATCAAAACAACATTAATCACACATGCATACAGGAAGTTCAGATACAAGTCTGAGTTACATACATTAAAGGATGTTGGTGTGTGTGTGTGTGTGTGTGTGTGTGTGTGTGTGTGTGTGTGTGTGTGTGTGTGTGTGTGTGTGTGTGTGTGTGTATGTGTGTGTGGAATGTCACGAGTCTGTGAAAAGTCACAGGGAGTCCATGCTGAAATGGGGGTTTTAGAGGGGATTCTAAGAAAACAGGGTTTCCTTATGTGACTCAAATGTCCCTCGGGGGAGCCACAAAGATGCAATTTTGACCGTTCAAGCAGACTTGGAGACGCCATGAACAACTCGTTGTCTGTTTGGAGATCAGGATTTACTAATTTGAACAGCATGTGACCGCATGTCATAGTCATTGTCGTTACAGATCCTTCGTTCTCTCTCCTCTGTGGACAGATGGTAAGTGTTGATCTGCATGGGCTCGGGTTCTTCAGTGCGAGCGGGGATTGAAGCTCGGGGAATTTGGACGTTGCAGAGAGCAGGAATAGTGCGGTGGCTCACTCGGCAAGATCGTATGAGGTTGTCAATTTGAATGGTGAGGTTTATGAACTGGTCGAGGTCTTTACCTTCATCACGACAGGCTAACTCGGACTGTAGTTCATGATTCAAGCCTCTTCGGAAGACCACTTTAAGCGTGTTGTTATTCCAGGAAGTCTGCGCAGCGAGGGTGCAAAAAGTAAGAGCATATTCAGCCGCAGTAAATTTGCCCTGTGTGAGTTCAAGCAGGCGATCGCCAGCACCTTTCCCCTCTTTAGAATGTTCGAAGACCTCACGAAAGCGTTGGAGAAACACATTAAATGACGGAAATGCAGTTCCATCATCCCTCCACACTGCCGTTATCCAATCCAATGCCCTCCCAGTGAGTAACGAGCAGACAAAGGTGATCTTACCAGCTTCAGTGGAATACAGCATGGGTTGTTGCGCAATGAATAAAGAGCATTGGAGAATGAACCCCTTACATTTGCCAGGATCTCCGTCGAACTTTTCTGGATGCGCGAGACGAGGACCCGTGGTAGGTGGGATTACTGCAGGATGGGCAACAGCGGCTGTGGCTTGCGTGGGCGACTGCTCTGATGACGACCCTTGAAGCCCTTGTACTGCTTTGACCAATTCCTCTGTTAAAGAGGTGAGACGACTCAACTGATGATGATGGGCAGCGAGTTGACTTGCTTGGGCAGAGAAGGCTGCGGTCAAGGTTGATATCGCTGCTGGATCTTGAGATGGCAAAGTCTTCTGTTGTGAAGCATCAGAGTCAGAGAGATCCATTTGCAGCTTAATTTATTGAGCAGAGTAGTCAAACAGGCAAGGGTCAGAACCAGCAGATACAGCAGTGAAGACAGGGCTAAATTGTAGTACAATACCAGGCAGAAGATCAGGGCAGGCAGCAAACAGTCAGAGTCAGAGAACAAAGCAGAAGTAACGTAGGCAGGCAGCAGACAGGGAGAAATCCAAAACGGGTAGGGTCACAAAACAATCAGGCAGTCACATGAATAAATGCTCAGAAATGTTCACAATAGCAAAACAAGACTTCGCTCAGAGTGTTGTGTGAGTGTGGCTTAAATGAGTGTTTGAACATGAGGTGCAGGTGTGTGTAATCAGTGCAGTGTATGGTGTAATCAGTCCAGGGAGATGCATGATGAGAAATGTAGTGAAAAAGTTAATATTCAGGCGAGGGTGCCCTCTGATAGCTGGAGAGGGAGGTTACAGACTCTGTGATTGTGACAACACGAGACTAGATAATGATCTGAGAGGTCATCGCTCTGCTGCAGAATTTCAGTTAAGTGGGGAGAATCTATTTGTTATGGTAATCGGACCGGA
This sequence comes from Leuciscus idus, assembly GCA_021554675.1. Lineage (NCBI taxonomy): Eukaryota > Metazoa > Chordata > Actinopteri > Cypriniformes > Leuciscidae > Leuciscus > Leuciscus idus. Next base: position 25,687,202 of record CM038631.1, read on the forward strand.
AGAGCGGTGTTTTGTCCCGCGACTACAGCGTCTCACCGTCACCCAATTGCCCTGCTGCACGGGCTTTACAGCCGGAACAGCAATGTACAGAGTTCACTAAGCTAGTCGCATCCAAAGCAGTATCTAAAGCCCTTGCACTCTTACAATTAACCTCGATTAAAGTTTGGATGCGTGTCTCTAGTTCTGAAATCTTCTCTGTCAGCCTCTGCCAGCCAGTTTAAAACTTTATCAACTAAAATAACTAGCTTACGGCAGACGGCCTATGCTAGTCAACTTAAGCCAAAAGAGTAACACTTGACGATGTATGACGTAGGATGTAGGAGTAGTGCAAGCTTTGACGCCTCTCGCGGTTCAAACAAACAGGGCTGGGCAACAAACTCAAGCTCCTCCGACATTTCTCTTTAAAAATGGTCGTTTTCGACTTTTAATTCATGACTGGTGTTTTGTTTTGCTCTATTCTCTCTGCTTCCACATTCGTCAAGGGTTACTCTTTCGCCGCAAATCGATGCGTACAGCCGTCTGCCGGAACGCATCGCTTCACTTCAGAAGGCCTTTATTAACCCCCCCCCAAAGCCGTGTGGAGCACTTTTATCATGGATGGATATACTTTGATGGACTTCAAAAAAATATATACCCATTCACTGCCATTATAAAGCTTGTGTCACAGCCAACAACATCTTCAGCACCAGATCTCATCACTCCACCCACCCGATCTCAATCACCAGAATTCTAATTCATTTCACCTGCTGCATCTAATCAAGACTACCCATAAATACCCACACAATCCATTCACAAACTGTCTGGTCTCGTCAATGACTACAGCTCATTGCTACCGACTTCTACCTGTGTTTCATCAGCCTTCTATGATCTGATCATGTTCTTCTTCATTACGATTCATCTTCTTCATCACCGCTCGTCCCCGTACCTGCTGACTACAAACAAACTCTCATTGAGCTAAGTTTTGCTTACGTGTTGATTTCCTTTCAATAAACCTCCTCAACAATCTCCGTATGTCTCCTCTTCTGTGTAACCATGCCAGCTTGGAAGAGCCAGGAGATTTTTGTATATATATAACTCCAATTGTATTTGTCTGAATGTCATATACACCTAGGATGGCTTGAGGGTGAGTAAATCATGGGCTATTAAAATCTACAGGATTTAAAAGCCTTATACAGAATTGACCCTCGCTCCCTGCATCAGACTATCACCCAATTCCTGCTGTTCTTGAATAATTTCTCAATTTCTCAAGGAGGAATTCAGGAGAATCACCACAATTACCCTGGAACAGAGCTTCATGTACAACCTTGACCACTTTACACCAAAAATAATTGCCCTGATGAGGGCCAAGGGAGGTGTTGTGGGGACCAAGCTAAGGCCATACTTGGACAAATTGAGTCAGGTGTGTTTCTTCAAAATTGTGGTTGTTTAAATGTTTTAAATGTAAGATGTACTTAATGTATCTCTCATACACGCGCACACACTGCCATGTGTACAGTGAGCTAAGCACTAAAATTTACCATATTTACTTAATTTCATAAAAGCAAGCTTCCTGTCAATAAAACAATAAATAAACTTTACTTAATTACTTTAAATAAATATAACTTCTAAATGAATTATAATTTGGTAATTTTTTCTTAATTTTCTTCACGAGTGTTAAGTTCACTATTAAGTAGATTGTACTTGATAATGACATGTCAGTTGTACTTGATATTACAGCAGTAAAATTTACTTAAAATCTACTCATGCAAATTGTTACGAGGATTTTATCAAGTAAATCCTACAAGTTATTTTTAGTTGAAAACGGTGTTGTGTAAACAGCACTACATTAATCCAGATACATTTGAAAACTGCGTTTTCGTTTATAAACGCTCTCCGTCCACACTAGCGTTTTCAGGCGTTTCCGGACGTTTCAGTGTGGATGAGAAACTTTTGAAAAAAGCCTGAAACGCTAAATTCATCTTACTGCGCATGCGTAAAACTCCACAAAAGATCACTGATATGATTCAGATGGAAAAATAAATAATGAAGTTATCGCGCAATTCTTCTGACAGGATAATTTTATTTAGTAAAATATCTCACCATTCACTGATGCGGTCCAGTTCGCACGCAGTCACCATATTTTTGGTCTAAAACGCGACTGCTCTCATGTATTGCCGCAGGACAGCAAATGTGAGTAAATTCTGTCATCTTTGCAGGACTGTGATATGAAGAGTGTGCAATGTAGAATATTTTTAGCAATAGTGTGAAAGTGAATAGCACATAACGTATCGGTTACCTAACGTAACCTCTGTTCTCTCTAGAAGAGGGAACGAGTATTGCGTAAGTAGCTTACGCTGCGGGAAAGTCATCTTTCTCGAGATCTGAAGCCAAAAAATTATCCTTAATTTTTATAATTTTGTCAACGCAGTGCAGCAGCACGCAGACCTAGGGCAGGCTTACTGGCGTGCCCATTGGCTGCCCTGCGGCAACTGCAGCAGCCTAACGCTGACGTCACGTCCAATGAGCGCGCTTGGTGCACCTCATGCGTCACAGCCCGCGAAAGAGGGGGTGTGGCTTAGCGTATATAAGCGAGGCTCAGAGGCTGCTTCACTGGTTTCTGTCGCTGAAGTGAATGAGCTCGTGGCGCAAGCACGGCGGGTTACGCAATACTCGTTCCCTCTTCTAGAGAGAACAGAGGTTACGTTAGGTAACCGATATGTTCTCTTACGAGAGGTTCTCTCGTATTGCGTAAGTAGCTTACGCTGCGGGAACTCCCTTGTCAACGCCGTGCGCGCCCAGCATCCACTAAATGAGTCCCAGGGGAAGTCCGGGGAACACGATGAGTGGGAACCGGGCGGCCAATAGAATGGCTAGCGCAGTACATAAGCACACACTAGGGCGCTCAGAGCGGCACGGCCGGTCTGAGCTGATAACCCCTGTATAATGCAGCTCAACCAGGAGAGCTAAATCAACCGCAGTAGCCCGCGCACAGACAGTGGGCCGGCCTACGCGTGACTTAGACTGATAAAACTTTCGCCTGCAAGGCAGGAACGTCGAGGGGGAGGCCCAGCTCGCCGCCGTACAAATGTCATGAATGGAAATTCCGCTGGACCAAGCCCACGAAGAGGCCATGCCTCTGGTGGAGTGAGCCCTGATGCCCAGAGGGCACTGCAGGTTTTTAGACGCATAAGCAGCTGCGATAGCGTCCACTATCCATCTGGACAGGCTCTGTTTCGAGGCGGCGAGACCTTTGGTGCGCCCACCAAACGAAACGAAAAGCTGCTCCGAGCGCCTGATAGCGGCGGAGCGTGTGACGTAATTTCTCAGCGCTCTGACCGGGCAGAGGAGATTACCATCGACCTCGCTGCCGGAAGGCGGCAGGGCTGAGAGAGAAATGACCAGTGCTCTGAAAGGAGTGCCCAATATTTTGGGGACGTAACCATGCCTCGGTTTAAGAATGACTTTCGAGTCATTAGGTCCGAACTCGAGGCACACGACGTTAACGGATAACACGTGAAGGTCTCCCACACGTTTGACTGAAGACAGAGCTATCAGAAAAATGGTTTTGAGCGTGAGGTATTTCATATCCACAGTTTCCATGGGTTCAAGGGATGCGCTTTCAGGGCCTCTAGGACCAGCGAAAGATCCCACCTAGGAACCGAGGGGGGTCGCGGGGGGTTCATCCTCCTGGCTCCCCTAAGGAAGCGGGTGACGAACTCGTTCCTTCCTAATGCGCGGCCCAGCGCCGAACCGGCAAAAGCTGAGATGGCCGCAACATAGACTTTGAGCGTGGAAGGGGACCTGCCCGTGTCCAGCGGCTCTTGAAGGAAAACTAATACCTGCGATACCCCACATGCTTGTGGATCCAGCCCCTTGGCAGTGCACCACTTTTTAAACACAGACCATTTAGACGTAGACTGGGTGATCGTGTTCACAACCCCTTCTTGCAGGTCAACAGGTATCCGTTGAGTCTCCATGCGTGCAGAGACCAGCGCTCTGGATGGGGATGCCAGATCGAGCCGCGGGCTTGAGAGAGAAGGTCTCTTCTCGCCGGAATCGGCCAGGGGACTGTGTCTGCCAGCTGTATTAGCTCCGGGAACCAAGTCTGGTTTTCCCAGTACGGGGCTATGAGGAGCACCGTGTGGCGCGCTTCCCTGATTCTCCTGATGACTTGTGGCAACAGAGAGACCGGCGGGAAGGCATATAGTGGGCCGCTGGGCCAGGTCTGGGCCAGCTCGTCCCCGTTCTCCGTAAAGAACTTTGGGCAGTGAGCGTTGTCTTTTGACACAAAGAGGTCGACTTTCGCTTTGCCGAAACGGTGCCACAGTGACTGGACTGTTTGGGGATGCAAGGACCACTCCCCAGGGGGAACGTTGTCCCTGGACAGTCTGTCGGGACCCTCGTTCAGGTGCCCAGGCACATGCGCGGCTCTCAGCGAGCGCAGTGAGTGCTGAGCCCAAACGAGGAGGCGTTCCGCCAGGGTGCAGAGCATTTTGGATCTGACGCCGCCCTGGCGGTTCACGTAGGCCACTACTGATGTATTGTCCGTGCGGACTAGAACATGGTGACCTTGGAGGACTGGGAGGAAGTGCCTGAGCGCTTTCTCGACCGCGAGCATCTCTAGACAGTTTATGTGAAGGAGATTCTCCTGGTCTGACCAGCGGCCATAGACCGGTCTGCCTTCGAAGAGCGCTCCCCAACCTTGGTTGGAAGCATCTGTCGAGACAACCTTCCGGTGCGAGATCGCTCCCGTCGCCACCCCCGTGCGATACCATTCGGCTGCCAACCAGGGCTGTAGGGCTGAAATGCAGCCTTGATTCACCCTGACTCGCGAGCCGCCGGCCGCCCAGGCACGGTGAGGCACGCGCGCTTTCAGCCAGCGTTGAAGCGGGCGCATGCGCAGTAAGCCCAGCTGAAGCACTGCTGCAGCTGAGGCCATATGCCCCAGGATTCGCTGGAATGTCCTCAGCGGAGCCCGGCTGCCCACCTGGAAGGATGCGGCGAGATGACGGATGCGGCGCGCGTGCTGCTCCGATAATCTGGCCGTCATAGCCACCGAGTCCAGTACTATCCCAAGAGGGAGATTGACTGGCGGGGCGATAATGAGCTCTTGGTCCAGTAAACCGAGAGACCCAGGTTTTCCAAGTGGCTGAGAAGCGCTGTTCTGTGAGACACAAGCTCTGTCTCTGACTGCGCCAGAATAAGCCAGTCGTCCAGATAGTTCAGTATACGCATTCCCCGTCTTCTGAGGGGAGCGAGAGCCGTGTCCATGCACTTCGTAAATGTGCGGGGTGCCAAAGACAGGCCGAACGGCAGGACTGTGTATTGATATACCCGACCGTCGAAGGCGAATCTCAAGAATGGCCTGTGACGGGGTATTATCTGGATCTGAAAGTACGCGTCCTTCAGATCGAGAGAGATAAACCAGTCTCCTGGGCGAATTTGCGCTAGGATTTGTCTGGTTGTGATCATTTTGAACGGCCGTCTCATGAGGGCTTGTTCAAATGTCTCAGATCTAAAAGAGGTCTTAGCGCTCCGTCCTTCTTGGGTACGAGGAAGTAACGGCTGTAAAGCCCGACTCGCTCAGAGAAGGATGGACCTGTTCTATAGCCCCTTGTGCAGCAGCCTTGCTGTTTCTGCCTGAAGCAGATGCGCTGCTTCTGAATTCACTTTTGTCTCCATCCGTGCTAGAAAGCGCGGGGGACGGCGAGCGAATTAAAGCGAATAGCCGTGTTCTATAGTGTTCAGCACCCATTCTGACATGCCCTGGATAGCTTCCCATGCTTCCGCACGCATAGCTAGGGGTCGAATGGTCTCTGGGTTCAGATTGCCGCACTGCGCGAGATGGGGAACCTGCTTGAACACGGGGGCTGGTAGACAGTAGTGACTGGCTGTACAGCGTATGACGGCTCGATCTTTATGGATGGGGCACATTTCGCTGTTAAAAACCCGTGTCGCGAGAGCGGCATGAGGGGTATCGTGTTTGTTAGTAAGTGCGCGCACTCGTGAGCGGGCGCAGGGCTTACATTTGTCACACGCCCAGTGTTTGAGAGCTTTAGAGGGTCTGCAACCCGGGGTAACTGTGTGGCAGAGCGGGCAGTGGGTAGGTGTGGGCACAGAGTCGTGGACACATTCTCTACGCTTATCACTCGAGCGGCGCGTGCCCGCTTTATGAGAGTGCACTCTGAGCGCGTTACCAGGGGAACCGTGTTTGTGTGTAGCAGTGAGCACGAGGGTGTGGGCACATTTTCTACACTTATGACACCTTCGGCGTGAGCCGGACAACCCGAATTTATACTCTTATGAGATTTATCTGGGCCGCCGTAAAAAACGGCGTTTGTGTGCAGGCGAGCGAGTTGTGTTACTGGCTCGTTGGCTGCGATGTAAGCTGCTGCAGTAGCCTCTTGTAAGGGGACTGACAGAGCTGGGCGCTTTGATGGCTCATATGTTTAGACGCTCATAAATAGTCAAGCACCATCCTAGTGAGCGGGCGGGTGCGAGATGCGGGTTCGCTTTCTGTATGTAAGAAAGCTGGCCGCGAGCTCGGAGAAGCAAACAGAAAAAAAAAAAATGTCTCTGCCACCAGAGCCGGATTCGAACACGGGTCTCTGGCGCGAAAGCCTAATGTTCTGCCACTGAGCCACAGGGGCACACGTCGTGTTTTGTTTCGGCGTCTGTTTGCAGGCGTGCGTGTATTAAAAACAGGCTCGTTTACTGCAGTATTAGTATTTCCAGTCGCCTGAACTTAGAGGGGACTGAGAAATATGTAAGGATTGGAGGTTAGTCCGGCCTAGGCGGGACGAAAACACTCTCTCTTCCTCTTTTCGCCGGTGCTCGTGACGAAGCTCTGATATCCCTTGAGAACGGCGCAGTTGCGCGGCTCGAACAAAGGGAGGGAGAGCGGGAAGATGTCATCATGTGCTGTGACATCGTTTGTTTGCAGGCGTGCGTGTATTAAAAACAGGCTCGTTTACTGCAATATTAATATTTCTAGTCGCCTGAGCTTAGGAGGGGACTGAGAAATGTGTGAGAATGGGGGTGGGTCCGGTCTCGGGGACTAGACACTCTTTTCTCCTTTCGCCTGTGAGTGACGCGCGCGACCGAGACTCGGGGTAGCTTTCTTATAACGTAAAGGAAGCTAGCCCGTGACCGTCCACTTCTGACATCCCTGTGAGCGGCGCCTATTTGCACGGCTCAAACAGAGGGGGAGAGCGTGGGAAGGGGCGAGCGTCATCATGTTTTGCGTCAGCGTTTGTTTGCAGGCGTGCGTGTATAAAAAACAGGCTCGTTTGCTGCAGTATATGTATTTCCAGTCGCCTGAGCTTAGGAGGGGACTGAGAAATATGTGAGGAATGGAGGTTAGTCCGTCCTGGGTGGGGCTAAACACTCTTCTCTCCTTTAGCCAGTGACGGGGGGGTAGCTTTCTTGTAACGTAAAGGAAGCTATAGCCCGAGACCGTCCGTTTCTGACATCCCTTGTGAGCGGCGCCGTTTGCGCGGCTTGACAGAGGGGGGTACAGCTGTCTATGATAGCAGCGTTGTCTGCTTCATCCCCTGAGGCGACGGCAGTGCGGGCGAAAGCCGGCCGCTGCGCGTCGGGAGGTGGGGGGGAGAAGGAGATAGCGAAGCTCGCGGGAGGGGCTCCGGCGAGCGCTCAGCTACTGTATCAGGCTCCGGAGGCCTCTGAGCGCGGCGTTTCCTCTTACGCGGCGCGGTGGAGGCAGACGGAGCGAGGCCCAGGCAGAGAGCGCAGATCACATGGCGGTCGCTGTCGCTGAGCGGGGCTCTGCACGAGCCACAGGAGGAGCGAGGCATTTGCAACAACGCCTCGCGCTCTTTTAGATGCAGTGTGTCGCGGGGCGAACACACAAACACACAAAACGAGAGCAAAAAAGGATATAATCCGCCGGATAGCGGGGCAGGCAGGGAAGGCTGAAGGCTGCGAAGATGGCCGGCTTCCTCAGGCTGATATCCTCGGCGTGCTGATTGCCTGTTTCAACGGCGGTGGCTTCCTCAGAGTCCAGCGATGCGGAGAGCGTCGCTGAAGAGACAGAAATCAGTGAAGCAGCCTCTGAGCCTCGCTTATATACGCTAAGCCACACCCCCTCTTTCGCGGGCTGTGACGCATGAGGCGCGCCAAGCGCGCTCATTGGACGTGACGTCACGTCTAAGGCTCAGCGTTAGGCTGCTGCAGTTGCCGCAGGGCAGCCAATGGGCACGCTAGTAAGCCTGCCCTAGGTCTGCGTGCTGCTGCACTGCGTTGACAAAATTATAAAAATTAAGGATAATTTTTTGGCTTCAGATCTCAAGAAAGATGACTTTCCCGCAGCGTAAGCTACTTACGCAATACGAGAGAACCTCTCGTAAGAGAACAGGCACAATACTGGTATAAACATGAATATCTATTGGTACAATATGCGTCGCATGACTCAGGCAACGTTTACACGTGGCCGGTTATTTTCATAAACGGACATTTCACCCTCTCCGTTTTCAGAAAAGTGTTTACACAAACCCGTGTATATGCTGTCAAGAGCATGCCAAACCTGTAGGTGGCAGTGTAACGAGAAGCTCAAGCCCATGTTAGCCAATCAGAATCCCGAAAATATAGGTTGCACCTTTGACGCAGTGCAAGTTCTGTCGCATACTGTGACGTCGACTGCCTAAAACTCAGTTTTTCTCAGTTTACATGCAAACGTGCAAACAGAGTTTTCCAAAATCTCCACTCTGGCCAGAGTTTTTAGAAAGAAACGTTTTCAGAGGCGAATTCTCCGTTTGTGTGTAAACGAGGGGCACAACCGAAGGGAAATGTGTCAGTTTTTCAAAATAACCATGTACGTGTAAACGGGGCCTAAATTTACGTCATCGTTTTTAAATACCACCGGTTTCACAGTCCACACTACAACGTGAAAACGACGTTTTCAAATGTATCCACTTTGGGCTACGTTTACACGTGGCTGGTTATTTTCATAAACGGACATTTCACCCTCTCCGTTTTCAGAAAAGTGTTCGTTTACACAAACCCGTGTATATGCCGTCAAGAGCATGCCAAATCTGTAGGTGGCAGTGTAACGAGAAGCTCAAGCCCATGTTAGCCAATCAGAATCCCGAAAATATAGGTCGCACCTTTGACGCAGTGCAAATTCTGTTGCATACTGTGACGTCGACTGCCTAAAACTACGATTTTTTCAGTTTACATGCAGAGTTTTTCAAAATCTCCACTCTGGCCAGAGTTTTTAGAAAGAATCATTTTCAGAGGCGAATTCTCCGTTTGCGTGTAAACGAGGGGCACAACCGAAGGGAAATGTCTCCGTTTTTCAAAATAACCATGTACGTGTAAACGGGGCCTTGGAGTGCGTTTTCAAAAAAGCTTCGTTTTCATTAATAAAAACGCCATCTCAGTGTGGACGGAATGCCAAAACGGAGAGAAAAATATACGTTTTCAAACGAAAACGTATTAGTGTGGACATGACGTAAGACCTTGATTAGCTGGTTTAGGTGTGTTTAATTGGCATTGAAGCTGAACTCTGCAGGACAGTGGTCCTCCAGGAGCAGGATTGGACACCCCTGGTCTAGGTCTTGGAAGAGAAAGACAACTGAGGGGTGTCTCTCAGCATTTTGAAGAGAGCATAAGATGATGTATAAGAGCTGGGAAAGTCTGTAAGATCTGTGGAAAAATTGTATAGCATTTTATTAAGGCCAATTAGTATGACTGACAGTAACAAACATGCTCACACACACACACACACACACACACACACACGTTATTCAGTTTTATTATGATTATGATTATCATTTATTATGATGCTAGTCAAGTCAAGTCACCTTTATTTATATAACGCTTTTTACAATACAGATTGTTTCAAAGCAGCTTTACAGAGATAACGGGAAAATAGTTCTACAAAGTTTGTTTCAAGAAGAAAATAGCGTCACAGTCCAGCTTAAGTAAGTTCAGTGATGGTTTGTTGTAAAAAAGTTATTAATTTAGTTAATTTATATGTATAGCCGCTCTGGAGAAAACCATGATGTTATCGTCCAGCTCAGTTCAGTTCTCATTTAATGGTGTCAATGCAGGCAGATCAATAATATTGTTGAATATTAAATTAAATGTCCTCAACTTAAGCTAATGCCCCCATCACTGCAAACCATCCCATACCCGACCTGTTTACATTGACTTGAAAAGGTATGATGAAGGAATATTTAAACTTTACATTAACAAAGTTATGCATTACTCCACATGGTTTCCATCAAGATAACAGCTAAAGGGGTGCCAGATTTCCCCTGTGCTAACTTAACACACACACACACACACACACACACACACACACACACACACACACACACACACACACAAATAGTGTTCAATTGTTGAAGCTGGTGCACATTTGCTCATTTTATTCATTTTTGTTACACGCACCAATTATGTAAAAAATTCTGTGTTGAATAAAAAGCTTTCAAAATATTTTTTTTTTGTCTAAATCCTTTTTTCATAATGTTACATATCACCCCAGTGGATATCATAGTGTTACATCTCACCCCAGGGTATGTGACAACTAATCCGGGCTATGGTGTGAATTGTAACATTTCACTCCTCTTGTTTAAAACTAAATCATGCATTTTCTGTTTGTGCTGCAAAGATAACAGCTATGTGATTTAATAGCTGACACTTGTAACTAGCTTGAATCACATTTTGAACGCACCGGCTTAAGGTTCTCCACACAGCGAAGCTAAAAATAACAGTAGTAGGGAGTGTTGGCTGGCTGTTAATATCGTTGAGACTTGGGATGAGTTTTTGTACTAGTTATGTTGCCCAGACAAACTTTGGTTAATATTCATTTATTTAATTGTTGCATTATCTTTGTTTCAATACATGTTCTTTTTAATATGATGTAATTTAATTTATTTTCTAGCCCAAGCCACCTAAAGATTCTCTTTCAGGTTATCCTCAGTTTATTACATCATTGTGACTAGGCAGACCAAGTCTTTTAACATATAATTGGTGCCTTTGATCTGTAAATTTGACCGTGTATTAATGTGTGTAATGTGTCCGCTGACGTAAAGTTCAAAATGAGTTTTTAGCAGTTATTGCTGCCATTAGGGCTGAATGAGCGTCCATAGGAGACACAAACAGAAGACCAGACCAGACCTTCTGCCACTATTGAACGACTGTGTGTTAGATTTTGTGTTATGTTCCATAACAATGTTCTTGCTTGCTATATATTGCTTAATTTGAGGTACCCAGTATGAACAGTTATACGTTTTCCAGTTTGAATTGTCATTGAGAGAACTAATCACTGTATATGATCCATCAACAGCAGAATTAATGTACTGAGTTGATTGACTTGTTAGATTGACTGTTCCATGAAACCAGTGGATGCGCCCATCATGGTTTGACCTCTCAACCTTGCATGTCACCTTGTTCCCATCTTCATGTATCTGGTCAATTTTCTGAGGACACTCTGAGGAAAGAAAGATCATTTGATTAATGTTGACTTGTGATGCTAAAATGCATCTTGAATGACATAAACAAAGTTAATGAGGGTTGGCTAAAATTTGCCCATAGCTCTGAAGAAAAGCAAACACAATATATATATATTCCCTCAATTTTGCATGGACATACAGTACACCATCATGCTCTTAGAACAGATTTCATGCTCTTGATTTCATGATGAAGGATTTGTTGGAGGAATAAATAAGTTGATTCTTCACTCCCTATCATAAACTTTCAGCCTACATACCCAGTGTCACATTGGTATCAGCATTTGTATGTCCATGGGAGGATCGGAGTTTGCAGATATAGCGTCCAATGTCATCTGGTTTTGGGTAGGCAATAGTTAGTACCAGCTGTTTGTTTGCCATATATTGGCAGCTGAAAAAACGTCTGATTGCTGTATTGCTTTCCGAGCATATTGTTTTATTTGATTCTTTAATCCAGCTTAGATGAGTAACCTGGAATTCACTGTCCTTTTCATCAGATAGAGATACATTGCAGTGCAGAGTGATGGCCTGGTGGCAGTAGGATATCACAGGTTTGGTAACTAGTACACTAACCATGCCTGCGTAAGAGAAAGACAGGGTAATACTTTATAAAAATGTTCAGTTATGAGTCATTTAAGTTATTAGTTGATGATAAACTAATCATTTACAAAACATTAATATACATTCATAAACGAATAAGTGATATAACTGAATTACAAAACATAAAATGTTAGTGTAGCAGTATAAGTTAACTTGTAACAAGCTGGCGTTCTTTTGGCCAATCACTGCCACAGGCCCCACCATAAATACAGGTAGTAGTCCCCTTTGACTGCCCTCTTGCTCGCTGGTGACGGAAGTGTCATACTTCCGGGTCACTCACTCCGTGCGTTGCTCTGCGCGTCTACAGGTAAAGTAGCGACTCTGCTGTCTCTGAACTTATTCCATTGTTATCTGCTGCCGTCATGTTTACTATGCATTGAACGCTCATAGATCTCCGGTTGGCGGGTCAGTCCTTCACTCCGTCGTTCAACGCATTCAAAAGCGGATGTTACTGAAAGCTGCCTGTACTGTTTGTACCCTTTGAGCTGCCTCTTGGGTGATACAAAACGCTGCTTGATCGGTATGTAGGATACATGGTGTAGGATTTATCTGTTTGATTTGGGGTTAATTCATTTTTTTTTAAATAACTAACAGAAACTGGGCTGGTTCAACTGGAGATTGACGTCGACCGCAGAGCATTTATTCACTAGCTGCTGTTTTGCATGGATTGCTGTTTGTTTAATGTGCATTTTGAACAGTGTACCATCAACTTTTAACGTTATCTGATTGCTGCACGTCCGTCCTGGAGTGTTGCTTGCCTAACGTGTCCATTGTGTACAGTGTATCAGCAACTTTACTCGATCGCGCTGCCTGCCCATCCTGGACAAGCTGTTTCCTCATGTGTGTTTTGAACATTACGTACCAGCAACCCTAACATTACTCGATCACTGCATAGCTGTCTGCCTAACGCAGATTTTGAACATTGTATTACCAACTTTAACGTTACTTGATCGCTGCCCGCCGGTTCTGCCTCACGGCCACTGTGCAATCACGGCCATACGGTCGAATGTGTGAGCCTCCAGTTTTACGTGGCCCAGTATTTTAACTGTTTGAATGCCGCTGAAGGGGTTGGCTCTTTACCGTTATAATTTGGGTTGTTTATATTTCCTTTCTATTATTTTGTTTTCAATTTAAGTAATTTGCATTTTTAGTTTGTTTCTTTATCAGTGATTTTAGTTTATCTTGTTAGATAACCTAATCCAGTTAATACATTTGTTTATATTTTATTGTCTTATTACTGAATTTGTTTTCCTTGGCCAAGGTTTCATTGTACTTTAATTCATGTTTATTTTGTTTTTCTTTGTTTGAGAAGTGTCTTAGAATTGATATCTTGTTTTTTTCTAGTGTACTGCCTTCTGGAACCATTGCTGGTTCTGGCAGTTTGGTTATTTTGTTTAAGATTATTTCAATTTGTTTTCTTCATTTAAATATTACATTGATTTTCCTTTCTGTTGAGTGAATCCCCTTTGATCGTGTGTGTTTGTGTCCGTTTCAGTTGCTGAGAGCTGAAGGTGGTGGTGTTGGTGTCCGGGTGGTGGTATCCCCTTCCTGCGTGCTGTGTTGTCTACTCCGTTTTCTTTGCTGTGTTCACTGTTGTTTTTTTGTTTGTGTGTGTTCACATGGTGACCTTTCTTGGGATTCCTTTGTGCCTTTGTGACTCCTTTCTCCTCCACCGGTAAGCCTCAGCAGCAAGTATGAATGTGTTTTGAATTGTGTTTTAAACTATTGAATAAAATTTGTTACCCATTTTCAAAAATTGAACTTCGTCTCTGGCTGAATTGTTTACTTACCTGTGTGTCCTTAAGTGAATCAATAGTATTGCAATTAGGAAATAAAGAAAATCATTCTCTGGGTGAAATTCCCAGGGTGGCGTAGTCGGTGTTTTTGGGGCAGGTTCCACCTAGACTATAACCTCCTCAGTACTGTTTGCCTCTCTGCATCGCCACATTAGCATAAGTATTTTTTTTTTTGTAAAGATGTATTTATAGGTATCAATACATTCTCTTTTTTTTTTCCCCATCACAACATTTAACAAGAACGTTAAAGGAAGAAAAAAAAGAAAGAAATTAACAAAAAAAATAACAGATTGTGACATTACGCCCCCTCCCAGAAAGGCGCAACCTTGGAGGAGGTTTTGGTGGAGGACGGTAGTCCGGGAGAGGGATGGAACAGAAGTCCAGGGAGCAGGGACGTGCGGTCAGGGTAGGCAGGGTAGGCAGTGCCTCACCAAAGGAAATGTTGACATTTTATTAATTCCAAGAGCTTTATTAATTCACCACATTATTAATTGCATTTATTTTATTCCAAATATTAATTTTTGTAACAATTTTTCAGGAATACACATATAATATACTCATTTTGCCATTGTTTGCTCCTAAAACGTACTCGGTTACCTAACGTAACCTCTGTTCTCTCTAGAGAGGGAACGAGTATTGCGTAAGTTTAGCTTACGCTACGGGTAAAGTCATCTTTTCTCGAGATATGAAGCAAAAAATTATCCTTAATTTTTATATCTTGTCAACGCAGTGCGGCAGCAAGCTGACCTAGAGCAGGCAATCTAGCGTGCTCATAGGCTGCTCTGCGGCAACTGCAGCAGCCTATCACTGAGCCCTTGGCGTGACGTCACGCCCAATGAGCGCGAGCAGCGCGCCTACGCGTCACGGCCCGAGGCGGGGCGTGGCAGAGGGTATAAATACGGGCTGAGAGGCTGCTTTCACTGGTTTTTGTCGCAGAAGCGAGTGAGCTCGTGGCGCGAGCACGGCGGGTTACGCAATACTCGTTCCCTCTCTAGAGAGAACAGAGGTTACGTTAGGTAACCGAGTACGTTCTCTTACGAGAGGTTCTCTCGTATTGCGTAAGTTTAGCTTACGCTACGGGAACTCCCTTGTCAACGCCGTGCGCGCCCGGCATCCACTGAATGAGTCCCAGGGAAGCCCGGGGAACACGAGAGTGTGAGCCAGGCGGCCAATGATATGGCTAGCGCAAGTACATAAGCACATAGTAGGGGGAACAGAACGGCGCGGCCGGTCTGACTAACCAACCCTTATATTGTACAGCTCAACCAGGAGGGCTAAATCAAACAGCAGTAGCCCGCGCACAGAAGTGGGCCGGCCTACGCGAGATTTAGACTGATAAAAGTTTAGCCTGCAGGGCGGGAACTTCTAGATTGTAAAATCTAACAAATGTAGACGGGGAGGCCCAGCCCGCCGCCGTACAAATGTCATGAATAGAAATTCCGCTAGTCCAAGCCCATGACGAGGCCATGCCTCTAGTAGAGTGGGCTCTGATGCCCAAAGGGCATTGCAGGTCTTTAGACGCATAAGCAGCTGCAATAGCGTCCACTATCCATCTGGACAGAGTGTGTTTCGAGGCGGCGAGACCCTTGGTGCGCCCACCAAACGAAACGAAAAGCTGCTCCGAGCGCCTCATGGCGGCGGAGCGCGTAATGTAATTTCTCAGCGCTCTGACAGGGCAAAGGAGATTACTGTCAACTTCGCTGCCGGTAGCCGGCAAAGCTGAGAGAGAAATGACCTGTGCTCTGAAGGGTGTGCCCAACACTTTGGGGACATAACCGTGTCTCGGTTTGAGAATGACTTTAGAGTCATTAGGTCCGAACTCGAGACATGCCGCGTTAACTGATAACGCATGCAGGTCACCCACACGTTTGACTGAAGACAGGGCTATCAGAAAAACGGTTTTGAGCGTGAGGTATTTCATATCCACAGTTTCCATGGGTTCAAAGGGATGCGCTTTCATGGCCTCTAAGACCAGGGAAAGATCCCAAATAGGAACCGAGGGGGGTCGCGGGGGGTTCATCCTCCTAGCTCCCCTAAGGAAGCGGATAATGAACTCATTCCTCCCTAATGCGCGGCCCAGCGCCGAGTCGGAAAAAGCTGATATGGCCGCAACATATACTTTGAGCGTGGAGGGGGACCTGCCCATGTCCAACAGCTCTTGGAGGAAACAAAGCACACGCGACACCTCACATGTTTGTGGATCCAGCCCTTGGGCGGTGCACCATTTATTAAACACAGACCATTTAGATGTGTAGAGCCGTCTCGTAGAGGGAGCTCTAGACTGTGTGATCGTGTTCACAACCCCTATTGGCAAGTCAACGGGTATCCGTTGACTATCCATACATGCAGAGACCAGCGCTCTGGATGAGGATGCCAGATCGAGCCGCGGGCTTGAGAGAGAAGGTCTCTTCTCACCGGTATCGGCCAGGGGGGTGTGTCCGCCAGCCGTATTAGATCTGGGAACCACGTCTGATTCTCCCAATACGGGGCTATGAGGAGCACCGTGTGGCGCGCTTCCCTGATTCTCCCGATGACTTGTGGCAGCAGAGAGACAGGGGGAAAAGCGTAAAGCGGGCCGCTGGGCCAGGTTTGGGCCAGCGCGTCCTCGCTCTTGGAAAAGAACCGTGGGCAGTGCGCGTTGTCTTTTGACGCAAAGAGGTCGACTTCCGCTCTGCCGAAACGGCGCCACAGCGACTGGACTGTTTGGGGATGCAAAGACCACTCCCCCAGGGGAACATTGTCCCTGGACAGTCTGTCTGGACCCTCGTTCAGGAGACCCGGCACATGCGCGGCTCTCAGCGAGCGCAGTGAGTGCTGAGCCCACACAAGGAGGCGTTCCGCCAGGGCGCAGAGTGTTTTGGATCTGACACCGCCCTGACGGTTCACATAGGCTACCACTGACATGTTGTCCGTGCGGACTAGTACATGGTGGCCCTGTAGGTATGGGAGGAAGTGCTTGAGCGCTTTCTCGACCGCCAGCATCTCTAGACAGTTTATATGAAGGTGACTCTCCTGGTCTGACCAAGGGCCATAGACCGGTCTGCCCTCTAATAGCGCTCCCCAACCTAGGTTGGACGCATCTGTCGAGACAACTTTCCGGTGCGAGACAACTCCCATCGTCACTCCCGTGCGATACCATTCGGCTGCTAGCCAGGGCTGCAGGGCTGAAACACAGCCATGATCCACTCTGACTCGTAAGCGGCCGGCCGTCCAGGCTCGGTGAGGCACTCGCGCTTTCAGCCAGCGTTGAAGCGGGCGCATGCGCAGTAAGCCCAGCTGGAGCACTGCTGCAGCTGAGGCCATATGCCCCAGGACTCGCTGGAATGTCCTCAGCGGAACCTGACTGCCCGTCTGGAAAGACGCGGCGAGATGTCGAATGCAGCGCGCGCGCTGCTCTGACAATCTGGCCGTCATAGCCACCGAGTCCAGTTCTATTCCGAGAAAGGAAGTCGACTGGCGGGGCAGTAATGAGCTCTTGGTCCAGTTGACCGAGAGACCCAAGCATTCCAGATGGCTGAGAAGCGCTGTTCTGTGAGACAAAAGCTCTGCCTCTGACTGCGCGAGGACTAGCCAGTCGTCCAGATAATTCAGTATCCGCATTCCTTGTCTCCTCAGGGGAGAGAGAGCCGCGTCCATGCACTTCGTAAATGTACGGGGTGCTAAAGATAGACCGAACGGCAGGACGGTGTACTGATATACCCGACCGTCGAAGGCGAATCTCAAGAATGGCCTGTGACGGGGTATTATCTGAATCTGAAAATATGCGTCCTTTAGATCGAGAGAGATGAACCAGTCTCCCGGGCGAATTTGCGCGAGGATTTGTCTGGTTGTGATCATTTTGAACGGCCGTCTCATGAGAGCTTTGTTCAAATGTCTCAGATCTAAAATAGGTCTCAGCGCTCCGTCCTTCTTGGGTACGAGGAAATAACGGCTGTAAAAGCCCGACTCGCTTTGAGAAGGATGCACCTGTTCTATAGCCCCTTTGTGCAGCAGCTTTGCTATTTCTGCCTGAAGCAGATGCGCTACTTCTGTATTCACTCTCGTCTCTGTCCGTGCTAGAAAGCGCGGGGGACGGCGAGCGAATTGAAGCGAATAGCCGTGCATTATAGTATTCAGCACCCATTCTGACACGCCCTGGATAGCTTGCCATGCTTTCGCACACATAGCTAGGGGTCGAATGATCTCTGGGTTCGGATCGCCGCGCTGGGCGGGATGGGGAACCTCTATCAGAGAGGACGGGGCGGCGCGCGCGCTGCCGGTGCTCGAATATGGGGGCTCGCGAACAATGGTGACTGGCTGTACAGCACATAACGGCTCGGTCACTGGGGACGGGGCACATTTTGATGCTAGAAACCCGTGGCGCGAGAGCGGCATGAGGTTTAACGTGTTTGATAGTAAGTGCGCGCGCTCGTGAGCGGGCACAGGGCTTACATATGCAACACGGCCAGTGTAAGGGAGCTTTAGAGGATCTGCGTCCCGGGATAACTGTGTGACAGAGCGGGCAGTGGGTAGGTGTGGGCACGAAAGAGCGGGCACATTCTCTACCTTTAGCACTCGAGCGGCGCGTGCCCGCTTTATGAGAGTGCGCTCTGTGAGCGTTACCGGGGAGATCGTGTTTGTGTGTAGTGGTGAGCACTGGGGCGTGGGCACAAATTCTACACTCATGACACCTTCGGCGTGAGCCGGAAAACCCGAAACCATACTCTTTATGAGATTTCTCTGGGTCGCCGTGAAAACGGCGTTTGTGTGCAGGCGAGAGAGTTGTATTACTGGCTCGTTGGCTGCGATGTAAGCTGCTGCAGTAGCCTTTTCTAAGGGGACTGGCAGAGCTGGGCGCTTTGATGGCGGTCCGGCCGCAGCGGGACTCAGCCATCTTTTCCTCCTTGCAGCCGCTAGGAGGACTTCGCGGGCTCAGGCTTGAGCGTCACCTTGGGCCGGGGTCCCCGGGGGGGAGGCGGTTTGTGACGGCTGGTTGAGCGCGACCTAGGGCGGCCGCCCTGTCGTCGCTGCGAAGACGGAGGCTGGGCAGAGCGCTGAGAAGAGTTCCGTGCAGGAGGCTGCTGAGAGCGGCCTGCAGAAGAGCTCGAGCGGCGGGGCAGGAAGAGATTCATGGCCTGCGACGCCTTCTGCACCTCCGAGAAGCGATCGACGATCCCGGCGACCGCTGGGCCGAACAGGCCGGTGGGAGAGAGCGGTGCGTTGAGGAACACTGAACGCTCGGATTCGCTCATATCCGCCAACGTCAACCAAAGGTGCCTTTCGGTGACGGTGAGCGAGGCCATAGATCTCCCGATGGCTTGTGCAGCGGACTTTGTGGCGCGAAGGGAGAGGTCCGTCGCGCTACGCAGGTCCGTGAGAACGGCGCGATCCGGGCCTTTCTCGTCCAGCTCTCAGAGGAGATCGGCTTGGAGGATCTGGAGCACAGCCATTGAATGCAGGGCGGAAGCAGCCTGGCCGGCGGCGGAGAAGGCGCGGCCGACGAGTGCTGATGTGGTCCTGCAGGCCTTGGACGGCAGGGCAGACTTTGAGCGCCATCTGGCGGATGGCGGGCAAAGGTGCGTTGCCACAGCATCTTCCACCGGGGGAATTTGAGTATATCCCTTCTCGGCGGCCCCGTCCACTTGGGAGAGGGTCGAGGAGACCGGTGAGCGGAGTCTAGCGGAGAATGGGGCGTTCCACGACTTAGAGAGCTCAGTGTGGAGCTCAGGCAGGAAGGGTGCTGACCTAGAGGCAGGCGCTGGGCGGCGGCTAGGCAGAAAACACCCGTCAAGTCGGTTAGGCGCGGGCGCCCTCGGTGGGGACCAGTCGAGTCCCAATTGTTCGACCGCTTTGGTGAGGAGGCGGAGCAGTTCCGCGTCGACACTGGCGCGTGACCGGCTAGACTCCTGTGCAGAGGAGGTGGAGCGGAGAGATCCAGACCACTCCTCGCTGTCCGAGGCCAGGATAGAGCAGCTGTCCGTTAAAACAGCGTCGTCCGCTTCATCCCCCGAGGCGACGGCAGTGCGGGCGAAGGCCGGCCGCTGCGCGTCGGGAAGGGGGGGAGGAGATGGAGATAGCGAGGCTCGCGGGAGGGGCTCCGGCGAGCGCTCAGCTGCTGCTGCGGGTTCCGGTGGCCTCTGAGAGCGGCGCTTCTTCTTGCGCGGCCCGGTGGAGGCAGACGGTGAGACAGCTGGAGCGTCGAACAAGGCGAGTCGAGCCCGCAGGGTCGACATCGGCAGTTCTTCGCACATTTCACAGCCGCCCGCCGCGAGGGCGAGGGCGGCGTGGTCCGGTCCCAGGCAGAGAGTGCAGATGACATGGCGGTCTCTGTCGCTGAGCGGAGCTTTACATGAAATACAATGCATTATTGAAAGGATATGTTTCGCCGGATAGCGAAGCAGGCAGGGATAGCTGAAGGCGGCGAAGGCGGCCGGCTTCCTCAGGCAGAATCCTCGGCTTGCAAAGCGCTGGTTTCAACGGCGGCTTCCTCAGAGGTCAGCGATGCCTAGAGCTTCGCTGAAGAGACAAAAATCAGTGAAAGCAGCCTCTCAGCCCGTATTTATACCCTCTGCCACGCCCCGCCTCGGGCCGTGACGCGTAGGCGCGCTGCTCGCGCTCATTGGGCGTGACGTCACGCCAAGGGCTCAGTGATAGGCTGCTGCAGTTGCCGCAGAGCAGCCTATGAGCACGCTAGATTGCCTGCTCTAGGTCAGCTTGCTGCCGCACTGCGTTGACAAGATATAAAAATTAAGGATAATTTTTTGCTTCATATCTCGAGAAAAGATGACTTTACTAGAAGCTAAACTTACGCAATACGAGAGAACCTCTCGTAAGAGAACCATTGTTTCATGCAGGAAATTCAAGGCCATGGCCATTGAGGCAGAGGTTAGCAGTGCCTCTTTGGTCCATAGAACGTAGTTTACGTAGATTTGCGCATGCGCAGTCAGTTCTCATGCTGTCTTGAATTATTAACATTGAGGCAGAGACCGAGCTTGCTTCATGTCACGTGATCCACTCGGTCTCACTCAATCCGCGCTTCCCGATACTTAGCATCTAGCGGCGCCTAGCGTTGGCTGTCAATAGGCCCGGGGTGGGGAATCGGGAGAATCGGGAGAATTCCCGATGGGCCGCTTCACTTTTGGGCCGGTCGAGGATTTATTTATTTTTTTCACATTTGTCACGTTAGTTACATTAGGCTACACACATTCTGCATTCTGACACCGCAGCGCGCAGCCTCTGCATGGGTTGTACCATGTGAGGGAGTTCTCCCCTCCCCTCCTATAGAGTTGGTTGGGTCCATAGCCCATCTTTTCCAAAACGTTTTCTCAGGAAGGCTACCGCGGCACCGCCGGCGCCTACCGATAGCTGGGCCGGCCCTACCATAACGGTACGCGTCAGGGAGGATGGATGGGAGGAAGAGGCCAGGAGGGATGGAAGCTTGTTTCCGCCACAGAATAAAACATTTTAAAAGATAATTGCGACTTTTTATCTCACAATTGCGAGTTTACATCTCGCAATTCTGTCATTATTTCTCAGAATTGCAAGATATAAAGTCGCAATTGCGTGTTATAAAGTCAGAATTGTGAGATATAAAGTCAGAATTGCGTGAAATAAAGTCGCAATTGCATGTTATAAAGTCAGAATTGCAAGCCTACCCATGACAAGATTTCACTGCACGTTACTGCCAGGGAGGTGCAGATCCAGGGCATGGCATTGAGCAGGAAAAGCCTGATGGCGCTCCAGGCCAAAACCAGGACAGCGTCCCACGGCCGCGTTGCTGGAGGGAGGAGCCATGATCGTAAGGGTCTCCATGCTACCCTGGTGACGATTGGAGGTAACAGAGCTGATGGAGGTGGAGCCCTTGGTGCAGACAGAGAGCGGAAGGAGCAGAGTAATGCTGATGGTCCCCCAGTCCACGACGGAGCCACAGCGACGACCCCCCATAAAATATGTGGGTTTTTGTCTCATAAAATACAATATTTTTTCAGGAGTATTATATATTATTATATAATAATAGGATATAAATTAATTAATCTAGTGCTTCTATTCCATTCCGTTTTTTTTTTGTTGTTGTTTTTTTTCAGATTTCCAGTTTTCCAGTTTTTAAGTATGCATTTTTTGGCTGCAGTGCCTGCAAGCAATATAAAATACTTTTCATAATGAGTCATGTGAAGTGAGCTGACATCAACCAGTATCCAAACTTGAGGATCAGGATCAAGATAATGTTTTGATATTTCAGAAATTATTGCAAAAATATACTTCCAAAAAGCCTCCAGTAGAGCAGTCTGGCGCGACACAGGTGCACCTCTGTCCGGCGGCCACTACTTTTTGGACGGGGCCCCTCGTCCAAAAGCCTGTGAGTTCTCGCCCGTTCTGATGGGCAGAGCTTACAAGGCCTGTGGGCAAGCCGCCTCCTCTTGCGTGCCATAGCGCTGCTACAGTTCTTTCAGGCCAGGGCACTCATGGACATGCACGAGGGTAGCCCAGACCGTGCGCTCATAGGTGAGCTCCGCACCGCATCCGACCTCACCCTCTGGGGCACGAGTAGGGTTGGGAATCGTAATAAATTTTCCTGTTTCGGTTCCGCCTAACGATTCCAGTTCCGATTCCAGTTCCATTAAAATTATTTAACAACTAATAAATAAATAGTGGTAAGGAAAAATGCACAATACTCAACTCAAACAATCCTTTTTGTGTTTATTACTTACTGTCAAATGAATTTACAGGTTGGCAATGTCCAAAAAAATCAACATATATTACAGTATATAGCAATTTTTGCAACAAATTTTTTTTTTACAATTTTTCTGAAGGAAAATCAACATGTCTTATAACTGTTAACTGAAACTGAATAACTATAATTTAAACTCTCTTATACATTTTCTCTCTCTGTCTCTGCATAAAACCTAGTTATAAATTATATTTATTAGTTATTTTTATAGTATATTAATTTACAAGTTATAAATACTAATTCAGTTAACTTTATAATAAATGGTAGTTTAGCTGCATGCATGTGCCTAAACACTTACCTAAACCATGGGGTGGTGGAAAAAGGATGTAAACCTTTCACTATAAACCGTGTAACAGCCCTGTGGCACTCATTCGTCATTTTACTCTGTCGTCATTTTTCCTTTACTCGCTAAAGTAAACGGAATTACAGTGTCTGACGTTCCAGGAGCGGGTGTGGGTGTGGTGCATTGCGTGGTATCCGCGCTTGCCGCGCTATGTTTAACATCTGAAGAAAAACTATTAAAGGATACGCTCCCAGCGCTTCGCAGTTCGCACACACATTGCACAAGAACCGTTTTCGGAACCGAAACGTAGGAATTTCGCACAGTTCCGGTATTTAAAAAAAAACAGAATCGGTTCTGCATAAGAACCGGTTTTCGGTTCCCAACCCTAGGCACGAGTGTCGTGGCGTGCGTGATCGGTCTGGCGATGTCCACGTTAGTGGTCCAGGAGCGCCATAGTTGGCTCAGCCTGGTTGTTATGGCGGATGTGGACAAGGTTCGGTTCCTGGTCTCCCCAATTTCCCAGGTTGGGCTGTTCGGCGACGTGGTAGAGAGCTGCACCCAACAGTTCTCTACCGCCCAGGCGCAGTCGGAGGCAATCTGACACATCCTGCCCCGGCGGGCCGCTGCTGCCATCACCCCGCCGCCCCGTGGCAGATCATCCGCCTGCTCGTCGCCGAGGGCTGCCGCCACTTCCGCTCCCTCTGGCCTACAGCAGCAGCCTTCACCTAGGCCTCAGCGTAGAGCGAGCCGCAGGCAGGCCGCCCAGCCTGTATCAGTCACTGCCAAGCCAGGTGGCAACTGTAAGACTAAGCGTCCCTGATACAGGCTGCCCGAGGACAGGGAACAAGCTCTTCAGACGGTTACCGTTCCGCCACTGGCTCTCCGGAGTCCAGTGGTACCCCAATTGTCACAAGAGCAAGTTCCTCTGTTCCTGGGCCCCAAGAAGGCCAGACTGGCTGTGTGCGACCCTGTAAAGCCTTGCACCCCTCGGCCCCTTCTTGTGTCGCCAGCCGGCAGCCGGGTACGGTTCGAGGACCCGATTATGCCTTCTCCCGTAGCCCCTGCCGACCAGTGGAGTCAGGTAAGTGTTGCTTCGCACACTCAGACCTCGCTTCGGGCCGCCTCCGGGCCCTCCGAACCAGGTCCCTGTCCTCCACCCCGCTGCCCCCCTCCGGGTACGTCTGTGGTACCTCTGGTCCCTCTGTCCCGGTCTGTGGAAGCCCGGAGAGAGCTTCCCGGCCGGTCCAGCTGGCTCCTCCGTACCATCAGACTTGGCTACACGATTCAGTTCTTCCAGCATCCGCCCAAGTTCAGTGGCGTTCTGTACACTTCAGTGCTGTCCGAACGTGCCCCTGTCATGCGTGCGGAGATCGCAGTCCTACTGGCGAAGGATGCAATAGAACCGGTTCCGTTAGCCAATATGAAGTCGGGTTTCTACAGCCCATACTTCATTGCACCCAAGAAAGGAGGTGGGTTACGACCAATCTTGAACCTGCGACACTTGAATCGGGCCCTTCACAAGCTTCCGTTCAAGATGCTAACGCACAAACGCATCCTTCGGTGCATCCGTCCCCGAGATTGGTTTGCAGCGGTCGACCTGAAGGACTGGTACTTTCATCTCCATCATGCCGCGACACAGGCGATTCCTGCACTTCGCGTTCGAGGGTCGAGCTTATCAGTACAAATTCCTACCCTTCGGGCTGGCCCTGTCTCCCCGCGTCTTTACGAAGGTCGCTCAAGCAGCCCTTGCTCCTTTGAGAGAGCGTGGCACTCGCATTCTCAACTATCTCGATGACTGGCTGATACTAGCTCAGTCTCGGGAACAGTTGTGCGAACACAGGGATGTGTTGCCCCAACATATCAGCCAGTTGGGTCTTCGGGTCAACTGGGAAAAGAGCAAACTCGCCCCGTGCAGAGGATCTCTTTTCTCGGTATGGAGCTGGACTCGTTCCTCTGTGAGGTACGCTGTCTGTTGGACCGTGTCCAGTCATTGCTGACCTGCCTGAGTACGCTCAAGAGCAGAGTAGCGGGTCCACTGAAACATTTTCAGAGGCTCCAGGGCATATGGCAGCCGCAGCCGTAGTAATACTGCTCGGCCTGCTTCATATGAGACCTCTTCAGCACTGGCTTCACGACCGAGTCCCGAGGGAGGCGTGGCACAGCGGCACGTTTCGGGTGCGAATCACTTCAGCCGGTCGCAAAACCCTCAGCCGGTGGTCAGACCCTTCGTTTCTCCGGGCCGGAGGGCCCCTAGAACAGGTGTCGAGACATGCTGTGGTTTTCACAGACGCCTCCAACACCGGCTGGGGGGCCACGTTCGACGAGCATGCAGTGGCGGGGATCTGGACGGGCCCCCAACTGCATTGGCACATCAACTGCCTCGAGTTGTTTGCAGTGCACCTTGCCTTGAGACGTCTCAAAACGTTGTTGCTCGGCAAGCATGTACTGCTCCGTACGGACAACACTGCGGCTGCTGCGTACATCAACCGTCAAGGTGGTCTACACTCCCGTTGCATGTCACAACTCGCTCATCACCTCCTCCTGTGGAGGCAGAAGCAACTGAGGTCGCTTCGTGTCATTCATATCTCTGGCCTGCTCAATCGTGCCGCCAATGCGCTGTCACGACAGCCTGTGTTCAGAGGTGAGTGGAGAATCCATCCCCAGACGGTCTAGCTGATCTGGGACAACTTCGGGGCCGCACAGATAGATCTGTTTGCCTCCCCGGACTCGTCCCATTGCCAGTTGTTTTATTCCCTGACCGAGGGGACCCTCGGCAGGGACGCCCTGGCACACAGCTGGCCTCGGGGCCTCCGAGAGTATGCGTTTCCCCCAGTAAGCCTTCTTGCACAGACACTGTGCAAATCAGGGAGGAAGAGGAGCAGGTCTTGCTAGTCGCCCCTTATTGGCCCAACCGGTCCTGGTTCCCCGAACTCATACTCCTCTTGACAGCCCCTCCCTGGCCCATCCCTCTGAGGGAAGACCTCCTCTCTCAGAGACGGGGCACCTTATGGCACCCGCGACCAGACCTCTGGAAACTCCATGTCTGGTCCCTGGACGGGACGCGGAGATCCTAGGTGATCTACCACAGTCAGTCGTAGACACCATCACTTCTGCAAGAGCGCCCTCTACGAGGCACGCTTACGCTTTAAAGTCGAACCTATTCGTTGAATGGTGTTCTTCTCATCGAGAAGACCCCCGAAATTGCTCGATCCTTGCCGTGCTTTCTTTCCTGCAAGAGCGGTTGGAGCGTGGGCTGTCTCCCTCCACCCTCAAGGTGTATGTTGCCTCTATTGCCGCACATCACGATGCAGTAGATGGGAGATCCATTGGAAAGCATGACTTGATCGTCAGGTTCCTGAGGGGTGCGAGGAGATTAAATCCCCCTCCCTTTGAAGGGAAAGGCTATACCTTCTTGGGACTTATCTCTGGTGTTAACTGCACTGCAGAGATCTCCCTTTGAGCCACTGCGGGCAGCTGAGTTAAAAGTTCTGTCTCTAAAAACAGTTCGCTGCTCGCTTTGGCCTCCATCAAGAGGGTAGGGGACCTGCATGCATTTTCGGGCCGGCTAACACTCACATCGTTCTGAGACCCCGGCCTGGATATGTGCCCAAGGTTCCTACCACTCCCTTTCGGGACCAGGTGGTGAACCTGCAAGCGCTGCCCCCGGAGGAGGCAGACCCAGCCCTGGCTTTTCTCTGTCCAGTCCGTTCTCTACGGATATGTGTTGACAGAACGCAAAGTTTTAGGACCTCAGATCAGCTCTTCATCTGTTATGGAGGCCAGCAGAAGGGAAAGGCTGTCTCAAAGCAGAGGTTGACCCACTGGATAGTGGATGCCATCATCTTGGCGTATGAGTCCCAAGGTGTACCTTGTCCCCTGGGTTTGCGAGCTCACTCCACTCGGAGTGTAGCCGCCTCCTGGGCGTTGGCGCAGGGTGCCTCACTTACAGATTTTTGTAGAGCTGCGGGCTGGGCGACACCTAACACGTTCGCTAGATTCTATAGCCTACGTGTCGAGCCGGTTGCTTCCCGTGTGCTCTCTTCACATAGAAGTTAGCCCCGCTCAATGTGTCGGCTTGCTGCGCCATTCCCCTCCTATGGACTGGATACGTGTGCCATCTATTGCTCCAGTAGAGTTCTCCTTAACCGGACCCTGTTGAGCTCCTCCATACCCCTTACGGCTCAGACGTGGCGGAGCGTCCGATGCTAGGCCTACCACTCGTATGCATTGATGGAACTTGTGTTAGGCTTGGTCCATATGTTGTGATCCTACGACGATCCCATGTGTGTATTTTCCACGGTACGATTCCCTCCAGTGAGCCCGTGTCTTTCCCTTGGCAGAGTTTCTGCCGTCACAGTTTTGGTTGATCCTCCCCCCTGTTAGGCTGGAGTCATCCCAGTGACATTCCATATGTTGTGCTGCCCGACATTTCGCCCAGCTCATATGTGTATCTCCCACGTTTCCCCCCTTCGGGCTGGATTTGGCGTAGCGTTACCCTTCCTTCCATCAAACAGGGCACGCTTTCCCAGTGTTATCCAAGTCTACTGAGCGGGTCTTGCGGAACAGCAGTGACTTCCCTGGCCTAAGCCCTGTCCTATCACCGCCTCAAGATGCGGGAGGTTCATCTGGCTTTTGTCAAGGCACTGGAAGGTGGCAGCTCTAGTGGCTCTTTCCATGGGTAAGATCCCATTCAATCAACGTCGACTACGTCAGACGTTCTTGACTGAAAGGGAACGTCCTGGTTGCGTATGCAACCCACCCTTCCCTGAAGGAGGGAACGGAGGATGTAGTCCCTTTGCCACTATAGTTGGACCACCGCTGACTCCGAGTTACGCTCGGCTCCTCAGCGAAAAACAGATGGTGCTTGCATCCGCTTCCGTATTTATACCCGCCTCGCGACGCAGAGCGCGTGATGCAAATTCACGTAGCCATAGTTCAAGCATGCTCGAAGAAGATAGGCTCCCTAGCGTGATCCCATTCAGTCGACGTCGACTACGTCCTCCGTTCCCTCCTTCAGGGAACGGTGGGTTGCATACGCAACCAGGACGTTTTCTTATGCCTGAAAAATGTGGAAATAGCTTTGTTGAGGTCCTTGAAAAACTATTTAAGGATTTGAAAAGGGATACAATGACAGCGGCAAGTCCATCCACCGGAGAAGATCCATTTTAGTTTGGTGGGGGGAAAGAACTAGCTAGATTAGATAGAAATAACAAGAGATCATCTGCATACAGAGATAGTTTGTGCTCATCTGTGCCAAATATTATGCCAGTAATTGACGGGTTTGAACAAATGGCAATAGCCAGCGGCTCTATGGCAATAGAAAATAGTACAGGTGAACTCAGGCATCCCTGCCTACATCCCCTGAAGAGCGAGAAGGTATCCGACAAAACACCATCAGTCAAAATCTGAGCCTTAGGGGCATTAAATAAATAATTAGATCAACAATATATACAAATAACACTTAATTCACATGCAAACTTTTATGTTAGTAAAAAAAAAAACATAGAATTTAAGCTGACCTGTAGCTTTTTAACGGTTTCCACGATCTCCAAGAGTTTGAAGTAGATGTTGGTCAACAAAAAGACATCAGGAAATAATGGGAGCATACAATGGGGCTAACCTGCTGCTGCGTTGCATTGGTTTGCGTCTGTAAGCTTCGTATCTTTCGCTTTTAATCATTATTTACTATCATTCCTTGTTATTTATACTGCTAAATATAACTTAATCAACATCACACATTAACCTGACATCGCTAGCTTCAATCTAAATCTTTATTGCTAGCACAACACGCTTGAAATTCACTAGCCTGTTAGCGTAGGCTACCATCCGTGCGTGCGCTCTTTATTTATTATTTATTCTCTAGCGCGCCCGCGCCTTCCGTTCGCTTTTAATTTATTTATTTATTCTCTAGCGCGCTCACGCCTTCCGTGTGCTCTTTATTTATTTTTATTTTTTTCTCTCGCGCCTTTTACAAGTTCATCAAAAAACTGTGGTGAGTATCAGTCAACAAACACGGTGAGTCATGTCATCTTCTCCTCTTATTGTCACCTGCACCTCATGTAACATGTATAGCATAGCCTTCTCTGTCAGCACAGGATTTACATGTGATAAATGCAGGGAGATAGTAAAGCTGACGGGGAAGATTTCAGAACTAGAGACACGCATCCAAACTTTAATCGAGGTTAATTGTAAGAGTGCAAGGACTTTAGATACTGTTTTGGATGCGACTAGCTTAGTGAACTCTGTACACTGTTCGGTTCCGGCTGAAGTAGAGCCCTCGCAGCAGGGCAACTGGGTGACCGTGAGGCGCTCTAGTCGCGGGACAAAACACCGCTCTTCCGTTCCGATTACAACATCAAACAGGTTCTCCCCACTCAGTGAAACACCCACTGAGAATCCTGTTGATTGTGCTCTAGTTATTGGCGATTCTATTACACGGAACATGAAAATAGAGACACCAGCCACCATAGTCACATGTTTGCCGGGAGCCAGAGCGCCTGACATCAGAGCAAATTTAAAAGTGCTTGCTAATGCACCCAGCGCAATTGACTTTGTACACCGACGCATGTATCATTCCTATTTTGCACCCGCGCAAAGCGGACTTTTCCCTCCACAGACGCACGTCGGTAAGTTAGGAAATACACTTGCGCTCCCCAGGGCGGTTCAGCGCAAAGGGGAGGCGTGTTCCGGCGCAAACGTTCCTTCATGCTATTTTGCAGGTTTAGAAAACAATTGCACCACTAACCAGGAAAAAATTGTTTAAAGTCAGTGGCACATTGCGCATGTTATTCATATGCTGTTTTACCTAAGGCAGTTATTGTAAATGAAATAGTCACAGATAATAGCTTCGATATACTTTGCCTTACTGAAACCTGGCTTAAACCAAATGATTATTTCGGTATTAATGAGTCTACTCCTCCTGGATACTGTTATAAGCATGAGCCCCGTCTGATTGGTCGTGGCGGAGGTGTTGCAACCATTTATAAAGATATTCTAAATGTTACCCAGAAAACGGGTTATAAGTTTATTTCATTTGAAGTACTTGTACTAAATGTTACGCTCTTAGATGTTAGAAAAACATCCCTATTATCTCTAGCCTTGGCTACCGTATATAGACCGCCAGGGCCTTACGCTGATTTCCTAAAAGAGTTTGCAGATTTTCTCTCAGACCTATTAGTCAATGTCGATAAAGCACTAATTGTTGGAGATTTTAACATACACGTAGATAATCCAAATGATGCGTTAGGAGCTGCGTTTACAGATTTATTAAATTCATTTGGGGTCAAGCAAAACGTCACCGGACCAACACATCGTCTTAATCATACACTCGATTTAATTATATCACATGGAACCGATCCAACCGATATAGATATCATTCCACAAAGTGATGAAGTCACTGATCACTACATGGTAACTTGCATATTACGTACTGCTGTAATATGTCATGCGGCGTCGCGTTATCAACCAGGCAGAACAATCCTCCCATCCACCATAGATAATTTCTCAAATTGCTTATCTAATCTGTCTCAGCTGCTGCCTGAACCCAAACAAACAGATGAACTAGAAGAACTAACTAGCACTATGAGCACCATTCTCTCTAGAACATTGGATGTGGTTGCACCTATTCAATTAAAAAAGGTCAGAGAGAAAAATAAAGCACCATGGTATAACAATACTACGCATGTTTTAAAGAGAGAAACGCGTATTTTAGAGCGTAAATGGAAACAAACTAATTTAGAGGTCTTTAGAATCGCGTGGAAAGACAGTATGTCACGTTATAAAAAGGCCCTAAAAGCGGCCAGGGCTGAGCACCTCCGCAAACTAATAGAAAACAACCAAAACAATCCAAGGTTTTTATTTAACACCGTGGCTAGACTAACAAATAAACAGACGTCACCCGAACAAAATATCCCGTTACAGTTCAGTAGTAATGATTTCATGAACTTCTTCACTGAGAAAATAGAAAGCATCAGAACCACAATTGTAAACGTTCAATCTTCAATCGCGCCTTATAATTCAGCTTCAATTATCACCCCGAAAGAACAATTACAGTGCTTTGCAACTATAGAACAAAAAGAGTTAAATAAACTTATCACTTCATCTAAAACAACAACATGTTTATTAGATCCTATACCAACTAAACTACTGAAAGAAGTGTTACCTGTAGTGGAAGATCCTCTCCTCAATATTATTAACTCGTCTTTATCTTTAGGTCATGTTCCAAGAACATTTAAACTGGCAGTTATAAAACCTCTCATTAAGAAACCACAATTAGATCATAATAATCTAGCAAATTATAGACCCATTTCAAATCTTCCATTTATGTCTAAAATATTAGAAAAAGTGGTGTCCGCTCAACTGGGCTCTTTCTTGCAACAAAATGAGATCTATGAAAAGTTTCAGTCTGGATTCAGACCGCATCATAGCACTGAAACTGCGCTCGTTAAAATCACAAATGATTTACTTTTAGCTTCTGACCAAGGCTGTATCTCAATACTAGTTTTACTTGATCTTAGTGCTGCGTTCGATACTATAGATCATACATTACTCTTAGATCAACTACAAAATTATACTGGTGTTCAAGGACAAGCACTAAGCTGGTTCAAATCATACCTATCTGACCGCTACCATTTTGTCTATTTAAATGGAGAAAAATCGATCATAACTCCAGTAAACTATGGAGTGCCGCAGGGATCTGTATTAGGCCCTCTGTTATTTTCAATATATATGATGCCACTTGGAAATATTATAAGGAAACATGGAATTAGTTTCCATTGTTATGCTGATGACACTCAAATATATATTTCATCACGGCCGGATGAAAACGCAAAATTTTCCAAATTGACAGAGTGTGTTAAAGATATAAAAGATTGGATGACCCGTAATTTTCTTTTATTAAATCCAGACAAGACAGAGGTAATACTTATCGGTTCAAAAAACCGCCCACAAAACCTCGCACAATACAACTTTAACATCATAGGATGTCCTGTTACTTTATCCTCTACAGTAAAAGACCTGGGTGTCATACTCGATTGCAACCTGTCTTTTGAAAATCATATTTCATATGTTACAAAAACAGCATTTTTCCACCTTAGAAACATTGCTAAACTACGTAATATGCTATCAGTTTCTGATGCAGAAAAGTTAGTTCATGCATTCATGACCTCGAGACTGGATTACTGTAATGCTTTACTAGCTGGTTGTCCTGCATCCTCAATAAACAAGCTACAGTTAGTCCAAAATGCCGCCGCTAGAGTTCTTACTAGATCAAGAAAATATGATCATATAACACCGATTTTATCATCACTGCATTGGTTACCTATAAAGTTCCGTATTAATTACAAGGTATTGCTACTGACCTATAAAGCCCTAAACGGCTTAGCTCCAGTCTATTTAACGGATCTTTTATCACCCTATAATCCATCGCGCTCTTTAAGATCACTAAATTCAAGGCTTTTGGTCATACCTAGGATATCCAGAACCACCAAAGGAGGGAGAGCATTCTCACATTTGGCTCCAAAACTCTGGAATAGTCTTCCTGATACTGTTCGTTGCTCAGACTCGCTCTCCCAGTTTAAAACTAGATTAAAGTCGCATCTCTTCAGCCAGGCATTCATATAATCCTACAGTTCAAACTACAATCCGGCCTCTAGCTCATAAATGCCAGAGGAGAACTGGCCCCAGACTGAGCCTGGGTTCTCCCAAGGTTTTTTTTTCTCCATTAGGTCACCTGATGGAGTTTTAGGACACCATTAGGTCACTTGATGAAGTTTTTCGGTTCCTTGCCACTGTTGCCTTTGGCTTGCTCAGTTGGGGATATTTTGGGGATATTTAATTTAATTTTATCAATCAATAAATTCCTCTTGAAACAAACTTTGTTGTATTATTTTAATTTAATACTGTGAAGCTGCTTTGATACAATCTGTATTGTGAAAAGCGCTATACAAATAAACTTGACTTGACTTGACTTGACTTGTTTTAAGGGTGCATACTTGGCCATAATCAATGTAGCGTGTGCACAACGCGCACTTTGATTCTCTCATCTACACAGAAGCAGCAGTTTTCATTTTTGCAAATCATACATTATTACGATAGATAGATAGATAGATAGATAGATAGATAGATAGATAGATAGATAGATAGATAGATAGATAGACAGACAATTTATTATAAAAGCATACATTTAGGTTACACATTTACCCAAATTATCATACGCCTGTTTAACCGAAGTTAATTTGGGTGGGTTTCTCCATCCCCAATGTCCCTGACGAGAACGTCGGTCTCCTCGGCTGTGAACCGCTCCTGGCGCGCGCCTGGCAAATCCGCCGTTATAATAGGAATCCGCTTTAGAACAAGTGCGCCTGCTCTTAAAGGGAATGTGAGATATCACTCTGATTGGTTTATTTCACGTTACGCCCAAACCACACCTATGAATAATGAAGCTACTTCAGACCAACCCCTTTTAGATTTGCGCCGGGCGCAAGAGGCATTTACCCCGCCGGGAAAATAGCCACAGCGCCCAAGACTCTAGTGTGCGTTCTATTAACCCTCTAACTGCCTCACAGTTTTCTGTTGCTTTTAAAGACTCAGTGCTGTACAATCTTGAAGATTGTATTTTTGAAGTGGATGAACTCACAAACCTCTTTGACTCTACCTGTACTGAAATACTAGATTGTGTTGCCCCACTAAGGGAAAAACGTACTAAAACGCTATCTGAACCTTGGTTAAATGACCATACCCGCTCTCTCAGACGTGTCTGTAGAACGGCTGAGAGAAAGTGGAAAAAGGACAAACTTCAAGTGTCATTTCAAATTTTAAAGGATACATTACATAAATACCAGGGAGCGGTTAAATCCGCAAAAACAAATTTTTTATCTCACCTGGTTGCTAATAATAAACAGAGGCCGCAGGTTCTTTTTAAAGTGTTTAACTCTCTTGTTAACCCTTGTGAAACAGATTGTGTTGTGCCATCCACTTTGTTGTGTGAAAATGTTCTGAAATATTTCATAGATAAAATTGCTGGCCTGAGTTTTTCATCACCTGCATTTACTAGTGACCCCTCGGTTCCATCTTTATGCCAAGCTGTCTTCCAGCAGTTTTAGCCAGTCACATTACATGTTCTCTCTGACATAGTTAAGCAGCTCCGTCCTACAAACTGCCTGCTGGATAGTATCCCTGCCCGATTACTCAAAGATGTTTTTAACATTGTTGGTTCCAGTATTTTAAGCTTGGTTAACGCATCTCTCAGCTCAGGGTGTGTTCCCGTAGCTTTTAAACATGCAATCGTGCAACCCCTCTTAAAAAAGAAAAATCTGGATCATTCGGTTTTTTCTAAAATGGTAAATGGTAAATGGACTGCATTTATATAGCGCTTTCACAGACCTATGGCCACCAAAGCGCTTTACATATAGCCTCACATTCACCCATTCACTCACACTCAGCCATGCAAGGCGCCACCCAGCTCGTCGGGAGCAGCTGGGGTTAGGTGTCTTGCTCATGGACACCTCGACACTTGGTCAGGTGGAACCGGGGATTGAACCACCAACCTTCCGGTTTATAGACAACCTACATGAACCACTGAGCCACTGCCGCCCACTATTCTAATTTTAGACCCATTTCTAAACTCCCATTTTTATCTAAAGTCTTGGAGAAGGTAGTTTTTAATCAACTGCAATCATTTTTAGATGATTTTTGCATTTATGAAAAGTTCCAGTCTGGTTTTAAACCCAGCCACAGTACTGAAACCGCCCTTCTAAGAGTATATAACGATCTTCTCTTAGCAGTTGATTCAGGAAAATCAGCTGTTTTAGTCCTTTTAGATTTGACTTCTGCCCTTGACACTGTCAACCACTCTATCCTCTTATCCCGACTTGAACAAAGTGTTGGCGTTACGGGTACGGCCCTGAAATGGTTTAAATCATATTTGACAGATAGGAGTTTTGCTGTCCACCTTGGGAATTGCTCTTCATCTGCTGCACCTCTTTCTTGTGGGGTTCCCCAAGGTTCCATTCTGGGACCCATGCTCTTTTCCCTGTACATGCTGCCCTTAGGGTCCATTTTTAAAAAACATAACATTTCTTTCCACTGTTTTGCAGATGATGTACAAATCTATTTGCCTGTAAAAAACAATGAGAAGAACAACATCCAACCTTAGACTGCTTGAGTGATCTCAAAATTTGGTTAGATCAGAATTTTCTATGTCTCAATGATAAAAAGACCGAAATTGTTGTGTTTGGTCGTGCGGGACATTTAAGTGAATGTGCAGATGTTCTTGGTACTCATATTCGACCTTTTACCAGGAATCTGGGTGTAATTTTTGACAGTGCTTTTAAATTTGACAAACAAATTAGTTCAGTTGTTAAAACTAGCTTCTTCCACTTGAGACTTCTGGCTAAGGTCAAGCAATACATGCTATGCAAAGACTTTGAAAGAGTCATACATGCTTTTATTACGTCGCGATTAGACTACTGTAACTCTTTGTATGCCGGATTGGAGCAGTCATCACTTTGACGGCTACAGTTAGTGCAGAACGCAGCAGCTCGACTTTTAACCGGGACCAAAAAACGTGAACACATTACACCAGTATTGGCCTCACTTCACTGGCTTCCTGTTTGTTTTAGAATTAAATTTAAAATTGCATTAATTGTTTTTAAAACCTTAAGTGGGTTGTCGCCTTCATATTTGACGGAGCTTCTACATGTCCACACACCTGTTAAAGTACTGAGGTTTTCCGACCAGATGCTCCTCGATGTGCCCAGATCTAGGCTAAAAAACAAAGGTGACAGAGCGTTTGCAGTGGCTGCTCCTAATATCTGGAATAGTCTACCAATTTATGTAAGGAAAGCTCAGACTATTGAAATATTCAAGTCCTTGCTTAAGACGCATTATTATGCTTTGGCTTTCAATTCTAGTTGAGCTTTGATATCTTGACCTGTTGGTTATTTTGTTTGTAGGCCTACTTTGTGTGATATTGTCTGTATAATAATTTGTTTTTGTTTCTTTGTTGGATTTTGTGAAGCACTTTGGTCAATTATGGTTGTTTTTAATGTGCTATATAAATAAAATTGAACTGAACTGAACTGAAGACTCGCCCACAAAGTTATTTGCGCTTTGCGCTTGACACTTGCGTTTCAGATCGTTAAAATAGGGCCCATAGTCTTAGAGCTCAAACATGACAATCTGGGGCTCGGGTCAGAAAGCAGACAGACTGGCTAAACCGACCGTCTGCTAGCTGTCTCACGTCACCAAGGTCAGATAAATCCCATCACATAGAGTCTCTTTCACCTAGATATCATCATATAGAGACTGTGTCTGTTCCCCGAACTAGGAAATACAAAAAACTCCTAAACCCATTCAAGGGTAAAAATTGTATTGATGTTCAACAAATAAAAAACAGATATAATACGGATGAACAAATGATAAAGCTTGGGTTGCTGAATATTCGATCCCTTACTTCAAAAGCAGTCATTGTTAATGATATGATTACTGAATATAATCTCGACGTGCTGTGTTTGACAGAAACCTGGCTAAAACCAGACAATTATATTACTTTAAATGAGTCCACCCCGCAAGATTACTGTTATAAACATGAACCTCGTCTGAAAGGCAAAGGGGGAGGTGTTGCTGTAATTTATAGTAATATCTTCAGAATTACTGAGAAGTCTTGTTTTAAATATAATTCTTTTGAAGTGTTGTTGCTAAATGTAACACTATCTAGTGTAAATGATAAATCACGTTTAACATTTGTGCTGGCTACTGTATACAGGCCACCAGGGCACCATAAAGATTTTATCAAAGAATTTGCTGATTTTCTATCAGAGTTAGTACTGGCTGCAGATAAAGTACTAATTGTTGGTGATTTTAATATACATGTAGATAACGAAAAAGATGCATTGGGATTGGCATTTAATATCACTAAAATGAAATAGAAAGCTGCGCTTACAGACGCTCACATCCACTCATGTAAACACAACACTGACATCTTTACTTCCAGTCAAGAAGCTGTCAATCAAAAACTCAGTAGCCAATGAGAACACACTGGTACTAGCCCCGCCCCCACGAGAGCAATGTGTCAGAACGGCGAACGAAAACTTCAGAAGCGTAAATGAAAACTCTGGAAGCGCATTTGTAAGTTCAGATCAGCGATAGAAAGATGAGAAAACAGTTAGCAAAACATACAGTGTATTAAAAACTAAGTAAAAAAATGTGCCTGTGATTTATTCTTTTTCAGTTTCAAAGATATGTTATTCAGTTTCAATTTATATTTTCATTAGTTTCTTGAAAAGTTATGTTCATTATTATTGGCCCAAAAGTAATTCCTTTTGCTACTCTTTTCGCGATATATTAGGTGCAAAACTATCTTGTGCACTTGAAACTCAGTGGCGGCGAGAGAGAAAGGGGGGCGGGAGTGTCCAAAGGAGCTGTTTTATTGGTTGGTGCCTAGCCAATGAAATGGGACTTATATTGATGTCACGAAACCTGCGTCCCCAGGGACGCTCTGAAACGCTAACATGCAGGAGGGCAGTGTTTTGGAAAACATTGAAGCTTCCCCGGGCGCAACCATTGATTAGCAGACCATCACCTGCTGTTAGCATTCCATTGACTCGCATTCATTTTGGTGTCACTTTGACAGCGAATAACTTTACATCTGAGGCGTTTAAAGACTCCATTTGTCCATTATTTATTTCTAAAGAAACACGAAAATGTATTAAAGGCTCCATTACCTTGTATCTTACGTTATGGCCCAGTAGAAACAGTTTTTGTAAAAATAGGCTAACGATTGCATCATAACCACGCGACTCTCTGTCGCACAGTAGAGAAATGACCGTATAGACAGGAGGAGAAGCTTGCGCGCAATCGGGGGGATGTGGAGGCAAAATGACAAAGTAATTAATCAGAATACTTAGCAAAAGTTGCTCCTGCTCCTGCTCCTAGCTCGTGGACACCTCCTACTCACACTCTCCGTCTCTGCAAGTTTCGGAAGGGGATGATTCATATTTCTCTTGGCACAGCTACTAGAAGACAGACAGTTTGCTCACGTGACATCTACGTCGTCAAGCTCAGTTTGAGTCTGCGCAGTACGCTCGGCCATCAGGAAGTGAGTGCTTCTAATTGATTTCACTTTTCTCCGTTGAATCCAATGGGGTCCATTGTCCATTTCTTATACTGTCTATGCTAACATGGCTTAATGCATTAGACTGATATTAAAAGAAATAAATGATGTTATCAAACTCAGTAAACACCATACTAATAATGCATACTACAGAAAAGCAGATGAGCACAGAATATGTGTTTAATTAAGACAGTGGTATTAAAAGACCAAACTCAGGAAACACCATAGCCTACAAATAAAGTAATTGAGCACAGAATATGAACACAACACGTTTAATTGTACGTTGAGCATTTTTCTCCCATAGAAAACGCTTAATGAGGCTTAATGGACCAACAGTTATAAAAATTAAAAAAACACAATTCGTTATAGGCTACATTATTAATGAAACACAGGCAGCAGGCTTATTTGCACTGAATACAAATTTGCTACTTTTCTGTAGTATATATATATATATATATATTACAAGTTTGTGTCTGTCATTGTATTTCTTTGAATGGCATTTTACACATTTGTGACTACTTGTCTGCTGCTTCAAATTAAGAATACAGGTTTGTGACTATTGTCTGCGAGTGCAAATTTTAACATTCAACTTCAGATTTTTATTTTACAGGTTTTCACAATGACTTCCATAGTAGGAAAAAAAAAATACTATGGAAGTCAATGGGGTCCATCAACTGTTTGGTTACAGACATTTTTCAAAATATCTTCTTTTGTGTTCAGCAGAAAAAAGAAATTCATACAGGTTTGAAACAACTTGAGGGTGAGTAAATGATGACAGAATTTTCATTTTTGGGTGAACTATCCCTTTAAGTCTTTATTCCCTGATGGTATGAATGAAGAACTAGAATTTTTTTTTTGCTATAATTGAATACCTGTAATATTTTGTCATGCATGTCAATTATCAGACTATCTTGGAGCTCCACCTGTCAGAGTTGTTCTTGTGATAATGAATTTTTTAGCTGATCACCCCTAAATGCTAATTTACCAACAAAAGGGTGAATGTTTGTTGCAGAGTGAGCACTGAAGATAGTAATGTTGAAACGTTTGCTCCTGTTCATTTGTTTTTAATTCACTTTGCACTTTTTGCACAATGCAATCCAGAAAATAAATATTTTTATTAGTATAGTCTATAGACTATAGTCTTTTTTTTTGGTCAATTTAGAGAGCAACAATTTCTTAATCATTTATGAATGTATAGTCATGTTTTGAAAATGATTAGTTCATAATTAACTAATAACATATAAGTGACATAGGCCTAATTGAATTAACAAAACATTCATAAAATGTTAGCATATAACTTATTAATCATTTATGAATGCTTAGTCATGTTTTGTAAATTATTAGTTCATCATTCACTTATAACTTATAAGGGATTATAACTGAATTAACAAAACATTCATACAATGTTAGTATATCACTTATTAATTATTTATGAACGTATAGTCATGTTTTGTAAATGATTAGTTCATCATTAACTAATAACTTATAAATGACTTATAACTGAACATAAAGTGTTACCATGATTCATGCACAATATAATGTAACTAGCAAAAGGTTGCTTTAACCCAGTAAATAAGCAAAAACACATGCAAATCTAAATAAACAGTATAACTTAAATACCATATTAACAGGTTTAATAATGGCAGAATTAGAATTTTATTTTGCTTTAGGTCTAGCAAACTACTATCTAACAGTGATTGATTTCAAGAATTTATTGTAAACACATGAGAAATACTAAAAGATAAATTTATCAATGAGAGTAATAACTCACCAACTGCTGCTGATATAGATGAGATGAAGAGAAGAGCAGAAAATTGCATACTGAAGATATTTCAGCCTTAGGAGTATGAAAAAACAAACAGACAAACAAAAACAATAAAAACATTAACAATAAATTACATTAAAGGGGTCATGAATTGATAAATCACATTTTCCTTGAGCTTTTGACATATAAGAGGTCATCATACTATAAGAATATCCTGTAAGTTTCAGAACTGAAAACTTCCTTTATAGTCCAAAAACAGCTTTTATTGAAACCAAGCACAGAGAATGACACATTTTGGAATGCGTCTATTTATAGGTGAAAGTAGGTAGGTAACATGTAGTAGGTAAATAACATACGTTACGCTAACACTGGATCGAGCAAACATGCCTTTGAAGAGTGCAAAATGTTGCGCAGTGCCAGGTTTCGGAAAAACACAGTCGTTGCATAACTTTCCTTCTGATGCTAGATTTGCAGAGAGACTGAAATTAAAAAGACTATGCTGTGCCTTCTTTATTGGATCCAACGGCGCAACTATTTGACTTTATGTGAGTAAAAAAGTTTTTACTGTCACTATTGCTTTGTTACATTTGATATGTACTGAAACAAGATCTACCAGACTCTTTCCAGAGTTTGTTTATCCTTACCTCACATGTACATTCATTTCAAACTAGACATAGTAATAATACTTTACTCTTACCATACACACGAACTACAAGACATCAATTTAATATTTATTTTAGAGGTCCTAAGCTCTGGAGTGATTTAAGTCCAACGGTGCGATCAATGTCCTCTTATTCTGCTTTTAAAAAGCATTTGAAGAGACTACTATTGTTAGCTTGACGCCTTTATGTAGTCCTTTCTAGGTATTGCTTGCTTTTTCTGCATTCTTTCTAGATTGATCATTTTTTATGTTATTGAATTGTTGTTTTGTATTGTTTTGTTTTTTTATTTCTTCTGCTTATGCTCTTGCTTTGTTTCGTTTGTTGTTTGTTATTTTTATTTGTTATTTTTTTTTGAGTGTTTAGTCTGCATGTCTCATGAGTTAATATGAGCAGGAGTGGAACTCTGTACAAGCCGAGAGTGGCTTCGTTCCCTCCTTGCATAGTTTTGTACTTGTACTAAACATGTGCTAAACAAATAAACTACAAACTAAACTACTGATTATGTGTACACAGAGGTGGGAGTATCCAAAAACTGTACTCAAATAAAGGTACTAGTACTTATAGAAATATTTGCTCAAAGTAAAAGTAATAATCTTAATACCGGTAGTTACTTGAGTAAGAGTAAAAAAGTATTCAATGAAAAATTGTACCCTTGAACTTGACGCACAACATGATGACGACAATTGAGGGTTCTCGCGGTTCAAACAAACAGGGCTGGGCAACCACGTTCTTCATCACGTTGTGCGTCAAGTTCAAGTGTTATTCTTTTGGCGAAAATCGATGCGTACAGCCGCATTTTTTTAGTCGATAAAGTTTTAAATATGGATATTTTTCTTATACGAACGCATCACTTCACTTCAGAAGACCTTTATGAACCCCCGCAGATCTGTGTCGAGCACTCTAATCATGAATAGATGCGCTTTAATGGCCTTCCAAAGTCTAACAGCCATTCACTCTCATTATTAAGCTACGAACAGCCAGGACATTTTTTTAAATAACTCCGATTGTATTCGTCTGAAAGAATAATGTCATATACACCTAGGATGGCTTCAGGGTGAGTAAATCATGGGCTAATTTTCATTTTTGGGTGAACTATCCCTTTAATTATTTTAATGTATAAATTAAGGTAGGCCTATATGTCCAAACAATTTGTAATGTCACACTTAGTAGTGGTATCGTGGTGTAATAATCTGTTTGGTTCACAGACAACATATGCAGATGTTCAACTAATAAAGATATCCATCGCTGGCAAACAATAGTATGCCTCTGCAGATTTGCTTTCAATTGATTGTAGGTCCAAGGCACCACTTCATCCAATGTTCTTGATGCTCTTAAATTATGACTCCAAATGAGAAACCGCTTCAGACGATTCAGAGAGCGCGCAGGAAACTGAACAAATAATTCAAACTGATTCGCAAACCAATTCAGGCAGTTTTGCCAACTTGTGTGATCAAGTCTTTGAACAGAATCGACTCAAAAAAGTGATTAATTTGTAAATGGGGCATCACTTGGAATAACGTCTTGGTTACGTATGTAACCTTCATTCCCTGAAGGATCGAACGGAGACGTAGTCGGACGTACTGTACTGATTGGGATCTCACTTAGCCTATCATCTTCGAGTATTGAAAAAACGAGACAATGCACACTGGTGTGCGAGATTTGCCTCTTGCGCTCCGCCCCACAGCGCGGGTATAAACACGGAAGCGGATGCACGCACCACTTGTTTTTCGCTGAGGAGCCGAGCGGAGCCCGGGGTCAGCGGTGATCCAGCACTAGTGGCGACGGGACTACGTCCTTCAGGAGGCCTAGCAGGGGGGAGACAACACCGATCAGAGACAGCAGAGCAGGCTCTGCCAAGGGAAAGACACGGGCTTGCCACAGGGAGCCGTATCCTGGAAGAATACACATGTGGGATTGCCGTAGGGATCACAACATATGGGACCCAGCCTAGCACAGGTTCCACCAGTGCATACTATTGATAGGCCTGACAACTGACGTTCCACCACTTCCGTTGCCAAGGGGTGTGGAGGAACTCAACAGGGTTCGGCTAAATAGGAACTCTACTGGAGCAAGAATGGCGCACGTATCCAGTCCATAGGAGGGGAATGGCGCAGCAAGCCAACACTTTGAGCGGGGCTTACGGTGTTGGCTGGCTTCTATGCGAAGAGAGCACACGGGAAGCTACCGGCTCGACACGTAGGTTATAGAATCTAGCGAACGTGTTTAGTGTCACCCAGCCCGCAGCTCTACAAATATCTGTCAGCGAAGCACCCTGTGCCAGCACCCAGGAAGAAGTATACACTCCCACCCTCTTGATAGAGGCCAAAGCAAGCAGGATAACTGTTTTTATAGACAGGACTTTTAACTCTGCTGCCTGCAATGGCTCAAAGGGAGGTCTCTGCATTGCCGTCAGCACCAGAGATAAGTCCCAAGAGGATATAGAGGGGGGGCGAGGCGGATTCAGTCTCCTCGCGCCCCTCAGGAACCTGACGATCAGGTTGTGCTTCCCCAAGGATCTCCCATCAACTGCATCGTGATGTACGGCAATAGAGGCAGCATATACTTTGAGGGTGGAGGAAGACAGCCCTCGCTCCAGCACCTCTTGCAGGAAGGAAAGCACAGTACCGATCGAACATTTTCAGGGGTCTTCTTGGAGAAAGGACACCACTCAAGGAACAGGTTCCACTTCAGGGCGTAAGTTCTCTATGACTGCTTGTGGTAGATCACCTAGAACCTCCGCGTCCCATCCAGGGCCCAGACACGGAGTTTCCAGAGGTCTGGACGCGGGTGCCATACGGTGCCCCGTCCCTAAGAGAGAAGGTCCTCCCTCAGAAGAATGGGCCAGGGAGGGGCTGTCGAGAGGAGCATTAGTTCGGGGAACCAGGTCCGGTTGGGCCAATAAGGGGCAACTAGCAAGATCTGCTCCTCTTCCTCCCTGACTTTTCACAGTGTTTTTGCGAGAAGGCTCACTGGGGGAAACGCATACTTGCGGAGGCCCCGGGGCCAGCTGTGTGCCAGTGTATCCGAGCCGAGGGTCCCCTCGGTCAGGGAGTAAAACAACTGGCAATGGGACGAGTCCGGAGAGGCACACAGATCTATCTGTGCAGCCCCAAAGTGGTCCCAAATCAGCTGGACACAATCTCCACTCTCCCTGGAACACAGGCTGTTGTGAGAGCTCATTGGCGGCACGATTGAGCAGGCCGGGGATATAAGTGGCACGAAGCGACCTCAGATGCTTCTGACTCCATAGGAGGAGATGGTGGGCGAGTTGCGACATGCGACGGGAGCGTAGACCACCTTGATGGTTGATGTGCGCAACGGTCGCAGTGTAGTCCGTACGGACCAGTACATGCTTGTTGAGAAGCGGCGTTTTGAGGCGTCTCAGAGCAAGGTGTACTGCTAGCAACTCGAGGCAGCTGATGTGCCAATGCAACTGGACCCCCGCTACTGCATGCCCGTTGTAC
Organism: Leuciscus idus; assembly: GCA_021554675.1. Classification (NCBI taxonomy): domain Eukaryota; kingdom Metazoa; phylum Chordata; class Actinopteri; order Cypriniformes; family Leuciscidae; genus Leuciscus; species Leuciscus idus. Next base: position 25,731,044 of record CM038631.1, read on the forward strand.
GTGGGCCCCGAGCCGGTGTTGGAGGCATCTGTGGAGACCAAAGCATACCTGGACACTTATTCTAGGGGCACTCCGGCCCGGAGAAATGAAGGGTCTGACCACAGGCTGAGGGTTTGGCGGCAGGCCGGGGTGATCACACACCCATCTTGGGACTCGGCCGTGAAGCCAGGGCTGAAGCGGTCTCATTTGAAGCAATCCGAGCGGCGTTACTGTGGCTGCGGATGCCATATGCCCCAGGAGCCTCTTAAAAAGTTTCAGTGGGACCACTGTTCTGCTCTTGACAGTATTCAAGCAGTTCAGCACTGACCAGACACGATCCTCTGTGAGGCGTGCCATCTGGTGGACCGAGTCCAGCTCCATGCCGAGAAAAGAGATCCTCTGCACAAGGGCGAGTTTGCTCTTTTCCCAGTTGACCCGAAGACCCAACTGACTGATATGCTGGAGCGGCACGGTGAGTCCCTGTGCTCGCACAACTGCTCCTGAGACTGAGCTAGTATCAGCCAGTCGTCGAGATAGTTGAGAATACAAACACCACGCTCTCTTATGGGAGCAATCGCCTCCGCGACCTTCGTAAAGATGTGAGACGACAGGGCCAGCCCGAAGGGTAGGACTTTGTACTGATATGCTTGACCCTCGAACGCAAAGCGCCCCAGGAAACAAAAAAAATAATAAAATAATGCAGTTCATGACTCCTACACAAATGAAAGAAACTCAATATTACTCCTGTGTGAATCAATGCCCTGCATTTTTGGATAACACTTTTAATGCTTTCAATGAAAAATTCAGAACAGTTCTCAAGGCTAGATTATTGTGGTAATGCTCTACTGGGTGGTTGCCCTGCACGCTTAATAAAGTACAACTGGTCCAAAACGCAGCTGCTAGAGTTCTTACTAGAACCAGGAAGTATGAACACATTAGCTTGATTCTGTCAACACTGCATTGTCTCCCTATTAAACATTGTATACATTTTAAAATATTGCTGATTACTTACAAAGCACTAAATGGTTTAGCTCACTAGTTCTTTGAATAAGCTCTTAAAACAATATAGTCCTTCACGTCTATTGCAATCTCAAAATTCTGGCCAGTTGATAATACCTAGAATATTAAAAATCAACTGCAGGTGGTAGATCCTATTCCTATTTAGCACCTATACTTTGGAATAGTCTTCCTAGCATTGTTCAAGAAGCAGACACACACTGTCAGTTTAAATCTAGACCAAAAACACATCTCTTTAACCTGGCATACACATAGAACATTATAAATGTATATTATTCAAAATCAGTTAAATGATTGTTAGGCTGCATAAACTTGGTCAGCCGGAACCGGGAACACTTTCCATAACACCCGATGTACTCGATACATCATAGGAAGAATGGCATTTACGCTAATGTTAGTCTTTCTGTTTATTCCGAGGTTTACTGTACTATCTACAAAGGCAAAAGACCGTAACTGCTAGAGTGTGGAACTGAGAAAAATGACTTTTTAGTTGTCCCACCAAATTAATTATAGGTAGGACACTGGAATTCTGACAATTAGATGTTTTAGTAATGAAAATTATCTACATAAAAAAAATCTTGAGCTCAAACTTGACTTTTGACCACTATTTTAAAGTTACTGCACTCTGCCTTTGTATTGTCACCAAAAAGCCTTCTCATCATGCCAAGTCAAAAGGCAGTAACTTCCACATTATCAATATTTGGTTGCTGAACACCATTAACAAAATCATTATAGTAACACCTGTATAAAATCTAGTGATCATGGCATTTATTTTGTCTGATTTACAATTATTAATTGCCATCTACTTATTGCTATCCTGTGCTTTGGTTGCATTCGGATGGCATTATTAATAGATTAGACATGACAAAATAACGCACATTTGTCGATGGAGCGGGTTCAGACCATACTAATGATCTGACCGCGTTTGTGCAGGACAAAGCTCTGGGGACATCAAAGGTTACAGGGACTGATGGAAGCTGTACAAAGTACACAGGCTACAGCGTAATTTCAATTTTAATGGACAGTAAAACAAAGGCAGAACACCGTACAATCTGATAGGTTGCATTATTTGACAGAACACCGGCACAGTAACTTCATATTGACACACGGCTAAACAAAGGCAGAGTACCGTAACTCGATTTGAGCGTTCCAAAACAAAACCAAAGAGCGGTAACTGGTGCTACGGTGTTCTGCCTTGGTTTCATATGGGCTTTTGGAAGTTACTGTTAAGACAACCCATTATTTTCTCGAAAAAATTACGGAATTGACTCAAGATACTTATCCACATGATAGGTCTTGGTCTTGAATGTGCCAAAAATATAAATAACAAATTTTCGACCAAAAACGACGTTACGGTCTTTTGCCTTTGCACGGCAGTTAGAGGTCTGCAAGCCCGTCGGGTCCCGACTAAGCCCGACACCCATTCGGGCCGGGCTCGGGCCTTTTTTTTTTTTTTACAGATCAGACTCGGGCTCACTTAGCTTCTCTCCTTTCATTGTGCCCATAATATACGCGCAGAGCGCAGGCTACTGTATGAAATATTGTTATATTAATAATATTAAATATGCAACGCAATATGAGATTAGGCCTACGCGAGTAACGCGACGCGTGTGCAATGCATTAGGTGACAGTTGACCATGCAGAGCATCAGGGAGAAGTTGGAGCGTGGGGAGTTACTAAAAGTTCCCAATGCTTCAGGAAAAGCTGCATTTTGAAAGAGTTTTGATTTGATTACCATAATAAACAATGAGCCTGAAGCCTTCAACAGTGGATGCTAATCTTTTTCTTCACAAGCGAATAAACAGTGAATGATGACCAACATACATGTAGGATACTCAGCTCAACGGATTTTTTTATTTTTTATATTTTTATTATTATTTAACGGTAGCCAGTTGGCGAAAAGTTCTTTGAAACGTTGTTCTTCAGTAAAGTTACTTAACATCCAAAAAAGGTAGGCCGTATCCGTACTGTTCCATCATTAATTAATAAATACACATTATACTAAAGTGTTACCAATTATTTATGACTGTAGAGACTGAGCACCTCTCTCTCTCTCTCTCTCTCTCTCTCTCTCTCTCTCACTGTTACACGCTGGGAGTGGGTTGAGAGTGGCGTTGGGTGAGACTTGAACTGTGTGAATTCATCTAGTCTTAATTATGGGTTTCTTATTTTTCTTATTTTCTGCATGGTTTAAAGTTTGCTTTTGACTTAGTTTTATTATTGTTGTGGGCATTGCACAGGGAGAGATGGCGTCTCATGAAGCGTGCTCATTTCGGCTGGAGGGGAAGTAGGGCACGAGAATATTGTGTCTGCTTCTTGTATGAACAAAGCCGTAGTTGTGTTCTTGAAAGAACAAAACTTTGTTAATCGTTTAATCGTGAATGGTCTCGTCATAAACGATAACTTTGTTCAGACTTTGTTGAAAACACATACACATCCTTATATGGCTTTACTGCTGATCTATTGCTCCTGTCTGCCTTGCTGCTGGTTTGTGTCTGTAAGCTCCGTATAGCTTTCTGTTTTGAATCTCTGTTTACTATCTTTCCTTTTAGTTTATATTGCTAAATATAACTTACTCATCAACATATATTAGTTATAGTCTAATATTGCCTATCACATTAATCTGACATCACTAGCTTTTATCTAAATCGGTATGGCTAGCACAACACGCTAGTATCTCACTAGCCTGTTAAACTGCCATCCGTGCTTGCCGTCTTTTTTTTGTGCGCGCGCTTGCGCTTTTTACGAGTCTATCAAACAACTGTGGTAAGTAGGATAAGTCAACAAACACGGTGAGTAATGTCTTCTCCTATTATTGTCACTTGCACTTCGTGTCACATGTATAGCATAGCCTTCTCTGTCAGCACAAATGCGTCGCGTCTGAATGCATTGTTGTTTTTGGAGCTCTATCGATTTGATTTATAATTCTTGATTTTTCTCTTTAAACTCGCTTACAACGAACATTTTCTACTTTTCCTCACTGAGAAGCACTACTGCTCAAACCTCATAGTTACAACGCGGACTGTTGAGCAGACGCGTCTCAAGCCTATTAGTGATCCAACACTGCATACTCTTAAAGGTTACGTCCGTGGATCACGGCTGAACGCGTCTTCTCCACACTCACTTACAAACAAACATTTTTTTTTTTTTTTGCCTATCGTGCGTCTACTCTACACCCCTACCACTAAAAAACCTAAAAAACCTCATAGTTACAACGTGGACTGTTGAGCAGACGCGTCTCAAGCCTATTAGTGATCCAACGCCGGATACTCTTAAAGGTTACGTCCGTGGATCACGGCTGAACGCGTCTTCTCCACACTCACTTACAAACAAAAAAATTTTTTTCGCCTATCGTGCGTCTACTCTACACCCAAAAAAAAAAAAACGGATTATATCCAAGACTTCAGTCATAAATTATTATTAATATTGATAGCATCTCTGGTAGCTTCGTTGCTAACTCACTGTCCATCTGTTAAAATGGCGAATATATCAGATGTAAGTAGTCTACCTTTTGGTGCAGGTGAGGACACATTTGAGCTGCACGCACTGCAGTCTGAGCTGGAAGCTGTTGAGAAACAGATCCACGACCTTTTATTGAGACAGGCTGAGCTGAGAGACCGGTGTTTGGCTCTTGAAACATCACGCGCCGATGCACACAAATCAGTGTTTAACGTTACTAACCCGCTGACTCCGACCGCGTCTACTCCGTGCGTTCCTCAGCATCGGTCGCAATCAGCCATGGTCTCGTTCACTCCGGCTCCAACACGCCACCACGAAGCCTGGGTGGTTCCGCAGCGGAAGACGCGAGTCAGGTTTAGACCAAGACTTTCTCCGACCCTCCCGGTTTTCGAGTTATCCACACAAAACCGCTTCTCCCCTCTACGCAAAACAGAACGCGATGCTGTGATCATCGGCGATTCCATCGTTCGGCACGTACACGCTACGTTAGGTAAAAGTAAGGTGCACAGTCACTGCTTTCCTGGTGCTCGTGTTTCTGAAATCGCTGCTCGCGTTCCCGAGATCCTGAACGGTGACGAGCGCGTCGGAACTGTGGTCCTGCACGCGGGAGTGAACGACATCAGGCTGCGCCAGACGGAGATTCTGAAGAAAGACTTCAGGAATCTGATCGATACGGTACGCAGCACATCGCCTGAAACAACGATCATTGTGTCAGGACCGCTTCCCACGTACCGATTAGGGCATGAAAAGTTCAGCAGATTATTTGCGCTAAATGAATGGTTAATGTCATGGTGCAATGAGCAGAAACTGCTCTTTGTAAATAATTGGAATCTGTTTTGGGAGCGTCCTAGGCTTTTCCGTGCTGATGGCTTACACCCAAGCAGATTCGGAGCGGATCTTCTGTCAGATAACATCTCCAAAATGTTAAATACCCTTTGACTAGTAACCAAAAGTCCAAATCATAGTCTCTGCTGCACCAATTTAACTGATATAAATACTAGTGTAGAACATTGCATAGAAACCGTGTCTATTCCTCGTTTAGTGAGATCAAATAATAAATCTACTGCAGGATCTAGGAAAAATCTAATTGTTATTAAAACAGAAAATGTTGCTATTAGTAAACAAAAACTATTTCTAAAGCTAGGTCTTCTAAACATTAGATCACTCACACCTAAGGCAGTTATTGTAAATGAAATAGTCACAGATAATAGCTTCGATGTACTTTGCCTTACTGAAACCTGGCTTAAACCAAATGATTATTTCGGTATTAATGAGTCTATTCCTCCTGGATACTGTTATAAGCATGAGCCCCGTCTGATTGGTCGTGGCGGAGGTGTTGCAACCATTTATAGAGATATTCTAAATGTTACTCAGAAAACGGGTTATAAGTTTATTTCATTTTAAGTACTTGTACTAAATGTTACGCTCTTAGATGTTAGAAAAACATCCCTATTATCTCTAGCCTTGGCTACCGTACATAGACCGCCAGGGCCTTACGCGAATTTCCTAAAAGAGTTTGCAGATTTTCTCTCAGACCTATTAGTCAATGTCGATAAAGCATTAATTGTTGGAGATTTTAACATACATGTAGATAATCCAAATGATGCGTTAGGAGCTGCGTTTACAGATTTATTAAATTCATTTGGGGTCAAGCAAAACGTCACCGGACCAACACATCGTCTTAATCATACACTTGATTTAATTATATCACATGGAACCGATCCAACCGATATAGATATCATTCCACAAAGTGATGAAGTCACTGATCACTACATGGTAACTTGCATATTACGTACTGCTGTAATATGTCATGCGGCGTCGCGTTATCAACCAGGCAGAACAATCCTCCCATCCACCATAGATAATTTCTCAAATTGCTTATCTAATCTGTCTCAGCTGCTGCCTGAACCCAAACAAACAGATGAACTAGAAGAACTAACTAGCACTATGAGCACCATTCTCTCTAGAACATTGGATGTGGTTGCACCTATTAAATTAAAAAAGGTCAGAGAGAAAAATAAAGCACCATGGTATAACAATACTACGCATGTTTTAAAGAGAGAAACCCGTATTTTAGAGCGTAAATGGAAACAAACTAATTTAGAGGTCTTTAGAATCGCGTGGAAAGACAGTATGTCACGTTATAAAAAGGCCCTAAAAGCGGCCAGGGCTGAGCACCTCCGCAAACTAATAGAAAACAACCAAAACAATCCAAGGTTTTTATTTAACACCGTGGCTAGACTAACAAATAAACAGACGTCACCCGAACAAAATATCCCGTTACAGTTCAGTAGTAATGATTTCATGAACTTCTTCACTGAGAAAATAGAAAGCATCAGAACCACAATTGTAAACGTTCAATCTTCAATCGCGCCTTATAATTCAGCTTCAATTATCACCCCGCAAGAACAATTACAGTGCTTTACAACTATAGAACAAAAAGAGTTAAATAAACTTATCACTTCATCTAAAACAACAACATGTTTATTAGATCCTATACCAACTAAACTACTGAAAGAAGTGTTACCTGTAGTGGAAGAGCCTCTCCTCAATATTATTAACTCGTCTTTATCTTTAGGTCATGTTCCAAGAACATTTAAACTGGCAGTTATAAAACCTCTCATTAAGAAACCACAATTAGATCATAATAATCTAGCAAATTATAGACCCATTTCAAATCTTCCATTTATGTCTAAAATATTAGAAAAAGTGGTGTCCGCTCAACTGGGCTCTTACTTGCAACAAAATGATATCTATGAAAAGTTTCAGTCTGGATTCAGACCGCATCATAGCACTGAAACTGCGCTCGTTAAAATCACAAATGATTTACTTTTAGCTTCTGACCAAGGCTGTATCTCAATACTAGTTTTACTTGATCTTAGTGCTGCGTTCGATACTGTATAGATCATACATTACTCTTAGATCGACTACAAAATTATACTGGTGTTCAAGGACAAGCACTAAGCTGGTTCAATCTGACCGCTACCATTTTGTCTATTTAAATGGAGAAAAATCGATCATAACTCCAGTAAACTATGGAGTGCCGCAGGGATCTGTATTAGGCCCTCTGTTATTTTCAATATATATGATGCCACTTGGAAATATTATAAGGAAACATGGAATTAGTTTCCATTGTTATGCTGATGACACTCAAATATATATTTCATCACGGCCGGATGAAAACGCTAAATTTTCCAAATTGACAGAGTGTGTTAAAGATATAAAAGATTGGATGACGCGTAATTTTCTTTTATTAAATCCAGACAAGACAGAGGTAATACTTATCGGTTCAAAAAAACGCCCACAAAACTTACTAGGTCGTGGATGGCACCTTTTACTGCTGAAAACTGCCTGAGTGGTTCTTCCCCCCTCGCTACCCTTGAGGGAGGAGCGGTGAAGGGTTAGGAGGCTATCCCTCCTGTGGAGCGGTCTGTTGCGACACCTGCACCTGTGTTCAACGGACGCTGCTTCTGGGGGATCCTTGTCTCCCTCCGCAGGCCTGTGAGCTTGCGTCAGGTTTGACGGTCAGAGCTTACAGAGCTTGCGGGCAAGCCGCCTCCTCTTTGCATGCCATGGCGTTGTTGCAGGTCTATCAGTCCAAGACACTCATGGACATGCACGAGGGTAGTCTAGACCATGCGCTCATGAGTGAGCGCTGCACTGGTGCTGACCTCGCCCTCACGGGCACAAGCGTCGCAGCGTGCGTGGTCGGTCTAGCGATGTTCACCCTTGTGGTCCAGGAGCGGCATCGTTGGCTCAGCCTGGTTGAGATGGTGGATGCAGACAAGGTTCGGTTCCTGGACTGGGTTGTTCGGCGACGCGGTGAAGAGCTGCGCCCAACAGCTCTCCGCCACCCAGGTGCAGATGGAGGTCACCCGACACATCCTGCCCCGGCGGCCCGCTGCTGCCTTCACCCGTCCGCCGGGTGCAGATCCTTCACCTGCCCGTCGCTGAGGGCATCCCCCTGGGGCCGCCTCGGCTCCCGTCGGACCATCGCAGCAGCCTCCACCAAGGTCTCGACGTGGAGCCAGCTGCAGGAGGGCTGCCCAACCCATTCCAGGCGCTGCCAAGCCAGGTGGTAAGCGACAGCGGAAATGTTGAACCTGGATGGGCCACCCAGGGATGGAGAAGTTGCTCTTGAAGTTGCTCCACTCCCTCCAGCCGGTGGAGGGCCGGTTGAAGTTTTTTGTTTTTGTGTGGGTCTGTTCCGCCGTTGGCTCCTGTAAAAACGGGGCCAGCGGTACCCACATTCTCAGAAAAAGAGCAAACTTCTCTGTTCCTGGGTCCCAAGAGGGCCAGTCTGGCGGTGTGTGACCCTACATAGCCTTACACCCCGGAGTCTTCTCTCCGTGAGGAGATCCTGAAAGTGTTCGGTCATTTCAGTGCTCTCTTTCCTGCAAGATGGGTTGGAGTGAGGGCTGTGTCCTCCACCCTCAAAATGATGTTGCCTCTATTTTTCTTTGACGCACATCATGATGCAGTAGCTGGGAAGCACGTCCTGATCGCCAGGTTCCTGAGGGAGCAAGGTAACTAAAAGCCTTGCGCCCCTCTTTATCCTCTTGGGCCTTATCTCTGGTGCTACTGCACTGCAGAGACAGTACCTGAGCCACTGCAGGCAGTGAGTCAAAAATTCTGATTTTAAAGAAAGAAAGCTAATGAGAGATACCTTGGATTAGAGGTCTGCAAGCCCGTCGGGACCCATTCGGGCCGGCTTTGGGCTATTTTTTTTTTTTTACAGATCGGGCTCGGGTCGGACTCGGGCTTATTTAGCTTCTCTCCTTTCATTGTGCATAATATACATGCAGAGCATGTGTATGAAATATTGTTATATTTATTATATTATAAATATTATACATCGCCTAAGCAACACAAACGCAATATGCATATATGCACGCGTCACTCACGTGCATTAATCAGGGAGAAGTTGGATTTATTTATTTTTTATTAATATTATTTAACATTAGCCAGTTGACGAAGAGTTCTTCATTTTTGAACATTGTTTTGAACATTGTTCTTCAGTTACTTAAAAGCAAAGAAAGGTAGGCCGTTTATTTACTTATTTTTGCGGTTGGACCCCGTAGCGCTATATTCTCTACAGCGTGCTTATGCTTCTCTCTAATGGACAGTCTGTTCAATATTTGTGGGCATGATTGGGCATGATGTTTCCGGCCTATAATAAAAGTTTACCTTTTAGTAGCGTGTGACGTGCATGTGTTTGCTTGTAGCAGAGACAGCGTGCATCAAAGAGTGCGCGTCAGAGAGAGCTTAAAGTGATATTGATGTTGGTCTCAGGTAGGGTTGGGTATTGGTTGGGTTTTATCCGATACCAGTACCTACTCGGTATTTTTCAAACGGTTCCGGTGCTTAAACGGTTCTTAAACCGGTACTTAAGAAAACGAAACCGCACACACTTTATCAAAAAAATAATACCTGTGTGTTTTCTGAAAAAGATTTTCTGATTTTTGATTACATAAAAAATTGTGCCGTTTAAAAGGCTACTGATGTAGCCGAAAACACTTAAGTTAAGATCAAAATTTTGTCTTCTCATATTATTTATATATATTATATATATATATTATATTACATATTATATATTATACATGTATTACACATACATGTATACTGCTGAATGCTCCAACTATATGAAATGCACAACGTCACATCTAAAGTCGCTCACGCACAGACACACAAACTCTACACACACAAACTCTACACACACGAGATGCGCAAAACTCTCCGCGCACATACTCATCTGAAACGCGAGCACACACACACACACACACACACACACACAAACTCGCGCACATACTCATCTGAGACGCGAGCACACACACACACACACAAACTCGCGCACATACTCATCTAAGACGCGAGCACGCACACACAAACTCTCCGCGACGCCTCATAAATAGATCGATCTCTGCAACGTATTGAAGCGCGCGTCCGAGTGAAGAAAGTGCGGTGTGCGCGAGCCACAAGAGAAAACACTGTATCCGCGCCACTGATCGCAGCGGCAATGAGCACTTTGATCATTTAAAAAACACAGTTCAGCGCTAGATCGTCTCTTATTTAACAAACGAACTAAATGAATGCTCTGCTGGTTAACTGGTGATGTTTTGTTATCGGATCATTCATGCCGCGAGATGTTTTATAGGGGGCGGTGAAAAAAGTCAGGCAGCGAAATCAGGCACCGAAAGTTTCGTTCTTATTCGGTCTCGTTACTACCGTTTACATCGGAACCGGTTCCCTATTGGAACCGGGTTTCGGTACCCAACCCTAGTCTCAGGTCGGGTCGGGGTCGGGTTCGGGCTGAAAAATTACATTTCAGAATGTAGTGTCATTGCTAGTCTGCCCCAAAGTGGTTTCTCTAGCCGAACGTATACTGTTGGAGATATTAAGTCCTTTTTGAAAATGGTGCAAAAATGTGAAAAAGGTCAAATTAGAGGAGTATTTTCCAGACATAATAGAGTTCATTGAGAAGGTAAAGATTTTTAGAAGTGAAAGTTGTTTCATTAATCAAGAGGTTTACCGTCTTAAGAAAATTCTTATGAAATTAAGTAGTGGGTCATTAAGAAACCAGCCAGAATGGATAAATTGATACATCTTTTATGGCTTTATTATTTATTTTGCTCTCTTTTTTATCCTTTATGGGGGAAATAAATCTTGCTTCCTTGAATGTTAATGGAGCAAGGGATTTTAAGAAGAGAGCTCAAGTATTTGAATTAATGAAACATAAGAAAATTGATGTGTTGTTTGTACAAGAGACCCATAGTGATGTATCAAATGCTGTAGAATGGGTTAAAGAATTTGATGGATTAGTGATTTTAGTGGCGGAGTTGCGGTGTTATTTTCTAAAAAACTTTACTCCATATTCCTATAATGTAGAGGGAACAAATTAAAGGAAGGTTGCTGAAGATCAAAGCTGTATTTGAAAATAGTTCTTTTGTTTTTGTCTGTGTATATGCTCCAACTATGGCATTGGAAAGAATGACTTTTTTTTAACACTTTGGATGATATTTTAAATGATTGTAACGATGATTTGTTAATGTTAGGAGGGGATTTTAATTGCACTGAAAATGTTATAGATCGGAATCATGTTGAACCACATATGCAATCAAGAAAGAGGCTAATTCAAATGAAAAAGTCTCATAGCATAATTGATATGGAGAAATTTCCATGGTACACGCTCATGATAATCAGTTATCACTGACAAGGCTTGATAGATTATATGGTTTTAGGCATCAATTAGGCCTAAGTATGTTTAGAGAATGTTCAATCAGTCCAGTTTGTTTTTCTGATCACAGCTTGATAAATAGTGTTGTAGCAAAAAGTTTTGTGAAATCAAAAAGTGCTTTTTTGGCATTTTAACAATAATTTATTATGTGACACTCTTTTTAGAGAAGTTTTTAAAGAGTTTTGGACAAATGCTAAATCTATGAAATCTTCTTTTTTAACCTTGCAGCAGTGGTGGAATTTTGTGACTATACAAATCAAACAGTTGTCAAATAAAAAGTCGGGCGGAAAAGGGGATTTTATTGACAAATCCCTCAGATATTAGAAAAAGAGCTGTACATTTTTATAAAGATTTGTACGAAATTTCAGAAGAACAAGATGGTAATTTGGATTTTTTTAAAATTTATCACAGATTACTAAAAATGCACATGAGGAAATTAGTAAAACTTTGAGTTTAGTTGAGCTTGAAAATGCCCTTAAAAAAATGGAAAATGGAAAAGCACCATGTATTGATGGCATTACAACTGAATTTTATAAATCTTTTTGGGTAGAAATAGGTCCAGAATTGGAGATTTAAATTACATTATAAATTGGAGACCAGTAAGTTTATTTTAACGACTATAATAGCCTATATTGTCTAAAGCTTTAGCAATCAGATTGGGTGAAGTCATTGAATCTATTGTTCATCCAGATCAGTCATATGGCGTACCAGGAAGAAGAATCTTTGATAATGTTTCTTTTATTAAAGACATTTTAGACTGTGGAAAAAATCTTTACGTAGATTTTGGTATGATATAAATCGATCAAGAGAAGGCTTTCGACAGAGTCGAGCATATTTATTTTTAAAAGTGTTTTAAAAGCCTTTGGTTTGGGTTCAGATTTTATTGCACTGATTAAAATGTATTGTGGCGTTGAGAGTATATTAAAGATTAATGATGACTTAGCCTATGCTCTCCGTTTAGGGTGTAAAGGGGTGTCAGACAAGGCTGTGCGCTGTCAGGCATGTTATACACCTTAGCCATAGAAATAAACTAAGAACTGATGTGTGTGGATTGTGCATGCCAAATTGTGTTAATGTTTTAAAGTTATCAGCGTACGCTGATGACGTCATTGTCATAATCAGTGAACCCAATTGTGACAGTCGTCAATGATTTGTGTTTTTCCTATTCCGTACTGGGGATGGCGCTGTTGAGCATATATTCGGGGAACCGGGTAGGAAGTTATTTAGTGATTGCGTCTTCCTCTCTCTCTCTCTCACACGCTCTCTAGCCTTTGTTGTCAGGCGCGGGTTATTCCCGGTCATGGTCACGCTAGCGGATGAGTGTGAGTATTGTTGTTGTAGCCCGCGTTGCATTGATGTGTTAATGCTGCGGTCTTTTCCTGCTTTTAATGCTTACGATTCATATTTTGAGGAGTATGTTTCCCTCAATTGAATTTAGTAAAGCATTGGGAAGTTGTGTTGAAAGCGATTTGGTGATTTGCGTGTAAATGAGCGTTTGAGAGAGAGCTTTTTCCAATCTGGTTATGTTGTGGTTTAGACGCTTATTCAGGGCATTATAGGTAGTATGTTTTGAGGAGGTTTTGGTGTAGGGAGGCTTTTCTTTTGGTGTTTATTTTGGCGCTCGAGTTGGCGAATTATTTTGTTAATATTGTGTGTGATGTAATGAATTGCATTTCAGGCCCAGTAGTTTAATGTGTGACATGGGAAGCAAACGTTTTTTTTCTTTTTTTGTTGAACTTTTGATTCAGATTATTTTTTTTATTACATTTTTTCTTATGCTTCTGCCTTATTGTATTTTGATTCATTTTTGTTCTTGCATAAGATTTATTGCATTGCATTTAATTATCTGAATTATTTATTTGATTTATCTGTCATTCATTTATTGTTGTGAGGTAATTAAAAGGTAAATGTTTCTGGGCCTGAATCTATTTCTTTTTTTTTAATTGAATGTATTGATGTACTGAATTGTAATGTTATATGACTGGAATTGAACTTGAATAGAAAACTTTTAAATCAACTTTCTTGTGGTTCCTTTTTCTGTTGCTTCATAATTGATAATGTCATCCCTATGTATAGTGTTTCTAATGAGGGATTAATTAAATAAGTATGGTGGTTTTTACCCCTGGCGCCCGAACCCAATCTTTTAAGGCCAAATACCGTCACAGAAGTGGCGCCCGAACAGGGACCCTCAGATGTTGTGTGTTTATTGGCCTATTGTGATTTATTTGTGTAATTATGGGGGACATTCTACCAGAAACGTACATTATCTGTCCTTGAATTGTTACAGTGAATAAAAAAGTATTTCATCCAAAAAAATCCTAAAACTGGGTCATAGTTGATTTCTGTGAGTTGTTCTGTAAAGGAATATGTCATTCATTAGGTTCTCAGATATTTTTTTCTTTATTAAAAACACTTTTGAAAATTACAAATCCTGTCCATGTCCTTGTCCTCAGCCAAATTGGAGCTACGTCTTTCATAGTTTTGTTATGCTAAAAACTGATATTTAGGAAAAAAAACTCCATCAATAACAAGTTTAAGCTGTTATCATTCACATCAACTGATCAAAAACATAAAATTATATATAAATTCTACAAATAAATTCTATTTTACAACTGTCCCCATGTTTTGGTCAGTCCTGTCACGTTTACATAAAACTCTACATAAAATGTGTGAAATATGCCTTTAAGGGAATCACTCAGAGGAAGTGACATCATTTGACCCAGGTGAAGCTGACATTGATCAAGGCTGAATTCTGTCATTGAATTGTATGATTTTAAGCTTGTTTTTGTATGGGTTCTTTTAGGAAGACGAGCTAAAGGGTCAGGCCCTGTCACTGTAAAACATTCCAGAAAATAATGAAAATGTTTTAAATCCAAAACATGTCTAAAAAGGTTACTGAAATGCCTTGCTTGCATGTTAACAGTTTTTATGCTAGCATGCAAGCAGGCTGAGTAATGGCAGCTTAAAATGGCCAACCGTCAGGCCCTGTCACATCAGGCCCTGTCACATTCCTGTGTGACACGGCCTTACAAATTAATGTTATTGTTCTTTTTCATTACATTTATTGCATATATTATGTATTTAACGCATGCAATAGTAAAATGAAGGCACAGGTGCTTGATTTTTATACAACTGTGGCCATGGAAGTGATTGGAACACCTGAATTCAATTATTTGGAGGGCTGTCCCAATACTTTTGGCAATATTATGTATGTCCTTGGCTGAATTTTACCATAGTATAATATTACATTAACATTAAAATTATAATAATAATTTAAAAAAGAAATGCCAATCAAAACTTAAAATAAAGAACACAAAACATAACTTTTTCTGCGTCATCAAAATCCATAAAGTCAGTCCTGTCACAGTACCGTCAGTCCTGTCACGCCATGGTCAGTCCTGT
Organism: Leuciscus idus; assembly: GCA_021554675.1. Taxonomy (NCBI): domain Eukaryota; kingdom Metazoa; phylum Chordata; class Actinopteri; order Cypriniformes; family Leuciscidae; genus Leuciscus; species Leuciscus idus. Next base: position 25,746,135 of record CM038631.1, read on the forward strand.
CACACAGGAAATTATGACAAAAGTGTACTATTTGAGGAAATATTAATTAATTAATCTCTTTAACTGTGTAGATGAAGGTGGGGGTATATATCCACTACTATGTTTTTATAAAAATCTCCTATGTAAAGGTAGTTATTTTACAACTATATGGGTGCCTGGCGGGTATTCTGTGATTTTGTGTACTACAGTTGACCGAAAAGTTACTTATATTTCTTAAAGGAATTATAAAACCATGTTAGATACAATCAGGGACATGTGATCAATAAGAAAATGCTATTTGTATCAAAGAAATTCATTAGGAAACCATTCTAACATATACAAATTTGTCTGTGACAGGGCCTGACATTTTAGGGGTGAGATGTGTATAAAAATGTATTTTATTCAATCATAAAAACATGCTGAGATGGCATGATATGTGTTTCTCATAGTTTCACATGTCCTCCATATGACTCAACGTTCAGATTTGAGAAAAATATATTTTTCCCCCCAAGATTTTTGGAAGTGGAAATGTACGTTTCTGGTAGAATGTCCCATGGAACCCTGTTCTCCTCTTATAAATTTTACTGGATCTGGAGATGATAGCAGTCTGGGACCATTTCATGATAGCCCTTCCACTCCTCGGAATGTGGAGTGGTCTTTATTAGACGATGACACAGGTTTAGAACAACCATTTCTTGGTGTCCCTCTGATTGGTTCAGGGAACCAAGCAGATGATTTAACTATATTTTCTCAAGCAATTGATTCACTTAAAAGTGTATTTGTGGACTCTGTAGCCTGGCAGAAAAAATGGTTTGAGGAAAATACTAAACTGTGTGCTAAAGACATTCCTAAAGAGACATTAACACTAGTTGAAAAGGCGCAAACTGATTTTTTCGAGGTCCTTAATGATCGTATGAAAATTTTTACCAATCAAACAATTGATGCCATTAGGTGGAATGCAAAACAGTCATGTACCAAGTTTAAGGAATTGGTTGATGATGCTAATAATTCATTACTTCTTTCTTTTAAAACAGCTATCAAAGAACATAGTGTAGGTGGAAAGGAGTTGCAAGAAGAAGTATGCAGTCTGAAGCAGCAAGTGTTTACTATGCAAACTTCTCTTGATGCCCTTATGCAGAAAAGCCCGCAACTTGACAGTAAGATAGTTGAACGGGAGGATGTTGCTCCTACTCCTTCTCAGGTATGTTTAGGTTCAACTGTACCATGTAATACTGGTGATTTGGTCAGTCAGGTTTCTGCTCCATCTAATTTGACCTGTGGCCGTGTCCTGCCTATTAAGATGATATTTCCATCCTTTGGGGGGGTGCATGATGAGAACGATCCACTAGTTTACTTGGAAAGATGGAAAGATTTCTTAGCTCTTAGACCAATGTCAAATAGTGAAATTCTTGCAACAATGCGTAGTGTTCTGCATGCTTCTGCCCGTGATTGGTGGGAGACAGTGAGATTTAAAGTTGATACTTGGGAAAGTTTTCAGCAAGCTTTTTTAGCTGTCTTTTTGCCAGAAAACTATCAAGACGTGTTGGAGGAACAAGTACGAAATCGGTTACAAGGAGCAAATGAAAGTGCTTTGTTTAAGCGTTGGAAAAAGGAAGCTACTGAGGATGAGGTTTTAGAAGCTCTTTTAAAAGCTATGAACCCTTGTTTTGCTAGTCAGCTTCGAGGTCGTGTACAGACTGTTGAGGAACTAGTGAGGCTGGGAACTCAAATAGAAAGGGATATATGATCATCAGAGAAAGTATAATCAGCTTCAGTTGTCCAAGAGCACTACATTTGACCAGAATTCACAGGCTAGAAAAATAAAAGAGGTAGAGCCAAAAGCTATCTTGCCTTCAGAGCAACGAAACCCAAGCTTGTTGTGTTGGAGGTGTCATGAAAATCATTCTCCAGGTTCTTGTCCTAATTTCAAGGCTTCTTTGAGTGGAAAACACTCTGGAGGGCACGCACAGGGTGGTAAAGAACCCCAGGGTTGTAGTCATCAACGAGGTGTAGTATCTGCTTATGATGCTCAACGACTTGAAAAGAAAGATCCAACTGGTAGCAGACAGGACAAGAGAGTCGGCCCTGTAGCTCTTAAACAGTTAGTTGTTCCCTTAATTGTGAGGAACTGCACTGGAAAAGCGCTTGTAGATACAGGGGCCACCTACACATTATTGCATCTTGATTTATGGAACAAGATGAAAGGACCTAAGGAGCAACTTGATGCATGGCGTGATGGACCACTTTATCTGGCTAATGGTGATGCTATTGTTCCTCTTGGACAGAAAATGCTTGATTTTTATTTGCATGATTTGCATTTTCAGGTTCCTACAGTAGTCCTTCCAGCTCAAAAACTAGTCTATTCAATGGTGCTGGGGTTAGATTTTATAGCGTTGACTAGCCTGGGTTTCCCCATGCTGCCTTGAGCGCAGCGCGATTTTATTCACGCTGCTAGGCAGTCTGGATTCCATGGACCAGATTTTCGCCTCAGCGAGGGGACCAATCACAGAACGGGGAGGGAGCAGCAAGACGATGACGACGTCTATGCGACACACCGAAGCAGTTTGTTTATATCTATGGATCCAACATGGCAGCAGACGCGAAGTTACCTTTCGATGCAGCCTTAGATAGTGTTCTAAGTAGTTTAGAACGCAAGTTTATTTTGTCGTCTTCCTCGTCGAATTTCTGTCGCTTTACATACGTCATCTGGTATAATTGAAACGATTGGCTATGAGCTACGTACAGGCGCATTTGATAGACATTCGTAGCGCCCAATAAACAGCTCTGGGCATTCGTAAACCACACCTCAAATACGAGAAAATGAAAATGTGGTTCCCAGACCACGTCTCAATGAGAAAGAGGTCTGACGTTAGTCAGGCTAAGCGTTGACTGGTTTTCAGCTTAATATTAAAGATCAGTTGTACAGTTTTTCAGGGGACCTGGAAAATCGTGTTTTTCCCCTTTCAGCCACCAATTACCTCGGGGGATTCTTGGAGGTCTTGTAAACCACCTGTAGATTGTAAGCCTACTGCTTCTCTTTATTCACAATGATGTCAATGTGATGTTGAAGATTTTAGATGATTTTAAAACTCTTTCTTCGGCAAAGGTTAACTGGAAAGTGTTTATGAGAGTTAAGGTTAAGAGAGTTTATGCACTGTGTGAGGTTAAAACCTTTATTTGATATCTTGAAACACTTTTTGCTTCTTTTGATGTGGTTTTCTCAATGAAAGTGTTTATTTGTGGGTTTAAATATGTGAAAAAAACGTCATCTGTGTCAATTGTTAAATTTCTTGTTAGGTCAGGCAAAAATGATGATTTATATGACAAGAAACGAAAAAACTGAGCAAAATGTTTGCAACAGTTTGGCAGCAATTTTTGTAAAATTTGTAAAATCTAGAATTTTAATTGATTATCATTATTATAGATGAATGCATGATCTGTTATCTTTGGGGTAATATGGTATTTAAATAAGATCCTTTGTGAAATTGTTGAAGAGTTGTTGTTTTCTTAAGATTTTTTGTGTTTTTTGGTTTTTAATATCAATGGTGTTGTTTGGCAGTTTGTGATAGTGTTTTTTGTTATGTAAATTGTAATAAAAGGGTAATAAATCAAAAAATAAAGAAATCTCTCACACTCACACTCACACACGCACACAGACACAAAATCCCTGATTGCAAACCTAAATTATGCTTTCAGAGGGCACTGAAGTGTGAAGCCTATAGTCTGATTATCAACAGATTTTTGTAAAAATAAAAATGATCATTTCTGAATGGAACATTATCTGTGAAAATGGGAGCAACCATCTAGGACGAGTTAGAAAACGTAGGTTTTAAATAAAATTCAAAATGGCGGAAGGGTTTACATGACGGAAAATTACGTCATATGATGCAATTGAATCGTCTTGAGCCTTGAACAAAAAGGAAAGTTATTTAAACTTGAGTGAAATTTTGGACAGTTGTTTTTCGCTAAGGAGCTGAGCGGACCCGGAGTCAGCGGTGGTCCAGCAATAGTGGTGACGGGACTACATCTCCGTTCCCTCCTTCAGGGAATGAGGGTTACATACGTAACTGAGACATTCCCTTTCAGTCGCTCACGTTCGACGTAGTCGACTGATTGGGATCCCTATTAAAACGCCACTAGTGCTGCCACCTTCCTGTGCCTAAACAAAAGCCTTCTGTCACTGCTGTTCCGCAAAACCCACTCAGTCAGACTTGGATAACACTGGGAAAGCGTACCCTTTCGTTGGAAAGGAATACGCTGCGGAAGCCACAATCTGCTTGTAGGGAGGTAACATGGTAACATGTGGCTCTGCCAAGGGAAAGACACGGGCTCACCGCAGGGAGCCGTACCGTGGAAGAATACACATATGGGATCGCCGTAGGGATCACAACATATGGACCCAGCCTAACAGAGGTTTCAAGGCAGGCGCGTAGCCAGTAATGGGCCAGGGCGGCACTGGCCCGCCCACATTACTCGCTGGCCCGCCCAGGCAAGTTTGATCAAAATACATTTTTAGTTTATTTTTATTATTCAAATGTATTTAAGAAAATATATTAATATAAACCTGATTTATTGTTGACTGGTGTGTGTGTGTTTAATTTGTTTTCCGAATAAAATGGAATTGTTGAAGCAAGTTGTAGAAAGCCTATGGTTGCTAGGCGACAGGAAGACACTCTGAGCGGCGGGCTCTGGCGGCCTTTAGCCAATGTATTAACATCGCCACCACAATAATGGCTAAACAAGTTTCTTTAATGTTTTATTTTTTTTAAAAAGAGTTGAGGAAGAAGACACGCCATCTGCCGAGTCTACCCAGCCCAGTTCTTCAGACTCATTAACCCACAAGAAGGCTAGTCAGGCGCTGGTGGCGGCCGCCGCTCTCTCCCTGGCGGCAGTGCCAGTGCTCTCTCCCGGTCAGCCTGACGCGGGTTTACCCGCCGATCTAACTGCAATTGATGAACCACCTTCACAATCACAACCCAATCTTAAGGTATTTCCCTGCACTGTCAAGAATAGAAAATTCGAAAAATCAAGGAGCTTCTCATCAAAGTGGTATGGACAGTTTTCTTGGTTTTATTTTTTGTAGTTTTTTTTTTTTTTTTGGCACAAAAGCTTAATTTCCACCAGTCTGATTGCATTGTATATGGTTGATTTAACAGAATTTAGGGAGTGTGTTGTCATTTATTTCAAACCGTGCTCTGCTGAGAGTTTTCATTATTTGAATTTCGTTTACTTTTAGCCTACTTTATTTTCGGGTGAACTGTCTTTGCACTGCTGACTAGCCTGAATAAAATAGACAGGTTATTGTCTAGTGGTTTGTCCAGCCTTTATTGAGCTCTGTTGGTTGAACTTGATGATTAGACAGTGTTTTGTTATTGTCTTTGCAGAATATTGCAAAATAAAGGTGTAACTGTTTTTTTGTAGTTTGTCTATTCTTTTTTCTACTCTCTAAGGTTTAATTGTTTTATTTAAGTCTTTTTTTTTTCTTAGAAAAACTATAGGCCCACTCACTTTTTCAATGGCCCGCCCAAAATACAATTTCTGCCTACGCCACTGTTTCAAGGTGCATACGAGTGATAAGCCTGGCAACAGATGCTCGGCCACGTCCGTTGCCGAGGGGTGTGGAGGAACTCAACAGGGTTCGGCTAAAGAGGAACTCTACTGGAGCAAGAATGGCGCAAGTATCCGGTCCATAGGAGGGGAATGGCGCAGCAAGCCGACACTTCGAGCGGGGCTTACGGTGTTGGCTGGCTTCTATGCGAAGAGAGCACACAGGAAGCACTGGCTCGACACGTAGGCTATAGAATCTAGCGAACGCTTTAGGTGTCGCCCAGCCCGCAGCTCTACAAACATCTGTCAGCGAGGCACCCTGTGCCAACGCCCAGGAGGTAGCTACACTCCGAGTGGAGTGGGCTCATAACCCAGGGGGGCAAGGTGCATCTTGGGATTCATACGCCAAGATGATGGCATCCACTATCCAGAGGGCCAACCTCTGCTTAGAGACAGCCTTTCCCTTCTGCTGGCCTCCGTAACAGACGAAGAACTGGTCTGAGGTCCTGAGGCTTTGCGTTCTGTCCACATATAACCGCAAGGTGTGGACGGGACAGAGAAAAGCCAGGGCTGGGTCTGCCTCCTCCAGGGGCAGCGCTTGCAGGTTCACCACCTGGTCCCGAAAGGGAGTGGTAGAAATCTTGGGCACATATCATGCTTGCAGTGGCTCAAAGGGAGGTCTCTGCAGTGCGGTCGGCACCAGGTATAAGTCCCAAGAGGGTATAGAGGGGGCGCGAGGCGGATTCAATCTCCTCGCTCCCCTCAGGAACCTGACGACCAGGTCGTGCTTTCCCACGGATCTCCCATCCACTGCATCGTGATGTGCAACAATCGAGGCAACATACACTTTGAGGGTGGAGGGAGACAGCCCTCGCTCCAACCCATCTTGCAGGAAAGAAAGCACGGAGACGATTGAACACCTTTGGGGGTATTCTCGGTTAGAAGAGCACCACTCAACGAACAGGTTCCACTTCAGGGCGTAAGCATGCCTTGTAGAGGGTGCTCTCGCAGAAGTGATGGTGTCTACGACTGATTGTGGTAGATCACCTAGAACCTCCAGAGGTCTGGACGCGGTCCAGATACGGTGCCCTGTCACTGAGAGAGAAGGTCCTCCCTCAGAGCAATGGGCCAGGGAGGGACTGTCGAGAGGAGCATAAGTTTGAGGAACCAGGTCCGGTTGGGCCAATAAGGGGAAACTAGCAAGACCTGCACCTCTTCCTCCCTGACTTTGCACAGTGTATAGCCGAGTCATATGGTACTGAGGAGCCAGCTGGACCTGTTGGGAAGCACTCTCCAGGCTTCCACGAATTGGGCCTGGGGAACCAGAGGCACCTCAGATGTACCCGGGGTGGGGCAGCGAGGTGGAGGACAGGGACCTGGCTCGGAAGGCCCAGGGGCGGCCCAAAGTGGGGTCTGAGTGTGCGATGCAACACTTACCTGTCTCCACTGGTTGGCAGGGTGTGCGTGAGAAGGCGTAGTCGGGTCCTCGAACCGCACCCAGCTGCCGGCTGGCGACACCAGAGGGGGCTGAGGAGTGCAAAGCTTTACAGGGTCGCACACCGCCAGTCTGGCTCTATTGGGACCCAGGAACAGAGGAATTTGCTCCTTTGACAATTCGAGTACCGGAACAGGAACCATCTGCCTGCGGCTGGCTCCACGCTGAGGCTTGGGTTGAGGCTTCTGAGGAGGCCCAGCGGTAGCAGAAGCGGCGGCAGGTGGATGCCCTTGGCGACGAGCAGGCGGAGGATCTGTTGCGGTGCAGAGCTCAGCGAAGAGCGCACGGTCTGGGCAACCCTCGTGCATGTCCATGAGTGCCTTGGCATGGTAGACCTGTAGCAACGCCATGGCATGCAAAGAGGAAACGGCTTGCCCACAGGCTTTGTAAGCTTAGGGGCCTTGTAAGAGACGAGGATCTCCTGTCCAAGAGGCAGCGGCCGCCAGACACAGGTGTGCCGCAACAGACCGCTCCACTGGAGGGATAGCCTCATAACCCTTCACCGCTCCTTCGTCAAGGGTAGTGAGGGTGGAGTAGTTACTCAGGCAATTTCTGGCAGTGAAAGGTACCGTCCACGACCTGGTAAGCTCTCCATGCACTTTGGGAAAGATAGGCTGAGAACCAGCACGGCCCGCCCCGAGAGACCAATCATCCAACGGAGACTGTTCGGGACACGGGGGAGGTTTCCATTCAAGCCCGACAGCCTGGGTGGCCCGTTTCAGCATAGCTGATATCTCTGGATCTGGCTCGGGCAACGTTACACTCCCAGAGGGAGATAATGAGCCGAGTCATCATCTCCAGAGGTCAGCTCACCCTCCGATGCTGCGGTGTGGTAGAGGAGTGAGGGGCCCACAGGGATTGGTTACCGGGCAGGGAAGCCATCACTATGATACTCCGATCACCTATCCCACACGGCACCCTAGGGTGGGGTGTGGTAATGGGGACTCCACCTTCGCGGACGAAGGCGAGTCTCGATCTCAACACAGAGATGGTCATATTCCCGCAATGGGAACATGAACCATCCACAAAAGCTGCTTCAGCGTGCTGTAAGCCCAAACACATGATGTAACTATTTTGAACGTCAGAGGGGGACAGGGAACGACCGCATCCAGAAACGCACGGGTGGAATGACATCTTGAAAAAGACGCAAACGCACCCGTGTTGCTCTTTCAGGAAATTAAAACTCTCACCAGTGCCGGAGCACAAAGGCGAATGATCGCAGCAACACTGACTGGGATGGTGCAGCCTGTACCAGTGAAGCATTCACTTTCTTTGCCCTCAACCAGCCGTCAGACAAACAAACACAAAAAGGAATGCTGTTAGAATAGCAGTTGAGAGCTCAGAAGGTTCGCGACCACCACTGTACTCGCGCTTTAGAACCACCAGCACCGGGAGAGACTTCTAGAAGAAGCACCGACACACTCGCTTTTCAGAGACACTGTCATGAAGACCGATCGGCTCCAAAGCGAAAGACAAGTGGTGCGTGCATCCGCTTCCGTGTTTATACCCGCGCTGCAGGGCAGAGTGCAGCGCGAGATGCAAATCTCGCACGCCAATGTGCATTGGCTCGTTTTATCAGTACTCGAAGATGACAGGCTCCCTAAGCGTACACATAGTGCCTGTGGTGATGAGCCATTTAAGATCGAATGAGGCTAGGAGAGAGATGAAGTCTGTTGCATACGGCTTCTCTAGATGAATGTTGAAATCACCAAAGACTACAAGTGGGGTGCCATCCTCAGCGAAAGAGGACAGCAGCACATCCAGCTCCTCTACAAAGCTTCCCAGTTGACCTGGGGGGCAATATATGACTACAATATGGATCTAAATGGGAGTTGTAAGTGTAATAGCATGATATTCAAATGAGTTGTTATTGCATAGAGAAGAGAGAGTTGAGTATTTCCAATTGTTAGAAATGAGAACACCTGTACCCCCACCCCTCCCACACTGGCGAGGGGTGTGAGAGAAAGAGAAGTTGTTAGAAAGAGCAGCAGGGGTTGCTGAGTCTTCTGGACAAATCCCGGTCTCAGTCAAGCCCAAGATATTAAGAGTAGATTGAGATGCAAAGGCTGGAATAAAGTCAGCTTTATTGACTGCTGACTGACAATTCCATAGATCCACAGAAAGAGAGAGAGGTGTGTGTGAGGATGAGAGAATAGGACGCAGATTAGCAGTATTGCGCTGCCTTCTGTGCATGATGAGAGAGCGTTGTCGAGAGACAACAGGAATGTATTGAAAGCACATGTTGAGCAAGTGAAATAAGATAAATGTGGGAAAGGAAAGGGGAGAAGAAGATAATTAAGTGCCTTACAGGTGTCCTTGCTCGGTGGAGTCGCGCAGGTAGAGTCGAAGGTCTTTACCCGAGTTGGTCTTCACACGAGGAGGCTGAACACGAGAGCTGAACGCTTCTGCACACTACATAAATATAATGCTTTCAAATGCTTGAGTGAGGACAGCTGTCCCCGCCCTTGCAATTATCACAGCAAAAGCAAATATCCCGAAAATGGGAGAAATCGAAACTAGCTGTTGGACAGCTATTTAAAATTAAAACTATTTTAAAATTAAAAATAAGCAGAGAATCAAAAATTGCCCTACCTAGTGGCAAATAGTAAACTGAGCAACAGGAGAACTGGATATTAAGAAAAAAAAACACTTAAGCTATCTCCCCGTATTCACAGACTGACCGATTGTCCTTTCATATTATGAATGAAATATTATTTCAGTTTCAGGGAATTTTAATATTTCTTTTGCATGATAAGTTTACTTGATATAATTAGCCTACATAATAAACACTGTTAATCTAATTAACTTCAATGAAAATGCATTAGCACTTTCAAATTAGATGTGAAATGTGACTTCATGTTACAGTATTGTTGGGTTTAAAGGTTTAAGGTGTAGGGACATGCCACAACAAAACAAAATGTTTATTATATTTTTATTATATTATATAATTTATTTTATTTTATTTCAGTTAGTTTCAGAGTAATGAAAATGTAGAATATTTTATTTCAGTGTCAGTTTTTCCAATATATATATATATATATATATATATTCAGTTACTGAAAATGTTTTTTAGTTTTTGTCTGGGAGAGTTTATGAGAGAGCGTGTATTGGCCACCAAGGTCAAATCTGGACAAAGCTCAGGAAAGCTGGACAGTATAGGAAAATTGCTTTGTGTCTTTCCACTTCCTGTTTGTTTTTAAGAAGTGCTTTCCTGTGGTGAAAATGAAGAGATTACACTCGATGTGTTTCTGAAATATCTATACAGTCACATTGTCTGTCCAAAGTTTCTGTGAAAGCTTTTCAAAAATATGGTTCTGTGAACACACAGGGATCAGAAAATGATTTACTTATAAAGTAAAATTTCATAGTCAACATAGCAATTCCATTTTCGCATGATGTTTATGATTACAGAATAGGCATTAGGGACCGTTCGGTATTTATGGAATGGACCACCGGAGTAAAATAGGGGAGGGTCATGTCTTTTTATTCTTTGTTGAGGGGAGGGTCATCCAACTTTTTTTAGTCTAGGGGGAGGGTCACCCAACTTTTGTATTCATGAAAACAGCAAAATTTCAAAGTGGCTTGTTTGGTGCATATTTTTTCCATGTAGCTCCATGTAGCTCTCTCGGTCTCGGCCCCCCATTGCTATAAGATGGGTCTGACCCAACAAAAATCTAGTTTGGCGCTGTTTGACAGTGCGCGCACTTCAGTACGCGCTCAGAAAAAGTGCATCATGTCAGAACAGAACGCCAATGAAATGTTTACCCGGCAAAGCTTTAAAGGGTTAGTTCACCCAAAAATGAAAATTCTGTCAGTAATTACTCACCCTCATGTTGTTCCAGCCCCGTAAGACCTTCGTTCACCTTCGGAACACAAATTAAGATATTTTTGATGAAATCTGACAGCTGGATCACTTCTCCATAGGCTTCTAAGGGACTGAAACTTGCTTGCCCAGAAAAGTTATTAAAGAGATCGTTAATATAGTCCAAGTGACTACAGTGGCTCAATCTTAAAGCTGCAGTTGGTAACTTCTGTAAAAATGTATTTTTTACATATTTGTTAAAACTGTCATTATGTCCTGACAGTAGAATATGAGACAGATAATCTGTGAAAAAATCAAGCTCCCCAGGCTCCTCCCAGTGGTCCTATTGCCATTTGCAGAAATACACCGCTCCCGGTAAGAAACAACCAATCAGAGCCAGGAGGAGTGTCTTAGCAGTGTCAATCATGCTTGTGTACACGCTGATCACCCCCCTCTCTCGCACAGCGCGTACCGTCGTTCAAAATCAAGATAGCCGGTGTGCCGCGCAGCTGTGCTAATGGCGGACAAACAACCAAAATTGCCAATTTCTCGAGTGGCACCAGCTCATGCAACAAAGACAGGTAAACGGAAAAAGACCGATGACGATAAACAAGCCCGTCGTAGCCCATTTACTCAGTGTCAAAACTCTGGCCGCATAACATACAGATAAAATGTCACGCACTGTGCAAAGCAACAATAGAAACCTGCTAATTCACTGGCTTGTCATGTTGCTGAAATAATGTACTAGCAAACCTTATTTAGCATTACACATCGCTAGAATAATTACTTAGATACTGTAACGTTACCATTATTATCTTGCTAGCTATTTATAACTTATAGAAAGAGTGCAACGTTATGAAGTTACATTACATGTATTGCAAAATACGTAATGATTTGAGGACCAAGTTTGTAGTCAAAGTATGGGCAGGCCATAGTCAATTTAAAGCATATTGTTGATGTTTCGTCCCTACCAGTGAATGTGCGATAACTGTTTATCCGCCGTCATCAGTGTCCCTGCATGTTTACTAGCCTGCGCGTTCATGGCAGGCTCCGCTGTGGAGGGAGGGCTGTAGTGCAGCAGAGAGTAAGGGGGAGTGACCTGTAAGCTGTGCTTGTTCAAATATGCTAGCTTGATAGTGAGTACTAAAATACATCTTATTTGTTTATATTCATAATGATAAAGTTAGATTTTTTTATTACATGTGATTCTGACATGATGTCACTGCATGCACTGCGCTCCTCTCCGCTCGTCTCAGGTAAATAATGCGTCTTCCAGCTCAGCGGTCGGAGTCGCGCGTTCATGTGTTTTGGGGGCGTGGCTTTGGAAGGAGCCCAGAAGGGAGGGGGTGGAGTGAATGGAAATAATGAGCTGTCTTTAAAACAGTCGTGAGAGGTCTACAGACACTCGATTTTTATACTTTCTTTTTCAGAGTACTTACATTTTAATTATGTATTGATATATAAATAAAGTTTAAACAAATTTGGAAAAGAAGTTTTTTAGACAATTCCTACCTACCCAACCTTTAAGTATATCAAGCGACGAGAATACTTTTTGTGTGCAAAAAAAATAAAAAAATAACGTCTTTATTCCACTATTCATTTCCGTCTCTCTGGGCCTCGAGTTGGTTCACGTAGTGTTTTTGCGCAGCGCGTCAGTGTTGTACGTCACAGGCATTACACACATGACCAGCGTCGGCCAATAGTGAGCCTACGTGGTGACGTGTAACACAGACAAGCTGAGCAAAAACACTACGTGAACTAACTCGAGGCCCAGAGAGAATGAAATGAATAGTGGAATAAAGTCGTTATTTTTGGGTTTTTTTGCGCACAAAAAGTATTCTCGTCGCTTGATATACTTAAGATTGAGCCACTGGAGTCACTTGGACTATATTAATGATCTCTTTAATAACTTTTCTGGGCCAGCAAGTTTCAGTCCCTTAGAAGCCTATGGAGAAGTGATCCAGCTGTCAGATTTCATCAAAAATATCTTAATTTGTGTTCCGAAGATGAACGAATGTCTTACGGGGTTGGAACAACATGAGGGTGAGTAATTACTGACAGAATTTTCATTTTTGGGTGAACTAACCCTTTAAAGCACGAGCAAATAATGAACTTTTGTGATTGCGAATAAGTGCAGTGTCCTGTGAGTGTAACTCTACCGCTGCATTAACATGTGATGTTAATGTAGGCTACGTCGAGTTTTACAGTATTGGGACTGAGGCGCCAGAACTGCAGCTGATAGAATGTGCGCTGTAGCACGATACTACCATATTTTAGTTTCCATTCTTATTGTGTTTCCACAACAATGTTAGTGAGTAAATCTACTGAAATTGCCACCATAACAATGGAGTGTGATGTGTAAGATGTAGGGTTACCACATCTTTAAATTACTATTAGTATTATTTGAAGTTAACATACTAAAATATGTAGACCTACACCAAAAAACTAATTGAGGATAAATTCTTTAAAATTGGGCAATTCCAGCATTATGGACGTGACATTTGCAGTCAAAACTTGAAATATAAATTCTCCGAAAATGCATTTAATAGCAATATATTGAAACGTCTGTTTATATATCCATACTCCCTTAATAAAGGAGTCCAGACATTAGAAAAAATATCAGTCTACACTTGCGTTTTATATTTAATATGAGGGAAATACACGTGACGTGACACAAAAAAATCTAACTTTTAGGTGGCAAAATATTTTTTTGTAATTCTATGAATTACACTGCGCAAAACAAAAGTAATACCCACTGGATGAAGAATGGTCAGCCTCCACAGAACATAAAATATTATTTTTATTTTATTTTTCGTGTTCGCATTTATGAGGAATTTAACTCGTACTTGCCTCACAGACCTGAGAAATATATAGAAAGCTTGAAATGTCTACTTTTAAACAGAACAATTCAAAACAAAAGAAAATAGACTGCTCTCTGCTTATGTAATCCATATGCAATGTGCATTTCTCTCTGGCGCGTTCACTACTGCGAAGATCGCGAGTTAGCATCGTCAACTTCATCTCTGCAGCCGACACTGACACAGAAAACACTTGTTTATTAATAAACAAAAATCGTGATACGAACCGAATCGTAGGTTTGGTCTATCGTTACAGCCTTAGTAAGATGAGAAAGCAGGAGTTTAGTCGTTTGTCGTGGTTGTAAAAAAAAACAATGGCTATCTGAACATCTTTGCCAAGCGCAAACCAGTACAGAAGTAATCAATAAATTATCGGGGAGGGTCATGCCTTTTTTCACAATCATTTTGGAGGGTCATAGAAAAAATTATTGCTGGCGAAGGGAGGGTCAAGTCTTTTTTGACTACAGATCTCAAAACTCCTCCGGTAGCCCCTTAAATAAAAAACGAACAGTCCCTTAGCATGGTTACTTAAGTTACAGCATTACTATCAGGTCTATATCTTTCTGTAAAAGTTTGTTTACAAACATTCATTAACTTGCTACTGGTTAAAAAAAAAAAAAAAAAAAAAAGTTCCTAAGATTAGAATCCTTTGGAAGGTATTTTTAGTCCAGTGATCCTGTTCTAGTTGTTATTTTCTCTTTCCTACTGTACATTTCATGTTAGTGAGCAGGGCCAAAGAGGCAAAGATGTAGAAGTGGCCATTGTTGTTGTCTGTGCAAGCAGTCTAGTGCTAATATATTCATCGCTATTAGGTAATGTTTTGGCAGCTTTTCAATAAAATCTGTTTTTGGACTAATGTAAGATTAGAGTTCTATATTCAAATAAGATTTGAGTTCTAAATCTTACAGTATATTTTTATAGTACAACAACCTCTTAAATTTCAAAAGATTCAATGAATGAAGAATTCATGACCCCTTTAAGATGTACTAGGACATCCTCACTGTCAGTTCTTAGCCAATCGGCTGGTTACTCAGCACACCTGCGTGCGGCAGTGGTTGTACAGAACTGTGTCATCGGATCTTATAATAAATGGGCTGTAATGGTCTGGGGCTTGGACAGAGGCTAACATATGCTGCGCCATTTTGTATTCTTTTTGCGTTTCCCTATGAATTAAATATATTCGTTCAAGGTAACCTGTGTCGAGTGCATCCTTACAACACAGTAGGTTACACGGCGACGATCATACACATGTTACATTTGTGCATTAAATTATGAAGAACGAGGGATTTGAGCTGCTTTTTTGTGAGTTGTATGTTAACTAAGAGTTGTATGTTAACAGAATTACATTTAAAATGGGTTTTTCATATAGTTTGGACAAATTTCTACTTTAAGTCCTGCCACGTCCGATTTCATCCGAATACAGACACAGATACAAATAATTTATTTATAATGTTTATAACATTAACAACGATTAGTAAATACTGTAGCCTAACAAATCATTGTCAGTTAATTTTGGTTAGTGCATAACTAATGCTAACTAATGAGAACTTATTGTAAAGTGTTTTAGAGTAATTTATTGTGCCGTAATCTTTTAAACTCCACATAGAATAAATTATTCAACGACCAACACAGAGTAGTGGTGCACCTGTAGTGGAGAGTGATGACCTTTCATGAATGATTTTACGCTTCTTCTCTGTTCTGCATTTTTAGTTTTAAAATGCAGACTAATATGGTTGATACACACCTAATACATAAAATAGCTATTTTTTTTAATACAAGTTATGTTGTGTGTAACTGTTTAGTCCTTACACAGCAGTGATGTATCATTTTACTGATTTGATCTTTGAATTTTGTTTAGCAAAATGAAATAATTTTTGAGAGGAGGAGGTGGTGAAGGATGTGGTGAAGGATGAGGTGAAGGACGAGGTAGGAGAGGAGGACATGGTGAAAGACGAGGTGGAGGAGGAGGAGGAGGAGGAGGAGGAGGAGGAGGAAGGGCAAGGGCAAGGGCAAGGAGACAAGCAGTCTCGGATGAAATTCGAGCCACTTTAGTTGACCATGTGCTTGTCCATGGTATATGAGGGAGGCTGAGCAACGAGTACAGCCTAATAAGTCGCTTCACCGTCACCTCCATCATCAGAACCTTCAGGGCGGAAAACAGTGTACTTACAGTAAGACTGCTCTGTACAATAACTTTTGAGTGCTGTACTCTGTGCTTTGACATCACATGCACTGTTGCACTATGCTACTGTAATAAAGAAATGCATCAAACTGCCTCGCATATAGATAGTTTCAGTGTGTTTCCATTTTTTCCTGTAAAAAGAATGTGTGACAGTTACAGTAATGAGTGCTTCTATTTTTGTAGGACACTGAGACGACCACCGGGTGGAGGAAGGCTAAAGGCCAATTTATACTTCTGCGTCGAGTGTACGCCGTAGTGTACGTCGTAGGCTACGCACGTAGGCGACGCCGTCGTGAGCATTTATACTTCTGCGAATGTCTGTGTTGCTCTGCAGTTACACCGCCGAAACGCTAGTTGGCGCGGGTGGGTTTTAATGTTCCAGTTCCACTGTGTTTACATTCCTCGCGGCTGTTTTGAGTTTAGGTTTCTACGAGCAATGGCGACTGAAGGAGTCATACAGATGGCTGTATTTCCACACTTCTTCAAGCAATCTCTCGGTCACTTGGTCTATTTCCATGGCTCTTCACTGATCTTCGGAATTTAAAAATGGCGGGCGGGCGGTGCAGAGTGCAGAAGATCATTCCGGAAATGGGTAGGAGGAAACGCGATGCTATCCAGCCGACCAATCACAGATCTTGCGGTCCGCGTCGCCGCGACGCGTAGTTACATTTTTGAGGAGGTGCGCGTCAGGGTACGGCGAAGGGTACGACGTATGGTACACGTCAATGCGTATGCTACGCCGTACCTTCTACGCGCACCCGACGCAGAAGTATAAATTGGCCTTAAGGCTTTTAGCAAAAATGTAGGAGTCCAAAATCAGGACTGACGTCCATTATTTTTGAGAGTTAGGAGCAAGTTAGGAGCTACTTTTAGCCTTAAGATATTTTGTGAATACAGCCCCAGATGTATGAGGCTACAACATAACATGCAAACAAAATGTTTATTTTTTTTATATTTTTTTTTTATACATTTTTATAGTTTATAAATTTAACAAAACAAGAGAGATCATAAAAATTCCATGTTGTTTTTATTTAGTACTGCCCTGATGAAGCTATTACACATAACACACGTTAACATATAGACAAAATTATGGCTGAATTTAATGCATCATGTTTAAAGCATATGTAAACATTTGTACAGGCATTGTTTTTTTCTGCTTTAATATTATTTTGTCTTGTGGGCAATGAACATAAGTTATTTGAAATCTTCATCAGGGCAGTACAAAAAAAGTCCCTTTTTTAACCCTCTTGTTAAAATTATTAACATTTTGCAGATTCTGCTGGTTGTATGTAAACTGTAAATTGAGCATGCACGATAATGTTACAGATTAATTGTTTTTCCTAAGTACATTTTATGTTAGGCCTATAAGATTATGCAGCAGATTATTATATATTTTTTATCAGTTTGTTTTGTAGTAAATAGTTTATGTTTAGAGGTGCAGAAAAGTTGATGTTAAAAGTGTGTTATGTCATCACTGCTCATAATCACACCATAATACAAGATTATTATCAAACAAATAAATTAACTTGAAATCATTTTAGCTTATGTGTAAAGACTGCAGAGTGATAAGTGACCTAGTAAAATTACTTCCAATAATCCTGAAATTAGGTTAATATAAAACAAGTGGCCCCTGTCTGGCCCCCCAAGTTACCATGATATAGATCTGCCACTAGTAACAAAGTAACTCATTCGTTTGTTAACATTCTTGGGAGAATCAAAAAAGGTATCTTTTAAAAATGCACATACCTTTATAAAAGATAATAATGCAGCTCCAGCTATTTTCTGTATTACCGTGAGAACACTTCTGAGCATAAACCACCTTAACAACCTCTTCAAGCTAGTAATAAATAACTGCGTTGTGCAGGAGTGTGCAGACAACTTTCCTGTTTCCTGAGTGAACTTCCTGAACATTCCTCTTCTTTACACTCTTTAACATAACAAGAAGGAGGTCAGTTTAAGAATAAAAGGCTGACATAAAGGTTAAAACAACACTTTAAATCCATTTGTGATCTATATTCCATCTGACTAACAGTAATTATAAGTACAATGGCAACTCTCCTGAATTACCAGAACTACTACTCATTTCATTGTTCATGACTTTTAACAAGGAGCTGGTCCAGGTGACCTTTATCTTACTTATTGTCCAAGCTGATTTTGCAATAGTGCAAACTTCTCTGTTTAGCTCAGCTTAGGAAAAGTATAGTTTATAGTATATCAACAGAACCAGAACCACTGGGCTATAGGCGTAGTGACATCTTAGGTAGGCCTACAGCTCAGAGATTCTTTTCTTAAGAGGGCTGAATTTGAAATAGATGAAAGTATTATAATGCCAAGAGTAGGGCTTGTAACAGAGTTTTACCTTGTCCCTCTCTCTCTGTGTGTGTGTGTGTGTGTGTGTGTGTGTGTGTGTGTGTGTGTGTGTGTGTGTGTGTGTAGCCTATACTATATATAAATAATGGTAGCTCCTTTGAACACAACACAACAGAAACCCAACTCAAGAGAATTTGACATTTCCAGTAATCTGTTCCAGCATGTAGCAAAAACCTGGTCCCACATTTTAATAGGTGTCTTTACCTACCATGTACTTACATTTCAATAAATAAATAAATATTACATAATATTATTGATCTGTCTGTATTGTTGTATGAGAATTGAACTGAGCTGGATGAATTATTATTATTATTATTATTATTATTATTATTATTCAGAACTGCTTTATAGATGAAATGAACTAATAGTAGAAATACCCGGTACCTTGTCTCAAAAAATGATTTATGGCCCCTGATTTATGTTTCTCTTACGAGAGTACTCTCATGTTGCGTAAGTTTAGCTTACGCTACAGGAAAAACTATTATTACTGAAGCCAAAAATTATCCTTAATTTTTAATAATTTAAAACGCATTTGCTACAGCAGCTCGCGCGCCCATAGGCTGCTCTGCGGCAACTGCTGCAACCTATCAGTGCATCTGCCATGACTTCAGCGCCAATGGAAAGGCTTCCCTGCGCTACGTCATGGCCCGCCAATATGGGTGTGGCCTAAGACTATAAATACCCATCGCTCAGGTTGCACTATGATTTCATCTCCTTTCAGCGTTGTTTGCACATCGCTGGATTTTCCTCCGGAAAAAGAAGCCGCGCCGTGGAAAGAGCATCTCAGCGGGACGAGCTTGAGCCTGAGGACGCCGGCTACTTTCGCCGCCTTCACTCGCCGTACCTGCTGCGCTATCCGGCGCTTATATACTTTCCTGCTCCGTGTGTGTTTGCCGCCGCAACACGCACGTTTCTCTAAAAGAGCTAAGGCATTTTTCAATGCCCACCATGTCCTGCGGCTCGTGTCGAGCCACGCTCAGCAACGGGGACCGCCACACGCTGTGCGTTTCCTGCCTGGGCCAGGAGCACGCAGACCACGCGCTTGCCAACGGCGGCTGCCGTGAATGTGAAGCGCTGCCTCTCTCGACCCTGCGGGCTTGACAGGCAGTGTTTTCCGCCGGGTCCGTCCCCCAGATGCCTCCAGCTGGACCGTGCCGTAAGAAGCGCCGTTCGCAGAGGCCACCGGAAACTTCGGTGAAAGAGCTCTCGCCAGCGGCTTCCCTGCGAGCCTCTCTCTCTGAGTCCCCTGTCTGACTGACGGTCAGTCCTCCCTCACTGACGGTCAGCGCCCCGCTACAGCGGTGCTTGACGAGATGGACGGGGGTTCAACAGCTGCTCTCTCATCGCGTCTGGGAGCGAGGATCCATCCCGGATCCCACCCCATCGACACGTGAGTCCAGCGTCAGGACTTCGGTCGATGCTGAGCTTCTCCGCCTCCTCACGAAGGCCGTGGAGGACCTCGGCATCGAGTGGACTGCGCCCCAGGAGCCCGCGCCCAACAGGCTGGATGGCTGCTTTCTGCCTGGACACCGTTCTTCGCCTGTTCTGAGGCCCGCTCCCTTCCTCCCTGAACTACATTATCAGCCCCATATTCGGCCAGGCTGAGATCCTCTGTTTCTTCGGCGCTCTCTGCGGTTGACGGCGCCAAAGAAAGAGGATACCTTTCCGTTCCTCCGGTCGAGGAGGCCGTGGCGACTCACTTGTGCCCGCCCTCTGCGGGATGACGGTCCAAGTCGGGCCTGCCTACAAAAGCCTGCCGGACCACCTCGGCGCTGATCGGCCGCACTTACGCAGCTGCCGGTCAAGCCGCGTCCGCCTTACACGCTATGGCAATTTTGCAAACCTTGGCCAACCTTCTCCGCTCGCTGGACGAGGCTGGCCCGACTTCGGAGCGTGCAACGGATCTGAGGAGTGCGACGGATCTGTCTCTGAGAGCTACCAAAGCCGCCGCCCAGGCCATCGGACGTAACATGGCCGCCCTCACCGTTACGGAGCATCACTTGTGGTTAACGCTGTCCGACATGTCTGATTCTGACCGCGCCACTTTCTTGGACGCTCCTGTGTCACCGTCGGGTCTCTTCGGTCCCTCTGTGAAGGGCTTCGCGGAGCGCTATTCAGAGGTGCAGAAGGCATCTCAGGCCATGAGACATTTTCTGCCACAGCGTTCCAGTTCCGCAGTGGGCCGTGCTAAGAAGCAGCCGTCCGCTCGGAAACCAGCGCCCCCACCGCCTCCGCCGCCTGCCGCCCTGCATCGCCAGGCTCGAGAGGAACGTCAGCGCTCGTGCTCCACCAGCCAACGCAGACCGCCTCCCGCCCGGGGTCCCAGACCCAAGATCACGCCGAACTTTGAGCCTCCTAAGTCTTCCTAGCCCCCTTAGGAAGGCGCCGATGGCTGAGTCCCGCTGCGGCCGGACCACCATCGAAATCGGCAGTCAACGAGCCGGTTACTCAACTCGCTTGCCTGCACACAAACGCCGTTCTCACGGCGACCCACACATATCTCAAAAAGAGCATTATGTCTGTTTTTTTCTCCGGCTCACACCGAAGGTGTTTTATATGTAGGAAATGTGCCCACTACCCAGTGCCCACCCCTACACATAAACACTACCCCCTCTGTGTGTCACACTCA
This sequence comes from Leuciscus idus, assembly GCA_021554675.1. Taxonomy (NCBI): domain Eukaryota; kingdom Metazoa; phylum Chordata; class Actinopteri; order Cypriniformes; family Leuciscidae; genus Leuciscus; species Leuciscus idus. Next base: position 25,766,997 of record CM038631.1, read on the forward strand.
TCCAGGGTTAAAATCAATAAAGCTGGCTCATGCCGCTCGACCTATGAGTGTAGGAAAGGTGCCCACTGCCCAGTGTTCACTCCTACACATAAGCACTACCCACACAGTGTCTCACACCACCCCGGGGTCCATATCAGTCAAACCAGCCTCTGCCGTTCATGTTTTACATGTAGGGAATGTGCCCGCTGTACAGAGCCCACCCCTACCTATGAACACGACTGTATCTGTGTTGCTAAGCGCTCCGCGCCTTCCACCGCGAGCTCGCACAGCTTCGTCTGTAATACAACACCTTCCCGGTTCTACGGACGGGAAGCTAGATACAAAGCCGCTGCACGAAGTGCTGACTGCCCCATTGAACATGAGCTTGATGAACAAAGCATGTCATCATGGCCGGGTCCCCGAGTCTCTGAATACCAGCAACCGAAACCCAGATTTCATTCTACCCCTGGCTATTTACGTGAAAGCGTGGGAATCGATTCCAGGGGTCTCGAAATGGGTGCTAGAAATAGTAAAACAGGGCTATTCGCTACAATTCGCTCGCAGACCACCGCGCTTCACAGCACGGGTCGAAATCTCGGTGAATCAGGAAGTAGCACACCTACTTCGCGCAGAGATAGCGAATTTGCTAGGGAAAGGAGCGGTAGAGACCGTCCCCTTCCGACCGGGGGACTGGTTTATATCAGTGGATCTGAAAGACGTGTACTTTCAGATTCAAATAGCAGCCCGTCACAGGCCATTCTTGAGATTCGCCTTCGAGGGCCAGGCTTATCAGTACACCGTCCTCCCGTTCGGTCTGTCTTTAGGGGTTGGGGTTGGGGATATTTTGGGGATATTTCATTTTATTTTATCAATCAATAAATTCCTCTAGAAACAAACCTTGTTGTATTATTTTAATTTAATACTGTGAAGCTGCTTTGATACAATCTGTATTGTGAAAAGCGCTATACAAATAAATATACTTTAGCACCTCGTACATTTACGAAATGCATGGATACAGCACTCGCGCCCCTTCGTCTGAGGGGATTCTGAATTATTTGGACGACTGGCTGATTTTAGCGCAGGCGAGGGAAGAACTGGTACTGCAAAAAGCGCTATTGCTAGACCATTTAAATCAGTTGGGTCTCAGAGTCAACTGGGCCAAAAGCAATCTATCTCCCAGCCAGACAACGTCTTTTCTGGGAATAGAGTTGGACTCCAGGTCGATGCTGGCGCGCCTAACGCGAGAGCGCACGGCAGTAATTCAGCGCCTAGCAGCGTCATTCATAGTGGGGAGGAATCTTCCCATCAGAGTGTTTCAGAGGATGATGGGTCTTATGGCCTCAGCCTCAACGGTGCTACGGCTGGGTCTGTTATACATGCGGCCCTTTCAGCTTTGGCTGAGGCGGCGTGTTCCGGCGCGAGCATGGACATCAGGCTTGCTGCGCCTCACGGTGAATCAGACATGTGCGGCAGCACTGAAACCGTGGATGAGAGCCGACTGGTATCAGTCCGGCGTGAACCTGGGTTTACCCGCAGTGGTCAAAGTAGTCTCGACAGACGCCTCCAACACGGGTTGCCCTTTACGAAGGGAGGCCATCGATGGGCCTGTGGTCAGACGCAGAAAAGCGCCTACACATAAACTGTCTAGAGATGAAAGCGGTCGAGAATGCCCTGCAGTTTTTCCTCCCTGTGCTGAGTCGTCACCATGTTCTAGTCAGAACAGACAAATGTCAATGGTGTCATATATAAACTGCCAGGGCGGCCTCAGGTCCCGGAGCCTTTTTGCAAGAGCAAAACGCCTCCTTATATTGGCCCAGCACAACTTGCCCTCACTGAGAGCAGTGCATGTTCCGGGCGTCGTGAACGTGGGCCCAGACATGCTGTCCAGGGCCAAGCTTCCTCCAGGGGAATGGTCCCTGCATCCCCTGGTAGTACAAAACATCTGGGGCATCTTCGGCAGAGCGGAGGTAGACCTATTCGCGTCACAGGCCAACGCTCATTGCCCAGTATTCTATTCGAAAGAAAGGGACGCGCTGGACCTAAACTGGCCCAGACGTCTTCTATACGCATTTCCCCCGGTCACCTTGTTACCACAGGTAATCAAGCGAATCAGGGAGTGCAAATGCTCAATAATTTTGATAGCTCCACGCTGGGAGAATCAAGTTTGGTTCCCAGAATTGATGGAGCTGTGGAGCGCACCCCCATGGCCGATTCCGCTGAGGAAGGACCTGCTGTCTCAGGCCGAGGGCGCGATTTGGCACCCACACCCCGAGCTGTGGGCTCTACATGTGTGGGCGATCAATCACTAACATTTCACCTCCCTAAGGGAGTGATGAACACGATCACGCAGGCTAGAGCTCTGTCTACTAGACGGCTCTACGCGTCTAAATGGTCGGTGTTCACTGAATGGTGTTCAGCTCATGAATTGGACCCGCTATGTGGCGAGGTAACGGTGGTGCTTTCCTTCTTGCAAGAGCTGCTGGACAGCGGGAGAACCCCATCCACGCTATGTGGCGGCCATAGCAGCTTTTACAAAGTCTGCAAATGGCCAGTCGCTGGGAAAGAACGACCTCATAATCCATTTTCTCAGAGGTGCTAGGAGGCTGAATCCTCCTCGACCTCCATCGGTTCCAATTTGGGACCTTTCTACGGTCCTGGAGGCCATGAAAGGTATCCCATTTGAACCTTTACATGCGGTGGAGCTAAAATACCTCTCCTTCAAAACCGTTTTTCTGCTGGCAATGGCTTCAGTAAAACGGGTGAGCGACTTACACGCGCTCTCTGTGAGTGCTACGTGTCTGGAATTTGGGCCTAATGACTCTAAGGTCATCCTCAAACCAAGACATGGTTACGTCCCGAAGGTGCTTGCGACTCCATTTAGAGTGCAAGTTATTTCCCTATCAGCCCTCCCTGCATCCTGCAATGAGGACGGGGTTAATCTCCTTTGCCCAGTTAGGGCCTTGAGGATTTATGTGGAACGCTCCGCTGCCTTCAGGCAGACTGTGATAGATGTGACCAGTAAAGGAAAAAAGAACACGGAGGCAGCAGGCTACTGCAAACGTTTAGGGGTGTATTTCCACAGAATGGGGTTACAAAAGTAAAGCAAATGTTAACCCAACTGAGGTAAACCAAACATACCAAAAAAAACACAAAAAAAAACAAACAAAAAACATACAATAAAGATGAGTCACTGCATTTGCCTCTCAAAAATTTACAGAGGTCTATGGTCTACAGGACCTGTTCTCTCACAGAACACTACTAACTCATACAGAAACAATTAACAAATTTATACATTGGTGTCCAGCACCAATTAACACAAAAAGGGGGATACGCAGACATATAATGGCCATTACACACAATAAACGAATATGAAAACATCAGATATACATAAACAAACATTTCAAATAATACTGACAAATGACTTCACATAATAAATGTACTTCTTATAAATAAACAAAAGAAAAGGAAGAGAAATAGTCCTTGGAGTTCCCCCGGAGCAGAAACCGGAATGGCTGTGGCCCGATCATTGGCCGGAACCATATATGTCCGATGTTTTCACCCGAACCCCTTTTGACGGTGCACCAGCTCACGGAACTCAGACGGTAAGAATAAACTCAGCAAACTAAACGTTAAAGAGTGTGCGCACTTAACTCCAAACGAAAGTTTAAATAAAGTTTATTAAACCAAAATAATAATGTTGTGTATTCTTTACTGTAAACAAAGTCCATTTAATAAAAAGACTCAAACTGACCTGACCCAGGCTCACCAACATCCGCCACACAGACAGAGCAGCTTTTCATTTCCTTCGGTGGTCGCGTTAAAGGGCTAGCCACCTCGAAACAGACCCTGTCCAGATGGATAGTTGATGCTATTGCATCAGCTTACGCCTCCAAGGGCCTAGATTGCCCCTTGGGCGTTAGAGCCCACTCAACTAGAGGCATGGCCTCGTCGTGGGCATGGACGAGCGGGGTTTCACTTCAAGACATTTGTATGGCAGCAGGCTGGGCCTCCCTGTCTACATTTATAAGGTTTTACAACCTGGAAGTGCCTAGGCTGTTCTCAGTCTAATTATGCAGTATTAACTATGTCTACCCAACCCAGTTTGCTTAGACTGTTGATATATTGCAATGTCCTGTGGGCCTATGCAGTTCAAGGCTGATATATTGTCTTAACTGTATATATGTGTAAGCACCTATCTTCATGTTACCGAGTCGTCACGCCCCGTTTGCCGCTATGCGTCTTTCCACTCATACATGAGCCCTGGGCATTCTGCCCTTGGGACATTTGTGTTGGACACTTAGCACGCACGGCGTTTTACATTGGGTTCCCGTAGTGTAAGCTAAACTTACGCAACACGAGAGTACTCTCGTAAGAGAATAACACTCGGTTACTAACGTAACCTCGGTTCTCTCTAGAGAGGGAACGAGTGTTGCGTAGCCTGCCGTGCTTGTGCTGCGTTATGGTTTCGCTTCCAGTCGACTGAAATCATAGTGCAACCTGAGCGATGGGTATTTATAGGCTTAGGCCACACCCATATTGGCGGGCCATGACGTAGCACAGGGAAGCCTTTCCATTGGCGCTGAAGTCATGGCAGACGCACTGATAGGTTGCAGCAGTTGCCGCAGAGCAGCCTATGGGCGCGCAAGCTGCCTCGCCTAGGTCTGCTGCTGTAGCAAATGCGTTTTAAATTATTAAAAATTAAGGATAATTTTTGGCTTCAGTATTCTCGAGCAAAAAGGAGTTTTTTCCGTAGCGTAAGCTAAACTTACGCAACACTCGTTCCCTCTCTAGAGAGAACCGAGGTTACGTTAGTAACCGAGTGTAGTTTATGACATCTGTTTATGACCGGATGTTTGCATATATGGGGGTTTTATGATTACCTGTTTGTTGACCTTTGACGGTGTGTGTTTCCGGAATTTTTATGGTTGTGTGTTTATGATTGTAATCTGGTTGGTGTGAGAGGAACGTTTTTGCAGGAGGGGTGTTTTTATTATGGATAATGTTCACAGTTATGAATATGAAGAGATCTGTCATGGATTTGTTTTTCAGATGTGTTTTGACTGTAAACTGCTTGGTGTGACAAGGAAGTGAATATTTGTTTTTTTTCGTTGTTTTTTTCAGGGATGTTTTTATTATTGGTGGCGGATAATTTCCACAGATTGGTGAAATGGAAGTGAATGTTTTTTGCAGGGATGTTTTTATTATTGGTGGATAATGTTCACAGAATGGTGAAATTATGAACATGAAGAAATCTGTCATGAATTTGTTTTTCAGATGACGATGCAGCTTCCATAATTTCTGTGGGGAGAATAAAAACGGGTGAATGAAATTAAGAAATAGCATAGACAAATTAAAAAGCATATAAAATAACAGATATGTGAAATAAGATGAAATTTATTTAACTATTTCTAAAAGTAAGTTTTAACCTTTTAAACACCACATTATATGAGTTAAGAAAACAAATGTCTGTCTGATCAGGAGTGTATAAATAGCCGATAGGGAAAACGTGGAGATGCTTGGTCGCTTCTAGCTTCATCTCTGTTTGGTTCCTAATGAATGAACTAGGCTAAGCTAAGTGCTATCAAAGTGTCGCCGCGCGCCAGAGCGATTGAGTGCACGCACTGAGACGAGAGAGGTATGCATCAACTCGTCTTAGTTAAGGGAATAACATAGTTTAAGATGAAAAACGGTGGAGTATCCCTTTAAATTTCATTTAGTCAGGTCTTAAAAAGGTTTTACCCTCATTCATTTCCAGAAACACTGTCCGCAGAAAGTTATTACAAAGTAGCAAAAAAGTATCAAGTCGTAGCCTATAAAGTGGAGCTCTAGAGCAGGGGTCTCATTGAAAAAATCTCAACTCTTCAGAATGCCGCAAACGCACCAAGAACCAACCAATCAGCTTCGCCCTTTCCGTAACAACATTGAAAGCTCAGTCAACAGGAAGGATGGGGGTGCACCCAAACATTACGGATGTTTTTCTCTTCACCGTAAATAAATCTTGTAACAGAGCTACAGCACGCATTTTTCGGTGGTGGAAATCCATTAGCCACTAAAACTTCTTTGTCATTGTGGAGAGCACAGTGCATGGTTGCATAGCAACGACAGATGCCACGGGAAAATCGGACCGAATTTTACTATTAATAATAAAAGATAAGCTAAAGTGCATTGTAAATGTCAGTAATTTATCTTTTTGACTCATTCTTTTTATATAAAAAAAAATTATTTAAAGTCTGAAATATGTGAGGTTTATCTTTTTATAAAAACCTTTTTTGTCAAAACTTAATTTGAACTTGTACATGTTAGTTTTGTTTAAAATAAGACGTTAAATTATCAAGTATTTTAAGGTTTAAACGTGTTGAAGTGAACTTACCATCTGTGAAATTAGGAGGTATTTTTGTCTCTGGTTAAAATCATAGATCCTTGAATTTAGAATCCTTGAGCAGAAGAGATGTATGCTCTCCGTTTGCTAAACTGAGAATGAAAATTGTTTCCATCATTGCAGGGGCACAGGCCCTCCCCTTCCTCTCTGCGTAGTTGCTATGTATTGACATAATGCAGTTTGTTTCACAAACCATCAAGCAATTAAAAGATAGGCCAGACACCTGGTGTTTAACAATCAAAGATACCGCAGTCCCCTATCATAAAATCTCCTGATCTGAAGCATTCCTGTCAAGGGATGTCCCCATTTTGACACCTGACAGGGACCAGGCTGTAACCCAGCTAACAAAAATATGTCCTAAGAACGTTGTGGGAACGTTGACTTGAAATGTTCTAAAAATGTTGAAATGTCCAGTTTGCTTAACGTTGCTGGAACGGTATCTTAATGTTAGAAAAACATTGCTGGAACGTTAGCATAATGTTGCTGGAACGTTATTTTAAGGTTAGCATAGCGTTGCCGGAACGTTAGCATAACGTTGCCGGAACATTATCTTAAGGTTTGCATAACGTTGCTAGAATGTTATCTTAAGGTTAGCATAACATTGCTGGAACGTTAGCACAACATTGCTGGAACATTATCTTAAGGTTTGCATAACGTTGCTAGAATGTTATCTTAAGGTTAGCATAACGTTGCTGGAACGTTAGCACAACATTGCCGGAACATTATCTTAAGGTTAGCATAACGTTGCTAGAATGTTATCTTAAGGTTAGCATAACATTGCTGGAACGTTAGCACAACATTGCTGGAACATTCTTAAGGTTAGCATAACGTTCATGGAATGTTATCTTAAGGTTAGCATAACGTTCATGGAATGTTATCTTAAGGTTAGCATAACGTTCATGGAATGTTATCTTAAGGTTTGCATAACGTTCATGGAACGTTATCTTAAGGTTTGCATAACGTTGCTGTAACGTAATCTTAAGGTTAGCATAACGTTGCTGGAACATTAGCACAACATTGCTGGAACATTCTTAAGGTTAGCATTACATTCATGGAATGTTATCCTAAGGTTAGCATAACATTCATGGAACGTTATCTTAAGGTTAGCATAACGTTCATGCAACGTTATCTTATGGTTAGCATAACTTTGCCGAAACATTGGCATAACGTTGCTGGAACATCATCTTAAGGTAAGCATAACATTCCTGCAATGTTCTTTCCCCCAAAATGTTATTAACAATACAACATTCAAAGAACATTAAAATGTCCACTTTCTTTCAAGTTAAAAAGTTATTTTAAGGTTAGAAAAAAATTCTGCACAATTCGTCCAACTTTATTTTTTTATTAACACAACCATGTGAATTATAAGCGCACACTTTTACAGCACATTAAAAAGTAGAAAATTTCATATGATTATCATACATTTTAAACGCTACATTATAGCTTAAAAAAACAACAACAAATATTTTCATATAAACATTTAAATGAAATGAAAACGGTGTTGAAAACAGAAAAATTCTGTCAGTAATCACTCACCCTCATGTTATTCCAACCCCTTAAAGGGATAGTTCGCCCAAAAATGATATTTAACCCATGATTTACTCACCCTCAAGCCGTTCGAGATGCATATTTCAATCTTTTTTCAGACGAACATATTTTCAGTTATTTTAGAAAATGTCTTAGATCTTTCAGTGGTTATAATGTGAAGCTATGGGGTCCACATCGTTCAAGTCCCAAAATGTGCATGCATCCTTCACAAAAGTAATCCATCCGGCTCCAGGGGGATAAATGAAGGTCTTCTGAAGGTAATCCGTGCGGTTTTGTTGTAAAAATATACATATTTAAAACTTTATAAACGAAAATAACTGGCTTCCGGTAGCGGTCGACGCGCGTTCACGGAGATGGATGCTGGCGTATGATGTAGGACGTAGCGTAGGAAGCGTCGTGACGTAGATCCATCTCCGTGAACGCGCGTCGACCGCTACCGGAAGCCAGTTAATTTCGTTTATAAAGTTTTAAATATGTATATTTTTACGACAAAACCGCACGGATTCTAAAATAACTGAAAATGTGTTCGTCTGAAAAAAGATTGACATATGCATCTCGAACGGCTTGAGGGTGAGTAAATCATGGGTTAAATATCATTTTTGGGTGAACTATCCCTTTAAGACTCCCGTTCATCTTTAGAACACAAATTAACATATTTATGATGAAATCTGAGAGCTGGCTCACTCCTCCATAGGCTCCTAGGCAATTTTATTCTGGTGAGTTTATCTCAAGCGACAACAATAATTTTTGTGCACAAAAAAACAAAATAAAGACTTTATTCAACTATTCATTTTCTTCCGTATGGGCCTCTGTTACATATTCATGTATTTGTGATTCGTTTGTTCTATGTTATGATCTGTCTGGGGGCGAGTATGTTGTGTCTTTGTTTTATTAGGGACTGATGATCAATAAAATGCAGCTCATAACTGTGTTCGGTGACGTGCACTCCATTAAATCTGCATATAGCGCGGGAATTGAAGATCGGATTTATATCCGTTTTGCAAAAACACATTTATGTAACCAGGTGTAAAAGGAATCGTTTTGATAAATCAGATAGTTATCTGATCTGTGACGATGGTCCTGTCTCGACTTTTTGACTCGTCTAGAATCGCCTTTGACCACTTCAGAGTGGCTGACTACGGGCATGCCCGAACATGTCCTTAAAACAACCCTTAACGTTCGTTTTCAAAACTGTGCAACTCACCGAGTGGTTAGTGGTGTTCGTTGATGATTAAAAGCAAGTAGCGTAGCGAAATACAGTTTCTGTCGTGTTTTATTTGCCATTTTAGAGAAGGAAATGAATAGTGGAATAAAGTCGTTATTTTTGTTTATTTTTTGCGCACAAAAAGTATTCTCGTCGCTTGATAAACTTAAGATTGAGCCACTGATGTCACATGGACTACTTTGATGATGTCTGTATTGCCTTTCTGGACATGGACAGTATGGCGTCCATTGACTTTCAATGGAGGAACAGAAAGCTCTCGGACTAAATCTAAAATATCTTAAACTGTGTTCCGAAGATGAACGGAGGTCTTACGGGCTTGGAACGACATGAGGGTGAGTCATTAATGACATAATTTTCATTTTTGGGTGAACTAACCCTTTAAATATAAGTCAAGTCAAGTCAAGTCAAGTTTATTTGTATAGCGCTTTTCACAATACAGATTGTATCAAAGCAGCTTCACAGTATTAAATTAAAATAATACAACAAAGTTTGTTTCAAGAGGAATTTATTGATTGATAAAATTAAATTAAATATCCCCAAAATATCCCCAACTGAGCAAGCCAAAGGCAACAGTGGCAAGGAACCGAAAAACTTCATCAAGTGACCTAATGGTGTCCTAAAACTCCATCAGGTGACCTAATGGAGAAAAAAAAAAACCTTGGGAGAACCCAGGCTCAGTCGGGGGCCAGTTCTCCTCTGGCATTTATGAGCTAGAGGCCGGATTGTAGTTTGAACTGTAGGATTATATGAATGCCTGGCTGAAGAGATGCGACTTTAATCTAGTTTTAAACTGGGAGAGCGAGTCTGAGCAACGAACAGTATCAGGAAGACTATTCCAGAGTTTTGGAGCCAAATGTGAGAATGCTCTCCCTCCTTTGGTGGTTCTGGATATCCTAGGTATGACCAAAAGCCTTGAATTTAGTGATCTTAAAGAGCGCGATGGATTATAGGGTGATAAAAGATCCGTTAAATAGACTGGAGCTAAGCCGTTTAGGGCTTTATAGGTCAGTAGCAATACCTTGTAATTAATACGGAACTTTATAGGTAACCAATGCAGTGATGATAAAATCGGTGTTATATGATCATATTTTCTTGATCTAGTAAGAACTCTAGCGGCGGCATTTTGGACTAACTGTAGCTTGTTTATTGAGGATGCAGGACAACCAGCTAGTAAAGCATTACAGTAATCCAGTCTCGAGGTCATGAATGCATGAACTAACTTTTCTGCATCAGAAACTGATAGCATATTACGTAGCTTAGCAATGTTTCTAAGGTGGAAAAATGCTGTTTTTGTAACATATGAAATATGATTTTCAAAAGACAGGTTGCAATCGAGTATAACACCCAGGTCTTTTACTGTAGAGGATAAAGTAACAGGACATCCTATGATGTTAAAGTTGTATTGTGCGAGGTTTTGTGGGCGGTTTTTTGAACCGATAAGTATTACCTCTGTCTTGTCTGGATTTAATAAAAGAAAATTACGGGTCATCCAATCTTTTATATCTTTAACACACTCTGTCAATTTGGAAAATTTTGCGTTTTCATCCGGCCGTGATGAAATATATATTTGAGTGTCATCAGCATAACAATGGAAACTAATTCCATGTTTCCTTATAATATTTCCAAGTGGCATCATATATATTGAAAATAACAGAGGGCCTAATACAGATCCCTGCGGCACTCCATAGTTTACTGGAGTTATGATCGATTTTTCTCCATTTAAATAGACAAAATGGTAGCGGTCAGATAGGTATGATTTGAACCAGCTTAGTGCTTGTCCTTGAACACCAGTATAATTTTGTAGTCGATCTAAGAGTAATGTATGATCTATAGTATCGAACGCAGCACTAAGATCAAGTAAAACTAGTATTGAGATACAGCCTTGGTCAGAAGCTAAAAGTAAATCATTTGTGATTTTAACGAGCGCAGTTTCAGTGCTATGATGCGGTCTGAATCCAGACTGAAACTTTTCATAGATCTCATTTTGTTGCAAGAAAGAGCCCAGTTGAGCGGACACCACTTTTTCTAATATTTTAGACATAAATGGAAGATTTGAAATGGGTCTATAATTTGCTAGATTATTATGATCTAATTGTGGTTTCTTAATGAGAGGTTTTATAACTGCCAGTTTAAATGTTCTTGGAACATGACCTAAAGATAAAGACGAGTTAATAATATTGAGGAGAGGATCTTCCACTACAGGTAACACTTCTTTCAGTAGTTTAGTTGGTATAGGATCTAATAAACATGTTGTTGTTTTAGATGAAGTGATAAGTTTATTTAACTCTTTTTGTTCTATAGTTGTAAAGCACTGTAATTGTTCTTTCGGGGTGATAATTGAAGCTGAATTATAAGGCGCGATTGAAGATTGAACGTTTACAATTGTGGTTATGATGCTTTCTATTTTCTCAGTGAAGAAGTTCATGAAATCATTACTACTGAACTGTAACGGGATATTTTGTTCGGGTGACGTCTGTTTATTTGTTAGTCTAGCCACGGTGTTAAATAAAAACCTTGGATTGTTTTGGTTGTTTTCTATTAGTTTGCGGAGGTGCTCAGCCCTGGCCGCTTTTAGGGCCTTTTTATAACGTGACATACTGTCTTTCCACGCGATTCTAAAGACCTCTAAATTAGTTTGTTTCCATTTACGCTCTAAAATACGCGTTTCTCTCTTTAAAACATGCGTAGTATTGTTATACCATGGTGCTTTATTTTTCTCTCTGACCTTTTTTAATTGAATAGGTGCAACCACATCCAATGTTCTAGAGAGAATGGTGCTCATAGTGCTAGTTAGTTCTTCTAGTTCATCTGTTTGTTTGGGTTCAGGCAGCAGCTGAGACAGATTAGATAAGCAATTTGAGAAATTATCTATGGTGGATGGGAGGATTGTTCTGCCTGGTTGATAACGCGACGCCGCATGACATATTACAGCAGTACGTAATATGCAAGTTACCATGTAGTGATCAGTGACTTCATCACTTTGTGGAATGATATCTATATCGGTTGGATCGGTTCCATGTGATATAATTAAATCGAGTGTATGATTAAGACGATGTGTTGGTCCGGTGACGTTTTGCTTGACCCCAAATGAATTTAATAAATCTGTAAACGCAGCTCCTAACGCATCATTTGGATTATCTACGTGTATGTTAAAATCTCCAACAATTAGTGCTTTATCGACATTGACTAATAGGTCTGAGAGAAAATCTGCAAACTCTTTTAGGAAATCAGCGTAAGGCCCTGGCGGTCTATATACGGTAGCCAAGGCTAGAGATAATAGGGATGTTTTTCTAACATCTAAGAGCGTAACATTTAGTACAAGTACTTCAAATGAAATAAACTTATAACCCGTTTTCTGGGTAACATTTAGAATATCTTTATAAATGGTTGCAACACCTCCGCCACGACCAATCAGACGGGGCTCATGCTTATAACAGTATCCAGGAGGAGTAGACTCATTAATACCGAAATAATCATTTGGTTTAAGCCAGGTTTCAGTAAGGCAAAGTATATCGAAGCTATTACCTGTGACTATTTCATTTACAATAACTGCCTTAGGTGTGAGTGATCTAATGTTTAGAAGACCTAGCTTTAGAAATAGTTTTTGTTTACTAATAGCAACATTTTCTGTTTTAATAACAATTAAATTTTTCCTAGATCCTGCATTAGATTTATTATTTGATCTCACTAAACGAGGAATAGACACGGTTTCTATGCAATGTTCTACACTAGTATTTATATCAGTTGAATTGGTGCAGCAGAGACTATGATTTGGACTTTTGGTTACTAGTCAAAGGGTATTTAACATTTTGGAGATGTTATCTGACAGAAGATCCGCTCCGAATCTGCTTGGGTGTAAGCCATCAGCACGGAAAAGCCTAGGACGCTCCCAAAACAGATTCCAATTATTTACAAAGAGCAGTTTCTGCTCATTGCACCATGACATTAACCATTCATTTAGCGCAAATAATCTGCTGAACTTTTCATGCCCTAGTCGGTACGTGGGAAGCGGTCCTGACACAATGATCGTTGTTTCAGGCGATGTGCTGCGTACCGTATCGATTAGATTCCTGAAGTCTTTCTTCAGAATCTCCGTCTGGCGCAGCCTGATGTCGTTTACTCCCGCGTGCAGGACCACAGTTCCGACGCGCTCGTCACCGTTCAGGATCTCGGGAACGCGAGCAGCGATTTCAGAAACACGAGCACCAGGAAAGCAGTGACTTTGCACCTTACTTTTACCTAACGTAGCGTGTACATGCCGAACGATGGAATCGCCGATGATCACAGCATCGCGTTCTGTTTCGCGTAGAGGGGAGAAGCGGTTTTGTGTCGATAACTCGAAAACCGGGAGGGTCGGAGAAAGTCTTGGTCTAAACCTGACTCGCGTCTTCCGCTGCGGAACCACCCAGGCTTCGTGGTGGCGTGTTGGAGCCGGAGTGAACGAGACCATGGCTGATTTCGACCGATGCTGAGGAACGCACGGAGTAGACGCGGTCGGAGTCAGCGGGTTAGTAACGTTAAACACTGATTTGTGTGCATCGGCGCGTGATGTTTCAAGAGCCAAACACCGGTCTCTGAGCTCGGCCTGTCTCAATAAAAGGTTGTGGATCTGTTTCTCAACAGCTTCCAGCTCAGACTGCAGTGCGTGAAGCTCAAATGTGTCCTCACCTGCACCAAGCGGTAGACTACTTACATCTGATATATTCGCCATTTTAACAGATGGACAGTGAGTTAGCAACGAAGCTACCAGTGATGCTATCAATATTAATACTAATTTATATTATAAGTTTGTTTGTAAGTGAGTGTGGAGAAGACGCGTTCAGCCGTGATCCATGGACGTAACCTTTAAGAGTATGCAGCGTTGGATCACTAATAGGCTTGAGACGCGTCTGCTCAACAGTCCGCGTTGTAACTATGAGGTTTTTTAGGTTTTTTAGTGGTAGGGGTGTAGAGTAGACGCACGATAGGCGAAAAAAAAAAATGTTTGTTTATAAGTGAGTGTGGAGAAGACGCGTTCAGCCGTGATCCACGGACGTAACCTTTAAGAGTATGCTGCTTTGGATCACTATAAGTATATAGGTCACTAAGTAAATATAAGTAGTGTGGGGGTGCCAAACTAGCACTGTGGTCCAGTCTGGGGTCCAGTCTCTTCATGCTGTGGTCCAGTCTGTGGTCCAGTCTCTTCATGCCCTGTCTGTAAAGTGAACAGATTGACTGATGTTACTAATGGTGATTTATTATTTCATAAACATTTAATAATAACAGTGTGACTACTCCATAAATGTTAACCCTTAAGTTATTTTGGCTGTGCTTTGAGTACTATAAATATTAAACCACACAAGATTAAAATGTAGGTTACAAATGTTATACAATGGAACGGTTCAATAACACATTGTAAAGGATTAGCTACACCTGAAAATGGAAACTTCCATCATTGAGGGGAAAAGATAATGTGCATCAAAAAACTGTACTTGCTAAACTTTTCTAATTTGCCACACTATGGAAGTAGGAATATAATACTTTCATTGTATGACAATACCAGCATTGAAAAAGGTCTTCTGAAGCTTTTATAATAAAATTATAAAAATGTATAAACCAGGGCTTGGCATTATGTCTTGGCTTGGCAGGGCTCCAGCAGCCATGTCACCCTGTAGCCCAAGACCGGTTGCCCACTGAAGCTAAGCAGGGTTGAGCCTGGTTAGTACCTGGATGGGAGACCTCCTGAGAAAACCAGGTTGCTGCTGGAAGAGGTGTTAGTGAGGCCAGTAGGGGGCGCTAACCCTGTGGTCTGTGTGGGTCCTAACGCCCCAGTGTAGTGATGGGGACACTATACAGTCAAAGAGCACCGTCCTTCGGATGAGACGTTAAACCGAGGTCCTGACTCTCTGTGGTCATTAAAAATCCCAGGATGTCTTTCGAAAGAGTAGGGGTGTAACCCCGGTGTCCTGGCCAAATTTGCCCCTTGGCCTCTGTCCATCATGGCCTCCTAATCATCCCCCATATACTGATTGGCTTCATCACTGTCTCCTCTCCACCAGTAAGCTGGTGTGTGGTGAGCGTTCTGGCGCAATATGGCTGCCGTCGCATCATCCAAGTGGATGCTGCACATTGGTGGTGGTTGAGGAGATTCCCCCTTCTATGTAAAGCGCTTTGAGTGTCGAGAAAAGCGCTATATAAATGTAATGAATTATTATTATTATTATTATTAACCCTGGTCTTGTAACGTTACTTGAACGCCTGAACGCCAGGACAAAAACAGTGGAGAGGAAAATACTTGAAGCACTCTTTGCCGACGACTGTGCTCTCATGGCGCACACAGAGCCTGATCTCCAGTGCATTGTCAACAAGTTTGCGGAAGCCTCCCGTCTCTTTGGTCTGACCATCAGCCTGGGCAAGACAGAGGTCTTGTTACAACGAGCCCCCGTATCCAATGCCCTTCCTCCCTCTATCACCATCGATGGGACAGAACTGAAGACAGTCGAAGACTTCAAGTACCTTGGTAGTGTTATCTCCTGCGATGGAACAATAGACAAGGAGATCAGTGCTCGCATATGTAAAGCAAGTCAAGCCCTTGGCCGCCTGAAAATGCGTGTATTGAACCAGCACAACATCAGACTAACCACAAAAGTAAAACTGTACAAGGCTATTGTTCTCACCGGTCTCCTGTATGGATGTGAAACATGGACATTGTACAGAAGACATCTGAAACAACTGGAACAGTTCCACATACGCAGTCTGAGGTCACTTCTTTGCATCTGCTGGAAAGATCGCAAAACGAACCTCGAGGTCCTGGACAGAGCCGAGACAACCAGCATCGAAGGCATGATTTTAAAATCTCAGCTTCGATGGATAGGGCATGTCATCCGCATGGATGACAGCAGATTGCCAAAACAGCTCCTCTATGGTGAGCTTTGCTCAGGCAAACGCAAGCAAGGCAGACCACGCAAAAGGTTCAAAGACTGTGTAAAGTCCAACATGACACTTGCTAGGATTGCCCCAAAAGAGCTAGAGCACCGTGCACAAGACAGAACTGGTTGGGGTACACTCTCAAGGCAGGCACAATGCACCTTTGAGGTGAGACGGCGCGCACACATCACTGCGGCCCGGGAAAGGAGGAAGATTGTTGCATCTGCACCTGCTGAACTAGGACAGTTCCCATGCCCCTACTGTGAACGGCTGTGCCGTTCAAGGATTGGACTCTACAGCCACTTACGAGTCCACAATAGATGAGCTGTGCAAAGTATCGTCATCATCGTTATCGATGGACTACCAAGAGAGACCTGCGAATTAAGCGGTTGCGTGACATTCATGTTAATACTAGGCATGATGGCATTATAAAACCAAAATTTGCCCTCCAGGTGGGCATTCCATCACGTGAAAACTATGAATTAACCATCCAGTGAATACATTTTAGTTTGCATCCATTCACATTGAAAAATTGCTAGCAAAACTTTTACAAAACCTCAAATCAACACATAAGATTAAAAGCCTAAAGCCTAAACTTACAGCTAAAGTCTAATCAACCTAACCTTACCTCTATCGTTAGATAACGTTAGCCTAAAAGTTGAGATGCTAACGGACTTTTCCTGAAGACACTAAACCATTTCTATAAAGTAAATATTCAACGGAAGCGTGTCATTAACATGAAAGAATGTGTCAGAAACATTTTTACGTACTATTTGTGTAATGTTGGTGACTAAACTCACAAAATTTACCTGAAATTAGCGAAGACAACAGTGCTTGGGGCGTAGATCTACCGGCTCCAGGTCTGCAGCCTCTTATGGCGCTTTTCCATTACCAGTACCAGCTCGACTCGACTCGACTCGACTCGACTCGACTCGACTCGGCTCGGCTCGCTTTTCGCTCCGTTTTCCATTGCAGATAGACAATAGTACCTGGTCGTCATAGCGACGCCGCAGGAAACTGCCGTGACTTAATCTTTTACGGGAGACGCGCGAGACACACCCGCTACCCACACACACAGGACAATGGAGGAAATCGAGTGTATGCTGTTTTTGGATGTTTTTGTTTTTGTTTTTGCTGTTTTTTATTCAGGATACTCCGTCTGGCGCGTGCAATGATGACGCAGTGAATAGTGACGATTCTCTGTGACCAATCAGCAGTCTGCCGTGTTTTCACGTCACATTTTAGTATCGCCTCAGCTCGCCTGGAACCTCGCCGGAGGTGGTACGAAAAAAAGTACCTGGAAGCAGGTACAGGTACAACTTTTACACAGTGGAAAACCAAACAGAGCCGAGTCGAGTCGAGTCGAGGCGAGCCGAGGCGAGCTGGTACTGTGTAGTGGAAAAGCGCCATTAGAGTTGCTGCTGGTCGTCAGTTGAGCTCCCCGCCCGTTTCCATGGTAACTCAGTTCAAATCTGGTTCAAATGTAACTCGAGTGTGCGCGCCAATTAAAAGACGTAACGTTAGAAGTCACGCAGAATTTACATAAAAGAAGAATTGATGGAGGGAATTATTTGATAATCAGATAAAATATCCTGAAATGTGAGGTTAACATTATTAAGTGTATAGGCTAGTGGCCATCGCCAAACTGTAAACGGAATGAGTATATGAAGCATGAGTGTATGTTTACAAAATCATATAATAGGTTATAATATAATAGGCTATAATATAATGTAATATGTAATAGCCTATAATATTATATAGCTTTATAAATGGTTAACGTGGTGTAGAAATAAAATTGCAAAAACATTTATTAAAAACTAAACATGATATAGGCTAAGGCATGAATATATTTTGTGAAATATACACAATATGTACAAATATTTACAGATGTAACATGAGGAACAATTTAAAAGATTTATGTTCAATGTATTTTTGAAATAATATATTTTCAAAATGTATTTCAATATATTTAACAGTGCTTCACATATGTGAATAGCATATCTATATCTATCTATCTATAAATTATAGGAAGGTCTGTCTGTCTGTCTGTCTGTCTGTCTGTCTGTCTGTCTGTTAACAACATTTTCAAACTTGACAGGTTTTTTGCTATGGGCACAAGTAAGTGCAGTGTAAAGTTTGACGTTGTTTGGATTAGAAATGCAAAAGATATGGTTAAATATATCGGTAAAAGAAGGTAATTGTTTAAACATTCTGGCATAAACGCTCTGTCAGCTACACTGTTTACTTCTGAATATTGTATTTTATTCACAGCTTTTCTCGGAGTTCACTGTGTAGCCTGCTCCCTGAATCGTGTAGTTAAATTTTCCTTGGTGCTTTCTTCCATGCATAAATAAAAATGTCACTGAACTTTTGCTGTGTAATTGTAACAATGAGCACTCAAACACACCAAAACAAAAATTATTAAAAACACACACAAAAACTGATTTTGCACGGGCAGTTTGCCATCATTTGTAGAAACCTATTCACACTGTTTGCTCAAGCGTAGCGTTTTCTCTGAGTTCACTGTGTAGCCTGCTCCCTGAATCGTCACACTTACTCATTTGTGCATGTTAACCGAATCTGTAAGTCAGCTATGCTGTTTGCTTCTGAATATTATATTTCATTCTGGTGCTTAACATTATCACTACTGTGTAATAGTAGCATGCTATTAACCAACAAAACATATCCTATTCAATGCGTTCACAATGGGCATCATTTGTAGAAGCCTATTCACAAACTGTTTTTACTCAAGCGTAGCATTTTCTCTGAGTTCACTGTCTGCTCCCTGCATTGTCTAGTTCAATTTTCCACATTTATTTTATGCCATTATTTCAGGATCAGTATTTGCTTTCTACTATACACAAATAAAAATGTCACTGAACTTTTGCTGTGTAATTGTAACAATGAGCACTCAAACACACCAAAACAACAATTACTAAAAACACAAAAAAAAATTATTTTGCACAGGCATTTTACACTAGTTAATATTAATTTATTAATAGGCTATATAGTGCTGGTTTATTGGGGTGGTGTTATAAACTACTGTGGTGTTTAAAATGATTATATGGATATATATATAGTCATATTATACAAATCTAGTGATTGTAAACTGTTAAGAAGCAAACAACATGTTCCCAGAACGTTTTATGATAGCCTAAATATAACATTCAGAAAGTACTAATAACATTATAAGGACATTCTGAGAATGTTGTTCTAAAAACGTTTTCTATCAACGTTATGAGAACTTTCATCAATCACAAAATAACGTCATAAAGACATTCCAAGAATGTTGTTCTAAAAACATTTTCTATCAACGTTATGAGAACTTTCATCAATCACAAATAACGCCATAAAGACGTTCCAAGAACCTTGTTCTAAGAACGTTTTCTATCAACGTTATGAGAACTTTCATCAATCACAAAATAACGTCAAAAAGACGTTCCAAGAACGTTGTTCTAAGAACGTTTTCTATCAACGTTATGAAAACTTTCATCAATCACAAAATAATGTCAAAAAGACGTTCCAAGAATGTTGTTCTAAAAACGTTTTCTATCAACGTTATGAGAACTTTCATCAATCAGAAATAACGTCATAAAGACGTTCCAAGAACCTTGTTCTAAGAACGTTTTCTATCAACGTTATGAGAACTTTCATCAATCACAAAATTACGTCAAAAAGACGTTCCAAGAACGTTGTTCTAAGAACGTTTTCTATCAACGTTATGAGAACTTTCATCAATCACAAAATAACGTCAAAAAGACGTTCCAAGAACGGTGTTCTAAGAACGTTTTCTATCAACGTTATGAGAACTTTCATCAATCACAAAATAATGTCAAAAAGACGTTCCAAGAATGTTGTTCTAAAAACGTTTTCTATCAACGTTATGAGAACTTTCATCAATCAGAAATAACGTCATAAAGACGTTCCAAGAACCTTGTTCTAAGAACGTTTTCTATCAACGTTATGAGAACTTTCATCAATCACAAAATTACGTCAAAAAGACGTTCCAAGAACGTTGTTCTAAGAACGTTTTCTATCAACGTTATGAGAACTTTCATCAATCACAAAATAACGTCAAAAAGACGTTCCAAGAACGTTGTTCTAAGAACGTTTTCTATCAACGTTATGAGAACTTTCATCAATCACAAAATAACGTCAAAAAGACGTTCCAAGAACGGTGTTCTAAGAACGTTTTCTATCAACGTTATGAGAACTTTCATCAATCAGAAATAACGTCATAAAGACGTTCCAAGAACCTTGTTCTAAGAACGTTTTCTATCAACGTTATGAGAACTTTCATCAATCACAAAATTACGTCAAAAAGACGTTCCAAGAACGTTGTTCTAAGAACGTTTTCTATCAACGTTATGAGAACTTTCATCAATCACAAAATAACGTCAAAAAGACGTTCCAAGAACGGTGTTCTAAGAACGTTTTCTATCAACGTTATGAGAACTTTCATCAATCAGAAATAACGTCCTAAAGACGTTCCAAGAACCTTTTTCTAAGAACGTTTTCTATCAACGTTATGAGAATGTTCATCCATCACAAATAACGTCAAAAAGACATTCCAAGAACCTTGTTCTAAGAACGTTTTCTATCAACGTTATGATAACTTTCATCAATCACAAATAACGTCATAAAGACGTTCCAAGAACGTTGTTCTAAGAACGTTTTCTATCAACGTTATGAGAACGTTCATCAATCAGAAATAATGTCAAAAAGACGTTCCAAGAACCTTGTTCTAAGAACGTTTTCTATCAACGTTATGAGAACGTTCATCAATCACAAATAAAGTCATAAAGACGTTCCAAGAACCTTGTTCTAAGAACGTTTTCTATCAACGTTATGAGAACTTTCATCAATCACAAATAACGTCATAAAGACGTTCCAAGAACCTTGTTCTAAGAACGTTTTCTATCAACGTTATGAGAACTTTCATCAATCACAAAATAACGTCAAAAAGGCGTCCCAAGAACATTGTTCTAAGAACGTTTTCTATCAACGTTATGAGAATATTCATCAATCAGAAATAACGTCATAAAGACGTTCCAAGAACCTTGTTCTAAGAATGTTTTCTATCAACGTTATGAGAATGTTCATCCATGTAATAAGGATCCACTGGAGGCAAGTTGATAGATGAGAACCCATGTGCAGTTTATTGTAACTAAAATAAAACATGAAACAAAAACCGTGGCATGAACATGAAACTTGTACTACAGCAGAATTACATGAAACAATACTTGACAAAGACACATGGCAAACATGAGGGCTTAAATACACAGACTAATGACAAAACAAGGGACACCTGTGAACAATGATCAGACAATTAACCAATGACAAGACATGGCAGGATCACATGACAAACAGGGAATCACATGACAAGACATAGAAACAAGACAAGAACAAAACCAGACCAAAACCGTGACAGAATCCCCCCCCTCTAAGGGCGTCTCCCGATGCCCAGCAAAACATAAGAGTCCAGGTGGGTGGTGGAGCGGAGGCGGTCTTGGGGGAGGGATGGTGGGCCAGGCCCGTGCAGGGGGACAGGACATGGGACGTGGCATGGACGGACCTGGGCCGTGGCATGGCGTGGACGGGCCTGGGTCGTGGCATGGCGTGGGCGGACCTGGGCCGTGGCAAGGCGTGGGCGGACCTGGGTCGTGGCAAGGCGTGGGCGGACCTGGGTCGTGGCAAGGCGTGGGCGGACCTGGGTCGTGGCAAGGCGTGGGCGGACCTGGGTCGTGGCAAGGCGTGGGCGGACCTGGCAGTGCAGGAAGCCAGGGCGGATCCGGCAGTGCAGGAAGCCAGGGAGGATCCGGCAGTGCAGGAAGCCAGGGAGGATCCGGCTGTGCTGGAGGCCAGGGAGGACCAGACAGTTCAGGTGGCCAGGGCGGACCAGACAGCTCAGGTGGCCAGGGCGGACCAGACAGCTCAGGGGACCATGGCGGCGCGGCCTCCATGGTCCTTTCAAGGACCCTACTGCCCCCCCCCCAAAATTTTCTTGGGGATCGCTATGGGGTTATGGGCTGGAACAGACAACGGCTCAAGAACAGAAATGACGTGAAAAGTCTCAGCAGTCGTGATGTGAACAGGCTCTGGCTCGGCAGACGTGACGTGAACAGGCTCTGGCTCGGCAGACGTGACGTGAAGCTCAGTCTCTGGATCGGCAGACGTGACGTGAAGCTCAGTCTCTGGATCGGCAGACGTGACGTGAAGCTCAGTCTCTGGATCGGCAGACGTGACGTGAAGCTCAGTCTCTGGATCGGCAGACGTGACGTGAAGCTCAGTCTCTGGATCGGCAGACGTGACGTGAACTTCAAATGTGTGCACCGACCACACACACCATATGGCTGTGGCCATAATAGTTAGTGTAGCCATAACTGAGGGCTCAGGTTCAGGCGTGGCGGCGGCCATCTTGTCAGGAGACACAGGCTCGGTGGCGGCCATCTTGTCAGGAGACACAGGCTCGGCGGCGGCCATCTTGTCAGGAGACACAGGCTCGGCGGCGGCCATCTTGTCAGGAGACACCGGCTCGGCGGCGGCCATCTTGTCAGGAGACACAGGCTCGGCGGCCGACGTGGCGTGAACAGACTCGGACTTGGCAGGCGTGACGTGAAGAGACCCAGACATGGCAGACATGACGTGAAGAGATTCAGGCTTGACAGACATGACGTGAAGAGATTCAGGCTTGGCAGACATGACGTGAAGAGATTCAGGCTTGGCAGACATGACGTGAAGAGATTCAGGCTTGGCAGACATGACATGAAGAGATTCAGGCTTGGCAGACATGACGTGAAGAGATTCAGGCTTGGCAGACATGACATGAAGAAATTCAGGCTTGGCAGACATGACTTGAAGTGGCTCAGGCTTGGCAGGCATGACGTGAAGTGGCTCAGGCTTGGCAGACATGACGTGAAGTGGCTCAGGCTTGGCAGACATGACGTGAAGTGGCTCAGGCTTGGCAGGCACGACGTGAAGTGGCTCAGGCTTGGCAGATACTGTGGGTTTGTGGGGCTTCTCCTCAAAACCCACAGTAAATGAGGAACCACTCAATAATAGGGCATAGTCAATATATTGGGCCAAGGACCAGTGGATTTTTCCCCCAGGAAGCTGGGAGCGAATGGGCTCATTCAAATTCACTCTAAATATGTCCTTGAGGGCCACGTCATTAAAATCCAACTGGTGAGAGAGTTCACAAAATTCAGCCACATACGTTTCAATGGGAACATTTCCCTGGCGTAGGTTCAGGAGGGCAACCGCTGGGTTCATTGTTGTAGGTCAAGTATTCTGTAATAAGGATCCACTGGAGGCAAGTTGATAGATGAGAACCCATGTGCAGTTTATTGTAACTAAAATAAAACATGAAACAAAAACCGTGGCATGAACATGAAACTTGTACTACAGCAGAATTACATGAAACAATACTTGACAAAGACACATGGCAAACATGAGGGCTTAAATACACAGACTAATGACAAAACAAGGGACACCTGTGAACAATGATCAGACAATTAACCAATGACAAGACATGGCAGGATCACATGACAAACAGGGAATCACATGACAAGACATAGAAACAAGACAAGAACAAAACCAGACCAAAACCGTGACAATCCATCACAAATAACGTCAAAAAGACATTCCAAGAACCTTGTTCTAAGAACGTTTTCTATCAACGTTATAATAAATTTCATCAATCACAAATAACGTCATAAAGACGTTCCAAGAACGTTGTTCTAAGAACGTTTTCTATCAACGTTATGAGAACTTTCATCAATCAGAAATAATGTCAAAAAGATGTTCCAAGAACCTTGTTCTAAGAACGTTTTCTATCAACGTTATGAGAACTTTCATCAATCACAAATAACGTCATAAAGACGTTCCAAGAACCTTGTTCTAAGAATGTTTTCTATCAACGTTATGAGAACGTTCATCAATTAGAAATAACATCAAAAAGACGTTCCAAGAACCTTGTTCTAAGAACGTTTTCTATCAACGTTATGAGAACTTTCATCAATCACAAATAACGTCATAAAGACGTTCCAAGAACCTTGTTCTAAGAACGTTTTCTATCAACGTTATGAGGACGTTCATCAATCACAAATAACATCATAAAGACGTTCCAAGAACGTTGTTCTAAGAACGTTTTTTTCTCAACGTTACAAGAACGTTAATAACGTTGTATGAACGTTCGGAAAACATTATTTTAATAACGTTTGGTGCTAACATTTACACAACTTTTAAAGAACGTTAGTGAAAGTTCTGGGAACGTTCCCTGTTAGCTGGGAAGATCAGTATAATTAGATGTTTACCAGTGACTTCAGGAAAAGTCAGGGGTCAAAACAAAAGAGCCAGGAAGTTACATTTTATATAGCCTACTCTTATCAGTGATTGTTCTGATAAGCTAAATCGTCCTCTTCCTGTGGGAGCTGTCACCAATCCTGTTGTTCTAGGAGAACGCGTGAAAGAAAGATGAAACCCAAAAATGACACCTCAATTCTGACACCTTTTGAAGATCAGATTTCTTTTTCTAACATTTAAACTTAGAACACATTATGGGCCTTTCACACAGGACGCGGTATGCGCGGCGCTTGCCGCTGGGTTCAGCGTTGCCCTTCAGATACAACGCGATTTGCGCTGCGCTATGACGTAGGCGGAGTTTTAAAAACTTTTAGCGGGAGCTCTATTACGTCTGTTGTTCCTCCTTTCGGGCAGCAGCAGTTTTAATAACACATTTGAAAACTATACCTCTACTCCACGTAATTTAACAGGTGTAGAGTTCATTCATGGGGGACACATATTAAAAAACTGTTTACACACATTGCCTACCTACAACCTGACTGTTAAAACACAACTATTTTTAATGTAAATCTGTCTGTCTATGAGACGATCGTTCATACCATACGATGTCTTAATATAATTTCATCCATTTTGATTTCCGTGCTTGTTTTGATCCCTCGATTCTATTGGCCGCGCTGGTAATCGTCACAGAGCGCAGCGGCAAAAGTTGAACTATTTTGAACTTTGACCGCGGCGTGTGTGTGAGCACGCCAATGATGCGCACCGCTGCGCTTGCGCTTTGGTCGACGCAGCAACAAAACATCCAAGCCATTGAGATTAATGGGTTTTATAGCGCAGCGCAGCGCATACCGCGTCCTGTGTGAAAGGCCCATTATAGAACACCCTTTGACTTTATGAATACACAAAAATGACAGCTTAATGATTTTTATATTTTGTGCATTTACTTAAAGACCTGCATGTATGCCTACCATTTTGATGCTTGTGTTACCTTACTTCTTTGGCAATATTAAAGGTTTTTATGAAATATTATTTCTATTTTTCAGCACATGTAGTCAGAGTTACAGAAAATAATAATAGTGCAACAAATAAGGAGATTATGTTTTAACATTCGGTTGTTAACATAATTAAGTTAACATTCTTAATTTTGTCCAAAACTATTAAGTTCAATTATCCTAAAATTAATATCAAACAAAAATTAAAACAAACAATCCAATTATTTAATTGATTATTTTATTTAGTGAATGCGTTCAGCAATTTTACAACTTTTACAAATGTTATCTAATAAGAAACCCTTTTACAAAATCTTTACTCCATAAAGACTCTTGATGTTAAGCATTTGCTAGAAGTTATGTTACATCCATTGCATGTCTGAAGTAGTTGTTTTATTATTATTAAATCCACTTTAATTGTTGTTAGCACGTCCTCACCCAAGCACAAGGTCTACACTTCACCACAATGGTAACCTTCAAAAACACTAACATATCAGAAGCTCTTTTAAATCCTTGAAACTGTGATTTGTAATTGAAGCGATCACACTTCAGATCCATCCGTTTTTATTATGTTTCTGTTATTAGTGGTATGTTGAGAAATCAGGGGCACTCTGATTTTCCATCCACCCTAATAACAATCAGAAAGTTTAACATTTTGAAATTGAATAGCTGCCTCTGCTTTAGAATTTGCATTATCGATTTGTGACTGTAGCCATTCATATACAGACCCTTTCCAAAAAATTTGAATATCATGGAAAAGTTTATTTATTTCCATAATTCCATTCAAAACGTTAAACTTCCATAGATTATAGATTCAGGGCCCACAACTTAAACGATTTCAAGTATTTAGTTGTTTATTTGTACATAATTTGGGCTTCCAGCTCATAAAACCCACGAAAACAGGATTTTAAAAAATTTGAATATTACATGAAATCACACAGTAATTACACAGTAATACCATGGTCATTGAACCAGGTTTTGGTTCTTTTGGCAGTGTGGGCAGGTGCAAATCCTGCAGGAAAATGAAGTCAGCATCTCCATAAAGCTTGTCTGCTGAAGGAAGCCTGAAGTGCTCTGAAAATGTCCTGGTAGACGGCTGCGTTGATGTCACGTTTCTGTTCTGTCTGAGTGTTTTTGTCACTGGTCACATGTTTTCCTTTGTTCTGTTTTCCCGCCACTCCTTGGTTTCCATGGTTACCCTCATTAGTTAATTTTTATCACCTGGTTTCTCGTTAGTCTTGTCAGCTGTGTCTTGTTTCCCTGATCTGTTCTCCCTTGTATTTAAACCCTGAGTTTTGCCTTGTTCAGTGTCGGTCAATGTTTAATGTTAGGTTCCTGTTCTGAGCACACGCTCCCTGTTTTTGTGTATCTGTTATATTTGAGAATTGAAACCTTGGAATACTTCATCTTCGAGTTCGCCTCCTACTTCATCCACCCCAAGAACCTGACAGATTGACCGACCAGGTTATGGATGAGCACCTCAAATTCATCCTCGTGGCTCAGGAGAACCACGACATCCTGAGCTTCGCCAAGAAGTTTTTTCAGCTCGCCCTCACAAGCTCGTTGGAGGACGAAACCCTCAGCACACTATTTCTGATCGGGGCCACTTTCCATCGTCCCCTCAACCTCCCAGACACCACTGGACTATCCTGGAAAGAGACTGTAATCCGGTGTCTGGAGAGTGTTGCGCCCCGGTCAGGAATGTCACTCAACCCAGCACTTCACGCCAGTCCAGCCGAGCCTGCACTTCACGCCAGTCCAGCCGAGCCTGCACTTCACGCCAGTCCAGTCGAGCCTGCACTTCACGCCAGTCCGGTGGTCCCGAGTCCGGTGGTCCCGAGTCCGGTGGTCCCGAGTCCGGTGGTCCCGAGTCCGGTGGTCCCGATCGCCTGCCCGCCAGAGACTGAGCACGCCGCACTTGAGTCTGCTCTGGAAGACACAATGCTCATAGTGGGGTCCATGGCTGTTTTGTGTGTGTGGGCAGCACACACATCGACTACGGCCCATGAGTCCAGCCCAGAGCCTTCTTCGCCGCTGGTCCCGTCCAGCTCAGAGCCCTCTTCGCCGCTGGTCCCGTCCAGCTCAGAGCCCTCTTCGCCGCTGGTTCCGTCCAGCTCAGAGCCCTCTTCGCCGCTGGTCCCGTCCAGCTCAGAGCCCTCTTCGCCGCTGGTCCCGTCCAGCTCAGAGCCCTCTGCGCCGCTGGTTCCGTCCAGCTCAGAGCCCTCTTCGCCGCTGGTTCCGTCCAGCTCAGAGCCCTCTTCGCCGCTGGTTCCGTCCAGCTCAGAGCCCTCTTCGCCGCTGGTTCCGCCCAGCTCAGAGCCCTCTTCGCCGCTGGTTCCGCCCAGCTCAGAGCCCTCTTCGCCGCTGGTTCCGCCCAGCTCAGAGCCCTCTTCGCCGCTGGTTCCGCCCAGCTCAGAGCCCTCTTCGCCGCTGGTTCCGCCCAGCTCAGAGCCCTCTTCGCCGCTGGTTCCGCCCAGCTCAGAGCCCTCTTCGCCGCTGGTTCCGTCCAGCTCAGAGCCCTCTTCGCCGCTGGTCCCGTCCAGCTCAGAGCCCTCTTCGCCGCTGGTCCCGTCCAGCTCAGAGCCCTCTTCGCCGCTGGTTCCGTCCAGCTCAGAGCCCTCTTCGCCGCTGGTCCTGCCCAGCACAAAGCCCTCGCCGCTGGTCCTGCCCAGCACAAAGCCCTCATCGCTGGATCTGCCCAGCACAAAGCCCTCACCGCTGGTCCTGCCCAGCACAAAGCCCTCACCGCTGGATCTGCCCAGCACAAAGCCCTCACCGCTGGTTCTGCCCAGCACAAGGCCCTCACCGCTGGTTCTGCCCAGCACCGAGCCCTCATCGCTGGATCTGCCCAGCACCGAGCCCTCATCGCTGCCCAGCACCGAGCCCTCATCGCTGCCCAGCACCGAGCCCTCATCGCTGCCCAGCACCGAACCCTCTTCACGGTCCCCATCAGCCCGGTCAGAGACTGTTTTTAATCATCCCTCTCTGGTACCCGGGACTTTCCCCAAGTATTTTTTGGGGGGGGGCCAAAGGGCTCCGTCCTGGCCACTCGAGGGGCCACGGTCACCCGAAGAGTCTTCTCCGCCGTGGCCACCTGAAGGGTCCTCACCGCCGTGGCCACCCGAAGGGTCTTCTCCGCCATGGTCACCCGAAGGGTCTTCTCCGCCGTGGCCACCCGAAGGGTCTTCTCCGCCATGGCCACCTGAAGGGTCCGCACCGCCATGGCCACCCGAAGGGTCCGCACCGCCATGGCCACCCGAAGGGTCCGCACCGCCATGGCCGCCCGAGGGGTCGTCTCCGCCATGGCCGCCCGAGGGGTCGTCTCCACCGTGGCCACACCCACAGCCTGCTCCGCCCTGGAGGCTTCCTGCCTTGTCTCCATTGCCTTGTCTTCCCCGTCAGCCTCCAGGGCGCCCACCCTCCCACCCCTTTGGTGTTTCTACGGCGCGAGGACGCGCCTACCGGGAGGGGGGAGTTATGTCACGTTTCTGTTCTGTCTGAGTGTTTTTGTCACTGGTCACATGTTTTCCTTTGTTCTGTTTTCCCGCCACTCCTTGGTTTCCATGGTTACCCTCATTAGTTAATTTGTATCACCTGGTTTCTCGTTAGTCTTGTCAGCTGTGTCTTGTTTCCCTGATCTGTTCTCCCTTGTATTTAAACCCTGAGTTTTGCCTTGTTCAGTGTCGGTCAATGTTTAATGTTAGGTTCCTGTTCTGAGCACACGCTCCCTGTTTTTGTGTATCTGTTATATTTGAGAATTAAAACCTTGGAATACTTCATCTTCGAGTTTGCCTCCTACTTCATCCACCCCAAGAACCTGACAGTTGAGTGGACAGCACAGTGGACCAACACCAGCCGATGACATGGCTCCCCAAACCAACACAGACTGTGGAAACTTCACACTGGACTTCAAGCATCTTGGATTGTGTGCCTCTCCATTCTTCCTCCAGACTCTGGGACCTTGGTTTCCAAATGAGATGCAAAATTTGCTCTCATCAGAAAAGAGGACTTTGGTCCACTGTGCTTTATTAAATCCAGAGTCAACGCAGCCGTCTACCAGGACATTTTCAGAGCACTTCATGCTTCCTTCATTTTCCAGCAGGATTTGCACCTGCCCACACTGCCAAAAGAACCAAAACCTGGTTCAATGACAATGGTATTACTGTGTAATTACTGTGTGATTTCATGTAATATTCTAATTTTTTGAAATCCTGTTTTCATGGGTTTTATGAGCTGGAAGCCCAAATTATGTACAAATAAACAACTAAATACTTGAAATCGTTTAAGTTGTGGGCCCTGAATCTATAATCTATGGAAGTTTAACGTTTTGAATGGAATTTTGGAAATAAATAAACTTTAACATGATATTCAAATTTTTTGGAAAGGGTCTGTATATTACACTGTTTTTCCATGAGTTGGCAGACTGTTGTGAATAGCGTATGCTGTGTCATGGGATCAACTTTACCATCCTATGTGTGTGAAGTTATCTGGAGATGTTAGTGTGAAGATGGACAATAGATCTTTAGTGAAGTGACACTTTTAGACTCTGTCATCTTTATCTTCTTATGATGTCTAGTGTTCAGCCTGGATAGATTTGATCTATTCCAGGTGATGATGCTGTAAGGGTGTAGTGATGGAGGTGTGTGTTCAGTGTTCATGTCTAGGAGATGGGTGGAATATAATCTATAACAATTGTGTTGCAATTTAGTTCCAGTTCTATACTGGGAGGCCATACTTATGCAGTGGTGTGCTACTGTGAGGTGTGAACAGCCTCTTGAAGTGTCTTTTTCACCCATCTCCCGAGTCTCAGGTTATGTTCTAACAATTCCGCTGTCCTGGCTTTGATCCAGGTGGGGTCCAGCCCATCCTGGCATCCATCCTCCAAGGAATTGCAGTAGTAAACCTGAGACAGAAACAAATGCAGAGAGAACCACAGTTAATTCTTGTCCAGTCTTCTACTAAGCTACCTGCTATAGCTCAATAAACTCCCCAC
Source organism: Leuciscus idus (assembly GCA_021554675.1). Lineage (NCBI taxonomy): Eukaryota > Metazoa > Chordata > Actinopteri > Cypriniformes > Leuciscidae > Leuciscus > Leuciscus idus. The sequence continues at coordinate 25,797,320 of CM038631.1, forward strand.
TGGAAGGGCCCTCATCGCTGCCCAGCACCGAGCCCTCATCGCTGCCCAGCACCGAGCCCTCATCGCTGCCCAGCACCGAACCCTCTTCACGGTCCCCATCAGCCCGGTCAGAGACTGTTTTTAATCATCCCTCTCTGGTACCCGGGACTTTCCCCAAGTATTTTTTGGGGGGGGGCCAAAGGGCTCCGTCCTGGCCACTCGAGGGGCCACGGTCACCCGAAGGGTCTTCTCCGCCGTGGCCACCTGAAGGGTCCTCACCGCCGTGGCCACCCGAAGGGTCTTCTCCGCCATGGTCACCCGAAGGGTCTTCTCCGCCGTGGCCACCCGAAGGGTCTTCTCCGCCATGGCCACCTGAAGGGTCCGCACCGCCATGGCCACCCGAAGGGTCCGCACCGCCATGGCCACCCGAAGGGTCCGCACCGCCATGGCCGCCCGAGGGGTCGTCTCCGCCATGGCCGCCCGAGGGGTCGTCTCCACCGTGGCCACACCCACAGCCTGCTCCGCCCTGGAGGCTTCCTGCCTTGTCTCCATTGCCTTGTCTTCCCCGTCAGCCTCCAGGGCGCCCACCCTCCCACCCCTTTGGTGTTTCTACGGCGCGAGGACGTGCCTACCGGGAGGGGGGAGTTATGTCACGTTTCTGTTCTGTCTGAGTGTTTTTGTCACTGGTCACATGTTTTCCTTTGTTCTGTTTTCCCGCCACTCCTTGGTTTCCATGGTTACCCTCATTAGTTAATTTGTATCACCTGGTTTCTCGTTAGTCTTGTCAGCTGTGTCTTGTTTCCCTGATCTGTTCTCCCTTGTATTTAAACCCTGAGTTTTGCCTTGTTCAGTGTCGGTCAATGTTTAATGTTAGGTTCCTGTTCTGAGCACACGCTCCCTGTTTTTGTGTATCTGTTATATTTGAGAATTAAAACCTTGGAATACTTCATCTTCGAGTTTGCCTCCTACTTCATCCACCCCAAGAACCTGACAGTTGAGTGGACAGCACAGTGGACCAACACCAGCCGATGACATGGCTCCCCAAACCAACACAGACTGTGGAAACTTCACACTGGACTTCAAGCATCTTGGATTGTGTGCCTCTCCATTCTTCCTCCAGACTCTGGGACCTTGGTTTCCAAATGAGATGCAAAATTTGCTCTCATCAGAAAAGAGGACTTTGGTCCACTGTGCTTTATTAAATCCAGAGTCAACGCAGCCGTCTACCAGGACATTTTCAGAGCACTTCATGCTTCCTTCATTTTCCAGCAGGATTTGCACCTGCCCACACTGCCAAAAGAACCAAAACCTGGTTCAATGACAATGGTATTACTGTGTAATTACTGTGTGATTTCATGTAATATTCTAATTTTTTGAAATCCTGTTTTCATGGGTTTTATGAGCTGGAAGCCCAAATTATGTACAAATAAACAACTAAATACTTGAAATCGTTTAAGTTGTGGGCCCTGAATCTATAATCTATGGAAGTTTAACGTTTTGAATGGAATTTTGGAAATAAATAAACTTTAACATGATATTCAAATTTTTTGGAAAGGGTCTGTATATTACACTGTTTTTCCATGAGTTGGCAGACTGTTGTGAATAGCGTATGCTGTGTCATGGGATCAACTTTACCATCCTATGTGTGTGAAGTTATCTGGAGATGTTAGTGTGAAGATGGACAATAGATCTTTAGTGAAGTGACACTTTTAGACTCTGTCATCTTTATCTTCTTATGATGTCTAGTGTTCAGCCTGGATAGATTTGATCTATTCCAGGTGATGATGCTGTAAGGGTGTAGTGATGGAGGTGTGTGTTCAGTGTTCATGTCTAGGAGATGGGTGGAATATAATCTATAACAATTGTGTTGCAATTTAGTTCCAGTTCTATACTGGGAGGCCATACTTATGCAGTGGTGTGCTACTGTGAGGTGTGAACAGCCTCTTGAAGTGTCTTTTTCACCCATCTCCCGAGTCTCAGGTTATGTTCTAACAATTCCGCTGTCCTGGCTTTGATCCAGGTGGGGTCCAGCCCATCCTGGCATCCATCCTCCAAGGAATTGCAGTAGTAAACCTGAGACAGAAACAAATGCAGAGAGAACCACAGTTAATTCTTGTCCAGTCTTCTACTAAGCTACCTGCTATAGCTCAATAAACTCCCCACTGGAAGGGCCCTCATCGCTGCCCAGCACCGAGCCCTCATCGCTGCCCAGCACCGAGCCCTCATCGCTGCCCAGCACCGAACCCTCTTCACGGTCCCCATCAGCCCGGTCAGAGACTGTTTTTAATCATCCCTCTCTGGTACCCGGGACTTTCCCCAAGTATTTTTTGGGGGGGGGCCAAAGGGCTCCGTCCTGGCCACTCGAGGGGCCACGGTCACCCGAAGGGTCTTCTCCGCCGTGGCCACCTGAAGGGTCCTCACCGCCGTGGCCACCCGAAGGGTCTTCTCCGCCATGGCCACCCGAAGGGTCTTCTCCGCCGTGGCCACCCGAAGGGTCTTCTCCGCCATGGCCACCTGAAGGGTCCGCACCGCCATGGCCACCCGAAGGGTCCGCACCGCCATGGCCACCCGAAGGGTCCGCACCGCCATGGCCGCCCGAGGGGTCGTCTCCGCCATGGCCGCCCGAGGGGTCGTCTCCACCGTGGCCACACCCACAGCCTGCTCCGCCCTGGAGGCTTCCTGCCTTGTCTCCATTGCCTTGTCTTCCCCGTCAGCCTCCAGGGCGCCCACCCTCCCACCCCTTTGGTGTTTCTACGGCGCGAGGACGCGCCTACCGGGAGGGGGGAGTTATGTCACGTTTCTGTTCTGTCTGAGTGTTTTTGTCACTGGTCACATGTTTTCCTTTGTTCTGTTTTCCCGCCACTCCTTGGTTTCCATGGTTACCCTCATTAGTTAATTTGTATCACCTGGTTTCTCGTTAGTCTTGTCAGCTGTGTCTTGTTTCCCTGATCTGTTCTCCCTTGTATTTAAACCCTGAGTTTTGCCTTGTTCAGTGTCGGTCAATGTTTAATGTTAGGTTCCTGTTCTGAGCACACGCTCCCTGTTTTTGTGTATCTGTTATATTTGAGAATTAAAACCTTGGAATACTTCATCTTCGAGTTTGCCTCCTACTTCATCCACCCCAAGAACCTGACAGTTGAGTGGACAGCACAGTGGACCAACACCAGCCGATGACATGGCTCCCCAAACCAACACAGACTGTGGAAACTTCACACTGGACTTCAAGCATCTTGGATTGTGTGCCTCTCCATTCTTCCTCCAGACTCTGGGACCTTGGTTTCCAAATGAGATGCAAAATTTGCTCTCATCAGAAAAGAGGACTTTGGTCCACTGTGCTTTATTAAATCCAGAGTCAACGCAGCCGTCTACCAGGACATTTTCAGAGCACTTCATGCTTCCTTCATTTTCCAGCAGGATTTGCACCTGCCCACACTGCCAAAAGAACCAAAACCTGGTTCAATGACCATGGTATTACTGTGTAATTACTGTGTGATTTCATGTAATATTCTAATTTTTTGAAATCCTGTTTTCATGGGTTTTATGAGCTGGAAGCCCAAATTATGTACAAATAAACAACTAAATACTTGAAATCGTTTAAGTTGTGGGCCCTGAATCTATAATCTATGGAAGTTTAACGTTTTGAATGGAATTTTGGAAATAAATAAACTTTGACATGATATTCAAATTTTTTGGAAAGGGTCTGTATATTACACTGTTTTTCCATGAGTTGGCAGACTGTTGTGAATAGCGTATGCTGTGTCATGGGATCAACTTTACCATCCTATGTGTGTGAAGTTATCTGGAGATGTTAGTGTGAAGATGGACAATAGATCTTTAGTGAAGTGACACTTTTAGACTCTGTCATCTTTATCTTCTTATGATGTCTAGTGTTCAGCCTGGATAGATTTGATCTATTCCAGGTGATGATGCTGTAAGGGTGTAGTGATGGAGGTGTGTGTTCAGTGTTCATGTCTAGGAGATGGGTGGAATATAATCTATAACAATTGTGTTGCAATTTAGTTCCAGTTCTATACTGGGAGGCCATACTTATGCAGTGGTGTGCTACTGTGAGGTGTGAACAGCCTCTTGAAGTGTCTTTTTCACCCATCTCCCGAGTCTCAGGTTATGTTCTAACAATTCCGCTGTCCTGGCTTTGATCCAGGTGGGGTCCAGCCCATCCTGGCATCCATCCTCCAAGGAATTGCAGTAGTAAACCTGAGACAGAAACAAATGCAGAGAGAACCACAGTTAATTCTTGTCCAGTCTTCTACTAAGCTACCTGCTATAGCTCAATAAACTCCCCACTGGAAGGGTTTCAGGACAAGTACGGCGGATACAACTCGAGTCACTTTATGAGCTTTTATTGCGCACACAAACACAATAATCATCCACAAACAAGGTAGCCTGGATGCTACCGCTACACTAGCCTGTCAGCTGGATATTAGTGATATTACATAGCATGTTAGTTTGCTAGTTAGGTTAGGTTGTAAACCTGCAATGAAAACACAAACACCAGAATTAACTAATGAAATTACACAATCATGTGATATTAATTCTTGATCTGAATTACTAACCATGCTCGTTTATAGTCACTCACCGGCAAGGCGTACCATTCCTGACCATCAACTGAATGAAACTGAGACCTAGAGGCGAGACGCCTGCGCACTGTGACTAATTAAGCATACACAGACACACAGTCTGGAGACCAGTTATAATAATAAAATAAACCTGTAACTTAGTAAGATTATAACATATATGAAATATAACATAAATATGCCTGTATTTGGAATAAGGCGGTAAATGTACACACTTATTTTCTCAAATACTCCAGAACATAATAATAACATCCATCACTTGTAATATACATATATATGTAAAACAATTGTTACACCTGCTGGAAAGTTCTACACCTCCCACTTGGTCTACTGAACAGTTAAACTTCTAGATATGAAATTCTCCCCATGACCATGCAAATAGGATCGGGCATTTATATAGCGCTTTCACATGTACTACTGTACACCCAAAGCGCTTTTACAATCATATCAGGGGATCTCTCCTCAACCACAAATAACATTGCATACTTGGATATGAACGTATTATGTCACAACATGAATAACTATATCTTCAAGGTAGCTTTAATGTCCATAAACAACACACATTTTCCTTGATGACATTGCGACCTCCTTCACTGAAACACACCACCAGTGTCACGATGTGGGTTTTGTGTCCTATCAGGTTCTATGGTTCCCTGTCTTGTCTATTCGTTATCCCAGGTGTTGCTGATTTACCACGCCCCCTTGTTATCTTGTCTAGCTCGTTTGTCCCTGATTATTTAAACCCTGTGTTTCAGCCTTGTCTTTGTGAGTTCTTGTATGTCTTACAGTTCGCTGTAGCATGTTAACGTGGATGTTCGTGACTGTTCTTGTATCCTGTTCCTGAGTCCTGTATCCAGTCTAATTCGTATAGTTTGTGGTCTGTTAATAAAGTGTGTGCTGCATTTGGATCCTGCCTCATCTCTTCCTCAACTGCACCACGTTACAGAAGAACTCACCACATTGTGATCCAGCAGCCATGCCTTTCTGGAGTCCAGACGTCCAGATTCTCCGTCTCCGTGAAGAGAATCGCACCATAGAAGAGTACGTTGCGGACTTCGTTGAACTGGCACATCTCGCACAAATGAGCACAGAGTGCTTGATGATCTTCTTCCGCGGGGGATTATCGGAACCACTCCGATCTCTGATCCCCGACCCTGATCCTCACGGTACTTTGGAGCAGTATATTGACATTGCCCTGCAACTGAGTGGTTCAGCTTTTACTGTGGGTAAGGTGGACGAGGAGCCCCGCGACTCCACAGTATTCGCCAAACCAGGGTCTAGTCATGTCACGCTTGACGAGCTGGAGAATCTTCACATCACGCCTACCATCAAAGCTGCCATCGGATCGGTCTATTGCTGTTCAGGACTGGTCTCCAGTATGGCTGATCCTTCACTGATCTCAACGCGGAAGTCCATAAAGGTCGCCGTTCCAGGGTTCCTTTCTGCCAAGACTGCCAGTCCAGAGCCTGCATCGTCATCCCCGTCCAGTCCCGAGCCTGCACTTCACGCCAGTCCAGCCGAGCCTGAGACTGAGAGCGTCATACCCGCCGAGCCTGAGACTGAGAGCGTCATGCCCGCCGAGCCTGAGACTGAGAGCGTCATGCCCGCCGAGCCTGAGACTGAGAGCGTCATGCCTGCCGAGCCTGAGACTGAGAGCGCCATGCCCGCCGAGCCTGAGACTGAGAGCGTCATGCCCCTCGAGCCAGAGCCAAAGCCCTCTTCACCGCTGGTCCTGCCCAGCTCAAAGCCCTCTTCGCCGCTGGTCCCGTCCAGCCCAGAGCTTCCTTCGCCGCTGGTCCCGTCCAGCCCAGAGCTTCCTTCCCCGCTGGTCCCGTCCAGCCCAGAGCTTCCTTTGCAGCTGGTCCCGACCGACCCAGTACCTTCAGAGCTTCACGTCTGCCTTGACGAACCTGAGCTTCACGTCAGCCTAGACGAACCAGAGCTTCACGTCTATATAGACAAGCCAGAGCTTCACGTCTGCCTCGACGAGCCAGAGCTTAACGTCAGCCATGACGAACTTGAGCTTCACGTCTGCCTCAACGAACCTGCACCTCATGCCAGTTCTGACGAGCCTACTCCTCACACCAGCCCTGTCGAGCCGGCACTTCTGGTCCCGCCCGCTGCACAGGAGACTGTTCGTCGCTCGTCCATCGAACATGCAGTTCCTGAGCCATTGTCAGTTCCTGAGCCCATGTTAGTTCCTGTACCGGTTCCTGTTCCAGCCTATGTCCCCGTAGGTTCCCCCAAGTATTTTTGGGGGGGGGGGCAGTAGGTCCCACAAAAGGACCATGAAGGTTGTGCCGCCGTGGCCGCCCGAAGGGTCTTCTCCGCCGTGGCCGCCCGAGGGGGCCTCTCCGCCGTGGCCGCCCGAGGGGTCCTCTCCGCCGTGGCCGGCCGAGGGGGCTTTAGCGCCCTGGCCGCCGGCACGTCCAGCTCCGCCCTGGTCACCAACTCTCCACGGCCTCTCCGTCTCTCCGTCCCTCCCCCAAGACCGCCTCCGCTTCTCCGCCCTCCTGAACTTTTTGTTGTTTTAATGGGCGTCAGGAGCCGCCCATGGGGGGGGGCTATGTCACGATGTGGGTTTTGTGTCCTGTCAGGTTCTATGGTTCCCTGTCTTGTCTATTAGTTATCCCAGGTGTTGCTGATTTACCACGCCCCCTTGTTATCTTGTCTAGCTCGTTTGTCCCTGATTATTTAAACCCTGTGTTTCAGCCTTGTTCGTGACTGTTCTTGTATCCTGTTCCTGAGTCCTGTATCCAGTCTAATTCGTATAGTTTGTGGTCTGTTAATAAAGTGTGTGCTGCATTTGGATCCTGCCTCATCTCTTCCTCAACTGCACCACGTTACAACCAGCCTTCGAGAGGATGGTAGTGGGGAGGGTCTCGATTTTTTTTTACCGAAACACAACATGGTGGGGATCCTTGGTGGGATCCTTGGTGGTGGTGGGGAGGATGGGGGTAATCGTCGCTTCAGTATCTGCGAACTCAAACATGTGTAAGTACCGAGCTTTTATACATGAGCATAAGAATATGATTGGATAGAAGTGAAGGCAATAGGTGACGTAGTAATTGAGTCTTCCCGGCAGAACTTATGCTAAAGCTTTCATTTCTACCAGAAAGACTCGGGAGAATTATTTCAATAAACCGTACATTTATTGACAGCTCAGCAAGCTGATAATCTACAAAGTCATTTGGCGTAGGCCCCGTCCGTAGTGCATAATCCGAGAGTATCGGATCTGCAATTCCTGCCTAAAGATGAAGGCAGGGGCGCAGCAGACCCCCAAAAATAGGTGGAGTATGAATACACCGGGACAGGGCCCGCCAACCCCCAAAAGATGGTAACTGAGTATACCCACCAGTCTAGAGTCCTGGGGTTCCTGAAAAATAGAGAAGGAAGAACAAATGGTAGATTAGATGTGAAAAATACAGCGTGCCTAAAGTTTAATAGGAAAGAAGGACAATTAAATTCTAGTATAACTTTTTTATTTTATTTTATTTTTTTATTATTATTTTTTTTATGTATTATTTATTTATTTTAATAAATTGCCGGTTCACTCCTAGGAAAACACAGAGACAAGGCCTCATTGGACCAGCAATGCCGCTTTTGGCTTGCGTAGACAAGGCCACATTGGACCACACAGACAGCCGCCTTGGCAAAAATAATAAAACAGGCCACATTGGACCACACAGACAGCCGCCTTGGCAAAAATAATAAAACAGGCCACATTGGACCACATATAGCAGCCGCCTAGGGCCGAGCATAAACACAGACTCTGGCCTCATTGGACCACACGGCCTTTATAGACCACAGAGACAAGGCTTCTATGAGCCACACGGCCAAGATAGACCACAGAGACAAGGCTTCTATGAGCCACAACGGCCGCTAATGCCACAAAGAGACGAGGTAAGACAGGACAACACATAGGTTTTTTTTTTTTTTTTTTTTTTTTTTTGACAAGATGCAACGGGCCTTAAAGACCACACAAACCTATGCCCCGGGGGGCAACTGGCCACCATTGCATCTTTTAAGGACAAGACCAAGCCACTAGTGCCACACGAAGACAAACCACACAAGACTACGGCATCTAAGCCACATTGAACCTATGCCCCAAAGGGGCCACTGGCCGATCAGGCATCTTTTAAAAGGACAAGGCAAACATATGCCACAAGGCGCCAAGCCCCACATGTACATAAGGCCCACGTGGCCACAAGGCCACTAATGCCACACGTAGACAGACATACTTGAATACAAGGCCACTAGGCCACATTTAACCATGCCATGAAGGCCACAAGACCACGAGACAAGGCCACATTAGGCTACACGGTCACAGTAGACCACACAGAACATAAAGAGTTCCAAACCATAATCCCACACTTAGACGAGACGTACAGACAACGGCCACTAAGCCACACAGAATAAGGCCATAAGGGCCACAGCCTTGAAGGCCGAACATAGGACAAGGCAACATGGGACCACGAAGCCATGAGACCGACACAGAGACGAGGCCCACCGGGCCACAAGGCTGCTAAGCCACACTGAACGAGGCCAACAAGACAGAGCCACTAGGCCACACAGAACCTGCCATATTTAATGGCCACAAGACCACGGGACAGCCACATTAGGCTACACGGTCACAGTAGACCACATAGAACATGAATATCGCATGAAAATTTTTTTATAATTAATAATATATATATATATTTTTTTTTTTTTATTAAATGACGAACATGTAACAAAGGCACAACAGCTGCTACAGCCACATAGAGACGAGGCCACATTGAACAGAGCCGCTAGGCCACACATAATAGATGACTAGATAGTCATTGAGGAGTGCTGGCTAGAATAATAACAGGATGAAGGAAATAAGATTGACACCACCACCAGTAGTTGCATAGTTATTTACCTTATGGTTATTGTAGAGCTTGCTGGGCTTGAAGAATAGTTTTAGAATCGGGTCTTATGTAAGACTTGAATGCAGAGGAAGACCATCTGCCCGGGATCTTGAAAGCTTAAGTAGAAATGCCACGTTCAGCTGCTGTAGTGGCTGCCCCAAACCTAAATGAATGACCGTTATACTGGAGGGGAGATAACTGCAGCTTTTGAGGACAGAACTAGATGAGTCCTGAACCACGCTTAAGAGAGAGATGCTTCGTAGGTAGGAAAATAGGGAAAGTGATCTGAGAATCTAGAGCGGATTTTTAGGAATGTAATCAGATGAGAAGGGACAAAATGTATTGCTAATTTTAGAAATTGTTGATGTGATACCAGAAACTTGAGAGTCGGTTGGAGTGCTTAAGAAAGAGTAAAGAAATTAGGGGAGAAGGTGAATCAGAAAAAGGACCTAGGGCAAGATCGGAGTGTTAGATCTGAAGAAAATTCCCCTGGATGCATGAGCCATGAACATAGTTAAACATGGATACGATCTGAATATGAAAATAGGAAAAGAAACCAATATGGATGGGAGGTAATAAAAGGGGGTTAAATGGATTTCACTTTTCTGTAATGTTACTGTTAAAACATAAACAACAACTGCAAAGTTACAATGCACAAAGTTCAAGCATTGAAGATTTAATTTAAAGAGATCGCTTTTTAAGGACTACAACAATGCTGAGAGGGACTGTGCGGCATTCCTTTGGATTAGTGGCATCACAAACCATAAAGTTATATATTCAGCTCCCGGAATATGATTTATAGCATAACAAACAGCATGAGCTAATCAATACTAGAAGATAACTACGCATAAGCTACATGATACATCAACTAACCATCCGGAAATGGGGTCTACATGTTGACGCTTCTTGAGTCTCTCCGTCTTTGGCTGACTTGGTTTGAATATAAGCTAGAAGTTTTGAAATGTCTGTGAGAGGTAAGCAAAGCTGCAAAACGAGCTGTCGAACTCCAGCCCTGTTCCGGGAGCAACAGCTCGACTGCATCCAAAGGGACGACAAAAACCATGCGCTTACTCACCCTCAATGACAATTCCAGCATAGGATATGAAATGTATTTAGGGCATTCCAAGCCAAACCCCACACACACCATGGGGACACTGAGACCCACCACACATCGATTTTACTAATTGTAGATAAGGAAGGAACAACCGGCTGTGATCCGGATAAGAAATAAGGAATCTGAAAGAAAAGCAAAACGTATAATCGATTCTGCAGAAATATAAGCTTTAAAGGTGTAGGGAGCCACATCTTCAGTGATATACTGTCTAGCTGGATTGAGCAGAGTGACTAATTTATTTGATTACAGTTAGAGGAGGGCAGGGTGATGGATAAGGGTTGCTGAAAGGCAGAGCCGCCTGAAGACTACAGTGCGTAGCTATGGCATTGCAGTGGTCAGGAATGAGCTTGCGTGACCTTAATCATGAAATTGGAGACTACGGATTCCCAGCTGAACGTCTCTGGAACAGCATGATCGTCTAACAAGATCTGCCTTAGTGATGCAACCGAGCTTCGTTAGCACATACAACATAAGTTTTGCCACCACTTCGAACCCAGAGATGTTAGCAGCCGCTATAAGGTAATTTCGGTGAAGTGCGAATGAACGGAGTCTGAGCAGGCTTGGTAATTTATCTGACCTTTGCTATTCCAAATGTCCAAATCTGAACGGATATGCACCCTTCGACTATGGCCAGAGTTAACAGACGAGAAATAAATGCCCTGCCTTAAAGAGATACTTATGGTGAATTTTTAGATTTTTTTTTATATATATATTTTTTTTTTTTATATATATTTATTTATTTTTAATTTTTAAATCTTATTAAATCTCAGTAAAATACTTACCTGTAGTAAGGTGACAGCATACCGATAAGATACCTCAATCACATTTGATATTCTGTTGTTGACTTTTAAGCATAGACTCTTTCTCAGCTGCGCAGCGTACACCTGACATTACTCTCAAGTTGTATGAATGAAGTTATTCACGACCGAGAGATCACTGCCATGGCAACAAGTGAGTTCCTTGAATAGAAAAATAGGTAAACATTTAAATCATACAGATAAGTAAATATAATGTCATTCGAGTCTTCTTGACTGAGATTCGTCTGGTGATTTGTTTGAATTATATATTCTACACTTATAACTGTTAGTTCTACTGTGTTAGGCAAGTTTTGGCAAAGTCTGTGACCTTTGACCTGAGCATCCTTAGTCTGCCTTTGTACATTTAATATCAAATCCTTATAATGTCGATATTTCTATGACACATATCGGTGGATTAAAGTAGTCGCCAAGAAATTTTGTGTTATGGCGGTTGTACCATATTTCTGTTAGTGAAGAACTTAAATTCAAGAATTAAAAGATCTTAATATGAAAAATCATATCATTGTAGGCCTATATGCCACAAGTCAAATTGAATAGAGATATAGAGAATTATTAGCACTGTAAATGTATCATTTACTTCCTTTGTATTGAATACTCCTGCTACATATATATACCCTCATATACCCTTCATAACCATGTCTTCTACGGCATACAACATCCAACGATCAACTAGCTTCTGATATGGACATATATTTACATATATCACTTTCAAATTTTTACAAACCCTTTGTAAATTTATAACTTATGAATTTATTTTTTATTTTTAATAATTTAACAGTAGCTATTAATTGCTTTTGTTTTATGTTTGAATAATAGATAGTTATATTTACAGAAAATAAACAGAGATAAAATGCCCCCTTTTTTTGGTTAAAGCGCAATCTAGGTAGGCTATGAGTCGAAATCTTCCCGGCGGTCGGGAAGTGATTAGTAAAACGTCTCCATAAATGCCGAAGCAATAACGAATTCAGATAAGGGCGTAAAACGAGTTGAATAGGTATGCTCCTTTATTGACAGGCACTCTCACATAGTGAGTGAGCAGATGAGGAGCGCGAGCTGTAAATGGCATATACATAAAGCCAATTTGATAAAGTTGCTCTTAAGCTTGATTTAATTATTTTCAGCAACCCAGCTGTTAATATTTTTGCAATTAACCATGAGAGCGTGGAATCAACAACGCTGAAATAGATTAGTATTTTTTTTTTTTTTTTTTTTTTTTTTTTTTTAACTACCGCGTCACCAGAGTCACAATTGAACTTTACCCCTGATGAAGGGAGCAGTAGAGTAGCAAATTAATATACTTACCTGAATGGAATTTAATCATAGTAGCCTAATAGGGATGTAAACAGTGGCCGCGGGAAGCTACCAACGTGAAAGCCTTGAAAATGGAACTTGAACTTGAAAACCCTGTTAGGAGATCGTCTCTCGTGAGATTTAAAGCCGCCACATCTTGTTTCCTCTGCAAGCGTGGTGCATTCGCGCACCGCGAAAATGGCTGAGATCAAATCAACGATATTACTTGTGTTGTTATGAATCGAACGCAAGTGAATGAACGCCGGTGTCGTTCTGCGAACTGAATTGAAGCGTCAGCATCTGCGAACTAATCGTCGCTTCAGTATCTGCGAACTCAAACGTGTAAGTACCGAGCTTTTATACATGAGCATAAGAATATGATTGGATAGAAGTGAAGGCAATAGGTGACGTAGTAATTGAGTCTTCCCGGCAGAACTTATGCTAAAGCTTTCATTTCTCCATACCTCGGTGTCTCTTGGGCTGTCCGTCGAAAACTGGACAATTTCGACATGTTCTCACCCTCACATCTCGTACTACGCCCTTCACATCAGGACACACCTCCACGACTCGACCCAGCTTGAACTGGCCCCTCAACGCGTTTTGGTCAGCCAACCACACCAGGTCCCCCGCTGCAACATTTCTAGCAGGCGCGTGCCACTTCTGACGGATGTAGAGGCCCGGACCTGCCAGCTGGCTCCACCGCTTCCAGAACTTGTCAACCTCGATCTGGATTGCTCTCAGACACACTACGGGGTAAGTTGGATACTTAAACCCTTGGAAGTCCCCACTGGGTCCTGTGCGACCAAGCAGAAGAGAGTTGGGAGTGATGACTTCCACGGTCTCATCTTGTACCTGGGCTCTGGCACCGATTGGTCTCTCATTTGACAGGTTAGCAGCCAGGTACAGGAGGGTCTGGAACTCCAGTGCTGTCAGGTTACCTTCTTTGCCAACACTGCTTAACGCTCTCTTGAGTACACGGACAGCTGCCTCAGCTGCCCCATTTCGGTGGGGAGAGTCCGCCGGGTGAAATACCCACATCCAATCGGTTCCTACAGCTGCCGCCTTCTTCTGGACCTGATCCTTGTCGATGCTACTTAGGAACTCATAAAGCTCCTGTAATACTGGCCTGGCACCCACAAAGTTGGTCCCTTGATCCAACCAAAGCTTTCTTGGGTGACCCCTGAGAGCCGTGAAGCGCTGGTATGCTTTCAGGAATCCTTCCGTCGACAGATCTTCCACAATGTCAGCATGTACTGCTCTCGAAGCCATACAGCTGAACACCACACCCCAGATTTTCATCTTTGTTCTTCGTCTTATAGTATCTTTAACAACATAGGGACCGAAAAGGTCCAAAGCCGTAAACTCGAAGGGTGCGGCTGGTTCAGTTCGTTCGAGGGGGAGCTCACTCATCACCTGTTTGCACATTCTCGTTTTGGTCTTTCGACAGTGCATACAGGAGTCAATGACCTTTCTGGCAATCCTTGGTCCCAGCACCACCCATGCTTTAGACCTCACACGGAGGAGTGTGCCAGCAACACCTTCGTGGTTAGCTTCAAGGGCCTCTCGTGTGAGAAGGGTGCTGATCCACGCATTGTAGGGGATCAGGGGCACACCGGTCTCTCCCTGGGTAATGGCCTGGACTCTACCATGGCATCTTAGGAGCCCTGAAGCCTGATCCCTGCTAACAATGAGTCTGTTTAGCGTCGTCACAGGAAACATAACTCCCTTCTGGGCGGCTAGGCACAGGTCTTGGAATGCAGCTTTGCGTTCCTTTACTGACAATACTGCCTCCCACTTTGCTGGTATAGAGGCCCTGCCTACACGGGCCAACCACTTCTTCACAGCTCTGCGGACATAACCAACTACTCCACAAAGCTTAGCTAGAGAACTGCACCTTGTTGGATCCACTTGGTCTATGAGCATGGCTCCCCACAGTGTTTCCGTTTCCTTGGTCTCAGTTAAGGTAAATTTCATCCCATTTTCTGAGGACATTGGAGCCCCACTAACTCCATCTGTGACTCTTGGATCTTCACCACCAGGACTGTCAGGGTTTAACAACTTCTTGGCTTGAGCTCTGGTGAGGACTGCCGAAAAGGCCTTTCTCTGGAGTTTACTCACCACCTCCCTAGCATCAGCTGCCACTTCTGAAGCGGACTTCATGGGCCAATCCTCGACTGGACTAGACAGGAACTCGGGACCTTTCTGCCACACAGAGTTCTCACCCAGCAGTTCAGGAGAGCACCCCCTCGTGACTAGATCAGCGATGTTGACCTCGCCTGGTATCCACCACCAGTCAGTTATGGGTCCAGCCTTCTGAATTTCCCCGACTCGGTTCGCGAAGAAAGTATGGAATCTGTAGCTCTCTCTCTGGATGGCTCCCAGCACCGTCTGACTGTCAATGAAGTGGTACTTCTCCACGTCTAATCGTCCATGCTTCAATACATATCCTTTTAGACATTTGGCAAAGACAGCCCCGCATACCTCAGCCTTGACTGCGTCACCTTTCTGGTTGAGGGGGGTTAACTTGGCCTTTGACTCTACCAGCCGGGTGATCACACCATTTGACGTCTCCCATCGCAAGTACAGAACAGCGCCATAGGACTCACAGCTCCTGTCAGAAAACGTAGGGTTTACCCCTCCAGTCAGAGGGCGTGAGGCTCCTATGGAACTTGATGTTACTCAAATGAGCGTACTCCTTGAACAGTTCAATAGCCTTTCCTCTGAGCTTGTCAGACAGAGGTTCATCCCAGGTGTCTTTAGTAAGCTTGCCAGCTTCCTGGAAGGCTCTTCTCACAAGGATCACTCCTTTCTGTTTCACAGGAGTTACTAGACCGATCAGATCATACAGCCCGGTGATCTGGCTCAGTAGAACACGACGAGTCAGTGGGTTTGGTGTCTTTACTTCCACTTCTTCTTTAGTAAGGTCAGTCTCAGTTCTCATCTTCTTCTTCCTTCTGGAGAAGTTGATGGAGACCATCACAAAGAGTTTGTCCTCTTGCACAAGGTAACGAACCCCCAGGGCTTTGTTATCTTCCTCCCTTAGCTGGTTGGGCAACGTCAGAGTTACTGGCTTGGACTCTGTCCTGTCCCGCCTCCCACTTTGACCGGACCGGACCCAAGGCTTGAGGTAGAAGCCTCCGGCTTTCAGTATCTTCTCTACTCCCTCTTGGATCTTGTCTAGACAGTGTGGGTCATTGTGGGACGTGAGGAGGTCATCGACGTAGGAGTCTTCCTCGATGACTCTTCTTTCCTCCTTCATATCAGAGAACTGAGGCAACTTCGCGGTCTCTCGCATGGCAACCTGTGCAATGCACCCCGCTGGTTTGTCCCCCATGTTCACCCTCAAGACAGCATAATCCTCAATCTCATCCTTCGGTGAGTCTCTCCATAGGAACCGATGCACATGGACCTCTTGTTCCTCCAGCCATATCGAATTGTACATCTTGGTGATGTCTCCGATGGCTGCATGTTTTCCTTCCCAGAATCTGAGGAGCACTGCTCAGATGGGATTTAGGACGTCTGGGCCTTTGAGCAAAATGCTATTCACGCTCACCCCTCTGAACTCCTGGCTGCTATTCCAGACTAGGCGCACCGGCGTAGTCACTGAGTGGGGATTTGGAGCAGTTAGGTGGCTCACACACCACACAGCACCATTCCAGCTGTCCATCACGTCCTTAGTGAGCTTAACAGCAGCTCCCCTCCCCACCATCTCATGGACTTGCCTCATGTAAGCCTCTTTCCACAGGGGGTCTTTCATGAGCCGCTTCTCAGCCCTCAGGAACGTTGCTTCCACAGCTTTTCAGTTGTTGGGAAGAGAGGCTGGGCTTTCCTTCCAGGGGTACTTCGCATCCCAGTGTGACTGGTCACTGTGGGCGTCTCTCTCCCTGAAGGTTAGACCTGCCTTTATTATCTCCAGCTCTTTCTCATCAGCCAGGGACATCTCCTTTCCTCCCGGTGGGCACTTTCCACAGCGACACCCTCCGCAGGTAGGGTCACAGGCAGCACCGATGCTATCCCATTTTAGCCACTCAAGGACCTCTTTATTGCACGCTGCAGTCGTTCGAACTTCTACACTGCTTTCTTGCTCCAAATGGCTTCCTGGCCTTCCCACGAAGTGTTCTTCAACCTTGACGGCTACCATCCTCATTGAGTGAGCGAAGTGCGTCTCCGACTGCCATGTGGTCACCTCCACTTCTTCGAAGAGCTCTGGATGCACACCACTCACGATCTTGCCCAGAGGACCATCCCACAACACAGAGTCGCCGACCCTTTGCAGCCTTTGTGGAGCTAATCGACCTTCTCGAGTACTGATCAATAGATCGATCTTCTCTGGGCGGGCCAGTTCTCCCGGCTTAGCTTCAGGGAAGAACTGCTCTAACCGCTCAGATCTCGCCACTCGATCCACTTTGGCAATGTCTTCCATGCCGTAGCAGATCATCTCGTGAAACTTCAGGGTTCCTCGTGAGGTCCACACTTTTATTGTCACGAGATACCTTTTTGTATCAACTTTCACCTTCATCGTGCAGACACCATACACGACAAGGGAGATTGGTTCACCTGTCAGTCCGAGCCTTTCCGCCGCTTGGTGTGTAATGTAATTCGTGTCAGAAGCGAGATCGACCAAGGCTCCAAGGCTGTCTCCTCTCTTTGTCGTGACAGGTACGAGCATCATGAGGACTGGATGTACTTTCAAGCCACTCTGTTCTATCAGACCCTTGCCAGAACACACTGTCGACATTGCTTTGTTAGTACAGGCTCTGCAGACAGCCTCCAACTGGTGGGGAGTCAGTCCCAACTCTGCGAACACAGCCTCTTGCTCCTCTGTCGGACCACGAGGTCCCCTCTTTTCCTCTGATTTGTTTTCCCTCTTAGCAACATCCTTCTTTGTCGATGCCTTAGGGCAGTGGAAATAGTGGTGGTCCACTGGAGTGTCGCCTTTCTTACACTCCTCCTTATGACAGAGGAACTTTGGAGTGCAGCCACTGTCCACCCCGTGAACATCCAGGCACTTTATACATGCTTTTGCTTTTTTCACCTGAGCTTTCTTCTCAGACAGAATGGCCTTCCTGAAAGTTTTACAGCGAAACAGTTTACCTCCATGTTCTTCATCGCCACACACAGCACATGGTAACTGCTTGGAGTCTCTTTTTACTTCACTTGCTGTAGTCTTAGTGAATGACTTCTTTTCTCTCCATCTATCACCTGGTTTCTCTCGGTAGCATGGTCTCTCAGGAGCATTAGCAGGCCATGGCTTGCTGGGCAGCAACTGCTCCAACCTCATGAGCAACGACTTTTGGTCTTCCAGGAACAGCAAGAGCCTGTCGAAACGGTTTCCTAGGTGGACATCGTTAACAGGGTTTCTCACACACATGAGCCACTCTCTTTTCATGATATCGGGGAGTTTACTCTCCAAAGACCGAATCACCAGCTGATTCTGTACAGCATCTGCGCACCCCAGGTCTGTGAGGTCCAATGCTGCCCTCTCCACTGCTAGGATCAACTCTAACTTATCTCGTGGCTGGTGGTTCTTTACAGCAGGTCGTGATTGAAGCTCCAACACGATCTCTTCTGCCGTTTGTGCTTTGTCAGCATAACGGTTCTCTAATTCCCTGAAGATATCGTTTGCATCTCTGCAACGCAACAGTCTGAGTTCACTTTTCACAGACTCACCTATACTGTCTAGTAAGGGAAGTTTCTTGCATTCCCTTGACCCCGTAGGTTCCGCTTGCGCCTGGATACTCTCCCATTCAGACTTCCAGCGCCAATAGTCCCTCCTGTCCCCGGAGAACTTAGGCAAACTTATGGGCGTGAGCCTTATTTTTGGGTGGGCCCATTGAGAGCTGTTATCCCCGTACAAACCAGGGCTGCTATATGGCATGCTACCACCTTGTCCCATGCTGAGATCGACGGGCGGGGAGGCACGAACACTCAACAGTTGTGGTGTGCTGGCAAGGGTCGGAGGTAGGGCGAAACTGACACCAAGTCCACCATCGGACCTTCTTGACTGCAGGGTGGGCTGTAACGTCTGTTGGGGGGTACTATGTGTGGTAGCTGTTACATACCTGCTCTGAGATTGACTAGTGACAGTAGCACCTTGAGCAGCACAGGTAGAGATGTTTGCTCTGTCAGAGGACATGAATGAAGGAGAGCTCGTAACATATACAGTTTCCTGCCCATCAATGGGCGGATTGACAACAGCAGGCTGGGTATTAACAGGTGGAGAAGCAATAGTAAGGGTTACTGGTTGGGTAAAGGTGATGTTATCTGCAGCTGTAAGGCTGTCGATAGCTGTTGTGACATGCCCACTGACCGCGTCATTGCCTCCCAAATCTTCATCCTCTTCCTCCTCACCTCTGTCACCGTCACCATTGTCTTTTAGTTCTGTACTGTTCCTTTTCGTGACTTCATTATCACGTCGGCATGTCCACTCATCCATTAGTTGCTCCTTGTCCTCTCTCAATGATAAAAGGAGCATCCATTTGTCCTTTCCATGTGGCCGATAGTCTCTCCAAGTGTACACAGCCTCCCTGAGTTCATGGAGATTCCCAACCAGTTTACCACTTTCGACCCCTTGCTGCGTCCATGGCACTACTTTACTTTTCCCAAGCGCCTCAGCCCGATCAAAAGCAGACTTGAACTGTGTTACAAGAGCGTCTATGTCCGGCGCTGAATACTTGGACCATAGCATTTCCATGATCTTGCTCTCAGTTTCAATGAACCTTTGCTCACTGGCATCTCTCCTCGCCAGGGCGTCCCGCAACTCACTGTCGTCACCCGTAGGGTCTATCTGGCTCTGTGCGTCAACATATTCATTACTGACATCGAGGAGTTTGTCATAATCATCCTTCAATCTCGCTAACTCTTCTGATAACTCAACTTCACGTAAACGGACAGCACTAACATCAATGTTGTAAAGTTTCGTTGTGCATTTGAGCGTTTCCTCTTTAAGCTCTCTAGATCTGGCTTGTCATCTGCCATTTTGTCTTTTTTATATTCTTTTTCAGTGAACAGAAACACTAAAATCACCTTTTAGCTAAAAGAATCGTTCAAAAGAATCGTTCAAAAGAATCGACTCGTCCGCGAACAACACAGACGTCTTTGCCAGCTGTTATGGTTGGTAGCGGCGTTGTTTACAAAGTCACTATATTAGCCCCGCAGCTGTTATATTATCCACACAGTCTTACTCACGGTTGTGGAAGTTATTCAGCCCTTTAACGGCTCCGTTAGCCCTTGGCTTCGGCTCCTCCGTTGTAATGCTGTTGTTGACGGCCGCTTCCTTCCCAGAATCCGGGTCTCTGATCAACGATGGCTATCCTCCGCTCGGGGTCCGTGTACTCTCTAGCACGGCTCCAATGACGGTTTACAACTGTCCAGTCTTCTACTAAGCTACCTGCTATAGCTCAATTAACTCCCCACTGGAAGGGTTTCAGGACAAGTACGGCGGATACAACTCGAGTCACTTTATGAGCTTTTATTGCGCACACAAACACAATAATCATCCATAAACTAGGTAGCCTGGATGCTACCGCTACGCTAACCTGTCAGCTGGATATTAGTGACATTACATAGCATGTTAGTTTGCTAGTTAGGTTAGGTTGAATTAACTAATGAAAGAATTAACTAATGAAATTACACAATCATGTGATTTTAATTCTTGATCTGAATTACTAACCATGCTCGTTAATAGTCACTCACCGGCAAGGCGTACCAGTCCTGACCATCAATTGAATGAAACTGAAACCTAGAGGCGAGACGCCTGCGCACTGTGACTAATTAAGCATACACAGACACACAGTCTGGAGATCAGTTATGATAATAAAATAAACCTGTAACTTAGTAAGATTATAACATATATGAAATATAACATAAATATGCCTGTATTTGGAATAAGGCGGTAAATGTACACACTTATTTTCTCAAATACTCCAGAACATAATAATAACATCCATCACTTGTAATATACATATGTAAAACAATTGTTACACCTGCTGGAAAGTTCTACAATTCTGATATTTTCAACAAATTCAGACATGTGGAATTCTTTGACATGCTCCATTATCATGTCCATTGCAATTTTAATTCCAGCTGTCACATGAAACCGAGTTTCATTGACCAGGTCTGAATTATTGCTGTTGTTTCAGTGCAGTGTGTGACACCTAAAGCTGCACTTGCAGTTCAGCCTTCACAGTCTGCTGTGTCATATGAGCATTAGAGACCCCAGTTCTGCTGGGAAAATTTTCTGGATTAATCAGAGTTTTTATCACTCGTAGTATCATGAGTTCCGATGGGTCGATGCTCATGGCTTTACTTCAAGTTGCTCTCATTACAGCCAGATCTGTGGGCAGAAATTAGTTCACCTGTTCCGGTGTTGCCTGCTTAGCATTTGCTGTTTTATGGTGTCGTTCACACGTTTAGTTAGTGCAGATCTCTTGTGACCTGCAAAAGGCTATACTTCTGATGTTTAGCATTTCACACCCTCCTTGTAAATTTACTTTCCTTCCTGATCAGATTACATTTTAGTTGGTGCTCCCCAGTCTAGGAGGATTTGGTTTGCTATTATCTGTGCCACACTTCTAGCCGTGTTTTTGTTTTTTTTAAGGCAAAACATAAAAGCATACACTCTCCTTTTGGCACTGGGTATGAGGCCAATGAAATTGAATTTTAAGGATTAATGTCACACTTCTCCAATTAATGCCCTGCTTGGCATAACTTAATGTATATTATAATTTGAGTTATAATACAATTAAATTATATTTGAGAATATAAATTAAATTATATTGTTTCTGGTCTCTGAAGAGTCTCTGGGACAACTTATTTGTCAAAGTGTTTGTTTTGCAAAAGACGATTTATTTTAGATTTGGCCCTGTAGTCGCAGCTGTACTGGCCAGTGCATTGTATGTACAACAAAGGTCAGGCTAAAAGCCAGTGAGGGACTCTGTTGTTGTTAACACCCCATGAACCGCAAACACATGCACAATACATTTGAAAATGAAAAAGGTTTTTTGGCTCAGGGCTGATGAGATGCACATTCGCTGTTTCTCTTTTTTCTTTGTTAGATTTCAAATGCCTTTTCGTTTCATTTAGTCTCTTTAAAGACTATATGAAGGCAACGTGGCCATTTTAATGTTTGATTATTCTATTTACTCTTTACTTTATATTTTCGCGTTTTAGATTAGGAAACTATGCCGCTCAGAGGTCCTCACGTTTTCTGCGTGAATTTTACACTTGAATTTAACTCAATGTTTACTTCAGTAGCGGTATGGTCACCATTACAGATAAGCCGACTATCTTACTTCTCTTATATAGCTTGGTTTGGCAACTCCCGTGATTTCTCACGTACACTTATCTAAAATAACATTAAATTAAAACAGAGGTAATTAGACACACCCAAATTTAGGTTGGTCAAGCAGCGTTTGCTTTGCTGCCCTAAACGGAAATGACTTCGCGTCTCAGATGCTAACTTCACAAGAGTGAGTTCAAAATGTTAATTTCCTTTGTTCTCTCAGAGAGTATAGCTTTCTCTTCCAGTTCTTCCAGTTTTTCCAGTCTTACATATTTAAGCTCAGTTTTGTCTGTAAAACTTTATATTACGAATGCCTTTCTGTTAATGCTCTTCGAATATAAATTAAAAATAGAATAAAATAAAATGCAAACATAAAATAAAAAAGGTTAAAAATAAAAATAAAAACTTTCCATTGTATATAGCCTACGTGATAGGCTTTTCCTTTTCTTTTTTTCTTTGAAATGAAGATTTTAAATATATTATAAAAAAAAAAAAAAGGTGAATAATAGGTAATTATGCAATTTCATTCATTCATTCAACTATTTTAAACGACTGGAATAAACACCAGCACACACAAGCAATCATTTTAATAGTCAATTTCATTTAAAAATGTAAACCCAACAGGTATGAAAGAGAAAAGAGAAAAAAAACTGTTGATGAGAAGACGAGCATATGTAACTGCTGCAGCTTAGTTGATAAATATATTTTGCCTATTTATTATTCAGAATGCACAGTTGGAAAGAAAATATTTATAGGAACATTTCAGCAGGCTCAAGATAATTAATACAGAGATCATTATTCATTGTTTTAATCAATTGGCAGCCATAAAACATAGTGATAATCCGCATTCTCATGTAGCCTGACTGAACGCTCTAACCGGAAACTCCCGATATGTACTAACTAGAACGCGGAAGTAGTTGTGCAAGTTTTTTATTGCATTACAATATAAATCAGTACAATGGAAATAATACAAAACAAAGAACATGAACATGTGGGGATACAGAGAGAATGAAAGTAATTAATAACAGTAAATAAAATATTTTTACAATTTATATAAAACTTGTTTTATAATACAGGATGTTTTCAAAGCTTTTTTATTGGAGGGGATTTTTTGAAGTGAAGACAATAATAACTGTAAACCATAAGCAAAAATTTTGCAACTAGGTATCTTGCTTTGTGAATATGTTATTTACCCATCATCATACAGAAAAAGTTTAATATATCATCTAGCTTTTTATTTTCAGAGACATCAGAGTGAAAAATAACCTTACTGACAGAAATATTACATAACTGATGAAATGTAGTTGTGCAAGTAGTCACCATAGTCTGTAAAAAAAAATCATAGACAGTAAAAGAAAAAATAGGCAGTCACCAGAGAATGTCTAATATGGCGAGAAGTTTCACTCTCACTACACTTCCGGCTTTTGAACTGGTTGCAGTTCCACTCTGATTCCATATGAGGGCGCTCACAGGACGAGTGCAGAATGAATGGAGGTCAATGGCGGTATACCCCTCAAAATCCACTTTTCTCAGGATATAATTTTTTGTCTAGTAATTTGAATGTTGTATTCGAAAGGAGATGCAAAGAAATTACACATTGCTGGGTGTTAGATTTTTTAGAGTCACTTATTTGCTTTAAAAAAGTCTTTCAAAATGTCAGTGACGTCAGAATGCTGACGTCATTAGCAGAATGCTAGCGTGTTATGGGCAACAACAACTCAACCTGTAAGAAATCAAAACGACATAAGTACTCGTTCATTCAACTTTCGACCTAAAACCCATGTTGAACTTGCAAAATCTACAATCACATCTGAGATTTCTCAACGGCAATCGGGTGAAAGAGACAAATTTAGCCGTCTAGCCCCATTGACTCCCATTCATTTTGCACTCATGGCAAGCGCCCCCAGTGGAACTCTGGTGGTACTACAACCAAAATTCGGTACAATAGGGCTTAATAGGGAGTGGACAGGCTAGCCTCTCCGTAGACGGGCTCTGCAGTCACTATGAAATCAGTGGCGGAGGAGCACAGTAGGTGGCGGTATAAACCTATTTTGTTATTTTGTTACCCTTCCGTGAACACACTGAAGAAGAGTACATCAACATTACTGAACATGGGTACATACAGACGAATAGATTGTATATTTTTCAGTGAATTTCATCCAACGTTAGGACCAAAGATCACATATCAGGTAACGTCATAGAAATAAATATTTTTGAGCGAAACAGAATAAGTACAGCATGTTTTACAGGCTGGTTTTGTGTTTGCAAACGAGACTGCCATTATGCATACAAGCAAATTAATGTTTATCCGGTTATATTGAAACAAATTATGTACAATTTGTGTTTGATCGAAGGTTCCGGAAGAATATATTTCGAGGGAACTTTTTGATACTGTGCAGGTGTACATCATCACCAAACCTGAACTGCAGAACAAGCTCATAACCGTGTACGTACTAAACTTTACTTAAGTCATCTCATTGCTGCACTGCAATTTTATTTGTATTTGCATTGTTTTAGACTGTTTTAGAGCACAAACACCAATAAACTAAAAACTATCCGCTATAAGCGTGTGCATAAGTCCGTATTATGACTTGTTGTCTTCAGCGAACATGCTCCACATTAAAAAATAAAACGTTAAAATAGTTTGAACGTACTGCTTGTTTTCTTGTCAAAAACAAGAAGTAGAGGCTTTTGATTTTTTTTAATTTGCTTCAGTGGATCTAAAAATTAATTAGTAAGTTTAATAAAAAATAAATATTTTGATTGGTTAAGCAACGAAAAAGTGCATACTCAAAAAGAGAAGCAAATGTCCAATAATAAATATTTGTATAAATGGTATGTAATTTTATAAATGGTATGTGTGTGTGTATATATATACACACAGACCATTTACAAAAATATTTTGTAAATTACTAAATGTTTACAAAAACTACTTGGGTGGCAACATCCACATTTCAATAAGACGATTATCCTAGTATGGCAAAAACGTGAGGGATAATTTGCATGTTTAAGGTTCAACAGCAGAAGTCATCTCAAGTTACTCAAACTACATTAATCTTTCAAGCTTACGCATAAATTCTGAAACCATTGTTTTCAGATTTCAGTCTTTACTCATTCATGTATATTTATGGAAGTAGAATAATGTCAAATGTTTTTGAAATAAAAAGCCTGTTGAATTGCACTACTTGAAAAAAAATAGGCATTGCATTAACCATGCTTGCATTTTAATGCATTGTATTTTTAGTGCTTACATTTTTATGGGCTGAAATTCAACATGGTTGAATATTTAAGCTGTGAATATTTCAATTAAAAACATTTCAAACACCTTTTCATTATTAAAAATCCAATAATCCATATTCACCTTTCATATTTCACTTCCAAAATATTCAAACTGTTTAAAAATACAACCAATAATATTCAACAGGCAATTTTCGGTCCATTTTATTTCGCTTTGCAAATTCGCTTCCACAAATTCAGTGGTTCAAATTCGACAGTAAATTCAACATTGACGTCCAGGAACTGCAGGAAAAGCAGTAGATTGCCGAGCATACTCTCCATCTGCTGTTAGTCGACCTCACCATCAGATGGTGCAAAAGCGCTTGTTGTTGACGAAGACATTCATTCATAAAATGAAAATTATTATCTGTCAGTATATGCGGAAAAGATGATAAACACACAAAAGCTGTGTTTATGTTTCATTCAATAACTTCATTGTTACTTTCCCTGTGTATTCTACATGTCATCAGCTTTCTCTACCATGAACAGGATTATAATCGATTTCCCTCAATACCTCATACTCAAGGATTTCCCTTCCGTTGATACAGTGATATGAAAGACCAATCTTGCACCTTATTAGGGAAGTAGGCTGTAGGCTATTATATAGGCTACAGGCAAGAAGATGGACTCAGAATATGAACTTAACGCGCAAAGTTTCATGCTGAGCGTTTCGTGATATACTGGCATAAAATCAACACATACATACATACATATATATATATATATAGTATGCATACGTGTATTACATTAGCTTAAACTGTCACAGCACTTGCATATTGTCCTCCTATTGTTAGTTTAACTGTAAATCGCTTTGGATAAAAGCTTCTGCTAAATGACTAAATGTAAAAATTGGCTTGACATTGGACATTCGCACATTTAGGGACCGTCTCTAAAGTTGAATACAACATTGGCATACACGTTTCTAACTTCAATAGCAAACTTAAAATTATTTGAATAAATATCAAAAATCCAAAGGGTGCGCATTATGCCTGACACTAAATTAACACTTTACAGTTGGTTTTATGACTGTAAGTCGTTCTATTCAAATGCTATCGGAGTTAGAAACGTGTATACCAAAGTCGTATACACTTTAGAGACGGTCCCTAAATGTGCGAATGTCCAACATCAAGCCATCTGTATGCCAATCTATCACTGGGAAACGCTCAGCATTAAGCTTTGCGCGTTATTCTGAGTCCATCTGCTTGCCTGCGAGTTTGGTCTTTTACATCACTGTAGTCCATTAAGCTACGTTAAGCGTTGTATATGTCCAGCAGGGGAATCCTTAAGTATTGAGGGAAACCCTAATAGCCTGCATGCAGCACATCGCCACAATATAAAGTTAAGGCAACTAAACAACCAAGAGAAATATATGTCAACCTCAAAAATGTAACATTGGATCTGTATATCCGCATCGGGGAATAACATTATAATCTCGTTCACGGTAGAGAAAGATGCGTGTAGGCTACACAGGTAAAGTAACCGTGAAGACACCGAATTTAACATAAAACAGCCGTCATAATAATCACAAATACACTTACATTGCTGTAAATGAGTTTTATGAATGAATGACTTGTTCTAACTGTTGCTGGTCTTCAACACGCGCTTTTGCACCATCTGATGGTGAGGTAGACTAACAGCAGATGGAGAGTATGCTCGGCAATCTACTGCTTTTCCTGCAGTTCCTGGACGTCAATGTTGAATTTACTGTCGAATTTGAACCACTGAATTTGTGGAAGCGAATTTGCAAAGCGAAATAAAATGGACCGAAAATTGCCTGTTGAATATTATTGGTTGTATTTTTAAACAGTTTGAATATTTTGGAAGTGAAATATGAAAGGTGAATATGGATTATTGAATTTTTAATAATGAAAAGGTGTTTGAAATGTTTTTAATTGAAATATTCACAGCTTAAATATTCAACCATGTTGAATTTCAGCCCATAAAAATGTAAGCACTAAAAATACAATGCATTAAAATGCAAGCATGGTTAATGCAATGCCTATTTTTTTTTCAAGTAGTGCAATTCAACAGGCTTTTTATTTCAAAAACATTTGACATTATTCTACTTCCATATATATTGGAGCTTTACTTCCATGGTTAAAAATTTTCCCCACTTTGGGACATTATGAATTAAACTGACTGACAAGTAAACTGATTTGCTTTAAATGTATTTAGCTGCAACCATTGAACCTGACGTGTGTGTGTGTGTGTGTGTGTGTGTGTGTGTGTGTGTGTGTGTGTGTGTGTGTGTGTGTGTGTGTGTGTGTGTGTGTGTGTGTGTGTGTGTGTTCCTGGTTTACATCTTGGTTTAAATACAACTTACATCTGTGATTTTTACATTTGGTGTAAATTGACTTTTAGAGTGAATAATAAAGACCTGGTTGTGTTTTATCTGTGTAACTGATTAAGGACTGCCATGGAGAAGAAACTGATTGGCTGTCCAGTGTGCATTGAGCATAAGAAGTACAGCCGGAATGCCTTGCTCTTCAATTTGGGTTTAGTCTGTGATGCCAGGACAAAAACATGTGCTTTAGAACCTATTGTCAAAAAACTGTCTGGCTACCTCACAACTCTGGAGGTAAAAAATCATTTAATATGTATTTCTGTTATAGTTTCTGTACTTCAAAAGTTGGTCTAACACTGAACCATTTCATAAAATGTTTTGATTAGCTTGAGAGTGGATTCATTTCAAACGAGGAGAGTAAACAGAAGCTGTTGCCTATCCTGTCCACACTTCTTGAGGAACTTAATGTTACAGGAGCCTGCACCCTACCTATTGGTTATATATGTATTTTCTATCTCTCTGTTTCCCTCTCAGTGATTCTCGCCATTTTTATAATCACCCTATCTCCCTCTCTCATAACAGATGACTCTAACACCATCCACTTGAAGCTAATTGATCAAAGGAAAGATCCTCAGGTTGTTCAGGAGTATGATGTACCAGTATTTACCAAGAATAAAGAACACTTTATAAAGTCACAATGGGATCTCACCACACAACAGGTCTACAAAAAATCTTCCCCACTGTTTACTGTCTTTATTTGACTTAATAATTAAAAAAGATGCATGAGCAGCGTGGTGTTTTTGTTGTTGTTTTTGCCACCCATGTTAACAAAAAGAGCTTGTTTCCGCCACAGAATAAAAAAGAAAAAAGGTAATTGTGACTTTTTTTTCTCACAATTCTGACTTTTTATCTCAGAATTGCGTGATATAAAGTCACAATTGCGAGTTATAAAGTCAAAATTGCACAATATAAAGTCGCAATTGCGAGAAATAAACTCACAATTCTGGCTTTTTTTCCCTCAGAATTGCATGTTTATATCTCGCAATTCCGACTTGATAACACTCAGTGTTATAAGGGAAGAATTGCGAGATATAAACTCTCTCGCAATTGCGACTTTATATCTTGCAATTCTTACTTTATAACATGCAATTGTGAGTTTATATCTCGCAATTCTGAGAAATAAAGTCAGAATTGCGAGATTTAAACTCACAATTGTGGGATAAAAAGTCGCAATTATCTTTTAAAATGTTTTATTCTGTGGCGTAAACAAGCTTCCATACAAGAGTGTTCACATTGGAAGCAGGAGAAATGATAAATTTCATAAAATCTGCATTTTGTATTGTAGTGTGTTTTGTTATGGAGTATGTCTGAAAACAAAAAGAAGAAGAAAAATGTATCCATTGTTTGAAATAGTTCTATTGTCCGGCTTGGAGAAATTAACACACTGTCACATTACACTGTACTTTTGAAACAAGACTAATCTGAGCAGTTTATAACACTCAAGGTTTGGTTATACAACAAGGTTTGATTTTACAATTTAGATCTATTACAAATAAGATTTCACAAAAATTTTGTTAGTAATACTGACCAAAGCCATTGTTTTGTGTGCCGCTCACTTGCAGTGTGATACAGGTATAATATTATTTTATTTGGCATACTGTCTTCAAATATAATTTGTTACCAGAAATATTTCATTTATATAATTTTTTATAATTATTTTGATTACTTTGTTTGCAGATCCTACCCTTTGTAGATGGGTATCGTCACATTCAAAAGATCTCTGCTGAGGCCGATGTTGAGCTTAATTTGGTGCGGATTGCTGTTCAGAATTTATTGTAAGTATGATATTATTCCTGTTTTGAGCTGCGGTCATTATCTCAATAATAACCTATTAAAAATAATATTCTTTGTTAAATACAGATTAACTCTCTACTGCATTTGTTTTCTGCTGGCTTTGGCTCAGTGCAGTTTTTATTTTGGAAAAAGTATATAAGTAAACAAAAGTATATTGAAAGTGTCATAAAACCCCCGTTTTATCATTTGTCATTCACACCTCAGATTTGAAAAAAGACTCCAGAAATGGGCGTGTAAAGCTGTGGAAAAGTGGGAGTATAGGGGGTGGGAAGAGAGGAGACAACAACCAATTAAACATAGTAAACATACACACACATTATACAAACAAATGAATATTAATGTGAATATTAATATGAGCATAGAAAAACAAACAACTTAGGTGCACTTTGATAAATAAAAAATATATATAATCCTATAACAACAAAATCACAAAAAATATATATCACTAGAGACTTCTAAAAACTATCAACAAATCAAATACGTTTTGATAAATTATTCTTAGAAATATCAACAAATAAGCATTATAACTATCCAGAGCTATTGGTCTAGAACATTTTAATAATATTTTCATTATGTTTACGAGTACTCTGAACAAATAACACATCAGTTTAACAGAAACAATAAAGGCATAGTTTTTTCCTCCAATCTTCTTTGAATTTTCGGTTTGCATCATTGTCATCTTCATTTATATAGCGCTTTCAACAATGTAGATTCAACAGGAAATCAAAGCAACAGAGACTGTTTTGACATTATAGCAGCTCTAGAATAAAGTTATTGTCCAGCAAAAGTTAGTTTGATTGATTCACTTCCGTCGCAACGATCATTAGTTACTAACTTAGCTAACACGACACAGTTTTAACAGAAAACTCTTAAGTTCTTTCTGCGCAAACTTAAAAAACGCGAACCAGTGAGAATGCATATTACGAGTTCAGTCTATAGGTATGTGCGTTTGAATATATGTGCGCATATATGTGTAGTCCTTCCCTACAAATCAACCCTCAACATACTACTTGTCTGGCCTTAATTTATAATACAGAATTTTTATCGCTTCCACGTAGCCATGCGAACCGGAATTATCCCGACAGCGCTTTATTTGTAGAGAGGTAAAGGGAGGGGAGAGCCTAGTTGACATTTCAGGACTGCTTTTTTCTTCTGTACAGTATATTGTCTTCTGTATATCAGAATAATTCATCATGTCATTCCATTCATGATCAGTCAGTCCCCTTTTGTATCAGTCAGTTGTATCAGTCTCCTTATTTGCACATAAATATTTCATTTGAAGAGGACATTAAATATGTGCGCAAACACAGTGCTGATTCATGTTTGGAGGAGCACTTGCATTTGTCCGCCACATATGTCAAGATTGTCTCGTTAAAAAATTCCACAAATGTGACTTCCGGGGGGCAGAACCTTCAAAATAAGACAGCTACTGTTTGCAGAAACCATAGAAATGAATGAGAAGTGCCATAGACTGAATTTGTTCTCAGATTTTTCTTATAAAACAGCAACTTTTTGCTGTAAAATCAAAAAATAGATGCACCCAGATATCCTTGTTTATTTGTCAGAAAAACTTTTTGACAGCTCCAAGGCTTTTGTTAAAACATTGTTCAGGTGTTATATTTCAAAACATTTGTCAGGTTTTGTCCTGAAAACGCTCTTGTGTGTAGGACTAATTTCGGTGACGTCATGCACATGCGTAGGCTATTGCGTATTTAGTCTATAGGCTTTTTTTGCAAATGAAAGGATACAGATATTAACAGTAAATAAATGGGGGCTGTGGCATATGGACATCATCACAAGTGGTTATAAGAATTACACAAATCAACACAATATACATCTCAAGGATGATACATGTTTTCGAAGCCTTTGTGTTCAAAGGTTTTGACATTTTCTTAAAGGAAGTAAAATGGGACTTTATATCAGAGGAGAACATTATAAAATTGGGATTACAGTGAATATTTCTGAATGCTTCACCCAGAAGACAAAGTAATAATACAGTATTATCAAGATTAACATCCTTAGAATGAAAATCAGACAAAAAAAAAGAGATAAATTATGTCATTTGTATCTGTGCGCACTGTAGTAAAAGAATGCATACGTGTGCTCAGGCACGTAGACTTTCTTAACAAAGTGACATGTCCAACTTGTCTGTCATGCATAATACAGCATTATTAGTCGTTTTTGCGGATCCATGTGAATGGGGATCGTTTTGATAAAGTTGTCATCTGTACATAAAACTTTTCCGTTTTTACTGGGGCGTCTCTCAACGGAAGCAGCGTCTCTACTAATAGCAAAACTGTAAATTTATCTGCTCCAAGAACATAGCCGTTATTACCTCGTTAGTGAGAAATTCATGAAGCTTTTAAATTGTTAAACTATTTTACTGATAAAATCGTCCAAGTGGGAGAAAGAGAGTATGTGCTTTCCGCACATAATAAAATTAAATTTTGGCAAAAAAAACATGGAAGTAATTTGTCGTTTTTATCCTATTGTTTACTGTGTTTATTTGTGTCAGTGTTGTGAATTGGCGTGATTCTATAGGGCTTCAGACAATCGGCACATTCAGAGAATATCCCACTGCGCTATCCGCAGCGTCTCGTTCCCTATTCAGAGAACATAGGTTACGTAAGTAACCAGAGACGTTTTCATTTATACTTCTGCGTCGTTGTCCGCGTTGACGCGTAATTACACTTGCAGAGGGAGCATGTGTATGGCAGGCGGACGGGGACAAAAGTCTTTAAACGAAACGCGTGATTTTCGGCCGCGTCAACACGCACCGTTTGTCCCATAGACAGTATAAGAAATGGACAGAGTCATCTCATTGGAACTCAATTGAGGCAAGTGAAGCCCATTTTCAGCGATTTTTTTAGGACTTCCGTTCCTGACGCGCAGACTCAAACTGAGCTTGATGACGTAGATGTGACGTGAGCAACCCGTCTGTCTTCTAGTGGCTGTGGCATGAGAAATCTGAATCATTCCCTTCCGAATCTTGCAGAGACGGAGATCGTGAGTAGGAGGTGTCCATGAGCTAGGAGCAGGAGAAACTTTTGCTAGGTATTCTGATTAATTATTTTGTCATTTTGCCTCCACGTCTCCCCGATTGCCCGCGAGCTTCTCCTCCCGTCAATACGGTAATCTCTCTACTGTGCGACAGAGAGTCGCGTGGTTATGACGCAATCGTTAGCCTACTTTTACAAAAACTGTTTTTACGGGGCCATAACGTAAGCTACAAGGTAATGGAGCATTTTATACATTGTCGTGTTTCTTTAGAAATAAATAATGGACAAATGGAGTCTTCAAACGCCTCACATGTA
Source organism: Leuciscus idus (assembly GCA_021554675.1). NCBI lineage: Eukaryota > Metazoa > Chordata > Actinopteri > Cypriniformes > Leuciscidae > Leuciscus > Leuciscus idus. Next base: position 25,830,019 of record CM038631.1, read on the forward strand.
AAGTTATTCGCTGTCAAAGTGACGCCAAAATGAATGGGAGTCAATGGGATGCTAACAGCACGTGAAGTTCTGCTACAAGATGGTGACACGCGGCCGGCTTCAACTTCCGGTCGATTTCCTTCCCGCTTGGTTTGTCCGCGTTAACGCGACAACACGCACAGCAGCCAATGAAATTGCTGTATTTGAGACTATATTTGCATATGTGACGCGATGGTACGTTGGTATATACGTATACAAACATCAGACATCATGTTTATTCATGAACGATGTCGTAATGGTAGACTGTGTGCAGCTGAACTAAGAAAAGCTTAAGATTGCACAGCGCTGATAAGCATGAATGGCAGAAGAAAAAGACTGCAATTAAAAAACATAACAAGAGAAAATTATTTTAATGTAAGCAATAAAAAACTGCACACATCAGCTGTGGATTAAAATAATTGAAATGCACGTTTAACTAGATCCTGTCTTAATTTAAACCCTGTCCACCACCCCCAAATGTTTCACAAAGTTATTTTTGCCACTGTAACTTATGGCTTCCTAAAGACAGGTTTATGGGTAAATAAATGAATAATAATAAAAAAATATATACCAGGGCTCAACATTATGCCTTTTCATTTGTCCTTCGGTCGGTCATTCACTTGTCCGAGTAAAAACATTTGTTTGAAAATTTTTTTTGTGTGTTGTAAATATAATTACGTAATATAATATTACGAATCAGTATTCTCATCACTGTTCAGTCAGCTTTAACATATATAAATCGGTATATTTATGATATTTTAATCTTTATAAAGGGCATTTTCCCTAATAGTTTTAAATATAGGCCTATGCTTCATCTTTCATTAGAATAATAAGATGCTAAAGGGCTGTACCAATCAAATTAAACTGCATTAAATAATGTAATAAGATTATTTAAAATATTTTTTGAATATACAAATAAGAAATATTATTTGTACATAGAAATAATATTTATAAACCGCCAGTAGGAGGCGGCAGGCGACCGTCTTAATGAGTGAGTCATTTATTCAAACGATTCATTCAAACGGCTGATTCATTCAGGGATGAGGCAGTTGTAAATTAATAGGAATTCATTTAATCTTTGCCTCAACTGATTCGTTCAAAACACTGAATCATTCGGTAATGAAACACAGTTGAGTTTTCCTTTGAGATGCGCTGTGGAACTATTTTCGCTGCTGAAATAGAACATATATTGTATCTAACATTCAACTGACTTAATATTAATTACTTGTTTATTGAATTGTAACTGTAGCCTATCATATGTTATAAATATAAAAACACATTTTGAATGTTTCATTTGTTTCCAAATTAGGCTCGCAGAAACTTGTTATCGTCAGAAGCCTATATATTATATTAGGCTATTGTATTCACTATCAGTCGCCACTTACACTAAATGAATGCAGAATAGAATTTTTTTGTTAGTGACGTTTTAATCAGGCTATTTGTCTGGTCGGGCAAGTAAAATTCTCTTTCACTTGCCTCTTCAAAAAAATCCACTTGGCCCGGACACGCGTAAATGTCGAGCATATTTTACATATTACATATTTTAAATATATATTAAATATTTAAAATATAATTTACTAATTTCATTATAGCACTCATCAGTCTGCAGCATCCAAGATGATGTTTACTGTAAAACACACAGAGACAGAACAGCACAAACAAACAAACTCATAGTCATAGCAGAACATTTCTCCATTCATATTTTGTTTCCATTTATGTTGATTTATAAAAAAGTGAACAGCACGAGTAAGATAGGATGCGCAATATATCGAGAGACATGGAAAGGTTGATTGAGACATGATTTTGACCACTTCATTAAGTTTTGTTAAAGCCTTTCTTTAAAGTGAATTTTGTTTTGTATAAATTGTATCTTAATATTAATCAATTTTTCATCAACCAATTGCCTGGATTTAATAAATAGGAAGCCAATATAACAGACAATATAATCATGGAGGTGCCCGCGCGGTCACTTGCATTGCACGTTAACTGGAGCGCATCTCATCCTAACTTAACGAAACTCAGTGTATGCCTCACACAGACATGAGAAATACATCAAATACACAAAGCTTGAAATGTCCTTAAACGAAATAATTCAAAACGAACAGAAAAAGGCTACTCTCTGATTATGTAATCCATTATGTGCATTCCTCTCTATAGGCGCGTTCACTACAGAGATGGCGATCGTCAACTTCATCTTTGCAGTCGACACTGACACAGAGAACACTAGTTTATTAATAAAAATCAATACACGCGTCACCGGATTTACAAATGCACATCTTGCTTGTTGCACGTACACATATTATGTCGAAATAACGAGATATAATGTTGAAATAACATTATTATTAATAATACATCTTTTAGAATATTTGCTTGAATGCTGAATGTTGCGCTTGTTCAATTTAATAAAATTAAAACTTTAATTGTGATCATTAAAATAATTGAATATTAAATATTTAGTGGCCAAGTTTCTCATTTATTAATAGGCTATATATATATATATATATATATATATATATATATATATATATATATATATATATATGATTGCGCAGCTCCCCCTGTCAATGATCTCAGCACATTTTTCTGGCACAGCCCCTGTCTCAATTTGTGTTTAAAACAGTTACAGTTTATAGACTTTAAAAACATTTATCACCACTTGTGAGTCACAAACTGAAAATTAATTTTAAGAAGTGTGTATATCCAGTTGGTTATTGGCTTTTACCGATAAAACAGACACTTTAGGCTACTCTTGTTCTGTGGACATAGTTTAACCTGCTGCCTTATTTGATTTTATTTTAATTTGTTTACACAACAGCTCTGACAAAAATATGATAATAAAAGGTTTTGGGTTGAACACCAAATTACAAAAACATTATTATGTTAAAGTGAATAAAGCTCTCTCTCTCTCTCTCTCTCTCTCTCTCTCTCTCTCTCTCTCTCTCTCTCTCTCTGTGTGTGTGTGTGTTCAGTTATAAATATAGCCTATGCTGTGTTATATACTTTGAAAATGATAAGCCAATAACTTAAACATTTAATAACCCATATAAATAAATTATATTGTATAATATGGAATATACAGCATTTACTTAATTTACAATGTAACATGAATTAATTTACTCTAGCAGTTAAGATATCAGTCAAAAAAAAAAAAGGCCACAATAAAATGTGGGTAAATCTAAAAGTAAGTCTGCTTTAAAAACATATTACAAGTTCGAACATGGCTATAATGTGCGCGTTGAGAAATGAAATGCGACCATAACTGACGCCTTAACACGACCAGAATGGGCGTGTCTACACGTACAAAAAAAACGCGTAAAAAATTGCCGCGTTAACGCGGACAAACAGTGCGTGTTGACGCGGTCAAAAATCACGCGTTTCGTTTAAAGACTTTTGGCCCCGTTCGCCTTCCATACACATGCTCCCTCTGCAAGTGTAATTACGCGTCAACGCGGACAACGACGCAGAAGTATAAATGAAAACGTCTCTGGTTACTTACGTAACCTATGTTCTCTGAATAGGGAACGAGACGCTGCGGATAGCGCAGTGGGATATTCTCTGAATGTGCCGATTGTCTGAAGCCCTATAGAATCACGCCAATTCATTGGCTGATGGCGCCCGCGCAATCTGGCTCCGCCCCGACGCTCTTACGTCGCATCATTACATATTCGCGCGCGCCATCTGCTCCTCAGATTTCTCTGCCGAAAAGAAAACTGTCAGCAGCGCGAGGAGCTTGGCAGCTAACGCAGCGTCTCGTTCCCTATTCAGAGAACATAGGTTACGTAAGTAACCAGAGACGTTCTCTTTCATAGGTTCACTCAACGCTGCGGATAGCGCAGTGGGAACAGACTACCAAACACGCCAAGCTAGAGCGCTTTCCATGACTGGTACATAAATGAGACAACGACCAAGATGAGTTCAAACAGAAAGAACCTGGGAACCCGGGGTCATGTCAAGATCCAAATTATAGAACCTTACAAAAGTGTGCGGAGAGGACCAGCCTGCCACAAATGTCCTCCAAAAGTGCTCCTCTAAAAAGAGCTTGAGAAGATGCCACACTTTTGGTGGAATGTGCTCTAATGCTAAGAGGTGAAGGCAAGCCACGCACCTCGTAAGCCAACGAGATTGCTTCTGTGACCCAGTGAGAAATCCTCTGCTTTGATGCAGCAAGCCCACGGCGGCCAGCACCGAAGCAAACCAGAAGCTGGTTAGATTTCCCCCACCCGACTGAGCGGTCGACATATATCTTAAGAGAACGAACTGGGCAGAGCAAGTTAAGTTTCCTATCTTCCTCAGAAGAAAATGGAGGAGGGTGGAAAGCGTTAAGGTTAACCACCTGCGAGCGGAAAGTTGTGGAAAGAACTTTGGGGATATACCCTGGTCTCTGCTTCAAGGAAACCTTGACCAAGCCAGGAGCAAAGTCCAAGCAAGACTCGCTAACAAAAAGAGCTTGTAAGTCTCCTACCCGCTTTAATGAGGACAAAGCCAACAAAAGAGAAACCTTGAGAGTCAGAATCCGCTCCAGAGCTGACTCCAAGGGCTCAAAGGGGGCCTTCGTCAAACCCTCTAGGACAACAGAAAGGTCCCATGAGGGAACTCTAGGGGAGCGAGCCGGTTTCAGGCGCTTAACCCCACGCATGAAGGCCGAAACTAACCTTAGTTTCCCCAGGGGAATCTCGTCTGATTCCCTATGTGCTGCAATAGCTGCGACATAAACTCTGAGAGTGGTAGCAGCTGCTCCAGAAGCAAACTTCTCCTGCAGGAATTCCAGTACTGAACCAACAGGGCAGTTAACTGAGCTCCTATCATGTGCTAAGCACCATGTCTCAAAAACCTTCCATTTGGAAGAATATAGCCTCCTTGTAGAAGGGGCTCTAGCACTCGCAATGGTCTCCTGAACGTCAGTTGGGAGATCAGAACTTAATGCTAACGGCCAGGGGGAAGATTCCAGCAGAGGAATTAGCTCCGAAAACCATGGCTGAGACGGCCAGAACGGAGCTACCAGGAGGAGGCGGACTCCGCTCTCTCTCACTCTGGCCTAGACCGCCTGGATCAGTTTGATGGGCGGGAAGGCATAGAGTTTCTGCGTTGGCCAAGGGTGAGCGAACGCATCTATCCCTAATGGAGCTGGGGGACTCAGGGAGAACCAAAGCGGGCATTGGGACGACTCTTGAGATGCAAAGAGGTCCACTTCCGCTTCTCCGAAAACCTCCCATATCAGGGCCACCGTCTGGCGGTTCAACATCCATTCTCCCGATCTGAGTTTCTGCCTCGACAGAAAATCTGCTGCGAGGTTCAGAACCCCTGGGACATGAACTGCTCTCAGAGATAGGAATCTGCTCTGAGACCACAGGAGAAGGTGACGCGCATGCCTGTCTAGGGTGCGTGACCGAGAACCCCCCCTGCCGGTTCACATGAGACACCACTGCCATGTTGTCTGTTCTGACAATTACATGGTGTCCCTCCAGAAGAGGGAGAAAATGATGCAGAGCCAGAAAAACGTCTCTTAACTCCTGGCAGTTTATGTGCCAAGAGAGAGTCTCGCCAGTCCAGACCCCACACGCTGGTCTGCCCTCGAAAACTGCTCCCCAGCCGGTGAGAGAGGCATCCGTCGTAATCATTTGGCGACGAAATACCGTACCCATGCTGACCCCTTTCCGAAGAAAAAGAGGGTCCCGCCAAACTGACAGGGCTCGAAAGCAACTGCGCGATACCTTCAGTAGGCGAAGGGTTGGCCCGGAGGGCCGAACCCCTGAGAGCTTCATCCACCACATGAAGGGTCTCATGTGGAGCAGGCCCAGCGGTAGCACGGAGGAGGCCGCGGCCATTAGGCCCAGCATCCTGCGGCAAGTGCCCACAGACACATGATGGCCTAGCGAAAAACGGGCCAAGCATGTCGTCAGACTGGAAATCCGTGCAGGAGCCAAGCGGGCCTGCATGAGAACGGAATCCATGTTCACCCCTAAGAAAACGGTGCTTTGAGCCGGAGCAAGAACACTCTTCTCCGAGTTCAACCTCAAACCGAGAGACTGGATATGACTCAGGACGATGTCTCTGTGGTGGGTCACTAGCTCCCTGGACTGGGCTAAAATGAGCCAATCGTCCAGGTAATTTAGAATACGGATGCCCTGGAGCCGCAATGGGGCCAGAGCTGCATCCATACACTTCGTGAATGTCCTCGGGGCCAGAGCGAGGCCGAAGGGAAGGACCCTGTACTGGAACGCTCTTTCTCCAAAGGCGAACCTGAGGAACTGCCTGTGTCGCCGTACAACCTGGATGTGAAAGTAAGCATCCTTTAGGTCTACTGTCACGAACCAATCCCCTGGCCGAATCTGAGATATGATAGCTTTCAGCGTCAACATCTTGAATTTCCCTTTGTAAAGGGCGAAGTTCAGTCTGCGGAGGTCCAGTATGGGACGCAAACCGCCGCCCTTCTTCGGGACCAGGAAATAACGGCTGTAAAAGCCCCGTTCGGTTTCCCCTGAAGGAACCTCCTCTATTGCTCCTTTGAGAAGGAGGGATGAAATTTCCTGCTGAAGTACAGAAGCCTGAGTGGCGCTGTCTACTACAGTAGGAAAGATCCCGTTGAAACGGGGGATTGCGGCAAAACTGAAGAGTGTAGCCGAACCGAACTGTGCGAAGAACCCAAGACGTGTGAAAGAGGAAGAGGGATGTTGTAATGCAGACGAGTGAGGGTGCCGTGTTGACGTTCGTGGGGTAGAGAAGTTGACTGTGCAGGAGAGCCCTTGGCGTCCTGGCACGTGATGGGAGGCATCGATGCTGGGGTCATGGTGACCAGGTCTGCCTGCTCCGGAGGAAAATGAAAAGTGCCTCAGAGGATGCGACCGGCAGTTATAGAGAGTGTCGGGGGTGAGGGGAGAAAGCAAAAAGCGTCTCCTTCCTCCCGCGCCGGGCTGAGTAGAGATGGTGAAAAATGGCCTGCACTTCGAGACACTCTGAGTGGCGAAGGTGACAGGGCAAGGAAAGGAGAGCTGGGAGGTGGGCAGAAACGCTTGCGTGGTCTGTCCCAACCTTGAGGAAGCAGAGGAGCTCTCCTTTTTCCGACCGGAGGGTCAGGAACAGCTCTGGGCCGCCGGAGCGGTTGGTTTGTCGGACCGCTTCATCTGGAGGCGCTTGTGAGGCCGTTGACGGGGAAATGGGTGACCGCGGCCTCCCCAAACTGTGGTAGGTGGGGGATGCACCGGTTCGCTCCTCCTGGAAGAGAACTCCGGTCTATGAGAGGGACGTTCTCTGGGTCGAACAGGGGAGGGAGCAGAAGGTTCCCTAACCCTCCTGGGCATGAACTGTCTGAACGCGGCCGATTGGGATTTGGAGGAGCAGAATTTCTCAACCACCGTGTTGACCGCCTCACCAAACAACCCTGTTTGAGAAATGGGGGCGTCCAAGAGGAAAACCTTCTCCTTGTCACGGATCTCCGTGAGATTAAGCCACAAGTGGCGTTCCACCGCAACGGTACCAGCCATAGAGCGACCTATGGCGTGTGCGGTATGTTTGGTGGCTCTTAAGGCTAAATCCGTAGCCTTACGAAGCTCCTTGAGGGGCCGCTTCAGGGGTCACGCCGTCGCCCTCGTCCATTTCCTTCAGGACGTCCGCTTGGTAGGCCTGAAGAATGGCCATAGTGTGCAGGGTCATGCCTGCCTGCCCAGCCGCCATGTAGGATTTCCCAATGAGAGAGGAAGTAGTCCTACATGCTTTAGAGGGGAGAAGGGGGCGCGACTTCCAGGACGGCGCAGACGACGGAGCAAGATGGTCGGCTAAAGTCTCCTCAATCACCGGAATGGCGGAATAGCCCTGTTCCACAGAACCTACTAGGTTGGTGAAATCAGCATCTGCCGCATTAGTGAGGCACGCAGAGAAAGGCTGCTTCCAGGATCTGGAAATCTCGTGATGCAGATCACTGAAAAATGGCAGCTTTCTCCGTTGAGGCCTAGAATTAGGGCCACTGAGAAGTCTCTCAACGAGTTTCGACGACTGAGATTCGCGGGGCTCGTCGGGCCAATCAATAGCGAGCTTCTCCGTAGCGCGCGAAAGTACGTCAACGAGCTCCGTGTAGGCCGCGGTAGGCCGCGCTTCCTGGCCGCTCGGCGGGATAACCTCGTCGGCGAGAGTAGGCCCGAAATCCTCGGTAAAAACTACATCCTCCAGCCCGAAAGAAACCGCGTCGCGTGCTCCCGGGCTGGGGCGCAAATAATCGTGTGAAAATTGGACTGGCATGCCTCGCGCGTGCCGAGGGGAGGGAGGGAGAGAAAGAGCGGGGCTCGTCTGCTCGAACTCCACATCCTCAAGCTCTACATCCGAACCCCAAGTCGCGGATCCTCGAGAGGCCTCGGGAGCGCGACAGGGGGAGACGAATGATTCCCTCTTAAAAACCGCGAGCCACGATTTGAGGGTTTTGAGCAACACATTTTCACAGAATTTGCATTTAGACGATCCTATGACTGCCTCGCGCACATGTGAAAAGCCCAAACATTTAACACACTTACTGTGTGGGTCGTCGTTAGCGATGTAACGAGCACATGGCGGAGTACAGCGTCGGTATTCCATGGCAACTTCACCGTAAGGAGAAACAGAGTTCTGCTTGAACAGTCGCAAAAGCGCCGAGAATAATCCAGAAGTCGTATTTTTAGCTCAGAAAAATCACGATCGAAGGGCAAACGTGACCGCTTCGTTCTGAAGGCAGAGAAATCTGAGGAGCAGATGGCGCGCGCGAATATGTAATGATGCGACGTAAGAGCGTCGGGGCGGAGCCAGATTGCGCGGGCGCCATCAGCCAATGAATTGGCGTGATTCTATAGGGCTTCAGACAATCGGCACATTCAGAGAATATCCCACTGCGCTATCCGCAGCGTTGAGTGAACCTATGAAAGAGAACCAACGCGTTGCCTACAGCGTAGAGGTTCCGGCGTAGGTCCGACGCAGAAGTATAAATCAGCCTTTAGCCTCGATGATCCAATAGCAGCCTTCAAATACGTGAGCAGATGTGTTGAAATGCTGTGAATTTCAGTTTATCCTTCATTCTTTTGCCTCACGTTACTAACGGTAAAAATAAGTTTCCATTAAATACGATACTTGAGAATGAATAGCATAAGTGTTTTTATATGTACATAACATTCAGAAACTGTATTTGAAATTAAATGAATAAGGAATCAATAAATAAATATTGATACAAAAAACATAAGAAATTACGTTTATTGATTATGACTGATATTTGACATGCACAACATGGGCCGATAAGAAAGTAATCTTTTCACATAATGTTCTCTCTCTTAAAATGTAAGTGAGTGTAAATGTCAGCATAATCATATATGTCTAAAGAATTGAAGTCTGTCAGGTAAAAGAAGAGCTTATTGATGCAGTTCAGTCTGTGTGATATTTTATTCCATCCGTTACTCCTGATCGGAGGCTGCCGTAAATATTTAGTTTATACGTAGAGTTACGCTTCAACTAAGTATAATGGTGCAACTCAAAAATATTTAGAAAGTGCGTAAGTCGTAACTTAGTGTCCATTTTTCGTCAAAACTAGGCTAAGTTATAACTTACGCACAGCTGGTGCAACCTAGTGTTTGACTGTTTATCTCGCGCAGCTTAAATGGCAGTTCCCATTTACATGTAACATTACGAAAGATGTTTCTTTTTCAAAAACACTAATGCATTATTAATAATAATTAGCAGGGTTATTTTTCTCATATTATTTTCATTAACATTAAGTTTAATTAAAGCTGCAGTACATAGTTTTTCCTCTTTGTTGCCATCTCTGTTCGAAATCTGCAATTGCAGTTATTCGCGGAATTATCAACTTTACGTGCGTTGTGCCTCGGCATGGCACAGCGCGGATGAATCCAATGTTTTGAGGAGAATGTGCGGTTGTCAATCACCGCGCTGGTGGTGTGGATACTGTCATTCGGAATCACAGATTCTACTTTTTGGAAGTATGACCAACATAAGAATTTTCACCGTAAAAAATGTCGTCTGAAGAAGTAAGTAACATCCAGTTTTGTTCTGACCAACCAAGGGGAAAAAGCATTGCAGTAAATCGCGCCGATTAAATCTAACGATTGCGTATCATATCACGTCAAACCGTGCAAATTATACTTTATTCTCAAATTGTTAATGTTAACAACATCAGCATTGCGTGACTACATTTAATGCCCTTCCGATATTTATCTTTGTTTTCGAATGGGCCGGTTGCAGTCTCTTTTTTTTCTCCGAAGTCTTTCGCGTTTGTTCGGGTGAATCTCCAGTTGTCACTGGTGATTGTCGTTTGAACCTTTCTGGATCCGCCATCAAATTGATTTTAATTATATAAAGTGCTGTGAGAAAAGGCTATAAATCTCCACCTCCAACATCCTCACACGCAATATAGCCTACTAGCCAAGACTAGCCATATTCTTTATGTGTACAGATGTGACGTAATGACGCAAAGACATGCTCGAATTTCCCGCGGAAATCCACCAGTACCACTGGAATTAAATACATTATTACACGCTTACCGTTTAGAATCGAGCTAAGGCAAGCAGATAGTTTTGAACACTGGCTGGTTATGTACTTGCTCAAATTTATTTTGGATAATTTTTAACCCCAAAAAGCTACGGACTGCAGCTTTAAAATTGCTCACCTCTAAGTGGCTATATGTTATCAGATATACATCTCCCCTCATAGAGCCATCTTTATGATTCTACATTTTTATTACCATTCATATCACCATGGCACAGCCATTACTTTCATTTTGGCCCAGCGTAGCTATGCTAAATTCAAAGTTAAACATGTTTTTTGATAATCATTGATATTGGGACAACACATTCATGGCTCGAGCCTGGTGAAAAATTTCTCTCCAATGAACGCGGAGGAGGAAGTGTAAAATGTGGAGTGGAGTGTAGATAAGGAAATCAAACAAATACAAAACATTTCTGGCACCTTTGGTTTTGCTTGGCATTTTGCCATTTCTGCTTTTAAAATCTGGTACAAATGCATGCCATAGATGCTGCTGACAGAGTTCAAGTTGTATTTAACCCAGATTATTCTTGTAATTTGGAAATACTTCTTGACATAAGGCATCACTGATGAATGCATGAAAATCTAGCACCTGATGAAGTTGTACAAATGAAATGCACTAAAACGATTAATAGATCATTACAATAGTTGTGTTGCAAAAACTACATATTTCTTACATGTAATAGCAGCTAAAGAGTAATGGACTGAACAATGGTACTGTTTCACAGGTATTATGAAGTGGTAACTCTGGTATCCATATTTCAGGTAAGTTTTTGTTGTTTATTCAAAATTTTATTCTAAATGATTTTTCTTACTTTGGTTTTTGGTTTTCATATTCTACAGTACTCAAATGTTTACTGCACAACACCTAAAGTACAAAACTTGATAGATAAGAAGTGCCTTCAGGAAGAGTGTCTACATTACGTCAGTAAGCTAGGTGAGCAAGTACAGAGATTGTAAATATACATGTATGTGTATGAGATTGAAATGTTTTAGTTCACAGTAGACATTTTACTATGTGCATGTCACCAGGCCAGAGGACAAGTCTCAGGGATGTGTTCCAGTTGTATTGTGGTTTGACCCCAGGTACAACTGTGCGTGACCTCTGTTCCCGCTATTCTCACCAGCTACAGAAGGTGGATGAAAGGCAAGGCCATTTGAATTTGATTGTGGTTCACGCTTAAATTCCCCAAATTAACATGCAACTAATAAGGCATGCTAGTCTTGTTTTCTGTACTACAGAAGAACAATATGTAAATATTATATATTAAGAATGTTTTTGGCTCATTTAGCTGTTGGACCAGTTTGAGCTGTAAGAAAATTTGCTATATAAAATATTCTACTTTTTTTTATTTATTTATTTTATACATGTTGTTGTTGCAGGAAGTTGATTCAGTTTGGCTTGATGAAAGGTCTGATTCGGCGCCTGCAGAAGTATCCAGTCAAGGTTAGAGATGATAGGAGTCGTCCACCGAGACTTTACACTGGTTGCCATAGTTATGATGAAATCTGTTGCAAAACTGGCAAGTATTAAGTAGGCTATGTATGTTATTGCTTTTTCACATGAAATTTCCTTTAAACCAGTGACATTATTCCTTTCATGCATTTTCAGGGATGAGTTACAGGGAGTTAGATGAGCGTTTGGAGAATGATCCGAACATCGTTGTTTGCTGGAAATAATGCTGCTGTGACAGAATTATGATTACAGAGTTTTATAGTATTAGTAAATTTTGAACGTGAGAGACAGATCCTGGTGCTTTGGCTGTCCCAGACATTCTGTAACTTTATTTATTGTAAATCAACTGCCCTTCACATGTATTTGTGTGTAATCCTTACACCCAAGCTTGCTGAATTGATTATATATATTTTTTTTTTTAAATATTAGAATGTTTTATGATGCATAAATGCAAAATTGAGTCATAGACTAGTTCTATATAAAAAGCAGTCACTGGTTTTGACTCAATTTCGTTTGTGGCAGGCTATAGTGTGGTTGATTATAGAGAAGCAGTTCTAATTTTTTTCAAAGATATACATGTTTAACTTTCCTTACTCTGAGGAAAAAAAAGTAGGAAACATGGACCAGACCTCCTGAGACCAAGTCAACTGTTGATCTTAAATCCATTGTTTTTAAAGCGTTACCTTGTGGATTCGCCGTTAAATTAGGTTAAGTTTAGAGTTAACTATTTAAATAAATCAATAAAGTCAAAGTGTTTGCTTTACAGATTGTGTAATCTGCGGTTGCACAAATATTTGATTACGTCACTCCATTTGTCACATCAAATATTGCAGTCCCTGTACAATAAAATAAGTGTGGACAAGTTTGCATCAAAATGTATCTGATTTTTTTAACTGTAGCTCCTTTGACAGAATCACTAGATTGACATCCTCAGAATGCTCCCTAATGCGCGTATGTGTGCTTGTGTGTGTTGATAGTAGCAAAAATAACCAATCATCCTGAAAATATTTTAAAAGAGGTCACGTAAACATCCTATATTCTTTAACTATTTCTTTAACAAATACACCTTCCCTTCTCTCCTTAACCCACAAATAAATTTACAGCCCATTTAGAAGCTGAATGAGTTACTTTTTCATGAAGCAACTGAAACAAATCAAATAAACACTAGATGTGACAGGGTTTTATTTGAAGTTGGTTTGAGAGCTATTGCTATATACAAAAAGGACAAATAAAACCACAAATTCATAAATAGCTCTGCCCCATGTCAGACATTCCAGATGTATATGTACCAAATTATTCCTCTTCATCTGAGCTTTGGCAAGAGATGACAAATATGCTACCCATCAAATTCACACAAGATAAGGGTATGAATAAGACAGAGGACAAAAATTGCAGAGCTGACAGCCCAAGGAACATTTAAAATCGGAGCCAGTACATAGCACTTCTCATTCTGTTATAATCTGGCAGCTGCTCTACTGGACCTGCATAGAGAAAGAAAAGTATGAAAGGTAAAAAAAATAAATACAAGTGAATTTTCATGACTCTTAATACTAATTTCAATACCACAGCATTTGGGCTGGACGTGTAGCAATTTCTATCTATTAAATTCTGATAGCAGAATTAATCATTGGACCAACTGTCCATAAATAAGCTGCAGCTAGATCCAGAAAATAACCATATTAGGGATGTTAATGATTACAAATTGATTAATCTGATCATCGAAATGGTAAGCTTATCTATTGATTAAGTTTAGAACAAAAAGTTCAGGAATCATGAGAGCAGATGGTAAAATAAACATATGCAGACATTTATATGACATCAGCAGGGTTCGTACACTTTTTCCAAGGTCAAATTCAAGCACTTTTCAAGCACTTTCCAGGTCCATTTTAAAGCTTTTTCCAGCACCTTACACTACCGTAAATTACATACCAATACATAGTTAAAATTATTATTTAGTGTTTTTATCACATCAAAAGAGATAAACAGCCAAATGTTTCATAATAGCAGAGGGCTGCACGATATTGAAGAAAAATTAGATATGCGATAACTCATTAAATAATGCAATATTCAATATGCAATACAATAATGCTTAAAGTGTGTCTGTCAAATTAACTTAAATTATCTTTAAAATATCTTTAAAATTATATAACCTACACATACATGTTTCACATTCTTTTTGTGATAAGAAAATATCCCTACAATTTCAAGACAGTGAACATCAGTGTTTTACTGTAGCATAAGAAGTGTTATTTTAACATCACTGGGGTTTAGGGGGTTCAGGTTATCCTACATTAGGTTTATTTAACAACAGAAACTGATTAATCAAATAAATGTAAAAATAAACACTGCTTAGTTATAAATATACTGATTCTTATTAAAGCTACAAAAGTCAGCCAAAACCAGTGAGTGATTTTTTGTATTTTGTTCATGATCCCAGTTATTGCAAGCCGTTGCGATATGCAATTATGCATATTGTAATATATACAGTTGCAATATTTTGATATATTGTGCAGCCCTAATATTTAAGCCAATCACAAGTTTTATTCTTCAAAATGTATCACTAAGTATATAGCCTAAAGCATATGATTAATATACTTTTCATTATATTAATGTCCAAACATTGCTTACCAGATAATGTGATTTATAGGCTGTAAAACTGAAATAATTTCAAATATGAAGACTTAGGATTTGAACAGAAATATTTGACAGGCCTTCCCGTTTTGGGACACATTCTTGATATAGACAAGGTTTGAACAATATCTGAGTGCACAGGAACCTGCCTGATAAATGTATTTCATTGCCAAGACATAACGTTAGCCAATACATTTACTGGAATAGAGCAGTGCAAATATTGCATAGGGCCATCCTAAACCTTACAGTAACAGTATACTACTTATGACACTGACTGATTTCAGTTCAGCAATCAACGACTGTTGTTATGCACTGGGCTAACGTTTGCAGGTTGCACGTTACACTTCTGTAATTTTGGCAATGTTCAATGCATATGAAAACTGTAAATGAATGTGACATAACGGACATGTAATACTTACATTACATTATCACACCAAGTACTCTGTCACTAACGGCCCTTTCAGAGAGGACGCGGACCGCGCTGCGCTATGAAATGAAACCGATATATTTCAATGGCTTGCGCCGCGCGACTCGGACCAAAGCGGAGCTCAGCGAGCTCGCGCGCACGCCGCGGTCAAAGTTTAAAATACTTCAACTGTTGCCGCTGCATGGCCAATAAAAACGGTGCATCCAAACAACCGCGGAAATCAAAATGAAAACTCTGCCTACTTTTGCTCTGGCCAGCGTAACGCAAATCAATCTGTATCTGATTCTGAAGGGCTACATTTTTTTCTCCGTTTAATAAAGAACTATTTCGTCAGAAAGATATTTCTTGTGAAAGAAATACAGTTACAAATTCAAGCATTTTCAAGCATTTTATCCAAAATTCAAGCACTTTTCAAACCTTGAAAACACATCATCAAAATTCAAGCACTTTCAAGGATTTCAAGCACCCGTACGAACCCTGCATCAGTTATATGACATGCTAATATAAAAAAGCACACATTTATTCATTTCAATGTAGAATTGCAAAAAAATATAAAAATGTATATTAAATATAAAAATAAATGGACTCACCAACTGCAGACACAGCTGGGCATTTGTCATAGATGTATTTAGAGCACACATCACGGACAATCCTGGGAGTCACAGCCTAGCAAGACAAAACAAAATGGCATTCTTAAAATCTTCAAATTAATCTCAAACAGTGCAGTCACTCATCCACTGTGGGATTGTTAACGTGGACAATTTACCTCAATTCTGGCATCCCACTCTGCCAATGGGATGCGGCGACCATAATTTAATATGTGCCTGCCAATGTCATCACAAACAGGTGTAGTTCCTGAGAACAGAAAGAAGGATATTATAGATAGAAGTAGTCTGATAGAAAGGGGAAATGTATATAATTATTATTAGTTTAAAAAAAAAAAAAGGTGAAGAATCTGTATTACTAGCCCTACTGTTGGTGCACATAATATATTATTGGACAATGGATAAAAAAAATAAAGAGAAATTCTCCAATACCTTAACTGAAAATTAGTTATAGAATACATGCGAGCACCAGAAATTACTTGCGTGTATAGTATTTGACCAAAAAGAAAAGCGTGTGTTTTGCAATAGGTTACGTCACACTGTGAGGCAACGTGTTACGTTGTCTTTGGGCTTGTTTCAACAGCGATAAGTAAAGATATTCAGTTTTAAATATTCGGATTATGTGTCAAGTAGTAGTAAGCGATTACTTGTGATAATATCAGACAATCACAATGAAACAAGCCCAACTACAATGCAGATTAGATTTTGAAATAATCCTCAGTGACATGAGACTAACTTGGTTTAAAAAAAAAACTAAAAAAGGTATTTTTTCACACAAATACTTGCTATAGCTTGAGTAAAACTAATGTGCTTGTCATATTAGTAGTAAGGATTGGCTCGATACCACTTTTTATTTCCAATATAGATAGATACAGTAAGCCTGAGTATCTGCCAATAACAATGCCATTTGTTTTTTTGTTCTTGACCAGTTAAGCTACAATTACAAATTACTATGTGTTACAATATTGCTAAATGTATAAATATAGCGGGTGAATTATGTAAATGATGTATATTACGATGAACTATGACTTTCTCCACTGACATTACAAGTTGTACAAATTGTCTCTAAGGATGCTGATTTTTAGAAGGCAGCTGTCTGACTCTGAGATGCCAAACGGGTACTTTGATAGTTGTGTGATGTGGGAGTGGCATAGGTTAGTCTGCAGGACAGAAGAGAACATGACAGACTTTATAATAAAACAAGAATCAACATTGGTTTGGCTTTTCAGAGATGGCAAGAACTGAGGAATTTGAAATGTTGTACACGTTGTGAAACGGAGATGCTGTTATAGAGATGCACAGATTATATTCTACATTACCATATGTAGCTCTCTAACAGAGTTGATTGTAAAGGATTATATATTGTAAAGTCATTTCATTATGGTTGTTGTATCGCTGTGCTGGAATTTATTTTCAAGGATGTCTATTAATGGGTGTAGGCTACAGTAATGTCTTCTGCGAGTCAGCTTGAGATCCTTTCCATCTAAACTGGTTATATCTCTTAAGGCCTAGTAGTGAATGTTTTAATGAACAGTAGGATAACCATAATCATCTGCAGTCACGCAGAGCTGAAGCACAACCAAAATGTTTTTTCCGCAAAATGCATGCAGTTTTGTTTAACCGCTAGATAAGTTACATAGTGTACCTTTAAAAAACACAAAATGATCACCGTACTAAAAGAGACAGGGATAGCTGCAGGTAAAGGTCCTTGCACACAGAGTCCAAAATTTTGATATGCGTTTTTTCTTTTTCGTATTCGGTGGCTCTGAATTGTCAAAACACCTCTCTAAATGCTTGCTACGGATGCGAAAAACGAAATAAAAAAATAATAATAAAAAAAACGAACCCGATCCAAATTATTTTTGGATGGGCGGAGGCAGTGTGCAAACATGATTGACACAACGTGAGGTCACATTTTTACGTGCAAAAATTTCGGACTCAGTGTGCAAGGACCTTAATGGTCGTGCCAAAAAGTGAATTGCTACAGAAAAAAAACCTAACCCTACCCCACACCCTGACAGACAGCTTTTAAGACCAATGATAAAGATTCTCCACATCATCACGCTCATTACTCCAACCTGCAGATACCCACACTTGTACTAAAATACAACTGAATCTGTGCTAAATACATAGATTTGATGCAAAGAGAGAGAATGTATAGACTGTGTATGGGTAATGAGTATGTTTGAGTTTATTACCATTGAGTTGTCCCACTAAGCTAGCTTTCAAAGCATTTTTGGCTCGAGCCACATCACTCTCAGTCACTGTGGTGCACAAATTCATCCTGTAATATAGAAACATCAACAGCACGTATTGATCACCTCAAATAGGACTATAACACATCAGATGACAATTGTATATACTGTCAGGAATAGCTGAAGGCATGTCAGTGACTTACCAGGCATTCTGAGCCCAATGCATCATGTCCTCTATTTTATGTTTGTCTGTAACAAAATAAATACCCAGCAGTCCAGTGTCACTGTATGAAGAGTGGAAAGCCTGGAAACTGTGACACAGGTTCAGCTCTGCAGCCAGGCGAGCAAGGCGACTGCTTAAGTTCTGTATACAACATACAAATAAAGACATGATCATAATGCAACCACCATTTTACTTGATAAATTACAATTTGTACCATGCTTAGCTAATTTACAATTAAAAATTATTTCCATTGTTTATGCCCGGCATTAGAGTTTAAACTAGATAAGGTACGTAAAATAAAAACTATAACAAATACTATTATAAAAGGTGTCTGCAAACCATTTTTCATGACAACATAAACAAATAAGACATCACTAACAGGTTAAGTAAAAGTATATTGAATATATTCAGCAAAATACTTCGCTCAAGTTACTTTTTCTAGTAGACTTACACATTATGGACATTGAATGGCATCAATTTCATGATGTAATTGACAGTATTTGAAAGCTCAGGCTTTTATATTGGTACCATATCAGTTATTTTGCATGTTGCCAATAACAATACAATGTACTGATATTGAACATACATTGGTCAATACTGGATATTTAATTGATTATGTTAATTTTCCCTATTTTTACCCTTAGATTAATTTTGTCATCGAACTTACAAGTTTATTCTTTAAAAACATGAATATATATTTTTTCCATATTGTACACTATAATGGTGTGATGCCCAAATTCACTGGTAGCACGTAATATATAAAAAGTAGGGGTGTAACGATGCGCGTATTCGTATTGAACCGTTCGGTACGTTGGACCATTTTTCCTGCCGACCAAAATTTCGTTATTTCAAATGTAGGCGGGTCGCGCGTGGCAAGCGCGCTCATACAGAGACGTCGGCCACAACATTGCCCGAACATCAAATGGCAAACGTAATGTAAGCGGAACGAAACTGCTCGTTATTGTGTGGTTGAAGGACCGTTTATCAGTTTGGACCAGTGCAGCGCGAGCCGATCGTGATCATGCGACACTGTTACTACACAGCGCTAATAGCCTAAAGAAAGCATTTTAATTCGCCACAGAAGTAATAACATCGCTGCGAGATCTATTGAGAAACATTCACATTTCTCCGTTATTAACGGATCAAACAGCGCGTGGAAACCAGGAAGAAACATTGTGCCATGAATGAGCTATGTGTCCACAGATCAGCAACATTCACCATGGATTTACTGTAGTAACACTGACTGCAACCATGGAAGTTTGGCAGGAATAGTAGGCTATAATGCTTTCAAGTAACATTACGTCGGTTTTATTTTGACATTATGAATACAATTGCTGCCCTCAAATGTTAATCTGAACTCAAATAAACCTTTGTTTATAACTACTACAATATTACATTTCATTTTTTCCAAGGAGCTGTTTTGTTTTATGCTCCTAAGAAGAGTCAATTATAGCTCTAGAATTGCTCAAAGTAAAAATAAATCATACTTTATTGTGTTAGTTTTAATTAAAAAAAAACAATAAAAAAATAAATAAAATCAATGATATTTCTCTGGCATTTCTTTCTTTTTGCTGTATCAAAAACGTACCGAACCGAACCGTGACACAAGTGTATCGTATCGAACCGAACCGTGAATTTTGTAAACCGTTACACCCCTAATAAAAAGCTATAAAAATATAAAAAGCTTTTTATTTTTATTATTTTTTTCTATTCAGACAAAATAGTATAACGGCATGAAAATAATCATCACATCATTCCTGTGCATGGAGAAATCGAGAGACAAACTGATTTACAATGGCCAAGTTTAAAGGACAAGTTCGGTATTTTACACTTATTAAACGCATTAAACTTTCATTTACAAAGACGTGAAACTCACAGAGTGGTCAGGGGTGTTCACTGATATGCTCACACAAAAATCGCTGCAAAAGATGCTTTCCAACAGGTGTTTAACCATTTGTTGAGAGCTTGAATAATAGACACTCCAACCCAGTTGGTGGCGGAGTAATACCGTACCTCACAGCACATCCAATACAAGTCAATGGACATCCAATACAAGTCAATGGAGTTGGACAAAAACTACGATAAAACCTGTTGGAAAGCATCTTTTGCAGCGATTTTTGTGTGAGCATATCAGCGAACACCCCTGACCACTCGGTGAGTTTCACGTCTTTGTAAACGAAAGTTTAATGCGTTTTTAGGAAGGATTGTTCCAGTGCCCATATGCAGCCATTCTGGGGGTGGGGGGGAAAGCGAAAGAAACCTAAAATTCTCAGGACAGCAGCATGTGTCCAAATTTTAATCTTAACCGTTCTATTTCATCAGAAACGATCTGTAAACAGGGCTTTAAGTGTAAAATACCGAACTTGTCCTTTAAGGTTGCTCTATGCTGCATTTCATTAAAACAGAAAGAAAGCCTCTCATACTAGAATTTTCCAGGAGCCATCTTGCAAAAGATTGCAAGAGAAATCAAGAATCCCTTAAGTTAATCAGAATCAAATCGCAAGGTACCTAGAATCCCACTTCTACTCAATACATGCAACAAAAAAAAAGTTAAGGAGAAAGAAGTTTAACCAATGTAATAAACTAACCTTGCCACCTCCGAATGTGATGTCATAGCTGCCAATAATGGAATTGGCAACCATGAGTGGCACAATATCAGGACTTGCAGCTCCAGCTCCCTCTACAGCAATAGCAACATGTGCTAGTGGCATTGCATCATCACGCATACGAATCTGAAAGCAAGACAGGATCAGACCAACGGCAAGTCAAGTAATGGCAAAAAAATTAGGCTCTCTCACACATACACGCAATTCATACCTCACTCCCAGTGAAACGGCATGGGGACAGAACAGGTACAGCATCACCCTCATATTCAAAAGAAACACCACTGAAATGCTGCTTAGCCAGAGCCACAAGGTCATCATGGTTCACTCCTACAGCGGTGCAGAACGACAGTATTTAAGCGATAAACTTTGCTGTCTGTGGCTTTTCAAGTTTGATAATAGTTCAAGAGCAGTACCTCCAGCTGTAGCCAGGACCATGCGAGGAGCTTTATAATGGCTATTGATGTATTCCACCAAATCATTACGAGTTAGTGTCCTTGAAAATTCAGAGTACAAACAAAAAAACATTATTTCCTTTAGGAACATGTTTCATTGGGTATGTTTACAAGTAGGGTTGTTCTTGGTACCAGAGCAAAAATTTTGAATTAAGTAATTTTAAAGGGATACTCCACCGTTTTTTCATATTAAACTATGTTATTCCCTTAACTAAGACGAGTTGATACATACCTCTCTCATCTCAGTGCGTGCACTTAATCGCTCTGGCGCGCGGTGACACTTTGATAGCACTTTGATAAATATGAATTTAGATAACTATAATGTATGGCGGAATAGCACTTTTGGGAGTACTTCGACTCGGTGCAGTAAAAAGTCACGCCTGATCCTCTTCCCACTATTGACAGAAGTGAGAGGAAGGACTTTTTACTGCGCCGAGTCGAAGTATTCCCAAAAGTGCTATTCCGCCATGCATTATAGTTATCCTTTTTAACCCGCTTAGAAAAGTGCCACGTTTTATTTTGTGTCACCCTACTTGATTGTGTAACTACTCGTGTAACTGTTTTTAAATAGGGAAAACGTTGATGTGTTTGGTCACTTCTAAATTCATTGCTGTTAGATACCATTGAATATACTGGGCTAAGCTAAGTGCTATCAAAGTGTCGCCGCGCGCCTGAGCGATTAAGTGCACGCACTGAGATGAGAGAGGTATGTATCAACTCGTCTTAGTTAAGGGAATAACATAGTTTAATATGAAAAAACGGTGGAGTATCCCTTTAATAATGTTGTCCGTTTCGTGTCATCCTATGGTTATCACTGTCCTTCATCGCAGTTTTCGATTCAATTGCGCATTTAAATATGGTTGTCAATCCAGAAACTTTGCAGTGTACTAAGCAGCATGAAAAACTAAACTAAACTGAACTCAAACTGTGAATGGGTAATAAACAAAGCAAGAGAAGAGCCCTCTCTTTATAATCAATAAGGTTGTCAATCTCTAAAGTTCACTGAATTCTGCACTATCAAAAACGTGTTTACACTTTGCTGGTTAAAGTGAAAGGATTTGCCAGTGTGCGGCTCGTGTTGAACAAAAACTTGTACGTTTTCAGTGGTAACAAGTGGATTCTGACATACTAACACACTGACTAGCTCCTCTGATAGGCCATTGTGTTCACGGTCTGAACAAATATGATTGTGATTGGCTACAAAGCTCAACGCTTGTCAAAATCATGCTGTAAATAGAAATCTTTGATGCTCAGAGAGCACTCAAACAAACACGAATGACAGTATTTGAATGCAGCATCTATCGAATATACCCGGTATCGACTGGTACCGGTAGTACTGGTTCATTTGACAACCCTATTTACATGCACTTATTTTCATCAATCCGATTTCAGATACTAAAAGTTTTGCACTTAATCGCTCTGGCGCGCGGCGACACTTTGATAGCACTTAGCTTAGCCTAGTTCATTCATTAGGAACCAAACAGAGATGAAGCTAGAAGCGACCAAGCACCTCCACGTTTTCCCTATTGGCTATTTATACACTCCTGATCAGACAGACATTTGTTTTCTTAACTCATATAATGTGGTGTTTAAAAGGTTAAAACTTACTTACAGTGTTTCCCCTACCATTATATAAGGGGGGCGCTCAAGGTATTTTTTAAACCGATTAAGAAGATAGTTGTATTCAAGCATTTACATGCTCAGTTTTTTTTCTTATTGATTGGATTATTTCAGGTCTACACACACACACCTTTCAAAAATTAATTCGGATCAAGCTCAATCCGATCGACTGAGGTATTTACATGACGTCTTTCAATCTGAATGACACACGGGTCAAGCATTTGAAACATGAAATACAATATCTTGCATCCTGGAAGCTGTGTGCATACCTGGCATTGACAGAGGGACCAAGAACACTATGGCCCAGAGGAGTACCCTGGAAAGCAGTAGCATGAAGCAGATCCAGGCAAACATCCTGCAAGCTACCTTCCACCTCTTCCAGCTCTCTTAGCACCACACTCCTCTGCTGCTCCATCTCAGCCTCACTCAAAGATGAGCTCTGCACTACTTCTGCCAACAGCTCCACCGCTAGAGGGAACAACACAATAAAGAGACATCATTAGTAAGATCTTAAAATACCATTTTGGATCTTAATATACATTAGCATAAATAAATTGTGTCTGTTTGAGAAATGGGTCTATTTAATAGTTCAGTTGTTTGTTCTCTAACCTTTAGGCAAGTCCTTGGCAAGGGTCTTCATGTAGTAAGCAGTGTGTTCCCGAGAGGTGTATGCACTCAGGTGAGCTCCCATAGACTCCACTGCCTGTTCAAGAGCAGACTGTGGGTGCTTCTTTGTGCCCTTGATCCAAGAATAGTTTGGAATACGAAGGAAAGCATGCAAATTAGTGAAACGGTTTTTAATTGTTTGGCTAATAGAATGGGTTGTGGTGTGCAAGCATTCTAAAAGGAAGGCTATTTTCACAAAACAATATTCATGTTTTTTTCCCCCACTATAAACAGAAATTCTGAATTATACACCATGTGCTCATAGGAAATGCTACATTCAATAATTATTGCAAATGTCAACAACCTGAGCTCAGGTCAGTTATCACCATGTGAAAACTAGTAAGCAAAATGCAAATGTTAGAATCTTAAGATGTATAAAAGTGGCTACAAAAAAGTTCTTTAGCTTTGAATACCAAGTAGAAAGTGTTCAAATTGGACAACGATACAAGTGAGAAGAGGTG
The DNA here is from genome assembly GCA_021554675.1 of Leuciscus idus. Classification (NCBI taxonomy): domain Eukaryota; kingdom Metazoa; phylum Chordata; class Actinopteri; order Cypriniformes; family Leuciscidae; genus Leuciscus; species Leuciscus idus. Next base: position 25,853,888 of record CM038631.1, read on the forward strand.
AATGAGGAAAAGGAGGGGAAGGAAGGCCAAGAAGGACATTAGCCTCTGATGAGACCTGTGCTGCTCTTTCATTGACCATATTCTTTCCCATGTATACGATACACGTTGAACTGAGCAGAAATTCCACATTAGAATGTTGACCGACTCTTACTGTATTTGGTTGAATATTTCAGTCACAGCAGTTTTCCCTCAATTATGGTTCTATATTTGTTCATTCAAATCTTTTTACAGTAAATATTGCAAATGTATACAAAATATCTGATGCGTGTTCATTTGAAAAAACTGTTTGATTTGTCCCAATAGCTTGAGATTTGTATTTTTAGTTTTGCGTTTATAGTTTTCGTTGAGTAGAAATGCGTTTAATCAGCATTAAGGAAGAAAAAAACATTCAGGAAGAACATAAAAGAAAATTGAAACAACTAGGACTATAACAATCATTTAGTGAGATATATTACAGAGAGAGTTTTTCTTTTGACAACTGATGCGGCATATGCTGCCGTTTTAGAACATGAGTCTTAAATGCATAATATAACTAACTTTTAGCATTCCATCTCTTTTTAATGCAATTCCAAAAGTTAAATGTTCACACAGAGATACTGTGCTAGCAAAGTTACTGAAATATTTTTTATTATGGTTACTAACTTAATGCTTTTCCTCAATAGGGCTGGGTATCGATTCAGATGCCCCAATTCGATTCAATTCAATTCCGATTCACAAGATCTCAATTCGATTCGATTTTTCATTCGATTCATTGAATTCAATCATTCCATTTTCACTGGCCCCACTACAAAGAAAGTAATAAATGAATAAAATAGTTATTGTTTTTGCTGTTTTTGACCAATGTATCCTTGTATTGTAATAAATAAGGTTATGACACCCAACATTTTAGATACCAGTGAAATTTAACAATTCTCTTTTCCAATTTTTATACCACAGCTAAAACTACAAATATAAATTTCAAAGATTAAAAAGAAGTAAACAGTCATTAATAAAAAAACAAAGAATTAAAATACAATTTATGAAAGGTACAAATGAAATAAGTGCTTTTAAGTTTTTTTTTTAGGTAGGTCTAACAGTAGTTTTCAGGTACAGAAATTGAATAATGTAATCAAATGTAAAATAACTGCATATAATCTTCACTGTACAAATTAATTATAGGTTAATCCTTATTAAAGTTATAAAAACATTATTCAGTGAAGAGCAGGGAGCGAGTTCTTTGTCTTTTGTAGTTTGATTAACATTAAATAACCGACAGCTGCAGGAATACTAGGTTGCTTTAAGACTAATGCACAGACCCAATATAATGATACACATGCGATCTTTACTTAAGCCATAACCGACTTATGTTTACTTGGATATTCGCAAAGGCGGACATTTTGAGAGAAATTTGTGTGAATTTGTCCTTTTAAGCGCAGGGAGACGTGAAATAATTAATTTTATTATTTGCATGATCTCTGAGACGCTCAGCTGTGAGCACTGCACAGACAAAACTGCACACACAGTGCACTAGAGTTCTCTTTCGCCTGAATGCTTAAAATAGCATGCAAACGAGGGGAGGAGATGAGGATTGAGGAGCGAGGAAGCTTCCTGAGGAGTCATGAGCGAGGATACACAGGTGTCTCCTTCCCTAGCATCCTAAGGGGGTGGGCGCAAGGAAAGGAAGCAAGGGAAGGAAACGAGGATGCACAAATAAGAAATGAGAAGCACCCATTACGACTCGTGGCTATTGATAATCGATATCGAATCGACCACATTAAAAATAAAGATTAATCTCAAAATATTTTTTTTTGCCCAGCCCCATTCCTCAAAAGGTGTCATTTCAATGAATTTGCACTTTTGCATGCAAACATTTAACTTAGACTGTAATAAAAAAATTGAGCAACAATCAAAATTTAATGATGTGAATATATTATAATGCATTATGCCATGATATAATTCTGACACGCATCATAACTCGTATTGTGAAACAGCAATACCCTAGCCCTAGTAACATTATTAATTTAGAGAGAACGAGTAAAGGTATCATGTATACTTTAAATGCCATATGCTCCAGGAAAAATCCGGCACCATTATTCTTCTCAGACTCATATCTGCTCCCACAACCAATCCAAAGGCCGACCTGCAAAAGGCAGACAAATGAGCACAAAGGATTAAGTTAGCAGTGCTCAGTACTTTTGAGATTGATTTCCTTTTAGTTAAACATGTTCATTTGTAAATGGAAAAGTTAAAAGGACAGTTACTTAGGCTTTTTTCAGTTCCTGTTATTTTTATGAACACACAGACTATATTAGCCTATAAAAAAGCAAGTCACCGTGCATGTGGCCTGGCTGGTCTCTTCAGATGCAATCCTCAAGCCATTGCTTAAGGTAGTGAGACGAGTTTCTGAAACTCCGAGCAGGCTCTGAGCATATGATACAGAGGCCTGTCCTCGTCTCAGAGACAGCAGAAGAGGCTAAAATAAAAAGACAGACAGACATAAGAATATGGTGCACATTCTTGTATCAATTTTAAAAAGCAAGAAAAATATACATAATAATAATAATAATTCACAGAATAATGCAATGAACTAGAGGCTGACCGATAAAACAAGATTTGAATAAAGTGTTTGATTTGGCCAATAGCTAGAGATTAGTTTTGTGTTTACACTTTTCAGTGAGTAGTAATGTGTCTAAGCAATTAAGGATTTTATAAGAAAAAAAGTCGATAAAAGATAAATCAGCCATTAGCTTTTAAAATGAAACATGAAAGAAAATGTTTCACTCATTGTAACATAAGACAGGTCTTTATTATAAATGTAACAATGACTTAATGAAAGTGTTTTAAATAAGATAAAATAAAAATAGCTATGCTTCCCTACTTCTGACACGATGACAATTTTTATTATTATTTTATTGTCATATAAAATAAATGAATCATGTACAAGGAGAGAGAAAAGGTGATATAAATTCAACTCAAGTATTTTTAAATTAAGTATATTGCATATAGATGTGCCCTGAATATGAACGTTATACTATGTTCATGTTTAAGATTTATGTATTTGAATCGGCTGTTTCTGTACTCATACATTCATGTTTTCTGATTGCACTTCACCACTTTAGAAGCATTACAGTAAACAGGGAATAGAAGTGAAAGTGGGAGAAACAAATCTTGAAAAGAGATGTGAGAATTTATGGAGAAAATCTAGAGATTCATAGGGAATTTCAGTACGGTAAATTAGCCATTCGTGGGATATATTGTTTAATAAACTGAGAACAGATCAAAAGTGCACAGTGTCTGTTGTCTTACAATTTCAGATTCTTTTTCATAAAAAGAAAATATAATCAGGAGAAACAGAAGTGGACAGAAAAGAGCTCTTGCAACAGATTTATTTATATCCTTTATTTTTACCCCATACACCTTTTACCTCTTTTATGTCTATAAATGTATTAATGTAAAAAAACATTTTTTATAAATGTAAAAAATGTGGTGTGTGTGTGGGGGGGGGGGGTATTTTTAAATGATTAACACAATACTTTTGAATACATTTTTGTAGTCATAAAACAAAAAATTATCATAGTATATTTTTTCAAAACTATATGAAACCAAAATGAACGAACAGCACGTATTTAAGAACTTGTCATGAGTTATGATGTATATATATATATATATATTTTTTTTTTTTTTTTTTTTTTTTTTAAACAGTTTCATTCTATTGACACTCGTATAGGTCACGGACTCACATAATAATAGAATGTTCTAATAGTCTAATAATCAAAATAAATTAGCTCTTCGTCAAACCATATTCTATGCTGTTTTGTTGTAATTGTGTGATGCTGCATTGAGGAGACAGCGCTCCATGCCTCCATCTAACGTATTTTTGTTATTTGATTAAAATTGACTAAAGGGAAAAGTCACAAAAATTAATAAGGTATACAGTTTGGCAATATAAACCGATTAAAATATTCTATATATCAGGATGACGTAAGTTTTCAATGACCTTGTCAGGTAAAATTTCATATTCCCTAACCCTAGCCAAGAAGAAAAAGAAACATAAAAAGTGCAATATCTAACTTTCTAGAGTTACAAAGTGACTTGCTTACAGAACTATTAAAAACTCGTGTCTTGATCCTCGAAGCTCTAACACACTAGAAAGAGATCTAACCTTCAGTGTAACTGAGCTATCAGCTAGCTCTCCGGCATTGACAAGGCCAATGACAGCCACTGTGAGCATGGTGATCAACTGTTTAATATGCGCGTACTTAAATGTAATGTTTGAAATTCCTAAAGCCAGTATTAAAATGAAAAGCCATGAAATACTCACGTAGCGAGCTTTAACAAGAGCTCGATTCACTGCCCCGCTGATCCGCCACATAGAGGCAACCATCTTGTCCACAGTGTGCACCACCTCCGTGCGAAATGTTCTTCTTCTTTCTTCTACTTCTTTTCTATTTAATGGTGGTTGGCAAACCAGCTTTGGTGCATTTCCGCCACCCACTGGGGTGGAGTGTGAAGCGTTGACGTAGAACGTAGAAGGGAAAGAAAGGAAAGCAAAACAAACACAAAAAAAAAACACCTCAATTCTATACTCTAATAAAGCTGTGGTCACTTTTTAATTAAGTTCTTAAATGTCAGCCTTTTCATTACAGCCTTTTCTACAACCTCTTCTATGAGCTGAGATCTTTCTTTGTTATTACCAGTTGAGAAGAACATGTTCGGCTGATTCTGCTAATCCACATTTGCTGCACAATTCTGTATTGTTTACAAGTTTTAAAAAGTGATTGATTCAAAGCTGTGTGTCCAATTTGGAGTCATGGCATTATTGTGTCATCCCTTCTTTTGTCACAAATTTCCTTCCTGTGTCCACAACTCTTGCCATGTATGCTTAACTATCTTTTTAATGAACCCCTTCATTCCAGCTTTCCCCAGACGTACATTAACATTTATTATTGAATACTTTAAAGCCTTTTTTGCCAACTCATCCGCCATTTCATTTCCCACAATCCCCCACGTGAGCAGGAATCCACAAAAGATGACTTTTATTCATAGATGTTGAAATCTGAACAGGGATCTTTGAGAATATCCTGTCTTGAGTCAGATTTTCCTTTTTAGGCTTATAAGGCTTGATAAAGAATCAAGAGCAAATAACCACTTGTAGCAAATGAACCAATTGAATAGCAATAAGTTCTGAGGAGTAAACAGATAAGAAATTAGATGTTCTTTTACCTATTTTAAACTCCAGTAGTGAAATGACTTCTGCTGCAGGTGTATGCCCAGATTCAGGATCTTTTGAGCCGTCAGTATATTTCTTTACAATAGGCTCACTCTTGATTTAAATATTGTTTCAACAACAAATCTTATGAGATCATTCTCTGATGCTAATTTATTTCTTCCAGCAAGTGCAGACCGACCAATGGCATTGGGAATAACCAAGGAGGTATAGCTGATATTGCTGTCACTGTCAGACTAATTTCATAATCAAAAATTCCCATTCTTTGTGCATCATTATTAGCATCCAATCCGAAACTGGCTACTTGTGAATATTCATATTCCCAGCAGTTCTTAAGAACGTCTTTTACAGGGTGATATTCTTGTATCCTTTCACTGATACCCAATAAACCAGTGTTTCTCAACTGTTGGCTGGTGGGTCTCGACAGTTTTGAGTGGGTCACAGAGTGTGCAGTCAAAGTAACCACAACAAACGTAATTCAGTGGCTGCATCCGAAATTGCATACTCTCGAGTAGGTACTTATTTTGAATAAGAAATTACTTCGCAACCATTAAAAAAGTTCTATATAGTATGAATGTAATCTGAACGTACAAGATTTGGCATGTTGTCATTGTCGTGTGACCTAACAGCATTAGTTAGGTCGCTTCACTGCCATTCATAAATCCTCTCCTGTGGCCTCATGGGATAGTAAAGTGTCCATCATATGCAGACTTTAGAATCTCACTGGAAGTAGTAGGTCATCCAGGTACTTTTTGCCTACTCTTTTATGAGTACTGTGAATTTGGACATACTTCTTGTGTCACATATTGTTTTCCAACTACTTTCGGATGCAGCCTATGTTTTTCTGATGCGAGACTTTTTTTTTGAAATAAAAAATATTTATACTTCTGTCAGACGCAGTAAAGAGTGCCTGGGAAAAACGGGTTGTCCTGATTTAGTATCTGCGGTCAGATGAGATGTTGTCAGGCTATATGTCATTATTTTTCATAACGTGTTACGAAATAAAAAGCCTAACCTCAGAAAAGCGAACTTTTTTATTATTCTCTGTTCATCATTGTGCTTTTAGCAAATCTCTATAAATATCATCTTCTGATTCTGGTGTATAACCTTTATTTGTCTTTTTCCTCAAAAGTTTTACTAATTCAAGGTTTTTTATTTCAAAACCATTTTATGTTGTATAGGCCTACCATCACACACTTTCTCGCAAGAAGATCATGATGTTATTATTTGCCTTTAAATTTGGTCATATACATGTAGCCCAGGTACGAAAGGTTATTTATACAAAAGCTTCTTTTTTTTTTTAGGTGTAACATGTTCATGTTTGAATCAAGTTATATCCCCAGAAAGGACACCTCCTATGTAAAAACACCAATTTACTAGTCCCAAACCTGCTAGATGCACCAGTAGAAAGTGTCTGCAAGCCCTTGCCAGATTCTCGCTAGTCGTCCAAGAAGTAAAGAACACAAACATCACTTGTCCACCCTCAGCAGAGCCATTGTCGCCTCCATGGACTTGAAAGGGAGTGGAGGTAAGAAAACTGAAAAGACTCGGAACTTGCACATTTAGCAGAAACAAGCAATTTCAACATATTGAAAATATGTATCCATGAAGTCCATTGTCATTTCCCTGTATTTTATAGGATGTGTGACAAAAAGTATTTCTGCATGATCATCTTCCTCCTTGGCAAGAAAGAACAAAGCCTCTTGAATCAAGATGGGCACTTTCTGCACAGCAACAGAGTGGATATAACAGTGCTGAAACAAGGTGGGATCCTCACAAACCACCCATATGGACACCCCAGGGAAGTTACCCCACATGTACGCACCGACCCAGCTTGCCCAGCCGAGGCCTTAAATTCACTTTAAAAACACGTCAAATACCAGATGATGCACTTAGTTAAACAAAAAAACAAACAAAGTGTGGAATATTGGACACCTCTCAACTGTCGCAGCTTTAATTACGTAGCGGGGGCTCTCATGCTCAATGACAAAATAACCTTTTAAAACTCATACACTACAGAGTTGAGTATATAGTGCATAAGAACATAGTGTATAAGTGCATAGTGCTTCATTTAGGACGCAGCTTATGACAAAGTAATATGTTCGCATTCACAGTACTCATAGTATTCACAGTACTAGACAAAAAGTCAGAAGTAGTACGTCAGAATTCACAATACTCTGAGTACTCGTCCCTGGTGACCAACTACTTCCGGCGAGATTCTGAATTTTGAGTACGATGGACACTTTACTATCCCATGAGGCCACGGAAGAGGATTGTGAATGGCAGTGAACAGTGAAGCGATGTAACTTTCAGAACGATTTTTTTCCAGCTAATCAAGGATATGATAAAAACATTGACAGCCAGTCCGAATCCATCATGCTTTAAGAACTTTAGCATTTAAAGTGGCAGACAACAAAACTGCAGCGCTCGCTTATAATAAACAATGATATTGTTTGTTGGTGTGGATATAGTTGCTGTTATAGTTATCTTTACACTTAAAGTGCCCATATTATGCTTTTTCAAATGTTGCCTTTCACTTAATGTGTAATATAACTGTTTGTGAATGTAAAAGGTCTGCAAAGATTTAAAGATCAAAGTGCACAACAAATAAAGTTATTGCCTCCTAAAACAAAGAATCGATTCTGAACTGCCAAAAGTCATCAGCAATTCCAGTCTTACTGTGTTATACAGGTCCTTCTCAATAAATTAGCATATTGTGATAAAGTTCATTATTTTCCATAATGTAATGATAAAAATTAAACTTTCATATATTTTAGATTCATTGCACACCAACTGAAATATTTCAGGTCTTTTATTGTTTTAATACTGATGATTTTGGCATACAGCTCATGAAAACCCAAAATTCCTGTCTCAATAAATTAGCATATCATGAAAAGGTTCTCTAAACGAGCTATTAACCTAATCATCTGAATTCACTAATTAACTCTAAACACCTGCAAAAGATTCCTGAGGCTTTTAAAAACTCCCAGCCTGGTTCATTACGCAAAACCGCAATCATGGGTAAGACTGCTGACCAGAAGGCCATCATTGACACCCTCAAGCAAGAGAGTAAGACACAGAAAGAAATTTCTGAACGAATAGGCTGTTCCCAGAGTGCTGTATCAAGGCACCTCAGTGGGAAGTCTGTGGGAAGGAAAAAGTGTGGCAAAAAACGCTGCAAAACGAGAAGAGGTGACCGGACCATGAGGAAGATTGTGGAGAAGGACCGATTCCAGACCTTGGGGGACCTGCGGAAGCAGTGGACTGAGTCTGGAGTAGAAACATCCAGAGCCACCGTGCAGGAAATGGGCTACAGGTGCCGCATTCCCCAGGTCAAGCCACTTTTGAACCAGAAACAGCGGCAGAAGCGCCTGACCTGGGCTACAGAGAAGCAGCACTGGACTGTTGCTCAGTGGTTGCTCAAATTTTCAATGTCATTCGGAAATCAAGGTGCCAGAGTCTGGAGGAAGACTGGGGAGAAGGAAATGCCAAAATGCCTGAAGTCCAGTGTCAAGTACCCACAGTCAGTGATGGTCTGGGGTGCCATGTCAGCTGCTGGTGTTGGTCCACTGTGTTTTATCAAGGGCAAGGTCAATGCAGCTAGCTATCAGGAGATTTTGGAGCACTCCATGCTTCCATCTGCTGAAAAGATTTATGGAGATGAAGATTTCATTCTTCAGCATGACCTGGCACCTGCTCACAGTGCCAAAATCACTGGTAAATGGTTTACTGACCATGGTATTACTGTGCTCAATTGGCCTGCCAACTCTTCTGACCTGAACCCCATAGAGAATCTGTGGGATATTGTGAAGAGAAAGTTGAGAGACGCAAGACCCAACACTCTGGATGAGCTTAAGGCCGCTATCGAAGCATCCTGGGCCTCCATAACACCTCAGCAGTGCCACAGGCTGATTGCCTCCATGCCACGCCGCATTGAAGCAGTCATTTCTGCAAAAAGGATTCCCGACCAAGTATTGAGTGCATAACTGAACATAATTATTTGAAGGTTGACTTTTTTTTGTATTAAAAACACTTTTCTTTTATTGGTCGGATGAAATATGCTAATTTATTGAGACAGGAATTTTGGGTTTTCATGAGCTGTATGCCAAAATCATCAGTATTAAAACAATAAAAGACCTGAAATATTTCAGTTGGTGTGCAATGAATCTAAAATATATGAAAGTTTAATTTTTATCATTACATTAGGGAAAATAATGAACTTTATCACAATATGCTAATTTATTGAGAAGGACCTGTATATCTACGTAATAATGTAACACATTTGCATAATGCCAGCCTATGGTCTTCATTGGTTGCCCACGAACAACATCTACTTTGACCCGCCCTCAAACACTGTAGTTGTAGCTGAGGACTGGAAGAGCTGTGTTATGTCAATTAGTCACTGTTTTAGCACTGCAAAAACCACTTTGCATACGCTTTAAAAGGATAAGGACTCGTACTGGAATTGGTAAGAAAAAAACGTCGCCATCATTACTGTTCATATCACTGTGTATGCAAGAGTTGAGGTAGCGCCCCAGGTGAAATTCAGAGATAGTAATGGGCATTTCTTTTCCGACACATGCTGAAAGAGTTAGACCAATCACGACAGGGCCATCTGACCCAGAGCAGAGTAGGCTGGTGGAAAGGAGGGGTTTGGAGAGACAATCTTTGAACAAACCGTTTTCAGATTATTTGAGAAATTAGGTGATGTGCAGTGCAATGCATGCATTTTTTGACCTTTGATGCAGCGACACTTTAACAGATCTTGACAGTCATGAGGGCTAAGATGTTTTCCCCCCAGTATGTTGGTTGAACCACTTGACTAACAAGTTTTAGTGGTTGAATTGTTTACAATTAACATTACTGCTTCAAAAGTAAGTTTATGCAAAACTACAAAATTATATTTATGAAAGTCTGCATCATTTTCCCACCTGCAAGACAATAAGACAAGTGCAATGTCAAAATGCAGAGAAAGCTTGAGATAGATTTATTATTGGTTACATAATGTGATTATACACCAAGAAGAGAAAGAAAAGCAAATGGTGAAAATGCATTTCCTTTGCAAGGCAGTATCAAGAAATAAGAGCTGCAAGTAATGAAGAACTTCATGAAGAAGAAAAAAAAAAAGGTACATCAATTACACCAGAAATGCTAAAGCATGGCTTCCTTAATCGTATCAAAAGCCACTGCTCACATCACCATTGCTTATGAGCAGTTGGCGCCCTTCCGATTGGTCCATAAAAATTACGCATTGCCATGCCTTTGGTCCAGGTGTTAGCCAAATTGAGGTCTCTCTCCCATATTTACACACTAATGCAGGTCTTCCAAGATGTGATGTGAAGCTTGACGAATCTAAAGACAAGGAGGGGCAGGCGTCAGTCAATACAGCATTCTGCTTTTCAAATCAAATTTATTTTTGGTTTTCTTTTCCCCATGAACAAAAGTAAAGTTTTCACATGGTCAAGAGAGGCATAACGCTGAATTATAACATCTTTATTCTCTGACAGGCCAATTCCAATGGCTCCAAGTTTTACAGATCATTCTCTTGTATTAAGAGATTTATCTAATAAGTAGATCAGAGACCAAAATTCATATATATCCTCCTCTGCATATAATATCCACACACAATCATCCAAACACCTGATACTATTCAATTTATCAGCACAAGAAAAGGAACGCAGACAGACTGTTAATGTAATTTTCTTAAATCACACCTTGGTATTGTATTACAGTAAAAATATATTTCAATATTTTTGCTGGAAACAAATGTTTTTTTAAATAAAAAGTGGAGAACTTAAAAAAAATGAAAACATGCTATGTACTATAAATGCTAAAAATAATACAGTTTCCTTTGCATCCTACTTGAGCATAAACACTGCTGACTTTTTCGTTTTTCATGGTATTTTTCAGATCAATGCACTGAACAGATCTGGACATGCTACCACAAAACAGCACAACTGTGTGTGGCTGTACAGTGTCATCAGACCAATCCAGACATCCAACAACAGACGTTTCTTAAGACCAATGGTCTGATTGACTCCCAAACATGTGCGGCAGCATGTCATTATACTGTCTGTCTTGCAAAGCCATCTAACGTTGATCAAATTAAAAGTGCAACACAGATTGATGTAATGACATTTTTGAGACTGAAAACGTTGTCCAGAAAAATTAAGCCATGAAGCCAAAGTCTTGAATAACACACTTCTCTACAGAAGACCAGGAGAAAAATCATTCAAAAGTAAAGCAACCACTACAAATCTTTCCATTTTGTATCTTATGACTTTTCAATTATTTACATAAGATTTAAGTCCTAGACGAACAAATCTGATTTAAGTGCTTAACTCCATGCATAATAATTGAAGCATTAAATTAAAATTGGAAGTACTGAATCATTCTCTTCAACTCATTATTTGGCTACTGGAGTTACTTATTAGCATACATACCAGTAAAAGAGTCAATACAGAGTTCAGAGTGTGGGCTATGTGAACAAGTGTCAAGTTTTTTTTTCTTTTCTTTTTTATCCCAATATGTGCATGGGAAATTCCATACACAATTTTCAAAGCCCATTCTGTGCACGCACACAAGGCCCCAGAAGTTTCAAGAACAGTATTCTTCTGTAAAACAACAATTGAGTGGACAGCTAAAATAAAATATGTTAGCTCATGCAAGTTATTTTATGTCTCAATTAGAAGTTTGCCGAGGGCTCCTAGCAGCCCTGGCATTCTAACTGAGAACAACTAAAATAAACTGAATTATGAAATAGAATGGAAACATCACAGCTAGATTTATGAATATTACTGCAAAACAAAAAGATTCGTTCTTAGTAAATAGTTACTTTCCTAACATGGTTTTGATTTATATAGTGGCTTTCCACTAGTAAACAAATGATTCACCATTATACTCAATGCGTAATACACATCAATCCTGAACATTTAATTTTGAACTTAAGTAAAATCTCCTTTCTGTATACCATTTTAAAAACAATTGTGCTCCTTCAGAATTTATCCCACTAAGCCAAGGGCAACTTATTTATCCATCATGAGATACCATAGAACTCAGAAAGCATCACAACTGCACAAAGTCTACGCAAGTCAGAAAGCACACCGGCCCTTGCACAGTGAAAGAAAGTCTCCACAGTAATGGACATCCCGCTCTCACCATTTCTTGTTCCGAGGCTTCAGTTCCTCAGCCGCATTCCTCAAGAAGATGTAATTCTTTTTCTGGGGATTGTAATACTCGTGTCCCTGTTAAACAAAACAGAGGGGGGAAAAAATGAGCAGAGGTCACACTGGTTTTCACTCGAGTTCAGTATTAAGACACAGAACTTACTTTCATCCTTTATCGTAACTGTATCTAAGTAACAAAGACAACACCACATCATAAAATCAACATTCTAAAGGCCCGTTCACAGTTCATACCAGTAAAACGAAACTACCCATATTTTGAAGAATATGAGTAACCAAACAGGCCCCATTGACTTCCATTGTATGGAAAAAAAAAAAAAAAAAAAAATCAATGGGGCCCATCAACTGTTTGTTTACCAACATTCTTAAAAATATCTACTTTTGTGTTCAGTAGAAAAAGAAATTCATACAGGTTTGAAACAACTTGAGGGTGAGTAAATGACAATTTAAATTTTTTGGTGAACTATCCATTTAATGGCAATTTGTATTCTAATTGCATATTCTCACCTACTGGGCGGTTGTGCACATTTTATTTTATTTTTTTTATTTTTTTTAATCTTAAAACAGTTTTTTTTATTACTGTGAACGAATTATATTGTTTGTTTAATGCTAAATATATAAAATATACATATAAATAAAAAAAGTAAGATTGAACTAAATCAATACAGTCTGTGCTTGCAAAGATATGGCTGTAAAAAAATATTTTTTATGTTTAGCCATTCCACGTTTGTTGTGAAATGTATCACATATCTATTTTATTATAGAAATACATTATATAGACAATGTCCCGTTTTTATTAAAAAAACATTTTGAATGAACATTGAAGTGTGAGATGAGAATATAATAAATTAATTATGGAATAAAATGAAGAAGATGTTATAAGTAAACTAACTCTGGAACAAAAGTTAAGGTTATCCACAAACATAACCGGGAATGTCACATAACCTGCTATCTGGAATACCCCCAGATGACATGCCTGTAGCACACACTAATAAACTAAACATTCTTGTGCATTGGTGTGGACGCTAATATAGTTATCATAATTGATGTGAACATCTAAGGCAATGATGCTAAATGCTGGGATTGAAAAGTCCAGCTGTATTTTATCACTAAATTTTTTCTGTATATGATTAGTCCTTAAAATGCTTAAAAGACAAGGAGCAAGTACAATAGTCGACTTGATTATACAATTTTTTTTCCTGTATCTTTTTGGCCATTGCGTTGTGCCTTACTTGCACTTAAAGGGATGGCTCAGAGTAATTTCAACCTAGGGTCCTTTGCACCATGACCTCGAGCTAGGTTGAAATTACTCTGAACCATCCCTTTAATGTCCTACCATGAAAGCTGCATTAGGGCAGTGTGCCAACAATTCAAAAGACCAACTTCTAAAAATGTGGCTAAAGATCATTGGATTCTGTTTGATTCCGTTGCACTGTCAAGCAATTTTTGAATACAAGAATGGGTCTTGTGTTAACTACTCATTCAGGCAACCCATAGACTAGTCAATTTTAAACCTATTAAAAGCAAATCCTTTGCCGTCTCTTTCATGAATGCCATATTTTCCAGATCACTTTAGCATTACTGTTCTTTCTCCAATGCAATAATGTTTGCTTTCTAGTTGATAAACCATCACACTGTTGTTGAATTCAATATTATAAAACCTGTTTCAACGTTAAGCTTCCATAAGAGAATCTGGGGCAAACTTAAGAAAGGTGCTGTACTTTTGACATTACATAAAAATTAGGGTTCCTAAACATAAATATTGTATAAATGTATATTTGCCCTTCATATTAAAAATACACTGCTATGAAATTGACTATAGGAACTTAAGTGAAGCTTAATCTACCAGATATCCTAACTGACAATAATACTATACTAAACATTTTTATACTTTAACAAACAAACCTAAAATCTAATCTAAAGTCAATTATCTGATGTTAGAAAAAACAAAATCAGTTATTTTATTTTACTGTCCAAAACGCTCATATTATTTCTGATGTTAATAACATTCAAATGTTAAATATTAATTGAGAATGTACCTTAGACCAGTCATAGCTGGAGGCGTAGGCAAATATGTTCCCATTGTTATTGAAGCAACAGGCTGTTATTGGTTGATCTAATTGTTCAGAGGTCTTCAGCTTAGTGCGGGCATCTTTATCCCAGAAACTGAAGCGCCCATCAGAGCCTACTGTTGCCAGAGTGCCATGGACAGGGTGAAAGGAGATAGCATTTACCTACAACAGAGAAACAAACAGCATGACCATTTTCAGTTAGCTGAACAACAGGCAAATTAGGCAAAAGGTATTATTTTTTTAATATTGTCTTTGATACAACACTGGCCAGCCTTAGACTAGACGAAATACTCTAGCAAAATTTGCATTGCATTTAAAAAAAGTACTCAAAAACTAGAAAACTCACAGCATAAATATCTTGGGGTGTTGCAGTATTGGTTCCATTTGACCTGTGGCACTTAAAGGTGAAATTGTCCTTGGCTCTGGGTTAAAAGATATATATTAGATAAAAAGATATTCTGTGTTAAATGTATAAAGCAGATCAGATACAGACTTACGGGTTAGGTGGGTTTATGTAGTGAATGGCAACTCGGCCCTCAATGCTGCCCAGTGCAAAACCAGTAGGTTTACTCTGCTTGTCCTTAAATATAGCCACACAGCGGTGCTGTTAAACAAAACACACAAGTTTAATACACTGTTTGCAACAGTATCTGCATTTTGCAGAGAAGAAAGAAACAATATAAAAGGTGAAATGGGCAATAAAACAACAACAAAAGCAAACATTTTAGAGAAGTTATGCAGGGCAACTACAGAGATGTTGGTGAACTTAAGCAAGAGACTGCCCAAAATTTAAAAATGTTACAACCAAAAAAAAAAAAAAAACACCCATAGAAGTACTGTAGACCATAAAGCTTATGTGCTATATTCAAAGTCATCTGAAGCCATACAATAGTATTCCTCACACAAAACTAAAACGACTAAAGTCCAAACTAAAAATCCACCAAAAATCTTAAAATCCTCAAATTTAATTAAAGGATTAGTTCACTTTCAAAATAATTTTTGCTGATAATTTACTCACCCCAATGTCATCCAACATATCCATGTCTTTCTTTCTTCAGTTGAAAAGAAATTAAGGTTTTTCAGGAAAACATTCCAGGATTTTTCTACACAGAATGGACTTCAATGGCAACCAACTATTCCAATGTTCAAAGAAGGTTCAAATGTCTGTCTCAATGCAGCTTCAAAGTCTCGACACGATCCCAGTCGAGAAATAAGGGTCTTATCTAGCGAAACGATCGGTCATTTTCTAAAAAAACAATTATACACTTAACCACAAATGCCCGTCTTGTACCATCTCTGAGATGCGTTTACGTTGTATTACGTTGGTATTGTATTACGTTGGTCCAACCATCACGTTGGAAAGGTCACGAAAAAAAAAAAAAAAATAATAATAATAATAAAATAAAACAAAGATGTGGGACGATTTTGAAGTTGGAGGAGAAAATGAGATGGAATTTTTCGCCCTTTCCTACCTTTTTGAACCGGAGTATACAGGCAAATAACTTAGATGACGTGACGCGTGACCTTTCCAACGTGATGACGCAGTGCGTGGCACATCTCAGAGATGGTACACGACGAGCATTTGTGGTTAAAAAGTATACATCTCATATACACATATATATACACACACACACACACACATACATACATATATATATATATATATATATATATATATACACACACACTTTTTTTTTTAAATGACCGATCGTTTCGCTAGATAAGACCCTTATTTCTCGTCTGGGATCGTGTCGAGACTTTGAAGCTGCATTGAGACAGACATTTGAACCTTCTTTGAACATTGGTATAGTTGGTTGGCATTGAAGTCCATTATATGGCGAAAAATCCTGGAATGTTTTCCTTAAAAACCTTAATTTCTTTTCGACTAATGAAAGAAAGACATGGATATCTTGGATGACATCGGGGTGAGTAAATTATCTGCAAAAAATTTTTTGAAAGTGAACTAATCCTTTAATTCCTCCATATTTTTAAACTTGGCAAGTAACAGGTGGTTACAAGATATGAGAGAACCAAAAGGTGAGTAATGAATAATGATAATTCACTCAGAGGTTCAAGCATGAAGTGCCAAAACCCTATTGTTATTGTAAGGATTTTTACTATTAGGGGTTCAAGCGCGTAGCCCTGAAACCCTATTGTAATTGTTAATTTCCAAGGATCAGTATTCTCACCTTAAACTGATCGGGCAGACCAAAGAATCAATATTGGTTCATAAAAATGAGAATCGAATAAAATTACCCAGCCCTAGTTACTTCTTAAATGGTGTTAGAAAGCACTAAAATGACACTGACTTTACAGAAAATATAGATTTCAGGATTTCATGTTTTGTGCATTTGTTACATATCACACACGCACAGTGAGTTCTTAGAGTATATTTTAATTGAATTGCCATAAGCAAATCGCGTTTTCCGGAGACAAAAAAGATGGCATATGACCTAATCAATGTACAGTCTTTTTAGATATATTGCAGTATTTATTGCAGTATTTATTTATTGTATATTCACATTGTCACAAAATACAAAATATTTGTATTATTATTATTATTTCTATGCTACAGTAATAAATTTCAACAAGGAGAGCAGCTCGCACGGATAATAGTAGAAGATTTCTTACCAAAAAAATACTTTATTTAGAGTTCAAATGCGAAGACAAGGCGTTTTTGATTCACATCGTCATGTGTATTGTGTGTTTTCAAATTAAAAATGTTTCATCTTTGCATTTGGCTTCTAAATAAAGTTGTTGTTTTTGTAAGAAAATTATTATGTGTCCGAGCTCCTCTCCTTTTTGAACTTTGATGTTTTTTGAGCTTACACACCAAAATAATTTTTAATTACTAACGCCTTCTGTATTTTGCTCTGACGTTGTTTTTTTTTTTTGGCTGTTTTTGGCGTTTTTGCAGCGGTAATACCATATTCCCTTTTGTCTTCATAAAATTATATTATAAAATTTGCAGTCGTGAATTTTTCTAATCAATTACTTCAAAAATTGAGTGCTTAGAAATGAACTAATACGGACCTGATGCTTCAGAGGCGAATCTATACGTCGAAACTCTGAAGGCTGATTTTCCAACTGGTAAACAATAAGACCACGTTCTGCTGTAGCAACAACAGCCATTGGATATACCTACAAAACAACAGAGATGTGCATAAAATGATTTCAAGAAATAATTTCAGAAAAAATACAGTTTATGTACCATGTACTCAGATGTTAAAATAGAAAGAGGTTCACTTTGCTAGTCAAGTACACACACACAAAATTAACTCAAGCTATCAATTACACTGGAAGAGTGAAAGAAACAGATAACCATCTAAATTGAAACTATAACAAATCATTCAAATCGCACTCCTTTACCACATCTGCACAGTAACACCTCTCTGGCATCTGCAGGGACATCATGGGGTTTGGGGAACGTGTATCCCAAAACTGTCAAAAAAATAGAGAGGTAGAGAAACAGTTGCCAGAGACTGAGGCTGCAATATTTGGTCAAAGAAATATCATTTTGCGATTTTGTCAGATACTTCACACTGAACTGTGATAAAGGAAAAAAAGTCGGCACACCATGGCTCCAAAAATGTGAAAATTTAATAATAGACTCACACACAGGTGGTAACGTTTCGAGCGCGTAGGCTCTTCGTCAGACAATTAAGAGTTAAACACACCACGCCTTTATACTCACAGGAGGTGACATTAATCTTTGAGAAACTTAAGTGATCTTAAAGAAACGGACAAATATCAAATTCTTAATTTAATCCCCTAGGTGCCATAATATCTAATGTGTAAATCCAGAAGGTTTCGCGTTTTAGAAGTAAATTATTGATGTCCCCTCCGTGCCGTGGACACTTCACCAATTCTGTACCTAGGTATTGTAAGGTAGAAACAGAATGTCTAAAAGTAGCAAAATGCTGAGCGACCGGACTTTTGAAATCTCGATTTCTGATAGCGCAACGATGTTCTGAAATGCGGGTTTTTAAAGATCTACTCGTTTTGCCCACATAGCAAAGGCCACAAGGGCAGCGCAGCATGTAAATTACATTAGTCGTTTTGCACGAAATTGTCACATCAATTGGACATCAATAATTTACTTCTAAAACGCAAAACCTTCTGGATTTACACATTAGATACTATGGCACCTAGGGGATTAAATGGAAGAATTTGATATTCGTCCATTTCTTTTAAGATTTGTTCTTGATGATGTTATTTTGGTTTATGCAGGTATCATTATTTAAATGGATAGTAATTTTGTATGTTTACTTTGATTCTCACATTTAATATGCATTTACTTTTGTATTTTTTCCTTTGCCTTTATTTGTTTTTCTGGGTGACATTGGTATTATTATTATTATTATTATTATATAATTATTTTTTATTTTTTTATTTTTGGGGGGGGGGGGGGGCTGTCACCTGTGAGTGTGTTTAGCTCTTAATTGTCTGACGAAGAGCCTACGCGCTCGAAACGTTACCACCTGTGTGGGAGTCTATTATTAAAAGTTCATATTTTTGGAGCCATGGTGTGCCGACTTTTTTTCCTTTTTTATTAATTTTCTTGTCGAGCACCCAATTTGAGCAATAAATTGCTTTGGATGTGCATGCTTTTGATCTGATTTTACACTGAACTGTGATACAATTAACTAACAACTACAACTTAAGATACATTGGACTAAAAGAGATCCAAGCACACTTGCAAGCCCAATTTGATGAAAATATTTTTTTTATGATCTTCAGACCAAGACAAACAGAACTGACCAAAAAGAACCGTCACTGGACAATGTTCCACCAAAGGATTGCAGTTTAAATACATCTTGGTCCATAAATTATAAAATATGCGAATGTGAATGTGAAGAAGTGAATCTGGCATGCTTTTTGTGGTGTAATAAGTTGCACTAGGCCATATGAGGATTTAGACTATATTTCAACTGTGCAGCCCTAAATTCATCAAAGATGGGTTCCAGCACCTTCAGTGTTTTGTCCCAGCTGCCAGTCATAATACAGCTGTAGTTTGGTGCTTTTATCCAGTGAATTGTCTTGATTGGGCCTTCATGCTGGTCAAGGGAAAAAGTTGTAGAGCCTGTTAATCATAATGTAACCAACACAACTGAAATACATATACTAAAAGGTATGGTACGGGCTTTGCTAATAATTTACTTTAATTAGCCCATTATGCAGAAGCATAAGAATATAAAATGAACAAATTAACTTCCTACTTGCGCTATCTGAATGGTCTGATTGCTGTTCAGATCCCACATTTTGGCAGTTTTGTCACAGGATGCTGTAAATACTTTACTGCCATCCTGTTAATACAAAGCACAGAAGCAGAATTGGGTGAGAGGATGTATCATGTCAGTTAGTAATAAAAAGAATATGGAAAATAGGACTCTGTTGGTTCAAGATTCTGACTTCTGACAGGAGTACCAAATTGTATGCAAGGCACAAAAAAAAAAAGTCCAACAAACTATCCATTTCTTATTTAGAATAATGAAGAACCACCATTCAATTTATGAAATCCTAAATGGATTACAACAATTCTTCTGCATTTCAGTAGAACAGTTTAGAGCTAAGTGAAAAAAACAAATTCTGTGTAAAATTATATGCCAGCTCTGACCCAAAACCAGAAATAAAGCAAACAAGCATAACAGCCTAGGATCAGATGCAGTTTTGATGTCTTTAAATTGTGCAAATGTAATGTCTAATCTGAGTCAGTATTGTGGCTTTTATTGTGTAAATGAAATGCCTAATCTGAGCAACCAGCATGAGAAGTTTGTTTTTGTGCAAATCAGTGCATGTCTTCGTTTTCTGAGATTGTGCACAAGAACGATTTGTGCATTTGCAAAAATGTGTCCAGTGAGTAAGATTCCCATTTATTTTTACTTTAAAATAGACTTTATGGTGAATAATGTTGGAAGTCTTTAAGATGTTAAAATAACCCACTAATAATTATGTGTGCGCATGATCTTACATCACTCCAGCACACATCCAGAACTGGGCCTGTGTGCATCTGCTGGGCTTTAGGGACAGTTTGACCATTATCTTGAACCTCCCAGCACCGCACCTGAGTTAAACAATACATAAGCAAATGTATCAGTTCAGTTGCAAGCTGAAAGAAGGGTTATTCAACAACTACGAAGATGCAATAACATATTTGTAAGTGGAAATTACAGTCAATGTGGTACAAATATAAAAATACTGACAGAAAGAAACACAAGTGAAAATTTATATTTAGGATAGGAGAAATGACTATGTCAACGGCTTACGTCATTGGCCCACGAGCCTCCGACGAGAAAGTTCCCAGGCATCGTAGGAGGACTGAATGCCAAGCAGCTTATGCTGTCATCGGGTGGCGATGTTACTTCAACATCCTATTAACGACACCTCAATTTAATTAACATGCACATATAATAATATAAATATAAGATATGTACGGATATTATATTTCTGTATTTACCTTCATTGGATTATGACTATCTGTGGTGGTGGTGCCAAATACACCCGTTCCCGCGGACCCAAAACCCGTGTTCGTCCCGAATAAACTCATTTCAGTCCGTTAAGAGCAGATCAAACAGCAATGAATCAGATCCTATACACGGAACATGCGATATAGTATTAACACGTGACAACAAAGATCATCTACAATACCTAACGTAACACCGATTCAAGTCAATTTAACGGTAACGTTAACAAACGGCTAAGTTACTATTTTGAAGGTGCCTGAAATGAATATCATAGCCAGGTTATAAAAAGCATATTATCATGTTCACGTGCATTAAACCACAAACTGTGCGATGGGTTTTAATAGCCTTCAGAAAATACAATTAAATTATAGGCCTGTGCAAGATCTAAATTATTGACAATATGCTATGAAAATATCTTAACCATCTAAACTCACTAACTGCCGCGGAAATATTTGATTACTCCCATAAAACCGGTTCCCGCTTTAGAAACGATACACACATACATACACACACTCTGCGAAAAGCACTTCCGTCGCTCAATTATTTTGGACGTGCTTTGATGACGTCATTCGTTGGTTTCAAAACCGACATCTTTAATTTAAGTTACTTCTTTGTTTAACATCACGGTTAAAGAGCCTGTTAAATATTTAGGTATTTCAAATACCAGAGATTTGAAGGTTAGTTTGGTTTTAGTTTAATTTTGAAAATAAAATGCAAAAAGGCAACAGACTTGAATCAACAAATCTTGAATTGCTGGTTGCAGAGAGATATGTATCATTTTTTGGAAGAATTATTTTATCCAAAGTTGAATATTTATCTATATTGATTTATCCTGCTTTTGCTCCCTCTTTAGCTATTATGAAAACAAGTAATCAAATAATTTATGACTTTATCTAGAGGCACAAAACCGATTATATATATTTTTTTAAATCTGACATTATCAAGTCATATAACCAAGGTGGTTTGAATGTGATTGAATTCGAGTATGAATATTTTGTGACTTTATTTGAAGTGACTTCAACTGATAGCTTTTGGTATGTTGTGCCTTCAGCTCTGTTTTGTAAATTGGGTGGAATTCACGTTCTTCTCAAATGTGACTATGATTTACCCAAACTCTCAGTGAAACTATCAGCATTCCACCAACAAGTTTTATTATTTTGGAAATTGGCACACACACACACACACACACACACACACACACACACACACACACACACACACACACACACACACACATAATTGTACACCCCTACAATACTCCTATATGGAATAACAAATATATTTTACATAGAAACGAGGACTGGTTAAGTAGAAATATTTGGTCTGTGCTGGACCTAATGAATGAGAATGGTAACATGGTTCCCTCTCTTATTCGAAAAATTGTGGTAGTCTATCTATATGTTGGTGATTACATATTTTTCTCATGTCATTTTTCTAGCTTCTTTTGGAGAACATTATATTATTGGCAAAATACTTTATACATAAATTTAGATTATTTAAATCCCCTTCATTTGTTTATTATATTCAGAAATGATTTAAAATACTTCTCAGATGCCCTCAGGAAAATGAAAAACCAAAATGCAATAAAACTTTATAATTTGTTTGTATAATACAATCTGTTGTAGTTGTTTTTGTTTTTTTACTATTATTATTATTATTATTTCCTTTTTGTGTTGAGCCTTCCATTTTTTCTCTGTATATTGACTGTTTTATGCCATTTTGTTGTATTCAGATTTTGTATAAAAATAAAATCTTTCATTTTATTTTACCGTTCCAGTCATATATAGTTTTTTTTATAACATTACAAAATTCAGCCAAGAACGAAGATGAAAAAAATAACATAGGATGTAGGTATATTGAGAGATCCATGAGTAAACTAAAAAAGATAATCCCATACACTTAAATATATAAATAATAATAATAATGGACTGCAGCAGACCCCTGCGTCTCGGCTAAGAATCCTCTCTTATGTGGTGCAACATACAAAAATGACTCAAAAAGCCGTTTTAATTGCTGCCGCCATAACACTGTCTGGCTACTTGCAAATATCTCACCATAGTCCTTATTGTTTTCTAACAGCATTTTTATGTTCTGAGACCCTGTCCTTCAAGCACTGCTTTGTTCTTACAATGTAAAAAAAAAAAAACTATATGATAAGATAACCAAGATAAAACATATTATCTGTTATAAATGATTTTCTATTTTTTTATTTTTTTATGTTTACCTTTATTTAGCCAGGTGGTTTTATTCTTGCTCTATACACTGAAAAAAATGATTCTGACCCCTTGTAAATGTTACATGTTTTTATCTGGTTAATTTAACTGATTTTAATGTGTTATTTAATCCTACTTATATTTTATTAATAATTTTCAAATTCACTGCCCTTGTTTAAAACAAGGTTAATTTCATTCAATTAAAAGTAATTAGAAAAAAATTAGTTTAATTGAATTTCCATATAGGCCTACACTGTAAAATGAATACGCTATATCTACTCAATAAAACTGTGCAGATTACAAGCAATATTATTAATTAAATTTAACACATTAGAATTGAGCAATAATTAATCTAATTCCTTAAAAGTTAACCATTTAAATTTTTTTAAACAAAAATATCTGAATAACAGACAGACGTCAAAGATGAATTAAGAACTCTTTATTTTGTATTGCCAACATTGAAGACACCTGATGTTAACAAGCAGAATCACTGAAGGAGAAAACCGTAATGTTAAAACCGTAATTTTAAGTCACCATTATGGGGATCAGTGTGTGTTTTAGTTGGGCTCTTTACCCTTAAACCGTTAACTTTAGATTTTGTTTGGCTGCTGTACCTGAGTTATAACAGCCAGATGAACAAAGAGAAAAGGTGATCTGATGGTGTTGGTTGTGATTTAACATAATTATTATTTCACAATCATTTGACCTGAATCATTGAATTCTTATAGAGCCCAATTTCTGAGTTAGGTATACTTTATTAATTATAGCAGCACTGGCCTTGTACAGCATAATATTTTTAGCCTTTTCAATGAAATCCAAATGATCAAATCAATAAAAAATAAAAAAACTTCA
The DNA here is from genome assembly GCA_021554675.1 of Leuciscus idus. Lineage (NCBI taxonomy): Eukaryota > Metazoa > Chordata > Actinopteri > Cypriniformes > Leuciscidae > Leuciscus > Leuciscus idus. Next base: position 25,877,879 of record CM038631.1, read on the forward strand.
ACATTTTCTTTTTATGTAGGCACACACAGACATCAAGAATTAGCGTATAAATCTCAGCAATGGTGACAAACAGATCACCTCTGATCATAAGCTCATTATTTATTCATGCAGCAATGCATGATGGGAGCCATGAATGAGTTTTGATTGGTGGCACCCAGAATGCACTGCAACATGCTTTATAATTGTCACCATTGTTGAGATTCACAGGCTGATTCTTGAAAAAAATGTAGTAAATTCAACTCAAAATAGTTTAGCTGCAATTATGAATATAATTAATCTGAAATTACTTATAAAATATAAGTATAACCAATTTACAAAATATAAGTACACTTAACTTAAAAAAAATATATCTGGATTTAGATACATTTATTTCATGCAACCCCTTGACATAATAAAATTAAGTAAAGTCAACATAACATTTTTTTCAGTGTAGGTGACTTTGTACTAATTTATCTTTTATGGACATTTATTTACCTTTATTTAAACAGGAGAATAGACTCACTGAGATTAAAATCTCTTTTGCAGGAGTGTCCTGGCGAGTTTGCATATACAATTATACATCAAAGTGCAACATAGAATACTATCCAACAAAAAACATATAAACATAAAACATGCAACACAACCAATTAACAACATTTACACACCATTCATTTATTCTCAAGGTTACATATACAATTTTAAAATGACTACAAGATACCAATTTTTTTAGCTTCATCTCAGTCTGGAGAAGATTCCAATCCGAGGTATCAGCATATTTGAAGGTTTTACCAAGTTCAGTTCTGACAAAGGGCACACAAAGATTGTAATTCGATTGAGAATGTAAAGAGTATTGCCAGGCAATTTCCGTTGACGTGCTCTTTTATTTTATGTGAAACTGGCATCAACAAGGTATTTTCGGTCACAGAACTGCTGCTCACTGGATATTTTCTTTTTTTCGGACCATTCTTGTGCGTGAAAATCCCAGTAAATCAGCTGTTTCTGAAATACTCTGACCAGCCTGTCTGGCACCAACAACCATGCCACATTCAAAGTCACATTCTGATACTCAGTTTGAACTTCAATTATTTATTTTTTTGTCTACATGCCTATATGTATTGAGTTACTGCCATGTGATTGGCTGATTTGTGTTAACACAAGGTGAACAGTATCTAATAAAGTGGACTGTGTGTGTGTGTGTGTGTGTGTGTGTGTGTGTGTGTGTGTGTGTGTGTGTGTGTGTGTGTGTGTGTGTGTGTGTGTGTGTGTGTGTGTGTGTGTGTGTGTGTGTGTGCGCGTGTACGTGCGTGCATGCGTGCGTGCGTGTGTGTATGTGTGTGTGTGTGTGAGAGAACGGAAGTGATAAACTCTTCTGACTCTGTCCTTCTTTGTCCCTTGGTATCGCTTCTCTTTAATGGGGGGTAGATCATTCAGCGTGTTTGCACCCAAACTATGGAATTATCTTCCTTGGTCACACTGTTGTGTTAATAATGTATCTGAATACAAATAGCAACTCAAAACTCACTTGTTTTCTGAATGTTATCATTCTTAAGTTGTGTTCTGTTTTTCTGAGTTCTGTTTTTCATTCAGCTTGATTGTACTGCTGTGTGCTGCCCTGTTTATGTAATGCTCTTTTACTGCTCTGTATTCTTGTTACTCTAACCTACTATTTTTTTATATTCTACTTACAAAAATTTAAAAAAAATCGTACAAAATTAAAAAAAGATAAATTTACAATAAACTGGCAAGTGTCAGCTTTCCAATGAGATCATACTTGTGCTTTTAGTGTAAAGGGTTCATAAACTGTATCTGTTTTAGTTTGGGTATGCCATTTCTGGAGATTTTTCAAAAGTGGGGGTGCTAGCTAACAGGTTAACTGCAAAAGACTTTAAGAATTAAGGTGAAAATTTTGATGTGAAACCATCTGGAACCCTTTAGTCTCCAGTGCCACCATTTTCCAGAACTGTCTCACCAATCTCCAGAAGACAAGGTGTCAAGTACTCAAAAGGCTTTGCTAAAGAATTCTGAAAAATGTCCACTCACTTACAGTTTTTTTCAATTGCTAACATCCTTTTGTCCAATCTGTAGTCCCATTTTCAAAACTCTAAACACAATAAGCACAACATCTGTCTGCTGTGACCATACCATTAACACAATTCATGTTGTTTTCACACAAAATTAACACGTTTCTAGAATGCCACATTTTCTATATATATATAAGCATACCCAATACCAAAATCATGGATCTTTATAGTCTTTTTTAAATTTTTTTATTTTACAAATGCTTTAATGCAGCTTGCCAGAAATGAAGACCTAATGTTCCAAACCATAGATACAGTATAAAGTCTCTACTTCTGCAACAATATCAGCTCAAAAGTATTGAAACAAATTAAAAAATATACTGTATATATATTCAAACAGCTGATAAGCAATTTTAAATTACTGATCATTACAGTAAGAAATAGCTGATTCCAATCTCAATCAGAGACATAGCCATGTGTTGAAGAGTTTCCATTACATGGACATACACAATAAAAAGGCACTCTTTGGATTAGTTTGTTCAAAGCAACACAGAACAACACAGAGGAAGAATAAGAAAGAAAATGTCTGGTCGAGGGAGAGGACTAGTTGGTCGAGGGAGAGGATGAGGATGAGGATGAGGGAGAGGACTAGTTGGACCAGGGAGAGTACTAGTTGGACCAGGACCAGGGAGAGGATTAGTTGGACCAGGACCAGGGAGAGGACTAGTTGGACCAGGACAAGGGAGAAAGAGAAGTAGGGGGAGAGGAGTAAGAATGCGTGCTGCTGTTCAAAGGAGAGTAAGAGCTGTTGTCATGGATGAAATAAGAGCCACCATCATAGACCGTGTGATAAACCATGAGGCTGGTGAAAGAGTCAACCGTTGCTTCCATTATCCGGATTTTTCAACAAATCAACAGGCATTCCATGAGGGCTATCAATGCAGTTGCTATTTACTGTATTACAGTAACTGCTGGCCACCAGTAGTTACAAATACAAATACGTTGTATTTTTGTTCCTCTAAAGGACACAACAACTTCCTCGCAAATTTTTTGAATGAAAGATCAAAAGGATAAACGATGCAGATTTATTTTTACAGCCATCTTTGATCATATTTACTGGGGTGCCAATAATTCTGACCACAACTGTATGTGCTCAGACCCCCCAGTACTGTTCTTGCGCAAGGCGGTCTTGCAACCAGCCAACATGCAGCATATTTGCTTTATTCTGTGCTTTTATCATTGAAAAATGACTTGAGCTTGGAAGGGTGTGTATTTGCTTCCAATAATATGCTAAATGATTAGCAGGCGTTCACGTGTCACGTGTCAGTGTATGTTTGGACTTTCGTTTGTGTTTTGATTTGTTCCTGTTTTCCTTTGTTCTTTTCCCACCACTCCTTCATTTCCATGGATACTGTCAGTTCAATTTTATCACCTGTGTTCTGTTAATCAGTGTAATCTGTGTTTGTATTTAAGTTCCGTCTGTTCTGTCAGTCTTCGTCTGATCTCTGTTATGTTTAGTGTGTGTTGCTACCTGTTCTGTGTTTAATTACATTAAACCTTCATTCTTGGAATTATATCTCCGTCTGCCTTCCTGCAACCACCCGTGACACAGGCTATGAAAATGGGCATTGTATAAATGCAACATCAGAAGTGTAATTTACAAAATATTTAATGTAGCCTGCATCTTATTTCACTGTAAAAACAACAAAAAACAATTCCAACTGCTATTTTGTTAGACTTACTGTATTTTAAAGGTTGAGTGAATTATAGGAAAAGTTGGGATTAAAAAAGAATGCAAGAATGTAAAGCCAACTTTAACATTTTGTTTGAGCACATGTCATTTTATACAGAAATGTAATATATGTCAATATATGTAAATTACATATATAATGTCAGTGCCCATATGTCTGCTGCCTATATGAGAATATATGCAAAATTCATATATGTAAAACACATAGACATATATGAAACATATATTTCAAAATATAGCAAAAATGGCCGTTTTCATGTAAGTGCCATATATTTTCCCGTATATGCACATAAATGTGAAATATATGTAAGACGCATATATGTATACATACCAAATATAGTATTTTTAATACAATAATGCAGTGTTTTCTTTGTCATTTTTGACAAATACATCCACAAAGTACCATAACCATATGCCACAGCTTTAAAAATGCATCAGTATCACATGCATGTATGTTTACATACATTTATTAAATATGTGGAAAACAAATATGTATGTCACATATTTATACTTAATGTTGTCCATATATGCGAGAAACCAATACTATACTGTAATATATGCAGATATATGGTATCATATATGGATGAACTCAAATATTTTCTTCACAGGTTTGGACACATAAATGTTCATATATGTTGCAGGCATATATTGTGTTCTCAGATAAGTCAAATATATGTATAGATGTATGTCATGCTATTTAAAATATAATTACATATATGGCCATATATTACATTTTTGTATGGGGTATAATAACTTATGTCAAGTTTGGTGGTGAAGGTAGAATTCACTGAGCATGCTCAGTTTGATCACTGATTCTCAGTTCTGCAAAACCATTTGAGGCAAAACAGTTCCACCTTGCTTTTAACTGCCACTATATGATTATCACGGCTGGTTTTGACTTTTTGATGAATAATATTTTCATTTTTAATGTGAAATGTAAATAAGAAATGTAAATTTTGTAATAGTTTGGGTTTGCTTCTTATAAGGCTAAGTCTTCTGAAGAACCTCATATTGTCAGTACATACTGAGCATGCCCATTGGAGAAATGTTAAGGTTGGGGGGGGGATACCCATAACCCAGTTCACTTATGGGAATTATGAGGATGAGTAGGCTACATTAACTGTCCTTTAGAATGAAAGGATAAACAATTTATTTGGTGTTTTTTATTATGTTTTATTTTGAACCACGTTTAGGATAGTTACAGTTTTTCTGAATTGCTAAAACACATTTCTTGAAACCATCACTCACTTTCTCAAAACATTATACACAAAACCAAATTTTCAAACCACATTCAGAGAACCTCTGACTCTTCTGGCAAAATCATTGTATCTGTGCTCAAAATCAAACAATGCTTTCAGATCATACACACAGCGAGTCAATATTATAAACACTATATAGATCATTCGTTAGACACTACATAAAAAAAAATGGAGAACACAGAATCCAAAGCGTGTAGTTACAGAAAAAAGTATATTGTAACAAAGTAAACAAATTTTGCAATTATGTAAAAAAAGTATAGTAATGAGAACTTACAGAAGTAAGATGAATAAATGATATGCTGTATGTGCTGCAAGTATAGTTTGTACTGAATATTGTTTAGTATTGAATGCCTGTATATTCAGCACTTGCATACTGTGAAAATACAGTGACCCAACTCACTGCAAAAGCCAAAAAGGTTACAGTAAAAAAACTCTAAATGAAAAGCATGTTACAGTACACTCAGAAGAGTCGTGCACTGCAAAATCAAGGTCAGTGAGAGAGATTACAGTTTTTCTGAATTGCTAAAACACTAAACCCCATTCTCTGAACCAAATTCTCAATAGTCTAAACCAATTTGTCGAATAAATCACTCTTTCTGTAAAACATTAAACAAGTTCAGGTAGTTAAAACACTGTTTGCAAATCTCATGCACTCTTTTTTCAAAACTCTAAACACATTCTCACTCACTAAAACACATTTTGCACTGTGATGTACTTATGTTTCAAAATGCTAAACACAGGTAGGCGAAAGTTAAACACAAATGCAACACAGTTGACATTGTTTACACACAAAGACTCAAAATTGTTCACACTTATTTCTAATGATGTGACCAAACCAACTGTACATAATACAAGTCAGTTCAGAGTCCCAAATCTCAAAAACGCATGAAGAGGAAGAGCAAGGTGTGGAGAATGTTGTCAAGGCTGGATCTGCTTTAGGGTTTTTCCCTTTGCCTGCAGAGATGACATTGTCTGAGATGTGGAGAAACTCCTCCTGCCGGACCAACATGAAGACATGATGCTGAAGCAGAATAAAATTTCTCTCACTGACCTTGATTCTGCAGTTGCACAACTCTTCTGAGTGTACTTTACTGTAACATGCTTTTCATTTAGAGTTTTTTACTGTAACCTTTTCGGCTTTTGCAGTTGGGTCACTGTATTTTCACAGTATGTAAGTGGTGAAAATACAGTATGCAGACCTACGACAGGCCTACTATTCAATATTTAGTACAATACTATACTTGCAGTGGATACAGTATACAATTTATTCATCTTACTACTGTAAGTTGTCATAACTATACTTTTTTTCATAATTGCAAAATTTGTTTACTTTGTTACAATATACTTTTTTTCTGTAACTGCATGCCTTGGATTCTGTGTTCTCTATTTTTTTATGTAGTGTCTAATGAATGATCTGCAGTGTTTATTTTGACTCGCTGTGTGTACGATCTGATAGCATTGTTTGATTTTGAGCACAGATAAAATGGTTTTGAGGCAATTGTTTGATTTTGCCAGAAGAGTCAGAGGTTCAGTGAATGTGGTTTGAAAATTTGGTGCATGAAAGAGTGCATGAAATTTGCAAACAGTGTTTTACCTGAACTTGTTTAATGTTTTACAGGAAGAGTGATTCATTCGACAAATTGGTTTAGGCTTTATTTTGAGAATGGGGGTTAGTGTTTTAGCAAATCAGAAAAACTGTAATCAAAAGAATTTTTCTTTTTCTTTTCACTTTTCTCTCTTAGTTTAGAATGGAATACATCACATCCTGTCAGGCAGTATAATCTTGTCCCACAAGCTGAAAAATGTAGATCCATCGAAGGATCTAAATTGGATCTGACAATTCCACAGTTCTAGGCATATGAACCCAAATTAGCCTCACAGACAAACCACATTCTCGTGTCACACGTTTTGCTGTAAAACCACGACTCAAGAACACAAGTGGCTACCAAATGTACCAAAAGGCCACCATGAAAATTTTAAAGACACAATCAGTTAAACTTTTTGTACAATTGTAGTTAAATGCATCATATGAAATAAGTGTGGTTTCAAGGTCATGGCCAAATAATCGTAATGTATTGTTTTATTTAATAAAAAAATGCAGAAGTATTTCTGTAGTTACAGATGTCACGTGTTTCATCGCGAGATTTGGGTCTTGTGATCTCGGGTGAAGATGGCGGCTCCGCCTGACGAGCAGAGCTTAGAGTCCCGCATCAGTAAGTCAAACACATTTAAACTACAAATTAATTACCTTCTAATGTGACAGTGCGAATATCAAGGACATGCATTAGCCTAAGTTGATGCCTTGGCGCAGGCGCTTTGTTAAACGCAGATGCAGAGTGTCATGTTGTTGTTGGCAGTGGAGTTATTAGCTTGCTAACGACGATATACTAGAAGTTTCTGACACAGTTTTGTTTTTAGTGTGTTTTGTGCGTATATCTTTCCTGTTGTGGAGTGTGCGTTCTGTGATGGACAGGTAAAGAAGAGTTGAAAAATTGCTAACTACCTCTTTGTGAGTCAAAAGGGAGGAGTCTCGCAGACTCATATGATCAATAAAATGTTGAATGAAGACATTCAATGACAGAACATTTTGTTATGCCTATATAATGTAAAGTCCCCATTTAAACCCTATTTCCGTTCTGCCTCCCAACATGTCAGTCAAGAAAAGATGATTCATTTGCCTTTTCCTTAAAGGGGCCATATCCGATCTACACTTTTGTCAGTTTTATGTTTCCCACTTGTGATGCAACTAGTAAAGATTACTTTCTCCAAAAAAGCTAATAATAATTAAATTAATTAAAAAAGAATACACAACGACCTTTTCTACCCTCCAACTCCTTTGAATTATTGTCTTGGACTCTACATCAATAACATTACAGATTAGGCTACATGTGCACTCATTTATTTTTCATTCAGAAGTTGTACTCTAATTAATAGATTTAATAACATCAAATTAAAAGTGATTTCTATTTATTGTCTTTAATTATGTCACTGGTCTTACTGTGAATGATTTATGATCCATGCACGTTTTTTTTTGTTTTTTTTTTTACCTCGTATTAGGCTAGTCTTTAATAAAAATGTCAAAAGTTGTTCTTCCTGTGATTTGACTTCACTTCTCTCTGCTGATATTTGCAAGGTCAAACTGCAGTTATTATTGTTTGCTTTTTTGTCTTATAACTCTTGTTTTACAGTTCTTGTGATCTTTATGCATAGGCTATATGCATGTCATAGGTTTGTATGTAGTTTTTTTTTTTGTGTGTGTGTGTTTCTGACTTTTTTTGCTTAACTGTTCTGTCACCTGTAGACAAAGCGACCAACCCTTTAAATCGAGAAACTGACTGGGAGAGTATTCAACTGTTCTGTGACCAGCTCAGCAATGAACCTGAAGGGTGCGTCAACAATTCAATCATTTTTAAACTTAAATGTATCTCTTAAATGTGCACAAAAAGGATCCTTTCACACGGAATGTGTTTTTGCATTTTACTGTACTGATTTACATTGTTTTTTTAATGTAAACATGCTAGACACGTCTTTGCATCTCACATTTCTAAACGCAAAACGCATTCTTTGTGAATGTTCCGAGAGACATTCCTGTACATATTTAGCAGGTTAAAAGTGCTCACAGAAGCCTCAAAGTATTTGAAATTTATGAATATGTATGTATTGTTGAGCAATTCATAAACCAAGGTCCACCCTCAGGGGTGTAATGTTGATATCTCACTAGCCTGTTTTCAGTCATTGTAAGCCTTAAGCAGTAGCTCAATAGAGTGCTGCAGGGATGATGTCAAACTGGGAAGACTAATTCGCCACTGGTTCCCTCAAGATTTTCCTATGGGGCTTTATAATCGGGTTTTTCAATGGATGAGTAAAATAAGGCCTGTGGTAAACATAACTTGACATATTTGAATTTTTTCTTCTACAACGTAAACTGCACACACTCACACCCCAAACATTATCTAGTTACTTATTAGAAACATATGACTTTTTTTATTTTTCAAATAAAAATGGCAGCTTCTAAATTTGTGGTTTCAACATGGTTGTGTACAGCACTTGAGATTACTAGCCACTCATCGTTTTCTCTGGCCACAGTTTTGTTGTTGGAAAATTACTTTTTAATAGGGGTGCGACGATACACTTATCACACGAGACAACACACGAGAACGAGACAATATTTTAACACTATTTTTAAGAAATCTTCAATGATGAAAATATATGACTGGAAAAATAGTATTTTAATCAACTGAGTCACAAAATGCAAAATCAAGTAATCAGTCAATTATTTTGACAAATAATCGAGTAATCAATTACTATATTATAATCTGTTATTTTTAACTTTTTTTTAGTAATTTGCAAATGTTTTCCCAACAATGTGAATGTCTCAGCAGTGCATTATTTGTTTGTATTCGGTGTATTTCACTGTGGATTATTTGGTACATTTCGGCAGAGGCTTTGCAAACAGACTTTTACGATATGGATCTGCCAGCAACGCCCCACACATGTAAGTAGTCATGTTTATTCTAATGCCTGATCTGTGATCAGTGATTTCTGATGTAATTGTTCAAGTTCAGACAGATTATCTCTCAAAATATCATTCAATACTGTTTATGCATCAGTAAATCAAGCCAGTGACTAAACAATCAACTTCACGTCGTATCTCTTAGTAGGATGAAAATAATCTATTTAAACTGTGATTAAATTATATAAAGAAAGCGATCAAAGAACGCTCCCTTTCCAATTGCCCAAGCTGTCAATCAAACAGTGCGAGTTTATCTGGACACTTGCCAAAACTCGTTGAAATCAATCATCACAAAATGTCATGACGCTGTTACAATGTACAGTACAACAAAGCTTTTACTGTATTTACATCGTGTTTGCATTGTTTTTTTGGTGAAAGCCAGAAGTGTAATTTCATACGCGATCAACTGACTGTCATCTGCTCAATGCTCATCACTGCAACCTTTCATGTGATTGGAATAGATCATTATGATCAATACTTATCACGATTCCTTAATCTCGATGGCTGTTATTGTAAAACTGTAGTAAAAGTTTTAGAGAGTTCCACATGTAATACTAGCTATTTCAAATGCATACATGTCAGTCAATCACAGCAGTGGGCGTTTACACTGAAGTCTCACAGCAGACACGCCCCTTAAAACAGAGCGTTCAAATCTGAGGTTAGTGGGTGTTAATGTCAAGCCTTGGGTGTGTGTAATTTACATTGAAGAGCAAAATTTTCAAGTATTGTGAAGTTATGTTTACCACAGTTTATGTTCCTTATTTTACTCATAAATTGAAAAACCCTGTTATAAAATCCCCAAAAGAAAATCTCGAGGGAAGCATTGTTGAATTAGTCTTTCGGGTTTTGACGTCATTCCTGCAGTACTCTATACCTTGCAGAGATATTGGTTTTAATGACTAGAAATCAACTTCTGTCCTGTTAGTGGCAGTTGAGCGAGCTTTCATTACTCTTCTGAAGAGCTGACAAGCATTTAATTTTTCTTCCATCTGATGCAAAACCATATGTTGTTTGAGCACTGATTATTATACATGATGATAGATATGAATGGGTTGTTAAATTTAAATGTTGGGTTTACTTAAATTTAAATGACTCATAAAATGAGAAAGTATAAGTAGGACCTTTTGTGTTTATACTGAATGTGATTATTTTTGTCATTGTGGCTGTGCATGGTCATATAACAGTACCAAGGGCAGAAACACACAATCACAGGGTAAAGTTACACCTGTCCTTAATTCAGTGAGCTTCACATGACAGCGAAACGTAGAGAAAGCCAAGTAGTCTGTCACCCTTCTGCCATTTTTGATCAATGTGTGACAGACCTCTGAAAGAAGAGACCTAAGGAAAACACATACGCTCAAACTTGAATAGGATCATAAAAATAAAATGTATTAGGATCACATATCTTACTTTTGTTGTAATAATTCAACATGTAAATGTTCAAGGATCCTGTTTTACAGATTGTTCTTTTTATTGTGCATTGTGTGTGTGTAGTCCACAGTTGGCCACCAGGCTTCTTGCTCACAAGATTCAGTCCCCTCAGGAGTGGGAGGCCATGCAGGCACTCATGGTAAGATTGGCATTCAGGGTGTGTCCGAATATGCTGAAACCTATTTTATTTGTACTTGATTTTTGCTTATTTGCTGCTGAATTTTGATTTATCAATGTATTGCAAAGATATAAGCCAATTAAATTGTCTGGTATCGCACATTTTGACTAATTGACTTGCTGAATGCAAGGTCTAATATGGAAGTGAAATAATGACAAATGTTTTTGAAACAAAAAAGCTTGTTGAATTGCACTACTTGAAAAAAATATGCATTGCATTAACCCTGCTTGCATTTTAATGCATTGTATTTTCAGGGCTTGCATTTTTATAGGCTGAAATTCAACATGGTTGTATATTTAAGCTGTGAATATTTCAATTCAAAACATTTCACACATTAAAAATTCAGTAATCCATATTCACCTTTCAGATTTCACTTCCGAAATGTTCATTCAATGTTCATCGAGTAGTGCAATTCAACAAGCTTTTTTGTTTCAAAAACATTTGTCATTATTTTACTTCCATATTCTAAACTTAATTAAAAAACTTGAACACATAGACAACAGGAGATTGTGAGGATGCACACGAATTTTTGTCCAATTCTGCCCATAGGGCGTGCTACAAATAAAAACTTCAGAAATCAACAACCGTTTGATCAAGGAAAATGAAATTTGACACGTATCTTAAGGGCAAGTGGAAACCAAGCCATGAAAAATGAATCTATCTATAAATTACAGAAACGTCTGTGTGTCTGTTATTCGCATATCTCTCGAACCGTTAGTCCGATGGATTTCAAACTTGACAGGTGACTCGCTACGGGCACGAGTAAGTGCAGTGCCAAGTTTGACGTTGTTTGGATTAGAAATGCAAAAGATATCATTAAATATATCTGTAAAAGAAGCACTTAGAAGGTTGTGGTTTAAAAATAAACATTCTGACATAAACACTCTGTCAGCTACACTGTTTACTTCTGAATATTATATTTTATTCACAGCCATCATTTGTAGTAACCTATTCACAAACTGTTTGCTCAAGCGTAGCATTTTTTCGGAGTTCACTGTGTAGCCTGCTCCCTGAATCGTCGAGTTCACTGTGTAGCCTGCTCCCTGAATCGTCGAGTTCACTGAGTAGCCTGCTCCCTGAATCGTCGAGTTCACTGAGTAGCCTGCTCCCTGAATCGTCGAGTTCACTGAGTAGCCTGCTCCCTGAATCGTCGAGTTCACTGAGTAGCCTGCTCCCTGAATCGTCGAGTTCACTGAGTAGCCTGCTCCCTGAATCGTCGAGTTCACTGAGTAGCCTGCTCCCTGAATCGTCGAGTTCACTGAGTAGCCTGCTCCCTGAATCGTCGAGTTCACTGAGTAGCCTGCTCCCTGAATCGTCGAGTTCACTGAGTAGCCTGCTCCCTGAATCGTCGAGTTCACTGAGTAGCCTGCTCCCTGAATCGTCGAGTTCACTGTGTAGCCTGCTCGCTGAATCGTTGCGCTTATTCATTTGTGGATGTTAACTGAATCTGTAAGTCACCTACGCTGTTTACTTCTGTATATTATATCTATCTATAAATTACGGGAACGTCTATCTGTCTGTGTGTGTGTTATTCGCATATCTCTCGAACCATTAGTCCGATGGATTTCAAACTTGACAGGTTTCTTGCTACGGGCATGAGTAAGTGCAGTTTCAAGTTTGACGTTGTTTGGATTAGAAATGCAAAAGATATCGGTAAATATATATCGGTAAAAGAAGCACACACTGGCTTTTGCTGCTCTAGCCGCTGGCCACTCCCCCTCTCACACTGCACACTGAGTGAGCACAGCTGGCCACTCCCCCTCTCACACTGCACACTGAGTGAGCACAGCTGGCCCCTCCCCCTCTCACACTGCACACTGAGTGAGGACCAGAGACAGAGAGGGTCGAAGAAAGCAGCGGAGCTTAAGTAGCGTTTTCTCAGAGTTCACTGTGTAGCCTGCTCCCTGAATCGTGTAGTTCAATTTTCCACATTTATTGTATGTCATTATGTCAGTATCAGTATTTGCTTTCTACCATGCACAAATACAAATGTCACTGGACTCTTGCTGTGTAATTGTAACAATGAGCACTCAAATACACCAAACCAACAATTACTAAAAACGCACACAAAAACTGATTTTACACAGGCACTTTGCACTGCTCCCTGAATCAACGCGCTTATTCATTTGTGGATGTTAACTGAATCTGTAAGTCAGCTATGCTGTTTACTTCGGAATATTATATTTCATTCTGGTGCGCTTAACGTTATCGCTAATGTGTAATAGTAGTCTATGCTATTCACCGACTAAACATATCCTATTCAATGCGTTCACAGTCTCTTTCACGGGCATCATTATAGTTGCCTATTCACAAACTGTTTGCTCAAGCATAGCGTTTTCTCGGAGTTCACTGTGTGCTTTCTACCATGCACAAATAAAAATATCACTGAACTTTTGCTGTGTAATAGTAACAATGAGCACTCAAACACACCAAACCTACAATTACTAAAAACACACACAAAATCGGATTTTGCACGGGCATTTTGCACTAGTATTACAAATAAACAAAAATGCCCGCCAGGAGCCAATCAAGTTTCAGCAGCACTGTTTAATTTGAGTCAACCACAAGGTGATGCTATTATAGGTTACTTTACACTTTTTTTTCTAATAACTCTAGATCCATAATGACTAGAACAATAAATTAATATTTCCACTGAATCCTTCCGAATGTTCCATTATTCTAACCATCAAATTTTTAATATTAGGAGAAGATTAACCATCATGTTCTTTTTGTCTTAATCCTTTTTCCCTAAAGCATGTTTTATTAGATTGTGATGTTTCAACCCTTTGAGAAACCTTTTTAATCAGTTAATACTTTTGAAAGAATTTTTTTTTAAAGCTGAACTAAATATAGTTTTAGAGTTTTTAGCAAAAATAGATAGTAAAAACATGGTATAGTTTTACCATCAATGTTTCTCGCTAGAAGCAATACATAATACATATTTTCTTTACATCTTTAATACATCTTAATCATTATTTTTTAAATGTTTTAAAATATGGATGTCAAGGTAAAAGGCAAAGAATTTTGTTCATAATATGAATTATTAATTCATAAATGTCTTTACATTTTTGGGGAGTTGCACGACATTTATAACTTTGCCCCGTCATAAAAAGATCCAATTATCTGATATTTTAAGAGACTTATTTACCTTGACAAACAGCAGTAACATGCTTTTTTTTTTTCTTCTTTTTTTATAAATGAATTGATGGGATATCACATCATTGGCTCATCTACAAATTTGTCATAATTCAAATGTTACTGAGAGTTTTGTTGACAGTTTCATTGATTCAGGGTGTAAATGTTCTGAATGAACCATACAGCTGATATTGAGAAATGATCTATCTACATTATTATTCTATTAGAAATTATTTAAATGTTTGTCCCTGTGTGTTTGTGTCTTAAGGTTCTAGAAACCTGTGTGAAGAACTGTGGGAAAAGGTTCCATAATGAGGTGGGGAAGTTCCGTTTCCTGAACGAGCTCATCAAAGTGGTTTCCCCTAAGGTTTGTTTGGTCTCTGTGTATACAAATGAGCAATGTTGTTTAGTTTGAATTCACTCAAAGAATGTTAGTGTAATCACACAAAAAAAAATATCATAACATTGAACTTTTTTCATTTTGTTTCTTCACTGTAATGCATAATGCTGTGAATCCTTAACCACTGCAATTAAGATGGAATCTGAGCATGGACAACAGCACTTCAATCTGTATCTTTAAGCAGTTCTGTAATTTGACAGCTAAAGTTATTTGGCCTATACATTTTTCATTTTAGGTGACAAAAAAAAGCAAAAATAAAGGTTACAGTATTAACTTATTTAACATTCAATGCACATGCACGAAGTGTCAAACAAAAAGGGCATATCATTATGAAAAGAAGAGAACACGAATATCGCGGTTGCTTGCATTCCTCCACGGTTGGCTTGTCAGTATCGCAGTATTACAATATAATACCACCTGTCAATAGCCGGGTTTCTATTACAGAGTTGTGCGATATTTTCTTAATGTCAATAAAAATAAAAAACTATTGCGAAATGACGCCGCTTCCATTAAAGGCAGGGTAGGCAGGTTTTTTCTAAAAAACTTTATCCCAAATTTGTTTAAACTGTCTTTATATACCAATACATAATTAAAATGTAAGTACTCTGAAAAAGAGAGTAGAAAAATCGAGTGTCTGTAGTCCTCTCAGGGATGCAATAAACACAGCTACTTATTTCCATTCGGAACGAATGAAATGATTGGCTGGGCGACTGTCACTCTCCCTCGCTACCATGGCTACCACCCCTGCTGCTACAGAGGCACGGAAGCTAGGAAGAATCACAATTATGGCAGAGAAAGAGCAGTCAAAATTCCCAGTGTCTGCATACAGTCAGCGAAGGCAAACAAGGCAAAAGAAGGAAGACAGTATTCGAAAAGGCTATGACCAAAAAGGCCTGTCCTTGAGCCGACGATGCGGTACTTGTCTCCGGAGTGTAGTCCTCATCAGAGCCAACAGTGCTTTCATTGTGGAAGCTCTTACATGCAAAACACCGTATATGTTATGAATCTTACACGAAATTCACCTTCATCACAGTGTAACTGATGGTAATGGGAAAACGTGTATCAATGCAACCTGTTTTTAGCTTTGCCTTATGTTACTAGCTCGTTACTGAATCAAACTCAATATATTTTAAACTTTACCAGTATCGATATGCTAGCTTGATAGTGAGTACTAACAGCCATGTTAGTTGTTTATATTCATAATGTTAAAGTTAGGTATGTTATTACATGTGATTCTGACATGATGTCACTACATGCACTGCGCTCCTCTCCGCTCGGCGCTGGCAAACGCGTCCTCCAGCTGAGCGGTCGGCATCGCGCTCATGTGTTTTGGGGGCGTGGCTTTGGAAGGAGCCCAGAAGGGAGGGGGTGGGAGTGAATGGAATAAGTAGCTGTGTTTATTGCAGCCCTGAGAGGACTACAGACACTCGATTTTTATACTCTATTTTTCAGAGTACTTACATTTTAATTATGTATTGGTATATAAAGACAGTTTAAACAAATTGGGGAAAACGTTTTTTTAGAAAAAACCTGCCTACCCTGCCTTTAACATGTTATGCGACTAAAACGGATTTTTTTTCCTCTCGTAATAAGTCATTACAAAAATCATGGCAGCGGATGTTAGTATGTTTATATCGCAGCCAACTGCACTAGCCAATGTTTTTTATCGAGGGAGACATTATCCAAGCATTAATGGCAAGGAAAGCCCTTTACAATGAGTATGTGTATTCATGGGCTGCTTCAATTAAAAATGTTTATGTGCAGTTGTAAGTTTACATACAGGATCTGCAAAATGTTAATCATTTTAACAAAATAAGAGGGATCATAAAAATTGCATGTTGTTTTTTAGTACTGAACTGAATAAGCTATTTCACATAACCAGGGCCGGAGTGGGACTCATTTTCAGCCCTGGAGTTTCATGCCTTAGACCGGCCCACTTTAGTTCCCGACTGACTATTAAATTAATGTAATTAAACCCTCAGTATATAAGGCCCAATCTTTCAAGGGCTATCTGGCCATTCCCCCTACCCCTACCCCTCCAACCAAAAGAGAATCGAGACAACCCTACCCCTTCACGGGAACGCGCAAAACGGAGGGGTCAAGGGCCAAGGGGTGAATTGGGATTGAGCCTAAGTCTGCTATAGTGCACTGTTCTGTACAGCCTTGTAATTCATTGTATTTTTCAAAAATATAATTTTCTATTCCGTGCAATATCAGTACACAGGGTTTTATAAATACAGAGGTCCCAAAAGTGATCTTGCTAGGGGGTTCGGGGGCATATTATTTTTCCACATTGGCAAAGAACATCTGTGTTAAATAGGAATCCATTGTAATAAAGTTATTCTCATTATGGGCACAGTCAGTATGCAATAGGCTATTGCTCTACCTGCTCTCCTCTTTCATCTCCATCTCCTTCTCTTGTTCTTCTTCTCTCAGTCTCTTTATCTTTAGCTGTAAATCTCCCCTTCCTGAAGCTGAGCTTAGATTGATACAGTCTTTGCAAAGTGATTATTTCGGTCGTTTAAAATTTCTATCGTAAAACAGTTGTTTAGTTTAGCAACGTGCACCTTATCTCGTGAAGCGTCGCGTTGGGATTCGCGCGCGGCCGCGGCTCGCGTTTCTGTGAACATAAATCCCCCCCTCAGATGATGAGTTCGGTTATCGTCGCGATATGCGAATCATTGCAGCACCAAATTAGAGTTAATATTTGGCAATTATTTCACAATGTTCATTATAGGCTACACTCAGGAAAAATTACCTCAATGGTCGGTACGGCCCTGACTCGTAGCCTAGGCTATTTGGCCGCTTTTCTAGAGATGTTTTATTATTATGGCCTTTTCACCGCCGCCTTTGTGCCTAGGCTATTATTATCCATGTTTTGTATCTCTTATTTTTTGTTCGCACATCTCTAACAAAGACTTTAATTATTTTTTGTGGGGCTGCTATGACTGGAGCCTAGGGAAAGCATTCAACCCAGTGCCATGACAACACCGGCCCTCCTGGCCAATAAAACAGACCGGCCTACCGGGAATTCTCCCGGTGCTCCCGATTAGCCAATCCGGGCCTGCACATAACAGATGTTTAAAACTGAATTAAAAATAATTTTTAAAAAGCTGACCCACATTTGTAGTACATAAAATCCAGAGGTGGTGTAAGCTAATGTTAAGATTACCTGGCAAGCCACCTACACTTGATTTGTGGTACAAACCCCAGGTAATTTGTCAGAGCAGAGAGTTGTTTTTCCCCCTAATCTGCATACATCACTACATCCAACGATGACAAATGTATGCATTTATTGCACATCCTTATTTGTTCAAATCTGAATAAATTGCACGAGGAACTCGAAGAACTGGAAAAACATGAAATCCAAAGAGAAAACACTAGAGCAAGAGTGTGATATGTCTGAGCTATTCCTTTAACTTGTATTGAATATTTCCTTAAATGTGATGCTAATTAACATAACTAATCAGTTATGCTAATTTGTTGGATTGTACATACAAACACAGCCCCTAAAGCATTTGTCAATAACTGTCCCTGTACCCTATTTCTGTTACAGTATCTTGGTTCTCGAGCCCCAGAACCAGTGAAGAAAAAAGTTTTAGAAATTATGTACAGCTGGACTGTGAGTTTACCAGAAGAGACAAAGATTTTGGATGCTTATCAGATGCTTAAGAAACAAGGTAACCTTATGTGCAGGGTCCTGATTTCTCATAACTGACGTACATATTTAGCTACGTCTCACATCTGATATTTGTATGTTCAATGGACATATTGACATTTGTGTTTTCATGAGTGCTTTTAAAAGTAACAGTAAGGAAACGTCTATATGTGTAAAACGATAACGTTCTCTTGTGGGACTCGCAGTGTTGATGATGTGGTTGTGGTTGTTAATACATAGGCTACATTGTTTATGTAACTGATCTGCATCTCTTTCCAGGTATTATTAAGCAGGATCCAGATCTTCCTGATGACAAGCCCTGTCCTCCTCCACCGCCTAGGCCCAAGAACGCCATCTTTGAGGATGAGGAGAAATCAAAGGTAGTTGAGATGCACTAATGCAGTTTAATTGATGATTAATGTTCTACTGTGATTGAAGGATTCAGGAGTTCAACCTGACATATGTGACATTGTACTTTCTTCCTCCAATTCAATAGATGTTGTCCCGTCTTCTGAATAGCTCTCACCCTGAGGACTTGCGGGCAGCAAACAAACTCATCAAAGAAATGGTTCAGGAGGTGAGCAGATGTGTATTTGTATGTCTTAGATATTTTATTAACTCTTAGGGGGTTCTTAGTGTCTATTTCCCAGAACAGCGATGTGCAAAAATGATACAATAACGCCAACAAATGGTCTATTCACACCAAAAGCAAAAGCTATATCTGTCACTCTGAAAAAAAAATTCATTCGAGTACAATAGATGCTGCAACTCAGAATTCACCTTTCAGAAGAACAGAAGCAGGAAATGCAAGTTCAACATTCTAATTTTAGCACACACAAAAAAGAAGAGTGGTCACAAAGAAGAATCACTCTGTGATGGAAAAAGTGGAAATGCAGTTGGCGTTTAAGTTGATGTTTATCAAAACAGGTCTGCAAAATGTGCAAATATATAGTGTTAAGAGCACTGACTGTGTTTACAGTGTCAGTTTTAAGGGGTGGCGCATGTAATGGAGAGACCTTGAAGTTGTCTTACATCACTTTTTTTTTTTCTGTTCTTTACTGTTCTTATGCATTTTAAAATGTTCTTTGTGGAGTTTGCTAGTTTATATTTCCTGTTTTAGCTGAGTGGGCAAACATACAAATCTGCAGGGGAGCACTCATCATAGATAAATTATGGAAATGTTTGTGCAAAATTATGTTTTGGGTTTATCTAGGACTGCACGAAATTGGAAAAAACGGACATCATTTTACCAGATGGTTTGAATTGCTGTATTAGGAAAAAAAATCTTGAATGATTGGGGGTAGAGGAGTGAATTTGCAGAATAATAAACAAATTACAAGCATAGATAAATACAATAGAACAAAGATACAAATAGAAAACAGTGCTTTATGTTTTTCAGGTAAGTCTAACAGTATTCAGGTTCAGAAATTGAATAATCAAATGTAAATAACACTGTATAGACTTCACTAAATATAATGAATCTTTGCTACAACTACAAAAGGGATTTCTTTGATTCCCTTGTTTTGTAGTTTGATTAACATTAATGACCCAGACAGCAGCAGGAATATTAGGCTGCTATCACTTGTACGCATCTAATAAAATGATACTCATCCATTTTCTTTCTCAATTGTTTACGTTCACGTAAGCCAAAGAAAACGGAATTAGGTCTTCACGTACTCTACGCACAAACAGAAAACAGCGCGTGAGTTCTGCATTGTTCTCTTTAACGTCGTCTTGCACTCAAATGGTTTAAAATCGATTGAATGCTTAAACTGACAGGACATAAAACATGTGCAAATGATAAACTTCTTGTCCACTTTGCAATTAATCAGAAAATCATGTGCGATTCAAACCATGGTGCCTGGTCTGTACAGATTAACTACGATCCCTGTACTTGACATCGCACATCTTGATATCGATGCTAAAATTATATATTGTGCAGCCCTAGTTTTATCTGTCCTTTTTATTGTATTTACTGAAGTTGTTTTTAACTCTTGTTCTTAAACATCTTATGTATTTATTAGGGCTGTCAAGCGATTCAAATTTTGTATCTAATTAATTACATCATGTTGCGATTTAATTAATCAGAAATTATATATTACATTTACATTATATATTACATTATATATTATTATATATTACATGTCAAATTTGGCTGAGAAATTACCCCCAAAAGATCATTTAAAGTCATTATTGTTGTAAGAAAAAATTATGTGGACGTCGAAGATCTCAAAAATGAACTTTATTACAGCATAGCAGTGGCAAGGTGCCAAAAGCACCCTGGGGTCACCAACGTCAGCAGGAACCCAGAACATCCAAATCTTAACTTTTATGTTACAGTTTACAACTCTTAATGTAAATGAAGTTGCTCTTGTTGTAACAGCTGTGGTCTGAATGTTAATGAAGTTGAGACACCCCATTGTCTGAGAAGGTTCTCTGTGTCCCACACCCAGTCCCATTCTACTATTGACTACCATTTGCTCAGGATGTGATCAACCCAAATGGTGAAGAAACAATATAACTTGACTTCCTTCATCTCTATGATAATTAAGCCATTTTGGGGATGAGCTCATTCTAAAATATATTTTGGAGTGGAATCTGGGTCGAGGCAGACTACAGTTTCTTACATTATAATAATAATAATAATTAATAATAATAATAATAATAATAATAATAATTAATCATAATAATAATAATAATAATAATACTAATAATTAATCATAATAATAATAATAATAATAAATAATAATAATAATAATAATAATTCGTTACATTTATATAGCGCTTTTACTGAGACCTCAAAGCGCTTTACATAGAAGGGGGGAATCTCCTCAACCACCACCAATGTGCAGCATCCACTTGGATGATGCGACGGCAGCCATATTGCGCCAGAACGCCCACCACACACCAGCTTACTGGTGGAGAGGAGACAGTGATGAAGCCAATCAGTATATGGGGATGATTAGGAGGCCATGATGGACAGAGGCCAAGGGGCAAATTTGGCCAGGATGCCGGGGTTACACCCCTACTCTTTCTCGAAGGGCATCCTGGGATTTTTAATGACCACAGAGAGTCAGGACCTCGGTTTAACGTCTCATCCGAAGGACGGTGCTCTTTTGGCAGTATAGTGTCCCCGTCACTATACTGGGGTGTTAGGACCCACACAGACCACAGGGTGAGCACCCCCTGCTGGCCTCACTAACACCTCTTCCAGCAGCAACCTGGTTTTCCCAGGAGGTCTCCCATCCAGGTACTGACCAGGCTCAACCCTGCTTAGCTTCAGTGGGCAACCAGTCTTGGGCTACAGGGTGATATGGCTGCTGGCACTGACACATTGTGTAAAGCATCAAATAGACATTACAAAAACAAATATTTGTGGGTGAACAATTAGCCTAGAAATCTAGACGCGCCCTAGCGGCAGCAAATTTTATTTTGCAGCCAGGGTCGTCTATCAACTCTCCGTTGACTTGCGAGCTGGAAAAACCAAACTCTAGTCAGGCCAATCACATCGTGTATAGAGTTGGTGGGCGGGCTTAACATAATGACGGCAGGGTTGTGACGGTTCCGCGTGAATTTCCTGCTACTTGAAAATAAAGAAGATGGCTGCTGCTGCTGGCGAACAGCGGTCTTTCGAATCGGCTTTGGCCGCGACTCTGGATGACTTGGAGTTAAGCTTTTCTTTGCGAAAAGAACAAAGAACGGCACTAAAGTCATTCTTAAAGGGGTGGT
This sequence comes from Leuciscus idus, assembly GCA_021554675.1. NCBI lineage: Eukaryota > Metazoa > Chordata > Actinopteri > Cypriniformes > Leuciscidae > Leuciscus > Leuciscus idus. The sequence goes on from CM038631.1 coordinate 25,899,929, forward strand.
TGATTATAATTTCACTTTGCAAAGTTACAATGCTCAAAGTTCAAAGCAAAGGGAGATATTTGCTTTTAAATAAATCACTTTTTAAAGCTACACTGTAATTTTTTAAGTTGATTCTTAGCAAAAAACACTTTGTTCTTTCAAAATGATATGTGCTCATTAATGTGTAATTACTTCTACCATCTAATCAAGTATTCGCATAAGCATAGAATCTGCCATTTAGAATACATACAAACGAGTCGCTCGAATGGCGGCAGCCATGTTGCGCCTTATCTTGAAAATACATTAGCCAAATAGGGACATACCTGGAAATTCAAGCTTCGCCTTTCACGTTTTTACACTCAGTGGCACCGTGACAAATGTGAGGGGGAGAAATTAATATTCAGTTGGTAGTCATAAACAATTTCACCGCAAGATGGGAGAAAATACTACACAGTGTAGCTTTAAGGACTACAACAAACGGCTGGTAGGGACTACATGACATTCCTCCAGGGTTAGTGACATCACCAACCCTAAAATGTACCTAAACCCCGCTCCCTGAACATGATTTATAGATTATCAAGACAGAATATGCTAATCAATGACTAGAATATAACTACACAAGCTACATAAATTCATCAACTAACCATTCAGAAACGTCCTGTTGTATTCTACATGTTGTCACTTCTTGAGTCTCGTCTCCATCATTATCTGAATCCGGTTTGAACATAAAAGGCTAAACGTTTTTTGAAATTTTCAGTGCATGTCTGTGTGAGTGCAAGCTGTTGAAGCTCTGCCCTCTGTGCCAGGAGCAGCAGCTCATTTGCATTTAAAGGAACAAACACAAAACGGTGCGTTTTTGCTCACCCTCAAAAATTGACAAATTTAACATGCTGTATACATATATCTGTGGGGTATTTTGAGCTAAAACTTCACATACACACTCTGGGGACATCAGAGATTTATTTTACATCTTGTGAAAAGGACATTATACCACCCCTTTAAAAAAGGAAGATGTGTTAGGAGTTTTGCTGACCGGATACGGCAAAAGTTTAATCTATCAACTAGCTCCGCTGGTGGGAAAACGCTCTGGTTGGTTGTAGCACTATCCTATTGCGTGCAGAGGGAATTTGAAAGACAACCGTTTATCCCGCCCCTCGGATTGAGCCCTGCCAATGTTCCCAGACCCAACATCTTGATGTGGGTCTGGCTTGTCAGTCTAGGTGAACAATACCTTTTAATGTTGTTTTTTTAAATGAATATTTATTAATAAAGGTGGTGGTAAATATCTTAATGAGTTATTCATTGAGTCATCCATCCATTCATTCAATCGATTCGTTCAAACGGCTGCTTCATTCCGGGGTGAAGTAAATGCTTCTCTTTATGAATGGTCCGTTGAATTTTGAGTTACCCAATTCGTTCAAAATGTGGATTCAGAAATTAAATACTGCTGTGTGTTGCTCGTAGACTAACAGTTCTGCTTTGTCTTTATATTTTTATTGGCAAAACAGACAATATTGTGTCTAAAGTAAAACAATGTTAACTTCTTATTTATTGAACTGTAAAATCAGTATTTAATTTGCACTTGTGCTATTCTGGACAGAAAAACAGAACTCGTTATTGCGCTCGTTACTCGTGTGATATATATAGCTTAAGACAAAAACTGAAATGGGGGCTATTTTTGCCCCATATCTTCAATTTTAGGGACATTCTTTTTGCATTCTATAGGCTCCATCACACAGTGTGTTGTTGCCCTGCATCATATTCATCATCAATCAACTGTATGAAATGTAAGATGACCTACATAGGTCTGGGCTGGGGCAAGTGCATTAAATTCGTTAATAATTTTAACGCATTATTTTTTACTGTAATAAATTAATCTAATTAGCGCATTAAATCGACAGCACTAGTATTTGTTTATTAATCATATGGTGAGGCAAGAGTTAACTTGGAAAAAAATAAAGGTATGTTCCAATTAGTTTGAGTGGGAAATATGTATACAAGATGACTGTCACTAGTAGCAAGGGACAAGTGGACTGATTGTGGTTTTAGTAAATTTGAACAAGGTTATTGTAGCGCTGCTTGAGTGCAGTGAAACTCCAGCCTCAATTGCTGAAGAGGAGATTTTTATTTTATTTTGTCTTTTGTGGTATCATCCACATACAAAGTTTGTTAAAGGTACAATATGTAAGAATTTTATAATAAAATATCCCAAAATCACTTGCACAGTGTGATATTTTTCCTGCAGTTGTGTACTTACAATATCCCAAAAGTTCCCAAAGATTTTTAATTTCAGAGAAATTCCAATTTTAAATAATTGGCCGTCCCGGAATCCCTGTTCACTTGTCGCCTGTCACTGACGTAATATCCGCGTTATCCCTGGTTTCCGCTCGTACTGCCATAGTAACCATGGCAACAGACGTGGACAACAGCGTTATGTTTAGCGGCACGCTCACGCTGTTGTTGTTGTTTCGTTCAAACATTATGGATCATGGCAAGCAGACTTTGGGAAAAAAGGAGAACTAAAGCAAGGATCAATATCAGCGTGGCGTTTTCGAGATGCCGAGAGCTCCACGTCTGCAACTAACTTCGACTTGACAGAGCTCTTACATGTACTTTATTAGACAGGTGAGCAAATGTACATAAAACTAATCAATGTTATATAGCTCAACATGATGAAATGTTAGAATATGATCAGTATGTTATTCTAATGTTGATCTAGCTTACTGCTAGTTTCATACAGCCAAACTAACACACAGAATAACATAACTTTCAACACACTCAAATGCAGTTTAGTGTGATAGTGTAGAAACAGTGCTGCGTTACCTCACAAGTTTAATTTGTCTAATAAACTAACCTGTGTGAGTATTAATTCAGCACTTGCGGGTAGTTTGGTGAAATGAAATGTCCTTATTCCTTTATATCCGCGAGGCTCGCGGGACGCGCGTGTGGCGCTGATACCCGTCTCTTATTAGCAATCGCGCCCTGCTTCAAACCACAGTCATGATAAAAACATCAATGTATTCACTCATCCATAAACATTATTAGATCCTTCAGCTTGACGACAAGTTCAATAATTCCGCAGGAAATTTTGCGTCATCAACCTACGCCTTTGTTATTGTAAGAGGTTAGCGACCCCTAGCGCCGAAAAAAATTACATATTGTATCTTTAACACAAAAGTGCATGTTTTTTATATTATTTGAGCACCTAAAACCTGATCAGTTTGACAGAATTTTACTTAAAGAACTTTATTGAAAATGTTCTTATATTGAAAATGTTAATTTCCTGTCATCTGCCAGATTTTTCCTAATATCTGTCATTATTAGCAGAACACATTTTACACATGGGGAAAACCAATTGTTTCGTCAATAATTCATGAAGTTCCATTCTTAAAATCGTAAGATTGTAGAACGATTAAACCTCAATGTATACTTAAGTTTGGATGCGCTTGACCAATGCGCACTAGAAAGTTTTATCCTTGTTCAGTGTCTACGCTATTTCTCTCAGGAAGTTATCAACGATAAAAATGTCTTTGTATTCTTTTAAACTAGAGTTGTAGGTATCATTCAATCCCCTCACTCAAGAACTCGTCAATGCAGGTGTCTAATGTTGTTGCTGTCTCCAGTAGTTTGTTGTTCTTCGGTCTTATCGGTTTCTTTTTTGACTATGAAACAATAGGCCTGGGCAGGGTTGCTACCTTGTGAACTAACTAATTAGTGCAAAAAAACTCAAGGCACATATGTAAGCTGAGTGTACAGAGTATGCACGTTTAGACATCTGACTGCGTACACTAAGCTGATGATGAAATCTGAGTCACGCGCACGTTACGCTTACCCTAGCATATGCATAAAAACTTTTGGAGTATACTTAAAAGTATACTTTTGATAATTGGATTATAATTTTTTTAAATGTTGAAAGAGTGTGTCTGTAGTTGCTCTGAGGATCTGCTGTGTAATGCTTACAGTGTGTTTTTCAGGATCAGAAGCGTATGGAGAAGGTGTCGAAAAGGGTGAATGCTATTCAGGAAGTAAAGGAGAGTGTTGGGCTTCTCTCACAACTACTGGGAGATTACAGCAAAGAGAGCAGCTCACAAAGCAATGAGGAGCTCATTAAGGTCAGTAACACACATGCCAGCAAAACAGCCTGTCATACCCCTTAAATGACAGTTGTGGACTTATCAGAGCAGTGAAGACATTTTTTGTGTGTATTTATCTGTATTAAATAATTCTGTATGGTCTTTGTTGTGTCGTTGTAGGATCTGTACCAACGCTGTGAGAAAATGAGACCCACTCTGTTCAGACTGGCCAGTGATACTGAGGACAACGATGAAGCTCTCGGTGAGGCGTACAGGTCGAAGGGCAAAATCAAAAATTTCACAAATAGAGCCTATGAGTTGATGAATAGGGTACATTTCTGACACTGTCTTTGTTTATGTGTTTGTCTGCAGCTGAGATCTTACAGGCGAATGACAGCTTAACACAGGTGATCAATCTGTACAGGCAGCTAGTGAAAGGGGAAGAGGTGAATGGAGACCCCATCAATACAGCCAGACTCCCAGGTACAGCACTGACACCAGCCGTGAGCTCAGTGATGTCTAAAGATTTTAAAGGTGCTCTAAGTGATGTTGGGTGACGTCACTTCTTGTTGTTGTTCGAAGTATTGTCAAACAAAACGGAGGCTAGCTAGACCCTCCCTCCTCCTCATCCGCGCACTATCAAAATGGGCTTTCAATAAAACTTGGCTGCCTATGCAGTAGAAAGGCAAAATATTGTTTTAAAATCTGTGCTACCTGACTAGAGAAAACAAAGAAAAAAGGGCTGTTGTCTTCATGTTTGCCTAATACATAGAAAAGCAACACGACACTGGCATGTTGCCGTCCAAGGCCACTCCCATCAGTCTGCTATGAATACGCTTGACTATATTCAAATACTGCCTTTCTTTAGTAGGAAATACCTCTTAGTAAACTTTGTCATAAAAGTGTCGACTTGTTTTGTTCACTGGTGCAAGAATTCAAAGAGTAAAGGTTTATGGGATTGGGTTACTTTCGGTTTCCGTTGATGGGTCCAGTGTGTTGTAGGCAGTGGCTGAAGGCTGCGAAGAATCGTAAATATGGAGAGAACGCTGCAATGGAAAATCTGAAAAACCTCAGTGTTTGTAGTCAACATTTCAAACTGGATGACTACGAACACAGTGTTTTATGCCAAACAGAGGGGGAAAAAACTGAAAGAAAACTGCCATTCTGTCAGTTCTGCCCAAAATGCCGTCGCATACAGATAAGAAAGCTGTTGCCATAGTGTTTCATTTTTACTATAATGCTATTTAAAGAGACAAAGTATGATATCATTTTCAATATGCTCTTACAATAAATGTTCTGTTAATAACCCTCTGTCGATCCAACTGTCCGCGGTAGGGGTTACAAAAATGCGAAAGTATAATCTGTTTTCACAAAAGCTAGACTCATTAATGCTAAGTCAAAAGTCTGCCGGATGACCCTTTTTCATTAACATTTACTTCTGATATTGTAACAATTCAAAGCAGGTTGAAAATCGGCAGTTACACTTTAATGGAGTGTCTCCGTTTGCTGTGAACCTTGTTCTATGGTTTTTAGAAATGATTGTGTAATAGAATGCCCACTAATGTGGGCATCATTTCCTATGTTTTTTCTAAAGTGTGATTGGATACTCTTGGTGTTCATAGGCAGCAGTACCGCTTTGTTGGACCTGACAGGACTGGACACATCCCTTTCAGCTCAGTCTTTCTCTGAATTTCCCCCTCAGACACCATCTTCACAGGAGCTGGGCTTCAGCCTTCTGGATGATGAGCTCATGTCCCTGGGTAAGACATCTGTGATGACATTTGTATTCTCTTGATATACTATGCCATGAATTCTCTTGATATTATATGGATTGTGAATTGAGGCATATGAAGGATTGCGTGAAAAGTTGGTGGACTTAACCCGAAAAAAATGACCCAACAAAAAAAACTAAATGAAAAATGTCAAAATTACCTGTCCTGGATTCAGTGGTTTTCTTTTAAGAAAAGCCACCCTTTTTTGTTTTTATTGTCAGTGTTATGAAATCCTTTAAAAAATGTTTAGAAAGAGTACACATTAGGGCTGCACAATTTCTCAGAAAAATAATCACAGGTAGGGCTGCACGATATTGGAAAAAAATTACATTGCGATATTTTTTCCCCAACGATATATATTGCGATATTGCGAGTCATCAATCCAGGCTAAAGTCAATAATTACTATTCCATGATATTAATAATTTCACTAATAAGCAAGCTTCATTACAAGTGACAAAAAGGTCACTTAATATTTTATTCCAAAATTAGAACATATTTCTGTCAGAATTCGGAGAACGTTCTACGCAATCCAACGTTTGTTTGTTCATTAGGCTATAATTCCTTAAAATAAGTAAAAAAAATCGTATTCTCTCTCTCTCTCTATTGGCGCTTTTCCACTACACAGTACCAGCTCGCCTCGACTCGGCTCTGTTTGGTTTTCCACTGTGTAAAAGTTGTACCTGTACCTGCTTCCAGGTACTTTTTTTCGTACCACCTCCGGCGAGGTTCTAAGCGAGCTGAGGCTATACTAAAATGTGACGTGAAAACATGGCAGACTGCTGATTGGTCAGCGGGTGTGTCTCGCGCGTCTCGCGTAAAAAATTAAGTCATGGCAGTTTCCTGCGGCGTCGCTATGACGACCAGGTACTATTGTGGAGGTACTATCTGCAATGGAAAACGGAGCGAAAAGCGAGTCGAGTCGAGTTGAGCTGGTACTGGTAATGGAAAAGCGCCATATGTTTTCGGTGCTGATGCAGTGACGCGTTCATGTAAACGGCACCTAAAAGCTATCACAAAGAACCAGCAAAAGTAATGATTATGAATATGTAAAATATTGCAATGAGACATTTTAATTGTCTATTAATAAACAAGTGTTTTCTGTGTCGGCTGCAAAGATGAAGTTGACGATAGCCTACTGACTCGCGATCTTCGCAGTAGTGAACGCGCCGGAGAGAAATACACATTTCATACGGATTACATCGTTTTATTTTGTTTTGAATGGTTCTGTTTAAAAGTAGAGATTTCTGTAGATAATAGATATATTTCTATTTTTTTTTAGGTGTGTGAGGTGAGTAGGCTACCTTATACGCTGAGTTTCGGTTCATGGATGATAGCTTAAGCTCCATTTCAGGCGCTGGCGCCTCCGTGTCGTGATTATGTCTGCTATATTTACTTTTTATTTATTAAATCCAGGAAATTGGATAATGAAACACTGATTAAAATTAAGATACAATTAATACAAAACGAAATTCGCTTTAAAGAAAGGCTTTGTGCTATGTCTGTTAAGTGCATGAACACTGTGGCCAATTAGAGATGTGCAGAAGAATAACTGCAGAGAGGAAACCCTCTCAAAACGATCTTTGTTCAGCACAAGCTCACTGACTGAGTTATACACTTTTGCAAATTTTCTCACAGGGCTCGAAATTAAACTTTTTACTTGATAGCACTGGTGCTATTGCACTCACCAAAAATTAAGGAGCATGCACCACAACTACAATTTATATATACAGTATATTATAAACAGATTTCTTTTATTTAAAAACTACACCTCATTTTTTTTGTGAAATGAAAACGTACTCGGTTACTAACGTAACCTCGGTTCTCTCTAGAAGAGGGAACGAGTACTGCGTAAGATATCTTACGCTAGGGGAAAATCCTTTTCCGCGAGATATTGAAGCCAAAAATTATCCTTAATTTTGTAATAATGCAAAACGCGTTGCAGCAGCAATGCAGACATAGGCGAGACAGCTCGCGCGCCTATTGGCTGCTCTGCGGCAACTGCAGCAGCCTATCGAGCGAGGCCTGGCGTGACGTCAGACCCAATCAGGGCACTTCGCGCCCACTGCGTCACGTCCCGCCGAAATGGGCGTGGTCTAGGCCTATAAATATCGCTCGCAGGCAGCTATTATCTGGTTTTTCATCATCGAAGCAACCAGAGCGTGTGCATGCACGGCAAGATACGCAGTACTCGTTCCCTCTTCTAGAGAGAACCGAGGTTACGTTAGTAACCGAGTACGTTCTCTTACGAGAGGTCTCTCGTACTGCGTAAGATATCTTACGCTAGGGGACCCAATGTAAAACGCCGTGCATGCTGAGATCTGACACCAAAGACCCAAGGGCGAAAGCCCGGGGTACATATAGTGCACAATCACTCAGGGAACTCACAGGGAGTCCGGGAAGAGGGAGGGGTGCAGCCTCACTTTTCCACCTATAGTAGCGTCGATGGGACGCGAATTTCATCATACAGACAGGGCGGGGTACGGCCTGAACTGATGGGGAAAATGTGGGTCTTACACAGTTTGCCCAGCTTTATACTGTCGAACATTGAGCTGTGCTCAGCAGACGCAGCATTCTGAGCTGATCGCATCAGGTCAGATAATACTGGTAATTTAGACCGACAGCAGCCTGGCCTGCAGGGCGGGAACCTCTAGGTTATAAAACCTTATAAATGTAGACGGGGAGGCCCAGCCTGCCGCCATACAAATATCTTGCAAGGCAATCCCACTTGACCAGGCCCACGAAGAGGCCATGCCTCTCGTGGAGTGCGCTCTGACACCCAATGGGCACTGCATGCCCTTGGAGGCGTATGCCAGCGCTATAGCATCAACTATCCATCTGGATAGGCTCTGTTTCGACGCGGCTAGTCCCTTAGAACGTCCGCTAAACGAAGCAAAGAGCTGCTCCGTCTGTCTGAAAACAGACGAGCGAGACACATAAGCTCGTAATGCCCTGACTGGGCAAAGGAGGCTCGCGTCTCTTTCCTCATCAGGGACCGGTAGGGCTGACAGGGAGATAACCTGCGCCCTAAACGGTGTGTTGAGGGATTTTGGAACATAACCGTGCTTAGGTTTGAGTATAACTTTTGAGTCATTGGGCCCAAACTCCATGCACGCCGCGCTCACAGAGAGCGCGTGCAGATCCCCTATGCGCTTCACTGAAGCGAGAGCCAGCAAAAACACCGTCTTGAAAGACAGGTGTTTCAAATCGATTGACTGTAAAGGCTCAAATGGCGCACCTTTCATGGCTTCCAGAACCGTAGAAAGGTCCCATACGGGGACTGAGGGAGGTCTGGGAGGATTCAGTCTCTTAGCCCCTCTAAGGAAGCGGATGACTAAATCGTTCCTTCCTATTGACTGACCAAGCGTTGTTTCTGAGAACGCTGCTATAGCCGCCACATAAACTTTGAGCGTGGAGGGGGCCCTGCCCCCATCCAACAGCTCTTGTAGGAAGGAAAGCACCTCCGTCACACCACAGTTTGTGGGTGACACACCACGGGCTGCGCACCAGCCCGAAAACACCGACCATTTCGAAGAATAGAGTCGTCTTGTAGACGGAGCTCTAGCCTGCGTGATCGTGTTTAATACTCCTTTAGGGAGTCCAACATGTACCCGTTGATGGCCCAGACATGAAGGGACCATAGTTCCGGGTGAGGATGCCAGATCGAGCCGCGGGCCTGTGAGAGGAGATCTCTCCTCATTGGTACTGGCCACGGGGCAGTACTTGCTAACTGCATCACGGCTGGGAACCAAGGTTGGTTTTTCCAGAACGGTGCTACCAGCAGTACTGAGCATCCTTCTTCCCTGATCCGTTCTATCACCTGAGGCAGGAGAGAGACGGGGGGAAAAGCATAGAGCGGGCGGCGGGGCCACACATGGGCCAGCGCGCTCCTGCTCTTGGAGAAAAATTCTTGACAGTGAGCGTTTTCTTGAGACGCAAACAGGTCCACTTCCGCTCTGCCGAATTTCTTCCACAGCAGATGGACTGTCTGTGGGTGTAGAGACCACTCGCCTGCCGGAACATTGTTCCTGGACAGTCTGTCCGGTCCTATATTCAAGATCCCTGGCACGTGCGCTGCTCTGAGCGAGCGCAGGTTGCACTGAGCCCATACCAGGAGGCGTTCTGCCAGCCTGTACAGTTTCTCGGATCTGATGCCGCCCTGGCGATTTATGTAGGACACCACAGACATGTTGTCCGAACGGACCAAGACGTGGTGACCTTTTATTTGGGGACAAAAACGCGTCAGCGCGTTGTCTACTGCCAGCATTTCGAGGCAGTTTATGTGCAGGAGCTTCTCTCGTTCTGACCACTGGCCGAAGAACGGTCTGCCCTCGAGCAGCGCTCCCCATCCCGAGGTGGACGCGTCCGTGGACACCACTTTCACCCTCGAGGAAGTCCCCAGGCTTACACCTGATTGGTACCAGTCGTTCGCTTTCCAGGGTTTCAGAGCTGTAACGCATTTCTGATTGACCCTGAGGCGAAGCAAACCGGGTGCCCACGCTTCGCGTGGGACTCGCGCTTTCAGCCAAAACTGCAGCGGGCGCATGCGGAGCAGACCCAGCTGGAGCACTGACGATGCTGAGGCCATGAGACCTAGCATCTTCTGAAATCTCTTGAGCGGGACAGACGCGCTGCAGCGAAAAGAGTTCGCTGTGCGTCGAATGTCTACCGCGCGCTGTTGTGATAGTCGCGCTATCATGGATAGTGAGTCCAGTTCTGTGCCCAGGAAAGATATTTTCTGACTGGGTGACAGGGAGCTCTTCGCCCAATTGACACTCAGACCCAAATCCTCGAGGTGATCGAGTAAAATGGTCGTGTGTTCTATGAGCACTGCGCGAGATTGCGCTAGAATCAGCCAATCGTCCAAATAGTTCAGCACTCGCATGCCTCTCATTCTGAGGGGTGCGAGCGCCGCATCCATGCACTTCGTAAATGTACGGGGTGCTAGGGACAAACCGAACGGCAGGACTGTGTACTGATATGCCTGGCCCTCGAAGGCGAATCTCAAATATCGCCTGTGACGTGACGCTATCTGTATTTGAAAATACGCGTCTTTCAGATCTATTGACACAAACCAATCTCCTTGGCGAATCTGCACAAGGATTTGCCTGGTCGTGAGCATCCTGAACTGTCGCTTCACAAGCACTTTGTTCAGTTGCCTTAGATCTAGTATGGGTCTGAGACCCCCGTCTTTTTTCGGTACCAGGAAGTATCTGCTGTATAGCCCTCCTTCGCTCTGATCTTGAGAGAGAGGCTCTATGGCCCCTTTGCTCAATAGTTTCGTCACTTCGGCTCGAAGTAGATGTGCTACTTCTGTTTTTACCGTGGTCTCGACGCGCGCCACATAGCGGCGAGGGCGTCGGCGAAACTGCAGCGAATAGCCTCTTTCTATAATGTTCAGCACCCACTTCGAAACCCCGGGTAGCTTTGCCCATGCGTCTGCATGGATAGCTAGGGGTTGAATACGAAGCGCGCTCCGCTCGCTCAGCGATGGAGAAGCTTCGGTGTGCTGTAACACAAGCGTGGCGCTCGTGACATTTGAGGCATGGGGCGCGCTGATGACATATCTGTCACGGCCGGCTCTGAGCCGCGACAAATAAGGGAGGCAACGAGAACGAAAGCGAATTAAAAGTATTTATTTAATCAAACATAACCAAAATAAACACCACGGAAAACATTCCGTTCAGAGAATCAACATAAAGAATAAGCTACATAATAAACAAAATGTATACTCCAAAGAATACAGGCCTGCAAACTTCCCAAACTATAACTAATACAAAGCAAACGAATAATAAATAAATAAAGCAGCAACTCAAAACAACAGATGACAAAGGGGTAACCAAAAAGGCTGAAGTCTGTGACTCCTCACCTTTTATCATTATCTGCAGGTGTTTCACATCATGATTAGCTCAAACCCCCCCCCCCAACACTCATTACAATAATACGGGCCCAGAGGCACGTCACACACCCTCCCTTAAAAAGGTAAACCCCTATACCACACACACCAAAAAATATATATACACAAACATAATTCCAATAGGGTACATCCCAACCTCCTAACCAACATCACAAACTACCTAAAGCCTCTCTAGTCTTCAGTGGCTTGCCGAGCTCGGGGCGGCTTTAAACACTAAACTCAGCATCCTCAACAATCCCATAAACAGGACTGCCGAAGGACACTGAAGTGTACCCCCACTCAGGATTACCACCCAAAACAAAAAAAAAAACGACTCCTCTGCGGTGGTTAACCGCGAGGGGGAGGGCTGGGCGGTTCCCGTGGGAACTGTCATGTCTATGTGTGGATGTGGGCGCGGGAAAGCGGGCACATTTATCACACCGAAAGCATCGTTCGCTTGCGTGAAGCGAGTGCACGTTGGTTTCGTTTTTACAGAAACCGTGAGACATGCATAACGTGGTGTTAGTGGGCACTGGGTAGTGGGCACGTTCACCATGTTTGAAGCGCAACCGATCTGAGTCGGTTTTATGTGCGCGAGCCCTGTGTGACAGGCTGTGCTTGTGTGTAGGGATGGGCACTGGGCAGTGGGCATTCTTACTACACATGAAACACCATCGGCCGTGGCCGGGACACCAGAAAATACACTCTTTTGGGGATTTATCTGGGTAGCCGTGAAAACGCCATTTGTGTGCAGGCAAGCGGGTGACAGAACCGACTTGTTGGCTGCAGAAAACACTGGAACAGTCACATTTTCTGGAACTGGACGAGCGAATAGCTTTGGTGTGAGTCCGGCCGCAGCGGGACTGGAACACCGTCGTTTTCCTAGCTGTGCTAGGACGACTTCGGGGCCTCGGGCTTCACCGTGATCCTAGGTCGCGAGCCACGTCCTGCGGGGCGGCGACCGGATGAGCGGGAGCGCGGTCTCGCGCTTCTGGCCTGGCGGCGCTGTGAAGTGGAGGCAGTGGACGGTGGCTGTGAGCTCTGAGCAGACGGTTTCGCACGGCCTGCTGCAGAGCTGGAGCGCTTCGGGAGGAAGTGCTTCATAGCCTGAGACGCTTTCTGTACCTCTGCGAATCTCTCCGCGAAGTCCTTGACGGAGGATCCAAAGAGGCCTGTGGCGGAAAGCGGGGCGTCGAGGAACGCGGTGCGTTCAGACTCGGCCATTTCCGAGAGCGTCAGCCAAAGATGTCTCTCAGACACGGTGAGAGAAGCCATAGTCCGTCCAATGGCTTGTGCTGCGGACTTAGTAGCACGAAGAGAGAGGTCCGTGGCACTCCTTAAGTCCGGCACGCAGATCGCGTCAGGTTCTTCCTCATCCAGCTTACGGAGGAGATCGGCCTGGAAGATCTGGAGCGTTGCCATGGTGTGCAACGCTGACGCAGCTTGCCCGGCGGCGGAGAAAGCGCGGCGGAGCAGGCTTGACGTCGTGCGGCAAGCTTTAGAGGGCAGGGCCGGCTTAGCGCGCCGTCCAGCGGAGGGCGGGCATAAGTGGGCCGCTATCGCCTCTTCAACCGGCGGCAGCGAGAGGTATCCTTTGTTCTTGGCATCGTCAACGGCGGAGAATGCCAAAGAAACAGCAGGACGCACTCTAGCAGAATAGGGGGCGCTCCAGGACTTGGCGACTTCTTCGTGTAACTCAGGAAGAAAAGGCGCCGGTCTGGACGCAGGCGAAGCGCGCTCCCCAGGCAGGAAAAATCCATCCAGCCGGTTGTGAGCGGGCTGCTCAGGCGAAGACCACTCGAGGCCGAGGCTCACCGCGGCCTGTGCGAGTACTCGCATGAGTTCCGTCTCAATGGAAGCTCTCTTGCCTGACGACGTGCGGGCAGGGGGTGCGGGGTCCTCAGAGCCCGCCCAATCCTCACTGCCTGACGCCAGGATAGAGCAGGAATCATCCTCTCCCAGCAGGGCTTCCTCATCCGCGATATCAACGGAAGCGGCGGCAGACGGCGGCCGCTGTCCGTCAGGAAGCGAAACAGAAGAAGCCGGGGAAGCAAGCGGGCGAACCGGCGAGCTTTGGCGGCTGAGGGAGGGTTCCGGGGCCCGCTGGGCACGGCGCTTTTTACGGCGCGACGCCGCGGCGGGCGGGGGAGCAGTCTCGGTGAAGACGGCTAGGCGAGTCCTCAGAGTCGCCATTGCCATCAGCTCGCAGTGAGGGCATCCGCCGTCAGCGAGCGCGAGAGCTGCATGTTCCTCACCCAGGCAGGAAACGCAGATCACGTGGCGGTCCCCGTCGCTGAGTGTGGCTCTGCACGAGCCGCAGGAAGGCATCTTTAAAAAGACGCTAGCTCTTTTAGAATGTGTGTCGCGGCGGCGACACACACACACAGAAATACAGTGTAATAAAAGAGAAGGATATAAGCGCCGGAAAGCGCAGCAGGAAGGCAGGAAGGCGGCGCGGCCAGCGACTTCAGTGACTCGTCCCGCTGAAGGTGCTCTCTCTCGACGGCGCGGCTTCTAATCCAGCTCCAGCGATGCGTGTGCTTCGCTTGAAGGATGAAAAATCAGATAATAGCTGCCTGCGAGCGATATTTATAGGCCTAGACCACGCCCATTTCGGCGGGACGTGACGCAGCGGGCGCGAAGTGCCCTGATTGGGTCTGACGTCACGCCAGGCCTCGCTCGATAGGCTGCTGCAGTTGCCGCAGAGCAGCCAATAGGCGCGCGAGCTGTCTCGCCTATGTCTGCATTGCTGCTGCAACGCGTTTTGCATTATTACAAAATTAAGGATAATTTTTGGCTTCAATATCTCGCGGAAAAGGATTTTCCCCTAGCGTAAGATATCTTACGCAGTACGAGAGACCTCTCGTAAGAGAACAGTAGTGATGCACTGATCATGATTTTTCATGGCCGATTCCAGATTTTTTCAAGAAGCAAATGGGCTGAATCTGATTCCGTTTGCCTGTTTTTTCTTTATTTAACCCCCTGAGGTCTACGGTATCGCCGGCGATACCAGCTCGCTTTTTTTTTTATCAGTGTAAAATAAACTCATAAATACTCTGTTGACTTTGATTTTTCATAGGAGTTTCGTACATCAATCGATTCTGTTAAATGTGTATTATTTTTGTGTATACTCATAATAAAAACAAAGTGTTGAGCTTTTCGCCAAATAAAGAAAAATAAACACGAAGCGAGTTCTGCCTTCTCTCTGTCAGTGTAGTCCATTCTGAAACGCGTCCGAAAATGAACAATAACTCACCGAATACTTCTCACACAGACACGTGAGATATGTCTTTATGAAGCTTGAAATCTCTTCTTTTAAATGAAGTAATTTATATAAAAAACAAATGTTTTCAACTCATGTAATCCGTTTGAAAGCAAGGAGAGGTACCGTTTTTCCTTCTGCCTCATTATCTATATAATGAGTTGAGGCCGCCCCGCCCCCGGCGCTATTCAAATGGTAAATAGTTTAGGTGATCTAGTATGCATCGCATACGCCCCCCGATCAATGCCATAAAAACACAGTTTCTTCATCAGACTTACTGATAGTTCATCGCGTTTTGAGTATGGCACGCTTCTCCAGTAAAGACGCCCTTCAGATGATTCTGGACAGCGAGGAAGTTGTTTCCTCAGAGGAAGATTGTAACTCAGACTACGAACGGCAGCATTTTGAAGAGCGAATTCCGCCGAGGACACAATTTCGGAGTAAGTTTTACTTAAAAGTCTTTTGTCTTTTATTTTTCGTGTTCGCATTTATGAGGAAAAAACAATATTACGTGACAGTTCTCCATTATGGACGCGAGCGCTCTGAAAGCCCACTAAAAGACTTTCAAACTTTCACAGAGACCTCAAAACAGAAACTACAAATCCTTTCTTTAAAACGAATTTCGTTTTGTATCAATTGTATCTTAATTTTAATAATTTTTTCATTAACAAATTTCCTGGATTTAAAGTAAATATAGGCTAGCAATCACAACATAAGGTGCTTGAACTGGAGATCATCATTAACCAGACCGTAGCCTACTCGCCTCACATGTCTAAAAAATGTGAAATATATTTACAGAAAGCTGGTTCTAAACAAAACCATCCAAAACAAAAAACTATTTAGCCTAATAAATGTGCATTTCTCCGGTGCGTTCACTAGCCTACTGCGAAGATCGCGAGTCAATAGCCTATCGTCAACTTCATCTTTGCCAGAAGTTAAATTTAAATTGCGTGTGTGAATGAATGATGATGTTTTAGCAAAGTGTATTGCTATACTGAGATGAGTAAAAATGTTGAAATATGTTGAAATAAAATGTAGGCTATTTGTATAAGCAACGTATTAAACTGCAAATTAACAATATGCCCTAATATTTCATGAAAACAACGTTACAGTCAGGCGAAATATGAAAGACAACATCTTGTTGACTAGATTTGGGTAAAGTTTTTACTGTAGAATATACTGCCACGTCAAATAAGCTTTTGTTTAGCAATTTCTATATCTATTTTTGTCAAAAATAAAGTCATCAACTAAGATGTTAGCTGTTCCAATGTTGACTATATTCAAACTAATGAATACATAGATAAAATGTAGGCCTATAATCATTTTTTTTTACAAAGAAAGAGTACACTTGAAATATTGTTGAAATTGTAATTATTGTTGTAATTGTAACCTTTTTAATAAAATAGCAAAACATATTTACAAGATAGATGTAAGCAAAATCTTAAATGGTCAATATAAGTCTTCTTCTAAATATATCTTTTGTCCTTGCATTGTGGCTCAGTCAGTGTCACACCTGAGTGAATGGCTCATCATTATGCAGAGTGGGTGGGACATTGTATTCTCAGGTGTAAACCACTCCTCGTTCACGCCCCCCTCGCATATTGGCTTTCCAAGCAAAACCTGTTTTACATCAATTTAAATCAATGTATGGTTTTATGTGAACGATAAAGCAAGACTATTTTCACATAATTTTGAAGAAAAAACTCTAGGCGAGGACATCCATTAGTCAAAAGTCTTATTGACACATATTTACTATGTGTTTTGTGGCCTTATTTCAGAAATTTTAGTTTTTAGTTTTTTCAATAACCATGCATAAACATTATTCTCTAAAAAATGAAAACATGTACATACACGTGGCTCACATATTATGGTAGCCCTGTTTGTGCTATATAGAGTGAATTTACACCTTTGCCATTAATATGTTTATATGCAACTGAAAAAAGCACAAATGTCAGGGCATGTCAGAACATCTCAAGGGCCCCAAAAACAGCCCAGACCCCAGAGGGTTAAGCATATTTGTTTGTCGTTTATTTGCTCTTTATACTTTGGGGCTGTTGAATGCTTGAATCTGATTGGTTTACAAACGTTCTAAGGTGTGATTTTTATCAGTAAAACAGTTTAACAACTTAATAGCTACAAGACATTTTTCACTAGCTATGTAAAAACGGCTGTGTTCTTGGAGCAGATAAACTTACAGTTTTGCTATTAATAGAGACGCACAGTGTTGAGAGATGCACAGACTTAGGTAATTCATACACGCTTAACTCTCTCTGTCTCTCTCGCTCTCTAATAATTGCATTAGTCTTCTATCTGTGGCTGAAGCCTCCGTTAATAGCTCTAAAATTTAGTTTTGGAATTAGCAACGGAGGCTTGGGAATAGATGCGTAAAAAATTTGTCCTACACAAAAGCGTTTTAAGGACAAAAACCTGACAAATGTCTTGAAATACATTATCTGAACAATGTTCTGAGGTGTTGTAATCGTAGTATAAGCTGAATAATTTACTTTGGGCCATTGAATTATTGAAAAATAATGCACACCTGAGGTGTAAGCATCGTGGCCGTATTACCACCTCTGGTGTGCATTATTTTTCTAATAATTCAACGGCCCATCGTCAATTATTCCTTACATAACAGGCCAAACTGGTCTTAAACAAAAAATATCTGTAGCCATTTGAAATGTTTTTCTTTAAGCATATTTAATTGATGTTTAGGCCCATTTACTCTATAACAGGCCCAACTGGTTTTAAACAAAAAAAATATCTGTAGGCATTTAATTATAGGATTTAAAGTAAAAACAGATTGGTCTGACTTTAGATTTGTTAAATTATGCTACATAAGTCATATCTACACAAAACAAAAACAGCAGACGGACTGAAGGAAAATGCAAATTCACTCTCTGACAGTAGGTGGCACTTATGGAACAGCAGCGATATAGCATTTCTTTGGGTACTGCTGTACACAAATCAGTGCTGTGCTTATAAATCCTACTTTATACAAAGATAAGAGTAAAAGAATCGGTTCCATGCAGAGATACATTCATATAAACCCCCACCCCCAATTCAATATTTAGAGCCCAAGCCCCAAAGGGGCAGAGGCTCTATTGTATTTCTAAGGATTATTAGGGCCCAAGCCATCTCTAGAAAACAAGTTGCACCACAAGAATTATTTGCACTCACACAAATGCTTCCAAATATATTTTGAGGTTGCACATACTAAATGTAGGGAGCATATCGTCGCTGTCGGGCGGAAACCTCGTATGTCCAAATTTGGTCAATTTCATATTTTTTCACAAATCGATGCTATTGGTCAGTCCCCACGTGGGTCTGTTATTTTTACAAATTATTAACCAATCTAAAGTGTTGAAAATAGCTTGAGAGCAAATCTCGTAACTCCATTGGACACTTCAACTGTCTGAGAATCCTCGTAACTCCATCTCTTCTTCACTCTACGGCGGGAGCTTCCGCGGCATTTTGTCTCCTCAGGATTGAAAGTCGCAACGATTAAGAAACCCTCGTCGAGCAACACGTAACTATGATATCAGTTATTGATGTATTTTAAATGTCTACGTATTACTAGGCTTATTATTACTAGGCTTATTATTTGTGTGCATTGAAGTTTTAAAATGTATCTAATATAATACTTGAATTGAATTAAATGTTTTGGATACCAGCATTAAATTATTGTTTTTATTATTATTTTACTGACTCGAAGTTGGCACTGTGCATGTAAAATACCCCAAGTAGCAGGTTTTATTTATGGGAGAAAAAGGGTCTACTGGCGCCAGTAAGCCTATCTTGTTTTGTTAAAAATCGATAGCTGTAATGCTTCGGTGCAGAAGGAAGCCCGTGAGCCACGGAGGTAAGTTTGCGTGCAGATTAGGCAAATTTCCACCTAACGTTATTAGACAGCTAACGTTAGTCAGCTCATCATTTTTTGTTCTGCTTCACTTATAGCTCTTAAACCTTTAAAATTGAGTTTACGAAGATGTATGTAACCACAGTCGTTAGCTTTGATTAACTATTGAAGCCTTTTCTCTTGTCAAAAGGCTCAACGCGACCGCCGATTTTGTTTGCGTGCAGATATTAATTTCCACCTATTTTAGACAGCCTAATATTTTGGTATTGCATCACTCATATCTCTTAAACGTTTAAAATGGAGTTTAGGAAGATGTATGTAACCACAATCATTAGATTTGAATAGCTCTTAAAGCCTTATCTCTTGTCAGCGACCGCAGACATTGATGAACACTGCTGGCAGCAGCGATGTCTGTGTCCGTACCATTCTAATCAATGACAGCGTAACCTCGTATCTCCCCGCTCCCAAGTCATAAATCTCGTATCTCCGATTAAACATGATTTTGGGGAAATATTGTGTTAATGTTGGTATACAACAGTATATGATAGCAATACAAGGTATAATACCAACTTTAACGATACAATGTTTAATAACTCAAAAAATATGCAGTTTTTTTAATTTCCTGAAAAATAATGGTTTTGGAGATACGAGGATTCCGCCCGACAGCGACGATATGTGACCAAAAAGGTCACAATTTCAAACCTTGTCTCATTATAACCAAGTATTGATACAATGTAAAAAAGTGATTCATTGTGCAGTTTAGTCAGGTTTACTGATTGTACGGGAGTTTTCGAGAGTGCAAAACTCAGTTAACTCACGCTGAAATTAAGCGATTAACTGCTTTAGCCATAAATAAAGAGAGCACTCTTTGCTTGTTTTCTTTACATAATCTATTCGCAATTTGAATGAAACAAAATGCAACTAGACCGGAATCAATGGAACGAAACAACACGGGTCTTGAAGTACCTCGAGAGCTGCAAAGTAAAAATAAATAAAAAAATAATCATAATTTCACTTTATTTCCCTTAATATTGTATTTGCGATTATTAATGTTGATTAAAGGAATTTGCATTAAAATATTTTTGTGGGGAGCAACTGCATGTCATATTTCAGTTCAAACCATTAAATGTATTTTATATTTAGTATGTAATGATCAACAAATGTATACCTGACTTTTGTTTGGGTGGCACTGGCTTTTGGGGGCTGTCTCAGGCCACTGGCCATTCATTCCTTAAAAGTGATTTTGTAAACTGAGCTTCAGTAGAAAGCTAATTCAGCAAAAACTTTGCACAGTAAACAGTAAGTGCAGTGACAACACCATGTGTGGCATAACATGCTCATGTTTGTAACTCTGTTTCAGGCTTGACTGAAGTCAATTCACCTTCCCAATATGGAGATGCTATGACGTGGAATACTTTTCAGGTGGGCATGAATTGACTAATTTATCAAGATTTGTTTTCAAATTGTTGTTGTAAGACGGTACACAAACAGTATGGAGTGCTATTCTATTAAGAGTACCAGGAATTATTTATCTTACCTGCAGGTATTATTACATGTCAGTAATCTCTCATTGGTGGAACCCCCCATCTAGCCTGTTTTAATCACAGTTTTAACCTTAAAGGCTAAATCTATGTAAGATTTTTGGATCAAAATATTCAAAAAACACTTGAACGATGTTATATATTTTGTCGATTTGTGTACTTACATTATCTCAGATGTTTCTAAGAATGTTTAAATTCAGAGAAATAAGCAGTTTTAACCAGAGCACGGATCGTGTCCGTACGTCACCTATTAATGACATCATACCTGCGTTACCCTGTGTTTTATTAGACAAGTGAGCAACTGGTTGGATATTTTCATAGACAGAAAACTCAACAGAGTTAGTCTTTTTGATTAAATCTCGTTTTCTTTACCGCGAGTACCATATTTACCATACTTAATATCGATCTAGCTCACTGCAGTGTGCAACAAGTGTCTCATATAGAAGCCACTGAGTGAACGCACAGAGTAGCATTATAACAACTTTCAACTAGGGGTGACCCCGAATAGTCGAAGATTCGATGCTTCGATTGGAGGAGCCTGATTCGACTACCGATCTCACGGTCGAATCTTCGAAGAGGTGTTATGAAACGAGGATCATGCCACTTTGGCTATATAAGGGCGCTCAATGTCTGATTTCACATAGAACTACCGGTTTTCTGTCAATGCGTTAATATTCAGCCTATTATGATAATGCTGTATATAAAAATGTGCAAAGAAAGAAGCTTTTAATAAATATTTTTTAACGTGCGTGAATAAATCCAAACACCCCGTGACAGATTTAAGTTTCACTTTCAATCCGTGACCAACAGAGGAGCGTCTTGGCGGCAAGGATTTTAATCTTTAACAATGTCTGGGATAAGAAAATCTAAAGTGTGGATGTACACCATCAGAAAGGATATTCTCCAAGGCTGGATTTAGCATCAGGAAAACCATGATCGCACTTCTGCCGGCCAACGTTAACAAGTTGGTTTTCCACAGGACATTCTAAAATGCTTAACGTGAAAAAAGCTTTTAAAACGCTTAAAAGGCACTTTAATGTGGCTTAATGTACACAGTACACACTTTATTAAGAAACCATACTATGTGCAGATAAGCAGATGAACCCAGAATATGAACGCAATGCGTTTTCATATTTTAATTTAACTATTTTAGGAGATTATGTCGTTAAACGTTTTTCACGTTAAGTGTTTTAGAATGTATTTTATCCGCACGCACAATTTGAAAAGACTCCAACAGACACAGACATAGTGAAAGACTGGATTTGTTCTCTCGATCAGGTAGGGTAAAAGTGATTTTCAAAACTTTTCAGCCGGTTCTAATTTGATTTTTGGATGCTGTGAACATTTTTAGCTAAAAAGACTGCCACTCCAGTTTAGCATTTATTGTTGTTTCTGCAGTTAAAAAGACAGTTGAAAATTCTGGCTACTATCGTTATTTGAATAATTTCTTTATTTTTATTTTATTTATTGATCTGTCAGGGTTATCTAATCTAACTATTTGTGGCTTGTGTTTTGAATATATGTTCCCCTGCACTTTAGGCATTTTGCACACATTTGCTCCTCATCTTGTGACTTATTCTGATTTATTTCGTTTTGTATTTTTATTTATTAGAAAGGTATATTCTGTTCTAATTGAATTTAGTAAATTAATTGTTTATTTTTTCGGTGCATGATGCATCGATGTTGTGCTTGTAGCCTTTCTTAGAGCCTGCTTGAACAGGTAATTTAGCCGATTTAATTTGATTTGCATGTGAAATGTAAATCCTGTCTGCAGTGTGGCCTTTCTGGAGTTATTTATGTTATTTCTTAGTTTTATTGATCCAAAATGTTTTTATACATTTTCTTCTAATCTATATCTTTGTGTGATTTTCTGTACATCGCGGCTTTGAAATGTTAAAGCCCCGCCCCCATACACATGATTCGACTATTAGTCGACTATAGGCAAAACTTGACGATTCTGATTCGACTATGAAAATCCATAGTCGGGGACACCCCTACTTTCAACACACTAAAATGTATCTAATATGATAAAACAGCGCTGTGTTACCCCACATACTCATGACTGGAAGAAGCGGAAGCGGCGTCTGCAGCATAATAAAAGCTCCACTGCTCTTGAGCCGTGTGTTGTGCTTGTCTTATTAGCAATCGCTCCAGCGGCCTCGTTTCCGCTCCAACAGCTTTCGTAACGTTAATAAATCTTTAATGCATCCATGAATATGATTTCTGCCTGAGTTCCGTCGTATTCTCCACCGGCTGTAGAGGTGAAAATAACAACTCCCATGATTTCGCGAAATCAAGGTGTCATCAAGATATGCCTTTGTTTTTAATAAATGACCTCTAGTGGCGAAAAGTTACATAGTGTGCCTTTAAAATGTTTTGTGCAGTGATACTGAAAGATTTTTTTTTACTTTTGCAGATTTGTTTTAAATTAAATTTGAATATTTTAAAATATATATATTTAATTGTTTGCCCACAGTATTAAATTAACATCAGCAGTATGACAACAGGATGTTTTTGCCCCTTCCTACCCCTAGTATCTGTCAGTGCACTGTGAATTGGCCTTTTTTTAAAAATCTGTTAACAATAAGGCTGGCTGCCTGGAGAGCAAATGCGCTCTGCTAGCACTGACGTTGCAACAACATACAGAATGCAGTTTGATAAGTGCCTACCTTAAGAGTGAATAGTCAACAACCAACCACTATTTGATTATAAAAATCCCTGGTCCATTGATGACTTGGGTAAATGTTATTTACCCAATATGTTATATACCCTGCTTACCATAACACTTCAAGGTTTTGTTTAGTCATCAGATTCTGTGGACGCTCCCGTTGCACCAGTCCCTGCAGTGCTGTTGCCAGTGGCAAGTGCTACCAAGACGCCTGTAACTGTGCCTGTGACATCCACTAAATCCCTAGATGAGTTAGATCTGTTGGGTAAGACCCTGATGCAGCAGTCTCTACCCCCAGAAAATCTTCAGGTCAAATGGTAAATGTATACCCGTTTCCATTTTTCCATTAATTTGGTGAAACATATTAAAAAGGTTGGGTGAAATGTATTGGACCCCATACTTAGCTACATGTCATATCACTTTCACTTTCACTTAAAAATGGTTGCTCTTAAGGCCTTTAATGTTTGCTTGTTAATAAATGCAAAGATTATGGAAAACTTTCAGATTACTGCTAATATTCATGGTTTAAAATACATCAGGCTATATCAGTGCAACAGATATACATTGAAACTTTTTCAACAGGGACAAGCTTCAGTCTCAGTCCAAACCCACACTACGAGACCTTCAGATCAAGTCTGGAAACAACTCCGCTACAACCCCTAGCCCTGTGTTGGCCTTTTCCTCTGAGCCAGGAGCTCTGCTGAATTCACAGCTCACAGCAGGCATCACTCCAGCCTCTACCCCTCAGGATGACATCTCATTGGTGAATCTGACTGTGCCCCTGGAGTCTATCAAACCTAGTAAGACTTAGGGCAGACTGTTTTAAAAGTAGTAGTTTACCTAAAAATGAGAATTGTCTCTCCTTTTTTTTTTTTTATCACTCATGTCATTTCAAACCTTGTACGTAAAATCATTTTAAAGAATTTGGCTGGTTGTTCTTTTCCATGCAATTACAATCGGTTTCCTGAAGATCTTTAAAAAGCCTTGAAATTACTTAAATTTAGTTTCAGAATTTAAGACTGTAGAAAGTCTTGAGTATCTTAAATCTTATTTAAAAAACAGATATTTTGCAAACATCTTAGATTTGGTAAAGGACAGACAGGAGACAATTCACATAAATTCATATCACAGAGTTAAAGGAATAGTCTTAAAAATTAAAATTCTGTCATCATTTACTCACCCTCAAGTTGTTTCAAACCTGTACATACATTCTTCAAAATATATCTGTACTGTACAAGAAAGAAATTCATAAAGGTTTTAAACAACATGAGGGTGAGTAAATGATAGAATTTCCATTTTTAAGTGAACTATTCCTTGGCTATTAGCAGAATATGGAGTGTAGCGACAGAAATGTTCTCCTGGCCGTTTTTTTTTTTCTCTAGTTAAAGCCTGCTTTACTATAAACTCCAAAAGTTAACAATTTTGAGAGTAATCAGTTCTGTAAAGTAAACCTTTAAAATTATTTGTGACTGAGTCACATGATCTGTTTATGTTAGGAACAAAAAAAAAAAAAATCATTATCCACCGAAAAGCATTACGTCTGCCCTAGCTCTTTGTGGTGTGTTCATGACAGAAGTAGAGGTGAGCGAACTTCTATTGTTCAATCAGCAGCTTGAAATAAAGGAGAATTATCAATTATGAATTATAAACAAACAAAAAAAAACGCTTAAATGCCAGTCTGTTCCTCACAAAGCTGTTGTATTCCTTCAGCACACAAGTCATATGGACTTCTTTTATGGGTCTTTTGTGTTCTTTTTGACGCTTGAAAGCCTCAGTCCGCATGGGGGCTAATTGTATGGAAAAAAAGTGACTAGTACAGTTTTTAAAGATGTCTCGTGTGTTCCATGGAAGAAATTAATGAGCTTGAATAAATGTTTAACCGTCCGTAGTATGTTGTGTAAATTGTGATGATGTTGTGGATGCTTTTTCTTTTTGTTGTTTGTTTTAAAGTGAGGATGTGTTGACCCATTTGTTTTGTTTCTGTGTTTTATTGCTGTTTAGAATATCAATTCAATTGAAGATTTATTTAAAGATTCCTTTTTCTCTGTCTGACCTCACAGGTAGCTTGTTACCCGTGACAATCTTTGATAAACTCAGCCTGCGAGTTTTGTTCCATTTTGCAAGAGACTCTCCACCAGCCCGGCCAGATGTTTTGGTGGTGATAATCTCCATGTTGTCGTCTGCCCCTGTGCCCATCACAAATGTACGGTTCCAGTCTGCTGTTCCTAAGGTAACTCTATCTATACATGTGTCTCCGGTAAATCTCTAATGAATTTTGTATTAAAGCTGTATTCTATGTATGTGCAGACTATGAGAGTGAGGTTGCAGCCACCATCAGGATCAGATTTACCTGCCTTCAACCCTTTATTGCCCCCTGCCGCCATAACACAGGTCCTGCTTTTAGCCAATCCTCACAAGGTAAATAAACTGATAGAATCATGCAAAAGTTGGGCTGCAACAGTACATATATATTGGATGCAGAAATAGAACTTTCAGTATGTACAAAAAATGACACATTTTGGAGCACTAAATGGATGTTGTTAATTCCTTGGGAAGAGAGATAACATGCCCAAATAGCCAAATCTACTGGAAATAGAGAACAATTAATGCACCATCCGTTTTTCCTGTCATCCTTTGGCTAGCGTTTACATTATATGATGACACTTAAATGCTTTTAAACCATTCAAGACAAAAGAAAACACGCTGTCTGTCAATGTCGAGTTTCTTTCGCGCTTGTACGAACAATAACACACAATTATGCCAAAATGTCAGTTTTGTTGAGTGTCCTCATAGGAGCAGTCTTAAATGAGTTAAAGTCTTAAAATGAAAGTAAAGAGTTGTGAGAAATTGTGACGCGTGTGAGATTCGCATGCAGTAGCCTTCTGTCTGTCATTAATGTTAATCAAAGAACAAAGCTAACCGAGAAAATGACTCACTGCTCTTGACTAAAGAACTTTTATAGCTTTAATAAGGATTAATCTATTTTTAATTTATTATTAATGCAGTGCAGACTGTTTGTTAACTCTTTAATTTCTGTGTAGACACAGGTAACTATGACGTTTATTATGGGTTTATGTGAGGATTGTTTTAAGTTCACTTAAATTAAAAGTTATGTTTGATAAGCCTAATGAATGTTAAGAAAAACTGATAGCTTTCAATTACACTAATGTTGAATGGCTGTAATTAATGTTTAAAATTGGGGTAAAAATCTATTTCATCGACATCAGTAGCTGTATTAGTGAAACTGGCCTTCATTCATAAAAAGATGCCATTAAACTAATATTTAAAATATAATGCTTTATGTTGTTTCTACATTAATTTGGAGATTAACTGTGAAATTATTACATTATAAAATATATTAAAAAAATATACACATTTAAGTGTTTTTAATGTGATTATTCTAGTTATTTTTTTAATCGATTGACAGAACTTATTTTAATAATAATAAATATAATATAAAACACAAATTATAATATATATATATATATATATATATATATATATATATATATATATATATAATTTCGTTTAATTTAAAAACTCTATATTTTAATATGTTTTAATCAAGTAATGATTATTAATAAATAAAAAAAGTACAAACTGGAACCAGTGAAGTTAACGTTAAAGCAGAAATAAGAAAGCTGCAAACTGCTTCTCTCATTCAAACTCACTCGCTCCCGCTCTCTCGCGTGCTGTTGGATTTTGGGAAACAGTGCCTCAGCGAGTGTACATCAGATGTACTCTAGAAATCAGAGTGCATTGTGGGTACAAACCAGTGAACGAATGTAGGGAATGTAGTTGTTCACTCAGTATTCGGACGCCTCTACAAAATGGCCGACACCCGATATAGTGCACTATATGGTAGATAGGGAACGGTTTCGGACACAGCAACAGAACGCTTGCTGTTTTATGAACTTCTTTAAGCCCCATTCTCAAGTTCCCATTGCTGTCGCTCTAATGTTATTGGTAGACTTCACGTCTGGCCATATCTATAGAAAATACAATCACAAGTGATATATAAAACGAAGATATCATTCTAATTTGTCTAGGCTCAAAAGAATAAAAAATAACATTATTCTGTTGGAGAGTGTTGTTATATTAACCACAGCAGTGCTTGGTGTATTAAATCATTAACTAGATTAACAATCGATCTGTCAACAAATTAAAGTCACTCGTACTGTCAAAAATTACTAAAACGTCATTCTAATTTAACAAATAATCAGTTTTCTTGTCCCTAATAATCAACAGGGGAAACTGTAATATGAATGCTCCAGTGAAAGGAATGGGATCATGTCGCTTTGTCGCAGTGTGAATGGGGCTTTAGCCGCTCTCACGACCGGCGTGGACAACATATCTCAAATGGAGCACAATTTTTCAGCTTTCCAGCTTGGAATAAAACACAATGGTGAAATTGAAATAAGTTAATGAAAATAAGCAACCAAAATGGGGGTTTATAGTTTGTATTTTTTAAAGATATATTACAGATTAATAATTTCTGAACCACTTGAATTTATATTTGCTACACCATAAATAATATATGATAATACGTCTGTAAATGTTACTTGTGGTATCTCGTTGAGATCACTCTCAGTGTTCGTACAGTAGTGCTCCTTTGCTTCATTGTTCAGCTTCTCTCGGTAAAAAATCTTGTACTTGTTCCATTTAAGTCTAGTAAAACTTATTTGTATAGCATTTTCACAATACAAATCATTTCAGGAATGTTGTTTTTTTTTCCTTTTGAAGGAGAAGGTGCGGTTGAGATACAAACTGACATTTGATTTAGGAGAAGAATCCCACGATGAGAGCGGAGATGTAGAGCAGTTCCCTCCACCAGAGTCCTGGGGAAACCTTTAAAGAAACAGACTGATTTCCTGCTAGTGGCTCCTCTGCTTCCTGATGGCAGTTCATATCCAGACCATATCTCTCTCCTCTCCTTAATGTCCGGATGAGTGCTGAGAGGAGGCCTTTATAAATGAACTTGGTTTGATTTTTTTTAATTCCAGTTGTTCTAACTTTTTTTCTTTCTTTCTTGTTGTTGTTTTCGGCCCTTTTTGTATGAAGCTTTAAATGTTTGAAAGTAAGAGAGTTGAGTTTTGTGGTCATTTCTGACATTATTTCCACGTGTGAATTGAGATGCTGGAGTCTCAGTCAGCTGTAATGACAGAGCAGGTGAAATTTCGCCACTAATTGTTTCATTTTCATGGTGTTGATTTAATAGGTTTTCTGCGCTTGCACAGTTTTGATCATATTTCAGTTTTTTGTGTGTTCGATTGTATTGTCAGGCTGCATGTGGTTTTACTGGTAACACACCAAACTTGAATCAGTTTCTTAGAAAGAAATACTAAAACTAACTGATCTATATTACAAATCAAACAGCCCTTCATTCATTGTGATTTTTGCATCTAATTAATCATGATTGTCCTCAATCCTAAAATTGCCCTTTTTCTGTAAACTGTACTGCTCGAACTTCACGCTGATGTCTTGTTTATATTTACCGTACGTGCCTAATCAGATTTTCTTTTTCATGTTAATGTGAATATAGTCATTTTGTTTGATGCTTGTTTTTAATTGGTAGAATAACATCGGGTCGACACTTTTGTTTTTTTGAATCCTTGACGGTTCCACAGTTAGTCTTTTTTTTAATGCAGTACAGTTTAATGAATACTATTTTACCTTTGCCATGCTTGTATGAGATAAATGAAGTTATCAGAAAAATTCTGTACTCAGATGATGTTAACAGAAATAATTGGTTGAATCAGAATACTGCGTCAGTTCTCAAACTATTGTAGTTTGTGTCTCCCTACAGTTAAGGGTCTGTGATGAAGCCAGCTGCATTCCAGATTATGTCCTTCCAACCTGAAAAAAGTGTAAATATCGGTATTGCTATTATGTACATTTGCCAAAAACGTATACAGAGACTAAACATATGGAGAAGTGAATGTAGTGCAAATATGTATTTAAGGGAAATAAAGTTATTCTTTTTCTCTGGGGTTTAAAATGCATGTTTTCAATTAATCTTTTAAATCTTTGATCAAAGGTTGAACAAGGTATATAATAATCACACAAAAAAATTGATAAGAGCGATCTGTATTTAACTCTTTATTAAAATCTGTAAAACAAAGTGATTATATAAAAAGAAGTGGAAGCTTTCCAAGTGGAGAGCTGTTTGTAAAGTGTGATCATACAAAATAGTAATGCAATAATGCAAACAGTCTTGAATGTTTGCATTGGGTATAAGTAAGGTTAAGTCGTGTAGTAATTGGTTAGTGCTATAAGGTAAGATGCAACGTGGTTAGCTTTTAAAAGTCACGTTAAAAAAGGGTTCGTTTCTAGGGTTCCTAAACATTTTCCATTTAAAAATTCCAAACTTTTAAAGACCTTCCAAATGATTTTCAGGCCATATTTAACATAAATGGTCCACACAGCATTATTTTCGTTAAATAGTACAGTCATCTGTAAATATTTTTATTTTCTGTTTTTCACTGGTTTTCTCAAAGTGATAACATGCGCTTGCATGATGAGAAGAAACCTAAAAATCTTATAACCTGCATATATTCACCTCTGACACATGACTTTGGTCCATGTAAATGTGGTTTGATGTTGCATGATCACCAAACAGAAAAGTTGTCTGATTTAGATTGTTTACTATCCTTTATCTGTTGCTGATTTGAGTGGCACACGCATATTCATTTAGTGAAGTTTTAAAAGAGACTCATGGTAAAGAATTAATTCAGTCAGTCGTGTTCGACAGTCAAACGATCACTAAAATGTTGATATGAAAACATTGCTTGTTGTAGGGCTGGTTATTGACAAATTTCACGATTCGATTTGATTTCTCAAGCTTGTGATTCAATTCTGATTTAATTCAATTTGGTATCGATTAATTGGTGTATGTATCAGGTACAGTACATGGCAAATTTCCAAGGAAAAAAATGTCTTAACTAATTCTGTAAACTACAGGGAACCCCAGTTGATACATTACTATAATATTACAGGTTAAAAATAACTGGTTTGTATAGTTTACTTACATTTTAAATTATACAAAGGAAGGTTTTTTTATAATAATAATGTGATAATATAATTTTAATGGCATAATTATGTCTCTACTCGTGTTTTGTTATTCAAACATACTTTAAATATTGATTAACATGGCAAGTAAAAATACAATGAATATGCAATAGTGCATATAATTAGCAAGATGCTCCTCTCTAGAGTTTATTTTTCTAGCTGACTAACAAGTTTATGGTCATTGAATGGCTTTTCTGAGGTCAGACACACCTGTCTGTAATTATTAAGTGCACCTGAAGATCTTAATTAGCTGCTTCAGGTGTGTTGGATCAGGGTTGGAGATGAACTTTGCAGGAAGGTAGATCTCCAGGAACAGGATTGGACACCCCTGGTTCACAAGCTGTATTATTGACGTCTTTCCGCGGTTGAAACACTGACTGAACGATTACATGAGACTGATTTCAGTAAGTTGTACTTTATCATTCCTTCTGATGTTCATTCATGTTTATTTCATGCTGTAACTAGTAGTAAAGCGGAAGAGATGATCGGTTCACGTGTGCGCCGTGCTGCCGCTTCGCTTGAACTGAACCGCTTTAGCGGTATTGTTTGAATTTCATAATAAAATGGACAGAATATGAAAGCTGAAACTTATTTCATTTTAAAAGTAATAAAGCTCAAAGCTTATTGTGATTTATCGGATGGGAGGTGCTCTACAATGTTCTGTTCATTCATTAACTGAACGAACAATAATTGTAGTCAATAATTTTATACCTTTTATACCTCATCTTTGATCACCAAAATTATATATTTAAATGTTTTTTCCTTAGAAAATGTATTCATGCCTTAAAATCGCTTGAATGTAACTCTACACCCTTGATTCATTTAGTATATGCGGATCGTGAATATGCATATTTTGCATGTTTGCAGGTTGATGACATTGAGTTGGCAGATATTGGCAGGAGGGTTTTCCAGGGTGTGTGGTTGAAGTTAGCAAAATGGCTAAAAGTTAGCAAAACTAAGTAATTAAGAAATCAATTAATTATCTTTAATGAAACAAATTACACTGCTTTAAAAAACGTCAATAATCATCATAAGTACTGACCAACTGTAATCAAAAGATGTATTTAGGAAGATACACGTTAAAAAAGTAGATAACTAAACTATGACAAACTAAAGATGCCTCGTGCTTCAGGACAGATTTAAGAACCAAAAAACAAGTATTGTATTAAACGAGAGGCCCTTCTCTCAAGACCCTGGACCACTGGCTTAAAGCTGCAGTCGGCAAGATTTTTTTTATCATATTCACTGAAACCGACACTATGCTCCGACAGAACAACATCAATCAGCCGGTTTTAGAAAAAAACACGTGCTTCTACCTCCACCTAGAGCCTGTTATTTGTTTTGCAAAAATCCACCGCTCCTGGTTCTTTTGGTCCAATCAGCGCAGGGCTGTGTGAGACCTGACAGTCAATCACAGTTCGTGCAGACGCCACAGATCCCCCCCTCCCCCCTCGCGCACGTTACAATATCACATGCACACGCCTGAAGTTCGCAGGTGTGTCGGATTGTACGAAGCGTGATGGCGGAGAGAAAATCTACTAACAAGCTTCCAATTCCTCTATTAACTCGAAGTACTCCATGGTGTTGATCGACGCTGAAGAGAGGGGCGCGTTC
This sequence comes from Leuciscus idus, assembly GCA_021554675.1. NCBI lineage: Eukaryota > Metazoa > Chordata > Actinopteri > Cypriniformes > Leuciscidae > Leuciscus > Leuciscus idus. The sequence continues at coordinate 25,931,656 of CM038631.1, forward strand.
ACAGAAAATCTGGTGCACACGCACTGACGAGCACGAACTCGATGGGAGGGTGTTCGGTGGTTGTGGGGGAGGGGTATGAGAGTTGTAAATATTAAACATTTTGGCTAAGTCCCCTCAATCAGCCAGGCTTGCCGACTGCAGCTTTAATTAAATGCAAAACCATCCTTTTCTATGACAACACAAAAGAAAATAAGGAGCACACCATATTACACAGCTATATTCAAATATTCCAACTGGTAGCAGGGCAGGTTACTATTACAAAAAGAAAAGGTTTGAAAAGACAGCAATGCCTCTGGATGCTACTTTCTGGGAGGGGGAGGAAGGGGTGGTGGTGAGGCAAATGGGTATGGGCCAGGACCCATGAAGCCCATGACAGGCTGTGGTGGAGGAGGGAACTGTTGTGCCATGAGTGGTTGCGGACCCGGCCCAGGCTGAGGAGGAGTTGGAGGCGGCGCTCCAAACAGACCTTGGGGAGGTCCAGCCTGATCTTGCCCTCCCGCTCCCCCACCTGGATGTGAGCCTCCCCCTCTGGAGCCATACTGCCCCCCTCCTCCACCCCCATAGCTCTGGTATTGGTCACCTCCTTCACTGTTGTAGGAGGGTCCTGAGTTGTAGTTGTTTCGTCCATCCCTATTGCGATCTCTGTAAGAAGAAGAGGACAAACGGTCATCACGGCTGCTCCCACCTGACCTTCCATCGCGGCTAAAGTTGTTGCTGCGGCTGCCCTTGTTCCCCCCAGATGCAGAGCTCATACGCCGATCACATTCGTCCTGGTACATCATGTTGGGGTTATTTGAGCTTGAGTTGTTGCCACGGTAACGCATCCTTCCACCTATGGAAGTAGCCAGTGAGAGGCCAGAAATTAGGCTAGAGATACGAGAATTTGAAATGTGAAAAAGAACTACATGGTGCCAAACTAGACTGGGAATCTAGATCTCTCAAGGACATAAAACAAATTAAAATATGCCTGCCCAACTGCAGCTCATCTTGAAACTCTCACCTCCCCCACGGCCTGTGTCCACCAGCTGCAGTAGTTTGGGGTTGATGGCCTGTCTAGCCTCCTCAAGAACCCTGACCAGATCACGAGCCTGCCGAAGGTTCCCAGGTGTGAAGAAGGTGTAGGCTGTACCTTTGTTGGTGCTACGGGCTGTGCGCCCAATGCGATGAACATAATCCTCAGAAGAGTTTGGATAGTCATAGTTGATGACAAATTTAACATCCTCCACATCTTCATGGGGACAAGGTAATTTATGGAGGAAGAAAAAAGGTAGAAATTAGTGAAGTAGACAGAAGGAATGGACCATTGCCTAGTTCACTGCGATAGCAGTACTGGAATTATTCACTCATCTGTGTTTGGGATCTCTTCATGGATTTTACAGGCATGGCTTTGGAGTAAGTTTGTCTATCAATAATCTTTCAATAAGACAATTGGCACAGATTTTTTGACGTTTTGATGAAGTATGCTGTCATCAACAGTCATAAATATCCAGGTGTTAATTAATATATAAATGTATATATAAAACTAGTGATGCACCGTGAAAACTAGTTATTTTTTTGTTGTTGTTGTTGTTCACATTCAAAGGACATTTACTGTTGAATTTGAAAGCTCAGACTTAGTTTCATTTCAAAAGTAACAAAGCACAAAAGTTACTATGATTATTGGATTGTATGTGCACTACAAATAATGTTTAGTGAAGTTTTGCTAATGTATCAATGGAAAAAACTTAGACTAAATGATCGCAGTCCATCAAAATTAAAATCTTTAAAAAAATAGAAATTTACATTGTCATCCCAGCCCAAGTTATAGCTTATTCACGTTGTGTACACAAAATAAACACTGGATTCATTTAAAACACGCCATCAGAAGAGTGCTAATTAATGCACCGTTTCAGTCAATGAATTCTTCCCTCCAAAACTGAATTTCGGTAGCTGAAATTTCAGTGCATCACTACAATATTAATCATTCAGATAAAGCTCTGTCTTTATTCAACCTAAAGACAGGGTCTCACTAGACGATTTTTTAGTCGATTTCCAATGGTCACGGGTTTTGGAAAACAGCGTTTGCATCATCCAAACGAACTGAACACTGATGTCAAACAAAACCAGGTGCGCACCAAAAAGTGCTAGTGTGAAAGCACTGAACAGAATAGTGTGAGACGATTTTTTTTTAATGCCTGTTTTCAATCGACTAGTGAGAAACCACCTTTAAGGAGACCAACACTATACAGTAAAATAAATAAATAAATAAATAAATAACTTGGCTTTGAGTACTCACCTATTCCAAAGATAAATGGTTAATCTAATATTTAGTATCTTAAGTATTACATGAACTATCAATGTAAATTAACATTATGATTCAGTTTATATTTAAGACTATTACTTGCTGTAACCAGCAATACTTTAGGTAGTATTAAAGAGGAGAAATGTCAGGAGTTCATTAAACATAAGGTGAAGTTTTTTTTGTTTTGTTTTTTTGACACATCTTAAAAGTCTGTTTCTTATTACAGATTAAAAGGGGCTCTAACAACACTGCTATTGACCCTAAAAGAAAACAGTCTCCTTTGGAAAATGATAATGATAGTTTATGCTATTTTAGATATCTAAAGAATGCAATGTGCTCAAATGGAAATACAGTCATGTATAATAATGACCTAATATACCATGGCACTTACCACACCCATTCAAACAAACTTAAAGGACATTTGCCACACTATGGAAACAGTTCTCATGAACAGGGCAGTGACTAGGGCATGATCAGGTACTTACCCTAGGTTAGGTTACTCTTGGCTGGGATCAGTCCTGGGTCCCGTGGAGCGGCCCAAGAGGAAGAGGTTAATGTGGGCTCACGCGTTGAGCTGCCCCCCCTTCACCCTCGGCCCTGCCCCAGCAACGCCAGGCGGGAGCAGAACCGGCTCTGCCCCAGTTCTCTCTCTCTCGCTGGGTTGTAGGGCCTCCACAAACCGGACCGGACTGTATCCAGCACTCTTAACTTTCTCTCTCCCTCTCTCTAGAACTCTGTGGGCCATTCAGCCCCAAATCTATCTTAGGGGCAGACTTTCCTGGAATCTAACAGAGCCCTGAGGTGGCCATAGTATCCTTTTGAGATATTATTATTTTATTTTTTTTAATGGTCAATCCAGATTTTGAAGAAGAAAAAAAACAAACAAGAAAAGTAAGCTAGTTGATGCCGCTAGCCCATAAGACTCTAGATAAATAGGGGCACAGCTGAGGGAGTTTATCCATATCAAGCCCTGTGCTAGTGTCTGGTAACATGGTAGAGGGAGGCCACTGTGTCAAATTAGCACAGCATGTCTGGGCTGGCAGTTAGGAAGTCAAAAATCCTGAAGGGGAAAAAGAACAATAATAGTGTAAGACTCTCTAAAATAACCCAAACATACCCAGACAAAACAAATTAGCAATTTCTAATATTTTTGTGAGGTCATTGTTTACCCAGACATGAATGATTCCAGAAAGAAGTTTTGCACAAAATAAAGTAAAAAGTTCTGACCAACTCTATTCTGACCATGACTACGGATTAACATCTTCCAAGATAACAGGACACTTGTACACAATTTGTTCAGGAAGGAGACTGGCATTAGGACCCAGGGAAGAGGAGGGAAGGATAGCAGCTCCCCTAGATCCGTGCTAGGGTCAACAGCGAGCCGGTGAGCCCCACATGTGCGAGGATTTTTACATTAGTAACAAGAAACAGACAGCACAAGTTTATCATGCTTGGAACAGCTTGCTTGTGGAATTTGGAAACTGACAAAGCAGCCCACCAGTCAGTTACCGTCTGCCCAGAGTCCTTTTTACCATTAAATGTGAACTTGACAACGTGTCAATAAATATCTTTTCTTCCCAGCCTTCACTTGTTTTGAGCAAAATACATAAAAGAGGAAAGGACAAGAGTAAAAAGATCAAACCAAATGTTCCCAAAATGTATTTGATGTTTTTCCAACTGTAAAGAGAGAAGCCATTAAGGTCTGAACCAAAATAATCATAAACAAATAGTAGAATTCTAGGTACTGATTTCTAGGTGTTGAAACTATAGATATAAATTTAGGTTAAAAACTGTTATTAATGTCTATCCTCCTCCTAAAGTCTGACAACTCTTAACCTGAAAGCATATTTTTTCGCATTCCACTTCATATTGTGGGCAGTCCATATGACAATTTTCCTCCTCAGCACAATCCGCAGATGTCTGTGCACACTGTCTACATGCAGCCCTATTTTTGTATCTGTGGAGACTTGTGTGCAGACAACAGCACATGTGCAAGCGATTTGAGCGGTTAAAAAAAGAAAGGTCCACTAGATGCTCAAGATGAAGTAGAATGTGGAAAATGAAATGGACCCTTCAAGTACACAAAACACTTCTCTGTTCGTCAACTGCACAAAAAGTAAAAGGGGCATTCACACTGATACAGATTAAATAACTGGATGTTGCCAAATCTCTGTGCGGTTGTGTTGATGAGAATTCCTACTTGACTATCTATCTGTAGTCTCAGGTAGAGGATCACAGTTCATTTTTAGGAAGTTGAGTTCTACTTAAGATAGTAAATTTTGTATTTGCCAAAAGTCACACAATGATGGAAACCTTCAATTCTCTCAGAAAATGAATAGCATGGCCATTAATGAGGATTGTCAATGGTTGTCAATCTGAACACTCCTTCACCTTCTCTAAATTCCCCCAAAGTGAGGCATGATATATGTATTTGTCATATTTTATTTTCACGTCTATAATATCTTCATTATTTTCTGTAGTTTTGAATCAATGTCTACTGTGAAAAGCATTATACAAATACTTTTCACTTGATATATTTGAAAAAAAGTTCACACTTGACCGGTTTGGTACAATTAAAACAAAAATGTATCACTTTCTTTTTTGGTCCGGACCAAAAGAACAGAACAACAAGTGTGAACACACTCTAACGGTACGTTCACACGGGGCGTCAGCGTCAACGCTTGACGGAAGGCGTGGCTGAAGTTTGGCACTGACGCCATGGTCATAGCAGCGTCAGCCAATGAATTTATCCTCCGTTTGCTGCTCTTGAACAGGATGAACGTGATTGGCTGCCGCCTGGCTACTGTATTTGCATAGAGCGATCCTGATTGGCTGACGCTTCCGTCTGCGGCGCTTCACTGGCGTTGCTAGCGGCAGAAGTTGAAAAATTCTCAACTTCTGCCGAGAGCAACGCCAGTGAAGCGCCGCCGACGGATCCACAATTCTTTTCGGCAACGCTTGACGTCACCCATTCAAAGTCAATGGGAAGCGTTGACGCTGACGCCCCGTGTGAACGTACCGTAAGGGACATGGGACTTGGCTGTGTGCATTGACCAAGTTTCATTGTTACCAATAAGATATGACATTAGTGCGCTTATTTATCGATCAACATTTAGGTGTCTGTCTGACATAATTACTTGAAAAAACACTTTGATTAGCTGTTTGCAGGGATGCAAACTCCTAAGGTGTGAAAAAGGTCAAACAATTACATATCCGAGGACATGCTTCAGTGGGAATTTCTCATGAAAGAATACGTTTCTAGCAAGCATTTCAATTAATTTTAATGATTTAATGTATTTTAGGTTAAAGCTATTATACTCAAGTTTTCGGGTCTCGCAAAAGCGATTTTGCTTTCAAAACATAAAATTTCTCCCCAAAAAAGATGAGCAGTTTGCAGCCCTGTGTTTGTGTGAATAGGAATGACATCTGCTTAACCAGTGCATCTCTATGGGCACAAAGTGAGCATTCCACAATTATGTGACAATGTTGTACATGTCAAAGTGTTGTCTATATATTATCTACATTATTTAGTGGTGATCAGATAATCATTCTGTTTAGAATTTTAGACAAAAAAAAAATTAGAAACTGTTCTGAATGAGTATCAATTATCAGACCATACCCAGACCCCGTGATGCAACGTCAGTAGCGATCAAAATTGGAGCTTTTCCACTGCGGAACTCTGGAAATACATAACACACAGCACAACAAAGTGTCAGGAAGAAATGTGACAGCCTGCTTCAATAAAATGTGAAGCTTAAAAACTTCACCTGACAGTACCCAGTCCCTCTCTGGTTGGCTTTTGTCACCATGAATACACATTGCAGGCCACCTGAATGAAGACAGAACACACATTGCATCAGCATACTATATGATTTTATAAAAACCTTTAAGAGGGATTATAAAGATCTCTCACCCATCTCTTCGCATTCTGCGAGTCAGTTCATCACAACGTTTCTTTGTCTCGACAAAGATGATGGTTTTGTTCTCCTTTTCAGCCATGATTTCCTCCATCAGCTGAATCAGCCTTTGAGCACAAACATTTCTTTGAAACATTTTCATCTTGATTTATACATACAAATAGGAAAGTAGACCAACACAAATCGCAATGACTATAATAAAAGCTCAATCAATTTCATGTCCAATACTTCAGCTCACTTGTTGTCTTTTTCATTTTCCATGCAGACATCCACTATCTGCAGGATGTTGTGGTTTGCGCTTAGTTCTAGAGCTCCTATGTTGATTTGGACATAGTCATGGAGGAAATCTTCAGCCAGCTGACGCACTTCTTTAGGCCAGGTAGCACTCCACATGAGAGTCTGTCTGTCAGGCTGAAGGAAACAGGAACAGCAGCAAACGTAAAAGATTGAGCTTGATATGTATTCAGAGGAAAGTGATTATGGGTAGCAATCTTAAGCACAGGCAAGGACAATTTTTTTTGAGTGCATAATCATTGCTGATTTAGATTCTCAGTCTAGCATTGCTGTGTGTGTAATGTTAACATCCATGAACTGTCAAATTCTGTTTCAAGTGAACACTGGAGACTGTTTCACAAAAGGACAGAACTTACTCTAATTTGGTCAAGAATTTTGCGGATTTGGGGTTCAAAACCCATGTCCAACATACGATCAGCCTCATCTAGCACCAGGTAGGTGCAACGGCGCAGGTTGGTTTTTCCTACCTCCAGGAAGTCGATCAGACGGCCAGGTGTGGCAATGCAGATTTCAACACCTTTAGGAGGTCAAACAATGTTTATTGAAAGAAAAGCCCTTAACTATTCCTGATTAATTTACTTAGAAAATATTCACAGTTACTATTACACTAGTCCAGGAAAAGGGTTGAGAACCACAGCTCAATCCAGCTTTTTTTCTACACCCCATGACGCTTTGCATGACTTATGGGAGTATCTTCCATTGAACTGTTAACAATCAGAAACCGTCAATGAACTTGTTTAAAGGGATAGTCCACTCTAAAATTAAAATTAAGTCATCATTTACTAACCCTAGTGGTGTTCTAATGCTGTATGCCCTTCTTTTTTGGGGACCATAAAAGGAGAAAAAATGGCATATAATGGCAGTGAATAACAACTAGCATCAAGCTTTTTAAAAAAGACACAAAAGTATCACAGAATGATGTGTGACACGCCATGTGACACGTGCCGTATATTCCAAGTGTTCTAGGGGTATATGATAGGGTTTGTTAAAAAAAAAAAAAAAAAATACTACTGTCCACAGCTAAAACTGTGCACATTCGTGAGACTCTAATAGCGCCGCAGTTCACTCCATCTTGCCCAGAAATAAAAAACGAGTTGTGAGAAATTAAGATTAATAAATGCGCGACATGAAAAACAACGCCTAGAAATCCCCAAAAAGTACCGCTGTATTTAATCCATGTAAAGATTCACGGACCAGAACAACGTATGTCTGATGACAGTCAGAATGACAGGAGACAGTGAACATAAGTGTTGCATGAGATCATTCAGTGATACTTCTGTATCTTTTTTTAAAAAGCTTGATGCTGGTCGCTTTTCACTGCCATTTATATGATAAGCACGAGTGGGATTTTTTTTATTTTTTTATTCTCCTTTTGTGGTCCAAAAGAAAGAAGGGCATACTGCCTTGGAACAACAATAACACCGACAATTATGACTTAATTTTAATTTTAGATTGAACACCCTTTAAAGCTCTATAAATGCAATATGCATTTTCAAACATAAATGGCACCATAAAGTCATAATTACTGGCAAACGCTGCGATTTACTTGCATACATTTATAACCCGACAACACTGCATGTTTAAGAGTAAAGCATGGCACTATGTTCTTTTACACACATGCAGCTCATGACATTAGTGAGCTCACTAATGTCACTCTTTCAGTGTCTCGGATAGGCTTGGTTCGTAGGAATTTAATGACTAATAAAACGTTCTCAGAATAATCATGATTCAATTTTGAGCATTAACAATATGTAAACTGTATTTTTTGTTAGTGTGTTGTAGATGTTGGTCAGTTTCCATACCTCTTTCTAAATCTCTGATCTGTGGACCTTTAGGGGCTCCACCATAAACACAGGTACTCTTGATTCGGGATGATTTGCCATAGTCATAAGCCACTTGCTGCACCTGCTGGGCTAATTCACGAGTGGGTGCTAACACAAGACACTAAACGGAACAGAAAGCAGGAAACGGAAGGATTGAAAAATGTACTAACAAAGCATTATGGATTCATTTTGCATCAACAACAGTATACCATTCTGATTCTAAATCAGTGCCTAATTCTACTTATTGTGGTAAAAGTTGTATGCCAACTTACGATGGGCCCATCCCCTCTCTCTGGGTATGGCTGATGGTTAATGTGCACTATGGCAGGCAACAGATACTGTGGAAAACATTGAAATAAGTAAACATGAGTATACTTGGAATGGGTATTGCAGGTATGTGTTCAGTGTTTTCACTGGCTGTTGGTTGTAGATGTAGGTCTCTTACAGCCAGTGTTTTTCCAGAGCCAGTCTGTGCGATGCCCACCATGTCCCTGCCACTGAGAGCCAAAGGAAAACCTTGAGCCTGGATAGCAGTGGGCTCCTTAAAGTTCTGCTGCAGCAGCACTTCCATCACATATTCTTAAAAAACACAGAAACAATACTCAATATTCTTATACGCAACCACTGCTCTACAAGACCAGAATATTTCAAAGAGCTCTTTTAACATAACTGAACAAAATTACAAAGCAATTTAGTTGTGGGAATTAGGCAGCAGAAGCAATGAGGAAAAAAAGAGTCACAAATTCAGACTCAAATTTGGCCAAATGCAGTTTAAACGCAAATCTTAATTAGCCTAGATAGGTGCACAAATATGTTAAATATAGTAAAGAATTATTTTGTAAAATAATGAAGACTAGAGTAATCACCTTTTTCCTGACCCTCTGTTTCCTGTACAGAGCCTATGCAGTTTTCACGTTAAACATGCATGTTGTGCATACACAGCAAACAAAAAATGTATAAGACAACTCATTATTCCAGAGTCGTATAAAATATTTGTTCAAAATGAATGAATTGTTCATGAACGACCCATCACTAGCAGAAAATAATACAAGAAGAAGAAATTACATTAGTAAGTGTGTTTCCATCACGGATAAAAAAAATAAAATAAAAAAAAATAAACTTTTTCAACACACTCATGTGAATTAAACTCACGAGGGAACTGAGCTTGATGGAAGTTGGTGACAGGCTTTGGACAGCCGGAGCCTCTGACGGTGATCTCTTTCCTCTTGCGATATTCTTCAACATCATACTATTAAACATACAAAGATAAATATAAATAAAAGCAAAAATTAAATAAAAGCAAAATGGTAGACCGAAAAGTTCACTATATTGATTTACCAAAATAACATAGTCAATAAGGTTTTTGCTGTAAATTAATTAATGAATTAATATGTACGGAAGCCCATTTCAGACTCAACTTTTTCTCTTTTTCTTAGTTTATTTATTACCTGACTCATGTGATGAACCTCTGGGTGTTCGCTGTAGAAGTTCTTCTCAAATTTGGGCAGCTGGTCCAGGTCCCATTTCTTCTTCCTCAGCCGATCTCCTGGATTCCCAAACTTCTTAGGTGGAGGTTGGACAACTCGACTTGATCCAAAGCGAGGCCTGCGAGAGATACATTTCTTTAACTTTGAATCCTTTTCCTGGCAGCTATAAGCACTGTTTGAGATAAGTGTATACTATGGAAAAGTAGCTAAATCTGTTAACTGAAACCAACATATTAATTGCCTAATATCTAATATCCAATTAAACTGATATTATTAAATGTTTTAATACACACAAATAAACAAACATCAATTAAAAATAATGGCTCACCCTCTGTCCCGTCCTCGATCTCTGTCTCGGTCTCCATACGAGTTACTTCCTCTCATTTCCTTTACCCTACTACAGAAAGGTAAAACCCCAGAACGAAACCAAGTAAAGCCTGTCCTAACGTTACCTGGTTTGTAGAAATGTATTTTTCTGATAAGCGTTAGATTTGTAAAATGTTTAATGAGGGTGTTTTAGACAAGGTTAGTGTGTAGAAAATCGGCAAGTATCTCCATACAGCATGAAAACAGACTTTTACAAACAACACACCAGCGAAAAATACACCAGCTTTGAGTTAGACAAACAACATATTCGTGCGTACTCGGTTCTGTAAAATGTCGTCTGCCACTAAGCAACTGGACCCGCCCCGTTTAATGTCGTAGAATTTTGTGCGTAGGGATATATTGTAAGTACACAAACAACGCAACGAAACCTGCGTAGTGTGACGATGAATTCGCGTAAGTGCGTAAAAAACGGAGGTAAAAAGGTAAAAACAATGGTGAACCTAACGGATTTGAATATCTAAAGGAGGCTTTATCCAAATTAATTGCGCGTTGGATGACTGGACGAACTAATTTCGTAGTTTAGATTAATATAAAATAATTACAAAACTGTTTTATAGCAGTCACAACAAAAGATAGGACTGTAACGTTACTGTTGCTGTGTCCGAAACCGTTCCCTATCCACTAAATAGTGCCCTATATAGGGTGTCGGCCATTTTGAAGTGGTGTCTGAATTCTGAGTGAACAACTCCATTCCCTACATTCGTTCCCTCGTTTATATCAACAATGCACTCTGGTTTTGAGCGTACACCCGATGTACACTCACTGAAGCACGAATTCCACCGTGGAGAGGACCGAGCGCGAGAGTTTATAAGAAAGATACAGTGTGCAGCTTTCTTAATTCTGCTTTAACATTTATTTCACGCTGTTTCTAGTTTTTACTTTTTATTTATTTTTTATTAATCATTACTTCATTAAAACATATTCATATAGAGAGGCAATACTATATTGATGAAATTTAAAATTAAATGAAATTATATAAATTGGGTAAATTGTGTTTGATATTATTAATCATTATTAAAATATAGTATTTAGGCATTAACCCAATATAATGTATTTTACTATCAGCAAGTGTTTTACTAATTTGTGGCTAATTTATCTCACAACACTGTAAGGAAGAGATTATCATTTAGATTATTTAAAAATAAATAAAAGGTAGGTTTTTTTGTTGTTTTTTTACTAGCCTCTCTGAGCGCAAAACGCTGCTAAAATACTTTATTAAAAATAATAAAACATAAAATGATCTAATGTTACACTCGCTAATGTGTGTTTTTATTCAGGTTAGTAATAGTAATAATGATTATGAACACCAAATTAATCTTTATTGTATAATGAAACAACAAGCTGGCACGGAGTATGTATAATTATAATATAAAGTCATTATAATTAATATTTTCTAAAGTAAGTTACATGTAAGTATTACTACATGTTTCTGGCGACAGCTCCAGCTCTCCGACTCTAATTGTAAACGTCGTGTAGGGGTGAATTAAGGTTGATTGGGTCACTTTTTGCCATTGAGATGACTGGGTAAAAGTGTCCCAATCAACCTGAATTCACCCTATATGTATACCAGCGTCCGAATTCACTCACCAATGCTGGGAGCCTGCGACCGCTGCGACCCATACTACGCCCTAAAAGTATGTACTGTTTTTGTGACGAAAAAGTGCATACTTAACAAAAGAGTACACAAGCTTCTCTGTCGCATCCTGACACCGTAAACTGGCATGTCAATCATCTTGTCACAGTTAAAATCTTCCACATTTCATTTCATTTCATTTATGTCCTACTGTATCGGAGAGAAATGCAGTAGCACGTTGATCTGCAGTCGGGTCTTCATGCAGAGAACTCTCTTCATATTAAAGGAACACTCCACCGTTTTTTGAAATAGGGCTTATTCACTTTCTTTCCTACATTTAGATAGGTGGGCAAATGCATTTTTGTCTCAGTGCATGCATTGTTTTAGTTTGACAGGGTCGGCGCTAGCTTAGCTTAGCACAATGAATGGAATCCTTTGTTGCCAGCTAGCATGTCCTGAGTAAAAGTGATATAAAAAAAATTAAAAACCCACCTAATTACTTCTTGTGGCCTGCGTATTCACAACAAGTACAAATAGTGATGCAGATTAACACTAGGCGATTTCCTAGGCAGATATTGACTTATATATTAAGGACTATATTAGGGGGAAGCACAGGCGAAGCACTACTACTTGGGCGTGATATCTCTGCGCCCAAGTAGCAGTGCTTCACCTGTGCTTCCCCCTAATATAGTCCCAAGTCAATATCTGCATAGGAAATCGTCTAGTGTTAATCTGCATCGCTATTTGTACTTGTTGTGAATACGCAGGCCACAAGAAGTAATTAGGTGGGTTTTTTTATTTTTTTTTATCACTTTTACTCAGGACATGCTAGCTGGCAACAAAGGATTCCATTCATTATGCTAAGCTAAGCTAGCGCCGACCCTGTCAAACTAAAACAATGCATGCACTGAGACAAAAATGCATTTGCCCACCTATCTAAATGTAGGAAAGAAGGTGAATAAGCCCTATTTCAAAAAACGGTGGAGTGTTCCTTTAATGCATAATGATTTAAAAGTTATGGACAAATGGATCTTTATAAAAGTCCACAATGTTATTGCAGATCAAATAACACGAATAACATTAAATCAATATTTTTATCAGGTTAAACTTAGATTATTAATAGTCACTCAAACCTTTATCTGGTTGCGCATATCCGCCATTATTTTATTTTTTACACTTTTTACTCATGTCTGTAGTTTTGAACTGAATCCGCCTCCAAAGTGCAATGGGTTGTGGGCAGTATTAGCTGTTATAGTGTGCATGGATCCATACTTCGAAAATCCATCGGAAATAGTAAACTTTTGACATACTCTTTTCAACATATTATGCTTTGGGACACACTTATTCTAATCTCACTATTTAGGATGGATATTATGGACATTGGGACACAGGGTTAATTTCATTCACTGCTTGCTGATATAGAGTCCACTCAAATGCCATACACCAGTGGTTCCCAACCACATTCCTGGAGTCCCCCAACACTGCACATTTTGCATGTCTCCTCAGTGAAACACGCCTGATTCAGGTTATCAGCTCAAAGATCTAGACAAAGGAGACATGCAAATGTGTTGGGGGGCCTCCAGGAACGTGCTTGGGAACCACTACCATGAATGAGTGAGTGATTTCGGACACAGCTGTTTCTTATTCCTTAACCACAAACGGTTGTAGTTAGTCAACAGTCAACTGCCCAGTGAAAAGTCACAGATACCATGTTACAGCGATGTTACGGTCACGTGTGACAAACAAGTATATTTTCGTCCGTTCACGTGTAACAAATACTAATATTTCAATAACATTTGACCTGAGACACAGGATGTATTGATACATCCTGTTTGATTAATCTAAATTACAATTATGCGTTGTTTTTTGGTCCTACAAGACCTGTCTGTTTCAGTGGTAGAAAAAAAAAATGAAAAGAAAATGAAAAACACATTTGAGACATTGCTAATGCTACAGCATTGCTGTAAAAGCTGGCCCGTAATGAATATATATGTAGCCTACTCATGGGAAATTCCAGAGGCAACCCAACCCATGGCACATAGAATAATTTAGCTAAGAAATGCAGCAAGACCCTGACAGAACTGAGGCTTGATGAGTAGCACTGCATCCTCATAACAAGAAGGATCCTCGTTTTAAGTCAGGTCTGAGCCAGAAGGTCTTTCTGTGTGGAGTTTGCATGTTCTTCCCAAGTCTGTGTGGGTTTGCTCTGTGCGCTCCAATTTCCCAAACAATCCAAAGACATGCAGCATATGTGTATTAGACTCTAAATTGTATAGTATAGGTGTGAATGTCAGTGCAAATGTGTTTGTGTCTGTGTATGAGCCATGTGACTGGCAATCTGTCCAGAGTGTCCCAGCCTGCGACCCGAGATCCTAGGAAAGGATATCCCTCCAACTGTCAGTCTGCAATGAGCGAGGGATAGAGAGGAGGTGCTCTAAAATAAAACCCTGCCCTCTATTCAATGGACCCTTTTCACATTTCCGCGTTTCTCAGAAGCGGAAGTCATCATAGTTGGGTAAACTTCTATTGCAGTTAATCAGAGACTACATTAAATATACTTTTCATGTTCCAATTTTCTCAAATAACAAAAGAAAAACTCCACAATAGTTTTTTCACAACTTTCAAAAAGAGGAAAAAAAATTGAGAGATTGATAACGGCAGTCAGAAGAGAGAAAGATGTAAATTTTCCCGTCACTCCCACAGCCGCTGTAATAGAAAAACCCTCACTGCAGCGTTAACTAGTTTCTTGTAATTTGATGCATAGGTAATATAATATAAATGATAGTGTAATAAATGTACATAATAAAAAAAAAATAAAAAAAAAGTTTTCAGAATTTACAATACTGATGACCGTTAAAACATGTCATCAGAGTCTGTGAAAAGGGTCCAACAAATCAGTTGCAACTTCTGGTTCATGGGGACTTTAATGAAGCTGCTTCATTACTATAATACAGCAATAATTAGTTTTGGAGCTTAGCATACTAAAAAAGAACACTAAAATAATAAACTCCACCTACACTATAAATTCTGTTTACAACAATACGTCCATTCTAGTATGAAAAATGGTAGATAAATGGTCAATTCTCAAATACCTTCTGAATAATTATTGAAAAATTATAATAACCATAACTTTGTGACAGTGTGATAACTTTTACTTTGAATAACCAATAGTCAAGAATAATAATGAATCTTTGAAAAATTCTACTGCTCAAATATTGTTAAAATGAAAATTTGCGTTATTGTGATGTTGGATCTGTCTCTTTGTTACAGTACATATTTTTTCATATAGTCACAAATGCACATGAACAAAACACTCAAAACAATGTAATAAGGCAATACTGGACAGATTTTATTCTTGTGGCACATGCTTGGATAATGTTTATAAAGAAGACAAAACAATGGTGGAGGTCTGGTTTCTAAAGGATAAAATACACTTCTTAAGATCAATATAAAATCTTTAAAACAATCAAACAGTATCAGTGCAGTAAATAACAGTGTCAGATATGTTTACCTGAAATTGTTTTGATGGCTAGTCAAGCATTATTTCACAGTCTTTTAACCTATTACAAACTATCTAAAAACAAATGACAAAGTGAAATATCATAATAAGTGAAAAAGTCTGCTGTACGGAAATGACTCTCTCAGAGCTTATGTACAGTTAGACATTTACAGGTACCATGTAAAACTAGGAGACTAAAAATTAAGTCTGCAGAGTAACTAAATTTACCACATGATTTGATTTCATTTTCCTAATTGCCTGAACTAAAATGCAATCCATCCGTTAATACAAACAAAACAAATGTAATGACAATTTACTTCAAGGTTGAACTGAAATGGTCTTTAGCTGCCACTTTAGAGCACTAAAATGCAATCATCTTTTTTTGTGCACTATATGTCCAGTATTTTATCAGTTAGTATTCAACGGTGACACACTTAGTCTTCAGATACTCATTCAGAGCTTCTTGACCTGTTGGGGAGAAATACAGTTAAAAGTATTTCTTTAAAAAGAAATACCTACTCAAATTTATCAAAACAATTATCATTCACATTCACACAATCTTACCCAAATCTTTGCCAAAGCCAGACTGTTTGAAGCCACCAAAAGGAGCTGCCACGTCAGTCTTGTTGTAAGTGTTGATAAACACAGTGCCGGCTTGAAGTTTTTCACTCACATACAGAGCCTTGCTGATGTCGCGTGTAAACACACCTGATGCTAAACCATATTCTGTAGCATTAGCCCTCTGCAGTACGTTGTCAACATCTCTGAATGAGGGAGATTGGGGAAAAGGCAGTTTACAATGTTGCTTTTTGTCATATTACAATAAAAAAAAAAAAAGGAAAAAAAGCATGAAGTATACAGTTAAATCCACTACAAATCATTCATCATTGCTGGAAGCTGAGTTTATATAGATTGACTGTTGTGAGACAATCAGCATTTTAGAGGTTAAAGTAGCTTGTTTCTACCAACCCATTGAATTTGGAGATGATCATGACGGGCCCAAAGGACTCCTCAACAGCAATATACATGTGATCCTGCACGTCACTGAAAACAGTTGGTTCAAAGAAGAAACCTATAGAGATGGAAAGCATAAGCAACTTTGCACTTTTTTTCCCCACTAAGACTAATGCATATGCTCACACACTCTCCTCACCTGGACGGTTTACTTGTTTCCCTCCACACACTAATCTTGCTCCTTCTTTGACCCCTTTTTCACAGTATTCCACTAGTTTGTCCAGATGGGCTTTGTGGTTCTGTGGGCCGTGGTCTGTGGAACGGTCTAGTGGATCACCAATCTTCATCTTCTTTATTTCACTAACCTACATAGATGCAGTTATATGATATGAGTTTTTAATTATGAAATTGTGAGTTATGAAATGATCACAAATAATTATCTTGGTTAAATTATTTTAAGAGGTTTCACCACTCATCCAGATTGTATGACTATACTTTAGATATAATATTAAAGCTATATCACAGTCACAAGAGTGTGTTATGACTATATATCAGAATAGCAAAGATTCAGCTGTAGGTAAGGAATCAAAAGGAATATATGTGAAAATAGACATTCAGCTTAAGAAGTTATTAAATCTTCATGTATGTTTATTCCTTACCACTCTTTCCACAAAAGTGTCATGGATAGATTCCTCAATGAACAGTCTCCCTGCTGCAATGCAGTTCTCTCCCTTATTAAAGAACACAGAGCTCATACCCTGTAGACAAGAAGTGTGTGTGGAGGGTACATAACAGGTCTGAGATTACAACATTACTTCGATAAACAAAGAATGTATTTTTAATATGATCATGCAATCATGGTACTGAGGTAAACAAACCATTCTGACAGCCTTGTCCAGATCACAGTCATTAAAGATGATGAGAGGAGATTTCCCTCCTAGCTCAAGTGAAACCTTCTTCACATTGCTGACTGCACAGCTACAAGATAGACAAGCATTTCTAGGATTCCCAACTTTTATTTAAACCTAAACTATTTGTAATTAACTTAAATGAAAGAAATGCTGTAAGCATAAAAAAAAATATTGAAAGTGTTTGTATAATTTATTCAGAGTTATTAAGATAAAAATATAATTAGAATAACTACATTAAAATATGTGCCACTATTTTCAATTTGTGGCCCAAATGTGACATCAAGACAAAATCTACAAAACTCTGAAAAGAAAACAAGACAACAGTCACAACCTTTTAAAAGAGATGCTCATTCACCTTTTCATTATCTGTTTGCCAATCTCAGTGGAGCCGGTAAAACCCAGTTTTCGAACATCAGGGTGGTCAGACAGCCGCTGACCAACCAGAGACCCTAAAATTGACATATTCAATAAATATTCGATTCATATATAAGCAGACAGCCTTAAAAACAGCCAAATTCATGTTTCAAATTCATGCGCAAAGCATTTACAATAGTGATACTGAATTACATACAAAAAAAGTATATCAGTATATGAATTTTGTTGTGTATGCTTTGCGTGTATATGCACCGGATCCTGGTAGTATGTTCACCACGCCCTTTGGAAACTTTGCCAGTGCAGTTAATTCCGCAAACTTGAGAGCAGTCAAAGGTGTGACCTAGAATTTAACACAGAAACAATCACACAATCCTTAATTTCTGTTCCAAACATTGTTTGGAATAAAGATGCCTTGTGCATGTTTGTTTAATATTAACCTGTGCAGGTTTGAGCACCACAGTGTTTCCAGCTGCCAGGCAGGCTGCAGTCTTCCATGCCAGCATCATTAATGGATAATTCCATGGAATGACAATGGCACACAAACTGAACATAAACAAGCAAGAGCTAAATATTCTCAGCATTCTATCCAGATATACAAAATACATAGCAATTAAGGTGACTTTTCACGGTGAGGTTGGAGTTTGAGTATTAATTTTTATAGGGAGGGTTGATTTTACCCAATTGGCTCTTTCTTGGTGAAGGTAAGGTTTCGATTAGGCCGAGCCTGGTTGATAGGAATAGTGCAGCCCTGTGGAGAAAAAAAATTAGATCTTTCAGACACACACCAGAAATGGCTCATTATTTATATATATATATATATATATATATATATATATATATATATATATACATTTTTACATTTTACTAAAACAGTAGTTTCCAATCATATACTGTATAATAACAATAATATTCTTTTTCAGTTTTGTTCTGGGATAATAGCAGCTTATATTAAAGGGATAGTTCACCCAAAAATGAAAATTGTGCCATTTACTCACCCTCAAGTTGTTCCAAACCTGTATGAATTTCTCTCTTCTTCTGAACACAAAAGAAAATATTTTGAAGAATATAGCTGCAAGCAGCCATTAAGGGGCCAAGCACAAAGAAGGCACGACAAGTCACTACTGCATGGCTGGGAGCATCAGACCAACTGCAACAATGAGCATATTAAGATGATTTTAGGCAAAATGCCTGAAAAATCAAATACAATCACTAATAATGTGACCAACACCAATATACACCAATCACTTTTGACCAATAGGTGGCGCTGTGACCAAATTGATGTGGTGTGGTCAAAGTAAGGTGACAATGACATGTGCAAAGTTTGGTGTCAATATGCCAAAGCAGAGATACAGCCTCAAGAGTCATTTTGGCATCATGCCTCAACTTTGTTGCTTCGGTATACGAAAAAGGTTATACTCAAGAGACCAGTTTTGTGATTTTATGCCAAAGCGTTCAGAAGTTATAAGCAAAAAGAGCCTAACCACTAGGTGGCGCTGCACTGAAACTGTGCAGATAGCCTCAGGACATGATTGTCACAACACATCAACAAAGTTTGGTCAGAATACATTCAATCGTTGCGAAGATATAGCCTCATGTCAATTTGGCAGGCACTTCGTCGAATTCGTTCGCACATTATTCGAGAACTGTTTTCCAAATCAATTTGAATTCCATAGCTTTTTGTCACCATGGTCTGAAGATGATCTAGTAAAAAAAATTTGAAAATCGGAGCAACAGCCTAGGAGGAGTTTGAAAAAGCAGGTTTTTCACAAAATTCAAATGACGGAAAATGACATCATAGGAATTTGCAATCGAATCGTCATGAGCCAAGGAATCAGAAGAAAAAAAGGTGACATAGACATAGACCATAGACTTCCAGAGCAGAGGAATAATAAGAAGAACGCCAACGGATACAATAGTTGCTTGGCCACTAAATATGGATAACCAAACAATTGATGGGCCCCACTGACTTCCATAGTATGCAAAAAAATACTATGGAAGTCAATGGGGCCCATCAACTGTTTGGTTACCAACATTTTTCAAAATATATCTTCTTTTGTGTTCAGCAGAAGAAAGAAATTCATACAGGTTTGGAACAACTTGTGGGTGAGTAAATGATGACAGAATTTTCATTTTTGGTGGAACTATTCCTTTAAGGAATCCTCTGGATTCAATACAAGTTAGGCTGAATTAATAGAATCGAGAATTGGACCCGCAACCTTTGGGTTACCAGTCTGACTCTCTAACCATCTGGCCATGACTAAATGTGATACTTATAGGCCTGGTTTCACAGACAGGGCTTAGATTAAGCCAGGATCAGGCCTTAGTTCTATAAGGACATTGAGTAGCTTTTATAAACGTGCCTTAGAAAAAAAAAAAAACATTACTGGTGTGCATCTTGAGACAAAACAATGGCACTGACATATTTTAAGATGTGTCAGTGCAAGTTACTTTCAGTTAAAACAGCTCAAACATGCTTTTTAGTCTGGGACTAGGTTTAAGGCTTGTCTGTGAAACCAGGCAATAGTTTATAAAACCAATTGAATGTTGATTCTTTTAAAACTTGTGTATTATTTGAGCTGTAAAGTTGTTCTCATCATTTGTACAGTCATTTTAGGGTTTTATTGTGTTGGTATGAAAATTAAATCTAACCTTACACAGAAAAGGTTACTAAGTTTAGTACATTTTTCCCACACTAAATTCATGTTATGCATATCTTTTACATTTTGTTACTATATCTTTGACACTGAGTATTTTAATATTGGCTCCATTCAGTTTCATTGTAAGCGCCTCACTGTAAACCATATTTTTGCTGTTTTTAAAGAAAACGAGGGACCATTTTTGTGGTAATCGATACTAAACCTGGAATATGTCTAAAGATTTTTGCAAAGAATAATAAGAGGGGCCTTAAATCTTTAAACAAGGTAACTAAAGCTTGAAAAAACAGAATATATAGGCTGCTTATAACAGATGATCCTAAATATAACACTGTGGTATACATCACAATTGATGGCTGATAGATAAATAAATATTCTAATAAATAATATAAACAGACACAAGCAAACCTGAATCTTGTCACACCACCCAGCAAAGTATCTGAATGTCTGGATAGACATGCCAATGTGTGTTTTGAGGGCAAGAGTATAGACCGCTCCTGAGTCTATGGACTCGATAGTGGCCAGCTCTTCCTGATGCTGCTCCATCAGATCAGCCAGTCTGGAGAATGCCCACATACACTACACAGTTATTTTCAGACCGATCTGATGAAGACACTTTAATAACATGTGTATCGCTTGCAGAGACAAATAATCATCATCCATCACGTATAGTTGTTTATTTCCTTTCTGTTGTCATCTTTGTTGAATTTCTTGATACAACTTTTTGCTAGCATGGACTGAGCAAATATGATCGGAGTTCTATAAACATAAATGCAAATTAAATTAAGTGCAACAGAACTCATTGGTTTGGACGTAAAAACCTGAATAAAGAGAAACAAACTCGCACATATCTTGATGGGCTAAGCTTGAATGTTTACCATGCGTTTACCATTTCTGTCAAAATGACGATTATGAAGATTTGGAATTATTTGTCATTTACTACTTAAATTCTGTAAATGATGAACATTTTGGGTAACGAAACCAATGTTTAACCTGCAGTGTTAAAATATAAAATGCAATCAATTACGTACTTGTAGAGTAGTTTGCCTCTGTCTCTGGGGTTCATCTTGCCCCACTCTCCCTCCTCAAATGCTTCTTTAGCTGCAGCCACTGCCTTTTCCACATCAGAGATCTGAGCTAAGGACACATCACAGATTGCCTACACACAAACACAAGCTGAAATTGAGCATGTGGAAAAGATAATGCAGAAAAGTGGAAAAGTTTGTCGATTATGTACCTGTCCATCGGTGGGGTTAATGGTCTTATAGGTCTTTCCCCCTTCAGCATCTACAAACTCGCCATTTATGAAAAGCTGGTGAGGGATCCGGATTGTCATATTGTTCAGCTTCTTTTCTACCTACAACAGACATGCAGATACTTAAATAGAAAGTACAAAATTAGAAATACGCATTTAACAAAAAAGCAGTATACAAGACAATTTAACTAATCAACAAAACATTTTCATAAGCATTCAGTCAGTAGCCGGCAATACATTCCAAAAATTTGGCATGTCTACCATTGTGTTTGAAATCCAGACCTACGGTATTTCTGATTAAAAATCTTTGAAGCATTATGAAGCATAAAATATGGCAATGGAGACTCCAGACTTCTAAGTAGCTTATTTCTTAAAGAAAGAATCGAAAAAATTCCACTTTCAAATATACAACAATTTGTGTCCTCAGTTCCCAAATATTGAGTGTTGTTAAAAGGAATGGTGAGGTACCAGAGGTAAACATGCATAACATTCCCTGTTTTGTGTTTTTTGTTATATGGACTTTTAGTTTGCATTTTGCCCCGTTCTGTTCCTGTTTCTTGTGCCATGTTTTGTAGTACCTTTGTTGATTGGTCTCCCAAGTGTGCCTTGTTTTCTTGTTACTCTTGTTAGCCCTGTCTGTATATAGCCCTTGTGTTTGCTATGTTAGTTTGTCAGTCGTTTCTCGTGGATCCTATTATTCAAGTTTTCTGGCTCTTTGAGTTCCCCGTTTTGTTAAATAAATATATGCCTGCACTTAGTTCCACACCTCTGCCTGCCTTCCCTGTCCCCCTTCGTGTCACAATAATCTTCTGCCCCAATGGAATGTGGGAATGTTGAAATGTGTTCCCGACATAGACTTAGAATGAGTGTACACTTGAACTTGGAAAGTGGGCTGTTTAGTGTGTTATAAAAATAATGCAATTAATGCAGTAATTTCCAAGGCTTTCTCAGGATTTTTCTTCATCACACAGTGAAAAACCAACATGTAGGATAAAGTGTACTGTAGTCTGTCTGGCTACCTGGTTAGCTAGTCTGGAAACTGTGATTGGCTCATTAAATCAGTTATGGTTCTTTTGATCACTCCACCCAAACTTGGATAACTGTGGCAATTCTAGAGCTAATAAATGCAACTGAGTGGCACAGACCATTTATTAGTATAATCTCATCTTAAGTTTAAAACAATGCCACTATGTAAATATTATTCATATACTATATTTGGTATTATAGTATATATTGTATTATTAAGATAATTGCGTATAGCATATGGAACTGTAAAATAGCTACAGCACTGATGGACATGTTGTATAAGTAATAATCTGTAAAATGCTGAAACAGTGTCATTTTATTTTTATATATGAAATCTATATGTATTTTTTTAATATGAAGCAGATGACAGTTAACAGTGTTCTACCTGAAACACATATGAAATGTAGTTTTCAAGCCAGTGCAAAAATAAACATAATAATAAGCTACTATCCATTTAACAGGAGCAATACTAACATAGTCTACGTTGAACTCGTCTTCCTCATCCTCTCCTCGCAGCTTCCTCACACACATTTGAATGAATTCTTGAAAGCTTGTTGCCATGTAAACGTCCTCATTCTGCAACTGCAACTGTTTCGCCCTTAACTTTACCTCTTCCACCAGCCTACAGTGTGAAAATAAGAAAAAAAATCTTTGAATTATATAAAGGGAAAAGTGAGGAAAATAATGTATATTTACATGCATTATATATCATAAGAATTAGAAAACGATACATGCTCACATAATTACCTGACTACATCCATCGAGGCAGCACCAGACTTAAAGAAGTCAGTAGTGTCTTCAATCTTCTCTACATTAGTCAAAATACTCTTCCACACCTCCTGGACAAAAATGCAATAAATACTACATGAGTCTTCTGTCTTCAACACGTTATCTTTTAGAATAAAAAAAAAAAAGGATTTAATATGGGTACAATGTTTGTAACATGCAGACACACACAAAGAATATTATGGTGACTATTAATGAATTGATTCAGATTTTTTTTTTTTTTACCCTCATCTGCCCAGCAAATTGTTTTTCATCCTCAGAAAGTTCCACAGTGGAACTGACACCAGCTTTAAAATACTGGGATGCTGCAATCATCTTCCCATCCTCAAACTGCAGGTTCTTCAGAAGCAACTAAATACATACATAAGTACAAACACACTTTATGTATAAATACACATTCACACGCATCTACAATCTCAGGAAAAATGGTTTTCAACATACAGTATTCACACTAGTCCATATTGCATTGGTTCACTATCAGAGGTGTAAAATACATGGGGGACACGTTCCTCTTACTTTTAATAAAACAACAACATTGCATTATACATTGCATTTAATTAGGTAAAATGTACAAACTTCAAAATTAAATTCTAGCATGATTTACTCACCCTCAAGTCATTCTGTATGACTTTTGTGTAAAACACAAAAGAAGCTATTTTAAAAATGTCTAAGTGTTTTTTGTTCATTCAATGAGAGTCAATGGGGTCCAATGTTGTTTTGGATCTCACTTTCATGGTATTGTCAAAAAGTTTAAACAATCTTCATAATATCTTTGTGCTCCACAGAAGAAAGAAAGTAATATAGGTTTGGAACAACAAAGGTGCATAAATAATGACATTTCTGGGTGAAACATCCCTTTAAGGTTTTAGGGCCCAAGTACATTTACATTTATGGCCATTACCATGTGGGCTAGAATTCTGCTGAATCCTTGAGTTAAGAAAAAAAAAATTTATAGCTCAGATTTCATTATCATCTATAAAATATATTTAATCTGTATTTTTTTATTTCCCACCAAAAATTACTTTTTCAAAGTATTCCTAGGCTACGTGTCCAGTTCACACAAAATTTGGTACAGATCTTCTACAGACCCTCATGACAAAAACATATCAAAGGCATTTTGATTTGGTACTTCATTTCTAAGATTTGATCTAATTCATTTTTCAGTTGTGGTGACAATTTAAGTTTATCAAGCGACGAGAATACTTTTTGTGCGCAAAACCCCCCAAAAATAACGACTTTATTTAACTATTCATTTTGTTCTGTGTGGGCCTCTGAGTGAGTTCACATAGTGTAACAGCGCAGTGCTTCTGTGTTAGGCTCACGTAGGCTCACTATTGGCCGACACTAGTCATGTGTGTGATGCGCGTGACGTACAACACAGAAGCGTTGCGCTGTTACACTACGTGAACTCACTCAGAGGCCCACACAGAAGGAAATGAATAGTTGAATAAAGTCGTTATTTTTGTGTGTTTTTTGCGCACAAAAAGTATTCTCGTCGCTTGATAAACTTATGGTTGAGCCACTGTGGGCCGGCAAGTTTCAATAACATAGAAGCCTATGGAGAAGTGAGACAGCTCTTAGATTTAATCAAAAATATCTTAATTTGTGTTCCGAAGATGAACGAAAGTCTTACGGGGTTGGAACAACATGAAGGTGAGTAATTACTGATAGAATTTTCATTTTTGGGTGAACTATCCCTTTAAGAAAAACATATTTTGCAACTGTGCCATCTGACACAGAAGCAATTGTATCCACAGCATCAACAGGATATATTCTTTAGAATTTGTATATCTTAATCGTGGTCTCTTCACATGTGCTTGGGCTGTGATGATTGCAGCTTGCACTTAAAGGGATAGTTCACCCAAAATAAAAATAAACAATTAAAAAACTCTATTCCAAAAATAAATAAAAACTGATTCCAACCTGTATGACTTTCCTTATTGTGTAGAACATGAAAAAAAAAAATTTGAGAAATGTCTGTTTTTGTTTAGTTTTTTTTTGTCCATACAATGGAAGTCATATGTCACCAAAACCTATTGGTTACCAACATTCTTCAAAATATCTTCTTTTGTGCACAGTAGAAGAAAGAAATAAAGGTTTGGAACAACATGAGTAAATGATGACGGAATTTTCATTATGTATGTTTAAGTTTTTGCCAGTCCTTTTTATTAGCACAGTTAAAGGAAAATCTGTAGCTAGTTTAGCAAATTTAAAAGCATAAAGTTTCTCCAAATCCTTACCGTTTTGCCATCATTCCCAAAAAGAACAAGGCCACTTTTGGTTACCAGACCGGGTCGACTTGCTCCAGGGATTTCCAGAGGTTGACCATTGCTAGAAGAATGGTCATTTTCCAACAGTGTTGATCCATAAAATGACACATTCTACCAAAAGAACGAAAATAACACTGTAGCATTTGACTAAGAGTGTCTACATGTCCGGTGTGCTGTTGTGTGTGTTTAACAGTTAGTTAAAACACTCACTTTGCTGTCAATCTCTGCCCAGGCTCCAGGGACTCTGTCATTCCCTCTGATCCAGTTATGAATGGCTTCTGCTGGCTGGTTCCAGTCAATCTATGCAACCAACCATAGACGGTTGTTGAAATGTTGTGTACAACAATTAGAATCAAACAAGCTATACATCTATATATTGACTGTTGTGCAGTGCTGGAGAAACTCCACCTTTGAATTTTCTTTCTTCTGAATACACTCATATGTGGCTCCTTCCTCTGGTTGCTTGATTCTCTGAGCTTTACCCGCTGCAATTAACCTGACTGCCTCCACCTACAGTAAAACAAAAACACACACAAGAATCCAAAGGTGCCCTCCTATACAACAACTACATCAGACAACAACTACGTCCAGAAAGTATCTGGACTTCAAATCCTACTTTTCCTACATTAAAACAATGACTGATATGCTGTTTTAACTTAATGGATAGCAAACTATGTTTTGCAATATAATGAGGCTGTAGATGTTTCTGCAATAATCCACACCATGCCTTTGACTCCCTCTGGGAACAGGAAGCGTTTGTAGATGCTGTTTACATTGTCGTTCGGCTCAACATCACATTCTCTTTGCAAAAGAATTGGTCCTGTGTCCAGTCCATCATCTGCCCAGAACACAGTAAACCCACCCTTCTTATCACCATGAATCAGAGTCCTTAGAGAAATACATACAAAATAACAAACAGGAAATTATGTTAAAGGAACATAATTTTACATAATTTATATTACATCCTCATGCCGTTTCTTTCAGTGAGACATACTAAGCTTCAAAAGGACATCAAATATGATAATATTTAAACACATAAGTGCCATAAAAGAATAAACAATGACTAATGCGCTACATAATACGTCTTCTGAAGCTAAAGCTAAATTTAATGAGTCCATATATTCAAAATGAACGTTTTATTGCTTTTAGTCTAAACATTCTAAGAGTCAACAAAGTTTACTTTCGGGAGATACATGTTTTTAAACTTTTTACTCTGTCTTTCCTGGGAATATAGTCCAGAAAAATGTATGATGATGTAATGCACTGGATACATTTTGTGAAATAAATTCTTTCAAGAACAAGAATGTATAAAAAAAATTAAAATACAGACAACTGTGATAGTAGTGTTGATGCTAACAGCAGACAGTAAAAACACACCAATGGCCTACTTATGATACCCACCTGCCTCTCATTAGATCTTATTATAATACTTCTTATTATAGTTACCACACATATACGCGCGCACTCTCTTAAAAAACATAAAGAGAACACACACACATACTGACCAGTTAATGGCAGAGGCACCTCTGTGTCTGGGTAGCAAGGAGGGATGATAAATAATGGAGCCGTGTTTTGGATGATCTATCACTTCCATAGGGATAAACTGGGAGCAGAAAGGTAGAACATTCAGTTCAGCACCAACTGCCTTATACTGATCCACTACCTCTGTGATGGCCTTTCCCTTCAGCCTCCAGCGGGGAAACTTGAACACTGGCACGCCATCTTTCTCTGCCTCGGTCGCTGGGGACAGTTTAAAGATTTAGTTTAATTCTGTTTAATTTGTGTAACCATGAAGTTTCCTCAAACCATCAGATTCATATGCACAAAAAGAACAGTGCCGTAGCAAAACCAACATCAAAGAACGCCCTGCAAGAAACATGCAATTTTATATTTCAACCACAGATGGCGATAGAGAGGCCAAAGTTCCATAGCCCTGCTTTAATTCATAAATATCACAAGACATGACATTTAACGACCTGAAATAACCCTGTCTTCATAAATAGGTCAAATGATTTAATATTTTAAGAGACTTATTGACCTTGACACATAGTCCTGAGTTTTCTACTGCATGTTTCTACATGTTGGTCACACCACATGATGTTTTTCAAATATTGTCATTCTTTTAATTATCAATTCTTTTTCATTATGATTAGTTGAACAGCTTTATCACCCAGACATTTACAACTTTTTGCCCCACAAAAATATCAAAGTGAATTTTAACTCAGAAAATAAAAATATACCATAAATGAGGTGCATTCAACTCATTTTATGTATGAATTAAAAATTTGTATAGCTTTTTTATATTATAAAGCAAAAGGACAATATAATAAAAGCCTGTTCATACCAATAATGTTTGGTGCAAAAGCAGAGCCATTGTTGTTACATAAGAGTGTTATTACTGTCCATTTTTTTTTTTTGTTGGTCTGAACAAATCTCATGTGAAAAGCACACCAAATTTTCATGGCGAATGTTTGTGTTGGTGTAAAATAAAATAAAATAAAGAGAATGGGAGACTTACCAAGTGTATCCACTTTTCCATCTTTGTCAGGAATGGTGAACACACCAACAATTGTGTGGCCGTCCTTCTTCAGTTCTTTATACACTTCTTGTCCAAAGAGACTCTGGCCAATCACGGCAATCTTCATCATAGATATTCACTGATATCTAAAATAAAAGGAACACACATTATATTGACAACTCATACTACTATTATAAAATACTATCATTACTACAAATGGTAGAATATTAGAATACATTATGAAATAGTTACATATAAAAAGACCTCTTCCGCAAGCAGTTCATTTAACCATAAACAAATATACTTCCTATAACTTTTTTTTTTAAGAAAAAACTTTCTGCATTCTACTTCTCTTGCTTGTTTACTTCTCTGTCTTAATATCAAAACTTGTCATTTAAAAAAGCTGCCTCGGGTTCGAGCCTCCTCCAAGGTCAGCAAGCCAAGTTTAGTTTACGATTAACCTTTAAGGCTGAATGGGCAGGCGAACTAGTGAAATAATATATAGCGCTAAAATGTCCAGCTATTACACCCAGAAATAGAAATGCTTGAACTTTTATTGGTATCTAAAATGATGGTATTGTAACAGCCTTATTTCCAGCTACAATAACTCTATTGTGATATTATTATCATGACATAAAATTATCATGTACATACATTATCATGTAATAAAATTACTATGATATAAGATTTTGGTTGTTTAAAGATGTACTTGATTCTGTGTGACTTTTTTTGCCTTCAAAGACCTATTATAGGGTAAACAAATAGATTTGTTTGTGAACGACAAACTGATGACTGCTGAGGATAAAGGGGTCATTCAGTTCAGCATGTTAATCAATCTTTTGCATCAAGTAGCAATGGGGTGGGGCAGAAGAATGATTCTTATTTATCGCGAAATTGAGCAATTATGTACCCCGTGTCCTCCTGGTGAGACGACTCGAATGAAGTTCAAGAAGTTAGCTAGTGAAGGGCATACATTTCTGAAGTGTATCATCGGATGATTCGCATCAGTGTAACTTAGGCCTAAAACTGCTGGGTTGTGTTAACCCAATTTTGGGTCAAATATGGTCTCACCCAACGTTGGGTTAAAAATTAAATTTAAAAATGGACAAACCCAGCCGTTGGTTTACATTTTTAATGTAACCAATGCAATTTGTCCATTTTTAAATTGCATTTTTGTCCATTTTTGATTTTGTCCAAAATGCAATTTGTCCATTTTTAAATTGCATTTTTTTAACCCAACGTTGGGTGAGACCATATTTGACCCAAAATTGGGTTAACACAACCCAGCAGTTTTTAGAGTGAAAATCGCAGTTTGCAGAACATTGCCTACAGTTACAGGACAACAGCTACTCGATGTAACGTTAACTTGAATGAGTTGGAATGTCGGACACGTCCGAGAGACCGGTTTGCTAATATCTATATCGCGAACTCTTCAAAACGAATCAGTTCGAATTGTCGAACCGGTTCAACTGGTGTACTGAAAAGAACTGGTTCAAAGAAAGATTCGATCCGTCTAAATGACTAGCAGCTACACCATGAAGGAACATTCCAAGCAGGATAAGTATTTAAAAATGAGTCAGGGCAAAAACTAAATATATATCAAAGCGTAGTGGCCAACGGAAAAGTTAGGATAGTTGCTTAACCCAAGTGAAGACCAGGGTCAAACAAAGTTCGATCAACGCGATACGCCCACCACAACAATCTAAAAATGTACGTTAACCTGACTTTAACTGCAGATAACGTGAAGCCATTTCATTCAGATTCATTCATCAGCTATCCCACAATTAAAGTTACAATTATTTTCAATGAAATAAACAAGAATTCTTGCAAGAAACAAAGAAGTTTCGCCAACACATTCATAAATCATAGGTGCGATCATGCAAATCTCTCCCCTTTTTTACACAGATTGTATAATGTATGCACAACACATTTCGCTAAGGCAAAACTAGTTTACGACTACACGACACGAAACTAGAGTGTGTCCTTTGTCAAGGGAAGTTGTCATTGCAAACACTGTTAGACTACCTGTACTAGATATTAATCGTATCATACCTTTACACGTCCAGATCAGAGCTGTTCCTCTGCAACTGCAAGAAAGGAGGAATCAGCAGACACTGTTGCTATTTATTTCAGCACAACAGTATTGCAGGCCAGCGATCAGACTACCAATAGCGTTATTACAACCGCAAGGGGGAGGAACCGAAAGTTTCCTCTTCCACAGTTATATATGTTGAAATCATAGTGCAAAAACATGACAAGGGATAGGGATGCAAGCTTTTGTGTGTTTTTATAAGTTTGTATAAGAATAAGACAGATTATAATAGCAGTAAAATGTAGCCTGATAAGAATTTAAGGGCCAAAATAGGCTATAACTAAACTTGACTGTGTAAAGTTTATTGACCTGACAATCTGTCTGGGCAGTGATTCAGACTTGGCAATTTAACAAGCCTTGGATGAGGGAATTCTTGATTCTTTTTAGTCAAATATTGCATAATGTGATAACGTGAGATTTCCTGAAATGCAGAACACTCAAATTACCTAGAAGTTAGTTTTCAATATGTCTGCAATATTACCATTATAATGTAACTTTCCTTTGAGAAAATAGACTAAACAGTCTAAAATTATTGTATAAAAATTATGTAAGCTATTATATAGGCCTAATAGCATAATAAAAATATATTTGGTTAATACATTTTTCCCCCTCCAAACCTTGTGTGCCACAATAAATGGAGCACCTGGAAATGCTTGAGTAAAACTGTAACTGACATATTCTTATTTATATTGTATGTTTTTTAAGTTCACCTGAGTGATTACAGAGATCAAATCAAATGAGATGTTAACAGTGATATGCTTTATTGGCCCAATAACACAGTGAGTAGGATGGTTTAAGTCTCAAAAACTGTGATCAGATGGCACCTACATAAGTACAACTTAGAATACATGGCATCATGGGCTCAATCAAAATAAAAAATAAAAATTCAAATAAAAAACATAGAATACATGGCATCAACACCAACACCTGCCAGGAAGCTTCATGGTACTCCATTGAGTGACAATGATCCAAAGCACACATCAAAATCAACATCAAAATGGTTCACTGACCACAGAATCAAGGTTTTACCATGGCCATCCCAGTCTCCTGACCTGAACCCCATGAAACCTGTGTGGGTGAGCTTATGAGGAGAGTACACACTTCTGGAACTTAGAAAATGAAGCATCTGGAAAGTTCTGCACGTAGAAATCGTCTCAGATCTAGGAGAAGATTCAGAGCTGTAATTTTGCAGGGAGGCTGCACAAAGTATTAAATGAAAGAGTGCCAATAATTGAGGCATAAAAAAAAAATAAAGGTTAGGGTTACACTTCATTTTAAGGTGTCCGTGTTACATTATAATTATACTTTTAAGTACTGAGTAATAATAATTAACTACAAACAATTACTATAGGATTAAGGTTAGGATTAGGGTGTGGTTTAGAGTTAGTTGCATGTAATTATGCACAATTTATAGTAATTTATTATAGTAACTACATGTAACGTGTAACAAGGACACTGTAAAATGTTACAGAGATTACATTTTTGTGACCCAATGGGTAAACGGCAAATACATTTTTTCCATAGCCCGTTTTGTTCATAAATACCTAGGGTATTATTGAAGGGCACTGTATACTGCAAATGCAATCCCATTTAAATCAGTGAGCAGATGATGCAGTGGCACAATGCACACTTCCAGTTTAGATTATTTGAGCGATCTTGCATAAGAAGTTATATAAGTTTATAAATGTATTACAGTAAGTATGTGTCCACTGCCAAGGAACAATCTGTTTAATAGGCTACTATCCTAAATGCCAGAGATCAGAGGCATGTCTGCAAAAAAGTAGGGCATTTATCTTTAGTGTGGTCCAGGATTGGTTTCAATACAGGGTTAATATATGCATGATTACTTTAAAAAGAAAAAGTGCAAACTTTGTTAGTTACACTTTATTTTGATGGTCCCCTTAAGACATTCTCTTGATTATAAGTAACATTGCACCTACAACTACCAGTCATTAAAGTATTAGAAGACTGACTAATATCTGCTAACACTTTATTTTGATGGTTCCCAACAGACATTATACGGACTCTACTGTAAGTAACTTTGCAAGTACATATCAACTTATTCTACAATTACCGTAGTTGTATATAACCTAATAAACCATAGTTTTAAGAATACCATGTCATGTTACCATGTCCAAAAGCCATGGTATTAATATTATATAATTCCAAAAAGCATATAAATACTAAAAACACCAGCATGCAGCACTTTTGCTAGTATAACACTTAACTTATATACACTAAAACATACATTTAAATATTATTTTTATTAAAATACTTCCTGTTTTGTTCAACAGCAATGTACAAACAGCAATGCCAATATATCAACATATCTTGTACATGACAAACAGTACAGCCTAATTTAGAATACTATTCAAAATCATATTTATTGCTATACAGCATATTTTACATAAAATGTTTAAGATTATATTTTGCAAATTAAAAAAGTGTGTCCTGGTTTAATCCAGTTCCCACTGGACCTCAGTCAGACTAAAATCATTATCATACTAGAGTTAATGATTGACATCTGAGATGTATATTGACCCTTAGTGAATGAATCAGCAAGAACTCAAGTAAAATGTCCTAATCCACAAACTCTTTAATTTTGAAACCTTTTTTAAGTGAGGCAGAAATTAGGTTAAAATACTTGTATAACTATTAGACTTTTGATCAGTAAACGTATTAATCAAATAACCATCACGGGCATGCAGCAATTAAATGACTAAAAATATCTGTAGGCCGATCTTTTTCTGAATATGGATTAATTTATATCACATACAAGCAGTGGAATCATTTAAATAAAATATGTGCTGAGTTTAATAGAAGAAAAAAATATTGCTGTGAACTAGTACAAAACTGAACACCAACCAAAATAAGTCTGAAGATATTATACCACAACAAATAAAATACAAAACTACAAAATTTTAAATAAATGGTAAAATGGTGGGTATATTCTGAAGGATTTTAATTTGCCTGGTATAGTATGTGTTCTAAATGTTTGCATAAAGACAAAACATCTGGAGGCGCTCTTACCACAGGTTATGAAGAATTCATCTAGTGAAATACCGCCACCTACTTTTCATGGAAAGAATATGCCCAATATAAAGTTACCCTGGCAACCAAAAACGCAACAAGGGAAAGGTCTCCTCGAACTGGCTCATCCGAACGGGTTTACTCTTTCTGATCCATTTGCAGGTTTAGAGAGCGCTGAATTGAACTGATCTAATTCGCTATTTACCGTTGGAGCAGCGTGTCCAAATCTGCAACATCAGCACACAGCAAGACACATATGGATTCATACATGGGTGATTCATTTATGGGCAAGCAGATTTCTCTAGGCTATATCTTTAATATAATTCTAATAGGCTATAATGTAACTACATTGGCATGTCTTGAATCTATTGAAAAAAATACAGCAGGCCATATATATTTGGTTAGATGCGTTAAAGCTGTTTGAATGTTTGTTTGTGTGTGTGTGTGTGGTCCTGGACCAAATGTCCCCACATTTATAGTACTGTAAAAATGCAGTTTTCTGTGGTGGTTTATCCTTCAAGGGATAGGTCACCCCAAAATGAAAATGCTGGCCTCATTTACTGACATTTATCCATATTCTTCAAAATATCTTCGTTTGTGTTCAGCAGAAGAAATAAATTCATACAGGCTTGGAACAACTTGAGGGTGAGTAAATGATGCCAGAGTTTTCATTTTTGGGTGAACTGTCCCTCTTCAGTGCACCCAGCTGTGAGTTGAGCATTATTACAACATATCATGTAGGCTATTCAAGTCGGAAAATTAAAACAAAAATGTTCAGTCATTATATTTTACATTTATTTGTATATTAGGCTATTTCCATCATTTGTTTATGCATGGTATCTAACAAAAAAGTACATCTTAATTGGGCCATTCAGGCCTACTCTGAATTTGTAAATATGGTTTCTAGCTCTACTTAAAGGCTGCAATATAGGTACTGTATAGGTCCACGACCTATTTGCTCTGTATAAAACCCATTATATCAATGAAATATCCTTGTAAGTATGGATGTGTGTGTTTGTTTAATTTAGAAAGCAGCGATGATGTGAATCCTTTCAAAATCCCTGAACACAATGATCTTTTCCAGATGAGGAGCAAAGAAAAAACTCAGAGGATGCTGGTTTGTATCATTTAATACATTGAATTTTAGCTGATACCCATTTTAAAGAATAAAGCCAGCACTTAAACGACATCAGGGTTGTATTACAAAAACAGCTTAACTTACAACTAACAAAAATATGTTCTAAGAATGTATTACTAACATTCCCATTCTGTTATGACAAACATCCAGTTTAAAAAACAAACAAACAAAAAATCTTGGTTATATGAATGTTAGAGGAACACTGCATTTGATCATTTTGCAAACATTTTGGGAACGTTACTTTAGAATGTTCGAATGTTTAGAAACAAGACAGCTAGACAAACAAACAAAAAAGTTCCACGAACAATGTAAAACGTTTTTGTGTTACTGTTTTGAGAACATTAAAGACCAGATAACTTTGAACAAACATTCCATTAATGTTACTGGAAGAATGTTTGTTTTCAACTTTGAGAAAACCTTGCCAGAACTTTATCCAAGGTTCTGTCAAGACCACTATCGTCAAATACGATTGACAATTAGCATACAGTAAGGATTGGTGGTATGGTTCTATTCTGGGCAAGAACTCCCTGCATGGATAAGAGCAGGGAGAGCAGCAAAATCCCCCCTCAGGTTAAATAGTCTGATTCAAAGGGGAATCAGAATGCCAAATTCTGACTTGGCCGAGAGGAGGAGCTGGGGATGGAGGAGGGAATTGGCTCCTGAGAAACGCGATATCTGTTGATAATACTGAAGGAGCTTGGATGCTATGATAGGCGTCATATTCCTATAGGTAGACGTGGATCAGCTGAGAGTCAGCTGATGCGAGCTTGACTAACGTGACCTGCCAGAACTAACATTACGCTTGATTTATGAGAACATTCCCTTGGGGGTAAAAAGCTTTAAGAAGGAAGGAAAATAGTTTAAGGACATGAGATGTAAGGCATCTCATGTTTTAGTTGTTAGCACTTGCTTTAAGTCTGAAGCTGTGTGCTAGAAGTTGAAATTGTGCACTCTGTCATGGCAGGAGCACCAAAGTAAGTTGGAATTACCTGTCCATGAGAAGATGACATTTGCAGCCAGAACTAGGGCAAGACAAGCCAGACTGAGCAAGGAACTGAAAGAAGGGGAGAGTAACACACCAGTCACACACACTCATGGACAGCTCCAAATTACACCTGCATGGAGGGCATCTATCAAAGGTGAGCCATGCCATTCCACACCACGTCTGCATCAAACTTCTAAACCCACAGCAAGTAAAAAGTTTAGCCTAAAAATGTAAGCCTACTGTTGTAAGCCAACTAAATGTAAATGTAAGCCTACTAAAAAAAGCCTACTGTTGTTATTCTCATTTTCTAAGACCTCAAAATTGATAAAGGAAGCATGAATGAATATATCACTAAGAGACGAGAGCTGTTCTTACTTGAGGTAAGATGATATTTTGTTTTTCTAGTTCTCAGCACTAGCCAGGTAGACATTTGCTCACTGTCTTTGTTTTATGCATTGTTTCTGATGGGCCTTTCTTTACTCAACTTCTGTGTTTGGTTCTCTGTTCTTCTGTGTCTGATTGTTTTCATACATATGTTCTCTGTTACTTTTTTTTTTTTTAGTATTCTCTGGCAGTAAAGAAAGAAGAGATTCAGCTTCTAGAGCAAATGGCTGCAGAAGAAGAGGGAAAATTGACAAGAGCTGAGAAGTTCTTGGAAGACGATGCCATTTTGTTTGAAGAATTTCTGAAAGAAAATGACAAGAATTCTGTGGAAGCTATCAAAACGTACCAGTCATACTAACTTGCACTTATAAAATATTATAAAGAAACAGAAGTACTATCATTACAGTCCTGTTGATATCTTGAATTATAATTCTTGAAGTGAGAAACTCAATGTTTAAAAGATAATAAATTGGCATATCAAATGATTTCTTTTTACATGGGCATGCATTAACACAGCAGAATACGTGACCTAAATCTTATGACTAAAACCATTAAATACTGTTCAGTGCTGAGCAGGAGACCAAGATGAAGCTGGAGAAAGTAGCTGAGATCAAGAAGACTACTTCCAAAATGGTGGCAATCAAGAGGTATAAACAATTTGTATGGTTAGATGCTTTCCAAAATATTTCATCTTGTTTCTTTATCTTTTTTTCTCTGCTTATCCTTTTATTTTAGTGACATCTCTAAGTATGAGGACACCCTGAAGGAGTATAAAAAGTATAAAGAGTTTCTGCTGATGCTGTCACCCCCAGAGTGGCAAGAGAAACAGAGATCCAAAAGCAGGCACTCTACTGACTCCACCAATACTGAGAGTGATGGAAAGCAGACAGAAAAAGTCAAGAAGAACAGAGAGAGAAGGACGGTCCCTGCAGACAGCAAGCGTACGCTGGCAACTTTACAAGCTTTCAAAATGACGTTTGTTTAAAATAAGAGTGCAAAATATAAATTCCCCCGAACACGGTTTTAATTATTGACTGCCTGGTTTTCTTTAAAACAAATGTATTCAAACACATATAGGTGAAGAAAGACGAGTGGCTCATGGTTTTTCATCCTCTCGGGAGGCCAGGGCTTCATCTAGACAAAGTGTGAAGTCCGGCCGTCAGAGCAGCAAAATGTATGTACAAACCATAGCATTGAGTGTAAAAAAGCTTTGCGTGTTTGCATGACTCATTAATAATGCTTTGTTTTCACTTTAGATCTGCACCTGGGACTGACAGTTCGGATTGTGAGGTTAATATCCACTAAAATTCTTTTGAATTAAGCAGTTCATTTACATTTTTCAAATTTTATATTTATAGTATTTATGTACTATACAGTACTTAACAGATTTATGTTTTATGCCTAAACCTACAACCTGAAAATTAAGGTGTCTGTCAGGGGTTTGGCTGGATAGCATGGTTCTGTTTGCCTTTGCCAAGAGATTCTGTAACTACACCATCTGGCAGCAAAATGGAATTTTCTCCATTGATGGCCATTCAGGCAACAATATGTTGCTATTTGATAATATTTGACTATAGTATAATAGATGTTTTTGGGCTTATCATATAAATGTGTGAAATGAACTTGTGAAAAGAATAATATAGGTCAATGATATAATGTTTATTAAAAATACATGCAATTGACATGTACTATAACTTGAATACACCTCTTATATAAAGAGAATGTTGAAGAAAGAAAGGCTCATCAAAATAATGAAATTCTTGAAAAGATAAATTACAATATTTAATTTATACAACAATATTTTAACAAATCACAGTTTCAACGTTGTCCCGAGTGATTAGTCACATGGCATTTACAGTTCAGGTGATTGGCTCAAAACAGTAGACCTGAGCGGCCATGAAAAAATATGGCAGATTTCAAATCACGTTCTTTCGGGGGGCTCCTGTACCATTCAAGCAACTGCCAATGAGATGAATGGGAATGCTAACAGATTCCTCCTTAACCTCCTTGTTTTAAATTACCACTTTATTGCCTCCATTAGGAGGACCCAGAAATCTTCTTCAAAGATCCTCAGGATCTGTTGAATCTGATGACTGAGCTGGAAGAGCAGAACCTTTCTCTCATCCAGAACACTAGAGAGACAGAAGAGACTTTGGAGGAGTTCAGACAGAATGCTGAACTGACTCGCAAAAACATGTGTGTACCTATGTGCCTTAGAATTGCACCAATATGTTTTTTTATTTAATTATACCAGTAGATAAATGTTTATATTTGTTTGTGCATATGCAGGGAGTCTGAGTCAAAGCAGCTAAAAGAGCAGATTGATTTCATGAGTGACACCATTCAAAAGGAGAGAGAGAGAACAGCAGAGCTTGAACTGAAAGCCAAACACTTCAGCTTTGGACAGTACAAACCAGAGGACCAGGTATGAATTTTTTGTTGTTGTTGTGGGTTTCATATTTGTCTTCTGTTGTGCTACTTTGTCATTTTCTTTGTAAGCTTCCTTGACAAACAGACTGCCCGTTGATTAAAACAATTAATAATCTTTTCTGGGCTGACATAAAATACAGTATCTTCCGTTTTGAATTCTTAAAATTTCATATGAATATACTGTATATTTTCACTTCCAAATTTAGTGCATCCAGTTCCTGAATAATAAATAATAAATAAATGAATATTTTTGCCAGTCTTCTCATTAACAGTGTAATGTACTCAGTGATATTTCATCCCTGTTGAGCTTCAATTAATGCATATTTGCCTTTAAGAAATGCATTGCTAAATATAAATATCTATCTATAAATTACAGAAACGTCTGTCAGTATGTCTGTATGTCTGTCTGTTATTCGCATATCTCTCTAACCGTTAGTCCGATGGATTTCAAACTTGACAGGTTTCTCGCTACGGGCACGAGTAAGTGCAGTGCCAAGATTGATGTTGTTTGGATTAGAAATGCAAAAGATATCGGTAAATATATTGGTAAAAGAAGCACTTAGAAGGTTGTGGTTTAAAAATAAACATTCTGACATTAAGAGGGTTGTATCGGTCAAAGAAGCCCCAAGAAGGTTGTGGTTTAAAAAATAAACATTCTGACATAAACACTCTGTCAGCTCCATTGTTTACTTCTGAATATTATATTTTATTCACAGCCATCATCTATTCACAAACTGTTTGCTCAAGCGTAGCATTTTTTCGGAGTTCACTGAGTAGCCTGCTCCCTGAATCGTCAAGTTCACTAAGTAGCCTGCTCCCTGAATCGTCGAGTTCCCTGTGTAGCCTGCTCCCTGAATCGTCGAGTTCACTGAGTAGCCTGCTCCCTGAATCGTCGAGTTCACTGTGTAGCCTGCTCCCTGAATCGTCGAGTTCACTGAGTAGCCTGCTCCCTGAATCGTCGAGTTCACTGAGTAGCCTGCTCCCTGAATCGTCGAGTTCACTGTGTAGCCTGCTCCCTGAATCGTTGCGCTTATTCATTTGTGGATGTTAACTGAATCTGTAAGTCACCTACGCTGTTTACTTCTGTATATTATATCTATCTATAAATGACGGGAACGTCTTTCTGTCTGTGTGTGTGTGTGTGTGTGTGTGTGTGTGTGTGT
This sequence comes from Leuciscus idus, assembly GCA_021554675.1. Classification (NCBI taxonomy): domain Eukaryota; kingdom Metazoa; phylum Chordata; class Actinopteri; order Cypriniformes; family Leuciscidae; genus Leuciscus; species Leuciscus idus. The sequence continues at coordinate 25,970,888 of CM038631.1, forward strand.
GTGTTATTCGCATATCTCTCGAACCGTTACTCCGATGGATTTCAAACTTGACCGGTGTCTTACTACGGGCATGAGTAAGTGCAGTGCCAAGTTTGACGTTGTTTGGATTAGAAATGCAAAAGATATTGTTAAATATATATCGATAAAAGAAGCACACTTGCTGCTCTAGCCGCTGGCCACTCCCCCTCTCACACTGCACACTGAGTGAGCACAGCCCAGGACCAGAAAAGCAACAACAAAAAAGAAAGCAGCGTTAAGTAGCGTTTTCTCAGAGTTCACTGTGTAGCCTGCTCCCCGAATCGTGTAGTTAAATTTTCCACATTTATTGTATGTCATTATGTCAGTATCAGTATTTGCTTTCTACCATGCACAAATAAAAATGTCACTGAACTTTTGCTGTGTAATTGTAACAATGAGCACTCAAATACACCAAACCAACAATTACTAAAACACACACAAAAACTGATTTTGCACGGGCATTTTGCACTAGTTTAATTAATCTCACACATTAACATGTTAACTTTGGCAGCCCTACTGTCTTTACACACATATACATGCAGGACTTCTTGTTAATTTATTTTAGGGTAATTTAAGGTAAGGTAAGGTCATTTAATTTCAATATACAGAAAAAAAATTGATTTAACAATGACACAAAGTAGTGTTTTATATATTAATAAAATATGTATTAAAATCACATGAGTTAGGAAAAATTTGTCTGGATTGTAAAATCTTTCAGACATTAATTTTAGGTGTTTGATAACTACTAAAGTTTTAAGTTGAAAACTTGCCTCCCTACCTTTAAACTAAGCTGTGTTCCCCAATGCTGGCTATGTAGTTTTCAGAGCGGCTAGCAATAGCAAGTTAGCTTTGAAAGCATGAGATCCCACCCTCTTCAGGGCGCCCTCCAAAGCCACACATTCTTCAAAACACATGAATACACTTGTGACTTTGTGAAACAGACTGTCTTTAAATAAATGTTGCTATAGTAGTCTAATTTTAATGCTAGAAAGCCTGTTTCATCATTCAAATGCATTTTCACATTCATATTGACTGAGGGGGCAGGATAGTTCGGGTGAGGGGGGCCTCAAATATGGAACACCACTTTATGGCTGTGGGTTGTTCTCACAGTTTCAGAGTAAAACATTTATTTAATATAACATTTAACAAAAAAACAAAACACAAGTAATACTCCAGAAGTTCAGAGCCTGGGAAAAAGCAAAACAAAACAGATCGTCCAAGGTAGCAAAACACATGAACAAAACCGTAACAGTGACAAGACCATGAACACGGGGAACTCAGGGACGGCCGTGACAGAACAGGCAAGGCCTCGGTTGTCTGACAGAAAAGTGTGCATCGTTAGAAACACCAAAGATGGGGGACGAAACAACAGACTTGGGACCATCAGGCTAGGGACTGCAGTGCTGGGTCCAATAAACTTGGGACCACCGGTACTGGGTGGTCTAGGCTAGGGAGTGCAGAGGAATGGATTCCGAGAATAGCTCCAGGACTGAAGCAGATTCAGGGAGGTAGGATCCATCACCCTTACTGCGAAGGGGGATCACGAATCCTTTTGATTAAAAGCAACAAGGGCACTGTCAGGATAATGACCTTGATGGACCAGATCCAAAAACTCACTATGATCCATGAGGGAAAGATAGATTCAAACTTAAATTGTAATCAATTGAGAGCAAGATTTTACTTGAAGAACGTGCAAAATTCCAATGTAATCTTTTTTGACAAGACTGTTGATTTCAGATGATTTCAAAGGGTAAACTAAAAAAAACATAAAAACTAGCAATTATAGGCATTCAAGATGTCATCTTTACAGATTTACAACAATCATTTAAAAATGTAGGAAGGTTCTATAAAATCCTAAAATATGCCATACATCCAACTACAAGACAGCAGTAGAAGCAATATCACGCTGTTCGTGCTGTTCATCTTGAGTCAAAGATATAAAAAATGTGACTACGTACTACGCATTGCTTCTAAAAATCTTTGCATTGATAAATCATTGGACACTGATGACTTGTTTAAAAACATATCTAGTGACTTAAGAATACTTGTACCCTGCCGTCAGGACAAGACTCTTGACACACTGAGCCATAAGGTGGAGGAGGTGTATCACTGCTGTGTGGGGGAAACAGAAGCAAACCTAAACACTTTGCAGATGCTGACAGCCATTGAGGAAAAATTGGGGCAGCTTCTGGAAAATGCCGAAACGATTCCAAAAGACCAAATGAGTATAGCTGAACGTGCCAAAGAGAAAGAGAGGAGATTGAGGTGACCATACACTGTAAAAAATGTTGTACTATTTCAATACTATTTTAGTTTTGGTACTTCAATATTTCATGTTCAATTCAATGTTACTTGCCGTTTCTTTCTAATAGTGAACTTTTCTAGTCATTTTTGAGTGAGAATTGTTTTTTGCACCAATGTTTTGTCAGTGTACGTATACATTAAACCAGCAACAAAATCATCTGTATCTAGTTCGTTTCTAAACTTCTTTTACCCTTTAGACTGCGTGATGAGAAGATACATTTGCAAATTAAACAACAGGAGGAAAGACAGAAAAAAGCCTTGGAAAGATCGCAGAATGAGATTAAAAAAACGGTAAGAAAAGAAAACAAGTTTTACTGCAACAAATGCTTAATTTACCTTTTGGCTCTAGTCATAAAAGTATATCACAATTGTTTATCACTATTAAAGGGGTCATATTTATTTTCCCATATTTAATTTTGTGACCATTTATCACCCTCCTATAAGAAAAGCAGTTTAAAAAAAAAAAGAATCACTCCAGCTGCAGGTTATAGTCATGTATGAATTTACAACTCCCTCATCATTCAATCCCTCATTAAAAAATCAAGTCAAGATTTACACATTTCAATTAATAGTAAAATTCTATCAAATTGATTTAAATAATCCTTACATATTTTTCATATTATAAATTAAGAATTTTAAATGAGTAAAAAAACTAGAGCTTAATAAAATATTTTGTATAAATCTTAATGGAACAAGGGAATAGACATTAATTTTATTTTTATTTTTTAAATGTTTAAACCTAAAGGTGCTCTAAGCGATGTCACACAGGAGGGAGGGTCTAGCTAGCCTCCGTTTTTTTGACAATACTTTAAACGTCAACAAGAAGTGACGTCACCCAACATCACTTAGAGCACCTTTAAGTTTAAGATTTATACAAAATATTTGATTAAGGTAGTTTTTTTTACTCATTTGAAATTCTTAATTCATAATATGTAAGGATTATTCCATTCAATTTTATGGAATTTTACTATTAATTGAAATGTATAAATCTTGAAAAAAGGCTTAATTTTTTTTTGTAAAGCCTCCAGTACATTGTGACAGGATCACAAAACAATCTTAACTTTTTGTTTGGTGTTTAGGAATAATAGTATCTATCCCACATTGTCTATTTCCTCACTGTAACAGTGTGGGTCAAGTTTCTGATTAACCAATTGACATCCCTGACATGTAACCTGTGTGATGTCACAAAGTCAGTGTAAGCAATGCAGAATGAGTGATTATTTTAATATTTGTCACAATTTCTTAACTGAAAAAAAAAAGTAATCTTTTGTCTCATGATATGACCTCTTTAAATGACTGACATTGCTTTTTTAAACAAGTGAGAGTGAGAACATGCTTTCTCTATTCTTTTAGTCTGTTAAGAAGCTGATGCCACGCTCTCAGCCCACTGTCCGCAAACGTCAGCCAAACAAAAGCGCTGAAACCACGGACCGGGAAAAAGAAGAGTTCCTGTATTAAGTTAGATCACAAGATAGTACGCAGATAGTCGAATTTGCATCACATTTACATACAACTAACTGTAGCTAGTAGATAGCATCAAGTATATAGATGTTTCCTTGTTTTTACAAAGGTTTAAATTTTGAAGTTTGAAAGGACATGAATATAAATGTATGAATCATAAACATGCAAAAGCTTTTGAGAACAAAGAATATGAAATTGACATTTACAGACACAAACTAGTGAAAATGTTCATGTAAATGTAAAATTTTATTAACCTGTTTTGAAGTAAACCATAGCTAATAAATACATTTCAATTGCATAATTTTATAAAAAGTAGATTTTTTTTTTTTTTTTTTACAAACATGGAACATAAGTGTATCTGAACTTTACAAAGCCATTCAAAAATAGGCATCAAAACAACTTTGTTCCATAATGGTCAACCAGGCAAATAAGTTAAGGTCAATTAGACTGACTTGATTTATTACATAAACAGTTAAAGATTTCATAGACCAATAGTATTTATTCTGGTTAAGAGACGGATCAATGATGTTCACTGCCATGTGTCTTGTGTGTGCTCACAAGTCACCAGATCTAAAAACTAAATATTGGAAAAAAACAAGCATTTATCAAGTCACATGATCAAAATTTAAAAAACTAAATGTGCTTTGTTTTTGGTCAAATTAGCTTTTTGTATGGAGCACAATACTATTCTGATATCCTGTTTTAAACATGAATGAAGGGATTTGCTTATTAAACTACACAATGATAAAACCAGTAGAGGCACTAAGAAAATGTACAAGATCATCTAAGAAAGAGAGAGACGGCCCATCATATGGTCCTTGAGTAGCACCTCCTGTTTCTACTATCACTCCAAATCTTGTAGGTTGATGGTGCTACCAGTGAACTGGGAGTTATCAGATCCATTTTCATCTTCGGCCATGACTGTGGGTTCCTACAAATGAGAATATTTAGATCAGTTTGTATGTCCAGAATGTCCAAATTGCAATACACACAATAAAAAACAGTTGTCACAAATCAGTTTTTTTTTTGCTTCGTCATTATGGTTATAAATGTGTTTGCACTGTAGTTTATGCGCATGTCTTCTTATCGGATAAAAAAAATTCAGACTCGATTGAGCACCAGTTTTTTTTAAGTGCATTTTTAGAACTTATGCGCACTTTGGTGTTTCCATGCAGCATTGTTTTTGTGCAATATCCCAAAATTCACAAAAAAAATTTAAAATATAGATTGATGGGAACATGGCTAATGAGAGCCGGTGACTTTTAGCAACATGCATGTGGTGTTTCTTGTTCATCTCTGATATGCATTTCATGCACCATTGGCATACATAAACAATCTTTGCCCTACACAAGGTTTATTTTTAGCAGCAAGGAAACAGCAATGTCAATGACATGGAATGACATCCGCTAATGTCATTCATAAACTAGTAGGCAATTAGCAGTTGGAACATATTTTTTTTCCTCCCACTTCAAATTACTGTCTTATCTGCAGGGAAATAATGTTGAAAATAAATCTTTAAATAAAAAACTACAACTACCATCTACTACACATAAAATAGAGAATACAAATGATGCAATGAATATGAGGCTTAATAGTTGTATGAACCTGTAGGATGTTGACAGGCAGATCCACAGTGAGCTGAGAGTGTGAACATGAGGTCTGTGAACTCAACTGGAAAGCCAAGTCTCCATCAGCAGCAGGGTCATCCTATAACAAACACACTCAAATCAATGTACTGAACTGAAGTGAGAATGCTTCCAAATTCTTTCCCATGATCTCACCTGCAGCAGCTGAATCTGCACAAACTGTGCGCCTGTCACCGGATCCCGGATGGGTAGCTCACCATTTCCTGTAGCAGCTCCTTCTCCAAAATGAGCGCTTGAATTAGTCGACAGAGCAGAGCTGGTGCCCTTTGATCCTTTAGTCTTTCTTTGTCCGTTCTCTGAGGCACATGTGGAAGAGCCTGGGCCTTTCTGTTTCCTCCTCTTGGCGAGCTGAATGGCCCTGTAGTCTGTGCGTGCTGATCCACTGCTCTCCTAATGGCAGAACAAAAGAACACTGTACAGTCAGACATTTGAGTTAACTTGCTTAAAAATGACTGAAAAAGGAACATTTAACTAAATAAAAGAGGCTTTCGCACCATGTAGTTCTAGGAACTTAGTTCTAAGAACTAGCCACCAGGGTGGTTCCTCGAGAACTAATGGTTCCCCAGCAACATTTTCCTGGTTGCATTCGCACCGCCAGTAGGAACTCTGAAGTGACGCAAGCGTTGTGTTGTTGTGACTTATTTTGACGGCATGGCGGCCCTTTATTTTGCCGGCGCTGAGAACACCACAGCCTGAGCTCACAGTGCTCGCATTCTCCGTTCATTAGTTTACGATCTGTCTAACAGTCCTGTCTAATACGTTATTAGATAGAACTGTTATACATAGAAAGTAGACAGTATATGAAAAGGTATTAGCGTATGCAGTGTGGTTGATGTCTAGTGTTGCTAGCTGAGCAGAAATACATAATCATGTTTGGCTTGGTCCCCTCAAAGTTGCGTTGGATTTTCCCCTTAGCGTGAGGGTTAAGAGGTCCATCTATCACTGTTTTCCAGGCTATAATCTGTGAGTTTACACAGCTTTTTCTTTTTTAAATGGCGGGTGCCGGTGTTTCGAGAGCGTTCAGCCAATCCGCGTCACTACCGTCACTGGTAGTTCCTATAGTGCTGGTTTAGAATCTACTCTCAAGTAGGAGCTAAATTAGTTCCTCCAAAAGGAGTTCCTACAACTAAAACCGTTCCTAGTTCCTGCGGTGCGAACACGCCAAAATCCGTGTGCTTCCGCCAATAGTCAAAAGGTTGTGAAAAGGTTGTGAAAAGGTTCCTCCGGTGCGAAAGCCCCTAAAAGAAGCTTAAAGGGTTAGTTCACCCAAAAATGAAAATTGTGTCAGTAATTACTCACCCTCATGTTGTTCCAGCCCCGTAAGACCTTTGTTCATCTCCGGAACACAAATTAAGATATTTTTGATTAAATCTGAGAGCTGTCTCACTCCTCCATAGGCTTCTAAGGCATTATAACTTGCTGGCCCAGAAAATGTATTAAAGACATCGTTAATATAGTCCAAGTGATAGTCCAGCGCATCTGTGTTGTACGTCACACGTAGGCTCACTATTGGCCGATGCTGGTCATGTGTGTGATGCGTGTGACGTACAACACAGAAGCGCTGCGCAGTTATACTACGTGAAAAAACTCGAGGCCCAGAGAGAAGGAAATGAATAGTTGAATAAAGTCGTTATTTTTGTTTGTTTTTGCGCACAAAAAGTATTCTCGTCACTTTATAAACTTAAGATTGAGCCACTGTAGTCACTTGGACTATATTAATGATGTCTTTAATACATTTTCTGGGCCAGCAAGTTATAATGCCTTAGAAGCCTATGGAGAAGTGAGACAGCTCTCAGATTTAATCAAAAATATCTTAATTTGTGTTCCGAAGATGAACGAAGGTCTTACGGGGTTGGAACAACATGAGGTTGAGTAATTACTGACAGAATTTTCATTTTTGGGTGAACTAACCCTTTAAATTTTATTTTATGGCTAACAATTTCAGAAATTTCAAGATTAACATGTGCTCTCGCTTTCCAACTAACCATAACAGGGCAGGGGGTGACCGAGGGCAATTCTGTTGTTTTCTGCCCACTGTAGGATCCACTGTGGCTGGGGAACACAAACTGACACATCCCCTTACTGCCATCTGACTGAGCCATGACTTCCACTCTGCTTAACAAGGGCCCACCGACTGTCTCACTGTCTGCCAGGTCGGCCTTGGCCTGCGGACAAAGTAACTCCGCAACAGGAGTTGCCGCGAGAGCCATGGAGGAGGAGAGAGAAGGAACAAGAGATGAACTGAGTGCTGAAGGAAGAGCTGAAGTCAGTGACGAAAGAGACGGAGTGAGCGATGAAGAGAGTGATGGCGTGAGAGTAGATGGGGATTCTACAGTCAAAGGATTGCAGGAATTCAGAGGGTGGAGTTGTTCTGAAGATGCAGTACTCTGAATTGCCAGAGCAGTTAGTGTTCCCAGCTCTTCTGGGTTGACTGTTTGCACATCATCCAAATGCAATGTGGCATGGGGCAAAACCCCTCCACCTCCTCCAGCACCCAATCCCGTCTCCAATACATGGATGCCCATACCTTGCCCAGCTGCTAAAATGAGAGGATCCACAGTTTTTGCCCCGTTAAGAGCCGATCCGACTGATGCCGGATCTATTGTGAGGATTCCGGCGTTAACTAAAGGCATGTCCATGGAGAAGGATCCTGCCCCAGAGCTGCTTTCACTCCCTATAGAGACAGCAGTGGTCCCAGGACATGCAGGAATGCTGGAGAAGAGAGATGATAGGTCCAGACTGCTGAGTTCTGCTCCTGCAGGTCCCGAGGGGGCACTAACAGCCTGTGAAATACTTGTCAGTTCACTGCTGGGAGTTAAAGTGGATGTGTCATCCAACTGACTCAACACATCTGCAGGAAGAACGGAACATTATGTTGATACAGAGGTTATGGTTACACAATCAATTTAAACATTCAGGTTTTTAAGATATCACTTTAATGAGCCTAAGGTCTATCCAGCCATAAACAATGAATACCAAACATATCTTTGGCTAATTTTGGTTTCAGTAGTGCTGGGTGGTATTGACTAAAAACCTGTATCACTGTATTTAACATGCTGATGGTTTATATGGCTGAAATATCAATATATTTTAAATATCAAACTGCCAATTGATTTTGCATTTCATGTTTTCTTTTACAAAAATGAGAAAAATTTGTCACTGTAACAGTTATCATAAATAGTGGTAAAATAATAAAGCTTAAGAGTCCTAAATCCTTCTAATGATACAAAGTTGTCAAGATTAGATAAGAATCCTATGGTAATAGTGTGAGGTAAATGTAAACAAAATCTGGTGCTGCCAGCAATCATTGTGTCTAAAGTGGTTAATGGAGTTAGTTGTTTGGGTTATTACATGTTGTTTTATAAAGTCATAACCCTGATGTTGCGTGTGAGTGTCGGTGTACCTGGGCTGAGGTTGTGGTGTTTAAGCATGTGTGTCTTGAGGCTGCTGCGTGATGAGAAGTGTTTGGTGCAACCAGCAACAGGACAGCGACTCCTCAGACTGACCCCATCCTGCTTGTGCTTCTTAGAATGGATGTAGAGACTACTGCGAGCTGAAAATTTTGCATTACAACCTGCACATTTAAATACAAATAACAATTACAAAATTAAATCTGAAATAGTAGTATTAAAAGAAAAGTGTCAGACATTTCACATGGAAAATTATGGAGATCCATGACTAAAAAAAACGTACAATACAAAATCAACCGCTGCTGATTAACGAATGCTATTCGAGCCCTGTAGCTGTTAAAGTGACCATAAAAACAAAATTGATTGTTCCTATTTATGGAATATTGGTGTATTTATTACACATGATTAATTTTTTTTAACTCATGTGCCCTTTTAATCTTTAAACAAAGTAACTTCCCCTCCCTCTTGCGATGACAATTCTTCTCTGATAATGTGTTTACTTGCGCAGGGGCGGGACAACATGCATTAGGAAATGACAATGATCCAATCAATTCCCAATAGACAAAATTATGTCCTGCCCTACTTTTGTTATATATATATATATATATATATATATATATATATTTATTAGGGGTGTGAATTGTCACTCGTCTCTCGATTAAATTCAATTCAATTCAATTAGATTATGATTATCATTTCATGATGCGTTGCAATATTACTGCACAAGGCTACATTTTCGTTAAAGAATACAAGCAGTCAGATATGTGAACTCCCTTTTTATTTTATCTGCTTCAATTAAGTGCACTTTCTGAATGTAGTAAAACAAAACTTAAGTTTGAACACAGCAGACGACAGGAGCATTTAAAGACTAATAAACACTGGTAATTCCGATTAATGGTGCAGCCCTAGAATCATTAATTCAAACGATTCGTTCACGAAACACCGCCGTGTGTTGCTAAGAGATGCACACCTGTCCTGTGGCTTTGTTTGGAACTATTTTCGTTGGTGAAATAGAGCAAAAAAAGGCAATATTGTGTCTAAAATGTAAGTCAATTAATATCAACTTCTTGTTTATTGAACTGTTGTATAAAAACTATCACATTTGTTCTCATGCAGTTATTTGGAGAAAGAAAAAAAAACGGCACTCTTCGTGTGATATTGATTAACTATATTAAATTATATAAATATAAAAGACCTACAGAGGTATTTTTGCCATTTATCTTGAATACTGACCTTCAACAGGACATTCAAATGGCTTGGTACCCAGGTGTGTGATACTGTGGCCCTTCAGGTGCTCGGCCCGTGTAAAGGATTTCCCGCAGCCTTCCTCTGGACATGCAAAACGTCTGTCATCATCGTGCTTCCTGCAGATGAAGATCACCTATTGAATCACTGGGAATCTTGAGGCTGACTTTCAACAACATGTTGATGCTGCTTTTAAACAATACATATTTTGAAATTATAAAATTCCATTGACTTGAAATAGTCTGACTTCTATCTTAAACCTGCATGCAGTCCACTGGAGTGAACAGATCCATTCAGTGTTACGTTACCTAAATTGTATTTAGATGTTATCCAAAATGTGGTGGACACTGGTGCATTAAAGGATATTTAAGTTTTAGCATATTAAAGGATTTAATTTGGATTATTTTTAAGGCCATTTTCTATTTATTAAAATATGATGATGAAACTTTTATAGATATTATAGGGATGGCCTGAAATGGTTTTGGAGGGCCGAAACAGACACTGAACCCAGTCAAAACGTGCCATCGGAGAAGCGCTAATTAAAAGTCTATTTTGTGCGCACAACGTGGATAAGCTACAACAAACATGTCAACTGTGTGGAGACTAGCTCTGGATTGACAAAATGTATTTCTATATGATAATGATATGGTTTCTTAAATATAAAATATTTTAGTCTTTTAGCTGTTTTCTGATGATGTATGAAGAAAACTTTGTGCGCGCCTGCCATCCAATAATCGCAAAAAGCTTTGTTACTTTAATATGAAGCAAAGTCTCAACTTTAAAATTCTTTCAATTTATTATTAAATTGAAACAATAAACGTTGTTTTGGCACTCTTAGTGTGACATCACTGTATTGTCTCAGTTCCAAGTGGCAGCACGGATCAAGTGCACGTGAACTGATCGTCTCATCTCCTCTTTACTAGTTACAGCATGAAAAAAAAAAACATGGGGGAACATCAGAAGGTATGTTGAAAGATACATTACAACTTACCGAAATGAATCCGGTTTCATGTGATCGCTCAGTGTTTCAACCGGGGAAATACGTCAATAAACAGCTTGTAGGCTATACATTGTCACTTAACGTTACATTTACCTCAAGAAAGCTATTCAATGTCCATAAACTCATTAGTAAGCTAGAAAAAAAAAAAAAAACTAGAGAAGAGAATTTTGCTAAATATATGCACTGTATTACATATTCATTATATTTTTATTTAACCTGTTAGTGATGTCTTGATTACTTATTGTTTGAATAAATCTGTCATGAAAACAAGTTATTACAGTTTTCATTTCGGTGCATCCCTAAAATATGTTACTTATAACAATATTATTCACAATTACCAGAAACTTGTAGAGCAATAGGATATACAGTATAAATGTGCATGCATGTATGGGTATAAAGGTTGGAAACTGCTTCTCACCGTTTGTGCCTCAGTAATTTAGACATGCTTGTGAAGGTCCAGTCACAGGAATCAAAATCACAAACAAAAGGTCTTTCACCTGGGGAAAAAATTAGATATTACTGTTAAAAAAATTCAAGTGATATGACTTTTTCAAGTATCTGTGCGTTTTTTTCACCAGTGTGGCTGCGGAGGTGTATTTTGAGCCGACAGGCCTTGTCATAACGCTTGTCACAGCCAGGATAGGTGCATGTGAACTGAGCCATTTCTCTGAAGTGGGTTCTGTTGTGGGAGAACAGGGCGCTGAAAGTGATGAAGGTCTTCTCGCATCCTGAGGAGGAACAGAAACACCACCACCACCATCAGGTCGGTATTAGTATCTGCAATATTGCCATTGCCTATTGTCAACTTTGTCTGAGATATTAAGATATCAGTTCAGCTCACCTGGGAACTCACACTTATGTGGTCTCTCGGGTTCAAAATGTGTTCTTTGATGATTAGTGAGCCTCGTGGCAGTGCGAAACCTCTCACTGCATACTTCACAGATAAATGCATTTTCCTGGTCATGTGCTCTAACATGAGCTTTTAGATTGTAGACTGTGGTGAAACGCCGACCACAGTTTTCCCATTCACATTTATAAGGCCGCACTTTGTCATGAGACTGCAAGTGCCGTTTCAGTTTGTATGACGTTGTGAAGGACCAATCGCAGCCCTCCACTGTGCACTTGAAGGGACGCTGGTCCTCTGTGTGTAGAACCAAGTGAATTTTGAGATTTTGCCGGGTGTCAAAGGTGCTGGAACAGCCTGGTTGGGGACATCTATACTTTACTACTGAACCTTTCTTGGTCAATCCAGATACAGTTAATAGGTTTACTGGCTGTAGTTCTTCACAAGCAACTGATTTGATTTTAGAATTTTGGTAAATACTATTCCCATCTTCTATAGCACAAATGGTTCCTTCCTCTTGCTTAATTGGTGGGCAAGAGTCCAGAGTTACACCCATTTCTGATAGCAAACAGTCATCAGCTAGAGCCAATTCCGAGTCACTGCTGGTGAATCTGGCTTTAGGCTCATCTTGTACACTTGAGGAAACATTGCTGATTTTCCCAATGGACTTACTTCCACCGTCATAGTTGAGCAGCACAAGATCTTCATTGTCTTTCATTCCCAAATGTTCTTTTAAGCTTATCATTCCATCCTCCTTGTAAGCGTAGCCCTCTGGCGGGGTGGCTAGGGTCAATATTCCATTTTCAATAGTCACAATGATACTCTGATTGTTAATCATGATGGTCCCAGAGAATGATTCATTTACAGGTATTGGAGTCCCATCAGGACCATAGTCCCCATTACTACTGGACTCTTGAGTTGCATAATCCATGATATTTAATTCAGCCATCTCTGGTGCAACCCTGTTCTCTGGTACAAATGCAAGGCTATTTTTTGTCACACACTGCATCAATTCTTCTGTTGAATGTTCAACTAAATGATTGCTGAGCATTTCTACAGTAGAGACCTTTGGTGTTTGACTGCTCCCAGCATAGTCTTCTGATAATATTGGGTCTCTATTCTCTGCCACAAGACAGAATTCGTGTCTAACATTTTGGTCTGTCCTCTCAAATCTGGTATTTAAGCTACTGTGGCTTGAAAGATGTCCCGCTCTGGACGAGGTTCTGTTGAAGTTTCCATCTGAATCTACAGGGGAACTGAGAGTCTTTGACTTTGACGATGAAGATACATTTTCTTCTGCTTTGTATTGAAAGTTCATTTGTCGTTCCTTGCTGTCGTCTTCTTTATGCACTATGTTAAAAACCACATATAGTTCATCTGGGCTCTTGCCTAAAGAGGCAGAGCTGTTGCTGAGAAGTTTCTCTGTCGTGTGTCTTTGTTCACAGCTTTCTGTGTCCAGGAGGGGAAGCGCCATTTGCAGATCGTTGTCCTCATGTTCATCGGCCCTCTCAAACACAGAAGGCAGCAGCTCTAATTCATTGAACACCTTTTGCCTGGACGCATTCACGTCACCGAGCTCTGCAACTGCGGACGGTATATCATATGTCTTATGATGGCTGTTTTGCAGAGACAGAGCGCTGCCATTTTCCGCAACCCGAAGCGGCGACGATCTGGCCCGGTTGTTGTTGTCGTCACTTTGGATGCCCAGCGGTCCCGAGAGATCCGAGATCGCATTTTCAGTCAGACGTGTTTTCGCATGAATCCCTGAAGCTGTTGTCTGCTGAGAGAATGTTGTGTGGAGCGGGACGCCATGTTGGTAGTGAGTGTTTTTTGTGTCAGAAAGCCCCTGGATTTCCATCTTGGTGTCCCTGTAGCAGCAGCTCATGAAAGCTCCGCCCTTCACATACGAGTGATTGATCCTGATAGGCCGGTTTGGTAATGACGTCACACCAAACACATTTTTCAAGATCCTCAATTCAATTAAATTCTAAGTGCACGAGACATGCTCTCAAAAAGAAATATCAATATACAGAGCAAAAAAGAAAAGAAAAAAAGTGTAATTTCTTTCTTCATGGTTTCTGTTATTATACTTTTTACAAATTATGGGGTGAATTTAATTAAAGTGTAGCAGTGCAAAACTGCATAAAGTGAATCGGGTGCTAAAACAAATTGTGCAAACTAAGTTACATTGGGTGTAAGTCATTCTTGAATTCGGATGAGGCATTTATGATGCTCTAAGAGTAATTTACTATGTTACATTTTAATTCATCTTTACCCCAGCCAACCATGCTTGGATGAATAAAGGTGCATTCCATTTAAACAATTAAGCAAGAGTGAATTGGCATAACTCTTTTTATTGTTTCCAAGTGATTATCTTTTATCATTTGATGGGTGTTTTTTTTTTTAAGAATAATTTATTATTTTGCTCTAAAAAGCTTTCAAGTTATTTTGTATATAGAACAATCTTTATGTTTCTGTTGTTTCCGTCTTTATGTTTCTGTTGCTTGGACTTAGAATCAGAAATATCATGTGTAAATTTAATAAGACTACTCACTGAAGAATGAGCATGCACACAATGTAATGGATGTCTGTGTACATGGACCATTACTGTAAAACCGTTTTTTTCTGGTACCGGTAAACCGGTAAAAACTGCAGTTGAAGAAATGAAGACAAAGATGGTAGGTCCAATGCAGTGTGAAAAAATAATTTGGAAATAGTAATTGCAAACAGTAATTGTCACTTTTCACAAAGAAATAAATCACACCCAACAAACATTTGAACATTTTATTAGCATGGAATCAGAACAGCCAAAGATTAGCTTGGAATCAGAACAGCCAAAGACTATGTCTCAGGTCAACTAATTAAGAAAAAAAGAAAAGAAAAAGCAAACTTTGGGATCATGTTAACTTAACTTAACACACGCACACTCACACACAAAGCCCACAAGGAACGCAAATGGATTTGTGAAACTGTCTTCCAGGCTTCTCACAGACTTGCGTCCTCCATATTCTCTTTTTGTGGTTCTGTTGCTGTATGAGGCTCTGTTACATCTTCTGAAGTGGTGCCAAAAACTACTGCCGTCCTTTTGAGCACAAAAACGCCAGCATGCAATCCTCCCACATTCACCCAAACAGTGTGCGATTTCCGCCACAGTCCCCCCATCTGCAACATTGCCTGAGAAAGACAGATAAAGTAGGCCATTATGGGGAGAAATGGACTTTGCTTTGATAACTAAGTCATGAAAAATCTAGTTAAAACATTCTGCATTAAATATGAAAAGGAACTATGCTAGATTCATAATATATATATATATAAAAAAAAATCTGGATTCCATTTTATTGCTGAATGTTCCATTTCACGTGACATTTTCATTCCTAAATTCCAAAATGCTTTTTAATTAACTACATTAAGAACTATAAATTATAATTTTGAAGAACTCAAAGTAGCCACACCTTTGAGAAACACTTTTTATCTTGAGTCAGCAGCACAGCTTTTCCTGTACCCGGTTTACAAACTCGAGCCATTTCTCGAAGACATAAAGGATATAATTCCCAGTTTTTCTTCTTGGACCCCATTCTTCAAAGCATACACAACACAAACAGTTTAAATACACAAACGCTTAATAATATAATTATACTGTAATAGGATTATTCATTGCAATGATAAATTGGGATAGTTCTAAACTTATAGCTACTATAACTCCAGATGTCTGTCTGTACCTCTTTCCAAAAGGCATGTCGGTAATGATGATATCCACTGAACTGCTTCTCATGGGTAGATTGCACAAGTCCCACTGAACTATGTCTAAGGGCAAGCCTGAAGAGCTACAAATACAACATGAAGTGAACACAGTGAACATTTGAACCGGGAGTCATTTTTGTAGTCATTTATTGTCACACAAAAAAGGTGTTTATGTTGTTTATATATTTGAATGATCTCATATGAGTTTCAAAATTCAAAATTTGAATAAAACTTCAATAGTATACAAATAATACTAAAATAACACTGTTCCAAAAAGGTTGGCAGGACACTATCAAAAGCCTCACCTTCCTCCATCATGTGTTCTCTTCAGAATGTGCTTGATATTATTGACCGATCGGCTGACTGCTATGCCATTGTTGTCTCCAGCTAAAAAGAATGAATTCTGCCATTCCATGGCTCCCTGATAAAACAAAGAGCATTTGTTTTTACAAACAATTCACTCTAACACAGAAATATAACTGAAGACTAGACTGCAAATTCATTAAACAGTTTAGTCATAATTCAACAAACCTCTAAAGGTATAGCTCCAGTTCCACACATGGGATCTACAATCACATCTGACACCTGTGGCTTGCAAAGTCTGAAAAAAGAAAGAAAAGAAAAGTATAACAATCAGTGACAATCATAATTGTTTGTTAGTTTTTCTTTAATGCATTTCTTTCAACCTATAGCCAATTCAAATACACATTGCAAAAACAACAAAATCAAACATTTAAATGGTGCAATTAACTCCACATGGACAAAATCAAAACTTCCCTAAATTTTTTCTTGTTTGAGAAGCTGTTTCACATATATGTCACAACAGGGGAGTAAAGACTATCACAACTTCCATTTCATGCAGACTTTAACATCCATGTAACCTTTCCATTGCACGAATGGTTCTTTTATTATAGTAGAAAAAAGTTCTTTAGATTATTAAATCGGTCTTCACACTAAGTAGTTTAATTTTCTTGGTTCGGACAAAAAAAAGAAAATTATACATTTAGTCCTGGTTCGCTTATGTCAGGTTTATGTTCTGTTTTGGTTTAGTTTTATGTGTTCCCAGTTCCTGTGTTTATTTCCTGTCTTCCTTAATTGACCTAGGCTGTCTGAAATCGCCCCCTGTACCATTAAATAGGGCACTATTTGAGAGGACAGCCATTTGTAGTGGTTTCCAAAACCATAGTGGACATTGTTGAGTTCACTCATTCAATCCCACAATGCACTGCAATAACGAGCGTACAACTGATGTACGCTTTACGGCTAACTAAAGAATACCCATAATGCACTGTTAGAGTTGCGCGCCAAATGAATTCCCTCTTCTGACCAGAAGATTGCGCCCGCAGCTGAATTATCCATCCATCCATATTCCAAACTGCTGGACCAATGTAGGTAAAGCGTCATAGTATAAATTCCTTTTTAATTGATTATTCAATTGTTTAATTATAGTACATAGTTTTCAGAGTTCAAAATAAATCTTTTCATCTTACTACTGGAACTGGCAGTTTGCTAAATTTCAAATAATTATTAAACAGCAAGTACAAACTATGCAAAAGCGGCAGCCCTTCCTGCGCACTGATTAATAAAATTTGTGTATAAAGTATTTATAAAGCTTTAAAAATGTGTAAAAGTGTCAAAACAGTGGCAGGAATTCCTCCGTTGCACACAAACAAAGATCTGCTGCAAGAAGACGGTGGTTCGGACACCTGTACCGAACTGTAATGGGTAACGTAGCTCCTATGATGTGAAAAAACAGGTACGCTTGAGGATTCCGTCCTTTTTAGGGTTGCATCTTGTGACATCATTGTGGCGAGCAGGACGAGGCAGAGGGCTGTGAGAGATACGAGACTGGTGCAAGTGTCGCTCATCTTTAATCACACCAACGACCTCGCGCCGCTCTCTCACGGCCCTCAGCCTCGTCCTGCTTGCCACAATCATATACCTGTTTTTGCTTTTTTTTTTATGTCTTTGATCTGTGTTTAATTCATATTTCAGTCAGATCGGACCAGAGTTCGTTTGGAAGCAGATCGAGACCCATCTTTTCAGCGTTCTCCGTCCGTTTGTTTGGTGCGCATCAGGGTTCAGGTGGCAGCGTTCACACTTTTTCAAATGAACCGCACTAACAGAGCAATCGCACCAGAGTTTGTTTTAATCAAACCAAACATGCTAAGTGTGAACACACCCTATTGTGACCATCCTACCATAATGATTGGAAGCGATGGTTTACAAGAATGCTGCTTACCTAAGCATGCCATAAGCCAGTGTAGACCGTAGAGTGGTGGGGCCAAAGTGAGTGATGTTTCTCCTATGTAGACTTTCCACTGTGAGAGCAATGCCAATAACAACTTCATTATTGTGGATATTCAACAGCACCTGTAAATAGAGAGAAACACATGCAATGTTTGTTACAATTGCTCTCTTTGTTTTACTGAATATATTTTATTGTCATTACTACTTTACACAACACCACACTGGATATGGTTTAGGCTCCCATTCTTCTTTTCTACAGAAGAACAACTTTACATTAATTAAATTAAACTAAAAGGTGCACTCAGAAGCACTTTCTTTTCTTTCCCAAAGAAAGCACTTTTGATAAATATAAGGTACACATATGAGGTTTAGAATGGATGATATAGTAAAAAGAAAAAAAGAGGTCAACATTTTGTGTTAGAATTTCTGAACCTTACCTCAACATCAAATTTAGTCATATCTGCTTTCCACTGAAAGAACTCCTGCACAGCTCCTCCAAAGTCTCGCGCCGCATCATTTGAGGTGAAGCAGTGTTTGTCTCCGGCTCTGTTGCATGTCACTCGAAACTTAAGAGGCATTACCCCTGACTCCTGGATTTCAGAGAGTTTGTCTTCCTCAGAGTCATTTTCTGGCTGAGGAGAAACATCTCTTTGGTTCTCCTTCACCTCTAGAGCCTCAAGATCTACCCAGAGCTCTTCAGGGTCTGACAGGACAGTATCAGTACATGAGGTGCTAACATTGCCGCACTGGTCTGATTTTGTAGGGTTAGCTCTTTTCCGACGTCCTTTCCTCTTTCTTATAGAATTGTTCAACTTCCACACTTCTAGAGCATTGGTCCAAGGCAGCTTGGCGGCCAGCTCTAGCCAATCCAATTCCACTTCCTCCTGTTAAACCAACATTAAACAATAAATGCCTTCCTGTTCTAAAATTATAGGTTACACTTTATTTTAAGGTGTCCTTGTTATAATGTAATTATACAAGTAAGTACTGAGTAATATTAATTAACTACATGTACTTACTATAGAGTTAGTGTTAGGATTAAGGTTTGGTTTAGGGTTAGTTGCATGTACACTGCGTGCAGAATTATTAGGCACGTTGATTTTCTGATCATATATATTTTTTTTCAGGCACATTTGACCAATTCCAAACCACACTAATCTTAATAACTACTATTCATTTTGTATTTAATCATTTATAAGTGATTTATAATTGTTCATGAAGGCTGGAAATTAACGGCTTATATTCAGGTGTGCATAATTATAAGGCACATTTTCTTTTGCAGATAAAATAAGCCAAAAAAGAGATTTAACTCAGACTGAAATGTCAACCTGAGTCTCTGAGATCCTGAGACTCCAAGTAGGTTGCAGTTCTGGAAAATGGTGGCGCTGGAGACTAAAGGGTTCCTGATGATTTCACACTTAGGCCTAATTCTTCACCTTCATTCTTAATTCTTTTGCAGTTAACATGTGTCTTTTCTTCTCCACCTGTTTTTGTCTGACCCTGCTGACCCAATGAGCATTTCACTGTCCAATGGTCATGCCTTAACTGCAATTTCTAGTATTGCATTAGTATTGCATCCTTCTCATAGGCATTTAAAGGGCACCTATTATGCCCCTTTTTACAAGATGTAATATTGGTCTTGGGTGTCCCCAGAATGCATTTGTGAAGTTTCAGCACAAAATACCCAACAGTTAATTTATTATAACCATTTGAAAATGTCATTTTTGGGGCCTGTTTTAAAAAGAGCTTTTTTGGAGTGTACCACCTTAAATGTTAATGAGTTGCATATCCCCACCCTGCTGCTGGACCCAGATGATGAAGAGACACGAATGAGAATGGACTAAACGTCTCGGAATGGTTATTTGATACATTTATGTTTTAATCGCGTCCCCTTTGCAATTATGGATGTGCAACAAACACACACACACACACACGAACTGTGATAACGTTCGCGCAATTTTTTGAAACTACACACACACACACACAAATACTGTGATAACGTTTGCTAAGTACAAACGATTTGTTTATTTTTTTCTTAAGGGGAGGGAGATAGACGTTTATATACTGTCTATGGAGATAGAGCAGACCTTAATTTATTTACATTTGTAATTGCTGCAAAAATGATAGCCTACGTGACATAAAACTGTCTGACGTTGTTTGTTGAGACATCTATGACGACGACAATAAATAGCTTTAGACGCATTTGTTGTTGAACTGGCTGACATCGATTGAAATGACTATTTGCTCAAACATCAAAAAATACACTTACTTCTGGAGGTGACGTTGAATCGCGAACTGTAGGCAATGATCCACACTTGATTAACTTTGACCCTCGTTCACTAAACAGTCAGTCAGAAAATGAAGGAAGTTTAAGTGGCGCCGTTTCTTCATAAATAAAATCCATCCGCTGCGTTTTCAGTGGCTCTGATGTCAGTGAAGACTACTATGTCCATTCTTAAATTCCACAACAGAACACCTAAGTTACACTTCTTATGAGACATTACACACCGGCTGTCGTTGAAACAATGGAGGATGCAGAATGATCACCGAGGGCGGGGTCTATGCCAAAACCAGACTGTCAATCAAACCGCGTCGGTGGGGCTTAGCGCATTTCTACGTCACAGTGAGGGAAATCTAGAACA
The DNA here is from genome assembly GCA_021554675.1 of Leuciscus idus. Classification (NCBI taxonomy): domain Eukaryota; kingdom Metazoa; phylum Chordata; class Actinopteri; order Cypriniformes; family Leuciscidae; genus Leuciscus; species Leuciscus idus. The sequence continues at coordinate 25,991,449 of CM038631.1, forward strand.
GGGCGTTCTGAGACAGTGCTTGTGATTTATTGAGATAGTAAAAACACTACTGGGTGGATTTTTATCATTCTAGGGTGGTTTTGCTCACACACTGCCAACACACATTTATGTTCAAACACCATGTAAAAGTGAATTTTGCATAATAGGTGCCCTTTAATAAGTTTTTACTTTTCAGTCTGAGTTACTTTTATTTTTTGGCTTATTTTATCTGTAAATGAAAATAATGCCTAATAATTATGCACGCCTGATATAAGGCGTTTTTCATTTCCAGCCTTCATGAATGAAATTAGTACATTCCATGTGTTTTACATCAATCATCATAACATTTATTCTTGTTTTTATTGGTGCCAGAGGAATTAATCACATTCTCTCTATTAGTACACCAAGATTTCATAAATAACATGACTTAACATGAGTTTAACACCCTTGTTTTAAAGCATTATTTTATTAATGAAACCATCATTAACTAAACAAATAACACCTGCACATGTATGCGAGGTATTATATAAACTTTGGTACTCATTCGGCACTCAACAACATTACTGTCAATAACTACAACTAGTAAAATATTGCACATACCTTTGTGTCTTTGAATTGGTAGTTGTCATATTCTTTTACCACAACAAACAGATTGTCTAGAGACTTCAGGTGATGTACCTTTAGAAATAAATAAATGAAAATAACATGACAATTTGAAGGTAAATAGACAGTGCTGCTTCACTATCATGTCGTTTCTAACCAATATATATATAACTTTTTTCACGAAACAAAAAAAGAAATTGTAAAGAATTGTAATGGTCACTGATTTCAATGCAGTTACAACAAAAATGATCTGAGGCTTTTCAAATAAAAAAAGGATGCAAAGATAATCTAGAATCTGATGTTTATGGCTTTCCGACACCATCACGCTGCTGAAGCGGGGTGGTCTGCGTGCAAACTGAAGTGTATAACCGCTTGTGAACGTGTTTACTACCTACTCTCACACCTCTGGAAGTGCATGCCATGCACATGCAAAGGGAGAGAGGGGATGTAGCGTTCTGTGATGCGTCTGGGTCACCCCGCTGCCTAATGACAGGGTGTCGCCACCTATTAGAGGGGTGATATTGACAGCCTCTGCACATGTTAGACCACCATTGTGTGCCAGGGGAACACTTGTGTTGAGAGTGAGGGAGCACACATGGCTTACGCGCCGCAGGATGCCGCTCGGGAGCAGGGACCTGCTTATAAAGTGTGAGTGAGAGTGAGGAGGAAAGTTGTCCTGCTGTTGAGACACATTTGGTTTTATTTTTATTGCAAACTTTATTGGCATCAAAACATTCAAACTTTCCCCTCTGTCACCTGCAGCCTGCAAGGGAACAGATGGGTGCAATACAGCAAGGTGAACTCTCTTGCTTGGTGGCTCGTCATCCACGGTTTCCCCCTCCGACCACTCCGATCAGGAACAAGGCTGGGTTTCAGGTGCAGGCTTGCACTGGATTGCCTGGATTTGCACAGCTGGTTCCGGGTACTTCCTCGAGCCCGAGTAAGATGCAGCTGGTGATCTATCTGATTCTCAAACGAGTGCTGAGTGGAGGAGGATCTAGAGCGCGCTGGAGGGGCTGCAGCCCATTTAGGCAGGAAATGGCTCAATACTTTTGACTGCTTCTGGGCCACAAGGAACTTCTCCAAAAAAGAACCCACAGCATCGCCAAAGAGGCCGTGGGGGCTTATGGGCATGTCCAGTAGCTGTGCCTTCTCGGAGTCCCTCATGTCCATCAGTGTGAGCCACAAGTGATGCTGAAGAGTGAGCTGCGTCAGTGTGCGATCATCTGATGGGTAAAGTATTGCACATGGCTGCATCGGCCTCTCCTTCCGCGGCTCAACGACGGTGCACTGTTCAGGACAGTGTAAATCCTGACACGGAGGGTCCTGACTGTCATTTCCTTGCAGAAAGAACAGTCAGGCCTATCCACATGGGCACAGCCCAGGCAGAAGACATACGTATCGTACATCAAATAACTTTTTGTTAATTTGCAATAAACTTAAACTACAATGTTTCTATAGTTATAATAAAAACGTTTTACATCATATTTTTTTTAACTTTTAATGGCACATGTTACTGAAAACCGGATGTGCCGATGGCTTCTCTTCTGTACGCAAGATACCATGCCACTATGTTAATAATAGCCTATGCAAATAACACTTTCTGATCTCAGAGAATCGTTGTCGTTACAAAAAGTTATGTGAATCAAACGAGAGGACAACTGACCTTAGCAAGTTTATCTGTTGTTATATCAAAATAAATTCTTCCTCTGTTTTTGCTGACTCTAGCAGTGGCATCGAGCTTTTCCTGAACCTCCTCCGCCGCAGTGAGCTCGAATCCTGTCGGAACAGTCGCTCCGATCGTCACAGTCTGATCAAACTCCTGCATTATCCGCCCCCGGGTTTACTGCAATAGAGGATAATTAATGCAAATGCAACTGACACGTCTTGTACAATTTTCCTGATTATATGATTTAAGCCTCGAGAACTTTAGACATCGTCTTGCAGGGTTTACAAACCGTTTAACAAATTCGAGACTTTCGGCTTAAGTCGTTCGTTCAAGAGAACAGCTCTCTACAGTAACAGTATACTGACAATATAAATAAATCCCGGAAAGAAACAAGCATGAGAAGTTATCTCTTCTTTCTTCTTGTATTGCTAAATAGCGGATCACAAACTGAAATAGCGCATTACCGCCACCTAGTGCTAACATCGACCTTCTTCTCCAGGCGTTTTAAAAAATCAGTTTATAAATCACATTTACTTATAACTGGGTTGCATCAACTAAAAAAAATAAATAAAAAAAATATTCCTTTTGTTTGATATTTCACTTTCATAATCAATCCAGTAGGCAGCCTACAATATATAGGGCCTATTACAAGATAAAATACAAATGACATGCTACATCAGGAGTGTATATCAATATGGAGTGGTGGAGAGTATGGCGTTTCATTAAACATTTTCCAAGCTTTTCCCTAAAGCAATCCAAGATGGAAATGTGTTCAACTTCATTTAGTGGGTAAGTTAACTTATGCTGATTGACCTATAACCCCATCGATGGACCCTTTTCACATGTCTGGGGTTCTCAGAAGCAGAAAGTCATCATAGTGGTCCACATCAATAGTGGTGAATGGAAACTACTACTACTACTATATATATATATATATATAGTAGTAGTTTATATATATAATTATATATAATAGTTTTCTGAAATATCATGCAGGTAATAGAACACAGTGTTGAGTAAAAATGTAGGCTGCATTAAAATGGTTAAAAAATTTAAAACTTTGCTAGATTTACAGTGTTGAGAATCGCGTCATCACAGTGTCTGAATGAACGCACTCAAATATATGCTTTAGGCAGAAACACAATTGTGACAACTTGATTGCGCTTAACCTCAACTCTATATGATATAAGAGATATATTGAGATGTTGCTAATTATTTAGTACACAATCATAATTTATTGTATTATAATAATTTTCGTTTGTTTTCCTCAACAGCCCAAGTACGGCTCTATTCTCAAGCACATAGGCCTATTGGCTTATAGAATAGTGCAAATCCCAAAATCCTAAATGTTTTATTAGATTAGGAGGTAAACTTGCAGAAAGGTAGATCTCCACGAACAGGAGTGAATGCTCTTGGCTTGGTAGTGCATTCTTTTCAAACTCACTGCACGAGTTCCACCAGTAGTGGGCACTAGTGCAACATAAGCGATGATGATGCAGGACCATCAACAGTGCGCATTTTGGATGTCTGTCTGTTTCATGTCATCAGTTAGTTAGTAGACACTCCAAGACCTAAAATCAATTACAACATTACAAACATCCTAATAAGGCTGCATCCTGAATATAACAGTCCTTCCTCAGCATTGAACATTTGTCACCACCAGTGATCTGTGTTCTTTGTCGTTTTGGATGGGTTTTGCACTTGTTTTAGTTCAGTTTTCTGTCTTTGAGTTATTTCCTTGGTTTTTCAGTTGTTGATTATGATTAGCACCTGTTCTTTATTTCGTTGATTAGTTTGAGTTATGTTATTTAATCCCTGAGTTTGTTTAGTGTGTTGTCCGTTGTCATCTCTCTTAAGTTGGTTGTTCTGTTCCCGCATTTACCTGAGTGTCTTGTTTGTTCTGTTTAAAAATAAATACTGCTGCGCTTAAATGCAGCTCTTTATTTAATAGTGTTTTCAACCAAAGAATGAGGTTTAGTAAGTCTGCATGGCTATGTCACAGTTATGGGGATATTCGAGTGTATTGTTTAAACTTAGAGGAAGTTGGAAAGGTGCATGGATCTTGATGCAGCAGATATAAGCAATACAAAAAACAAAGAATATCATAAAACTCAGAACGTGGGAGTATAGGAGAAAAATTAATGTAACAGTTTTGCATGCAAATCAAAGACTAGACTATGAACATTAAAGGGAACAGAGGGCATTAAATACAATGGGAAATGAGGAACTAAACAAGATAGGTGAACGTAAACACTGGAGCAACAGGAACAAAAAAACAAACAAAAAAACAAGAACATGACAATAATGTTCTTTGTTTTTCTATTGCCATTACCATTTTTTAAAGGTAATAATATATTTTTTAAATGTTACACAGTGCACAAGAATCATAAATGACTTACTGTTTAAGGTCTCCAAGTGTCCTACATCATAAGTGTTAATTGATTCATTTAAAGTAAATCAAAAGGAAAAAAATGTATGCCTTCATCCCTAAAAACACACTATTTCCTAATTTTATCCCATCATTCATAATGCTCAGGAACTCACGTTCCCCGAAATTGCTGCATTAAAGGAAAACTTGGTGTTGTAAATTGTATTGGTGCCAAGATGAGTGTGTATTTTGTAAATCATTTGCAACTGATTTTTAGAAGTAGGCTACTACAGTTACAAAATGTTGTCAACTGTGAGGCTAGTCTACATAAGGACTGATTTGGAAGTTTAAATAGCAACGTATTGAAAATCAAAATGTGTAAATAAAGCTCTGTAAAAAAAATGTACAAAACTTAATCAAAAGTTTTACTCTACAAGGGTTACATAGCCTACAATATGCTACATACAATTCTGAAATGAACTAGCTAAAACATTGGCCTATCATATTATCTTATAAGTATTACGCCATAGAACAGTTTTACAAGCAACTGAATTATAAGCGTTCTTTAAATAATTAATATAGCCTATATCAACATCTTAAAAAAAAAGAAAAAAGTTTTAACTTTTGGAAAGTCAATCCAAAACACTGCGCAACAAACACAATTCAAAAGTTGATAAAAGAGCAATTTTGTGAAAAAGTCAAATTTGGGAGACCACCGGGGCCAGACTTGATTAATAACTTACAATCCAAAATAATAACATACTCTCATCGTATCTGACCAATTAGAAACCACTTCCGGGTCGCCTTTTCTGGAACCGATGCATATCGCTAGTTTCCCTTCTAGTGATTCATTTCTATAAACGAAACCTTTTCACTTTGAAAAGCTGCCGAAGCGCGATATGCCGACTGCGAAAAGGGCCAGTAAATTGCAAAGCACTAATTTTTAAATGGATAATTTTAACTACAAACCAAGCGACTGACCCGTGCAGAAAAAAAGAATCGGGATGTGATATTCATCAGTATTGTTGTTTTATTTTTATTTTTTGTATTTTTTTTTCTACCGTAAACCGAGTAAATCACACAGTGGACATTGTGGCCAGCGTGTGAATTTGCTCTGTTTAAAAGTCGTCCAAGTTGGATAAACTTTTTTTCAAACTCAAGAGTAGAGTAACGTGGATAGAAGGTAAGTTACACATGTTTGCGCTGTAAATGTTTTTAAATGTTTTACTTAAACAGACTTATTCATATTGTAAATGTGTTTTACACTGTAGAGTAGTGTAGAAATGTGTTCATCGTGTCGTTATTCATGTTGAAGTGAAGGTGATTTGTTTTAGAGTTACTCGTTCCAATTATGAACTTGCTTTAAACAAAGTAACTAGGGTCTTTGGGACACTAAACCCATGAGACTCTTCAAGGACTTTAAATCGTTGATGATTTAACTTCTGATTACACAAATCGTGGATTAAAAGTATTGTATGATGTCCTCTTCCCGAAATAGATTTAAGGGAGTTCATGAATTTAACATATTAGCACAGATATACCATGTTCTAAACTGCAGAGTAGAAACAGGTGAATTTTAAGTTGGGAGACATCCTTGATTGAAGATGGAATTTTGATGAGAGTTGTTCTGATAGATAGGCTAATATGCTATGTAAATGAAGAAGTGAAATGAGATCATAAAAGTATGTATAACATGAAATAAATGTAATTTATTATGTCATTCAAATTTAGTTATTTGTGAGCACTTGAGTTTAATATGAGGCATATACCAATAATTGTTTTTTATCAAACAATGCATTCGCATCTTATTCACACTAATGGCGAATTTTTGAGTTATTTTCGTGTCCAGTGTCTGGACCTATTTGCTATTGCTAGATTATTTGGTGGTAGACTATGTAACTCTTTACACTTGACTTGACATTAACATTAATCTCAGCTGGTCTGAAGATGTAGATAGTGCTACACACAGGTGTAAACAGACTCCAATGTTTCTTCATTGTTTTGTTTATTGCTTATTGGGATGGGCAATTATGTAAAAATTCTGTGAAGTTAATATAATTCACCCAAAAATGAAAATTCTTTCAATTACTCATTTTCAATTTTCAGTTACTCATAATTATTCACCCTTAAGTCAAGTCAAGTCACCTTTATTTATATAGCGCTTTTTACAATACAGATTGTTTCAAAGCAGCTTAACAGAGATAACAGGAAAATGATGCAACAAAGTTTGTTTCCAGAAGAAAATAGCGCCACAGTCCAACTTAAGTTCAGTGATGTTTCATTTTTATTGGAAAAATAAAAGTTATTAATTTAGTTCATTTTTATATATATATATATATAGCCTCTCTGGAGAAAATCGTGATGTTATCGTCCAGCTCAGTTCAGTTCTCATATAATGGTGTCAATGCAGGCATTTTAAATTAAATGTCCCCAACTAAGCAAGCCAAAAGCTAATGGCGACAAAGGCGAAAAAGGTGACAGTGGCAAGGAACCAAAACTCAATCAGGTGACAGAATGGAGAAAAAAACATTCTCCTCTGGCCAACGAACGAACAGTGTATGATTATGATTCAGGCAGCATTATAGGTCAGAAGTCAGATTGGATTGGAACATTCAGAATATGCCTGGAGTATTTTACTATTTTGGTTGCCAGGGTGTTCTAAATAGTTGCTATGCATTTATCAGGGTGTTCTGGCTTCTAGGTATTTATCAGGGTGTTATAGATCTTAATCAGGGTAGCGCCATATTTAGCCTATGTTTAGAAAGGAATACAAAACAAGGCTGTGAGGATGTAAGTGCGTTCAGTGGATTGTACTGTTGTTTAACAACAGACATTGTTCAGCTGATGAAAGGTCTTTCCAAAAAAAAAAAAATAAAAAAAAAATTTCAGTATACAAAAACTCCATAAAAACATTTTTGTGAGTTGTGAATATAGCACGATTTAGGACCTTTTATACAGTGCTTGCCATTGTAAAGACGTTGCCTCGTTTTCATCCACGTTAAATTCAATATGGTGTCTAACCTGACTAAGGTTTATAGCTGGTGACTAGGATGTTCTGGCCAAATGTTAATTATTGTTTGGGTTCCCAAGTCTTTGTAGAATTTAATTTATCCTACTAAGATATCACTGAAGAGATATAACGACGATCTCTGTTGCAGCTCAAGGCTTTGTAAACAGTAAAATAAAAAGAGGCCACAGTCCAGTCAGATTCTTTGTTTAGCCAATCAAGCAGCTTTTGATACAACTTCTACATGACAATCATTTTGTGGGAGCCAGCCAATTTATTTAGCCGTCTGTCCATGTATGCCCTAGTAAAAAAAAGGTATACTTAATCACAATTTATTTGTATGTAGCCTACTTTAGTATAACTAAAAGTGTTTGTGGCCCAATATAAATTGGTATACTTAAAGTCTGTTAAATTGGAACAACTAATTTTGTAATAAATGCATTTTAGTTGTCCAAAAGCAGTGCTGAAGTTATATGAAGTATTTCATATACTTGTTTGTACTAAAGTATGATTATTCCAAGTATAAGTACACTTTAAATATATACTCTTGTATTTAAGTTTTGAAATGCAGAATTCACTCAGCGTAAACTTCAAATGTATTTAGGTGACGTTACAATTGCAATTCTACACTGTAAGAGTGTTGAATATACATTTATCTTATACTGTTAACACACTTTTAACTTTTAACACATTGCAATGGCATTTCAAGTAAACTTGAAGTGTGCTAATGGATACAATAAAGTAATATTTATAAATAATAGCACATCTTAAATGCCCCCTGAAATCAAAATTGTATTTTTTAGCTTTTAGTATGAATATGTTAGGCTTAAGGTTATGAATAAGTTGGTGTGTTCCAAACCAATGACAAAATTCGCATTTAGGAGATATAGGCCTTATTTCACAGACAGGACTTAGTTTAAGCCAGGATTAGGCCTTAGTTCAATTAGGACATTTAAGTAGCTTTTATAAACATGCCTTAGAAAAAAACATTTATGGTGTGCATCTTGAGACAAAACAATGGCACTGATGTATTTTAAGAAATGTCAGTGCAAGTTACTTTCAGTTAAAACAGCTCAAACATGCATTTTAGTCTGGGACTAGGCTTAAGCCTTGTCTGTGAAACCGGGGGATAAGCATTCAAAACTTACAGTCCCTCTCTTCCGCTAAAATGGATCATGGATTTTAATGACTCACCGTGTACTTCAGCTTCTCATCATATCTTCTATCCAATCAAATGCTCTCTAGAATGTAAAGCATCCCGCCCCCTATTCTATAAATACCACCTGTCCAAAGCGGCCACCGTTGACACGTCGCGGAGCAATATGGGTTTTCGCCAGGGTCGATATTGTCCCCACCGTTTTTTAAAACAACTCGTGGCACGGATGTACCTAATACAAATAAATAAAACATCTCCAGTTAACTAGCAGGGTATTCATTTCATTCGTTTGTCAAATAAAATAATGCACACAAACGTGTCCCTTCTTGATATACAACCACTGATAAACATATTCGGTTTTGATGAGAAAAAAAAAAAACTATACGAGTGTGGATTAGAACCCAGAACCCCTGACACGCTTGGCAAAAGTTCTACCACTAGACTATGAAGGTACACAAGCTACATGCCGATCTAGCCTATGGGTTTATTCACGTGAAAATTCTCAGCACTGACAAAATATATTAGTAGATCTCATTAAATGGCAAATTTAACCCAATGTACTATTGAAATTGATTTCTGGACATCGTAATGTTATTTTTTCGGAAATGTTTTATTGTACACATATATTGTATATCTTAGCATTGTATAGCAACCTCCTTGAACCCGGGTCAATGCCACACAAGCTCACTCGTTTTACCAGTTGCGCCACAAGCCCACAACACAGATAATCACCATGCAAAACTGGGGTTACTTTGTGTTCTTCCTTTACTGTTACAAGAAAACCGATTTTTCCATCAGTGACAACACAAATTATATGTATTTAAAGACTGTGAATCACAGAGAAAAGTATCAATATAGGCGTAGGAAGCGGTGCTTGAAAATAAACATGAAAATGTATAGAACATGATAGTGCGTTAAACTTGAAGCTGTTGAAGAAATAAAGCCAGCAGACATGGGAAAAGTGTATCACAGTAGGTGCATTGGAGTGTATTAGGAATACACTAAAATAATAAATTCTGATCAGGTACGTGAATTTCTTTCACCATTTCAAACTGACTATATCTTGTTTTCTTTATTTGTCATAATTACATATATTTACTTTTGTAACTACTTTGTGTATGTAAAGCTGCTTTGCAACCATGCAAAATTGTGAAAAGTGCATAGAAATAAATTTGAATTGAATTAAGCAATAGCCTACCTGAAATTCAAAGTGTGGTTAAATAATTGAAAAGGTAAAGGTCATAATTATAAAACTTACTTTATGATAATTTTTTTTGCAACTCAAAACACATTTCCTGTAAACTTTTATCTAGGCTGTACTACCAGACAGCGACATGGTGTCGGCCCAGATCCGGGCCGCATCTACTACATGTTGAATTAAAGCATACCAGATGTGGGCTGACACTGTTGCTGTGTGGGTATTTTTACTCAAGTAGAACTCAAATATAGTTCATAATCATAACAGGTAAACTGAGGATTCAACAGATAAATTACTGAAGTAGTACTTAATTTTTACAAATTAAACAATTTTATTTGCAAATTGCTCATTGTTACATTTGCACTGTAGGCAAAAGTTATGTTTGGAAATTCTGCCCTTACATCACCTGTTAGCAGAAACAAACTAGATGTTTCAGTTCATACCTCACATTTTCTTTGGTTTGCACTAAAAGAAAGTCATCATCTAAAAATAACTTAATCATTCTCAGATTTGAAATACATGGATGAGATGTGTGTCTTTAGCTGCAATGAGTTTCTAGACTCTAAAGGTTTCCTTCTGACAAATGTGCCAAATCTGCAATACAGATTCCCAATAGTGTGCACTCTAGCTAGTTCGGTTGTTTAGCAAAAGTACAGCAAAACCGATTGTTGGTGAGTGTGATGGCATTGGCTTTATGGCGTATTCAAAACATAGATCTAGCATAGCGGCCTGACTTGTCAACTTCTGGTTCAACCAATGGTAGGACGTTGGGGCAGGCCAATGGGGATCAAGGTTTAGCTTCGGCAGTTACAGTGTTTTCAAGTCATGTCAGAAAGAATGTATTTATTAGATTAAATGCACATGAACATCAGCACAACTCATAATTATGAGTTTTGGTAACTTTTGATTTTCTTAAGAGTTTTTGAGTTAGGTGAGTGACTGTGAGAAACAGGCAATGGATGCAGGTGAATTTTTTTATTTAAAATAGGCCTACATTTATTTAATGCTAACTAAACTACAAACCCATTAAAATATTTACTGACATATTGCTTGACACTTACTGATATAAATATTTTAATTAAACTTTATTGTAGTTCTTCTTCATTGCATAATGCATATTTCTGAATATTAAGCCTATGTATTTAATATCACTATTAAGGATAGTATGTTCACTGTATAATTTAAATGCTACATATTTAAAGTGTACCTAAAGTATACTTGCAATATTTCCTCTTAAAAACAATCAAAAATACTTAAGTATATATTTAGTTGGACCTCAGCACTATTTCCAGATGTAAAGCCTGGTTCACACGGCAGGATAATTAGGCCGATTTTAGCCCCGATTCACCCCTTCCGACAATCTTAAGGATGCTCCGATTATCGTAAAATAATCTGATCAGATATTCCTGCCGTGTGTGGTGTGTTAAGGCTGCTCTCGTCTGCTCGGAAGGACGTCGGGACCGCTCCGATCTCAAATCGGGGATATCCAACATGTTGGATTTATTTGGCCCGATTTCTCCTCGTGTGTGGTGTCCCCCGAGCACGCAGCCTGTGGACTGTGGAGTGTAGCCAATCAGAAAGCGAGGTGACGAAACGGCGAGGAAGCACCGGGAAACAATCAAAACAGCCGGCGGCATCGCGCACCAGAAAGTCCGGTGGACGTCAGAGATCATCGCCTTTCTTTTGATAACGTTTTTTTTTCGGTTAAAAACAAACTACAAACTATTGCCACTGCATCCTCTTCGTCCGCCATGATTGTTTACTCTGAAGTCACGTTTGATCTCGAGGTATTTTGCGAGATTTCCCGTCTGACCTGGGAATGCTCGGGAGTCAAATCGGTTCGTGTGTGATGTGTTGATTTTGCCGTGTGGCTGCGCACCACACACTGTACGACCAAAACTGTTAGACCCGTGATTTTTTATCCCCGTGTGTGGGGTCTCTCAGGTTTGGAAAATCGGCCGACAATTTTAAAATCGTCCCGTGTGAACCAGCCTTAAAGTGCATTGACCACAAAATTACAGTATTAGTTCCAATTTAGCAGACTTTAGGTATACCTAATAGGCCTACACTCACCTAAAGGATTATTAGGAACACCATACTAATACTGTGTTTGACCCCCTTTCGCCTTCAGAACTGCCTTAATTCTACGTGGCATTGATTCAACAAGGTGCTGAAAGCATTCTTTAGAAATGTTGGCCCATATTGATAGGATAGCATCTTGCAGTTGATGGAGATTTGTGGGATGCACATCCAGGGCACGAAGCTCCCGTTCCACCACATCCCAAAGATGCTCTATTGGGTTGAGATCTAGTGACTGTGGGGGCCATTTTAGTACAGTGAACTCATTGTCATGTTCAAGAAACCAATTTGAAATGATTCGAGCTTTGTGACATGGTGCATTATCCTTCTGGAAGTAGCCATCAGAGGATGGGTACATACATGGTGGTCATAAAGGGATGGACATGGTCAGAAACAATGCTCAGGTAGGCCAATTGGCACTAAGGGGCCTAAAGTGTGCCAAGAAAACATCCCCCACACCATTACACCACCACCACCAGCCTGCACAGTGGTAACAAGGCATGATGGATCCATGTTCTCATTCTGTTTACGCCAAATTCTGACTCTACCATCTGAATGTCTCAACAGAAATCGAGACTCATCAGACCAGGCAACATTTTTCCAGTCTTCAACTGTCCAATTTTGGTGAGCTCGTGCAAATTGTAGCCTCTTTTTCCTATTTGTAGTGGAGATGAGTGGTACCCGGTGGGGTCTTCTGCTGTTGTAGCCCATCCGCCTCAAGGTTGTGCGTGTTGTGGCTTCACAAATGCTTTGCTGCATACCTCGGTTGTAACGAGTGGTTATTTCAGTCAAAGTTGCTCTTCTATCAGCTTGAATCAGTCGGCCCATTCTCCTCTGACCTCTAGCATCAACAAGGCATTTTCGCCCACAGGACTGCCGCATACTGGATGTTTTTCCCTTTTCACACCATTCTTTGTAAACCCTAGAAATGGTTGTGCGTGAAAATCCCAGTAACTGAGCAGATTGTGAAATACTCAGACAGAGTATCAGGGAGAGAATCACATTATGAAATAAATGTTTTTCTCCAAATCACGTTAGCCACAATTATTGGCACCCCTAGAATTTTTTACGAGTAAAATATCTCTGAAGTATATTCCCATTAGGCCTATATTTGAGCACACCAGGTGACTAGGAACATGAAATTGTCTAGCTATGACTTCTTGTTTCACAGGAGTTCAAATATGAGGAAACACAAAGGCCAAATTCCCTTAATCATCCATCACAATGAGTGAAACCAAAGAATATAGTTATATGTGCATCAAAAGATTGTTGAGCATCACAAAATAGAAAGTGGCTGTAAAAAAATAGCTAAAGAATTGAAAATCCCCATTTTGATCATGAGGGCAATAATTAAGAAGTTCCAATCAACTAAAGATGTTATGAATCTGCCAGGAAGAGGACGTGTGTCTATATTGTCTTAATGCACGGTGAGGAGGAGAGTTTGAGTGGCCAAAGACTCTTCAAGGATCACAGATGGAGAATTGCAGAGATTATTTTAGTCTTGGGGGTCAGAAGCCTACCAAAAAAATAAATAAATAATCAAACGACCCCTACATCCCCACATGGGGTTTCAAGAAAAATCCTCCTCGCTCATCCAAAAACACACTCCAGCATATTCAGTTATCAGACACGACTGGAACTTCAAACGGCACAGGGTTCTGTGGTCAGATTAAACTAAAAAAAGAGCTTTGGGTTTGGTGCACACAAGGATAAAAAGTACCTCATGTGTACAATTTAATATACCATTGGATCTTTAATGTTGTGGGCATATTTTTCTGCTGGAGGTCCTGGACATCTTGTTCAGATACATAGCATTGTGGATTCTATCAAATATCAACAGATAAAAAATCAAAACTTGACGGCTTCTGCCAGAAATCGAATAATGGGCCATGGTTGGATCTTCCATCAGGACAACGATCCAAAACAAACATCAAAATCAACACAAAAATGTGTTACCGAGCACAAAATGAAGCTTCTGCCATGACCGTCCCAGTTCCCTGACCTGATGAGTGGAGTGAACTGAAGAGAAGTGCCAACATGGATCTGGGAATCTGAAGGATCTGGAGAGATTCTGTATGGAGGAATGGTCTCTGATCTCTTGTCAGGTGTTCTCCAAACTCATCAGGCATTATAGGAGAAAATTCAGAGCTGTTATCTTGGCTAAAGGAGATTGCAAAAAGTATTTAATTAAATGGTGCCAAAAATTGTAAATAAACGTGTTTTGGAGAAAAACATTTATTTCATAATGTGACCCCCCCCCCCACACTCTTTCAATTATCTTACTTCAATGAAAGGTTAGATTTTTGCAAACATTTTTAATGAAAGATCAAAAGGATAAACAATGCAGATCATATTTACCAGGGGTGCCATTAATTCTGACCACGGCTGTACATGTAAATGTATTTGTAGTAGGTATACTTAGCATAAAATAAATGTATTTCAAACACATTTTTGGGTTAACTAACAGTTTAAAATAGACTTGGATTTGGACTAGCTAAGTGTTTTAAAAAAGCATGTTGACGTATTCTGTTGTATAACAGCTTATTTTAGAATTGTGTATTTATTTTTTTGTTTAATTTATCTTATGCCAATAATAGGGATCTTGCCTAAGGAGCCAAAACAGTCAGAAGCAGCCCTGGTTGGACTCCTAATAATAACTGAGATAATAATAGAGATGATGAAGAAAACAAGAGATATAGTACGTCTGCATTAGGCCTGTGCCCCTGTGGAATGATGGGCTGTAGTCTTGTGTATGTGTGTGTTTGTTCCCCCTCAGCTGGGGGGAAAGAGAGAAAGCTGTCCAGCTCCCTTTGTCTCTTTTGTTGGAGTGGAGATTTAAAAGGTCAGTGAATAAGAGAGGAACTGGAGAAAGAGGGAGAGTTGCAGATGGAGGGGAGGGGTGAGTGAGTAACTGTTGAATATGTGAATGAGTGCATGGACATGCTGAAGACTGTAAGGTGTGCATGAGTAACATATATACCGGTAATGCATTTCTACTTGACAGTTAGCAGATTAATTTAGAATAATTATCTATTCAGTATATATTCAAGTTAGACTAATCACGATTAATCGTTAAAAGATCGCAATCTTTATTCAAACACCCAGCGATCTTATTCCTAAGTGATAACGATCCAGCTACGTTTATTAAACCTTTATCTGGTGCGATCACAGTGAACATTCTGATCTGCGTTGGCGCTGCCGCTGAATTAGCTTCACAAACATTCTTTTCAACCACACAGTAGGTCTATCATTATTTCTGTCTTACAATTATTCTAATTATCACAGAAGTACTGGGATAAAAGTTTATAGTTCGGAGTATAAATACTGTCTATGGTAGCGATCAAAAGAGTAAATTACCCTTTGAAAGTAACATGATGCTTCAAATAAAGATTGTATCAATTACATTGTAATTGTGGTTGTAGGTGTAGAAATAGGTGGCGAAAAAAGACTGTTAAAGAAATGTATTTGATTCAAAAACGCTGATTCATCCAGTTTTGAAAGAAGTCAAGGCTGCATCTGAAATAGCATACTCTTTAGCAGGTAGGCCTACTTATTTTTGTTATTTTGTAATTACTTCACGACCGTTAAAAAGGTAACTTCTATAGTATGAGTGTGTGTGTGTGTGTGTGTGTGTGTGTGTGTGTGTGTGAATGTTATCTGGACGTACTACATTCGCCATGTTGTCATTATCAAGCAACCTACCAGCGTCAGATACGTCGCTTTACTTCAATTCATAAATCCTCTCCCGTGGCCTCATGGGATAGTAAAGTGTCCATCGTTGTGTCGCACATTGTATTCAGAATCTTGCCGGAAGAAGTAGGTCATCCAGCTAATTTTGCCTACTCTTTAAAAATCTAATTAATTAAAAAAAATTTAAATAGACTGCAGCAAGTAACTTTTTGTCAGAATCTCTAGTAAATTATGTTGTTTTGTTTAGTTGTCTATTCAGAATTGTGGGAGAATCATATCTATTTTAAACAACAAAATTGTGATTCTCAATTTATCCAGAATCGTTTATAGGGAGAAACTCTTATTGAAATGAGACGGTGGTAAACAAAATTAAACCGTTATTATTTGATCAATATTTTTCTTTTACATTGTACCCTTTTTCTCAGTACATACAGTATAGGGACAAAAATCATGTGTAAACTTCACAGTAGTTTAATAATTACACAATTCAGATACGCCACTTGTAATAGCAGTAATTAAGAAAGATGAACATAACTCTAAACCAATAGTTAATTGTTAGTTAAAAAAGCATATATCTTTTATACAGTATGTCCTGTTTCTTTCCTGTTCTTTTGTCCCACTGATGCTGTCACACATAACTCCTTAAAACTCTTCCTGGGACACTCATAAACATTCCTACCCTTGAGATTGTCTCTATCCTGGGAAAAGGAGTTGCCATGGTGAAGAGAACATGAATGTTGGACCAGACCTTCTTGCCTTTTTTAAGGCTTTAATAAAGATCTCTCTCCTTTTTACTCCCTGTTGCAGCTCTTCTAAAGCAAGACATTTCTCGATCTTTTTTGAAAGTGCAAGAATTCTCTTGGGTATTTATTATAACAGATATGAAATGTGTTTTTGTTTGTGTGGGTATGAAAGTCCATACTACAATAGTCTCTTTTTGATGCTGTGGATATTCTTTAATAAACGTGTATCTAAAGTAGAATAGAGTTAACACACACTGATTGTGTAAGCAAGCATACATTTGGGGATACGTGTGAAGAACTCCCTACAGTTAGTTGAGTCCCTTGGCAACCCCTTTGCCTCTTTTTTTGAAAGCTCTGGTGGGTCTGTGGTTGTCCTGGTAACTACCCCTCTGTCCCACACCCCTACTGAATTAGTGGGAACTAACCACCCCCTTCCCACACACACACACACTTTTTTCTAGGGACATAGCTGTTAAATAAGGATAGTACATTTGTTGCATCTAACACAAATCTGCAGACTGTGTAGGCCGAAATGTACAGAATTTCTATAGATATTTCAGAAGTGGGCTTTGCCTCTGCCATTTCGTAACGCTCCATTTCATGTTGCTTTAGACATTCTTTTGTGGACTTGTTTGAGTGTTTATACAAGATCCTCTTAGATGGCCTTATATTCTCAAATACTTTGGTACATTGTGGAATTCTTGGTTGAGTCTATAATTTCCTCAGGGCCTGTCTGGCCTCAAACCATAATGCTTCCTTCATGCTGCACAGTTTGGATCTCTTTTTAGTCAAAGGCTGTTTTTAGTTTTATAAATAAACAGTTTTTGTCTCATTTGCCCACTGCTCATTATCCATAGTATTCGATTATGTCATCAAACATGCCATAGTGACTGGCATAAACTAAGGAAAATGCTTCTCTGCTGTTGCTGAGCTGCATGGAGAAAAACCATACTTACCTATACTATGAAGATAGAGTTAGAGACACCAGTTGGAGTGCTTTGTAATAATTTGTCATTGATAACCAGTTTAATCATATTTTTAAAAAAGCAGCACTGTCATCATCACACATTACATTGTTGACTTTTAGTAATGGAAGAATATGCACAATCATAAAAAATTAAGCTTTACAAGTTGTCCCACTTTACCTATATTCGCCCTTTACTTTGGATTATGATCCCATTAAATTCTAATGAAGAGATTAGGGAAGATAAGCTTAAAGGAATAGTTCACTCAATGTGAATTCTTTCATAATTTCCTCACCCTTTTTTCACCCTTATACAGTGACTGGGGATTGTCAAGCTACAAAAAACATCATAAAAGCAGGAGCATAGCCAGGAACAAGGCTTTGGGTGTGCCACGGGTAAATAGAGTGCGCCACAATCAAGCACAATAATCAGAGTCCAAGCATGTCTGGACAACATGACCAACACAAACAAAGTTTAAAGAATCTTCTGGATGTTGTTCCTTTTTGGTAGCAAATTCTGACTTTATTCATTGCAATTGCAAAACCTTGAAGTATTCAGCTATGGTGCTCCCTGGCATCGGAAATTGAGGAAGTGTCGAGTGAAATTTTGCAATACGTTGAACACATAGGCCTACAGGTAAATTAGTCACTTCAGATTAGAAATCGGTATGGACTATAAAATTATTAATACAAAAATTCAGGTAAAGCATTCCTAACAATGTTTAAGATTTTTCTGGATATAGTTTGTCTAGTGCAGGGGTCGGGAATTTTTTTTTTTTAAATGAAATGTTAGAGGAGCTAACATATAGTTTGTTGCCTAGCCCTCAACTCTCACCTAAGATCACGCTATGCCTACATCCTATGTCATACTTAGAGGTCACTCTTCAGCCAGAACTCGACTTGTGTACGGCCATTACTGGAAGCCAGTGATTCTAGTTTATAAAGTTATAAATGTATGTATTTATAACTAATTATAATATATATTTATTTAGAGCCGTGTGGATTATTTTTTTGGGCTTCAAAATCTAGGGTACTATTCACTCTCATTATAAAGCTTGGAAGATAACTATACCTGATTGTGTTTGGATGAAATAAGAAAGTCATACACCTAGGGTATACATTTTTACATTATACATACATTTTTGGGTGAACTAAGCCTTTAAATGCCTTTAGTTGTTTTTCCTAATTATATATCAATATCACTGAAATGTTAAAATGCCTATTTGTTGGTATTTGTGAATATATTTTATCAATAGCTGAGTGTGTTCATGATAGTTGTTTGGTAAATCTCTCTTATGATAAGGAGACATGGGAGTTAATCTTTAAAGATTAGACAGTGATGAGCTATTTTGGCACCAAAGACATTTATTCGTAAATCTCTTTAAATATGTGATATGTGATCTGTGTAGAGTAGGGTACCGTTCACATTTTAACCGGTACCAGTAATGTAATATTAAAACAGTAATGTATACTGTAATATTTACCTGTAAATAGTAGGCTACTAGCTACTTAATTAAATAAATAAAAAACATTTTAATTTATTTTTTTAATTCATTTTTATGAAATGTTTTGTTTTCCACAAATTCTGTGTTGTGTATTTTCTGGTAGTCAAATTAAGACTTAAAACATCAATTTAATTGATCTTTTAATCATATGAAATTAAACAACTTTTTGTCAAACAACATCAGCTGCCCAACTGAAAAGAATTTTTGATTAAAAGTTTTGATAGTTTATTAATATTAGTGTTGATATTGCTGAAAACAGCGCGTGTATGTGTGGTAAATGAAACTGTGCGTCTGCGCCATTAATTCACACTGAGACACGCAGAACATGCAGGATTTGTGTTTAAATAGTATTACTCTCGTGCCAGATGCGTTCTCAGGGACTGAAATTTGGCACTGATTGATGTAATGTGCTTATTGATTTAATGTACTGATTGATTTAACTTTTAATCCCTTAAAAGTACAGAGTTCGGTACCCAACCCTAGATATATGCAAAACCAATCAATTTTTTTAGTGTCTGTTTTGAGTGTTGTTCTCACTTCATTCTCAAATCTGACCCAATTATTCAATATGATTTACAAACGGTTTATTGTCTTGTCACGTTGAACCATTTGTCCTATGAGGGATGCCCCAACTCTTTTGTCCTTGTCCCCACATTTTAATGTTCATTCATCTCTATAATGAGTGTGCTTTTTGTCTATTGTGTTGTGGGTTGTTGTTGTGCTTTATCCTCTTCCTCTTCCCATGATCTCCCCTCTTCTGAACCTCTCCAAATCTGAGGTGTGTACAACTGTTGTAAGTTCTTGACCATTTGATAAAAGTTTAGTTTCTATCTCAGACCACATAATTCCCCTTTCTGCCATTTATGACCGCTGGATATCCTAAAATGTAGTGAAACAATATACAGTCTTTTACATAGTTGTGCACAACAACATGACAAAATATCTGTCCAGTGCGATTCTGTTCACTGGTTCACCAAATATGCAGTTGTGAGTCTTGAAGATTTAAAAGGTTAGTTCACCCAAAAATGATTTTTTAAAAAATTAATTACTCACCCTCATGTCGTTCCAAACGTTCGTAAGACTTTCGTTCATCTTTGAAACACAAATTAAGATATTTTAAATGAAATCTGAGAGATTTCTGTCCCTCCATTGACAGTCCATGCAAGTACCACTTTGTCGCTTCTAATTGGTCATAAAGAGATTGTAAAAAGAATCCATATGAATTGAGTGATTTAGTCCAAAAATATTCTGAAGAGACTCGATCGCTTTATATAATGAATGGATTGAATTTAGGCTTTTATTCTCATATGATCTCCTGAGTGGACTTCTGTGGGTTCTGACCTTACCAGTACGGTAATCATATACTTTGTTCACAGCATCATACCGGTGACTACTGGTAGTGTTACAAATTCTCATACTGGAAAATTGCCAGAATTGATTTACCACTATATTTTCACACATGATATCTTAACCATAGTTTATCAATTTATCAGTAAAGGCTGTGTGAAAGGGGTTATTGTCTTATCAGGCTTTCAGTTGGGCTAAATTTTGCTTTACATCCATGCCCTGTTTTCATAGACAATTAAGCTTATTCCCAGACTAAAATGCATGTTTGAGCTGTCCTAACTGGAAGTAACTTAAAATATGTCAGTGCCAAAACTGCCAATGTTTTGTCTCAAGACACACCAGCAAGTCACGTTTAAAATAGCTTCTTAAATGTACTAATTCAACTAAGGCCTAATCCTGGCTTAATCTAAGCCTTGTCTGTGAAACCAGGCCCCAAGCTTGTAAAAGGAGACTATCAGTTTGAATAAATAATTTGCAGGATTTAAGTTAGCAAAGCTTGTGGATAGAGTTCAACATAATCAAAGTTTCCCCAAAACTGGAGTTAAGTCTCTGTGGAGAGACTTGAATAATTTTGATTTAATCCTATATGATCTGTGAAATGCAAAAGAGGAGTCTTGAACAATATTTATGCTCTCTTTTCTGTACACACACATAGTGACCATGTCTGTAAAGCTCCAAAATGCTTCATAAAAGTAGTCCATAAAACCTGTGCACTACAAGTTTAACTTCCAAGTCTTCTAAAGCCTTACAATAGTTTTGTTTATAGTTTTGACATGGACATGTTTATTTATATATAATATAAATAAATATAATGTAATATAATATAATGATATAACATCATTAGGCAGAGATTGGGTGTTTCAGGTTCAAAGGTGCACGCATTTCTGGCTTTTGTCTATGTTAATATTTAGCTAGTCAAGGAGCACTTTGTGTGTGTGTGTGTGTGTGTGTGTGTGTGTGTGTGTGTGTGTATGTATGTAATTTGTACTCAGAAGTGAGCTAAACTAGCTAGAAAAAGTGAGATAGAAAATAAATATTTTTAATGCAGCATTTCTGCTTAGGATGTGGGCTAGGGTTCGATTAGTATTTATAACCAGCTGTATATAAAAACAATAGAAGTCTATGGAATGTCCCTATTTAGATAACCATGTGTGTGAAGTGTCTTCTACTTTTCCACCCCATCTGTGAGATGTAAGTAAAGCGTATATAGGCCTACATACATTTCTGTTAATGTAATGCCGAAAGTGACAATAGTTCAGGATTTTTATATTACCAATTTCTTGACCGGCCTTCTTCAGATGACATTATATTATTTAAGCTTGTAAAGTTTTTGAGCTTTTATTTAAGCTTCAGGAACCCTGTCATAACAGGTTATAGGGGAAAATCTCTGCTTACTGCCTCAGTTACCTGAATAACATAGCTAGTTATTTTGACTAAAATAATGTAGGCTTAGTAAACATTAGGATGCTTACACAAAACATTATCTGTATTAAGATACATTTGTATTTAATTTTAACAGTTTATTAATCCAAACATTTAATGAATTGATTAAATAAATACAAAATAAATACATTTTTAAATCTGAAACTGCTGTAACCACACCTAAACTCTTAATGAAGTCTTAAAGTAGTTGTTTTTAGGGTTTAGGACAGGCATCAATGTTAGATTGGACTGAGGTTTTGGTTGAAGGACTTGTGTATATGTAACCCTAGAGGCCTGTCGGGCAAGTGTGTGCATGTTTATAGCCAGAGGAACAAATCATTTGTGTGTTTGAATCACTTTTGGTATTAGATGACTGGGCTGTTCTCTTTCCGCATTGTGTTCTTTGTCTCCTTAGAGTGAAAATGAAAACCTATATGGAGTTTATTTACTTTGCTACTACATTTTAATACCTCTTATAACAAGAGATAGTTTCAGTCCTCAAATTTGATTCGCCAAGCCTTAAAGTAGCCAAGAGTGCTGATATCCACTCCAACAGCACTGGGACTTTTCACTGTTTGTATCACTCCGACACACTTTCAGTATGTGTATTAGTGCAGATGTCTTGCGGTTGATCATGCATTGATTTTCTTCTGAACTATTTCCATTGGTGGAGCAAAAACACAAGTAACTTATATTTATATGAGATCGGTTTATGAGATCAGCAAATTAAAAGATCGCTGATCCAATCATTAGAAGCGATTATCGGCCGATATCTATCGGTAGCTGATCAATCGGAGCAGTGAGCAGCCCTATTTTGAATATGTCACATTTTGGAACAAAAATTTTATGTTGACTTTTAAGGAATGTTCAGCTGACAGGAAGGGATATAACTATTATAGTTGTCCTAGCTGATATTTCCTTATTTCCACTTTGAAATTAATTTTTGGTATGTTTTAGCTTACCTCAAGGGCATCCAAGATGTAGGTGTCTTTTTTTCCGCAGTAGTTTCAATTTTGATATTTTTAGGTCAAACCGTTCTTGTCTGTCAGTCATATAATGCAGATCTATGGTCACCACTTCAAAGAGCATGCACAGAGTTCAAATTAAACAATTCCCCATCGTAAGTACACATTGATGGCCTAAGACACGAAACGAGCGGTTTGTGTGAGAAAACGAACAGTATTTATATAGTTTTTACCTCTTATACACAGCCATGTCCAAGTGATCTGATCTGACGTGTACGCAGACTGGTGCATAGATATATACACTAGATGTCGCCTTAAAGACATTCGTTCCAATGAACTGCCGTAGACAAGGCGACATCTAGTGTGTATATATCTATGCACCATTCTGCGTACACGTCAGATCAGATCACTTGGACATGGCTGTGTATAAGAGGTAAAAACTATATAAATACTGTTCGTTTTCTCACACAAACCGCTCGTTTCGTGTCTTAGGCCATCAATGTGTACTTGCGATGGGGAATTGTTTAATTTGGACGACGGGGAATTGTTTTAATTTGGACTCTGTGCATGCTCTTTGAGATAATGACCATAGACCTGCATTATATGACTGACAGACAAGAACGGTTTGACCTAAAAATATCAAAATTGAAACTACTGCGGAAAAAAAGACACCTACATCTTGGATGCCCTTGAGGTAAGCTAAAACATACCAAAAATGTATTTCTTTTTTGTTAACAACTGTTTATTAAGTTTTCTTTTTTAACATCAAGAAAAACAAAAATACAACGCAAAAATCTAGAACCCATCCCATCCCACCCCTGGTAGACTTCAAGAAGCATACAAATAAAATACAAACATAGAATGAAGACCCAAAAAACAATCATAAAAATAAAATAAAAATTATAATAATAAAATAAAAAGAGAAAAAATATATAATAGAAAATAAATAAATAAATAAATTACATAGATGTTAAAAAAGTTGACACAATATCAAAAGCAGCATGCCATAAATTCACAGTCTCAAAAATTAATTTCAAAGTGAACTATCCCTTTAAGATACCCTTTTCTCAGGTTTAGACATGTTGTGTTTAGGCTACTCTTTCCTCAGAGCATTACTGTGCTGAATGAATCCTCATGGACTGTTCATTCACTGTCTATTCAGTTGCACATTGAATTGAGTCTTCAAAGACTTTTATTCATGCAAACTAGAGGCTGCTGTGCCACTATTTGAATAAGGTACTGCAGGTTTATTATTGTGGCATCATATTTTTTTTATATCCACCTGCCACTTAATGTCAAATGTTTGTTTAATGGATCAGATCAGCTAAAACTGCCCCACACATTTCTAATCTTTGAAGCAATAATTAAACTGTGTTTGTTGGAGGTATACACCTTTAATGCATCTTTAGTTAAAGGAATAGTTATAGTTTACAAAGTCCCTGCCCAGAAGTTCCCTTTTTGTAGCAAAATATTTAAGTAAATGCTGCTTTTCTTAACTACATGTTATGTTGGAATTAGTCTAAATGGTGTTTACTCATCACTACACAGATTCTGGAGAAAATTCTGTAAAACTCATTCTGGTAACCATTCAGGATTGCAAGATTTTATAGTGCTGGTGTTTAGGATATCACTGGTATATGAAGAGGATTGTGCGTTAAATATAAATTCCATGCGAATTTGAAGTCTGAATTTCAAAGGAATTGTAAATTAATTTAATTTAATTTAATATAATATAAAGAATACCATTATATTAGTTGTTGCATAATCTCTTTTATAACTGACATATAATAGACCTATAAAATGTTTAACTAAATATATAAAATTGTATTATATTTTAAATATCTTCTAAGTGCTTTGTCATTTTACACTAGGCAATTTACAGATCTGTTTGTGATTAGATAAACAGTACATGCTTGACAGATAAATTGTGCTGTTTCTTTTGTATTTCTGCAATTCACTTTTTCACTATTCACTTTGTAGTAAATGTCACAGAAAATGAGTGAGCAGATTCAATTTGATTGGTCAGCCTGTTGCAGAAATGTAGCCAAGAGCCAAGTATTACCAGTCACTCTTGGTTGTGACATTTTGTAATTATTCCAAATTTTTTAAATTTGTTTTAAAACAAATGAACATGCTCCTACCAAATGCATACACTTCTTTTTAAAGTACTGTAAATGTTCATGTTTTTGTCATTTTTAAACAAAATTCTGTCTTTTTATGTGTATCCTAGGTTTAGCTGATGGGGACGTCTGTTTGATTGTGTTTTCTGTATGCATGTCGAACCTGCAGATCAAATCCTGGTAAGAACTTTTATCAACTGTTTCTCTTTTTGTCTCTCTCACATATCATACCATGCCATTTGTGGCATCCTTTCTTAATTTGTGTTAATGGAATATTATGTTGTTTTAATAACATTATAATTAGAAAAGTAATTGTGTGCACATCCCACCTTCTGGCAGGTGCAGGACAAAAGGAACTAACAAAGTGAAAAAAATGTGATGTCCGCAACACTGCTCTTTGCTCCCATATTTAATAAAAATTGCAACGTTTCGACAGTCGAAACGTTGCAATTTTTATTAAATATGGGAGCAAAGAGCAGTGTTGCGGACATCACGTTTTAATAACATTAACAATATTTTGTAAAGGTGTGTTATATTTAGTCACCATGAAATCAAAATGGATAGTTCTTATTTTTTATGTAATATTGCAGTATTTATTATAAAACAATGTTTGTGCACGTCATTATTATTATTTTAATTAATTTGTTGTAATCTTTAATCAAAATAACTTCCCTTCCCTTGACATCTTTTTTCTTCTCTGACTTCTCTGTAGGGTTGGGTATCATTTGAATTTTATCGTTTCTGATTCCGCTTATCGATTCCAATTCTTATTGACTCATTTCAATAAGGTAAAAAAAAGTAAAACATTCAGATATCAAACATATTTATTCTGTCTTTTTACAAAACATTCTGTTACAGCAGAATACCATGAATAAAAATCAGCAGCCTACAGGACACTTACACAAGGAAATTTTGCCTATGTTTTTAACAAAAATACCACAGCAAAAACAACTAGATTTTACTAATATAAATTTCGACCATTATTAAAGACTAGTAAACAGTCAGTAATAAAATAAGAACAAATAAGCAATAGCACAAATAAATACTACTGAACAAATTTCAGGTACAGAAATGAAATCAAATGTAAACAACTGTAAAAGAGCATTGCATAGTTTTCTTTTTATAAAAAAAATGGAAAAAGTTATTCAGTCAAGATCAGTGAGTGATTTTCTTTGTCTTTTGTTCTTTGTTTTAAGATTTATGACAGACAGCAGCAGGTATATTATGCTGCTGTCACTTTAAGACCTAATGCATCGATTTAATATTCCGATACACGTTTTCTTTCTCAACTGTTTACGTTCACTTAAGACAAAACCACACTATATATGAGTGGCGGTGTTTGCGCTTTGGCTGTATGTGCAGCACAGAAAGCAGCGTGTGAGTTCCGAATTAAGTTCTCGTCTTGTTAATCATCTTGCTCTTAAATGGGAATCGATAAGCGGAATCGAAATGCGCATTTTATCAAATCCTCGGTTCTTGGAAATTGGGAACAAAATGGATCCGGTTCTCAATGCCCAACCCTACTGATGTCGTATTAACCTGTCATTATATGAGATCACAACAATTGCAAACGACAACAATACAATGATCAGACAATCCAACAAAATCAAGTCCCATTTTGTTCTTGTTCGAGAAGTCGTTTCACTCGTATAAACATCATTGAGAAGAAAATACCAATAACTTCCGTTTCATGATGACATTAAGCTGTTTAAAGGATCCTTGTATATCTCTAGTTTTTTTTTTAAAGATTGGGATTGTTATAATGTAATTTTCATGTCATCTTTTTTTTAATCACATTTTTTATTGATGATTTTTTTTTTTACTTTTTTCTCTCATCCTCTCTCTCTTTCTTTGTCCTCAGAATAGTTGACATGCCACCTGGGATGGTGTGTGTGTTCTCTTCTCTTTTCTCCATACTATGTAGCTGCGTGGTCACTCAGAGCTCTGCTTCTTCCAGCCATCACCCCACTTTCTTGCGCAATGACACCTACTTTGAGCACCTAGCTTTGCATCCTGACCCTACATTGGGTCGGGTCTATTTAGGCGCCCGTGATCGGCTTTACCAGCTTTCGTCCGAACTTCAGCTTGAGGCAGAGGAAGAGACAGGACCTGTGATAGACAGCCGTGACTGCCTGCCACCAATTAGTGAATCAAACTGCCCACAGGCAAAATGGACCAATAACCACAACAAGCTACTACTTGTGGATCCTTACAATCAGGAGCTCATCAGTTGTGGAAGTGTTTATCAAGGAATATGTCAGAAACGAAGTTTGGATGCAGTGGGGAAAGTGCTTTTCTCTGCAGAGAGGCCTGTGGATACGCAATACGTTGCGGCTAATGACCCCAATGTCTCTACTGTAGGGCTTGTGGCACTCACAAGAGGGCGTGGGAAACAACAGCCAGTGCTGTTTGTGGGACGTGGTTATACCAACAGCCAACCTCCAATATCTACCCGAAACTTAGTTACGGAGCCTGTTTTCTCATATGAAGAAACTTCAAAGTTAGCGGTGGCTGGGAGGCTTTCTGAGTATGACCACCATTTTGTAACATCATTTACCCATCGCTCGTATGTCTACTTCATGTTCTATCGGAGAGACTTAAAATCGCAGTCGAGAGAATATCGCACATATGTTTCTCGTATGTGTTTGGATGATGTTGCGTATTATTCATACGTAGAAGTTCCGTTAAGTTGCCGTTCAGCTAGAGGAAAGAATTATAACCTCCTACAAGCTCTACATGTAGGCCTGCCAAAGTTAGGTAAGACTATGGGAATAAAAAGCATAGCTGCTTCAGAACAAGAGGTCCTTTTGGGGGTGTTTTCGAGCCAATTCGCCTCCTCCAGTCGACCCAATGAAGAGTCCGCAGTATGTGTGTTTTCACTTGAGGAAGTGGATAAACGTATCGATGCTACAAGAGATCTGTGCTACACTGAAATGGGCCGTGCAGATGGACATGAGGCTGCATACATTGAGTATGAAGTCAAATCAAACTGTGCCAATCTTCCAGCGGTGAGTTTGAAAACTGGAAACCAGTAAGTTTACTGCCTCTGGAAACAGGTGTGAACAGCTTCTAAGATCCACTCGGACAAACTTAAAAGTATTTTTTTTGAGCTACTGTAGACCAAAAAAATTGGCCATAAACATAAAACACTGTAAAGCCTAACGTATTAAAACAATTCAGACAACCTGTAGTTCTTGACAAAATAGTTATTGTAGGTCATGGATAATTAATAAAAAAAATCTTGTTGTTGTTGAGTATCATATTTTGATACATCAGGCGTTTATGGCCCATATAGCATGATATAGTGAGAGAATATGGAGCTCACACTTGGAGGAGGAAAAAACACCTCAATTTTATTCAGAAGCCCAAAGTGCAGTTGCTGTTATTTACATGGCCAAAAGTAAGATGAAATTCTGATAGCTTGTAATGTACAACAATGATTTTTATAACAGTTTAGCAGACTACTTGCATAAAATGCATATAAATATCTGTAAAATATCTTAAAATTAGTGCCCCTACCCTCCCCAATATAAATTTTTCAGACAAAACATTTTACTACGAGGTGCTGTGTCTTGCCTGACCACTTGTGATACACTAAAATGAAACTAAATACCATGTATAAACGCTTAAAGTTATCTGGTGAAAAATAGCCTGGATGTTAAATGGTTAGTTCACCCAAAAATGAAAATTAGCCCATGATTTACTCACCCTGAAGCCATCCTAGGTGTATATGACATTCTTCTTTCAGACGAATACAATCGAGTTTTATTAAAAAATGTCCTGGCTCTTCCAAGCTTTATAATGGGAGTGAATGGCTGTATGTCTTTGGAAGCGCATCCATTCATGATTAAAGTGGTCCACGCGTCTCAGGGGGTTAATAAAGGCCATCTGAAGGGAAGCGATGCGTTCGTGTAAGAAAAATAATCCATATTTAATACTTTATCGACTAAAATAACCAGCTTCCAGCCCTGTTTGTTTGAACCGCGAGAGGTGTCAATTGCTGTCATTACGTTGTGGCACCATTCTATGACATCACATTCCACCACCCCAGTTGTGTGGCCATATATAAATATTTTATACTGGTCTATAGGAAGTTTAAGGGGGTATAACAGTTGTTTACTTGCACACTACAATTTAAAAGTTTAAAATATAGAAGAAAAAAAAGTAATATTGTGAAATTGTCACAATTTAAAACAGTTTTCTGTTTTAATATATTTAAATATACAATATAAAATATTGTGGTGGCAAAGATACATTTTAAGCAGTCATTAATCAATCTTCAGTTTTACATAAAGAAATCATTCTAATGTTGATTTGGATGTGGAAAAGTGTGGAAGACTGTGATTAGTGTCTTTTCTTCAGGATTCTCCAAATAAACAAAGTTTGAAGAACAAAGTTTTTTTTTAAATAATAGAACTCTTTGAATTATAATTGTCTCTACTGACATTTTTGATCAATTTAATGCATTCTTGTTGAATAAAATGATCAATTTCTTAAAAAAACAAAACAACTTTTAGATTTAAAAAGTAACAAATGGTCTGTACTTGTCTTATACCACTGCAGCAAGTTTCAAAACTTAGTTTTTATGCTGAATTTATACCTTAAAAAGTATTTGACAAGAAACATTGGTCTGTAACTAACACTTTTTTTTTTTTTTTTTTTTTTTTTTTTTTTTTTTTTTTTACTTGTTGACTTTTGTCTCCCTACAGAACACTTTGGATGCTTACCCATGTGGCTCTGATCATACCCCTAGTCCAATGGCAAGCCGGGTGCTTGTGGAAGCTGAGCCAATATTTGACAGCCCAACTGTCCGGCTCACTGCTGTGGCTGTGAGTGTAAGGGAGGAACATACTATTGCCTTTCTAGGAGACTCCCAAGGAAACTTACATAAGGTATTACAAAGTTAGTGTTTTCCCCATCTTTTCTAATAATTTTATTTTATGCAATTCTTCAATTTATTCTCTCTTCTTCGCTGAGGCAGAAGTGTTTCAAAAAATGATGTTGGATTTGCACTTGGCTGGATATTTTGGAGGTTTTGCAGAGTTCCAGAATAATTAAAAACTCATGAAGATATGAGATTCATTTTTAATGTTATGAAGATAAGCTGTGGTGTGGTTACAAGCACATTTATTTGCCTCTTACAGCATTGTCCTTTTTTGTAAAATATTTTTGTAAATCTTATCTAAACAGATTGATCTTATTTAAATCATGTTACAATTTTGAAGAGATGGTGCTTAATGCATCATTAAAAATGGAAAGCACAAGTGGATTTGATTTTATTTACATATAAAATGCTGACTACTGTTTCAGCCTCAGGTTGTACCCATTTTCTCTTTAATTTCTAACATGGATGAAGTTCCTCATTATGTGATGCGTGTTCTTCATTGCATAACAACCACTATTTCAGCCCCTATTATGCCAACAGGATCCTTGTGTGGGATTTTGTTTACGTTGTTATAATATAACTTTTTTTTTATTACAGCCTATGTGGAACCAAAGAGAGTTTAGATTTATTTCTTCGTATCTTAATAAATAGTTCTCAAAAAGACAATTTTATAAGTAACACTAATTTTCACTGCAGCAGATCTACTTCAAAATGTGATAAATGACATTCAGTGTGATAGAGCGGTTTCTACTAGATCTTTGTATTATTTTAATGAAGTGGCAATAATTTGAGGAGTAGTTTCAGGAATAACTGGTTTGCTCTATATATTCTGTCATGGTATAAAGTTGTACTGTATGTATTTGCTTGATGTTTTATCCCTACAAGAATAAAGCAGCAGAGGATCTTCTCTACTAGGTAGAGTTGTACCTTTTGTTACAGTCATTTAGCTGCAATGGGAAATTTGGAAAACAGTGTGGTGGCTAATTTCATTCATGTCTAGTCTGGATGTAACCCTACGAAATATAGAGATTGGGCCTTGTGAAGTTTTGATTTAATTTTTGAACATTTTTATTTCCTCCTCAGTTTTGGTCAGAAGGTGTGTGTTTTTTTTTCCAGGTGTATCTTGGCCCAAATGGTGAGGTGGAAGAATATGCAGTAATTTCAATTCAGCCCAATTCACCAATAAGCAGAGAGCTCAGGCTTGACTATCAAGAGAAGCATCTATACGTCTTGACAAGTAACATGGTAACTATCACATTATTGAAGTGGAATTGACAGTGTCAGTGTTGTTAAGTAGTTCTTGTCGGTAATTGATAATTAATGTAAAAAAAAAAAAAAAGAACAAAAACCTTATATTATAGGGATAGGCCACCCAAAAATGAAAATGATGTCATATTTTTTTTTTTTTTTTTTAAATCTGTATTACTTTCTCCTGTGTAACACAGAGGATATTTTAAAGAATGTTGGTAACCAACCAAACAGTTTTGGTTTCCATTAACTTCCACTTTATATCAAAACATATAATGGAAGACAATGTGAACCAAAACTGTTTTAAGAAAAACGAGTCAGGCTCACATAGTACTGAAATTAAATGTATTCTTCAACCATGTAGACAGACAAAACTGACTGACCAATAAGAAGTTGCTGATGTGAAGTTGCTTCAATTGGCACACCCCTGAAAAAAAAAAAAAAAACCTGAATGAAGAACTTAATGTTAAACATCCCAACTGTTTCATTGCATAAACAGATTATCGTGTTTACTGATCATATCAGATTACTGATAAACACGAATGTGCATATGAGTAATTTGAATGACATAAACGTGTGCTGCTGCTCTGATCAGAAATAGCTAATTAGGTAATACATTAAAACATGTATGTATATATTCTTCTGCTGTTTTAATTTGACATTGTTTTTTTTTTTTACTTTGCTCACACAGCTAGAGAAGAGGCCTGTAGCAGAGTGTGAAAAGCATTTGGATTGTCAGTCCTGTTTGTTGGCTCATGATCCATATTGTGGCTGGTGTGTTCTTGAGGGGAAGTAAGTTCCTATTTGAAAACAACCTCATATTCAGAATGGTTTATTTTGAATAGTTGAACATTGTGTCTTTGTGCATCAGGTGTGGCCTGCGTAATGAGTGTGTGCGTGGGGATCAGAAAGATCAGTGGCTTTGGAGCTTTGACATGGAGCAACAATGCCTGAGCGTCGAGTTTCTCAATCCATCCAACATCAGCCGAGAGGAGAGAAGAAATGTGTGTTTCACATATTAACACATTAAATAATAATCCAGCTCAAAAAGTTTATTCAGTACCACACACTGCCTCACAATAAAATACAAGATACATTTATTTGTTTAAGCTTGATTCACTACAGTGACCATTATTAAGCACAGAAACAACCAAAATCACTCCTCCCCCTTTTCCTTAAAAGTATCATTTTAATCCTTACAGATCCCAATCAAATTCCATCTGTCTCTCTTTATTTTTTCTCCTTTTAGATATCTTTATACATCCCTAGTCTTCCCAGTCTGGAGCGAGGAGAGTTTTACTCTTGTGTCTTCCACGACAGGCCAAGTTTGGCTGTTGTAACAGAGACTGGTGTCACCTGCTCTTCTCCACACATATATACATTGCCATCTGTGCCACCAGGTCAAGGTGAGGGTATTGCCAGATAAATAGTCAGGTCTCTTATGAATTTATAACACTTTTATTTTGACACAGGAGGCCTGGCCAGTAAAACATAATAATAGAAACAAACATAGTTTTTCATGAGCCATTAAAAAAAGTGTCCTCCTTTTGACACATAAACACTTGATTCGGTACTCAGTTTTGAGCATGCCAGTGTAACCAGTCTGAAAGAGGAGCACTTTTTGACAGATGGTAGAAGTTTTTAGATGGATTACATAGACCTTAGTCAGGTTAAGACGCCATGTTGAATTTAACACCAATCAAAACGAGTCTGTGAGGGGTCATAGATGATTTAATTTTCACAACTTTCAAAACTGTTTAATGGAGGGTTTTTTTCCAGAAAGACGTTTTGTCAGCTTGACAATCGGTATGTTATTAAACAACAGGGCAATCAGTTGTACGCAGTGTACTTCTATTCCTCACAGCCTTGTTTTCAAATTCCTGTCAAAAATTAAATATGGTGCTACTCTGATTAAGGTCTATTGTCCTAGCTTCCAAAATATGTTAAGGAATTGTTCACCCTAAAATGAAAATTAAGTCATCATTTACTTACCCTGGTGTTGTTCTAATGCAGTATACCGTTCTTTCTTTTTCGGACCACAAAAGGAGAATTTGTATAACTGTCCTGCTCGCGCTCATCCATAATGGCAGTGAATAGTAACCAGCATCAAGCTTTTAAATAAAAGTAACACAGAATGGTCCCATGTTAAACGTGTTATATATTCCAGGTGTTCTGGGGGTATACGATAGGGTTTGGTGAAAAACAAACCAAAATATATTATTTAACGAAAATCTTGACTTTGGCTGTTAGTCTTCTGTTCTTGACTGCGCGTTCATGAGACTATTAGTGCCGCAGTTCACTCTGACTTGCCCAGAAAAAGCACACAAGTTGTGAGAAGTCAAGATTAATAAAACTCAGTTTTTGCCATGAAGATAGTCTCAGATGCTGACATGGCATTAAAAAGCTATACTACTACTCAAGATTAATAAAAAGGAAAAAAGGGCATCAGAACAACACTAGGGTGAATAAATGATGACTTCCCATCTATCTATCTGCGAAGATATGGCGATGACTATCCCCTGCGAAGGTCTCATCGACATGACAAAACCGTTTTTACGTTTTTAACGTTTACACAGAGATGATAACAGTATCGCTTTCAAAACTCTTTGAAACCTACTTCAAAATTTGCATTCTCAGGCCACCAAAATGCCGTTGTTGTGTAAATGAACAGCCAGAACGCATTAAAAGTTTTCTGTTTTCAGTTGAAACGGTGTTGTATAAGCGGCCCCTGAGGTTAATAGCTAATGATTTTTACAACGGAAATGAATCAATTAATAACTTACTTGAACTAGACAATTACTTTCTACTAGAGCTTCTGCACAGCCAAAACAATCTTTGTTGCATTAATTTCCTATTATCACTGTAAAGCTGCTTTGAAACAATCTGTATTGTAAAAAGCGCTATGTAAATCTAGGTGACTTGGCTTGACTTCATTTTCATTTTAGGGTGAACTATCCCTTTAAAGGTTTTAAATTCTGTCATTTACTTACACTCATGTTGTTTCAAACCTGTATGCATTTCTTACTTTTTGCTTCGCAAAAGATTTAGAAAATGTCTTTTGTTTAGTTTTAGACCCCAATGTCTTCCTTCATGTTCTGCAGAAAAATAAGTCATACTGATATGGAACAACGTGAGGGTGACACTTTAATGTCACTTTTCCTATCTCACAAACCCCCAACTGAAATCAATCAAACCTTCACATCTGCTAGATGAAATCCAAGCAAGTTTAAACCTAGCTTTTGTATTTGTCTATAAAGAGCAAGCAGTGAGACACAAACGATAACATGAAAGTGACAAGAAAAAACAGTGATGGATCTGTAAAAGTCATGAATGAACATGAACTCTACTTGCTAAAATCATATTTTTTCCTCTGAATCAGATTTTTTTACAGTCACTCTGTCTCTGCGGTTCCATGATGTTGTTGTGACTTCTCATGGATTCACCTTTTATGATTGCACAGCAGTAAAACAGCTTGCGGGAAGCATGCCGTGAGTTGCAAACACAGACATATTTTGGGCACAAACAAACAGAATTCTACCCTTGTCGAAGACTCTATACATCATTGTAAAATCCACTGTTGCACATTCCCTAAGTTTTAAGTTGTTTTAATCATACTAAGAGTTTTTTTATATCTTTGTTTGATTAAATACTCTACTTGCAGTTAATGATTTTGGATCCAATTAATCCTTTCTTCCTTCCTTCCTTGCTTTTCCTTCCTTCCTTCCTTCCTTCCTTGCTTTTCCTTCCTTCCTTGCTTTTCCTTCCTTCCTTGCTTTTCCTTCCTTCCTTCCTTCCTTCCTTCCTTCCTTCCTTCCTTCCTTCCTTCCTTCCTTCCTTCCTTCCTTCCTTCCTTCCTTCCTTCCTTCCTTCCTTCCTTCCTTCCTTCCTTCCTTCCTTCCTTCCTTCCTTCCTTCCTTCCTTCCTTCCTTCCTTCCTTCCTTCCTTCCTTCCTTCCTTCCTTCCTTCCTTCCTTCCTTCCACAGCTGCCATGGTTGTGTGCGGAGTCACTGGGGATGCAATTGGTGCGTAAAGCAACATATGTGTACCTACAAGGCTGTGTGCGATGAGGGACTGATAATCTATAACGAACATGTAAGTCGTACTTTCTCTCTGTGTTGTATGGTGAAAATGACATGTCTCAAACTTGAAAACACTGTTTCCTACAGAATTCTGTTAACCCCCTCTCCCAAAT
The DNA here is from genome assembly GCA_021554675.1 of Leuciscus idus. Taxonomy (NCBI): domain Eukaryota; kingdom Metazoa; phylum Chordata; class Actinopteri; order Cypriniformes; family Leuciscidae; genus Leuciscus; species Leuciscus idus. The sequence goes on from CM038631.1 coordinate 26,026,586, forward strand.
AATTGGTCCAAACTACAAATAATTGGTAAACAAAATACATTTGACCAATTCATTAAAAGAACCAGGAGGCAGATTAAAATTATTCTTAACATCCATTTTTCAGTATTTATCTCATATTTTCTTATTTTCATAATTAAAAAAAAGGATATTTTGTATTCCTCAAATACAATACTTTTTAAAAATTGTCTTATCTTAATTCTACTTGCACATTTTACATCATGAGGTGCTTGTTACCTCAAATTGGGTTCATAGATGGACATTGGACAAATATATTATTTGCAAGTTTTAAGTTTTTAATTTGTTGTGTTAGACAAACACATTCAGACTAAACCGCCTGTATTTAATTCTTATGAAAAGATATTCTGAAGGAACTATTTGAGAACTTAAGAATATATATTGTTTATTTAGAATATATATCTTCAATAACTTTCTCTGTGAATCTGGCCCATAAGCCCAGAAGAGTCATTCATTTATGAATCTGACTACACTAGTCGAATTGTATTTCTGTTTTTGAGTGCAGCCAGCAAAGAAAATGCAATTATAGGAAAAACACAGCTTGAGATTTTAAAGCTATGTTTCATAAATAGCCTATAGAGTTCCTGTAGCTCAAACAGTTGAGCATGGCGCTAACAACAACAATGTTATGGGTCTATACCCTGGAAGAGCAAAAACTGAATAAAAAAAATTAAGTGTACCCTGAATGCAATGCTTTGGATAAAAGCATGCCAAATGCATTAGTTTAAAGTCCCTCTGTAGTCCATAATTTTATCCCTTAACTCATCTGTGATCACTAAAATGACATTTTTTTTTTCCTGTGAAAATAATTTCTTCATGAAATTATCATTCTTAAATTAGCTTGAATTTGACTCTACACTCTTACTTCATTAAGTATACATGGATCCATGAATATGAATATTAGTCCCCGCCTCCTCTCAATCACACCAGCTCAGAATACATGATCCACTCTGTCAACTTTACTGTATTAAACGCTACATGATGGCAAGTGGAAATACTGGTTTAAATCAGTTATGTATGTTTGAATCAGAAACTGATTCAGAAGAAGTGGAAGAGTTAATTATACAGGTTCGTCTACAAGTCGATGTATCAGTATGGTAATGCATTTTATGTATTGCTCTCTACGTCTGACACATAACGGGAATTACTATGATTAGTCTTTTGCTTGACTACGCTATCAAACAACTAATAATGTGTTGCTAATTTTGCACAAACCATGTTCCCGTTCAGCATCTCAGCTGCCTTCTAAAAATCATCATCTTTACAAACGCTTTGAACAACTTAGAACGTCATTGGTAAAGGCATATAGTACATCATAATATACATATACACAATTCACCCACCATATTGCTAAATGTATGCGATTTGTCATATCAACAGAATAATACTTGGCAATGGTGTTGACTGATGAATTTGTACATGGTTTGTCTTAAAGCATATTAAAAACACCACATAGACATATAAACAACATTAAAACTTGAACCATTGGGGGTCTTTAAATTAATCAAAATCACAACTAAATCATTTTTTTGCTGTGTAAACATATGGTTACGTAATTATGGATATGGATCTTGGATACCAAGATCATTTGTAATAGTTCCTTTAATAACCATCTATATGTACCTATTTATTCATTTATTTATTTTACTGTTGTGCCTCTCTTGGTTTTTCCTGCACTTCTCACTCTTAGTGGAAATCTCTCCCCACCCTACCTCCTGCAACCAAAGCCTCTAGAGCTGCATTCATGACCTTACCAGTCTCAACACACAAAGTTCCTGAAACCATGGCTCATACTAAAACTCAGACTACTGCCGCCTCAATAACTGAAACTATAACTTCTACACTGGAATCATTAACCTCTCCTGCACCTGTGAAACCAACACCATCAACTCAGATTTCTCCCACTTTCAAGCCATCTGCTGCGCCCACAAGTGCCTTTTTCCCCTCTTCCACAGCTGAGACCTTGGCTACCACATTACAGCCAGCTTCCACGCTCTCTCTGCTTGAGGAGATTCTCTCAGAAAAAGAGCTTCTTGTTACAGATATTGAATCAGTGGCTCTGGGGGAGACCGACACTGATGTGGTTACTCTTTCCAGTTTGGAAGCAGTTGTAAAAACGGAGTTGCCATCAGTCATTGAAGCTCCGGAGGAGCAAAGAATATCACTGCCATCGTCATCAGTTGAGACCGAGATAATCACGCTCACTGAATTGCCACCATTAATGGAGCCAATCACACATGATACTTCGCTCACCAGCACCCCTCACATTTTGACAGAAACGTTGAATTTGACAAATGAAACCCAAACAACAGTTTTACCTTCAAATCCAGAACCAGACGTGTCTGATTCAGAATCAAATGACTTTTTGGCTATATCTGAGAGGGTGTCACCTACCATGGCTTCAGAGAATAGGATTATCATCACTGACCGTGTGGAGGCTGATTTGGTTCCAGATGAAACCGAGGAGGTAGAACTGGTAGAAAACGACAACGCAACATTTTCTGCAGCTACGATCTTATCAGGGGACGGAGAATCAGACAGTGATCCCCCAGTATACCTCCATCTACAGAGTACAGACATGGATGCTGATTACCAGTATGACTCGGCAGATTTGCAGGTGAGTCCAAACATTTAGAATTGATATCAAGCAAGATTTATCTTTACAATTATAAGCAAAACGAAAAAACCTACCCTTCTTTCTTTAGTTTCTTCAGTTTGGTGAGGCTTTGTTTGGAATAACAATAAAATTCCTCTTTATACTCGCATATTACACTTGATGTAATATATGACAACAAACATCAAGAAGCATAATGCAATGTTTTTATACAGCTAATGAAACTGGAAATGGTGTCTCAGAAGTGTACCATAAACTTTTTAAAAATGGCTATGCCCATAGTATGGATTGCAAAATATCAAAGACCTTAAAATGAATGATTACAACAAGTATTAAATATTACATAATAGCTAATTATTTGTTTATTTATGGGTAAATTATTGCCATTTCTGTTAATAAAAGTTAAAAAGTTAAGTTCACTTTTTTTTTATACTATTGGTATACAAACTCCCTTCAACCCTTTCCCTTTACCTAACCTTGTTTTATTTTTAAAGCACTGTAATCCAACAAGATCAAAAAGAAAAAAATTATTGTACAGCAACAAAAACTTTTTTTGAAATGATTGAAATGAGCTCTTTACACTGCCCATCTGCTCCACCATATTTCTATTTTTATACAAACATGAAAGTTTTAAATAAATATTAAACATGAAATTAAACAAGAAAATATGCTGATTCAGACGATACACACTCTGTCATTTAGTATGCATTAACAAATCAAATCATGACCAAGAAATAAATGTTTATTCTTCTACCTTATGCTAGTACTTTATGCAGAATTTGTACACTGGGAACACTATATTTATAAAATACACCTTTTCCTACTTCCTCGTTTTCACTGGATGACATGATATTCACTGCCATATGTTCTGGTGTAACTGACCTTTTTTTATTTATTTAACAGGCTGATGAAGGCACATTTGTAAATTGGGGGGCATCAGCCTGCCCGTGTGTGGAGAAGATTCAAGGATCCTCTCTGCTTCCTGTCCTAACTCAGAGAAAAATCTCTCTGCTGGCCCGAAACTTGCATCTCTATCAGGTAAAAACAAACAAACACCCACTTCTTTCTTAAAAAATATACATCTGCATTTAAAAACATGTTTAAACACACACTTGTTCCTAGGACCAAGAGCTGGCGTATGAGTGTGTATTGGTGATCGAGGGGCAAACTGTGGTTGTTGATGCAGATGTGACGCTGAATGAGGCAAACCCTTTGCTGTCTGACATCACTTGTCATGCCCACCAGGTACAGCATCAACACAATTCAGAAAAATCTCTACTCTGCTATGGCTACCTGTTTTGTTGCATCCTCCGATGTGTGTCATTGCTGGGTTTCTCACTTAGGTTTTTTGTTGTCATGTATTTCTGTTCCCCTTTTTTTTTTCTGTTGTTCCCTCTCAGTGTTGATTCCGGTTTCCTTAGTTGCCTTAGTTCAGAGTCCTGCACGGGTCCATTTTTGGAGACCCGCCCCCGCCCGTACCCGCAAAGTTCAGCACCAGATCCGACCCGTCACCCGTGATAATATCAAAATTAAATCCGCACCCGCCCAGACCCGTTAATATTTGGCCCGTTACCCGACCCGTGCCCGCGATAAACCACACAGGTGACGCGTTCATGTAACATAAGGGTGCGCTGCCAATAACGCACCTGAAAGCTGTCACAAAGAACAGGGAAAAGTAATGATTATTAATAGGCCTGTCAAATATATCAATGAGACATTTCAATTGTTTATTAATAAGCAAGTGTTTTCTGTGTCAAAGATGACGATGCTGACTCGCGATCTTCACAGTAGTGAACGCGCCAGAGAGAAATGCACATTTCATACGGATTATAAGCAGAGAACAGTCTGTTTTCTTTCGTTTTGAATTGTTTTGTTTAAAAGTACACATTTCATGCTTTCTATTTCTCAGGTCTGTGAGGCAAGTAGCTTATACGATGAGTTTCGGTTCATTTAAGAGACGATCAGTTCACGCGCGGGCGCCTCCGGCCGTGTCCTGATTATATTGCCTGCCTGCTATATATAGCCTACTTCTTATTTATTAAATCCATGAATTTGGTAGATGAAACATTGATTAAAATTAAGATACAATTAATACAAAACGAAATTCACTTTAAAGAAAGGCTTAACAAACTTAATGAAGTGGTCAAAATCATGTCTGCCCACTCCATTTGTCTCACGATATTCGGGATCATCTTATCTTATTCATGCTTTTCACTTTTCATATAATCAACATGAAATAAAAATAAAAAAGTATATTATTTTATTTAAACATGAATATGAAACTAAATCGTTTTTTAATGACTGGGCTACAACACATAGGCCTATTAGCCTACAGTACAGAGAAATTTAATGTCGCAACTTGGTCGGACTAAAAGGGGAGAAAAAAATTAAATTGGGTCGGTCCTAAATTGACAGGGTCGGTCGGGTTACGGCAAACAATAATATTTTTAAGGATGGCCTTACTAAAACACATATTTGCGTATGTGTAATGCTGGTAATTTAGACATACAAAATATTGCACATATTTTTCATCCGCTACCCACCCGCAAGGAGTTCATTATCCGCCCGCGTCCCCGCCCGTGAATTTTAGGAATGTCACAATCCACCCGTTTTAGCCACTTTTATGCGGGTACCCGCGGATACCCGACCCGTTGCAGGACTCTGCCTTAGTTACTGATTTGTTAATTGATTAGTCCCACCTGTTCCTCTTTGTCCTGTGTATTTATACCCTCTGTTTAGTTCAGTCTTTTGTCTGTTCTCGTCATTATTTACTGTAAGTTGGTGTGCTCTATTGATTTGTTTTAATTTATATTATTAATAATGACTGCTGCAAATAGATCCTTGCCTCTCCTGGTTTAAACCAACCTGTCACTTCCCTACAATGCTGTCTAAAATAAAGGCAAATGCCAATAACAATTAAAGATACAACTGCAACTACAACAACAACAACAACAACATGTAACTGTAAATGTATGCTTCTGTGAGAAAAGACTGCAGTTTGCAGATGATATTGATGCTATGTCAATTCTGCCCATCTGTTCTGTAGTATTCTTATGAAGAGCCAGTTGGAGAGTATAATGCCATGGTGTATGTAAAGAGAAAAGACACTTTTCATATTGACAGCACTGATCTTTATGGTGAGTATAATTCTTTTGATGCTCATGATGAGCTGTTTGTGCAAAATGCATGCATGTGAATAAGAAAGGACACCCTATTGAGTTATATGGTTTTATGTATCAGGACACACACACATGTATGTGTATCATTTTTTTTTTTTTTTTTTTTTTTTTTTTTGCAATAGTCATAAGTTGAATGTACAACAGTGATTAATGTTCCTTTATATTAATGAATATAAATAAAGTATTTGTTAGATTTTTTTTCTTACAGTCAATGACGTGCGTTTAATAACTTGAATGGTTCAAAGAGGAAAATTACAAAGTAGTAATAGAACACCAGCATTCATGGAATGTTCCTTTTATTTTCTTGATAATGTCTCCTATTGTCCGTCTCCCCCTGCTCTGTTTAGTCATGCCTGTGACCTGATAATCTGTTTTTGTTTGAAGGGTTGCTAAATAAAGCTGCACAATTCTTTGAAAATCCAGTTACTGAATCTCACTCATGTATTTGAATTTTACTCTGATCACTGTGATTCTGTGTGCTTTCTCTACTGCAGTGACGTTATATAACTGTACAGTTGGACACTCGGACTGTAGCCGTTGTCACACTGCAGATCAGAAGTACAGCTGTGTGTGGTGTGGGACCGGTTGCGTTTACAGAGGTTCCTGTTCTCAACACATCCAAATGACCTGTCCTGCTCCTCTGATTCATTTGGTTTGTTACATTTTCTCAAACTTGACTAAATGCAGCATCTTTGGAATATATATGTAGTTTGTAACTTCTAAGAAACTTTAATTGAAAGACAAGTATAAACAAAATAAATTTTGCTTTTGTATTACACTTGACCACTTGTAATCAGATCGACTGAAAAGCATCTGAATGCCAGGTGTAAATGGGGCCTTTTCTTTTCTCGGTTCTGTTATTCCCCTTCTACCTTCTACACACACACATAGAGAGTCTAAGGGAGTGGAAGCTGTGTGTGTATGTCTGTAAAGAGGGTATGCACGTGACGTCACCGTCGGCTGGAGTGGCAGCATTGGTTTTCAGTGTGAATGCCACGAAAAACATACAAAACACATCTAAAATGGGAACGAGCTTTGAGATTGACTGTACAAATAGATTTGACAAGAAATCTGAAGTATATTTTTACTGACTGCCGAAAGCTACAGAACAGAGAAGCAAATGGATCGCTGCAATTTATAGAAACAACTGGACTCCATGCAGCGAAACATCATTTTGTGTCAATATGTTGAATTTTGGGGTAAAATCATACCCTATATATTGTTATATATTGTATTGTTGTATATAACTCATCAATTAAATATTTACCATCTTATATTCTGCATAATTGGATATTTTTAAATAAACTATAAAAGTTTTAAGGCTGGACAATATGATGATATATATAGCATTGGTATAAGTGAACACCCGGATTTAGACCTACCTATATTGTATTTATATAAAGCGTTCACAGGCAAATTAGCTTTATGTATTTCCCCGGCATCGAAATCAGGCACATATAAATGTCTGGAAACACTATTCCTGGTTGCATGTCAATTTCCATGGATCATTTGATCTTTGGTAAGTTGTAAGGAACACTATATTGAGTCCAGCCTTTAGTTTAGACTGAAATTAGTTTGTTTTACTCACGTTTTCACAGTTTCCCCTATTAAATCCTGTCATGCAGAAGGCTCTTTTGTCACTCAGTCCAGCTGAGGGGGGCGTGTTCTGGCGGGAAAGTGATGTCAATGCATACCCTCTTTTATGACTTGCAATAGGTACATAATGCTGTGCCATTCAAAGACATAAATCAATGATGAATAAATTGAACAGGTTAACTCTTTCCCCGCCATTGACAGAATTTACTGTCATTTATGAGACCACGCTTCCCCGGCATTGACGGAATTTTCCGACTTTCCGTATTTTCACTGTTATACGGTAGGGGGTGCTATTACGCATTTTCTGAAAGATTACAGAATCTCCAGATCAAATCACTGATAAAAAATGAAGCTCATTTCCATTATGACCAACGCAATCTACCAAGAGCAGTACAATTTAGCGCAGGGTAACAAAAAGCAGAGCCGATGATAATCAGGTGTGGGTAATCTACTAACAATACAGGCGCAGTAAATTAAAAATACCATGGCTTGGCAAACAATATGTTCGGATAACATCTGGCATTCCAAATAAATGAACATGACTAGAAAAAATTCTCTCCCTTCTATTCTACCACACGGACTGCACTCTGTTCTCTGTGGTGCCTCCTCCTAGCAGCATTAAATAATGGCACAAATAGCAGTAAATTGACTTAGTAAATCATGTTGCATGGTTTATTTGAATACTCTCCTCCCATAAATGTTGCGTCTGAAAAGAAACTCCTACAAATGCATATGCAATAAGATCAGCCGCAAAAAATAAATGTCCATGCCTTTTCTAGCAAATTTTTACTGCGTCTTCAGTCATTCTTGACAGTAGTTTTTAATGCCAAAAGAAGGGTTTCCGCTGGTGCAAGCTGTTTGTAAATCTGGCCCTATGAGCAATAATTAATGCATAATTATCAAAAGTAATCATTCATTTCAAATGACTTCTACAGTAGATATGTTTAAAAGCACTGTAAGTCAACTTGGATAAAAACACTTCCAATTGTGTAAGTGTAAATGTAAATCTATTCCAACATATTAAAAAATCAATCCTTAAGCTGTTGGTTTTCTGTCCCTAGGTGGAGCCTTTGTCAGGGTTGGTGGAAGGAGGCATTACTTTAACCATTTCTGGGTCTAACTTGGGACAGAAAGCTCAGGATATCCTTCAGTCTGTGACTGTTGCTGCTGTTCCCTGCACTGTTATACCACATCTATATGAAATATCCACCAGGTAAACACCATAATGTATTTGCAGTTCACTTATTACACTGATTAAATAATATTTGGCCCTATGTTTTTTTTCCCCCTTGTGTCTCATGCATTTGTGTTTTTTCTTACCCTCCATTCTTTAGAATTATATGTACAACTACAGCCAGTGGAGAGGAGAAGTCTGGTCACATCTTAGTGAAAGTCTCTGGTGGGGGCTTTGGCCTGTCAAGTCAAAAATTCAGCTACCAGGTTAACTTGCATTTTACTATTAACTAGCTATATTTTAAAAAAAATTACTTACCATTTTAAATTTTTTTCAAAAAACATATGACTTTGTCTTCCATTCTGGCCACTGTATATACAACTCAGTATAATGAAAGTAAAGTATTTAACAAAAAGCACCAAAGAATATCATAAAGAATAGCTTTGTGTGCGGAATAGATATAATTACTTATATTTCGTCCTGATTGTCTCAAACGTACCATATGGCTTCAGAGGATTTGGATAAATAGCACACAAGTTGTGTGGACTACTTTTATAAAAAAAAAATTATAATACTTTTATTGTGTCCTTTTTGAAGCTTGAACACTCTAGTCCCCATTCATTGTAATTGCATAGACAATAGTGACCAGTACATCTTTCAGAGTGTCTAATTTTATGTTTCATGGAAAAAGGAAAGTCAAACAGGTTTGGAACAAATGATGAGTAAATTATCTCTTTATATATAAAGAATAGTAATTTTGCACAGTTAAATCACTTGCCCCTGTGCATAAAAGATCAGACTTTTGAGCCAAAAGAAGTTTTGTGGGATAGAGACAACATATTTAAGGTTCAATTTCAGTGTGTATACTATACATATTGTGCATTGATGCAGCTTAAATGGTTAACTCTAAGGTTTCACCACATTCTAAAACATTGTAAATGCCTAAAGTCATATCGTACATCCTCCCTCCCTCTGTTATCCCTCCATTTCTTGTTTGTCATCTGATTATTATGTGCATTGGAGCTTTGTTGTTATGTGAAGATGGTTGTTGTGGAATTGCTGTAGTTTTTTAGTTCTTGGATGCAGAATTTCCTCTGATTGTATCTCTCATCTCTCATCTTATCCCTTAAGGACCCTAAGCTGATAGAAATCTCTCCTCAGAAAGGGCCACGGGCAGGAGGAACAACTCTGACAATCACAGGCAGAAATCTTTTGACTGGTCGTGTTACTGATATCAGTGTCCTACTAGGGAATGTGCCCTGTTCATTGTAAGTGCTACGTATCACAATGGAAAACCGTCTCCTGTAATTTGGTGTAATATGAGTATTGTCTGTGATTAGGAAGTTCTTTTATCGCCTTCTATCCCTCTGCAGAATATCAAGTGTTCAGGAGGACACTATAAAGTGTCTGACTGGTGCTAGTAATGGGACAGGAGAGCACAGGGTGACTGTGCGGTATGGAAACATTGAGCGACATCTTCATGCCAGTGGCTACTACTATACCCCTGACCCCAACATCACACATGCCATGCCCTCTAAGAGCTTTATCAGGTGTGTGTTTAAGTTTTACCAGACTTAGTTCAACAAACTTTAATTTTTTTGTCTGGCTGACCCTAAAATGTGCAAAAAAAAAATCTTATAGACTTGTATTAAAGTTGGTCTGTGTCTAGGAGCTTTTATTTTAAAATGGGCTTTTTAAAAAAAGACTTTTGTATGCGATTTATCTCTGCTCTTGTAAATCACTTAACATTTCTTCCTTACTGCAGTGGAGGGCGTGTAATTAAAGTTTTGGGACATAATTTGGATGTGGTACAGAAGCCTCGGATGCAAGTAATGGTGGTCCCTCCAGACTCCATTCCCCCCTGGAAGAAACGCAGGCGACGGAGAAAAACTAGGAATGTAACAGATGTGGAAGTGCAAGAAGCAGACTGTACAGAAAACACATACTGTTCATTCAAAAAGGTGATTTTCAGTTTAACCTTGCTTAATCTCAACCTTACTTAAACTACACACAACACAAACTGAAAGTTCAATAGCAGATCTATACTCGGTTTATAAACTGAACGCACAGATTACTAAATCGTTCCCTCATTTCCTGCCCACAGATTAATAATCCATGCCTTCAATTTCACAAAAACATTTTTATTATTGAATTTTATTGTTTGGCCTTTTAAATTTATCTCAAGATATTTCCAAATAAAACACTTAACATTCACCAGATTGGTCCAAAAAAGGTTAATTATTAAAGGAGCATCTGCAAATGACTAATAACTAGTTAAAATAAATTTCGAAAATCAAAATCTCTCCCCACTGCTTCATTCAAGGCATCAACTCAAGGTGTAAACAAACTGGTTGACATTCGATTATTCATAAATGCATTATGAGCTGTTCATTTTCTATTAAGAACCATGTAGTTACAATATGATTTCACATCTGATATGACTATGGTGAGTGCATTGGTTGGCGATTGGTGTTTTCTAATCTTATTTTGTTAACAGTTACACATTTATTCATTTAGCAGACTCTTCTATCCCAGGTGACTTTGAAATGAGAAATTCAAGAAAAACTTTGTTCTAAAATAAATCTGTCTCTTTGATTTTTTAAAAATCAATACATTATTTGATTATGAAGTTTTTCTTAAATTAGTATTATAGATTAAAGTCTTTGGTGAACATTCTCTAAAGTTAAACATCATTTTGTCTGAAATATTTTGGTGGATTTGTCCACTTACACAGTGTTGTCTCTTTCTCTTGTTTTCGTTTTCTCTGTAGTTTGAGGAGCACTGTGAGGTGAAAACCTCCTCTCTGTTGTTGTGTCGGACCCCTGGTGTAGACCCTCAAGTAGTTGGTGGTCATATGCAGGTTGAGTTTTTGTTGGATAACTTGCGCTTTGACTTTAACTCTGTCAGCCAATCACCTTTCACCTATGAGCCAAACCCAACCCTGCACCCGCTGAACCATGGTGATCCCACAAAACCATATCGCTACAAACCCGGATCAGTCATATCTGTGGAGGTTAGTGGGGCTTTTTCTGTTGTAATGTTTTCTGTTTTAACAGTCATGCTGGACCTGGAGGACAAAACATCCATAGAACTGTAGTACAGGCCTGTCAATTTTTCATCTGTTACAAGTCCCAAATATTTAGATCACCTCTTAAAAGAAGAAAAACAAGATATGTGAACAAAATTCAAGTTTTGGGCAAATGCGATCCATATAAAAGCACCCCCCACCCCACGCACACACACACACACACACAGTATTTCAATCACTAAAAATAGCGGTACATTCCAAACTGTTTAAAGGGATAGTTCACCCAAAAATTACTCATCCTCATGTTGTTCCAAACCTGTATTAATTTCCTACTTCTGCTGAACACAAAAGAATATTTTGAGGAAATCATTGACTTCCATAGTATGGGGAAAAAATGCTATGGAAGTCAGTGGGCCCTATCAACTGTGTGGTTACTGACATTCTTCAAAATATCTTCTTTTGTGTTCAGCAGAAGAAGAAAAATTCATACAGGTTTGGAACAACTTTAGAGTAAATGATGACAGAATTTTCATTTTTGGGTGAACTATCTCTTTAACGTCAAAAACCCTTAAAGTGCCTTAATGTACTTAAACAGTGATTGTAAAAGATCAAATTCAGTATACACCTTACTGAAAATACTTATACGTACAGCCGTGAGCCGAAGAGCCCAGAATATGAACGCAATTGGCTAAATGTTTAAGTTCTCTTTATAATAGATTTCTTTGACGAAACGCTTAACATGAAACTTTGCTATACATAGTATGCATCATCAGTAGGTTGTATACTGAATTTGGTCTTTTAATATCACTATCTCACTACATTAGTACAAACCTGGGAAAAACAACTGGCGGTCAATGGAGCCTTGTTTTGCCCTCCAAGTGGGCGTTCCTATAAGGATGTGATGTCACACGAAAACTATAAATTCAAAGGCATCTTTTTTATATTATTTTTATTTATTTATTATCATGACAGTCAATATTGATTAAATTGGATGGGCTAATTGTCTCATTCCCATGAGTCTAATTGTCCAATCTCAGCATTCAGCGGTCATATATTTCCTAGTATTCACTCCATGGCAACATTCATCCTGTTAACTAAAACGGGTGCTACTTTCATGTCCTTTGTATCACACTGCCGGATCTCTCATTTCATACAAATGGAACTGGCACCATCTTGCATCTCAGTTATCAATTGTATTGAAAATGATCTCAGGGGACTTCAGGATTAATATTATTGCAGTTTTTGTCTTTTTGCTTGGTTGATTGTTTTGTGCATTGCTTTAAAATAACATACAGGTCATTATCGTAAAATATTCGCCCTCAGGGTGGTGCAAGACTCTACAGTAAATCCTGTTGTCAGGGTTTATTTTTCGATATTGACTAGGTCACTTTACATTATCACCCAATTATTACTTATTACTCATGTTTAAAAGCTTAATCTCATGTTTCCTCTTTTAACTTTTCCTTGTATCCCTTTTCAATTATTTCCGCAGGGTGAGAATTTAGACTTGGCCATCTTTAAAGAGGAAGTAGTAGCGCTGATTGGTGAGGGGGTTTGTACTGTTAAAACTCTGACACATAATCACCTTTATTGTGAGCCACCACCCCAGCAGCCCCCGCTCTCCCTCAGGCATGGACGTAAGCGAGAGGGAGCTGACACCTTTCCAGAATTTATAGTAAGCCTGAAGCCAACACCCTCTCAACACACACAGACTGAGCTTAACCCTATAAAGCTACTGTATTAGATTTTGTACGCACATTTCTTAGGCTAACTCTTAAGTTATCAACATGATTAAAACTTTGCTTAAATTTAACATTTAATTTAATATTCAACAATAATATTGATCTGCCTGCATTGACACCACTATATGAGAACCTATCTGAGCTGGGTGATGACATCACAGTTTTCTCCAGAGCGGCTATATATATAAATGAACTAAATAAATAACTTTTTTACAACAAAAATTAAACCTTACTGAACTTAAGCTGGACTGTGACACTATTTTCTTCTGGAAACAAACTTTGTTGCATTATTGTCCTGTTATCTCTGTAAAGCTAAAACAATCTGTATTGTAAAAAGCGCTATATAAATAAATGTGACTTGACTTTGCTGAAAAGTCTGACAAATTTGACTTTTGAGGAATGTTTATACGTACATTTCTCAATTGTCATTATGCTGCTTTGCATTATTTATTTTTTACCCCCCAAAATAAAAACCACAGAGGTTTAATCAGAAAACTAAGCATTTAAATATCATCTTACTAATACATATTATTGGGAGATACAGTTACAACAATGAAATTAATATTTTCATAATATAATCATAATATGAGCCATAAAAGCCTGATGTATCAAATATGGTACTCAAGACGTATAATGTTTATATACATACATACATACATACATATAAAATAAATTATATACATATAATATAAAATATAGATTTTGTCTAAAGGTTCAATAAATGTTCCATTTAAAAAAAAAAAAAAATGTTGGACTATTATTTCATATGTCAGGCCTTATAAGGTCCAGGTTGCACCTACATCATCTTTTCTGAAAGTGTGATTGTAAACTTGCATTTTTGCAGTGAATATTGTATTGCATGAACAGTGGTGTATAATAGTTTGTCTGTCTGTATTCAGGTGCATATGGGAAACCTCAACTTTTCACTGGGACAAGTGCAGTATGATTCTCTTAGCCACTCCATCTTTCCACTGGTGGCACAAATTGGAGTTGGAGCAGTTGCGTCTCTTGTTGCTCTTATTGTACTTATCATCGTGTTTATATACAGGTGTGTATGAAATGTAATATGAAAGAATGTGCTTATATAGTGCTGTGAAAAAGTTAGTACCCTATAAAGAGTGTAGCTTTTTTTCAACATATTTGGACATTGGATATATAATTATGACTCTGTAGCATGTACATTTGCTACCTATGGCCAGTCCATTCCTGAATGCAAGAATAATGCAATAACTAATTTTGGAAACATTTATAGATTGGTGTATGAATGGAATTTATTTTGTGTTCTCTCATTTCTCTTAGGAGAAAGAGTAAACAGGCTCTGAGAGATTATAAAAAAGTTCAGATCCAGCTGGAGAATCTAGAGACCAGTGTGAGAGACCGCTGCAAAAAAGAGTTCACAGGTAATTTACAGGTACATTTAGGATAAGACCAGAGGACAGTTATAAGATTTTAATATTAAGTTTAAGAATAGTACCCGTCTAACCCGTCGTTCATAAAAAGAAAATATACACCTGCTCCAATGATTTGTTTATTTCACAGTGGTTAAAATAGCAAATAAAATTACACAATTTGGAAATATTAGTCAAAACATAGCCCACTTGTTCCCCAGCTTCTGAGGAGTTGATTTAATTTTGAAATATTTAAACAAATAAAAAATTATCTAGTGCAGTATTTTCCATTCATTTTTTCCCCCAAAAAGTCCCTCATGTAAGCCTGACCTTCGTATATTTGACTCTTGAATCTACTCAGACCTGATGACTGAAATGATGGATATGTCGAGTGATCTGGTAGGATCAGGAATTCCTTTCTTGGAGTACCGTATGTATGCCGAACGCATCTTTTTTCCTGGACATCGTGAGTCTCCACTTCACAGAGACCTGGATGTGCAGGAGTGTCGGCGGGCCACGGTGGAGCAGGGACTCATTCAGTTATCTAATCTCCTCAACAGCAAACTGTTCCTCACAAAGGTAGTGGAAATAATAGCTTTTTCCTCACTTTTGAGTGTATTATCTGAGCTTAGAACATCTTTTAACTTGACAGCATCTTATAATGCAAAGTGTGTGGTGTGAGACTCTGAAAACCCAGTGAGATATGGCGCAATGGCCAGAAACGTCCATCTGATGCATGCGTACTGTACAGACAGAACAACAGTTGAAAATGTCACAGATGGCACTAAAGATGGCACTACTCGGAACCTATTTGTGTAATTACACTGTAACAAGGACACTTCAAAATACAGTGTAACTGCTATTTCACAAAACAGATGTTTACACAGTCCACATGAAAAAATAACTTAACTTACAAAAATGTCCCTATTCAAAAGTTTAGATGTGCTTGATTTTTAATTCCTTGATGATCCACAACTGTTTTGTGATAGTTGTTCATGAGTCCCTAATTGATTCAAAAATCCAGGACCTGCACAGTCTTTGGTTTACCAGCGTCTTCTGCGTATGTGAACCCTTTCCAACAGTGACTGATTTTGAAATTAATCTTTTCACACTGATGACAACTGAGGGACTCATACACGACTATTACAAAAGGTGCAAACATTTACTAATGCTCAAAAAGGCAACGCACTGCATTAAGAGCCAGGGGTGAGAACTTTTTTTAACAGGATGATCAGGTTAAATTATGCTTATTTTGTTTTATTGGAATCATGTAAATATCTTTTATAGCTTCTGAAGGTCAGAACTTTTTTTTTTATTAAGACCTTTAAATAGTTGTGTATGAGTCTGTGAATGAATACACTAACATAATAACTAAATGATAATGCTTTCCACCTTTTTATATTTATTCTATCATGTTTCTTTCCTACAGTTTATCCACACTCTTGAAAGCCAGAGGACATTTTCACCCAGAGACAGAGGATATGTGGCATCTTTGCTCACTGTGGCTCTTCACAGCAAACTAGAATACTTCACTGACATACTTAAAACCCTGTTGAACGATCTGGTGGAACAGTATATTGCCAAGAACCCTAAACTCATGCTGCGGAGGTAAGAATGATGGATTAACTGACATTAGAAGTACCAATATGAATCAACAAAAGTGACTGTATGATTGAGGCTTTAATTCTCTTTTCAGAACTGAGACAGTAGTTGAAAAGCTCCTGACCAACTGGATATCCATCTGTCTCTATGCCTTCTTAAGGGTGTGTATGAAAATTGGTGGGATTGTTTGGTTTTTAATACATATATCTACTTTGGATACAATTTAATATTTGTAGATGAGACATTTGGAATTGTTTTATTTTAATGACACAAATATGCAGTTCTGAAAAATATGATTACAGTTACCAATGTAAAATACTTGTCTAAGAATGGAATCAACCTCTTGAGACCCAGCAAGATGCACTATGTTGTGCATTAGGATTGAAAAAAAAAAAAAAAAAAAAATTTGTTTTAATTGAAATTCACTGAACTAGGAGAGTTGCTACTATAGGATAGTTGAGAGAATTATAAAATAATTTCTTAGTGTTTTATTGAGTAGATTATCCATTTCATATTGTCATAAATGATTGTATTTGTGCTCTCTGTGTTCAGTATTCTGCTGGTGAGTCTCTGTACATGCTCTTCAGAGCGATTAAACACCAGGTGGATAAAGGACCTGTGGATGCAGTGACGGGCAAAGCCAAATACACCTTAAATGATAACCGCTTGCTGAGAGAGGATCTGGAATACCGCACTCTGGTTAGAATGGAAATGTCTTTATACAGTATACAGTATTAGGTCATTAGTCTAATTTGGTACATTTACATTTACATTTATGCATTTGGCAGACGCTTTTATCCAAAGCGACTTACATTGCGTTATCCTATACATTTATACATAGGCATGTGCAATCCCCTGGGATCGAACCCACAACCTTGCGTCGTTAACGCAATGCTCTTACCACTGAGCTACAGGAAAGCTACGTGGTAATCAGTGTTTCTGCCAAAAAAGTATTAAAAACTTAAAAAAAAAACTTTTTTGTATTAAAAATCAGTTTCTCCATCTTATCTCCAAATTGTGTCCACTATTAGTTAGTCACTATGTTCGTTTACACTTCAATTTAAGGTGTTTCCATCCAAAGGCGCAAATTTAACTTGTGCACAAAATTGGAAAATCGCATAAAACATTTATGAATTAAGTACCGTTTTCACCCCATGTGTTCAAAAGAACTAAATCGTCACTCAATGGGAAATTGTTGAAGAACAATCTGTAATAAAAATGTAAGTAGCTGCAATCAGGGAAACTACTTTGGATTTTTTTTTATACTTGCTCACATGATCTGTTAAGGCAAAGGCAAATTACATTTTCTTTTTCGCATTTAGGTAATTTATTCAGTAAATATGTTTCCATCATAGTTTATTTGCATGTCATCTTATCGGATTCAAAAAATATCCGCTTCAATTGAGCTGCATTTTTTACTTAGCCATATATTGTTTATTTTCTTTGTTTTTTTATTAGTTTTAAGTATAAGATAAACAAAGTTATAAAAGCAAATAGGTGGATGGAAATAAAGCTACTGTTCTAGTGTAATTACACAAATAAGAACTGAGTAATATTAATTAACAACATGTACTTTAGAGTTTTAGAGATTAGAGTTCAGTTTAGGGTTAGTTGCTTGTTATTATGCATAATTTGCTGTTATTACCATAGTAAGTACAAAAACAATGTAAAATAGTGTAAACATTAGTATAGATTTAACATGGTTCTACCAGTAAGTTTCCTAAACCAGGGTTTCTGTCTTCTGAGTATTGTAAGGGTGGGGTCTCTACTAGGGTTGGGTGTCATTTGAATTTTGACGTTTCGATTCCAATAAGGTAAAAAAATAAGTATTTTTGCTAAACATTTCGTTGCAGCTGAATACCATTAACAAAATTCAACCGGTTAAAGAAGATGTACACAATGAACTTTTGCCTATGGTTTTAACAAAAATACCACAGCAAAACTACCCTAACTAATATAAATTTCAAGCATTGTTAAAGACAAGTAAAAACAATAATTAAATTAGAACAAATAAACAAATTAGCAATAGCACAACGGAGCTGAAGCAATAGCACAAATGGCTGAAGATGCATCTTTTTCGGCAACACTTGATCCATTAATACTAACACTTTATCTTCTATTCTATATCTTTTATCTTTATAAAAATACACAAAAAAAAATACACGTACTGTGTTAGATTAAACTGGGAGGGGTCATAGCACTTTCCTATTGTTGTCCTGTTGTTAGTTTCACTGCTTCTGTTGTTCTCATTTGTAAGTCGCTTTGGATAAAAGCGTCTGCTAAATGAATAAATGTAAATGTAAGCACAAATAAATACAACTGAACAAAGATACAAATGGAAAACAATATGGTCTTCGCCCTTTTAGGGTTTGGGCCCTAATAAACAGCATTTTAAGATTTTCAGGTAGGTCTAGTATTCAGGCACAGAAACCGTAAAATAACACTGCACTTTATTTATAAAATATAGAAATATTACAAATATATAGTTACAAAAGTTATTCAGTCAAGATCAGAGAGTTAATTTTCTCTTTGTCTTTTGTTTTTTGATTAATGTTAATGACGCAAACGGCAGCAGGAATATTAGCTGTCATTTTAAGACTGAATACACTGATGCGTTGTCTGTTAACGTTCACTTAAGATGAAATCGACTGTGTTTACGAGGATATTTTGACATAATTAATAATTTTGTGTGTATTTGTCCGTTCAAGTGCAAGAAGATGCGAAAGAGAACTCAGTTCAGTACTGCGCACTATATGAGAGGCGGCTCTTTGTGTGTGCATGAATGGTTTAAAATCACATTGAAATGCACATAAAGGAATCAATAAGAGGAATCGAGTACCTGAAGTATCCAATTAAAGAATTGGAATCGATTTTCGATTCCCAGCTCTATTCAGTGGTTCAGGCTGCAAGATTGACGAATGACTGAAGAAACTTTATCAGCATGATTGTGTAAAACTGTACGTTTCTTGTCTATTACCACCCACAGCTACTTAAACCAATGACAGAAATAAGAGCAGTTAGAATAGCAAAATATGTGGGCGAGCATTGCTATAGTGTGACTATATTGTATTGCAATAGGTAGCACTTCAAAGTTGATACTGAATCAAAAGTAGTTAGCACATCATTTATAAGTGAAATGGTTTAATAACAATATTTGATAAATTGATAAATTGACTGCCAATAGGGAAAAACAAAGGGTTCAGCTGTTTTAACATCTCAGATGAGCCAGTCTGAATTTAGATCTGAGATACACTCTGTTCTTGTTTTCCTGTGTTTTAATTCCTGTTTACTTGGTGTACCCTTTGCTAGTTTTTCTTTGGTTACAAATTATCTTCACCTGTGTCTTGAGTTCCTCATTTACTTCCTCATTTACCTCATTTATTGACATCTGTTTTCTCAGTTCCTTGTCAAGTATTGTCTTTATGTATTATGTAAAGCTGTTGTTTATTTTCTCCTGTGATCTTTCTCTCTCTCTCTCTCTCTCCATGCTTTTGCCTTAGGGTGTATTCACACCAGGAAAGTCTGCTAGTGCACTTGCTTTGGTCTGGACCAAATACAATGTTGATTTTATTTATATTTTTTGGCGTGGTTCGCTTTCACACTGCACTTTTTGCAAGTGAACCAAAATTTGTAAACAAAACCACACGTGTGCTAAGGTCATCCATTCATTGGACAGAAATTCGAACCGTACCAGAGCTCATTTGGAACCGGGCCGAGACCACCTCTTCAGCTGGGTCTCGGTACAGTTGTTTGTTCCGCACCCGAGTGCGATTGCTGTATTCACACCTGCCCAAAAGATCCGCACCAAGGGGGGAAACGAACTTGAGTTCGATTCAATCGAACCAAACAAGACAGGTGTGAATACACCCTTAGATTCAGTGGTGGACGAAGTGCACAAATCAAGTACTTGAGTAAAAGCACAGATACTCTTATAAAATATTACTTCAGTATAAGTATTAAGTACCCCACTTCAATTTTACTCGAGTAAAAGTACAAAATATTGCATAGTATTTAAAAATATGGAAAACAAACAACTGACAGTCGTGACCTAAATATGCCAAAAATTCAGCATTTGTGACTTAAGGTGATGATACACAGGACAACATTTTGAGCAATGTTGCTGGGCAATCTTGCCGAGCGATTGTTGCTTGGGCACTTTCCCATTGAAAATGGGCAATAAATTTCTATCTGGATAATTTAGATCGGTCGTGGGCCATAAATTTCTATATGGATCATTTAGATCGGTCGTGGGCCCTGTGTCTCATCTGGTTGCTCAAAACATTGCTCAAAAAGGTGCCCTGTGTATCATCACACTTTACTTTTCATGCCATAGGTTGTGCTTGCACTCATGTTCCGAGGATCTCCAGGTTCTTGGATAATTTTCAGTTTTATTCTGAATTCAGTTAACTGGAGACTCGCTCTGAACGTATCATTTGGTGAGTTGTTGACTCGAGAACAATTGCAATCGGATTCAATTCGCAAATGAATCGTTTGTTGCGATTTGCAAATCGATTCGACAGGCTCATCGAAAAGAATCAGCTCGTTCACGAATCGGACACCACTGTCGTGTCTTGGAACACGTGATGATTTCTTCAGTTCAAAGTAACATGAAACAAGATGGTTTTTTTAGGAATTGTAGTGAAGTAAAATGTACAATATTATGCTTTAGAATGTAGTGAAGTAAAAGTAAATGTTTCTTAAAATAAAGCGGACATGCCGCCTAAAGCGCAACTTACGCAACTTATGACGTCAGAAGTAGTGTAGTGCGTCATGGCGTAGTGTAAATATCAGCAGTATGTCACATTACTTGCGTAAATTGCGCTTTAGGATTCAGTCAAATCCGTATGTTCGTTTGGCCGGAAGCTAGTTATTTTACTTTATAAAGTTTTAAATATGAATATTTTTCTTACACAAACTCATCGCTTCGCTTCAGAATGCCTTTATTAACCCCCCGGAGCCGTGTGGAGCACTTTTATGATGGATGGATGCACTTTTATGGACTTCAAAACAGAAACGGCCATTCACTGCCATTATAAAGCTTGAAAGATTTTTTAATATAACTCCTATTGTATTCATCTGAAAGAACAATGTCATTTACACCTAGGATGACTTGAGGGCGAGTAAATCATGGGGTAATTTTCATTTTTGGGTGAACTATCCCTTTAAGTACTGTACAAAGTAAAAATACTTACTGTCCACCACTGCTTAGATTATCTTTGTTATAGCTGCAGTTAGATCCTGCATCTCCTCATCCTAGCCTGAACCCACTGTGACAGATAGAAGCAGGAGATTGTATAAGTTAAGGGTTTGTAAGAATTATGCATTGAATTATGCAACTGTGGGTGTCTACACAGTGCTGTCAAATATTGCATTTTACTCAAACTCATATACATTAACACAAATGTGCAATTTAAACATATTATGGTTAAACAGAACTCAATGATTTAGAGAGAAAATGAAAAGAAAAGAAAAAAACAACGGGGACATTTTAAATAAATAGACCTGTTCACAGATTTATTACAGAATTATAAGCAGGTTTTATTGTGCTGACATAAAATGCAGATAATAAAAATGTGATTTACAAAAATACTTAACTCTCTCTCTCATTCTTTTTCTCTTTAGACTGTGGATGTCTTGATGCAAGGAATAGGTGTGAATGAAGCTCAGCCAGTTGCTGCTAAAGTTTTAGATTGTGACACTATAACCCAGGTGAAAGAAAAGATACTAGACCAGGTTTACAAGGGCACCTCATACTCTCATAGACCACATACTGACTCCGTGGACTTGGGTGAGTGAGAACATTCATAATGTACATGTCTGCACTCTTTCTTACATATCTGAACACACTGTGTTCTCTCTAGTTGTATTCATTAATTCATTCTTTCAGTCTTTATTTGTTTCTTTTCAACCTTCCCTGTCTTTAAATTTACATGTTGTTTTGGACATTTCCAGAATGGCGCTCTGGTGTAGCAGGTCACCTGATCCTCTCGGATGAAGACCTAACATCTGTGGTTCAGGGCAACTGGAAACGCCTCAACACGCTCCAGCATTATAAGGTATAACACAATCAAGCAGTCAAGCTGTTGGTAAATGTATAATGTGATTTTTGTGAAAAATGCTATTCATGTATACAGTATCAGGGATACGCAACTTTGGTCCTGGAGGGCCACTGTCCTGCAGAGTTTAGCTCCAACCCTGATAAAAACTCACCTGCAGCTTTCTAGTAATCCTGATGACATTTATTAGCTTGTTAAGGTATGTTTGATTACAGGAAATTGTGCCTTACAAATCCTCTTAGTGAGCAACCCAAAGGTGACAGTGACGCAGAACAAAAACTCTACAGGCACACTCAGCAAATATTTGCGGGCGAAATCAAGTAATTTCAATAGAAATCTGATTCGCAGATTTGTGCTTTTGTGAGGGATTCTGTTCAGGGGATTGAATCATTTTGAAACTGCAGAAGTCATTAAAAGTACTTTTGTTAGCTTTGTTCATTGCAAACAGCTGAAAGTCTGTAAATTTTGGCAATAACCTTATTTGCAATGGGGGTTGAATAATTTCGATATGTATAAAACTGTATACAAGTGAAGAGTTCAGATGCAAAAGCCTCTAAATGCCATCTGAAATTTTCTTATAGAATGATCATTTTTATCAAGCTTGTGTATTTAAGTTCAGTAATTTCACTTAAATGACAATTAATAGGTAATCTTCATTGCCATTTAAGTGAAATTATTGAATTTAAATATACAAGCTTGATAAAAATAATCATTCTATAAGAAAATTTCAGATGGCATTTAGAGGCTTTTGCATCTGAACTCTTCAAGTATACTTTACTTTTTTTTTACTTTCATGTTTCACATATTTTGGGGATTTTAGGTTCCAGATGGAGCAACTGTTGCTTTGGTTCCACGCCATAGCAAACATATTCACCATGATACCCATGACTACATTGCAGGGGAGAGTGAGTACAGTACATGTGACTATCTATAATGTTCATGTTCACACACATGCACAAAACATGGTTCTGTTTCTCATGATTGTTTAGATTAATTTTGAAACAATACAGTAATGTATACATAAAAAAAAAAAAAATATTGACAGCATAATGCGTCATGGCACAGATCAATAATGTGAACACAATTGTTTATGTCTTTAGTAAATCCAACAGGCAGCACAAAATAATTTGATATATAAAAAGATCTGTGCATTAGGCATTGTAGTCGGAATCTCTATCTTCCACACATTCCATATCTATTTAAAATGGGGAAAAAATTATGAAAAACAGCCTTGCTGTCTTTTCCTGCAAAAAAATTTACTGAAAAACAAAATGTACAAAACATAAGTTGACTTCAAGGGAAAATGGGTTATAAAATTTAGAAAATATCTCATTTGTATTGAGGTCCTTTAAAAAAAGTAATTGTAGCTTTACTATAGCACATACTACACATATATGAGATTAACCAATGAATAAAAGTGAGCTTTTTTTTTTTTTTAACACATAACTACCATTTTTATTATGGTCTCTATATTCAACACTGGAATATATTGATTTTTTTTAACCATGTTCATTCTCACTATGCAGAGACACCCATGCTAGAGGATGCAGACGAGGGAGGAGTGAGGCTGTGGCATCTAGTGAAGGCCAGCGAGGAGCCCGAGCTACCCAAACACAGACGAGGCAGTTTAAAAGAACGAGAACGAGCCAAGACCATACCAGAAATCTATCTCACACGGCTACTGTCAATGAAGGTATTCCAACAAACACACATTCAAACAGCCAGAAGATAAAAACATAAAAGAGAAGCCAAACTCATACCAGTTCCTGTATATCTCTGGCTGAATAAAAAAAACAAATGAACTCACACACACCTGTTAACTTGCTCTGTCTTTGTCTTTCTGTAGGGTACACTGCAGAAGTTTGTGGATGATCTGTTCACGGTTATTCTCAGCACTAGTCAGCCAGTTCCTCTGGCAATCAAATATTTCTTTGACTTGCTTGATGATCATGCAGCGCGCCATGGCATTTCAGACTCTGAAACTATTCACATCTGGAAAACAAACAGGTACTAATTAATTTAGTGAACACCTTAACTAAATAAAATGCTAAAAGATGTTAGATTCAGTCTGGGAATGGTGGTGCATTTCCGCTCAAGAAACTTGAGGGTTAATTTATGCACAATAAATATAACTGTCATATCAGCAATGTCTTTTTCCTAGGTCACATTTTTTACATTGAACCTGCAATGTCTGTGTTAAAGGTTCAGTTCACCCAAAAATTAAGATTTTGTCATCTACTTGCCCTCATGACATTCCAAACCCATAAGACTTTGATAATTTTCAGAACACTAATAAAGATATTTTTCATATTTTCTCATCCTTTTTAAATTAAATTAATTCATCATATAAAGTGATCGTGTCCCTTCAGAAGACTTGGATTAAACCGCTCCATTCATTTGGATTACTTTTTCGATGTCTTGTTGTACTTTTTGATGTAGTGAACTTTGAATGGATAAAGCAAAATGTTAAGAAAATATTAAAGATCTCTTCATTTGTGTTACGAAGATAAATTGTTTAATTAAGGTTTATACATAGTTTCCATGACAGAGTTCAAGATAAATCTTTTCATCTTACTACTGGAACTGCCTGAAAGCACAAACTATGCAAAAGCGGCAGCCCCTCCTGCGAAACTCAGGGAGTTTCATTCACTCCCTTAAGTGAATTATATTCTATTAGTTGACTAATGTAGGGAATTGTGAATGATGTTGAGCATGTTTACATTGTAAAACAATTAAAAGCAGTGGAGCTTACTGTAAACAGCGCCGTCAGGGATTTATGTTAGGCCCAAAGCAAACTTCTTACATCAGCGCATTCTGACCTTCTATGTGCTCATACCGGAAGTCTTCAATCTTTGTTCACACACAGCATCATGTCGGTAATTTACTGGTAATGTTACCAGTATCTTTGAAAACGGCCTGTTCACACATGATCTCTCCTAATGGTAATTTACCAGTAAAGATTATATGTGTGAAAGGGGCTATTGAAAGCCTTAAGAGGATAAAAACACTCAAGCATCCGCCTACGAGTGGAGTAATAATGTAAAACACATGCAGTTTTCTTCATGATCTGATTTGGTTCTGTCTTTTGGTTCTAGTTTGCCTCTGCGGTTCTGGATCAACATTGTAAAGAACCCTCAGTTCATCTTCGATGTGCAGGTGTCGGATAATGTGGACGCGGTTCTGTCTGTAATTGCTCAAACATTCATGGACTCCTGCACTACCACAGAGCATAAACTCGGCAGGGTAAGAGACACACAGAGAAAGGAGCAGGAAGCCAATAGAAAGACTGAAGATTGAAAAGTTTAAAAAACAATTCTGTTATTTATCTAGGATTCACCTATTAATAAGTTGCTGTATGCCAGAGATATCCCTCGCTATAAACAGATGGTGGAACGGTAAAATTACTTTACACTACTTTATTAATATGAAGGCTAAATTGGAAAGTCATCTTGTTCTGAGTCTCACTATTTTTCTTACACAGTTATTATGCCGACATCAAGCAGACCATCTCTGCCAGCGATCAGGAGATGAACTCTGCTTTGGCTGAGCTTTCCAGGGTATGTCCGTCATCAGTTTACTTTCTTTGAGTTGTAAAATTTGAAAAAGTCATATTGACTAAGGTGAATTTATTATGGGTTAGAGGGATGGGTTAGTCATGTTTTGCAGCACACAAATGTTGTTCATAAGATTTACACATTTGCTTTTATTGTCAGAATTATTCTGGAGAATTAAATTACCTGGTGGCCCTTCATGAGCTCTATAAGTACATCAACAAATACTACGACCAGGTGAGTCATGACAGGCTGATATTGATCAAAAAGACAATGTGTAAGCTTTTAGGGTAACGCTTTACAAACACTTTATTTTTAGGTGACGTAATTACACGTTACTACATGCACTTACTATAGTAATAACCGTAAATTATGCATAATAATAAGTAACTAACCCTAAACCAAACCTTAACCGTAACACGGTTAAGTGTAAGTACATGTAGTTCATTAATATTACTCAGTACTTACTTGAGTAAGTACAATTTAACTACGTCACCTTAAAATAAAGTGTGACCAAACGTTTCATTGGTTAACATCAGTTAACTACTATAAGTTGACATAAACTAACTATGTACATATTCAGCATGCCGCTCAAGTTGTTCAAAACCTGTATGAATTTATTTCTTTTGCTGAACACAAAAGATGATATTTTGAAGATTATGGGTAACCAAACAGTTGATGGACAAAAAAACCTATGGAAGTCAATGGGGTCCATCAACTGTTTGGTTACAGACATCATTCAAAATATCTTCTTTTGTATTCAGCAGAAGAAAGAAATTCTTACAGGTTTGGAACAACTTCCAAACGAATAAATGTATTGCGAGTATTTCGTTTTGGGTGAACTGTCCCTTTAACAATGAATAATGAAGGATTTGAAGGATCTTGAGACACTCAAAGCTTTGCCATCACTGGAATAAATGACATTTTAGAATATATTAAAATATTTTAATCATATTTCACAATTTTTACTATATTTTTGATCAAACAAATGCAGCCTTGCTGAGCATAAGATTATTTTCATACACATTAAAAAATCGTATCAACGTCAGACTTTTGAACCATAGCATATACTTTTCATTTCTCATTAATCTTTGTTAATCTAGTTAACAAAAATACAGGTGTTCATTGTTTGTTCATGTTAGTGTATTAACTAATGTTAACAAATATTACATTTGATTTTAATAATGTATTAGTAAATGTTGAAATTAAAATTGTTTAATAAATGTAGAACTATTGTTCATTCTTAGTTCAAGTTAACTAAAGTAGTTAAAGGGATAGTTCACCCAAAAATGAAAATTAGTCCATGGTTTACTCACCCTCAAGTTATCCTAGGTGTATATGACATTCTTCTTTCAGACGAATACAATCAGTTATATAAAAAAATGTCCTGGCTCTTCCAAGCTTTATAATGGCAGTGAATGGCCGTTTCTGATTTGAAGTCCATAAAAGTGCATCTATCCATCATAAAAGTGCATCTATCCATCATAAAAGGGCATCTGTCCGTCATGAAAGTGCTCCACACGGCTCCGGGGGGTTAATAAAGGCATTCTGAAGCGAAGTGATGAGTTTGTGTAAGAAAAATATTCATATTTAAAACTTTATAAAGTAAAATAATTAGCTTCCGGCCAAACAAACATACGGATTTTGCTTAAGCCTGAAGCGCAACTTACGCGAGTAATGTGACGTACTGCTGATATTTACACTACGCACTACACTACTTCTGTTGCGCTTTAGGCTTAAGTCGAATCCGTTTGGCCGGAAGCTAGAATTTCACACATTTGTAATGTGTTAAATATGAATATTTTTCTTACACACACTCATCGCTTAGCTTCAGACGGCCTTTATTAACCCCTCGGAGTGGTGTGGAGCACTTTTATGATGGATAGATGCACTTTTATGATGGATAGATGCACTTTTATGGACTTTTAAACAGAAACAGCAATTCACTGCCATTATAAAGCTTGGAAGAGCCAGGACATTTTTTAATATAACTCCGATTGTATTCGTCTGAAAGAAGAATGTCGTATACACCTAGGATGACTTGAGGGTGAGTAAATCATGGGCTAATTTTCATTTTTGGGTGAACTATCCCTTTAACTATTGAAACTTTATTACAAAGTGTTACCACTTTTATAAAAAAAAAATGTTTAGGGACTAATATCTGCTGCTCTAAGTATTTATGCTCTAATTGAACCCCTCTTTCCTGTTTGCACATGTGTGTGTTATATATGTTAGATTATCACTGCCTTGGAGGAAGATTCCACCGCTCAGAAGATGCAGCTCGGCTATCGGCTTCAACAGATCGCTGCAGCTGTAGAAAATAAAGTGACAGACTTGTGATCATGGACAAAGTGAAAGTAAAAGACACCAATGGGTTGTTGTATCAACACATGGTACAGTATCAGTTGAAAAGCTGCATTGTGTAGCAGGGGTACACAAAGCTCAAGTTGTATTCATTTTGGTATCTACTAACGAAGATAAATTAAGAGCTACAGTCTATTCTGATGTGTTGAGATAGAAAGATGTGGTCTTTAACTTGAATATGGGCATGGGATGATTTCTCTTAAAACTATATGGAATTTGGTATTCCCATTTCAGTCCCTTTGCATTTTTTTAAGCCTGAATTGCTTGTTGAATTCATGAATACATTATACTCAAAGTAGATTTTTATTTTATTTTTCTGTGGGATTATCATGAAAAACACATACATGCACAAGCGTTTGCTTGGTCGTGGCCTTACCACAGAACACTTTAGATGTTCTGTACTCTGTCTACCTCCGCTTTCTGGATCTGCCAGTGTGTATGTGTTCATGTAAAAGTTCTTCTCCTCAGTGCGGCTGTAATTTTTCTCTTGTCCACTGGGCGTAAAATTCTAATGTGATTCAGCATTTTTGCAAAGTTGCTAAAACTGTCAAAGCAAAAACATCTTACGACTGACACACTGTAGTAAAATGTTTTAGAACATTTATAGTTTATGATGATATTGTAAATTGTAATTGACATTGTTTAGTAAGTGTCACTGGAAAAATACAGTATGAAAGAGTCTTTGTTCTGTTTACTTTTTAAATTGTTTAAAACAGACACTGTTATCTGTTACATATAGTGTCATTGTTTCAACCAGTCAGGTCAAATCATGTTTAGCCAGTGGTATACGTATTTTTATTTTATTTTTGATTAATGTTGATCTGTTGGTATCTTTTTATTTTATTTGAGGTGCCAACATAGGATTGAATGAATTACTCATCTCTTACCACATCCACTAACATTTCATCAATAAGGAATTTTAAAGACTGATAATTTTATGTAGGTACGTTTAAAAGAGATTTTGAAATTTTAGCCTTCACGAGAGAAAATATGATCTGTATGTAAAAGTTGTGCTCAGATATATTAGTGCTGGTCCACTGCATAGGTAAATAGGCCACTCAGATGCAATTAACTTCTTTTGATCAAAGACCGTTCTCAAACACTGAACAATGAAAAATTTAGATAAATAGAAATGGTCAAAGGAAAGAAGTGACTCATTTTTTTTAGTGTAGTATAATATTGTAAATAATGACTGAATTGTTACGTAGCTTGGCAAGTTCAAAAAGAGTAAATTATTATAAAACAGTTCTTTAAAAAAAAAAAGGTTTAACGATAAGCTTACAAGTTTAGTGTTAAGCTGTTCTATAGGTTTTTTGTTTCTGAATGTATGCTTTATGTGGGAATAAAATTTATGATCAGGTGTCTTTTCTGTAGAACATCACATGAAAGCTAAAATGTTGTACATTTTGGCATTCAAGGTGAACATGATGGCATCAGTTAATAATTAGGATAAATAAAGCTTACATTTGGAGAGTCTCTGCCAGTCTCTGTTTTTTGTTGGTGCTTAAAACTTATTTGGTAATGGTGATATTAGAACTAGGTTGGAGCCCACAGTCGAGGGTAATTCTTATCTCTGAGGACTTCCCACTGCATGCTTATAAAATACAATGTATCCTTCCTTTTTAGACTTTATGAACTGCACTTTCTCAATGAAGAATCTGAACATTTTTCTAAGTATCTTGTTCGTCCTTGAGGGTTTCCAACAGTATGCTGGTGACAATTTTAGCATAGTTTACTTTAGATGTCTAAACATTTCATTTTATGCACATACGTATGATATGAAAAGTAAATTATAAATCTGAATATGTTAGAATACAATAGGAGTGATGGACTAGTTACCTGCCAAAGGGGTTTCCCTGCCTTGGGCCTAAAACCCTACGTTGGAGAAGAGTTAAGAAAATTGACCGATAGCATATCAGTAAAAAGCTCTAATCTGTTAAAAGAATAGTTAACCAAAAAAAACGAAAATTCTGTTATAATTTTTATCACCCTTATGTCATTACAAAACTAGCATTTCTGTCTTCTGTGGAACATATACATGCTTTGAAAAACATTGGACAGACATAATGACAAAATAATTGAATAAATCGAATAATTCTTGGGCTGCAGGTGCTTCTGAGCTGGGGTTGGGTTATATGAGAATGCGCTGATTGTGTGATTACTTATGCTTGCAGTTTTAACACAGAAGTGTTTGTTTTATTCATACCACAACAATAAATAAGCCTGTCTTTGTAGAAATGTTGTCATTTATAATAAAATTGTCTTTTCATTTACTTTAAATGGACAGCAACATATTTAATCACGTCTGGCAACTTGAATGTTTTATTGGGTTACAGTTAACATTTAATTATGTATTTAAGTATTTCACAAATTCTGTTTACACTAATTATATAAAACTATACTGTCAGTACACCATGGTTACAAATGAGCTAAATTTATGCATTTATTTCCATTCAAAGGGATGGGGGAAAAAACCTATACACATTTTGATATTAGGGATATTTGACCTGGCTTGAGGAGTCAAGGGGAAAAGCATTTTGTTTCTAGTCCTTATGGTTCCAAAGTTTTGATGCAAATCCCCTTATTATAGCCCCACCTAGTGTCAGATGGTATGTGTCTGTGGGACCTTCCTGCCAAGTTGGGGTCTAGAGGTGTCTCTGACGTCCATAGTCCATATACTTTTAGGGCAGAAACATAAAGAAGAAAACCAGTACAAACACAATACACCTTTGGTGTGTGGACCCCCTAAATAATCCTTTGGATTGAACATTTACAGCGGTAGAACATTTATGCGATATGGTAAAAATAGAAACAGTTAGCCTATTAATATTATTAATAGCCTATAAATACAATTAAGTGGAGTATGAGTATAATATAATAGTAATATTTTACTAATGATAACAACAAATTGATGTAGTATAAATTGTAGAATAATATAGTCAATAAATTAAAAAAATAAATTAAAATATAGTGAAGCAATTAATTGTATAATAATTTAGTTGGCTATAAATAGTAGCCTATAATAATATAATAAGCAGAGGAGGTACAGTCTCTTGGAAAACGGTTGGTACAACCTCAAACTAGTCAGATATTTATATGTCTACGATCGTTTTTACAGTCCACTTATGAGAGGCGACGTTGACGTACGATTCGTCGGCCTCAAGAATGTCCGCCATGTTTGTAGTTCTTTCTATTTTTTTGTGTGCATCCACTAGGTAGGAATAATGAATAAACGCGTGGGCAATTTTACCTGCGGTACGAGGATGGATATAGTCTTATTAACCGAAATTATTTAATTTAGTTTGTTAGCTTCAGAACGAAACGAATAATCTTGGAGGTTTGTCAGAGAAGAGGCGGCTTTGGAGTTGTAGAGTAAGATGACCCGGAAATGTAACTTACATGACCCATGAACTCGGTGTATACGGTAATGTGCAGTTCACGTTTGCGTAGAAAGCTATTGTTGCAGCAGCATTTTTTTCTAAAACTATAAGCGACGTTGAATGGAAATGAGAGGTTAAAATAATCGCAAATATCACAAATGACTCTATGCCCATTTGGAAGTAAAAAGACGAAACAATCGCTCGCTAAGAAGCTCACAGTCGCATTGGGGGATAATCGCTCGTTCAGTAGTTCAGTAAAGCAGGTAAGAGACACGATCGTTAACACCCTAAACTACAGAATACAATTGCCCTGAGCTGCTTTCACTTAGATTGTTTAAAAATTCCTCAAAATGATTGGCAAAACTGGCATTAGCATTAGCAGCTACAAACCTGATGTAGCATGAAAATATAAATTCATATATAACGGACGGTCAGTTGATTTTGAATGATTCTGGAGGTGTCGGCAGTGAAAGACATTGCGTTAATTTTGACCTAATTGAAACTAATGCTTCAGTGAGAAGCTTCAACAGAAGAGGCTGCTATCTACAATTTAAACCTGACAGTACATCACTTACAGTCTGTTAGAAAACAGTATGTTAATAAGGGGTTTATAATGTGCATGTCTGTATTTTAGAAATGGAGTCCCAGCAGGAAGTGAACCCTGTATTCCTGCAGCAGCTCAGAGAGTTGGACATACCCGAGGAGGCAGCCAAACAGGTACACTGCATTTTACACATACCTGCTTACAGTGAATGAGCTGGCAGTGCATTTGCAGTACTGGTTGACTCTAAAAATATTTTGAGCAACCGAACAGTTTGAATACTGGACTCTGACTTACCTTCTGTGCTAGCAGAAGGTGGTGTACATAAAATATGAATGTAATGTCATGATTGCTGTCTTTTGTAGTGAGATGCTTTTATTGATCTGTTCCAGGCACTCTTACACACACAGAATGTGTCTGCAGAGGAGGCTGCAATGTATTACTTCAACAAACTGGAGAACGAGGTACGTGCATACAGACAGACAGACATTGTTTAAAGGGATAGTTCACCCTAAAATTAAAATTCTGTCAATAATTACTCACCCTCAATTCGTTCCAAACCCGCAAGACTCTTGTTCATCTTCGGAACACAAATTAAGATCTTTTTGATGAAATCTGAGAGCTTTCTGTCCCTCCATTGACAGCTACGCAACTGACACGTTGATGCTTCAAAAAGTTCATGAAGTGATCATAAAACTACTCCATATGAATTGAGCGGTTTGGTCCAAAATTTTCGGTCCAAAATAAACAATCACTTTATATGATTAACAGAATTTATTCACTATCACTTTAAAGTACTTTACATTGAATACAGATTTGTCTGTAGGACTGCAAAAATTTGACAAAATCATAACTGTCAACCATTTCCCTCATTATTGTGATTATTAATGTTGATTAATTGAATCTACTGTAAAATACTTTTGTTTTAAAGAAACATCATGGTAGATTCTTTATGTACTGTATATACATACATACATACATAAACAAGCAGATATCTGTTTATTTTAGTTCAGCTAATTTATAAATCAGTAGTGATGTTGCATTTATGACCGTGTCATTCATTAAAGTTTCGGGATTGTCTCACATGGTACGTGCTACAATTTATTTTGTATTTATTTTATATTCCCACCATATTCCACAACAGTATTTTCAATTTTCATAGGCTAATATATCTCCTCTCGTAATGACAAATCTGCTTGTTTTCAAATGTTTTATTTACAGAAATTAGGTTTAACTAGGTGTAACAGTTCATTATGAACAACTTGTTCATAATGAACTGACTAAGAATAGTATAAGAAATTTGTAACAATAACAAAAATTAATCACAATTGATCTTATAAAAGGTTTTAGACCTTTGCATAGCTAGAAGAAACCCATATATTCATTATGAAAAAAAATCTATGGTGGTATAAGATTTTATTAATTTCCCTGGTCTAGAATTCACACTTCATATATCTAGCTTGCCAAGACTGGGGGCGCTATGAGAGTAAAATAAAGAAAAAACAGTTGTTAAGGGGACAAATCTTGATCTTGATTTTTAGTTGTTTCAGCTTCTTTTAAAGCATCTTTTGCCTAATTTTAAGTAATTTTCACCTGGTTTTACAGAGAGGGCTTAGATTAAGTCAGGATTAGGCCTTAGTTCATTTATTTGTTACGGCATTTAAGTAGCTTTTATAAAAAAAACATTACTGGTGTGCATCTTGAGACAAAACAATGGCAATTACATATTTTAAGATATGTCAGTGCAAGTTGCTTTCAGTTAAAACAATTTGAACATGAATTTTAGTGTGGGACTTATGCCTTGTCTGTGAAACCGGGGGTTTAAGTCATTTGCAAGAGTGCAGAACTCAAGCTCAAGCTGAACTAAATTTTGACATTTTGAGCAAATACCATCATTGCAGTGACTTATTTAAACATCTCTGATTGGCAATTGTATTACTCCACTCACTGGGTACAGTTCTCAACATTGCAAAACATTTTTTTTTATAAATAGACAGTCTCAACAGGGATAGATCTAAATAGAGTGCTGTGTAATCAAGGCAGCTATGATCAATCGATTACTATTATTATTTTATTTTTATTGTGTGACCCTATTTGTTTTTTTGTTTTTTTTATTTACAGGAAGAGGGTGATGAGGATCTGATGTTCAAAATGGTTTTTGTTGTAAATATGGAGCTGTCCATGGGTGTCGGGAAGGTAGATATTATTTTAACAATTTTCAAATTTACAACACACTTACTATAGAGATTAATGAGATAGTGTGTATTTTTGTGTGTGTGAGTTTTCCTCTGTTTTGTGATCTCATGTATCAGGAGGGTGTTCCCTCTCATGACTCATGAATTATGTGAAAATCTAACAATGCAATATTGTACTCTTTGTACCAATCGTAATGACATTTTTACACAAAGAGATCACATTTCTATTTTTGGAATGGCAGAATTAAAATGGCTTAACAAATAAATAACAAATCAACTACTTTTGTCAAACTATGTAAAATAACATTGCGTTCAAAAATACAATGTAATGTTTTAAATAATTATTAGATTATTATAATTAACTAAAACATAATTTAACATCTCAAATATGTGTTTTGGGGTTTCATGACCCTTTCAATTTGTCCTCCGTTATCAATAAAACTGAATCCATCCATAAACATCAACACCTTTCCATTTCCTCAGTGATTGCAGAATACCTCTTTTGAAATTCAAAGCAGACATTTTAGTTTGTCTCATGTTTATTTATTATTGAAGCTTGTTTCTGCCACAAATGTGTTGTTTTAAAATGTGATCCTGTAACTCATAAAATAATTTCCCCCCCAATATTATATCATTTTAGTTTATAATTAGGACTTCTTATCTCATAAAATTGAAAAACATTCTTATAATGATGACTTAACATCTCATAATAATGAGAAAGCTGTGTATTGCTCCAAAGCAGGAAAACACAAATATTTGTGCAATGAAAAAAAAAATTTGATGCTAGAGTTTAGGTCTCATGTGCACAGGTGCTTTTGGATTTCAATTAATAGTATTTGTTAGAGAACAATGTCCTGTGTATGGTCCTTGTATTGCAATATAATTGAGATGAGAAATGTGTCTATAGGTGGCGGCGCAGGTGGGTCATGCTGCAGTGGGTTTGTATCAGGCTTTGCAGGAGAAAAACAGCTGGAGGGAAATGGCCTGGAGATGGGACCATGCTGGGTAAGAGATGCCAATGTTGTCTCATCCTTCTACCTTAGCCTGATTCCTGAATACATTACTAGTCAAACGTTGCAATAATTACAAATTTGTTAGTGTTTTTGAAAGAAGTCTCTTATGCTTACCAAGGCTGCATTTATTTGATCAAAAATACAGTAAAAACATTAATATTGTGAAATATTATTACAGTTTAAAATAACTTAAAATTAATTTATTCTCATGATGGCAAAACTGAATTTCAATACTCCAGTGTCACATAATCCTTCACAAATCATTCTAATATGCTAATTTGGTGCTCACGACACATCCCTTATTATTATTATTATTATTATTATTATGAATGTTGAAAACCCTCGGCAGCCAACCTTGATGGGGACTTCCATCCTCTACTTCGCAATTCACCTGCCAACTCCTCGTACTTGGCCCTCTTCCGTTCAAACGCCTCTTCCATTTGGTCTTCCCAGGGCACAGTCAATTCCAGTTGGACCACCTGCCTTGATGATTCTGAAAGAAGGACCATGTCAGGCCTAAGTGTGGTCGTGGCGATGCTTTCTGGGAATTTGAGCTACCTTCCCTGGTCGACCTTTAGCTGCTAGTCCCGGGCTATTGCCAGAAGTCCTTCTGCTGGGTTCCATCTCCGTGGTGGTTTCTCTCCAGCCTTGACAAATGCGATTGAGCGCTGTGCTGGCTGCTGGTGCCTGCTGAGAGAGATCCCGGTGCTGATGGCTTCTGCAATGACCCCTAGCACCTGGTCGTGGTGCCACCGATAACATCCCTCTCCCAGAACTTTAGGGCAGCAGCTTAATATGTGCTCCAGGGATCGTCTTTTTTGGCATGGGGGCATGCAGGGGTGTCTATCAGGCCCCAGGAGAAGAGGTTGGTTGGACTGGGGAGGACATCGTAGACTGATTGGATAAGGAACTGGATCCGGTGTGACTTCACTTTCCACAACTCAGACCACGAGATCTTTCGGTCCATCACCTGTTCCCATCGAGTCCATGCCCCTTGTTGTTGGATCCCCCCATCCTGCTGATGCGTTTTTCCTCTACTCCTGCTTTGATTTCTTCATGGGCCAGTTGACGCCTGTCCTTTTCTGGGCCTTGTTGCATCGCGGTCTTTGGATACAGCCAAGCCCTGCACGTCCTGATGCCACTGTCCCCACTTGCACTCTGTGCTGCAGACGCGCTTCAGCCTGGTCGACTGCCTCCTGGGTCCTCCACTTCCTTCACCTCTGTGCCAGCTGAGGAGACTTAGATGTCAGTGGACTCTCTGTACAGCAGCACCTATCTTGCTCGGGAAACCATGAACTCCTCCGACAGGCTGCTGAAAGGGAGTTGTAACTTTTTCTTACTACTGTTGTGAACTTAGAATCGAAAGACCAGGAGACTTGGTTGTTTCTTCAGCAGGATTCTTTATTGAGAACACGAGCTGTCGGTAGCTGCAGTCACCAAGTCTGACGTGAATGTTCTCTTACAGTTTATATACATTTAGGGGCAGGAACCGAAAAAGACAGGTTTAGGAACCGGTTTTAGACTGAGAGCATTGCCCACCCTAATCCACTCAGCATATCTATTCAAACACTGAGACCCGAGTACAGGACTGGCTGGACTTTCTTGCTAAAATACAAACTCCAAGAGTTTCAGTAAAACAGGACTGACCAGAGTCTTTTGCTAGAAAACTCTGATAATCATAATTTATACCTAACCTTAACATGCTAAATTCAATGTAAACCTAAATTAAACATTTTAATAAATTTGCATTCCCACACTACCGAACAAGGCTATGCTGCTGATGTTACGAGGGAGACCCAACCACCTACGCAGAGAGTGGCTGATCTTCCTCTCTCAACGGTAGTTAGGGGGACGTCGTAAACCGGCAGTGGCCAGAGGAGTTGCGGCAGGATGCCATGCTGGAAAATCCAAGCTTTAAACTTTCCTGGCAGCCCTGACTTGTCCACTGCTGCAATCCAGGTGTGCAACTCTTTTCCGGTTTTATGAAGTGTGGCTGTGTCCCTAAGTGTGCTGTTAAAGACTTTTCCCAGCCTCTTAACTGGCTTCTCTGTGACTGATGGAATTTGGACTCCGTCCAGGGAGAAACAGAACTTGTCTGTTACGTTTCCCTTCCTCACCACAAGGGATCGGGACTTGGCTGTTTAAAAGTCCATTCGGGCCCAGCTGATGAGGCGTTCGAGGCCATGGAGGATCCATCTGCATCCTGGTACGGATGCTGTGGTCACCGTCAGATCAGCTCTGACCAGATGAGTGGACCTCTGCATTCCTCCTCTGCTGACTTAACTAGCATATTCATGGCTAAGGCAAACAAAATCACTGAGAGTGCACCCTGTGATTATTCCTTTCTCCAGCCTATGAAATCCAGATGCTGTTGATCCAGAGGCGACTCTCAAAATAAAGCAGTTATAATAGTTCAGAATGAGGTCCCTGAACTTGTCTGGAACATGGTGTCGAATCAGTGAGGTTTCAACCAGCTAGTGCGGGATTGACCCGTACGCGTCAGATGGAGTAATGGTCTGCTGAAAATGCTTTGCCATCACAGAAATAAATTAAAATTTTAAATAGAAAACTGTTATTTTAGATTGTAATAATATTTCACAGTATTACAGTTTTTACTGGATTCAAATAAATGCAACCCTTTTGAACACAAGAGACTTTTTTCAAAATCATTAAAAAAAATCTTGTAATATTTTATTTTATGTGTATGCACAAAAAAAAGAAGTTTTTTTGACTGGTAGTCCATTGGCCTGTTTATACTTCGTCACTTCGAGTTTTTACTGTTTGGATGGCTATCTGTTTTGTTCAATGGGTCATGAAATGGATTTGTCATTAAATGGCCACTGTTATGATTGGCTAACATCATTGCATAGAAAACAATATCAATGCCCACTCACTATAGCACGTGAGTAAAGGTAGGGACACACCAAACCGACGCCAAAGAACTAGCGCTGATGAAAGTCAACTGTGCTTGAATACACCGAAAGGACTACAGGCGACTGTCAACTAGCTAGCACGTGCGTTCTGGGCCAGCGTGTAAAAGGGATAACTGTCTATTTAAGTAGATATATTCGTCTATATTCGCCATTCAAAAATATAGAACGAAACTAAGACTGCAGGTATACAAACCACAAACAAAGCATCACTTGCTTACTGTTTTGAATCATGCTTATCACGTTCTTTATTCCACTCCACTCATGTTATTATGAAAATATTTGTGCAGTGGAATGCTCAGGTAAGATGATGTAAAATTAGAACAACATTCTGTCTGTGCCGTCGTGACTTCTTTATTGCTCGCTTTCATCAGTATTCTGGTGCACTGACTCGTTTGCTAAACAGCCAATCAGAGTTTTACTCGTTTACTGGTGGTTTTGATATGCAGCTGCTGTCAGATTCAATAAAGCTTACATTGTGTCTTGTTTACAAAACAAAACAACAGACAGCGTCAGTTATTATATATTGGGTTGTATTTGCTTTTGACGCTCGTAACTGGTGGAGGCAAGTGTTAGCTGTTAAGTGACTGAACACCACTGGGTGGAGTCAATGGGTGCTTCTCAATTCTTATTTGTGCATCCTCGTTTCCTTTCCTTGCTTCCTTTCCTCGCGTCTCAGCTCCACCCCCTGTAGGATGCGAGGGAAGGCTGCAAGGAAAAGAAGCAAGGACGGAGGAATCGAAGGAAAGCTTATTTATACATTGGAATACTTGATCACTCGAGCGTCACTCCACAGCGTCATCAACTGCGCTCAAAGCGCAGTTGTTGTTAAAGTTTGGTTATTTAAGAAATTCATAATAAATAATAATAAAGCAAGATGTCCTGTTGAAATATGTGAGATGTGTGGTTTGTATAAACTGCAAAGGTAAAGTATAAATTAAAATTATTGTGACAGATGTGATGGGGGAGGATAATTTATACATGTCACGTTTAGTCGATAAAACTCTTCCGCAAAGGATACATCTGTGTATCCTCACTCATGACTCCTCAGGAAGCCTCCTCACTCCTCGATCCTTGCCTCCTCGCGGTGCAATTAGAGAATTGAGATGTCCTTCAAGATGGCTGAGCTCGATCGGTTTCCGGGTCATAGGATGGAGACGAGGAGGGATATTGAGAAGCACCCAATGTCTTGCTCTGGAGGCAGGCATATGTGTGAAGACACAAATCCCACAATATCCAAACAAGCCTTTTTTAAGGCTTGATTGAGGAGAATGTTTTAAGCTATGAACTTGAAGGATGTTTTAATGGTACGAGGGCACTTATATCTCAAAAAATCAAGGCAAGTTTCATTTCTCCTGTCATGACTGCTTTAAAATGGATTAATTTACACTTGGCCACATCTGTATGTCTCTGCAAAACGATTATAAATCTGATCTTCAATTCCCGTGCTGTATGAAAATGTATGTTATGTATTTGTATGTTTTTGTGGCTGTTTAGATCTAAGAAGATTGTGTTACAAGGCACTAACATGGCACACCTGTTGGAATTGCAGGCTCTTGCTATGAGCCTCAGTCTTCCTACAAAGCTGGTACAGGACGCTGGACACACACAGGTTAGCGACACATGCCAACGTGCATGACAATTGTGGTTGTTTACTGTGGCAAAAGGTGGGACTGTACTATTCTTTTTTTTTTTTTATATAAGTTTCCAACCTAAAATAGTATATAAAAGTATTAGAGACACTACTTTGTTCTTGGGTTATGGTTGTATATGCAAATTTCTTACATGTATTTGACAAAAAAAAAAAAAAGGAAAATATATGGAGAGGAAGACGTATGAAAGGAAGATGCATTTTGTCTGATGCAATTTTGTGAGACTATATTGATTAAGCCTGGAATTGATTTTTGGATTGTGTTTGTGTGTTCAGGTGGAGCCAGGTTCATGCACTGTGCTTGCCATCATAGGAGAAGAGGAGATGGTGAATAACGTCACAGGCAGCCTGAAACTGCTGTAACGCTGAGGGAAAACTCTTCAAGTGTAGATGTGTGATGTACCACAGAAAGAACAGGGGTCAGCGTTTGCCCACAGTAGCATGGTTCTCAAGATAAAGGTGCACTCAGTAATTTTTTGTTTATGTTGTGATGACTTATACTGACAGCTAGCGACGTGAATGCATCTTCACGCAAAAGCAAACATTTTCTGTTACTGATACCTAGGGGTGGGCAATATACCGGTAGAAATATTTGTCAACCAGTATAACTATTTGTCAACCAGTATAACTATGAGTATTGTTTCTATTGTGGTTATGCCAGTGTGTCCTGCAGGGCTGAATCTCTAGTACTACGATTTAAAAAAACAACAACAACAGTGTTTTACACCAATTGTGAATGTGAGTTGGTTGTGATGTGAAAAGGAAGTGTATTGCAAAATGATAT
Source organism: Leuciscus idus (assembly GCA_021554675.1). Lineage (NCBI taxonomy): Eukaryota > Metazoa > Chordata > Actinopteri > Cypriniformes > Leuciscidae > Leuciscus > Leuciscus idus. The sequence goes on from CM038631.1 coordinate 26,067,389, forward strand.
TGACTTGTCATTGGGTGCTGCACACAAAAACAAACATACAGTGTGGTATAGTCAGATTCACAAACAAATTATTCAAATAAGCTGCTGCTTTTAATAAATCACTCAACAAAACTCACATATATTTAAGAGTTACCATTTTGTATATTTGTAACATTAACATGCGCAAGCCTATAAAAGCATCTCTTATGCGTTTACATGACCACATAAGCAACCCAGGCATGTTAAACCACTTTCACTTAAACCCTTGTGAAAAGCGATCACACGGAGTAATTTACTTTAGGAATTGAGTTTGAACAATTAAAACTAAATTCTGTTGGGTAATTTGTATTTAGTCAGTTTTTAGTCAGCATTGACATGGAAGGTTATTCAAAATGTGAAATGGAGATGAGGCTTCAAAAACATAAAAACGTTATCATCCTTAGCTAAAAAGAGAAAAGCCTCATTGCTTGCAGTGAAAACATTATTTTCTAAATCTAAATTCATCAAATTTGTGACAGATCTACCATTAATTCGTTTTTGAGTCCATTTCAGACATTCTACTATTTATAAGTAACTTTGCAACTATATGTCAACTAACTTTCATTAGAGTATTAGTAGACTGTTAGGTTAGTAGAATAAGTTGACACGTACTTGCAAAGTTACTTATAGTCAGTAGAATGTCTTTTGGAAACCATAAAAATAAAGTGTTAGCAGAGAGTCTACTAATACTCTGAGAGTTAGTTGACATGTAGCTGCAAAGTTAGAAGAATGTCTGAAGTGGACAAATGAAATGGTTACCGAATAAAATTTGGTCTAGATATTGTTATATTTTTTTGCTTGTATCGCCCACCCCTATCAATACCTTTGTAGAAATACATGTCAAGCAAAAGGGAGGTGGATTACTGAGATAACATGAGTAGCATTCGACTGATAATGCGACTCAACATGAGGTGACCCACTCTATGTAAAATAAAACAGCTTTTATTAAGCCACTAAAATTATTGTAGTCTTCATCTTATGTGAGTGTATGTGATTAGACCATAGTTTCAGTATTACAATTAATTTATTTTGTTTAACTTTTTATAGAAGGAAGAAATTACTGAGTGAACCTGTGGGGGGAAAAGTAAAACCTACCTAAATAGTTTAACAACAACAGACATGTTCAAATCATTGCATTTTTAAAGCTTTTAAATTAAGTGAGAAGACAACTAATTGATATTATCAACAGGTCCCTGAATTTCTATAGAGCTAAAAAAAAATTCTTTAAAAAGGAGAGTTGTCAATTAAATAGCAGTGTATAAAAATGTACAATGAATTATAATCACATGTAAGTGTTATACTTAAAGGGATAGTTGACCCAAAAATGAAAATGTTGTCATCATTTACTCATCCTCGTGTTGTTCCAAAGCTGTATGAATTTCTTTCTTCTGTTGAACATAAAATAAGATATTTTAAAGAATGTCGGTTACCAAACAGTTGATGGTAGCCATTGACTTCCATGGTATGTTTTTCCTACTATGGAAGTTAATGGTTGCTGTCAACTGTATGGTTACAGCAATCTTTAAAATATATTATTTTATGTTCAGCAGAAGAAAGATATTCATACTTGTTTGGAACAAAATGAGGGTGAGTAAATGATGACAAAATTTTCGTTTGTGGGTGACTTATACCTTTAATGTGCCTGTAGAACCCAATGTTTTAATGATTGTGAAATCAAATAGCCATTGTCAAAGTATAATGTATAACATGTTTCTTCTTTTTTTATTGTGTGAATGTTATTTTTTATTGTTTACAATTAAACGTACCCAATCCCTTTGTGATGATCAAATCTGCCTGTGTGTAGCTATTTATGTAAATATGTTAGCTTGAATACTGAAACAGTATTATATTTAAAGGCTATTACTATAACATACTATGTTATTATACATATCATACTGTTAAACATATTTGGAGCCAAGCACCAATTCCTCTGGATCCTTGGGTGATGCATGTTATCAATTTAGATTTCTGACATTATTACCATATTCTTCTCACAGGTTTTGTCCAATCTTCACATAAATGACATGCACGTTTCTTTCTCTCTTTTTTCTGTAGTTCCCCATACTAGGTGGAATTTGACAATTTGGTGTGCATCCTCAGAATGTCTTTTTGTTTATGTGTATCAACTTTTGTTAAGCTTGGGGTCATCAGTCTTGACGTTTCTATTTCTAGTAACATTTCAAGTAACCAGCTTAAACAAGACAATCTACTGATTCAGATGATACATGTTTAATCATTTACATCTATTACAATGATAAAAACAGTTTAAATCCAATGTATCATTGTATCATTTTTTCTAAGTGAAATTAGGTACAAGGCTGATTTTTTTTTTTTTAAACAATGCGGACAATATTAGATCCATCATGTTTTTGTGTGACCCACAAAGTCAGTCGATTTACTTATTTAAAATCCATCTACTCTTACTTCATGGAAGAGTTTAGTGGTAATTGGATATTCTGCTTAGTAGGAGCAGTATGTTATTTGAGTAGATTAAAGTAGAATCCAGACATTATTTATCGTGCTGCTACTATATAGTTGGGATGTAGGCATATTCGGACACAGGGAGACTTCCTGTTGCAGTAGATGGTATAAATATGAGGTGAGACACTCATCCTGAACACTCCATCCATAGTGATTTTATGTGATTTTAATCATATAAGAGAAATCATGTCTCTTACTTAGAACAGCAACATTAAACTGGCTTTCTGGCACCACATAATGTGCATACCCATGTAATGATTGCAAACATTGATATTGGTCAGTATTTCAATTACTGGCAATGAAGAACAAGAGACAACCATTAAAATTATATTCCTTGATTCGTTGCCACAAAGTATCTGTGACAATGTGAGTTAATAATTGTGTTGGTCGTTTTTACTTGTAATGATTTCAGCAGCCTAACACAATTTTGGATAATTTGCTTTTCCCAAAATTATTTTAGCTGAGAGTGTAGACATTGAATGCAGACTCAAAATTCAACTAATTATTTTTTTTTTTGACAATGCGGTAACAGTAATAGAAACAACTAGTGGGAACTTACTTGTGCATGTCATTTGTGCTCAAGTCCATTGTAATTCAGATTTTGCACTATAGTGTCAAATTCTGTGCATTTCTTAAACCTTTCAAATGGCTTAGGATAATAATAAGAAAAACAACCACTTTCCACTCATTCAAAATAACTTTTTCAGTCATTTGCAACATCTCAAAAATGTGTTTTAGGGTTTTGTACACTACCTTGTACCATATGTATACAAACTTAGCATGTAATACCATAAATATATATTTGCTCATTTCATTTAAACAGATTCAAAGGTATATAATAATGGTTAATTACTTTGTTACAATACAAGCATCAAAATGGCCTGAGAAACATACAGAAAATGAGTCGGCTTGTCCCAGACAGACATGGAAATTAAACTACTTAAAGTAGAAATGAATGCACAGAAATATATAATGTCAGTTGCTGTCCTATGAAGTTGCCTCTTATTATTGCATTGACTTACACTTTTAGATGGGTAGTTTGGGGATTTCTAAAATTATTTTAAATACTTATGATTAAAAAGTATTTCAAACCCACAGTATTAAAAAAAAAAAACATTCGATAGATTGACACTTACAATATTGACAAACGTATTAACATAGCCTAAATGTATTTCACGTCCCAGGATGCCCGCCCTCTCCAGTTGCGCGCGCAATTCACCCGGAGGCGCATGCTGCTAAATGACATTTCCAATCCATCACAATGTTTAAAAAAATATTTAAGTCTATAGTAAGTCTTAAGTCTTTAGTATTGTACATCTAAAGGTAAATGTACTTGCATATGTTGCGACAGGAGACGTTTTCATTTTTGCTAATTATGGTTACCACAATACAAAGTCGGTGAAGACGATGTGAGCTGGTTAACAGACTGCCCTGACATTAGCTACGAATAAATTGTGTTACTTTAAAAATAAATGTATATTCTTTAGGTAATGGAACTACGCTTTTGTAGAAACGCTGTCCAACACTGCGGAGGGCGTACAAGCATCACGCTTTCTCTACACAGGATCGACTCGAGCCTTCTTTATTAGTTCTAAAATATTCTACAGTGGCATTAAAACTCAGAGTGTGATTTATTTTTATTTTTTTGTATAACCCGTTGTCACTTATTCCTTAAATTAACGTTTTTGTCATTGCAGCGAACATCGCATTTACAACCAACCATTACAGTTGGAGTGATTTAAATGGTTTTTCGGTCTTCTACGCGTTTTTTTTTATTGATTATTTTGGCCCATGCCATGTTTGGTCCCCTCGTCTTTGTCTTTTTAAAATAGTGGACCACAGTTAGCCAACTAGGTTAATATTTTGGATAGAATGTAATCCTGCACCAAATCAAACGTCCAGTCCAAACCGGTTCCCTCATATATTCCACGCAGACAGTATTGTTGACGCTCTAGTATCGCGGTCCCTGCGAAAGCGCCCATGAGACCCCGTGCAGCTACAGTTGTATAACGCAACACTCTTGTTCCTTTTTACACGGATAAAAGAACAATAATAATCCCTTATATGAAAGACCATTAAACTCCACGGCTTGTGTATTTAGTAACACAACATCTTTTCCCAAATCCAGAGTCACTTCTTTCGAAAGTATCCAGTTTAATTCGGTGTTCGCCTTCGAAATCTATATCTCCTGCAGCCCTTCAACGCCATCTCACGCTGCAGAATGCTGACTAGAGAAGTGAGGCACCTCCAAAAAAACAAGGTTCGGCCTCTTTTTCGTCTACGACAACATTAAGCTCCGCAACGATCCAACAGCATATTCGCGTTCCTGTTTGTTACCCCGATTGACACATTCCTGCCCTATAGCGTACCAGAGGGCGCGAGCTAAAGCTGAAAGTCCGCCTTCATAATGAACCCCTGCTCCGCTGTGAAGGAAACCCTGTGTTATGGTTGTGTGTAGGCTTCGCTGGGAGCCGCGGTTGATGCCGGTGTAGAGAGGGGGATGGGCAATACTGCAAATGTAAAGGACATGAGATTGAATCACAGCCTTGAATCACCAAGTGCTGTACATACCCATATAAATATCGACTATAATTTGGTAAAATAACATTGTACATTGATGTATGCTTTAGCAACTCAACGTGAACATTTGAAGACCGCACTATGTCTTAAATGGGAGAAAATGTGAAACTTTCAACTCTTGCGTAAGGGACACTGAGAAGTTTGGAAGATAGCCTGAGAGCCTCGCGGTCTACAGTTCACAGGAAACACCGAGGTTGCAAGAGAAGGCCTCCTGTTCTGCCTCGCATTGATGTTGGATTTTTTGAAAACACAAAATACCTTTAATAGGCTATTGAATTTCAATTACGTTGGGAGGACGCTGTAGGTAAGGTATTTTGTTATTTCAATGAAGGTTTTGATGGCAAATAGCTTATGTTTTTTTATGAACTAGGCAAAGTTGATGCAGAAGTTGGGAGCTCAGTTTATCAGCTCTTGTTTATCAACATGAATTGTAGCTTTCCTCTTTCAACTCTTCTTGGTTGAATGTTTCTGCTGTCACATTAATTAATCAAATTCCCCCAAAATGTATGATGTAACACCGTGTTGGTTGGTCTGCATGTTAGCTTGATGTAACTAGCTATAATCACAATCACACTTTGCCAACAACCTCGTGCTAAGAGCTGTTTTTTTTGCTGTAAACATTCAGTGATCGGCCTATTGTTATGCTGCATTTCTTACCCTTTGCACCTATATCACATTAATAGCATTCGTGCCACTCAACATAATGAATTATCAAAGTGAGCAAAGGTATCATTTTAGTTAGCCGTTAGCTTAGCTGAGAGAGGCTGTCTTAAAAGCTAATACGATTTAAATGCATTAAAGTGGTAAAAATCAAAGGATCTTTATTTGTAAATAAGAGGAGAAATTATTGAAGTGGGTTTCGAGGCAGAAACTGAGACTCTGGACATTTTAGTGTTAGTTGACTTCTTGTGTTAATCAAGTTTATATGTGAAAACAGACATGGTAGAGTTTGTATTTACAACATTCGTGCTTGTCAGAATCGAATTTGAAGACTCAGTTTTCCGAAAACATTGGACATTATGTATTCGGATGCTTAACTGTATTGCTTAGCAACTTGGAGGTACTTTGTTAGACTCACAGTGGATTTATTTTCTGTCTGTTCAAAAAGAAGATAGTTTGTCGGGATAAGCAGATATCCTGTTGAGCACTGCTCTCTGATCCTCTACATCTATATTTTTGATATAGCCTGCTTCCATCTCGTTGACTATGAGAGAACTTTTGATGTATTTATAATTTCTTGATCTGGTCTATGTGTTTTCTTTGGGAAATGAATATAATGCGAACCCCGAGAACCGTGACTTGCTTTTCTCATTCTTCACCTCCGCCTCCCCCATCAACCAACCCCCAACTTGAGCCATGAGAAATGGGTGGTATTTCTAAGGGGAACTCGCCTTTCCTTTTTTAGCCTCCATTTTTATTTCAACAACAAGTGAGTGGAAACGACAAGGAAGAGAAGGCGACTGAGAGTGATTGGAACTGAACCATATTCCCTCACTATATATATATATATATATATATATATATATAGGTTTTGGGTGACAGTTTTCGATGCGCTACAAATAAGTGACATTTGCTGTTCTGTTCTTTCCAGCGTGTAAAATGAACCTCGAGGAAACGCCTGCTGTTGTGGCAAGGCCGCGTACTCCATACTCAGGGTTACTTTTGCATATACACGCAAGCATTGCATTATTTTAGCGGTCCTCTGGCTTTATGCTGCCCTTTCTGTCTGTTCACTGATAAATTTGATATCATCAGGAGTTCAGGACCCTGAACAAAGAGTGTCCATAACAGTGCCTGATAGAATTCACACATTATTGAAATGGTATGCTATTTGCATGGACTGTGTCAGGTAAAACAACTGTAAATGAAACAGTATAAGGGAGGAACTGGTGGACATATGTTTTTGTTGTTGTTGTTGTCATTAATGCTGTTCGAATGAACAGTTAAATAGCTTCAGTAACAATAATGACTGGCCGTGTATCTACAAATTTTATTTTATTCTCAAAATCAAACAGCTGTATACGTATTTAGATCTGCTTTTAAAAAGTTAGAAAGGAAATGTCTTTTTTTGTAGTTCCTGAAGAGCTTCCTGGCAACTGCAAGTGTGTGATTGGGCTTGTCCGACATTTTCCAAGTATGTTTTCAGGTTTTATTTTCGTCCGCCTTGAACTGTGAAACCTGATCTTTCTGTGACTCACCCGACTAGTTATCTAAAGTCAACGTGTGTCTTTGTCCAGAGACGAAAGACAAGGTTGGGAAATTTTAACTTTTAGCAGATTAGAAAATAAAAGAAATGCCCTGATGCATTTTAGTATAAAACTACTGGTTACCATTTGAATTTAGAGAAACTGTACCACAAATCGAAACATGGCAAATATGCAAAGCATTTTTCTGGATCAAAACCTCTCTGTTCTGTCCTCATTGTTTTGTTATGTCATTTAGTTTTGTTTGTACATCTATTTATATGTAATACCATTTATTACCAATGTTAAATATTGTGACTTTATTAAATACTTTTTGATCTAGAAGATTCCAGCTTTTAAGTGATTTTATGACATAGCCTACAGCATTTTTAATAGAAAATGATGCATGATTCAATGAATGCACTGTTGTGATGCTTTCACGTATATAATTGATATACTCGGGCCAAATGTAATTTATTATGATTATTATATTTGCATTTTAGGGACTTTTTTTAGTTAACTGGTAGGACAGTCTGTTTCTTCAAAATAAATGTTTGGCTGATACCTGAGCTCTTGTCGTCTTTAGAGTCTAGACAACATGATGGGTGATTTCTAATCCTAAACCCGTGCATGAACACAACATAGCTCATTGTGATCAATGCTTTTTTTAAAAGGATATTTGAAATCTTTCTTTTTGTATTAATGAAAAAACAAATTAGATTAGATTCAACTTTATTGTCATTACACAAGTACAGGTACAAGGCAACGAAATGCAGAACAAATACATTTAACTGTAGAAAATACATAGAGAAAATGGTGTTTGTGTGTAGCTTTGTGGGTTCTTACCTCTTGTTCTCTTATATGGGGCTAAAAAATTGTTGCCGAGATGCCTGCTCCTCTTCTGCTTCGTGATTGGATGGTTTCAGAGAGCCTCAGCCTATCAGATGCGTTGGAGTGTTGTTGCGCTCTCTCTCTCTCTCTCTCTCTCTCTCTCTCTCTCTCTCTCTCTCTCTCTCTCTCTCTCTCTCTCTCTCTCTCTCTCTCTCCCTTCTTCCCCCCTCCCTAACCAGTGCTTTGGAACAACTAACAGCACAGTCTTAAAACAGCTTTTAGTAGCATAAACAATGTTTTCTACTGAAAAGGAGCAGAACATAATGCGGTATCCATATGCTCTGTCAGTCAAGGTTCTCTAGCCTCTTGTTTCTATGCACCCTGTGCGGCCATTTTATCTCTTGAACAATTTTCCAGGTATTTGGCAAGGGTGGGTCAGTCATCTTGAAAACAAGCTGTCAGAGAACTTAGTTAAATTAAACACAATTTTTACACCGATCTGGTGGTCGGTCTTTATAGGATACAGCAGGATTTGTTTTTGTGATCGAATCATTTACAAATTGTTGGCAGAAATGTACGTGGCCACAATCCAATGCTTCTTGATGCATCCCAGACAACAGAACAACCACCTACTGCCCTGTCAATCAGCTTTTGTGCTTAAAAAAAGCCTCTTTCACTTTGTTGGTTATGTGTGGCTTTAAAAACAATAGCAATCGTCCTATTGGATTTGAAAATTGGATTTTGAAAAGTCATGACGCCATAGGATATTTCCAGTATTCCTGATATCAGGGTATTTCCTGCATTTGAATTTTTGTGCATTTATAGGACTGATACTGGCAGTAAATGGTTGTAAGAGCGAATATTATCTTCCAGATGAGCAAGACATTTGTCTTTCCCTTATGGGGAAAGTGAAACTGAATACCCTCCATGTTAGCTAACAAGCACAAAATTAAAATAAAATATGTGAGATACATTCTGGTAGTCTGGGACTAGTTTTCCTTAGCGTTTAACTAACATTTGACATTTGTATCCTTAAAAAGTCATGCATTATTTCCATTTTGAATAAAGAAGCAGGCACAATACACATTTTGTTCCATTGACAAGTGAATTTGCCAAACTGGAAACACAAGCTCATGCAAAAAGTTTTGCGTTCCAAAGTTCAAGTTTGGTGAACTCTGACCTGCGAATTCGCATTACGTGAAGTCGTGTGACCAGTAGATTGTTTATTTTTACATTTTGAATGTATTCCTATTTGTTATATGTTGAATTAATGTTTATAAAAAGTAGAGCCCGACCGATAAAGGATTTTTAAGGCCGATACAAATATTTGGTGATTTAAAATTCCGATATATCGGCCGATATATAAATATATATATATATATATATATTAATATTATTTTTATCCAGAAATGCGTAACAAAACATGAACAGATTTCCCTAACATTAGTTATTTGTCGTTATTTAAGAGTCCTCAGCCATACTAAAATAATATTATGATGCAGTTTAAAAATAAACTTGTTTGTTTTATTGTCACAACAGAACAGAATATATTAAAGTTCTGATAAATATAATGTATAAAAATACAAACTTAAGATATGAAACTTAAAGTCCTTTGAACAAAAAAAAGTCAACTATTATTATTAATATTGACAGTAATAATTCAATTATGTAATAATGTGTGTGTGTGTGAAGAACTGATAAGATTGTAAATGTGTACCTTGAAATGCAATGTAAGTCGCTTTTGATAAAAGCGCCTGCCAAATGTCAATGTTATAAGCTTCCTTATAATTACAATGTCAACTTGCTTATCCCTTTACCTGCACTCTTTTAATTCTATCCATCTATTCCATCAAGCTACAACAAACCATTTTCAATCATCATTTGCTGCCTGCCTTCTAAAATCTACTACTTAGTGATGCACTAAATACATTATGTGACTCGTTAATGCTGCGGCTAAACGAAGTCAGCAACGCACACTTAGATTTCACAAACGTGTAAAAGAAAAGCTAACTTTTATGCACAGGCTATGTTTGATACTTTTTCTCTATGTCTAAACGTTCACTCCTCGCGTGCCTAACTTTTACAATGCAGAGACTGGAACTACAGATATGCTAGTTATAAATACAGTAATCATTACTTTATTTAGGCAGAATAAGTTCGTTGTGATTTCCAAGCTCATTAGCCGCGTTTACACTGTCGGGCCAGTGCGAGCCAGGGCTTTAAACGGGCCGTGCCGGGCTAATAGCACCGGGCCTGCGTTTCCACTGTCGTGCCAGAAGCTCCACAGCGCTTCACTAAAACACGCCCGTAACACGCCTCTCTGGAACAACGTCACACTAACCCATCATTTCACCAACAAATGGAAGTTTTATCAGAAAACTAATCAGAAATCACTGGAAACTGCGTTGAAAACAAACATGATAAAAGCGGCCGTTTGCTGGCATTTTTGTTGTTTACTTGAATATTTAAAACCCAAGCATCGATGTTTTACCACAGGTTTACAATAAAAAGTGATACATTGATCATGAATTAATTTATGTCAAAATTGCACATTAGTCACTCAGAAATAAATTACCGTTAGGTCTATTTCACAAAAGAAAGAGGACACACTTACTTTTTCAGTCGCGTCTGTTACTGTTTATCTGGTAGTTACAGGACATTTACATCACATTTAGAAAGAATGATAATTTCTACAAATATATGCCACCAAAAATATAAAGCTTTAGCACTCTCTCGACTCCCATACAGATATTTTCAGTCAGAGAAACAGAGGATGCTCCCGAAAAAAAAGTTGCTTTATTTTATGATAGTCCGGTATAAAGAGACGAGACGTAGGCTACTGACAGATAAAATAAAAACATGACTGTGATAGCCTTTATGATTTGTCTGATTTCTTCAAGCGTTCACTGTTGTTTTACTATGCATATCTTCAAGCGTTTACTATGGTAATGGTTGGCGCGCAGTCTTTTGCATCACAAACACAAGGCATTCAAACATGAACGCGAGTTAAATTATTTTAAAAGTCTTTAATGCTGACAGAATCATCCGGCGCTGCCGTCTCTCGACTCAGGTGAACTCCGCCTCTGTTCGTGCACTCCTCTAGCCCGAGCGATCTTCCTTGTATAGTGCCCTCTGGTGGACAAACTATGCAGCGCCAACACTCATAACATGGTTGAAGGGTGTTTCGTCCCCTTTTATTTTATTTTTTAAATATTAATTTATCGGCCATTATAAATGCCGATACCGATAGTTTGGAAAATGCCTAATATCGGCCGATAATATTGGCCCGCCGATATATCGGTCGGGCTCTAATAAAAAGACAGCAGAGTGCGACATCATATCACAACTGTTACAGCTTCCGTAGAAATTTAATGTGTTCAGTTTAGTGTGACCGCGGCTTAACCCTTAAAGACCTAGAACATTTTTGGAGCACCTGACTCGCCTGTTCTTTTCTTTGTTTTACTAACCCGTTATAGCAGTCAGCATCAAGTGCCATATCGTTAGCCTCATAGCATAATTGCCTAAGTCATTTTGTGTTTTTTAAAAACATTGAAATATGACTTTGGCAATTATGCTATGAGGCTAACGATATATCACTTTAAACAGGAGAACTTGAAGTTTCAATCTAGCTAATTTAAATTCCCATTTCCCAACATGTATTGTGTCTTAGAATGGATGAATATACCAGATTTAAGAAAAATGGCAGCAATTTTTTTGTGATTTTGTTTACTCAACTCAAACAAAACCTCCTGAAGTTTGGATTTTTTCCTTTAGAAAGTTTTACTTGGATATTTTTGCTTCTGTGTGTGTGTGTGTGTATTCAATCTGAACATGAACAACAAACACAAATAGTTCAGCAAGCATTGTAAATAATTGCCCAAATTGTCTTGTGCAATAAAAATACAAACCGTGCAAATGATTTTCACAAACTAGGCCTATATAAACTTGGGTTTCTTTGATGAATCAATGCTGATCAAAACTTGATGACGCAATCACATTTGCTACGAGCCTCTGAATGTCCAAAAGCGAAAAACCCGATATCATCATAAAATTTGCGAATCTCCTCTTTAAAGGTGCAGTGTAATTTTGAGCGGCATCTTGTGGTGAAGTTGCGAATTGCAACAAACAGAAGTTACGGTGGCCGACAGGAAAAGACGTCGTCGTCTGAGACAGCAGAGAGTAGCCAGTTAAGCAATGAGGTTTCTTTACAAATAAATTAAGAAATTAGACTAGTCAAACGATATGTTATTGCAAATTTTATTGTTACTTGTTTATCATTGTGTCAGTGTTTTATTCACTGACTTTAGCTAGCTTCTTTGCACGAAGAACAACATAGTGACGAAACGCGTTTGTCCGTTTAGGGCTCCTGTAGAAACATGTCGGTGCATTTCAATGTAAGGGGACCCGCGGTGTATGTAGATAGAAATGGCTCATTTTAAGGTAATAAAAACATAACGGTTCATTAAAGGTATAGCAGAGGATTTTCCCGAATTTTAGAAAAGAATCGCCCTCTCCACTTTTTGAAGAAATGCGCAACACTCTACCTGCTCCCGAGAGGGAACGCCTAATAAACGCTAGCATCGCTAATCATATTTTACATTAACTTTTACTAGCAGTGATTTTAAATGGATTTCTCCAAATAGCATGCCAAACTTTACCTGTCGAGTAGAAACTTCGCGACTGAGGCATCAGTGGTAAGCCCAACCTGTGCTTTTAGCGCACGCCAGCGTGTGAAATATTCTCCCAAAAACACTGGTCTTGTTTCTTTCTTCAGAGGCCTTTCGTAGACACTTTTTCTCTTGCGACCCTCAGACATTTTGAAAAAACCCGGTGAGAACGGCGAGCTTCAATGAATGGCTGAAACCATAGCTCACCACACATATACACCTGAAAGTGCGCATGCGCGGAAAGGACGAGCACATACGACGGCCTTATGTAAACATATCACCAGAATTATTGACAATTAGGAGGACCAATAGTCTTGATGATCCACCCGGAAAAAGAAAATCCTCCACTATACCTTTAAGTAAGCTCTTTATACACCACTGAAAACATAGTTATGTATATGATATTGCAGTTCTGTCAACATATCCTCCTAAATATTACACAATGCACCTTTAAAGGACTTTTTAAAGCATACAGATTGGATTAGCGGTTCAAAAGTTATTAAACATTTAAAACAATATTTAGTTATTTTTTAGTCGCTGGCGGCTGCATAGGTCTTTAGACCATTTGGTTGGGTGTTTGCAAACAGTGATTTTTTTTTTTTTTTTGTGTGGGTGGAGCCTACCTGGACTGGTGGCAAAAAAATGACCGTTCTGCAGTTGCAATGTATGGAAGCCACGGAAGAGGAGTAAAAAAAAGCTAATTTCGAGTTTATATCTCACAATTCTGACTTATTGCTTCTCACAATTCTGTGAAGAAAAATCTGAATTTCTTGTTGTTTTGTCTTTTTTCTCTCCAGAATTATGAGATTTATCCCGCAATTCTGACTTTTTATTCCTCAGATTTGTAATGTAAACTTGCAGTTGTAAGTTATAAAGTCTGAATTGGGAGATATAAACTCGCAATTACGAGTAAAAAGTCAGAATTTGGAGTTGTTAGGTTTAAATGTTACCTATGTAAAATGGTTTAATTAGCCTATATTTCATTCTGTATGGCTAAATCATAGTTTATTTTTGTTTACATCAAATTCATGCTTTAATAGTAGGCAATCACCCTGTCTGTCCGTTTAATGGTCTGCAATAGGGCTGCACAATATATCGAAATTATCAAAATATCGCAAATGTATATATCGCGATATGCATATCGCAACGGCTTCCAATAACTGGGGTCATGAAGAAAAGACAAAGAGAAAATCACTCACTGCTCTGGCTGAATAACTTTTGTAGCTTTAATAAGAATCCGTATATATTTAATTCATACAGTGAAAACTAAGCAGTGTTTTATTTTTTACATTTGATTATTCAGTTTCTGTTGTTAAATAACCCTAATATAGGATAACCTGAAACCCTAAACCCTGTGGTTTACACTGATGTTAAAATAACACTTCTTATGCTATGTTTTAGGGATGTTTTACTGTCTAAAAAAGAATGGGTTAGGGCTAAACGTTTGAGTTTAGCTTAAAATGGGGTCTTTTTCTATGTCATAATGGGGATTTTCTTTTAAAATGAAGACCATCTGTTTTTGCTTTCCGATTCTGACATCCAAAGGCACAACAATACATGTTTTTTTTTTACTTTTTTGCTGGTGAGACTAAAATGTATATTTTGCTAATATAATGATTGTACCTGAAGAATAGCGTGAGAACTTTATTATATCTGGTATCGGTATGATCTCAGTGAGCTTTTATTACATGTTATGCTTGCGCATTAAGATGATTTTAGTTCAGTGTGGATGAGAAACATTTGGAAAATGCTTAAATGGTTGTGTGAATAGGAAGCATATTATATGAATCCAGTTTAATGTAGACAGGCCTAACCTAAACCATTTGAATTTGATGCAGAATTGTTACAAAAGCCAAATGTCTCAGTGATTTGAACTAGTTTAAAGCCAGATGAAACCGCACTGACATTCTTAAAAGTGCTGACACTAAAAATAGTAGAAACATGGTGTCAAATGTCTATGGTGAATGATGTAAAAGTGTCCATTGACTGCCTCTAGCAACTGACACATGCAAATGTATTTGCCCGTGTGACGTCACAAATCATACAACATCCAAATTGTCCGTTTTTTGGAACTTGGTTACATAAATGCTGTTTTTGAGCTGACGAGGATGTTTTAAAGGGATGGTTCGGAGTAATTTTAACCTAGGGTCCTTTGCACCATGACCTCGAGCCAAACCTCGAGGTCACTTCCGTGATTTGGGAAAAGCAATGCATAAGGATGTAGTGTAATGACGCCCAGTTCCAGGAATGCACTAATATTTTGTTGGTAGTACCAGTTTGCAACAATTATTAGTTACTAAGTTGTCAACACTTCGGAAAAAAATAATAAAAAATGCATTGCTTTCTGCCAGGACTTTTACGGGCTTTTCCCAAATCACGGAAGTGACCTCGACGTCCGGGTTAGCGGTAGCTCAAGCCATCAGGCCTTAGTGTTTTTCACGTTATAGGCAGTTTAGAATGTTCCGCTGTTTTTAGTCATTGAAATACTGCAGAGCAGGTGCTACGGATCACAAGTGCCCAAAACATGCATTTTGTTAATAAAAAAAAAAAATTTAAAACATTTTTTGAGAGGTGATCTAAATATTTGTGGCTTAAAACAAACCTTTGCTGCAGTTCTATCATGGACATTTTGCCCTTCAGGTCTCCGTACTGGTCACATGACAAACTATGAATAGAAGAATAACAGTAAATGTCCCCAACTGAAGCCAGGTGATTTACTGTCAAATATTAATTTCCATGAGACAATACCAGTGCCACTGCACTCATATGGAGCCCTGATTGTTTCTATTCACACTCTTGCAAACTTTTTTTAACTTAGACTTGTTTATAGTATTTTAAAGTATAGTATTTACATTTTATAGTATTTTACAGTCATTTTTTTTTCTCCAATTGTAGTGCGAAAGCATTTTAACCCTCATGTGGTGTTCAAAACCCTATAACACCTGTGGTGTTCCCGGTCAAAAATGACCATATTTTCACCCAATCTTGGATTCAATCTTTTTATCAACTTGTTCTCTTTCAATTAGGACTGGTTTTATATTTCTGTTTGCATCTGATTAATCGTGGGCCTCATTTGTCTGAGAGTAGGCATCTCATTTTTTTGAGTAAAAAACAAATAATTTATGAGTAAATTTGGAAATATGAAAAAAAAAATGAAAAAAATGGCTACTGTTGATCACAGTAGTCTACTCTAATGTTTCACCAGGAATTTTGTTTTGAAACTTTTGTTTTGTAAAAAATATGGCACATAGTCACACTTGTGGTGTTCCCGGTCAAAAATGACCGGCCTATAAAAAATAGCTTATAAATCACTCATTATACCATATTTTCACCCAATCTTGGATTCAATCTTTTTGTCAACTTGTTCTCTTTCAATTAGGACTGGTTTTATATTTCTGTTTGCATCTGATTAATCGTGGGCCTCATTTATCTGAGAGTAGGCATCTCATTTTTTGAGTAAAAAACAAATAATTTATGAGTAAATTTGGAAATATGAAAAAAAAATATGAAAAAAATGGCTACTGTTGATCACACTAGTCTACTCTAATGTTTCACCAGGAATTTTGTTTTGAAAAACGTTTATTTTGTACAAAATGGCACAGAATTACACTTGCGGTGTTCCACTGGGCCATTGAGGGCCATTGTTTCAATGGGCCATTGAAAGTGAATGGGAGAGACTGAAACATTTTCAGGAGCATGTTCATTGTTTATGTACACATATGAGCATGTGATGGATTATGGTGAGTTTGGGCTCTTTTTAATCTTAACAATCTCATGTAAATAATGATGTGCCATTTTCCACAATTTATGCATGCTTCATTGAGTTACGAGTTAAAACGCGACATAAGTGCTAGGCTACATCTATATTCAACGCTCTGTGAGCGCCTGTGGGGGTTCGTGTGTTACAACTCCATTAGGAATATCTTTAGATCTGAGTGATGGATTATGCTGAGTTTGGGCTCTTTTTAATTGTGATAGTCTACTGAAAATAATGATGTACATTTTTCTACGATCTGTGCATGCTTCATGAAGTTGTGAGCAAAAACCAAACGTGAGAGCTTCATGAGTATATACTTGGCTAGGTGCGTCTGTGGTATTTTTTGTGTTAGAACGCCATGAGGAATATCTTTAGATCTTATTGATGGAATATATTGAGTTTGGGCTCTTTTTAATCGTGAGCTCCTGCTGTAAATAACGATGTGTCATTTTTCATGATCGATGTATGTTTCATGAAGTTACGAGTAAAAAGGCCAAGTCTAAGCTACCTTGCTTGGCTATGTGAGTCTGTGTGTCTGTAGTATTTTTTTGTGTTAGAACTCCATGAGGAATATCTTTAGTTCTGAGTGATGGATTATGTTGAATTTGGACTCATTTTAATTGTAAGCATCTGCTGTAAATAATGATGTGTCATTTTCCACAATCGGAGCATGTTTCATGAAGTCACGAGCGGAAATGTGTCTAAAATTCCATCATCCATGTATGGTTTACACATGGGTCTCTTGAAGGGCTTCTTTTACAAAAATCTCGCTCAAGTTTAGTAAAAAGCCTGAAACAATTATGCTTGCTGTATTCTACTAATTGAGACCTTTCAAATGACATATGACACAGGACTATCTGAGCTGTATGATGTATTTGACATATTGCTGAATGTAGTACAAAAAAGTAGTTTATAAATTATGAATTTGTTTTTTTCTATTTATCAGCAAATAACTCAGCACTACTTAGGAGTTTATCAAATTGGCTACATTCATTGTAAATTTCAGACTCTAAGCTTTCAAATGACACCTATTTTAAGTTGATCAAGGTAATAGTTTTGAAAAATATTATGATTATTTATTTCGCAGCTAGGTGGCGCCTGCAGGGGAACACTCTGTTTTAGAGTGATAACTCAGCTCTCGTTAGGAGTTGATCATAGTGATTAGATGCATTAAAAAGCTGATATTCTAAGCTTTAAAATGATACCTATTTTGTGTTGTTCCATTCATTGTTTGCATTGGTCTCTCCCATTCACTTTCAATGGCCCATTGAAACAATGGCCCTCAATGGCCCAGTGGAACACCACAAGTGTAACTCTGTGCCATATTGTACAAAATAAAAGTTTTTCAAAACAAAATTCCTGGTGAAACATTAGAGTAGACTAGTGTGATCAACAGTAGCCATTTTTTTCATTTTTTTTTTTCATATTTCCAAATTTACTCATAAATTATTAGTTTTTTACTCAAAAAATTAGATGCCTACTCTCAGATAAATGAGGCCCACGATTAATCAGATGCAAACAGAAATATAAAACCAGTCCTAATTGAAAGAGAACAAGTTGACAAAAAGATTGAATCCAAGATTGGGTGAAAATATGGTATAATGAGTGATTTATAAGCAATTTTTTATAGGCCGGTCATTTTTGACCGGGAACACCACAAGTGTGACTATGTGCCATATTTTTTACAAAACAAAAGTTTCAAAACAAAATTCCTGATGAAACATTAGAGTAGACTAGTGTGATCAACAGTGGCCATTTTTTTTTTTTTTTTTTTTTTTTTTTTTATATTTCCAAATTTACTCATAAATTATTTGTTTTTTACTCAAAAAAATGAGATGCCTACTCTCAGACAAATGAGACCCACGATTAATCAGATGCAAACAGAAATATAAAACCAGTCCTAATTGAAAGAGAACAAGTTGACAAAAAGATTGAATCCAAGATTGGGTGAAAATATGGTATAATGAGTGACTTCAACCAATTTGACAGAAAATAGGGTATCTGATCCATTTTGTTTCTACTTTAGAAACATTACCATTGTAAAGGATGCAAATAGAGATTAAAATGAAAATAAAAGTTATGAATAAAGAAACAATAGAAAATAGAGGATTTGGGAAGAGAATTGAAAGATACCAGTTGTGTAGTCCAGTAGAATTCATGAGATATTGTTCTCTGTATTTGTGGAAGTTTGATGAGGAGATTGCAAGGCAAATGGCTGTATATTGTTTTTAACAGGGAGCAGAACACAAAGAAAAAAAGAAGAATATACAACATGAAAAGAGCTCTTGCCAAAGAAGGTCTTTTGATATAAATGGCACATTAAAAACACCAGTCGCTGCAATATTTTACTAAACAATAACATTTAAAAATGTTGACTTGCAGAACAAAAATGTTTGTTACAGAATTAAAACGTATAATAATTTTTTCTAACTTGTGTTTGTAAGTAAATGTTTTTTATGATATTAAATATTCTGTAATGGATAATGTACAGCCATCAAAAAGACATATAATGACTGTTTGTAGCACTACATCTGGGTTGGAACAATTGGTGAAACAGTCTGGGGGGCCCTATCATACACACGGTGCAATGCAGCGCCATGTGGGGCGAAGTGTTTTTTGCTAGTTTCAGCCTGACGCTGTTATCATTTTCACGTCCTGTGCCATGTTGTTTGGATAGCAAATGCATTTGTGGCCATCTGTTCACCCATGGGCGTGCTGCTCTGAAAACGAGGTGTGTTCGGGCACATTGTTGGCGCGTTGCTATTTTGAGGCAACTGAAATAGACTGTGCCATTGACCAACAAAACCTCACAAAAACACTTAGAGCCCATGGAAACTCAAGGTATCGACCTTAGTCAGGGTGTACGCCATGTTTAATTTGACCAAGTCAAAACAAGGCTGTGAGGGATAGACATGAATTGATTATAGTCCTAGATCAGATGTCATTTTCAAAACTGTTTTATGGGGGATTTTGTCTACTGAAAGTTTTTTTAGAGATAGATAGATAGATAGATAGATAGATAGATAGATAGATAGATAGATAGATAGATAGATAGTAGGGCTGGACCCGAATATTCGTTCGGTGGGTTGGTATTCGATTTGACATTCGAATATTCGTTTTTTGTTTTTTTTTTGCACACCTGGGATCCCCCGCGAAACGGTTCTCATTCGCGCTTGAATAAGGCCGGCGACACACTGGCTGCGTGGCGTGTCCGTTTTTATTTCGGCTCCCATGTTAACAGGTTGGAGTTTGCACACTGCCTGCGTGAGACACGCGTCTCAGGCGCGGCTCGAGCCACGCGGAAAACGCGTGCATGCTAGAAATAGAACCGACCCCAGTGTTCCAGCAACGGGAGTGTTCTCTCGATAGAGCGCAGAACAGTGGAGTTTGTATGGACCAAAGTGCATGCCTGAGCTTGTGTTTTGAGTTAAGCTGCGTTGCTTTGACACTGTGGAAAATAGAATAATAGAAACAAAATGTATTAGCCTTTTTACCCGTTATTATCAATCTAAATTAATCTCGTTTTTAATTTAAATTAATTTCGTTTTTTCTTTATTTAAATTTCGTTTTTCTTTATTTAAATTTCGTTTTTCTTTATTTAAATCTACTGTGTCAGTAATGTGCAGTGTCCGTTATCGGAGCGTGACCCCTCATTTACACCACACACGTCTGCAGCGCATTACGGCCGCGACGCAGCGCGTTTCAGAAGCTTCCCAGAAGCGGCTCTCCGCGCCGCTTCGCTAAATATAGGTCTATTTTTGTCTATTTTTTCGGACGCGCGTCCAAGTCGCACCGGGAATACAAAATAAAAGTCAAAAAAATATTGTCAAATTCAAAATAAACACCCTGTGCAAACTCCCAAACGTATTACACACCAATATCCTTGGTAGAAACCATAGACTGTATGGTAGAAACTCAAAAATCAAGAAAAAACACGTCGGACAGGCAAATCACGTGGTCTCGCGCATCCAGTCGCTCCGCTTCTGAAATGCTCCCGGTGTGAGTTGGCACCGCGTGGAGGACGGAATAAAACCTTGTCGCAGCCGTAATGCGCCGCAGACGTGTTCAGTGTAAATGAGGGGTGAGGCGCGCCGCTTCCCGCTCGCGCTGTTCTGTAGTTTATTAAAAGTTTATTAATTCTGAATGTGTCGCGTCTCGCATGTCCATCTATATTGCACCAAATGCGACACTGCACTCCCAGTGAAGTCGATTGGATAAACGGTTCTCGAAATAATCAAAATGCAAACGGACATACCTACACATAGAGAATACTGCCTTTATTAGAGAGAAGAATATGTTCAGCACCCTCTCTCCGAAGCTTCGAATATTCGATGTTCTTTACTACCGAAGCTTCGAAGCTCAAAACATTGAACACAGAACACACACCATGTATGAATACATGTAGATACTTTGTATACTTTTATATTCTGTGGAAGTGTTTTTCCTCCTTTCAATTTCAACAATAAATGTTACATTTATTTGTAAATCGCTTTTCACAATACACAAACTGTTGTGACATTTTATTTAGTCAATAGTCAAGTCGTTGTTCATACAGGAATGTACTTGTGTGTGGATTTAACCACCTTAAGACCATTTTTGACAAAGGGGTCAACCAAGGATATCAACATGCGATCATTTGAAGTAGCACACATCCGTTCTCTTACGAGAGATTCTCTCGTATTGCGTAAGTTAGCTTACGCTACGGGAAAGTCATCTTTTCTCGAGATCTGAAGCCAAAAAATTATCCTTAATTTTTATAATTTTGTCAACGCAGTGCAGCAGCACGCAGACCTAGGGCAGGCTTACTAGCGTGCCCTTTGGTTCCACTGCGGCAACTGCAGCAGTCTATCGCTGAGCCTTAAGACGTGACGTCACGTCCAATGAGCGCGCTTGGCGCGCCTCATGCGTCACAGCCTGCGAAAGAGGGGGTGTGGCTTAGCGTATACAAGCGAGGCTCAGAGGCTGCTTCACTGATTTCTGTCTCTTCAGCGACGCTCTCCGCATCGCTGGACTCTGAGGAAGCCGCCGCCGTTGAAACAAGCGACCAGCACGCCGAGGATATCAGCCTGAGGAAGCCGGCCGTCTTCGCCGCCTTCAGCCTTCCCTGCCTGCTCCGCTATCCGGCGGATTATATCCTTCTTTGCTCTGTGTTGTGTGTTCGCCCCGCGACACACTGCATCTAAAAGAGCGCGAGGCGTTGTTGCAAATGCCTCGCTCCCCCTGTGGCTCGTGCAGAGCCCCGCTCAGCGACAGCGACCGCCATGTGATCTGCGCTCTCTGCCTGGGCCTCGACCACGCAGCCCTCGCCCTTACTTCGGGCGGCTGCGAACTCTCCGAGGAGATGCCGATGTCGACCCTGCGGGCTCGACTTGCCTTGTTGGACCCTCCTCCTGCCTCCGGACCCGGATGCAGTAGCTGAGCGCTCGCCGGAGCCCCTCCCGCGAGCCTCGCTATCTCCCTCTCCCCCCCACCTCCCGACGCGCAGCGGCCGGCTTTCGCCCGCACTGCCGTCGCCTCAGGGGATGAAGCAGACAACGCTGCTATCATAGACAGCTGCTTACCCCCCTCTGTCAAGCCGCGCAAACGGCGCCGCTCACAAGGGATGTCAGAAACGGACGGTCTCGGGCTATAGCTTCCTTTACGTTACAAGAAAGCTACCCCCCCCCCCCCCCCCGTCACTGGCGAAAGGAGAGAAGAGTGTTTAGCCCCACCCAGGTCGGACTAACCTCCATTCTCACAGATTTCTCAGTCCCCTCCTAAGCTCAGGCGACTGGAAATACATATATTGCAGTAAACGAGCCTGTTTTTTTATACACGCACGCCTGCAAACAAACGCTGACGCAAAACATAATGACGCTCGCTCCTTCCCGCAAGCTCCTCCTCTCTGTTCGAGCCGCGCAAACAGGCGCCGCTCACAAGGGATGTCAGAAGTGGATGGTCACGGGCTAGCTTCCTTTACGTTATAAGAAAGCTACCCCGCGTCTCGGTCGCGCGCGTCACTCACCTCCATTTCTTACACATTTCTCAGTCCCCTCCTAAGCTCAGGTGACTAGAAATATCAATATTGCAGTAAACGAGCCTGTTTTTAATACACGCACGCCTGCAAACAAACGATGTCACAGCACATGATGACATCTTCCCGCTCTCTCTCCCTTTGTTCGAGCCGCGCAACTGCGCCGTTCTCAAGGGATATCAGAGCGTACGTCACGAGCGACGCTCTGTCATATGCTCGCGCTAACTGAAAGCTTATGTGTGCCCCTGTGGCTCAGTGGCAGAACATTAGGCTTTCGCGCCAGAGACCCGAGTTCGAATCCGGCCCTGGCGGCAGAGAATTTTTTTTTTTCTGTTTGCTTCTCCGAGCTCGCGGCCAGCTTTCTTACATACAGAAAGCGAACCCGCATCTCGCACCCTCCCGCTCACAAGGATGGTGCTTGAGTATTTATGAGCCATCAAAGCGCCCAGCTCTGTCAGTCCCCTTACAAGAGGCTACTGCAGCAGCTTACATCGCAGCCAACGAGCCAGTAACACAACTCGCTCGCCTGCACACAAACGCCGTTTTTAAGGCGGCCCAGATAAATCTCATAAAGAGTATAAATTCGGGTTGTCCGGCTCACGCCGAAGGTGACATAAGTGTAGAAAATGTGCCCACACCCTCGTGCTCACTGCTACACACAAACACGGTTCCCCTGGTAATGCGCTCAGAGTGCACTCTCATAAAGCGGGCACGCGCCGCTCGAGTGATAAACGTAGAGAATGTGTCCACGACTCTGTGCCCACACCTACCCACTGCCCGCTCTGCCACACAGTTACCCCGGGTTGCAGACCCTCTAAAGCGCTCAAACACTGGCCGTGTGACAAATGTAAGCCCTGCGCCCGCTCACGAGTGCGCGCACTTACTAACAAACACGATACCCCTCATGCCGCTCTCGCGACACGGGTTTTTAACAGCGAAATGTGCCCCATCCATAAAGATCGAGCCGTCATACGCTGTACAGCCAGTCACTACTGTCTACCAGCCCCCATGTTCAAGCACCGGCGGCGCGCGCGCCGCCCCATCTTCTCTGATACAGGTTCCCCATCTCGCGCAGTGCGGCGATCTGAACCCAGAGACCATTCGACCCCTAGCTATGCGTGCGGAAGCATGGGAAGCTATCCAGGGCATGTCAGAATGGGTGCTGAACACTATAGAACACGGCTATTCGCTTCAATTCGCTCGCCGTCCCCCGCGCTTTTTAGCACGGACGGAGACAAGAGTGAAATCAGAAGCAGCGCATCTGCTTCATGCAGAAAATAGCAAAGCTGCTGCACAAAGGGGCTATAGAACAGGTCCATCCTTCTCTGAGCGAGTCGGGCTTTTACAGCCGTTGCTTCCTCGTACCCAAGAAGGACGGAGCGCTAAGACCTATTTTAGATCTGAGACATTTGAACAAAGCCTCATGAGACGGCCGTTCAAAATGATCACAACCAGACAAATCCTCGCGCAAATTCGCCCAGGAGACTGGTTTATCTCTCTCGATCTGAAGGACGCGTACTTTCAGATCCAGATAACACCCCGTCACAGGCCATTCTTGAGATTCGCCTTCGACGGTCGGGTATATCAATACACAGTCCTGCCGTTCGGCCTGTCTTTGGCACCCTGTACATTTACGAAGTGCATGGACACGGCTCTCGCTCCCCTCAGAAGACGGGGAATGCGTATACTGGACGACTTAATCTGGACGACTGGCTTATTCTGGCGCAGTCAGAGACAGAGCTTGTGTCTCACAGAACAGTGCTTCTCAGCCACTTGGAAAACCTGGGTCTCTCAGTTAACTGGACCAAGAGCTCATTATCGCCCCGCCAGTCAATCTCCTTCTTGGGATAGAACTGGACTCGGTGGCTATGTCGGCCAGATTATCGGAGCAGCGCGCGCGCCGCATCCGTCATCTCACCGCATCCTTCCAGGTGGGCAGCCGGGCAGCCGGGCTCCGCTGAGGACATTCCAGCGACTCCTGGGGCATATGGCCTCAGCTGCAGCAGTGCTTCAGCTGGGCTTACTGCGCATGCGCCCGCTTCAACGCTGGCTGAAAGCGTGCGTGCCTCACCGAGCCTGGGCGGCCGGCGACTCGCGAGTCAGGGTGAATCAAGGCTGCATTTCAGCCCTACAGCCCTGGCTGGCAGCCGAATGGTATCGCACGGGAGTGACGATGGGAGCGATCTCGCACCGGAAGGTTGTCTCGACAGACGTTTCCAACCAAGGTTGGGGAGCGCTCTTCGAAGGCAGACCGGTCTATGGCCGCTGGTCAGACCAGGAGAATCTCCTTCACATAAACTGTCTAGAGACTTGCGGTCGAGAAAGCGCTCAGGCACTTCCTCCCAGTCCTCCAAGGTCACCATGTTCTAGTCAGCACGGACAATACATCAGTAGTGGCCTACGTGAACCGCCAGGGCGGCGTCAGATCCAAAATGCTCTGCACCCTGGCGGAACGCCTCCTCGTGTGGGCTCAGCACTCACTGCGCTCGCTGAGAGCCGTGCATGTGCCTGGGCACCTGAACGAGGGTCCCGACAGACTGTCCAGGGACAATGTTCCCCCTGGGGAGTGGTCCTTGCATCCCCAAACAGTCCAGTCACTGTGGCGCCGTTTCGGCAAAGCGAAAGTCGACCTCTTTGCGTCAAAAGACAACGCTCACTGCCCAAAGTTCTTTACGAAGAACGAGGACGCGCTGGCCCAGACCTGGCCCAGCGGCCCACTATATGCCTTCCCGCCGGTCTCTCTGTTGCCACAAGTCATCAGGAGAACCAGGGAAGCGCGCCACACGGTGCTCCTCATAGCCCCGTACTGGGAGAACCAGACTTGGTTCCCGGAGCTAATACAGCTGGCAGACACAGTCCCCTGGGCGATTCCGGCGAGAAGAGACCTTCTCTCTCAAGCCCACGGCTCGATCTGGCATCCCCATCCAGAGCGCTGGTCTCTGCTTGCATGGAGACTCAACGGATACCCGTTGACCTGCCAGAAGGGGTTGTGAACACGATCACCCAGTCTAGAGCCCCCTCTACGAGGCGGCTCTACACGTCTAAATGGTCTGTGTTTAAAAGTGGTGCACTGCCAAGGGGCTGGATCCACAAGCATGTGGGGTATCGCAGGTATTGGTTTTCCTTCAAGAGCTGCTGGACACGGGCAGGTCCCCTTCCACGCTCAAAGTCTATGTTGCGGCCATCTCAGCTTTTGCCGGTTCGGCGCTGGGCCGCGCATTAGGAAGGAACGAGTTCGTCACCCGCTTCCTTAGGGGAGCCAGGAGGATGAACCCCCCGCGACCCCCCTCGGTTCCTATGTGGGATCTTTCGCTGGTCCTAGAGGCCCTGAAAGCGCATCCCTTTGAACCCATAGAAACTGTGGATATGAAATACCTCACGCTCAAAACCGTTTTTCTGATAGCTCTGTCTTCAGTCAAACGTGTGGGAGACCTTCACGCGTTATCCGTTAACGCCGTGTGCCTCGAGTTCGGACCTAATGGCTCGAAAGTCATTCTTAAACCGAGGCATGGTTACGTCCCCAAAATTTTGGGCACTCCCCAGAGCACAGGTCATTTCTCTCTCAGCCCTGCCGCCTTCCGGCAGCGAGGTCGATGGCCGTGCCGCTCTGAGCGCCCTAGTGTGTGCTTATGTACTGCGCTAGCCATTCTATTGGCCGCCCGGTTCCCACTCATCGTGTTCCCCAGACTTCCCCTGGGACTCATTTAGTGGATGCTGGGCGCGCACGGCGTTGACAAGGGAGTTCCCGTAGCGTAAGCTAACTTACGCAATACGAGAGAACCTCTCGTAAGAGAACGTAATCGGTTACTAACGTAACCTCGGTTCTCTCTAGAAGAGGGAACGAGTATTGCGTAACCCGCCGTGCTCGCGCCACGAGCTCATTCGCTTCAGCGACAGAAACCAGTGAAGCAACCTCTGAGCCTCGCTTGTATACGCTAAGCCACACCCCCTCTTTCGCGGGCTGTGACGCATGAGGCGCGCCAAGCGCGCTCATTGGACGTGACGTCACGTCTAAGGCTCAGCGATAGGCTGCTGCAGTTGCCGCAGGGCAGCCAATGGGCACGCTAGTAAGCCTGCCCTAGGTCTGCGTGCTGCTGCACTGCGTTGACAAAATTATAAAAATTAAGGATAATTTTTTGGCTTCAGATCTCGAGAAAAGATGACTTTCCCGTAGCGTAAGCTAACTTACGCAATACTCGTTCCCTCTTCTAGAGAGAACCGAGGTTACGTTAGTAACCGATTATGTTCTCTTCAGATAACAGGCACTAAATTGATGTTTCTGCACAAAACATCCCATTAACAGTCAGATGTAAGTGTAAGTGACCATAATAAACCCACAGAACACGAGACATTTGTTTTACAGAAAATGCATATTTGTTTGTTTTTTTTACCTTATTGGAGCCAATTTACTGTTCTGTACTTGAGTTATTTGAGATAATGTGTTGCTACTTCCTAACAGTCACTTTAGAATTTGCATTAAAAATGTTGCATATTTTTCAAGCTGGTTCAGCAGGGTACAACAGAATTCTTAAATTTGTTTGTGATAGGAAAAAAATGAAATGGGTAATTGGTGGCTTTCGACACCTGTCACTTTAAGATAAGTGTTTCCCTTAAATGATTAGAGAAGAGTATTTGCTAAAGAACATCGACCCATGTATAGCTTGTTGCAGACATGTTGATCTCTCATATAATTCAGAACGAGCAAAGAATTGAATGTTTAGCAAGATTTAAAGATTGGTGGTGTTAGTTCTGCAGTTTCACTATTTGTGTTTTTCTCTACATAAAGTAATAATTCCATATTCACTTCTACAGCACTGAGGGCAATATTATCTTTCATGTTATTTTCAATTTCTGTCACTCAGTGAGCCCATGTTAGCTTACACATAGTACACAATAATATGCGATTTTATGTTTTAGTCTTATGAATGAAAAAGTTATATTTTCTGACCTTTAGTTTGTGCTTTTTATTTAACACGTCCTTATTATTTTGCTCTCTTCCTCTTCTCTTGCTGCTTTTCTTCAGTGCTGAGAGTAAATTTGAGGACCTGATTTTTGCACTCAGTTTTGAAGACGCGCTATCAGAAGTGAGCGATATGACTTAGGCCTAAATCTTATATAGCAATATACCAGGGCCTGAATTTCATTTTGGAAAATGGGGGGGAAATCCCCCCTTAGGTGATTCTTATGGGGGGGAATTTTTAATTTGAGGGGGGAGTTTAGACTCTTTTTTTAATTACATTTATCTCGCCTAAATGTGTGCTCACTCATCGCATTTTTACAATGGGGTAATTTTGTTCTTAAGAATTAACACAACACAAGGAAGCTTGATTTCAATCTTTGAATTAAATTGAAAAAAGTAGCACAAATAAATACAATAGAATAAAGATACCAATAAAGAGAAATAAAGAGAGAAGTGTTTGCTTAGGTCTAACACTAGTATTCAGAAATACAGAGACTGAATAAAGTAATCAAATGTAAAATAACACTGGGTAGTATTTTAGTCCTGACTAAATTAAATACATAGGCTATTAATCCTGATTCCTTAAAATGAAAGCTATGTTTTGTTGTTTTGACAACCAAATGAATGACAGACACATATGGCTGCTGTCCCTTTAAGAGCTAGTGCATGGAACCTGTTTCATTATACGGTCACGTGCGATTTATGCTTAAGACATAACCGACTGTGTTTAGAGGATACTCACCAAGACCGAAATTGACAATTTTCGCATGTTTTTGACTGTTAAAGCGATATAATCCACGAAAAATAACTTTGGTTACCCACGAGCTCTGTGTGAGGCGGCTTTACTCTATGTATGTGTGCAGAGAAACATCTCTCAGACAGCGCGCAAGTGCCGAAGAGTTTAAAATCGCGTGAATGCTTAAACTGGTAAGACTTAAAAAGACGTGCAAATGGTCAACTTTAGTTACTCATGATGCAATGCTGGCCCGATTATGCAAGTGACAACTCCGTCTATCCCGACACCCCCGAAACGCGAGAGTGTATTATCGCCTGCAGCGCTTAACGAGCTGATAGAAGACTAATTTGATTTTATAATCTGTGTGGATTAATTTACTAATACAACCTACAGGCTAAAGTGAATCAATGTTTGCGGGAATTTCCCGCATTATATGTGGGAGACCTGCGGGAATTATTAAAATTATGCGCAATACCCGCAATCCCGTGCCGAAATTCAAGCCCTGTATACAATATGAACATTTTATATATAATACATATAATATATATATATATATATATATATATATATATATATATATATAAATTAATTATTAGGCTGCTGTCACTTTAAGACCTAATGCACAGATTCAGTATATTATACAAATGATTTCCCCACCCCACCCACAGACTGTTTGTTCACTTAAGACATAACTGGGTTTTAGATATATACTTGCCAAGATGTGCATTTTGACCTTTTTGTGTGTATTTTACCGTTTAGAAAATGCACACCTGAGTCAAGCCAAAAGTATACTTTGCTTGTTTGTGTGTGAACCAGTATGAATGGTTTATATTAGGGGTGTAACGGTACACATAAGTCAGGGTTCAGTACGTACCTCGGTTTTGGGGTCATGGTTTAATACTTGTTTGTACATTTACATGTCCTCCTCCCCACCCTTAATACTTCACCTTTCCACCAGGAGACAGGGAGTGAAGTGGCAACTGAGGCTTCCCATTTCCAGGACATGCATATTTCATCACTGGACTGTAGTAGTGTAGTAAACTTCCACGATGATTGTCTCATTATAACAGTGGAAACTATTTTAAAATGCTCCATTTATGGTCATATATAAGAGGAAGACATCATTCGAAACTGGTTAGCAAACAGTGTTACATTCCCGCATGTGTCACCTTCTGGATTGGAGTGTGGATCGCCTGTGACTGATTGTATTTGCCATCTGACTGTATGCACCAAACCGTCACGTCTATATCGTGAAAGTTCAGGACGAATACACCCCTAGTGTGTTGGGTGTCTATTAAAAATGTCTATCTATTAAAAAAAATTCAGCCGGTTGAAAATTCTATTCCAGTTTTTGGTTTAAAGCAGTACACCACCTACCACTACACACTATAGCTTATCTAAAGGGCACAATCCTTGATGAGCTACGTTCATTATAATTTTGGGGGGGGTATTTTTTTTCTTTTGTGGGTGCTATAAAAGCCTCTTTTCCACCAGTGGGCCAAACCATTCTCTTTGCTTAACCATTCCATTTCGTGTTGAGCAGGCCAATCCAGTGCGGAAATGATTTAATCTTCCACTGTTGAGCTGATAACGGCTGCTGTTTGGAATGTATTACAAATGCATCTGTCGTTGCCTTGGTAACGCAAGAGTTTACAGATGCTATTAGATGTAAATAGCTCAAATAGCTTGCTTAGCCAGGCAACAGACAAGTGACCAATCCGAAGTGGCGACGTCACTACATGCATTCTATCAGCACAGTCAGCACCAACCATGCTGAGAATTCTGGGCAGAGAACGGTTTGTAATCGTGCCGTACCAGGCTCAAGTGGAAAATTAACTGGAACCGTTCCTTACCTTTCTTAGAACCGTTCGGCCCAACGGTGGAAAAGCGGCTAAAGTTTGCACATTTTTAAGGCTGCATTTACACACATGACGTACTTAATCCTCTCTCTGTTTTTGTGGTTGTCTGATTTTAGGTCTCCTGATGTGTGTGACGTGGTATAGCAGCGCCCCATCTGAGGAGTGCTTCACTGCTGTCATTAGGAGCCCTTGATTCTCCTCTTCCCTCCCCTCCCCTCTCCTCTCCCTCCCCTCACCCCTCCCTGCCCCCCCCCATCCCCTTCCCTGCGTTGCTGCTCTCGACGTCATGAGCATAGTAATCACACTGGGAGTCACCACACCTGAGACACCTTACACCGATATGGCCGCTGGATCAGAGTAAGTTTCAGTTATGAGCACTTTTTCCACTGATGTGGTTCTGATGCGGGTTCCTGATCGGTGTCCGTTCTCGATCCGTTCCGTAGGTTTACACAGCATAAAAGGCTGAAAATTTGTTGTCTCTCCCACTCCAAAAAGCTTTCGAGCAAAGACCACATAACACAAAAGTGTCAGTACTGCTTACATAACTGTATAACATGCCACATTTGTTTTTAGACATAGTCACATAACACGTTGCAACAAAACCCATTATGTCAAGTTTGTGGAATCATAGGGCTGGATTTAAAAAGGCTTAATTTGCCCGGCTTAGCACTGGCCAAGAATGGGTTCTGGCACCAGAATGCGAACCATTTTGATGGAAAAGGGGTAATGAGGGTTGTTTACTTAGTACATTTTGTTTCTCCATGGTTAAGCGTATCTGTTTCACTCAGAGAGAAATGTGAAATATACAGTGGACAAATATAAATCAATTAGTTTAAACTGAGAGAAATAGACTTACTAATTTTGTCTTGCTTGTTAATATATAGCTGGGCAGTGGGCAGACTTCATTCTTTTTAATAAAAAATACTTTATCACCCGCTCACCCTGAATGGCCAGTCACAAGCCAATCAATAGAAGCTACATAATTGTCAAACACTTAAGATTAGATTTATCTCTGTTAAGACATTCATCCCAGACATTCAATTTTATGTGTATTTGCGCATTATGGGGACTGAGATGTTGCGGGTTTTATTCATTGTTTATTCAGTGTTTTTATTCAGTGAATTTTTCTTCTCTCCTGAATCAGGTCTTAGATTCTCTAAAATGATTCTCTCCTGAATCATTGACATCATTTGGCTGATGTTCACCCACACTATATTTCTTTTGGAGCACATTTTTCATCATTTTAGAACATATTTTACAAATTAAAAATGTGATTGGTTTATGTAATTGGCTAAGTTGAGAGATCACTGATCGAGTCAGAGGACGTGATTATGCTCTGATCAATTTAAAAAATGGTTTCCATAACCACTGTCTCTTTTCTTTTGAACACTGTACTGTTTTATTACTACTGTCTGCCAAAGGAAGTGCTAAGCATTAGTAGAACATTGTGGCACCAGCCAGATATGGCAGAATATGCCAACAACATCATGGTGACAGGCCAAAGATTATAAGCTGCAGTAGTTCAACACTCAGCCTCTTTTACTTTCACGCCTTGTAGAGATTTTTCGTAAACAATTATATATATTTTTTTTATATTTATTTTTCAAATCAAAATACTCCCTCACCTTGCTCACCTTCCGAGTTCTGTTTAGCTTGCCACGAGTGACACAAAGAAAACGAACGCATGCGTGGTCTGAGGTAAAATGGTTTTGTTTTCCACACTAGATATACACTTTTCAAAATGATGTATTATATTTCATGTAACACGTCAACACATTTGAATGTAGCCTTTTCAAAGATATAAAGCAAAACATAAATGTGAAAATTTGTATTGTCTAGTTGACAAGTCTCACACCTCCCTAGTGTTGCAGCTTCTCTAGCCTGTGGTTATTTCTCGTCTATGCACATTACGATTTAAATCTAGCGGGTTTAGTGTTGTAAATACAGTGATGATCTGTCTGACCAATCAGTGATTGCAGTGTTTTCACGTCACATTTTAGTATCGGTACGGTACGCTTGGAACCTCAACAGAGGTGGTACCATTTAAAGCGAGCCGAAGCGAGCCGTACCGTACCGTACCATGCAGTGGAAATGCGTCATAAGTGAGCCGTACTGAACCTAGCCGTACCGTACCATGCAGTGGAAAAGCGCCAAAGCGTGCCGTACCGAACCGAGCCGTACCGTACCATGCAGTGGAAAAGCGCCATTAGTCACTCAAACCTTTATCTAAACCTCTCACCGTTGGTCATGCATATCTGCCATGTTTTGTAGTAAAAAAAAAAAAAAATGTTTTACTCGTGTTTGTAGTTCCTCCTCCAAAGCGCAATGGGTTGTGTGCAATATTAGCCTTTAGAGTGTGCACGAATCTTCACTTCGAAAATCCACCGGAAATAGTAGACCATCTGGGGACTTCTGGCATACTCTTTTCAACATACTATGCTTTGGGTCACTCTTATGCTAATCTCACATACTGTTTAGGATGGATAGTATGGACATTGAGATGCAGGGAATGTTTCAATTTGATGTTTTTTAGATCTCTAACCAGCAGCAATGTGAGATGTTAAGTGTGCCTGTACAAAGCAGCAAACTATCTGCAACACCAGACAATTTTGATACGTTCAAAAGCTTAGTCTATCTGTAAACGAGACAAAGTGTTGTCTGGTTCCAGTCCATTATATTTATTGGGATACCTCCGGATTCTCCCGCAATGTCTACCACCCTGCTATATGCTTGGGTAACCAGCATTTTGCAGGTTCTTGCTCAATTCTGGTTAAGAGTAACTTTGCAGCACAGAATGCTTCTAGAATATACTGATAGTGATACTTACTGCTGCGCTGCCTCCTCTGTGATCCTGCAAGACCTGCTTCACATGGTATCCATATACAGTACTGTGCAACAGTCTTAGGCATGTTAATATCCCCCCCCCAATTATATCTTTTGCTGTAGTGTGTCAGTAGGAAATATCAGTTTACATTTCCAAACATTCTTTTTGCCATTAATTGTAATAATCCAGTGATATTTCTGTATGCACAAGGAATCTGACAACAGCCAGGATGATCTGATCTCACCATCATCGAGTCCCTCTGTGATTACATGAAGAAACAGAAAAAACTGAGACAACCTAAATCCAGAAGAACTGCGGGAACGTCTCCAAGTTGCTTGAAGAAACCTTCCTGCAAAGCTACAGTACTGTGAAAAGTACTGGCACTTGTGTTAAAATGCTGTAAAGTGAGAATGCTTTCAAAAATAAAATCACAAATTGAATTTATTTATGATTTAACTTCTATTAACTAATTCAAATCAATATATGGTGTAACGACCCATTGCGATTTAAAACGGCTTTTGTCCAGGTACACCTGCGCACAGTTTTTCAGGTAGCTTTGCAGGAAGGTTTCTTCAAGCATCTTGGAGACGTTCCCGCAGTTCTTCTGGATTTAGTCTGTCTGTTTTTTCTGTTTCTTCATGTCATCACAGACGGACTCGATGATCAGATCATACCGGCTGTTGTCAGACTCCTTGTGCATACAGAAATCTCACTGGATTATTACAATTAATGGCAAAAAGAATGTTTGGAAATGTAAACTGATATTAACATGCCTAAGACTTTTGCACAGTACTGTATATTCCGCATGCTCAAATTCTAGTGTGACCTTGGCAAACACTCAGTGTTGTTTGTAGGTTGGTTACTGTAGTAAGGTGTCATTACCTAATCCAAGTTTCCTTCCAAAAGTCCTTATCTTTCAATGGGCCTGTTTATACCTGGTCACTTTATCCATTTTTACTGATCGGATAGCTATCCGGTTTGTTAACTTCCATTTACAGTTTACCACATAAATGTGTCTCCGCAAATGAACATAAATTCGATCTTCAATTCCTGCGCTAAATTCAAATTGCAAGTGCAAGATCATTTAGTCTCACTACCTTTAATGATGATTGTGTGTTAAGCTTCAGGATGCGACGCTGAACCTTGTTTAATTGTCGACAGTTTGCACGGTTTGCTGAAAAGATACTCGCTCATCTGTGGCATGCCGTAAATGTGGCAGTGTGTTGCTGTAGCGCTGTCATATCGGTGTATCTCCCGGTAGCCTAACGCTCTTACAGGTTTATTTTTTTACCTTTTTTGGAGGAGTAAAATTTACATATGTGTTTTCAACAACCAGATGCATTTACACTGGTCCAGTTTCATTTGGAATGCGTCTCAAACCACCTCTTGAAGTGGCGATCACTCTAATCTGCAGGAAGGCCCAATGGCCATACCTGGTGGTATCACTTGTCATTCTATTGGAACCGTCTCGTTTTCTTGGCGGACTGGGCTTCTCCTTCCACCATTTCATTTTTACTTTCAATTCAACATGTTCAGTTCTGCAGATCACTTTGGTGGATCTTAATTACTTTTCAGTTGAGCTGTGTTCCTTGTGTCTGTGTTGGTATGGGTCATCTACTAGTGCTTAGAACTGCCTCTGGTGGTCAGGAGGAATGAAACGGAACAGTAGTGGTTCTCTTAAAGGTATAGCGGAGGCATTTTTTTTTAAATGCACATGCGCAACACTCTATCTGCTCCCGAGAGGGAACGCCTATTAAACGTGTGCACAAGAGAGCATTCATGCAAGACAAAATGTCAAATGCCCTTCCGTGTTTTATTTACTTATTATACTGATCGATTGAGTGACCGAGGACTCAAGACATGATATGCAATGGAGAAGTAGCTTGTTGCATTTGTGTAATAAATACTATGGTGAACACATT
The DNA here is from genome assembly GCA_021554675.1 of Leuciscus idus. Lineage (NCBI taxonomy): Eukaryota > Metazoa > Chordata > Actinopteri > Cypriniformes > Leuciscidae > Leuciscus > Leuciscus idus. Next base: position 26,102,220 of record CM038631.1, read on the forward strand.
GGAATTATCAAAAATGAACACACAAGGATTTAGAACATTTCAGCGTGATACCATTTACCATTTGGTCATAAGGCTACTTTAGACAAATTGAGATGTTTACCGTGTCTACGCGGTGCATGACTTGTGCCAGGGCTAGCATCGCTAATCATAGCTTACATTAACTTTTACTAGCAGTGATTTTAAATGGATTTCTCCAAATAGCATGCCAAACTTTACCTGTCTAGTAGAATCTTCGCGACTGCGGCATCAGTGGGAAGCCCAACCTGTGCTTTTAGCGCACGCCAGCGTGTGAAATATTCACCCCAAATCACTCTGGTCTTGTTTCTATATTCTGCGGCCTTTTTCTTCTTATCATACACTTCGTATACATTTTTTCTCTTTCGACCCTCAGCCATTTTCAAAGGAATGGCTGAAACCGTAACTCATCAGTCATCACACATAATACACCTGAAAGTGCGCATGCGCAGAAAGCGAAAACTACCTAGGGACGAGCACGTACGACGGCCTTACGTAAACATATCACCGGAATGATTGACACTTAGGTGGACCAATAGGATAGGCTACCCACCCGGAAAAAGAAAATCCTCCGCTATACCTTTAATTGAAAACTGAAATTAAGTGACTGCCATAGATCTTTGTCATTTAAAATGACAAGCCTATTTCTTGACATGTCTTGTTGGCATATCCTCTGTCTATCTGACTGGCGCTGCAATGATCCACTAGTGCTAAACACTGCCTCTTGTGGTCATCCGGAGTTTACAGAACCACAGTTACTTGTGTAACTAACTAGCGTTTTATTTCCAATTATTTATAAAATCTCTCTCTTTCTCTCAGTCCTGAGTCAGTTGAAGCAAGCCCAGCAGTAAACGAGAAAAATTACTCAAGTCGCAGCTGTGGGAACACACAGAATCATGGATATGGTGGCCTGCCCTATGCTGTAAGTTATTTTTATTCTTGTTTGTATTTTTACAGAATAGCCTATATATATATAGAGTATAGTTATAGTTATAATATAAGTTATTGTCATTTTAGCATCAATATGTAACCCAGTGGTTCTCAAACTTTTTTGGTCCCCCCTAAAAAAAAACCTGGAAATGGAAAGATTTGTTTAATTAAAAAATGTGCAATGAAAACACCTGCAATAGTTTAATTTTGTAATATCATTGAAAAATACAGTAAGGGAAAATAATAGATCAGAACATACATTTTAATTTAAATAAACAAATGTAAATGTTTCAGTAATTCTTTGGATGAACAATATATAATCAGTGGCTCACAAGCTCAGCTTCTTGTTTGCCTTCTCATCTGAAAACATGGCAGTGGAGCAGCGTATTTGTAATAGCAGCTTGTCATTCCGTCCGCTGAAGAGCTCTAAAGAAGAACGATTCAGTGGAATTGGCGTTCGCTGCCACTTTATAAAAGCAGAGCAGCAACCACTATTCACGCTCTTGAGCGCTGTTGCAACGGCTATTTTCTCTCTGTGTGTGTTTTGTTTTCCCCTGCTGGGTGTGCCCCACACTTTGAGAACCACTGATGTAACCTAATAGCACCTAAGTAATGCATAGAGCTAAATCATATTTTTTAAAAAACTCTTGCATAATGCTACTTTTGTTTTGTGCACATGATTAAACTGAATTATGAATTTATAATGAAAAGTGTTTATTGTATAACCATTACCCATAGCCACAAACTCATTACCTCAATACCTCTCACTTTAACATTTCTACAAACCAACCTGGACAGATATTGTATTTGAATTTGAATTTATCCAATTTATCCAAAGCAACTCACAAATGAGGAACATCTCAAGGAGTTTGTCTTATGAAGGATCCTACAATATTTTTAGTATTGTTCCTCACTTTTTCAAAAATCAAGTTTACTTAAATGAAGTTCCTTTGTTTACTTTTATGGTTTCAGTTTTAAGGAAGTTTAGCCCAAACATTCTTAGCAACATTAAATACTGTTTACTTTTGAATGCCACATTTTTTAGTTTTTCATTCCCACCTCTTCTTTCTTCCTGCCCCTTTTCCCTGCTCCCCACCTTTCATTCTCTTCCCCCTCTCTCTCTTTCCTTTTCTCTTTTGTTGTGCCTGAACACCGTTGTTTGAAGATGCAACAGTCTTCCATTGTGTGTTGTCAGGATCATAACTATGGAGCTCCACCCCCTCCCACCCCTCCTGCCTCCCCACTCTCCCAGACCATTTTCTCCCACACGGAACGCAATGGCACTCTGGGACGATCACGACCCTGTTTCCCCGCCGATGAACCAGACAACTCTGCCGACAGCGAGAGTTCATCGGAGGAGGAGGTTGTGGAGGGCGCAGTTCCACCTCCCTGGTGTCAGTGCCGTCTAATGCAGGATGGCTTCCTCATTAAGTGTGAGAATTGCAGGTGGGTGATTTGTATTTCAGATATCTCGTTTCAGTTAGTACTGTGCTTTAGTGGTATCTGTAAATTGCAAGCATTTTTTCATCAAAACTATGTACACTTTTTTTTTTTTTTTTTTTTTTTTTTTTTTTGGTCACCCCCTTTTTTAGAAAAGTTTACATACCTGAAAAAAGTACAGTACACTTCAGTCATGAACATGTTTCACCCCATATGAAAATACGGATTTCACTTGATTTAATGCGAAGCACAGTCCATTTCTAAAATATATTTGATATGTTGTAAAATGTTGTGCTGACTTGATTATAAATGTCAGCATGTTCACCTAAGCTTATATCTCACTGGCTGCTGAGGCTTGGTGTTTTCCACCTTAAAAACAAATAAATTACCAATGATAAATTTATTCACTTTATTGGACTTGAAATATTTGGTATATTTTGGAATTTTTGCAGAGGTCCATGGTTTCATTTTTAACATCTTCACGTTCATGCCGGTCTTAAATGTCTAGGCCTTAAATCAGCTCTGTGTAAATATAAATGGGCTGAATCATCATCATCGCAGTTATTGGCCTCATAAGAACAGTGGCCAATAGTTCACTGCGAGTCATGGCAATTATTATTGCTCTAATGGATAGAGAATCTATACTGAATGTGTTCTTATTACAGGGGTCTGGAGAAGAAGAAAGGGCTAGACGGGCAACGCAGAAAAGGAGAGAATTTTTCAGGTAAAACTGGCTTTCTCTCAATTCCAAGAACGCAAAGAATGGACTCGCGTTCTAGTGGAGACCGGTCTTGCCAGGCTACCTTGAAAGAACGAACTCGGAAGGACACAGAACACATGCTTGTGAGAATTGAGATGTGCTGCAACTGACCGTCCCAGCATATTATAAGTAGTGGCCAATGCACAATAAATACAACATAACACCACAAACAAATGTCAATACTTATAAAAGTTTTTTTCATATTGTTATAGACATTATTTCCATAGTATATTATATAGTTTTAATTTACCATGTATTTGTGAAAATTAGTATGTATGTTTAAAGGAATAGTTCACTTAAAAATGAAAATTTTGATATAATTTACTCACCCGCAAGTTATTTCAAACCTGCATGAATTTCTTTCTTCTGCTGAACACAAAGGAAAATATTTTGAAGAATGTCTGTAACCAAACAGTTGATGGACCCCATTGACTTCCATAGCATTTTTTTTTCCCTACTATGGAAGTCAGTGGGGTCCATCAACTGTTTGGTTACAGACATTCTTCAAAATATCTTCCTTTGTGTTCAGCAGAAGAAAGAAATTCATGCAGGTTTGAAATAACTTGCGGGTGAGTAAATTATATCAAAATTTTCATTTTTAAGTGAACTATTCCTTTAATGTTACCTATATGTTTTGTCAATCAACCATACATTATCCAGAAAACAACTGTCCATTACTACTCAACACTGATAGTAACAATAAAAGTCAAGTCATTTCGCCTTCATTTCTATAGCACTATGTACAGTACAGACTGTTTTAAAGCAGCTTTACAGTGATTAGCCAAAAAAACAAAATGCAGTTCAATTCTGCTCTAAAAAGAAAGTGTCATTATTCAGCTGAAGTCAGTTCAGTTCCGTTGTAAAGATCATCAGGTATTAAATTAGATCAGTTCAGCTATAAAGCAGCTCTGCAGAAAACAGTGATGTCATCATCCAGCTCAGTTCAATTCTCATCTGATAGTGTTCGTGCTATCAAATCAATAATATTGTTGAATATTAAGTTGAACAGTTGTACGTAATTTAGTACGTAAATGAATTTCAGATGTCTCACTTCTGTATTTTGACGTTTCTGACTAAATGTGGAGTGAAGTTTAAGAGTTTTTCTGGGTATTTCTCTTTTATATCTCTACATTTATCACCCAGAATTAAAATAACTCAAACTCACCAGTGTCACTGCTCTCTTATGTGCATCTTCCTTTACAGTGGGCGAGAGCAGTGCTACAGAGAGTGGAGATGAGGACATGTCAGCCTCTGCTGTGTCGTACACAGCCACTCAACACACACCCACTAGCATCACTCTCACTGTCAAAAGAGTCAAACACAACAAGGTTAAGAAGAGAAAGAAGAGCACAGAGAAAACGCGCACTACCCCTAAAGCCAAGAAAGTTAAGGTAGAACAACAAATACATGCACAATGCTGCCTACAAAAAATGATGAATGTGAAAAGTCAGTAACTGACTAATTGTCACATCTGTCAGAGCTTTCCCATCGTCTGTATTATATGATAATAAATATAATGAAAATGTATGTTCTCATTACAGGCTTACAGAGAGGGTTCCAGAAAATCCATGAGGATGAAGGTATGGACTCAAATATGCAGTGTTATCTAATGATCCACTTCTATATCTTCTTAGGAAATAATATTGTATGTAATAAGTACAATTATAGACATTGTCTTAAACTGGGAAGAGCAGTTCAGTTTGCTGACCTTTTGTGTCTGGATCTCCATTGAAGATTAGCATTTTGCTTGCATAGTGATTCATTAAAGGTATAGTTCACCCAAAAACGAAATTTCTTTCATTAATTACTCACCCTCATGTCGTTCCAATCCTGTAAGACTTTTGTTCATCTTCAGAACACAAATGACGATTCAGTCTGAGAGCTTTCTTTGCCTCCACAGACAGCTACACAAATGACACGCAAGGTCATAAAGAGATTGTAAAACTAATCCATATAAATTGAGAAATTGCTTTAAAGGGCACCTATTATGCAAAATTCACTTTTACATGGTGTTTGAACATAAATGTGTGTTGGCAGTGTGTGAGCAAAACCACCCTAGAATGATAAAAATCCACCCAGTAGTTTTTTTACTATCTCAATAAATCACAAGCACTGTCTCAGAACGCCCTGTTCTAGATTTCCCTCACTGTGACGTAGAAATGCGCTAAGCCCCACCGACGCGGTTTGATTGACAGTCTGGTTTTGGCATAGACCCCGCCCTCGGTGATCTGCATCCTCCATTGTTTCAACGACAGCCGGTGTGTAATGTCTCATAAGAAGTGTAACTTAGGTGTTCTGTTGTGGAATTTAAGAATGGACATAGTAGTCTTCACTGACATCAGAGCCACTGAAAACGCAGCGGATGGATTTTATTTATGAAGAAACGGCGCCACTTAAACTTCCTTCATTTTCTGACTGACTGTTTAGTGAACGAGGGTCAAAGTTAATCAAGTGTGGATCATTGCCTACAGTTCGCGATTCAACGTCACCTCCAGAAGTAAGTGTATTTTATGATTTTTGAGCAAATAGTCATTTCAATCGATGTCAGCCAGTTCAACAACAAATGCGTCTAAAGCTATTTATTGTCGTCGTCATAGATGTCTCAACAAACAACGTCAGACAGTTTTATGTCACGTAGGCTATCATTTTTGCAGCAATTACAAATGTAAATAAATTAAGGTCTGCTCTATCTCCATAGACAGTATATAAACGTCTATCTCCCTCCCTCCCTTTTATAAAAAAATAAATAAATCGTTTGTACTTAGCAAACGTTATCACAGTATTTGTGTGTGTGTGTGTGTGTGTGTGTGTGTGTAGTTTCAAAAAATTGCGCGAACGTTATCACAGTTCGTGTGTGTGTGTGTTGCACATCCATAATTGCAAAGGGGACGCGATTAAAACTTTGTAAGTACATAAATGTATCAAATAACCATTCCGAGACATTTAGTCCATTCTCATTCGTGTCTCTTCATCATCTGGGTCCAGCAGCAGGGCGGGGATATGCAGCTCATTAACATTTAAGGTGGTACACTCCAAAAAAGCTCTTTTTAAAACAGGCCCCAAAAATGACATTTTCAAATGGTTATAATAAATTAACTGTGGGGTATTTTGTGCTGAAACTTCACAAATGCATTCTGGGGACACCCAAGACCAATATTACATCTTGTAAAAAGGGGCATAATAGGTGCCCTTTAAATGATGAACAGATTGAACTTATGCTTTTATTCACATTTTGTCGGACAAATAGATTTAAAAATTTTGTACCAGCTGCCATTGGTTTTTTAAATTGTTCTAGGTAATCTATTTATGGAAATCTTTTTTTGTGTGTGTTATGTGTTGGTGTTATGTGTTTTGTTGATTGTATGGTTTACTGCTGGCTGTGAAACAAATTGTCCCTTGGGGATAATAAAGTTGACCTTCCCTTACCTTAGTTTGATGATCTCTTTATGAACTTTTTGAAGCGTCAAAGTGGTAGTTGCGTAGCTGTCTATGGAGGAACAAAAAGCTTTCAGATTTCATCAAAAAGATTTGGGTGCTGAAGATGAACGAAAGTCTTTGTCTTGGGTTCTGAAGGACACGAGGGTGAGTAATTAAATGACAGAATTTTCATTTATGGGTGAAGTATCCCTTTAAGCACACAGCAAGACTCAAGGCCATCACCATATATTTTTTGCTTTTCTTTTTCCTGTTCTGTGCAATTCAGTGCTAAATCTGCAATTTGTTTGACATGTTTTCTAGAAATCTTGACATATAAAACAATGTGGCAATTCTGTCATGTTATGTGCAAGTTTATGTGAGAATGTATTTTTAATGGCTACAATAGTTAAGATAGTCTTGTTAATTGACACATCTAGATGGTGATCAGTTGTGAAGTGTGCGCACCTACATGTGAGTGTTTAATTCTGTTCAATGCAACAATTTTCAGTCTTGTAGTGTGCATTTAGTTTTAGTACTATTAATTGCCAAAGACTGAAATCTTCCTCTTCCTCCATTTGTTATCTGATGAATCTTAAATCTAACGCATCCTCTGATTGTTGCAGAACTCCGCGTCTGAGGCCAGTGTTCTGGATGAGAACACAACAGAAGGATGGGAGACAAGAATTCGTCAGTGGACTGACCAGTATGAGGAAGCTCTGGTTAACCAGTACAGCGCTGACGTACAGACCCTCCTCGAACACTACTGTGCCAATGGCAACTCGTCCCCATCCCCGTCTACTGTCGCCATGGACACCATAAATCGAACAGAACTGGCTTGCAACAACACTGTGTTGGGCTCACAAATGCAGGTATAGATGGGTTTTCATGGATCGTCTTAAGTCTTGAGGTTTTAAGACTGTATTAAGTCATCAATATCATAAATAGTATTAAAAAAAAACCTGCCGTTTTCAAACATCTTAAATTTGTGAAGGAACAAACGAGTCAATTAAGACGATTCGTGGCTTTGGGCTAAGAATGGAGTGAAGATAATGTTATTACCTTTTATTTATATAGCACTTTATACGATACAGATTGTTTCAAAGCATATTTACATTGATAACAGGAAAAGGATTCAATGATGCAAACAGTTCATTTCGGCTGTACAGCAGCTCTAAAAGAAAATAGTGTCATTGTTCAGCTGAAGTCAGTTCAGTGTTGATTCAGTTCCATTGAAAAGATCATCAATTATTAAACTAGTTCTATAAAGCAGTTCCGCTGAAAGCAGTGATTTCATCGTACAGCTCAATTGAATTCTCGTCCAATAGTGTCAGTGCAGTCAAATCAATAAATATCGTTGAATATTAAGCGTCCCCAACTGATAGGGGCTTGACGAGACCGTTTACTCACAAGACTGGGTTCAGGAGAACGAGATGAGACTGACTTTTGCAGTTTTTATTTATTTATAGAAATCCTCAATGACGAAATACATGACTAGAAAAATGGTCTGCATGTGCATTTGAAATGTTTTAACTAAGTCATCTTGTAATGAATGTCATTTCAGTTCTATTTTCTGAGTATGAATTATCATATGCAATACTCAAGCACTGTAATAGGTTTTGCCACAAACTTAATTGATTGGCTTCTCTCCTGTATGATTTTATGAGTGTCTTCAGACTTTACATGTACATGATTTGAGCTTCTACAACTTTTGACCTCCTAACTGAACTCCTTTCCACAAAATGATCATAAAAAATAAAAATGAATTACACCGTTTTCTCTTAGTCTTATTAAGTGCAAACATTAAATGCAACCATAATAAATATTCAAAGTGCAAATAGAGACCAATCTTTTTCTTCAAGCATGATACAGAGCTAAGAGATGGTTACAGCTACACAGCCCAGTCTAATATAGTTTTCATATTGGAAGATATTCGCATGTGTCAGGGAGCAGGGTATTGAAATCGCGTTTGAATGCACGCTCGCGTTTTATTTGAGCTTTCGCGATCGCATGTATTCTGTGAATAGGGAGTGGCAGTGCTGAATATGGATTCTACAAGATAAGACATTTGACAGACACTTAGGCTCTGGCGTGCAACGAATCCTCCGCCATGGTCTTGTCAGTCATCTCGTCACTTACTCTCGTCACGTGATCAGTGAACTCTGATTCCTGCTGCATTACGTACGAATCTGCAGCTCGTGTTGGATGAGCTGGATGGAATTGGATGAAACTACGTGGCATATTTGATTCTAACTTCACCCTCACACTCCGTCATGGCAATATCGCTAGGCAGCTTTTCACCTCGACGAGAAATCTTGTCACATTTTAATCTCGCGAGATCTCGTAATTTGTTACTAACTAAGCAAGCCAGAGGCAACAGTGGCAAGGAACCCAAACTCCATCAATTGACAGAATGGAGAAAAAAAAAACTTTGGAGAAACCAGGCCTGGTGGCTGTCATATCGAGGAGGCCTTGACAGGGGATTGTCTAGTTGACATTCAGGGCTGCGTTTTGGTCATGTCTAAGTGCAGGTCCATCATCTGATCTGGATTCGGACAGGATACGACTTACTACGGTAACCTCGGGATAAACAGAAAGACTAATATTAGCGTAGATACTATTCTTCTTACAATGTAACAAGTACATCGGGTGTTAAGGGAAGTGTTCCTGGTTCCGGTTGACCTAATTTATGCAGCCTAACAATCCTTTAACGGATGTGAATTATAGAAATGTGATCATGTGTTGTGTATGCCAGGTTAAAGAGATGTGTTTTTAGATTTACACTGACAGAGTGTGTCTGCTTCCTGAAAAAAGCTAAGAAGAAGTTCTGAGACTGAAGACTGAGTTTTGGTGCTGAATAGGAAAAGGATCTCCTGCCTGCAGCTGATTTTGGTATTATCAACTGGCCAGAATTTTGAGATCGCAATAGATGTGAAGGACTATAATGCATTAAGAGCTCACTCGAGTACTGAGGAGCTAAACTATTTAGTGCTTTGTAAGTAATTAGCAAGATTTTAAAATGTGTGTAATGTTTAAAAGCGAGCCAATGCAATGTTGACAGAACCGGTCTAATATGCGTTTGTCATTAAGAGCATTGAGAGCCTTTTCTGCGTTTGTCATTGAGAGCATATGTCGTAATTTAGGTATATTTTTAAGATGGGGAAAAATGTGGTTTGCTAAAAATGTGGCTTTCAAATGAAAGATTGGTTCCAAAGAGCACACCCAAGTTCCTAACTGACAATGAAGACTTGACAGAGCAGCCATCAAGTGTTGGACAGTATTCTAGGTTATAATGTGTGTAGGTTTTTGGTCCAATAAATAAAACCTTTTTTTTATTTTATTTTTTATTTTTTTATAAGTTGTAGGAAATAACTAGTCATCCAATTTTTTCAATCAACTATGTATTTTATCAATTTTGTAAATTGGTAAGTTTCGTCGGAGCGTGAAGAAATAAAGAGCTGAGTATCATCAGCATAACAGTGAAAACTAATGCCATGCTTCCTAATGATATCTCCCAAGGTCTAGCATGTACTGGGTGAAAAGCAATGGTCCTAGTACTGAGCCTTGCAGTACTCCATACTGAACTTGCTCAAAGTGTTCTGTAATCACTAAATTTGAGCTCCATTGCACATTTTTTTCCATTCTGGTTCCACACTCACTGCCCACTCCCTACAGAAACCCCACGCCATGTTCACTTCATAGCAAAATTTGTAACCATTGCGAGTGAAATATTTTGTTTTTACATAGTTGAAGTTCCATTTTGCCTTTTTTGGGTCCAGAAGTGAAAATGTTTCCAAACAAAGTCAATGCATGAGCAACACAACATGGTGGTGTGTTGTTCCTGAATTAATCCGTGTTTTTGAATAAAGCAATTGAGTAAGGGTTTGCTAATAAAGATAGGTAGTCACCACCTACTTATGTAACAATGTAATCTGCAGAAAGGGTCACTGAAATATGGCCACCAATAATGCACAGACTGACAGCTTGTCTGGAGCACAAACAGTCAAAAATCCCAGATCTGTTGGACTGTCATATCGGCACTGTTGGAACTGACACTTAGCCAATCAAATTGAAGTACCGGAACTAGCCATTGTATAGATGAGATGCCATATATTTATAATTAAAAATTAATCTTCCATGAACTCACTTAGTGAATAGAGTAAAAACTGTTAGTGGAAAACATATCTTGAGCATTTTAAACTTGGAGATACAACGTTTTACTGATAAGGAGAGTTAAGGCCATAAATGTGTCCCAGTCTGTTAATCTGGGATAATCCGTCACATATAATGTTGCTTAACTTTATTTTATTTTTTTAAACTGTGCATCCCTGTATAGTTACTGAATTGAAAACTTGTTTCCAAATGTATTGTACTTTTTCATTTAATAATTAATTTTATATATAATTCTTTTGTAGTTACAGCTGGGGCGTGTAACACGTGTGCAGAAACATAGGAAGATTCTCAGAGCTGCACGGAATTTAGACCCTGAAACACTCATCATTGAGTATAGAGGCAAAGTCATGCTCAGACAGCAGTTTGAAGTCAACGGGCATTTTTTCAAAAAGTAAGTGTTTCTGTGTGAGTGCAGCTATGTATATTATCAACATCATCTTGATCTCATCTTAGTTATTCAAAATTATATTAAAAAAATTAATCTCATTTTAACAGTGCATTTGTAAAATGTTTATTGCAAATTGACTGTCCGTCCGTTAACTCCACTTCAGGCCATATCCATTTGTCCTGTTCTACTCCAAGTTTAATGAAGTGGAGATGTGTGTGGATTCCCGGACATTTGGCAATGATGCACGGTTTATAAGAAGATCATGCACACCCAATGCTGAGGTGAGATGAATCTGGTGTTATCTGATAACTGCTGATGTGGTAGGGTTGCTTCACCTATACGTTTTATAGGTGCATATTAGTGCATATTCTGTTCACAGTTTCTTTTCTGAGAGACAGCCTGATTATATTTAGTTCTTTTTGTCCTGTATACGCTAAAACACAGGTGCGGCACATGATTGCAGAGGGGATGATTCATCTGTGTATCTATGCTGTTGCTCACATCTCAAAAGATTCTGAAGTCACTATCGGGTTTGACTACGAGTTTAGCTGCTGGTTAGTCACTCGAATACATTTCTTAAGATCTAGTATGATTCTTAGATAAACTGCAATTTGGTGTTGTTTGTATTGACACTCCTCCTCCGATTCTTCCCACAGTAATTATAAAGTAGATTGTGCATGTCATAAGGGCAATCAGGACTGTCCTGTGCAGAGACACAATCTCCGCCCCATCCAACTACCATCTCCTCAGTCTTCACAATTTGCCCTGCCTGGAATAGAAACACGGAAAAGACGAGCCCGACGCAGAGAGATGGAAGGGGACAGGCTTGTAACCAGTGTGTCTGATGAGAGCAACCACCTGCTGGAAGATGCAAATGAGACACAGGGAGTTAGCGATACAGAGGTGCATGTTTGTGGAATAACAATTCTCAATGTCTACTACTTTATTGCAGATCCTTTGAGAAATTATAATGATGATGATCTCACATGATGATGAAGCTTAGCTTGTTTTTGTGCTACAGGATGCTCTTATTGACAGAGTGAAGTTGGAGAATGGAGAGGAGTTAGACGAAAATGGAGTGCCAATACCAAACAGACGTGTAAGCTTTAATCATATGAGAACAGTTATGAATCAATACATACTGTCTAAATCTAACACAGATCCTTTGGTCTCACCTTGGGCCCTATGATTTCCAAAATGTGGAAAACACGGATGGAATTGCAAAATACAGTAATAAAAACAGTATAATGTCACGGAATTTAGCCAATTTTGGAAGGATAAATCAAAATTAGGACAGTACACTTAATCAAAATGATGTAGTAGACCAGTGTCTGTGAATATTAAAGGTCAAAAAGATGTGGCACAGTTTAATCTACTACACATTCTCAAGCATGAGTGACGCTTGAAGTGTTTATTCACTTTATTCACTGCTTCATTGATTTACCACAATTTTTCATAAAACATTTTTTTTTTTCTGAATTGATTTAAAGAATAAAAAATAAAAAAAAGTTTCAAAGGGCCTTATTATTTTGATTAATAATAATAATAATAATAATAATTGTAATCAATTTAATCAATTATTATATTATTACACATTTTATGAATTCCATAGATTTGACATGCTTTTTGATTATTATAAATTAATTAAACCATTAAAGCCCAATCCAGAAAAAAAAAAAATGGAAAACATGGAATTGAAAGAAGAAAACTGAATTTGAGAAAAAATAATTTGTTGTTTTATAACTTTTAATAAGATGTTAATAAATTGAAAGTTTCGTGATTTTAATTAATTAGATATTTATTGACTTAACCTTTAAATAAAATGTAACTGTTAGAACTATTCAAATGGAATCCAGAAAAATGTAAATGGTAAACAGGTTTTATGGAATATGGGTAGAAATAAAATAGACATCATAGGGCCCTACTCACCATATCAACCACTCATTCTTTTTGCCCCACTTAGTCTCGTGACGAACGCAAGGCAGAGGCCATAATGCACATGTTCGAGAACCTTGAGAGGAGAAAGAAACGTGGTCAGGGTTCAGCGCAGGGTACAGCTGAAGAAAACAAACTGGAAGCGGGGGAGGCAGAAGTGCCCTCACTTACAGCAGGAAACTGTGTACCAAATACAGGAACAGTTGGAGGAGTCAGCACACGGCGCACCTCCTTTGCCACTGTGGTAGTCACCTTTTACTTTTTTTAGTAACTTTTAAAAACTTTCAACTTTTGCTCATAATGGCTGTGTTCTTACACACTTTTACTTGTCTCTTCATTAGGACACAACAGACATTGACCCTGAGAAGCCCCCTGCTACACCCAGTCCTGCCCCTAAAGCACAACCTGCCCGTAGTTCCAAACCACGTCCTAAGAGCCGTATCTCCAGGTACCGCTCCAGTTCAGCTCAGCGTGCTCGGAGACAGCGACAGGCTCTTTCCCAGCAAGCAGTGGAGGGAGTTCTGGTGGGAGGTGAAGAGGGCAGTGCCGGGGCAGCCCTCAGAGAGCAGGGCCAGGTAGAGGGAGCTCCGAACTATGGCCATCTTCAAGATGGAGAGCTATATGGAGCAGCCTCTACAGGGATGGGTAATAAGACACATGTCAGATACCCAAAAACCAAAAAGGTGAGGTCATTTCACACACTAAATCCTACACAGGTTAATGGTCATGTTTTTCTTAGCCACTCTAGTGTGGGATTCATAAATCTTGTTCAGAACTGCAGTGTTGTGGCTTTAGAGGGTAGTTCACCCAAGATTAAAATTCAGTCATTTACTCACCCTCATGTTGTTACTAACCCATAAGACTTAAAGTTAATAAGTTAAACATATTTTTAATGAAACCTAAGAGGATTCTGTCCCTCCATTGAAAGTCCAAGTAACCAAAACTTAGAAGATTCAAAAAGGTATGAAAGGCATCACCTAAAATGATGAACAGATTTAATTTAGAAACTCATGCGTGCTTCATTCACTAAAATAAACCTCATTGGTTCTCGTGCATCAAACAATCATGTTTGAGCTTCCATGTTTACCATGTGTGTTGATCATCGTTTATATGAAAATAAAAGCCTAAAATAAATCTAATCACCTTATAAAGCGATTATATCTTGGATTTAAACACTCGATTCATATGGATTAATTTTACGCTTTGACCATTTTGGATCTTCTAACTTTTGGTTACCTGCACTTGTCGGTTTCCTTAAAAATATCTTAATTTGGGTTTTAAAGATTAACCATAGTCTTTTGGAACAACATGAGGGTGAGTAAATGATGACACAATTTTCATTTTTGGTTGAACCAACCCGACATCAAAGAACTTGCGGTGACGAAAGCTGACACTGTTGACGCCTCTCGTCGGCTAGGATTGCAGATATACAAACCGTAAACAGAGCGCTTGCTTACCATTTTGAATATCAATCATTCTTATCACTTTGAACATATTTGTGCATTCGAATGCTCTGGTAAGATGATCTAAAATTATAATTTAAATTCTGTAAAATTATATTCTGTCTGTACCGTCTTGACTTATTTGCATGCTTTCATCCCTTTTGCTGTTATTCTCGTGCACTGGCTCGTTCGCTAAGCTGAATAGCCAATCAGAGTTCTCTCTCTCTCACCGACGGCCCGACACAATTCAACATGCTGAATCGGCCCAAAAAAAACCCTGACTGCGTCCGACTAGAGCCAATGGTGTGGAACATACCGAAAAAACGAAGCCGACCGACGCTCAAAAATGGCCAATATTGCCCGCCGGCTGACCGTCGGCTTAGTGTGTCCAGGCCTTAACGCTATTTATTCATTCCATCCCCTCTTCAAACTTGTCTTCTATAGGGTCATGGGGATGCTGGAGCCCATCCCAGTGCTTAGGGCTGAAGGCAGAGAAACACTTTAGCACTATAAAAATACCCCCCCCCCCCCCCCCCTCCTCTGTTTTTTTGTTGCCATCTTAGGTTTGAGGATGTACAGTACAAGTACTTTTTCAATACTTCTAGTTAAAATTAGCAATGTAGCGCTGGACTTGATTTATAGCAGCAAATGTAGCACTGGACTTGATTTTGTCCATCATGAGTAGATTGGATCATTTGCTAACTGCTGCGATCTCATGTGAGTGACAGGTTGCTTTGAGAGGGGGGATTATTGCCTGGTATTGAGCAAAGTGTACATTTCATCAGGGATATCAATGTATTTGATTAAATATTATGAGGGCACATGAATGTTTAAAAAAAATTAAATGTCCATGGATAAATCATTTATAATATTCATATATAAAAATAAAAAAAAGGTACATTTTGATTTCATGGTCTCTTTTAAAAAATTGCTACATTCATACTAATTTCAGAGCTGTAAATGTAGTCATTTAACATTTTATTCTCTCTCTCTTTTATAAGTACCTGGTGACCGAGTGGTTAAATGACAAGGTTCCAGAGCGGGTGGAGGAGTCTGTGGAACGCCCTTTACGCATCACCACTGACCCCACAGTTCTGGCCACCACCCTCAACATGCTGCCAGGACTATCTCATTCACCTCTCATCTGTACCACCCCCAAACACTATGTTCGTTTTGGTTCCCCCTTTAACCCCGAAAGACGCCGGCGACCCTTTATGATTGACCCAGCATATGGTTCTTGCAAGAAGGTAAAGTAAATTGCTTTGTCATTCAAGTTTCCCCTGAAAATGAATTTGTAGAGTTCTCCAGCTCATATTTGATTTTTAGAAATAGCTTGAATTAGACGTAGCGGAATTGACCAAAGACTTACTGGACTCAACGTTATTGTTATTGTGGCTACATTGCATGCCTTTGTGTATGTCTGTCTGAGCAGAGGTGGATGAAACAAGCGCTGGATGAGAGCATGTTATCTGGCCTTTTGGAGGATGGAACGGAGTCCAATTCTTCCCACAAAAGTAACACCAGCAGCACCAGCAGCTCTATCCAGTTTAAACCTGGTAATGGCTCTTACTCCACTGGTGAGACAACGGAATGTGAATTGTATTCAGGGTTCTAATTAATGTTTTTGTTTCTTTTTTTTTCTTTCTGTTTTTGATATTGCCTCTCGTTCAGAGCTGGCAGGACCCATTAAGAAGAGGAAATTGAAGTGTCCATTGGAAATTGCAGCTCCACCCTCTGAACTCTTGTTACGACCATTGTCCCCCATCACCCCACCTCTGCCCTCTGAACTTCCAATGACGCCTCTTCATTCGCTCCTAAATCCTTGCTCGCTTTATTTAGGTGGGGAAGCGGAGAAGCTAAATGCTACCATGCTTCCGTTCTCGCCACTCACATCCCGGCCCACCAGCCGCTGCAATACACCTCTACAGTTTGAGGTGAACACACATATAAAATGGTCTTCTCTCATGTTGTGATTTGCTGTAGTCATAGAAAATAGCTATATATATATATATATATATATATATATATATATATATATATATATATATATATATATATATATATACATATACATATATATATATATATATATAAATAAATATAAACTTGGTTCTTTTTCACAGAACATCTCTTCTCCTGAGGCTTCTCCTGTGCACAGATCAGAATCTCTGACTCCAGAAGTAAGTTTCAATGCTTATACATGCACATGGAAGGGCTAATGCTTGCTTTGTAATATGGCATGTTCAAATTTGGAAGGCTGGCATTGCCATTTCTGAGAGTAGGGATGCACTGAAATGAAAATTCAACAGTTGTACAAATATTTAAATGAACTAAAATTAACTTTTTAATAACATAATTGTATCTACTCCCGTTTGTTGGTGTAATATTAACATTTAAATGACAATAAACAGTAATAACTTGTTTTCATGACAGATTTATTCAAACATACATTAAATTATGAAGACATCCCTAACAGGTCAAGGAAAAATATAATGAACATGTAATACAGTGTATATATTGAGCAAAGGGATGATCTCTCTAGTTATTTTTTTTTCTAGCTAACTAATGAGTTTATGGACATTGAATAGCCTACAAGCTGTTTTATTGACGTATTTCCCTAGTTGAAACACTGATTGAGCGATCACATGAGACTGGATTCATTTCGATAAGTTGTAATGTATCTTTCAACATAGATGAGACAATCGGTTCACGTGCGCTTGATCCGTGCTGCTGCTTAAACTGTGTTTACAGTATCACAGTATTTTTTTTCTGGAAAATAAGCCACACCAGATCAAAATTGCATTGTTTGAGAGAGAAAAACAACAATGTTGTATTGGTGAATAACTATGCATCATCTTGTGTATTACCTTTTATTGTTTCATTCAGAAATAATGTAAAATACCGGTAGATAAAAACATTGTATTATGTATTATATTATATTATAGTTCGCACTCCACAACAAATCCTTTAAATTTAAAAGGATCCAGAACAGGAATGGAAAATGCAGGTATAAAGTAAACATAATTGTTGTTTACATAATAAATGCCACTTTAATTATTATAAATGGCAAGCCTAAATAAGAGTGTTTAAAGCGAAACTGACTACAGGCATGTGGGAAATGCGCTATACAAGTAAACTTGGGCTCATGTACCTCCCTTATTCGGCAGGAATCCAATTGTGTGCGCTTTGCGCATATTTTGCATTCTTGGAATATATTGTGGACTGAAAAATTCCAGTGAAAAAATGTCATTAAAATACTTGAAACAAAATGAAATATTTTCCTGATTTTTACACTTTTTTTTTTTTTTTAGCCCTGTTTGCGACCAGACTTCACTTCACGAGTCACTGCCTTCCCTGACTTTTCCACAAGCCGGGGAAGCCCGGCTCCTGTGTCAGAAGACTTCTCACTTGCTGCTCAAGACTCACTCAATGGATCTGGTGGTGGGACTCCCCACAGCTCAGCTGTTGTGTCCTCTCTATGTGACTCTTCCTTGGTTTCGCATGCCAGTGAGGCACAGGCCCAAGAACAGGCCTTTAGGACAGAGTTTAACCTCATTTACACCTGCTCTCCCCTCAATGCCAGTCTACCCACTGGTCCTGTAAGTGACAGACACTTCCCACAATCAGAAGGCTTTTCCACAGCTGACTCTGACTTTAGCACAATGAGCAGCCAGGGGTTGCTGATGGAGGCGGGTTCGGGTTCTCTCTCGCTGTATCTGGACACACAGTTCGGAGGTGGATATTCAGAGAGCAGCACATCCCCTCACCCTAGCAATCCACCACAGAAGAAGAAGGCAAGTATTACGGCCACATCATTTTGTCCATTTACAAGTCATATGTTTTTAATTTAGCATATTATGGAAATAAATGGATTTTTTAAAAATTAAGTTCTTATAGCATAATATTATTGACCTACCACTGGGGTAATATGACCCCAAGGGTAAGTTTAAGACCCTGATATACTCACAGCGAAGTTCTTTTTCACTCTTGGCTTAGGGGTAAAAAAAAGATTAAAATACCTGAGCAGAAATAGCAAACATCACGATGCCTCCCATACTGTTAGCAGTGGTCTTTAAATGCAAATGTAAATATGTGCTGTGCACTTTCCTCTCAGCAACAAAATAAGCTCAATAAAAAAGACAGTGGTGAGAAAACAGCAGTTAAGGAAGCATCTGATCCATAGTGATGTAGATGTTGCACAAGCTCTGCCATTAGCTTTATAGTATTAAACTCTCCAGTGTTTTCATGTTTTTACTCATGTGTGACATTGACAAACTGAACAGAGGAAATGAACCAGAGAAGATTTCCACGTCAAAAAGCAGGTGGAGCCCCAAAGCACAGCTACCCATTACATAATCACCATGGACCGATGATAGTTCAAACTTTTTGCCATAAATTTCACTTTGGCAAGCTGTTTCAAACTTCCGAAACAAACTTCATTTTGTAATTTAAAAAATTACATCACATCAGTTAATTCTGCGATTTTGATTGCTGTGTATCGGAGCCTTTATCCCAACTGTCATCTGATTGTAATTGGATGGGGATGGTGGTCTTACTCCAAGTGTCTACTTTTCACTTCATAATAAAAAACTATTATTTTTTTTTTCATACCATACAGATCTAAATTACATTTTTCTTTTCAGAAATCACCCACTAACAAACAGACATAAAAACTTTTAATTTCCAACATCAAATTCTCACATCACTATTATCCAATGACAATAAATTAGGCTATTTTACCTCAAAACTATGGAAGCTTTTTTTTATTTAAAAAAATGTCTTGCAATTGCGAGTTATAAAGTCAGAATTGCAAGATATAAGCTAGCAATTGCAAGAAAACAAGTCTGAATTGCGAGTTTATATCTCACAATTCTGACTTTATTTCTCATAATTGTAAGTTTATATCCTGCAATTCTGACTTCATGACTTGCAATTTGGAGTTAATATCCCATATATAGAACATCTATTTAAACTAACAATTGTTCGATCAAAAGTCTTTTACAGTCTTTTAACTTAACCTTTTTAAGTTAAAAAGGTTTTTTCTTTTTTTCTTTTTTTTGTGGTGTAAACAAGCTTCCATACTATACAATTCAGATGAAATAAACCTTCAATTATTTGGGGAGCATCTTACTGTGAACCAATCAATGTGCTTCTACTTTCGCATAATCCCACCTTTACAATTAACAGAGTGGATATTTCTTGACTTGACATAGTTTAAAACAAGAACTCATCTAAAATCTTGGAACAAACTCTGCTGTTTACCTTCCTTTTCCTCACATACATTTAAATCATCAACGGTGGTCCTCTATCTGGCATGAATCTCTTGCTCTGTCTTTGATTTGCTCTCTGTTTCTCTCTTCTCTTCTCTTCACTCTTAAAATTCTTGCAAAATCTTTCTTTTACCCTTTTCTCAAGGCAGAGGGTCATGGTGAGTGCTGGTAGTCAGCTGGCTGGCTTGTCTGGGTACCAGTCATTAGCTGTAAGGGGCCAGTTCAAGCCAGGGCAAAACATGGTGAATATGAAATAAGTGGCCTCCATCTAGAAGTGTGCATGTCCATAACATTTGCATCTCCAGATGATCTACTCCCTCATCTGTATTGGGCAAATTTATTTAACAAAAAAAAGTAGCTAAAAAGTTAGCAGCTGCAGAGCCAATTGTATTCATTCAAAGACACAGATGCTTTCATTGTGTAATCTACAAACATTTCTCATGGTGAATCTGTCTGTATTTGTATGTGGGTTTTTCTTTGCTTTTGTTCTAGAGTCTAGAATCCTAGTTTAAAACTTTTTTTCATGGTATGTTATATTTGCAAGGGTTCTAGCAATGAAAGAAAAAATGCACATGTATTTATTTTATAATACAGCATTTGAGTGGGTTAATATGAGCATTTAATGTAGTGGTATTTAGTGTGGTGCTTTTCTAAATGGCAGCATTGGGTACTGCATGCTGTATCTTTCTCATACTCGTTGAAATTATAGATGATGTCATTGTACATCAATTGATCATGCATGTGTTGCTTTCTGTGAACATGTGAATGTTACGATGCATGTGTATACTAAGAAATTATACTGAAGGACAGAACTGCATGCCAGTTCATCATCTATGTGCAACTTTTAGTCACTCTTACACACATTCTTTCCATCTAGGTCTCTTTGCTAGAGTACAGGGAAAGAAAGAAAGGGCCACGGGACCCAGCGCCCCTCATCACAAACCTCAGCTCCGTTTGCCCTCGCACAGAGTCTCCAGGACAGCCGCTCATGCATTTTCAGCCTTCAGTCTCTCCGCACAATTCGTTCTCTCCAGAAAGGCAAACTTTCCCACAGATAGAGGAGGTCAGTCCTCCTGGCATCCGGTCTGGAAGCCACACACAGACCACAGTACTAGGTGGACCAGAGTCCAACCACTGGTGAGAAAATTACAGATTCATACACACAAGCCAACCTATGTCAATCTGATTTGGGTTTAATTTATTTTTATTTCAGTTTTAGTTTCTATTTCTAGTTATCAATTTTAGTGCTTTAACCTAAGCTTATTTCAGTTAGTTGCAAAGGCAACATTTCTAATTTTCAAAAAATTTCGTCAAATATTTATTCATTTCAGCTTTATTTTAATTGTTTTTTTTTAATAGTTTAAGTTAACGATAAAAACCCTGGTCCTGCTAAACACTAGCTCCTTTATACACATTCTCAGAGATCCCTAATGAACGGTTGTTGTGAATGTGTGTTTATCAGGATGGTCCCTACATCAGTTGAGCGGTTGAGGGAGGGACAGGGTGCTCTGGAACGTGTCCTGAGGGGTAATCTAAACATAGAGCGTGCCCTTAAAAGAGCAGATGCCGGAATGAATGACCAAATCAGCAGTCGTGATAAGAGCACTGGTATGAATTGGACTGCATGTTTTCATTAACTAAACTGAGAATGCTGTGAGCTGCAGAGTTTGAGTATTTCTCTGTGTCTTGATAGATGCTGTTGAGATGGACAAGTATGATCTTCAGAGCTCATCTCTGGCCTCTCCCATAAAGAGTCCTTCTATACACCCACATCAGGTAGGATATTCACAAAGCACAACTGAGATAAAACAGGTATTTCAGATAATGCCATGAAACCCATACACTACAAACGTTTGATCGGAAGTTTATTAAATCTGTCTTTAATGATTGTCCAGCAGATGCTGCCTCTCCAGCCAGAATCCCATCAGCACTCGGGAAGCCCCGTCTTCGACCAGCAGAGCTCCTCTTCTCCATTCTGTCCCTCTGTAAGCCCCTCTCCTCCCCGCTGCAGCTCTGGGAGGCCCAGTTACTATCCTTCAAAGCTGCCCACACACAGCCCACTCGCCCAAGAAAGCCCGCCCTCTTCTACAGTATCAATCTCCTCAGTGGACTCAACAATGTGTGTGCCACAGCCTCACAGCAGCAGTGGAGGTGGGATGGACACCTCAAGCCTTAAAGCTAAACTTTTGGACAGCACCCTGTCAGCTGCTCTTTCTCTACCCACCAGAGGTCTAGGCCACCTTAAAACGGACAGCACTGCAGTACCACACACACAAGGTGCTTATGGCTCCAAATTGGCCCAGTCGTCCAGAGTGCACAGCCAGAGAACAGACAGACCCAGTCAGGCTAACTCGAGACATCTCACAGCTTCTGGAGCACAGCACTATCCACAACGAAATTTACAGGGTCCAGGGGTATGGACACAGTCGGGGACCTTTTAGGACCCACAGTGTGTGTGTGTGTGTGTGTGTCAGAGAGAGAAGTGTGCGATATCCTCCTCACTTTTACCTGTGGAGAAGCTCTGCGTTGTTAGCGGTAATTTGATGTATTGAGTTCTGTATGGATGGTCTACTTTTTTCTTTTTTTTTTTTCTTTTTTTTTCTTTACCTTTCCCAGTTCCTTTTATCTTTTTCCAAAAACTGAATTTCTGCGGTTACATGTAACTGTGTGTGGACTTCATAACAATCAAATCAATGGAACATTAAAGTAACTAGTTTGGAGTATATAACCAGATTTAAATGTATTTTGAAAATTCACCCAAATGCTACAATGATGTTCATGCCGAGTATTTAAGAGTAAAGTTAAGCATCAGTGGTGAAACAAAACTTTCTCTTAAAGTAGGGTTCTCATGTTTAAGACTTATCTAAGAGTAAAAGTGATCATGCTGATCTTCATGTCTAATGTATGGTATTATGACCATATGAAAGATCACTCTTTAAGATGCTTCACACGCTTGACTCTGAGTACATTCTCTGATTTTCAGTTTTGTCATTAGTCGTCATCAGAACAGTTTTGTAGTGTGCTCATAGATGGCACACTTGGCTCAGAGAAAGGTGTTTTTAAATGCACATGAAAGCAATTCTTAGTGAACGGTGAGTTATTTCCTCACTCTGAATCATTCCAGTGTCTAGCTATCGTTAGGGTCCGACGGGCCTCTGGCCTGTTGAATTCTCGTTAGTGTCATAAAATCACTACTCACTTGATATATAATACTTGACAAGCAGATCTTATGGTGCTTCAGTTGGTCCATTTGAATTGTTTTTGTTTCCCAATGCGATCATGATTGCCTCTTTAGGAAAAACTTGCAATTGTCAGTTCAAACTTTGTTTGTTAACTTGTTTCCAATGATTGTTAAATGCCCCTCTTTGTGACTCGCAAAGCACACAACTTTGCAGAAAAAAATTTGCAGAAATGTTTTTGTTTATACTCCGTTAAAAAAAGTATGTGTACCCTCCCAAGCCCTTTAAATCCTGTAAAGTATATACTTCATTTCTCTCACTTCATATTTAATTTACTCTCCTTTTTGACCAGTCCTTGCATTCCAACCACCATTTTAGAAAGGAAGAGAGGAAAGAAATGCTGTGGCCAAATGGTTTGATCAGTAAAAAAGACAAAGCAAGTGTGCTGCTGCTGTGGTCTCTCAAATTTAAGTGTTTTTATAATTAAATAGCTGCTCACAGGACAGCCTTTTTTTAAAATCAAAATAGGCATAGTACTGTACCTTCCTTGGATGGGACCTTTTATAAACGGTAAGGTCACCAATTCATGTGCCATGAAGACCACAGTAGTGGGATTTTGACCCCACTTCAAACAAAACTAATGCCCCTGTTGCATCTAGAGAACTATAGCTGTCTGCTTGGTGGATTTATACAATACAACAGTATAAAAGATTATGTCTGTTTTTGTTTTACCCTTATGTGAAAAGATCTTGAAATGATGACGGGTTAATGTGTTCAGCCTTAGTTCACTGGTTTATATGAATGTCTTTTTCATATAATGGAAAGAGAAAATCTTTAAAAAAAAAGAAAAAGAAAAAAGACTATGTGATCTGAAATTTACCAGCACCTTAACTACATGATCATGTGTACTTGGGTGAAGTGTCATTCTGTTCTCAGACAAATATAGTACACCAAATTTGCTGCATGATATTTCTTTTGTGTCATTGTAACAGTTAGGGTTGGGTTTATTTTGGATACGGTTTTGATTGAGATTCTCCTCTTCCTAACACCACAAACATTTGGCACTTTTCTAGCATCCATAGACATATATTTTTGTTGTATTTGTTTTTTTGTTTTTTTTTACCTAATTTGAACCCTTCCCCTTTTCATGACATAAAATGCATCACGTTTTGCTTTTTAAATAAAATGTTTGTGAACATTTTTATAACTAGTTTAAGCATTTGCTTAACATTGCTGAATGGAAAGAGAGCTGAGAGTGAGATATTATAAAGGCTCATTTGCATTAGATATTGGCATTGAGAGATAATATAACCGTAAAAAAAACCTATGGAATAGTTACAAAATAAGGTCTATGGTGGGCCTAAAAAATTAATAAAATTGGCCTCATAAAACTCTCTTTATGCCAGATATTAAGATGTGTGTTGGGCAATCCAGTCACAAGTGGACAATATTAAATTCAAGTGTAAATGGGGTCCAAAACAAAAAAGTTTTGTCTACTTTCACCCACATTCTGTGGTGGTAGAAGATGCATGTGACCACATAGCATTTACAGTATAAATACTCATGTAGTCAAATTTGTTTGAACAGCAGCAAAGTACCACCTACTTGTCTGTCAATCACTGTGCTAAAAACTAAGGCTTAAACTTTACTGGTTACTTTCTGCTTTATTGGTTTGATTGAAATAACCGGAGTAGTGCATGACCTACATGTACATGCAGAAGACCTCACAGAATTTCTTCAGTGTCTCTGATATAACAATGCATTGACAATTTATGTGAAGCACATCTTAAATTTACTTGAGAAAAATGATTGACTTGATGTTTGTGATCAACCAGAACCTATTAATAGATAGTTAAAGGAATCTATTGAAGAGCTATGCATTTGAGACCCATTATTGAACTAAAATATATAAGCTTGCATAAGCATTGTGATATGAGATCCTTAAAAGCAGAGGTGTAAAAGTCCTCATCAGTATTTTGTTCCAATCACCTGGATTTGCTAATTAGCACAGTTTTTCTGCCAGGAGATAGAACTAATTAGTGAAATCAGCTGGATGAGTTTTCACACCTGAAAGTCTGCACCAAGGTTCAAAACAAAGTTCATGTTTAGATTCATTTTATACACTCGGTAAGTTTTGGTTTGGTTTCACATTGCAATTATATGAGCGCACTAAATAACTTTACACGACACACTTGTGTCTTGCCTTCAAAGCTGCTAGATCTGCTTATTTTTCATCCCTCTTAGAAGAAAACAAACACAACACTTGGTATTTATTTGAAACAGTGTCTAAATTAACGAGAAATAAAGCTTTAACCCCAGACGTTTCCAAGCAGCACAGCAGTAATGACTTTATGACTTTCTTTACTTACAAGATTGATAAGAGAAAATTATAACTATGTAACCGTCTACTACAGTATCGCATCAGGCAGTACATTGTAGTCTCCCTGAGGAAAAATTCCATTCATTCATTGCTATAGGAGAGGAAGAATTGTCTAAACTCGTTAAATCATCTAAATCAACAACACGTATGTTAGACCCTACACCGACTAAGCTATTGAAAGAGATGCTTCCAGAGGTCATAGATCCTCTTCTTAATATCATTCATTGATCTTTGTCATAGGATACGTACAGAAAACCTTTAAGCTGGCTATTATTAAACCGCTTGTTAAAAAAACACAATTTGATCCTATAGAGTTAGTCAATTACAGGCGCGATCTTGAATCTACCTTTTCTGTCAATGATATTAGAAAAGGTAGTATCTTCACAACTCTGTTCCTTTTTAGAAAGAAATGGTATCTGCAAGGATTTCCAGTTAGGATTTTGACCGTACCAGAGTACTGAGACAGCTCTATTAGTGTTACTCGATCTTAGTGCTACATTTGACACTATCGTACCGACCACAACATTCTTCTGAATGACTCGAAAATGATGTTGCCATTAGTGGAATTGCATTGGCATGGATCAAATTATACTTATCTTATCTGACTGTTATCAGTTTGTAGTAGTAAACGAAGAGATGTCTTATCGATCACAAGTTCAGTATGGAGTACCACAAAGATCAGTGGGCTGTTACCACAAGGACCGTTGCAGTTCACTCTATACATGCTACCCTTGGGAGATATCATTAGGAAGCATGGCATTAGTTCTCTTACGAGAGGTTCTCTCGTATTGCGTAAGTTGCTTACGCTACGGGTAAAGTTGTCTTTTCTCGAGATCTGAAGCCAAAAATTATCCTTAATTTTGTATTTGTTGTCAACGCAGTGCGGCAGACAGCAGACCATAGCAGGCTGTATGAGCGTGCTCATTGGCTGTCCTGCGGCAACTGCAGCAGCCTACCAGTGAGCTCTGCGTGACGTCACGCCCAATGAGGGCGCTTTGCGCCCTCCACGCGCCTGGCCCGCCAGAATGGGTGTGGCTAGCGTGTATAAAAGAGGGGCTCACAGGCTGGAATTCTGATTTTCATGTCTTCAGCGAAGCTCTTCGCATCGCTGGATCTTGAGAGCCTCCGCCGTTGAAACAAGCGACCAGCAAGCCTAGGAAGCGTCTGAGGAAGCCAGCCGTCTTCGCTGCCTTCAGCCCTCCGTGCCTGCTACGCCATCCAGCGACATATCCTTTTCACTGCTGTGTGTGTTCGCCCCGCGACACACACTTTCTCTCCTAAAAGAGCGCGAGGCATTTTTATCAAAATGCCTCGCATTTCCTGCGGTTCGTGCAAAGCCCCGCTCAGTCATGGAGACCGCCACGTCATCTGCGCTCTCTGCCTGGGCCGCGAGCACGCCGCCACCGCACTCTCTTCGGGCGGCTGCCCTGAGTGCGAGGAGCTTTCAATGTCGACCCTGCGGGCTCGACTTGAAGCTTTCAACGACGAAGCTGTCACTCCGCCTGTCCCTGCGGGGCCGCGCAGAAAGAAGCGCCGCTCCCAGAGACCACCGGAGTCACCCGCGGCTATGAGAAGCTCGCCGGATCCGTTCCCTCGAGCTTCTCTTTCTCCCTCTCCGCCGCGCAGCCGCCGGCACTCGCCCGCGCCGCTTCAGGGGATGAGGCGGATGAGCTGGACGAGGACGCCGCCGCTGACAGCTGTTCTATCCTGGCCTCTGACAGCGAGGAATGGTCCACCGCCTCCTCGTCAGTCCAGGAATCCGGCCGTACTCGAGCCGGCGAGGATGCGGAGCTTCTGCGCCTTCTCACCAAGGCCGTTGACCAGCTTGGCCTCAAGTGGTCGCCGCCTGAGGAACCCGCGCCGAACAGGCTCGACGGCTGCTTTCTCCACCGCCGCCGCCGAGCACCCGCGTCAAGGACTGCACCTTTCCTTCCAGAGCTTCACACGGAACTCTCAAAATCGTGGAACGCTCCATTCTCCGCGAGAGTTTCCTCCCATACCTCCGCGGCGCTCTCACAGGTTGACGGCGCCGCCGAGAAGGGGTACAATGCCATTCCACCCGTGGAAGAGGAGGTCGCAGCGCACCTTTGCCCGCCCTCTGGATGGCGTTCAAAGGCTGCCCTCCCGTCTAAAGCCTGCAGGACCACTTCTGCCCTTGTCGGCCGCGCTTTCACTGCCGCCGGACAAGCTGCATCAGCCCTGCATTCTATGGCGATATTACAGATCCTCCAAGCCGATCTCCTCCGTGTGTTGGGCGAGAAAGGCTCGGACCCTGTCTCCATAACGGATCTACGCAGCGCGACGGACCTTTCCCTTCGCGCCACGAAATCCGCTGCCCAGGCTCTTGGAAGGTGCATGTCTTCGCTGACCGCCACAGAGAGGCACCTCTGGTTGACGCTCGCCGACATGAGGGATGCTGAGCGCAACGTGTTTCTCAACGCCCCGCTCTCCCCCACCGGCCTCTTCGGCCCAGCGGTTAACGGGATCGTTGACCGCTTCTCGGAGGTACAAAAGACCACGCAGGCTATGAACCTCTTCCTGCCTCGACGCTCGAGCTCAGCCGCACGCCGTCCACGTGACCAGCCTGCACAAAGCTCCACACAGCGTCCAGCTCGACCTCCGTCTTCGCAGCGACGACAGGGTGGCCGCCCTGGATCGCGCTCGACCAGCCGCAACAGGCCGCCTCCCTCACAGGGACCTCGACCTAAGATCGCGCTGAAACCCGAGCCAGCGAAGTCCTCCTAGCAGCACTAGGGAGGAAAAGACGGTTAAGTCCCGCTGCGGCCGGACCACCGTCAAAGCTTCACGCGCTGTCAGTCCCCGTCGTCATGGCTACTGCAGACGCTTATCTAGCAGCCAACGAGCCGGTAAATTGACCCTCTCGCCTGCACTCAACCGCCGTTTTCACGGCGACCCAGAGAAATCTCAAAAAGAGCTCAATGTCTGGTTATTCGGCTCACGCCGCATGTGTTTCAAGTGTAGGAAATGTGCCCGCGTTTCTGTGTTCACCCCTACACACAAGCACTATAAACCCCGTGTCTCTATCAGAGCCCCTCTCATAAAGCGGACAAAAGCCGCTCGAGTGTTGAATGTAGGTCACGTGTCCACAACCCCGTGCCCACACCTACCCACTGCCCGCTCTGTTACACGGCCCCTCACTACCGGTCACCCGCGGTGTGTAAGTCCTGTGCCCGCCCCCGAGCGCTCACACATACTAACGAACACTGCACCCCCAGCGCCGCTATCGCGCGCTGTCTATCACACAATATGTTCCCCGTCCAAAGCCACCGGGTTAATGTGTGTAAAACGGCCAGCCATCTCTGTATGCGAGCCGCCGTATTCAAGCACCGAGAGCGCGCGCACCGCGCCCGCGCCTCCGAATCAGGTTCTCGAGCCCGTACATCACGGCTATCGGAACCCGGAGGCCATTCTGCCCTTAGCTATACATGTGAAAGCATGGGAAGCTATTCCAGGCGTGTCAGAATGGGTGCTGAGCACAGTGAGAGAAGGCTATTCACTGCAGTTCGCTCGCCGTCCCCCGCGCTTTCGAGCGCGAACCGAGACGAGAGTGAATGGGGAAGTAGCACACCTACTTTGTGCAGAGATAGCGAAGCTTCTGTGCAAAGGGGCCATAGAACCGGTACACCCTTCTATGACCGAGGCAGGTTTTTACAGCCGTTATTTCCTCGTGCCCAAGAAGGATGGAGCTCTCAGACCAATCCTAGATCTGAGATACTTGAACAAAGCTCTTATGAAAAGACCGTTCAAGATGCTCACAACCAGACAGATTCTCACGCAAATTCGCCCGAGAGACTGGTTTATCTCCCTCGATCTGAAAGACGCTTACTTTCAGATCCAGATAATACCCCGTCACAGGCCATTCTTGAGATTCGCCTTCGACGGTCAGGTATATCAGTACACCGTCCTGCCGTTCGGCCTGTCTTTAGCACCCCGTACGTTCACGAAGTGCATGGACACGGCTCTCGCTCCCCTGAGAGGTCAGGGCATGCGAATTTTGAACTATCTGGACGATTGGCTGATTCTAGCACAGTCAGAGAGAGAACTCATCTCTCACAGAACAGTGCTTCTCAGCCACCTGGAATGCTTGGGTCTCGCGGTCAACTGGACCAAGAGCTCATTACTGCCCAGTCAGTCAACCTCTTTTCTGGGCTTGGAACTGGACTCTGTGGCAATGACGGCTCGGCTGTCGATACAGCGCGCGCGCCGTATCCAGCGCCTGGCCGCATCTTTCCAGCTGGGCAGCGCCGCACCCCTGAAAACGTTTCAGAGGATGCTGGGTTATATGGCTTCAGCTGCAGCAGTGCTTCAGCTGGGTCTATTACATATGCGCCCCCTACAACGCTGGTTGAACGCCCGTGTGCCTCGCCGAGCCTGGGCTTCCGGCGGCATTCGAATCAGAGTGACTCAGAGCTGCGTTTCAGCGCTGAGACCCTGGTTAGCGGCCGACTGGTACCAACAGGGAGTGATAATGGGAGCCGTCTCACACCGCAAAGTTATCTCGACAGATGCATCCAACTCAGGTTGGGGCGCTCTGTTCGAGGGCAAACCGGTCTTTGGCCTGTGGTCAGACCAGGAAAAATGCCTCCACATAAACTGTTTGGAGATGATAGCGGTCGAAAACGCGCTCAGGCACTTCCTCCCACATATACGGGATCACCACGTGCTAGTCCGCTCGGACAACATGTCTGTGGTGTCCTATGTGAACCGACAGGGCGGTGTCAGATCCAGAAATCTCTGCAATCTGACGAAACGCCTTCTAGTGTGGGCTCACCACGCGCTGCGCTCGCTCAGGGCCGCACACGTGCCCGGCCACCTGAATGTCAGTCCAGACAGACTGTCCAGGAACAACATTGCCCCGGGAGAATGGTCCCTGCACCCCCAGACGGTCCAACTACTGTGGCACCTGTTCGGCAGGGCGGAAGTCGACCTATTTGCGTCAAAAGACAACGCTCATTGCCCGAGGTTTTTCTCAAAGAGCGAGGACGCGCTGGCCCAAACCTGGCCCAGCTGCCCGCTGTATGCTTTCTCCGATCTCTCTGTTACCACAGGTGATAAAGAGGATCAGGGAAACACACCACTCGGTGCTCCTCATAGCCCCACGATGGGAGAACCAAATTTGGTACCCAGAGCTAGTGAGGCTGTCGCACTCACCCCCCTGGCCGATCCCGGTCAAGAGAGATCTCCTCTCTCAAGCCGGTGGGTCGATATGGCATCCCCACCCAGAACGCTGGTCTCTGCACGCGTGGGTAATCAACGGATACCCGTTGAGTTGTCAGAAGGGGTCATAAACACGATCACGCAGTCTAGAGCCCCTTCCACGAGAAGACTCTACGCGTCTAAATGGTCAGTGTTCACTAAATGGTGCGCCACTAGGAGCCTGGACCCACGCACATGCGGGGTTCCGCGGGTGCTCTCCTTCCTACAAGAGCTGTTGGACGAGGGCAGGTCCCCCTCCACGCTCAAAGTATATGTTGCGGCTATCGCAGCGTTCGCTGAGTCGACGCGCAGCCACGCAATAGGAAGAAATGAGCTCATTATCCGCTTCCTCAGGGGAGCCAGGAGGATGAACCCCCCGCGGCCCCCCTCGGTTCCTATCTGGGATCTTTCTTTGGTCTTGGAGGCCCTGAAAGCTTTTCCCTTTGAACCATTAGACTCCGTGGATTTGAAATACCTTTCGCTTAAAACCGTTTTTCTGATAGCTCTGGCATCAGTAAAACGCGTGGGGGATTTACACGCACTGTCTGTCAGCCCTGCGTGTCTCGAGTTCGGACCTAATGACTCTAAAGTCATCCTCAAACCGAGACACGGTTACGTCCCAAAAGCGATTGGCACTCCCTTTCGGGCGCAGATCATCTCCCTGTTGGCTCTGCCTGCATCCGACAGTAATGAGAGTGATAACCTCCTTTGCCCCGTCAGGGCGCTGAGAGTGTACATCACACGCTCCGCCGCCTTCAGGCGCTCCGAGCAGCTTTTCGTTTCGTTTGGTGGGCGTACCAAGGGTCTCGCCGCCTCGAAACAGAGTCTGTCCAGATGGATAGTGGACTCAATCGCAGCTGCATATGCGTCCAAACACCTGCAGTGCCCTATGGGCATCAGAGCCCATTCCACCAGAGGCATGGCCTCTTCGTGGGCTTGGTCTAGCGGGATTTCTATTCACGACATATGTATGGCGGCAGGCTGGGCCTCCCCCTCCACATTCGTGAGATTTTATAATCTGGAAGTCCCCGCCTTGCAGGCTAAACTGTTATCAGTCTAAGCGGGATGTATGTTCTGCCCATTTATTATGCGCAGACTACTCCTGTGTATTACTAGCTTTTCTGGTAAGCTGCACTAGGGATAAAAGTCTCTTCATACAGACCGGTGGTTCCGCTCTGTATTCTCCCCGTCATGCGCTGATGTATTAGTGCGGGCCCGCGTTGCTGGCCGCCTATTCTTCAATTGTGGCGCTAGGGCGGACACTTTTCATACATGGACCGGCGAGGCCGCTCTATATATTTTTTCCCTGCGATGTGCTTGTGTACTGTGCTGGCCCGCGTTGCTGGCCGCACTCTCCTTGGGTTTATACACTGACCGGCAGTGCCGGCCCGCTGAAGAGATGAAAAACTGACCAAACCAGCCTCTCTGGGCCGTATTTATAGCCCTAGCCCCACCCGCTTTTGGCGGTACATGACGTAATGGGCGCGAAGCACCCTCATTGGTTCTGACGTCATGAGGGGCCTCTATCGATAGGCTGGTGCAGTTGCCGCAGAGCAGCCACTGGGCGCGCAAGCTGTCTCGCCCATGTCTGCATGCTGCTGCAATGCGTTTTACATTATTGCAAAATTAAGGATAATTTTTGGCTTCAATATCTCGAGGAAAAGAGGTTTTCCCCTAGCGTAAGATACTTACGCAAGTACGAGAGACCTCTCGTAAGAGAACTGCCCATGCCCAGCAGGCACAGGATGTAGACTCTATTTTGGTTGAAAATGAAAGTCAGGTTGACATCGAAATCCAATTTGTTTGACGTCAAGCTCCAACGTTGGGCAGACGTCGAATTTTGATTGGAACAAACTCCAAAAATCAAATCAAAACAAAAAACATTGGACAGTTGCATTGATCAGCATTTGACTCTTGACTTTTTAACATTTAGTTTTTTTCTTGCTGCTGTAACTGTTTGTTATGGCAAGAAGTGCAAGAAAAATTGTGCTCAGATGATGTTGGCTACTTGATGATTACGATTAAGATAATAGTCCCGTGATTGTCCAGCAGTGTGAGGGATTGTTCACCAAAAAGTAAAAAAAAAAAAATGTATACACACAGACATTAAAGAATCAGCGTATGAATCTCAATAACGGTGACATGCTTCATGCTGCAATGCATTCTGGGTGCATCATACAAAACTCATCTATGGCTCCCAGAATGCATTGTGGCATTGAGCATATCACTATTGTTGAGATTCATATGCTCATTATTGATGTCTGAGTGAGTCTGAGTGCTGGAGTTCAAAATGTTTAGTAGACATTATGTAGAAGCTTGCTATAATTAATACAAAATTATTGCATATCAAAAGATTAGATTCTGGATGACAACAGTGAAATATACAACTATATGCTGATTATAGCTTTGTCATCTTCTTCCACTTATCCGGGTCACGGGGGCAGCAGTCTAAGCAGAGATGCCCAGACTTCCCTCTCCCCAGACACTTCCTCCAGCTCTTCCGGGGGGACACAAAGGTGTTCCCAGGCCAGTCGGGAGACATAATCCCTCCAGCGTGTCCTAGGTCTTCCCCGGGGTCTCCTCCCGGTGGGACGCGCCCAGAACACCTTCGCGGGAAGGCGTCCAAGAGGCATCCGGAAAAGATGCCCGAGCCACCTCAGCTGGTCCCTCTCGATGTGTAAGGAGCAGCGGCTCTACTCTGAGCTCCTCCCGAGTGACCGAGCTTCTCACCCTATCTCTAAGGGATCGCCCAGCCACCCTGCGGAGAAAGCTCATTTCGGCCGCCTGTATCCGGGATCTTGTCCTTTCGGTCATGACTCACAGCTCATGACCATAGGTGAGAGTAGGAACGTAGATTGATCGGTAAATCGAGAGCTACGCCTTGCAGCTCAGCTTTTTTATCATAAAGGGTTTATGAACCGCTCTTAGTCTGACCCGTCACCTAGGAACTGTTTGCCTTGGGAGACCCTACCAGGGGCATAAAAAAAAAAATTAAAAAAAAAGAATGTTAAAAAGTCAAGTCAAACTACCCAACTAAAGGAAACACTGATCACCTTAATGGTGAGTCCAAGCCAAACTGTTATTTTCAATAAAACATCAACAACAAAACCTCTGTTAGTTCTCAATAAGAACTTTTGTACATGTATGTTAGTAATAAGTGAAGCTGGTAATGCTGTTTGTGGAGTTGTTTAATCCTCCTCTGCTGAGATCTTGAGAGATTTAATGTGCTGCCATGCATTTCACCTTTTTTTGCTGTGTGGTGCTTATTCCAACCAAACTTCAATGTCTGTCTGACGTTGAAGCTTGACGTCAAACAAACGTTGGGTTTAGGGGTCAACCTGACTTTCAATTTCAATCAAAATATGACATCTGAGTCATTGACATCATGTGACTTCCTGATGTCACATTGACGTATTGTGTTTTCTGGGTGAGCACGTGAATTTTTATACTGTAGGTGGTCATTATAAATGTGATTCTTTTTGTGTTGTTTGTTATATTGAAATGATAAATTACCGGTATACAAATTATACATTTTAAAGTCACCATGAAATCAAAATGAACAATTCTTATTTTTTTACAGAATGTTGCAGTTTATTATAAATTATTTATGTGCATCTTTATTTTTTACAAAATTCCCGCCCTCTCCATGTAATCTAATGGGACTTGCAATAAACTAAACAATCAAATTACACTTCAAATATCTTTTTTCCCCAAAGATGTAAGGTCAAGTGTTGGTTTTTAAAATAAGTCTGGTTTAATTTTTTTTAAAAAATTTAGTAAGTTAGTAGGTTTAGTAAGTTATTTGATGCTATAAAAAACGGGAGTGTGACGTCAAGATTGACAGCTGAGACTGACAACTTTAAAGTAGTCATTGAGGCACCAACAGACTTTTTCCAGGATTTTCTGGAGAAGATTGGAGCTTTAACTTTAATTTCTACATTTCCATAACTGTTTTTTTAACACCGACATAATGAGTTATTCTCCAGTAAACTATACTAACTGATTCTGCGGGAGCGGGGGCCTTGATACCTCGGCTCCAATTCATTCTCACTACTGTGCAGACTCGGGTCCTGAATAAGCGCAAGATGTCAGTGCCATATTGGGACATTGGTGGCTTCATTTTTTTTTTTTACAATGGAAGAGAGTGAAGGTGTGTCACAGTTTATGGTCGCAATTGAGTGGTGCAGGGATAATGGCTGCATCCGAAATCGCATACTTCCCTACTATTAGAAGGTGAAAAACAGTATGTGACAAAAGTATGTCCAAATTCACTGTACTCATAAAGAAGTAGACAAAAAGTACCCAGATGACCTACTTCTTCCAGCGAGATTCTGAAGTGTGCATACGATGGATGCTTTACTATCCCATGAGGCCATGGGAGAGAATTTGTGAATGGAAGTAAAGCGACGTATCTGACGCTGGTAGGTCACATGATGATGACAACATGGCGAATGTAGTACGTCTAGATAACATTTATACTACACACACTCATACTATATAGAACATACTTTTTTAGCAGTTGTGAAGTAATTATTTATTCAAAAAAATTACTGTACCAACTCAAGAGAGTATACCCTGGTTCACTCGACAAAAACCCAATAGGATTTTTCCATTGGCTTTTGGATTATTGCAGAAAATGAGGTCTGTGGCTAACAAAATCTTATGATTACACATTGTGTTCATTGTGATAATCTTCACAAATGAACATAACTTTTATGAATTTTGAAACGTAAATACAATCGGCAGAAGTACGGTATTTGTTGGCTGTAACAACGATTTAATGTTTCTGTATTTTTCATTCAATTCAATTCATTAAAAACTACCCCATTGTTTCAGAGCATATTTTAATTTCATGGTGTATTTTTTTGAGGGCAATAATAAACATATTTAAAAAAATAAACCTAAAATATAAATATAGCTGCGAGCAGCGATTGCGGGCCCAAGCCCATAATATAATCAGATAAGTAATATTCTCTGTCGTCACTTAAAAAAAAAAAATATATATATATATATATAAAAATTATATATATACATACATATATACATACACTTAAAAAAAAAATATATATATATATGTATATTCTTTTTTCCCCCTATTGAAAAAATTGCCTAGGAGGATTATTTCAAATTCCAGAGCAAGCGTTCTCCAAACTTGATGAGAACAATATACATAGCAAGTTTTGTTGCTGTAGATGAATCTAACCCCCCACTTTGGTCAAAAGGTGGCGCTACTGAGCCATTCCAGCACGCCCGTTTCTGAAACTTTGCACGTCTACTGGCTAATAAATGTGATGTGTCTGTCGAGTTTCATGCAATTTCAAGCATGCTAAGAGTCTCAAAAGCATCAAAAAAGAATATTAAAGTTCGATGCATTGCCATGGCAACAGTATCTAAGATATCAATAATCCTTTCACAGGTCTACATCTGCTGTGTGTCTACAATATACACATAAAGTTTGAAGCAAATCGGGTAAAAATAAGAGAGTGATTTCAAAGCATTTTTAAAGTGACAAACTTCCTGCTGCCAGTTGGTGGCGCTATAACTTTGACTCACAATAGTCACATCCATGTGATCGGCCTCTTACCACGAACACACTGCTGAAGTTTCATCAAGATCAGTTAATGTGTGCAGAAGTTATAACACTTCGTGTTTTTCTTTTCTCGCCAAAAATTTGTTTCCTCACCACCGCCAAAGCGTTAGAGATATCAAAAATCCGTCCGCAATTTAGCATCCTCAATCTCTTGACTTCATGCTGACCGAGTTTGGAGGCGATTGGATGAATTCTCTAGGATGAGTACATCAAATTCCACGGCATGCGTTTTTCAAACAACCCATAATAGCCGACTTCCTGTTGGGCGGAGCTAATAACTTAGAGTGCGGAAGTTGTTCGGCCCGAAGAGATCTATATGTGTACCGAGTTTCATATTAATTCATGCAAGCGTGTTTGATATATGGACCAAGTTTTCAGAACGTGTTCAAGGGGGCGCTGTTGAGCCCCCCTGCCACGCCCGGGTACCAGCTTCAGCCCGGCCCTGATGACCGTGGGTTCTGACCTGTGTGAAAAGTTTCAAGAGTTTTTGAGCACGTTAAGGGCCCAAAAAGCCCCTGAAACCTTGAAAAACAAAGATTAAATTGAATAGACAACCCCCCCCACCACCCCACCCACACACACACAGACACAGAGAGAGAGAGAGAAAATTCTCCAGAAAATCCACATTCAAACCAAAATATCTGATTTGCTGTTGGTCTGAGCTAATAACTGTAAATTAGAAAGTTGTCCGGCTTGATGAGAACAATATACGTACCAAGTTTTGTGATTCTAGGAAAAGCTAAGCACCCATTTTTGACTAAAGGTGGCGCTACTGAGCCATTCCACCACGCCCGTTTCTGAAACTTTGCACATGTCTACTGGATAATAAATGTGATGTGTCTGTCGAGTTTCATGCATTTTCAAGCATGTGAAGAGTCTCAAAAGCATCCGAAAAGAATTTTAAAGTTTGATGCGTTGCCACGGCAACAGTATCTAAGATATCAATAATCCTTTCACAGGTCTACATCTGCCGTGTGTCTACATTATACACATAAAGTTTTAAGCAAATCGGGTAAAAATAGAGTGATTTCAAAGCATTTTGAAAGTGACACACTTCCTGTTGCCAGTTGGTGGCGCTATAACTTTGACTCACAATAGTCATATCAATGTGATCGGCCTCTGACAATGAACACACTGTGGAAGTTTCAGCAAGATCAGTTAATGTATGCTGAAGTTATAATACACTTCCTGTGTCCCTTATTTGCCATAAATTCGTTTCCTCGCCACGGCCAAACCGTTCGAGATATCTAAAATCCGTCCGCAATTTAGCATCCTCAATGTCTTGACTTCATGCACACCGAGTTGGATCAATTGAGGCGATTGGATCAATTCCCTAGGAGGAGTAGATCAAATTCCACAGCATGCGTTTCCAAACAACCCATAATAGCCGACTTCCTGTTGGGCTGGCGTAAAACTTAGAGCACGAAAGTTGTTCGGCCCGATGAGATCTATATGTGTACCGAGTTTCATATTATTACATGCAAGTGTGTTTGATTTATGGACAAGTGTTCGGATCCTGTTCCAGGGGGCGCTGTCGAGCCCCCCTGCCACGCCCGGGTACCAGCTTCAGTCCGGCCCTGATGGCCGCGGGTTCTGACCCGTGTGCAAAGTTTCAAGAGTTTTTGAGCATGTTAAGGGCCCCACTCTTAAGTTATATGCCAGCCCAACAGGAAGTCAGCTATTATAGGTTGTTTGGAGAACGCTTGCTGTGGAATTTGAAACACTCCTCCTAGAGAATTAATTCAATCCCCATCAAACCCGGTGTGCATGAAGTCAAGACATTGAAGATGCTAAATTGCGGACGGATTTGGGATATCTCGAACGGTTTGGCCATGGCGAGGAAACGAATTTATCAGTTAATGTATGCAGAAGTTATAACACACTTCCTGTTTCCATTATTCGCCATCAATTCGTGTCCTCGCCACGGCCAAACCGTTCGAGATATCAAAAATCTGTCCGCAATTTAGCATTCCACAGCATGCGTTTCCAAACAACCCATAATAGCCGACTTCCTGTTGGGCTGGCGTAAAAAGTAAAAGTACGAAAGTTGTTTGGCCCGATGAGATCTATATGTGTATTGAGTTTCATATTATTACATGCAAGCATGTCTGATTTATGGACCAAACTTTCGGACCCCGTTCAAGGGGGCGCTGTTGAGTCCCCCTGCCACGCCCGGGTACCAGCTTCAGCCCGGCCCTGATGGCCGCAGGTTCTGACCTGTGTGCAAAATTTCAAGAGTTTTTGAGCATGTTAAAGGCCCCAAAAATGCCCGAAAGGTTGACAGAAAAATAATAATAATAATAATAAATATAGCTGCGAGCAGCGATTGCGGGCCCAAGCCGGTGGCACCGCAACCCCGGTGCCTTTAGTTACCTAAAGGCACCGGGGGTGGCGGTGTCACCGGCTTGGGCCCTCCATCGCTGCTCGCAGCTATATTTATATATATATATATATATATATATATATATATATATACACACACATATATATATATATATATAT
The DNA here is from genome assembly GCA_021554675.1 of Leuciscus idus. NCBI lineage: Eukaryota > Metazoa > Chordata > Actinopteri > Cypriniformes > Leuciscidae > Leuciscus > Leuciscus idus. Next base: position 26,140,855 of record CM038631.1, read on the forward strand.
ATATATATAATAAAGACGGGAAATTTTACTTGTCTTACCTTATTCTGATTTTATGATACACTCAAAATATTCCACAACAAATCCTTTAAATTTAATGTAAAAATAAAAACGAAAGTAAGCCGTGTTGGTCTCACGTAACCCTCTCATTAGAATCAAAATGTTTCAATATTTGCTATGTATTTGGATGCTAAACTATTCTTTATTATAGGCTTTGTACTTCACTCGTGTTCCAATATCGATGGAAAAAATCATCCTCTTTACACGCGCAAAAATGTGCTTGGAAACATCACAGTGGAGCTCTGCTTACTGTGAATGGTACAAATTGTACTACTGACTATTTAAACAGAGCAGTGTAATTCGTATATGTTATGTTGACTATTTTTATTATTATATTGTATTAGGGCTATAATGAACAGGCTGCGATGTCAAGATTGCAATTCTGGAATGTGTGTGTGTGTGTGTGTGTGTGTGTGTGTGTGTGTGTGTGTGTGTGTGTGTGTGTGTGTGTGTGTGTGTGTGTGACGCGGTTGCGGTTGAACAGTGGACACATAAAAACATAAATAAAATGTATTAGTTTATTCCTACTTCCATAGGAATACATTGAAAATGCTCGCTCTACTCCACACCATTATCAATGTCTGTGCGGACATCTGTATTTTATTTTCGCTTTTAAGTTAGCGATTTAAAAGCCCTCAGCGGTGTCACACGTCGATTAACCGGTGGGAAAATGTTATCACAGTCACATCCCTAATATATAAATACAATAGGCCTACCTGAAAGAGAATTTTACTTGCCCGACCAGAGTATAGCCTGATTAGAACGTCAATAACAAAACAAATTACTTGGGAATCACTAAAATGAGAGATTATTCTAATTTCATTACATTCATTTTAAGTTGCAATCAGCAGTTAATAATAAATGTCTTACTGATCAATGGTAACAATGTTGCCCTGCTGAGGCTCATGCAGCTTCTCCAGGAGAATTGTGAACAAATGAGCGCAGCACACAAAAAAAGCAACCCAGTTAACAACATACTGACTATAAAAATGACAAATATGGAGTTTTTATATATTTTATAAAATATAAGCAACCTCACTTGACGAGTAGGCTACTATTTCCTGAATACAATCACGATTGAAACTGTGACATTGATTTCATACAACAGGTTAATAAACAGTTACAATTAAGTCACTTACATTTTAGATGCAATATTGACTGTTTTTGTTCTGTTTCAGCAGCAAAAATAGTTAAACAAAGATCACAGCAGAACCACAGCAACTTGTTTTCTCATTACTGAATGATTCAGCATTTTGAAACGAATCGGTTGACTCAAAGATTCAATGGTCAATCCATAAACATCTGTCTCAATCATGAATGACTCAGTCATTCGAACGAATCGTTTGAACGAATGAATCAATGACTCGCTCATTAAGATGGTCGCCTGGCGACACCTAATGGCGGTTTAGTGTTTAAAAGTATCATTCTTTCCAACGTGCACCATTATCAATGTCAGTGCGGACGTCCGTTTTTTACTTTCACTTTTATATTAGCGATTTAAAAGCACCCGCTCGTGTCACACGTCGATTAACCGATGGGAAAATATCCTCACAGTCATACCTAATACATTTATATTTAAATACAATAGGCCTACCTAGTAAAACGTTTTATATACTATTATGATTTCCTTTTGGACACAAGAGGGCAGTATAGCCCTATGTTTGCTTTTTTGTTGAACCAAATAGCACTTAATAGCCTGTTTTTAACTTTTTCATACTCCTTGAATAGCAAAAACAGAATAAAATGGGTTTAGTTCTAATATTTGTATAATTTTATATAAAAATAAATGGTGTATAATTACATTTTTAGAAGTTATGAGATGTTTCCTGCTTCCTTTTTGACATTAATTTAATCCCTCGCCATAGCAAAACCGTTTGAGATATTCAATATCCGTTTACAATTTAGCATCATTAATATATTTGTATCATGTTGAAAAAGTTTGGTGGGAATAAAATAAATAGTTTAAGAGGTGTGGCTAAAAATTCAGAGGCTGATTTTGCAAAAAAAAATCCACATTCAGACCAAAATATCTGACTTCCTGATGGCCGGAGCTAATGAATGTAAATTAGAAAGTTGTCCGGCTTGATGAGTACAATATACAAACTATTTTTTTTTTACTGTAGTTAAAACTAACCCGCCCACTTTTGTCAAAAGCATGTTGAAAGTGACACACTTCCTGCTGCCAGTTGGTGGCGCTATAACTTTGACTCACAATAGTTACATCCATCTGATCGGCCTCTTACCACGAACACACTGCTGAAGTTTCATCAAGATCAGTTAATGTATGCAGAAGTTATTCCACTTCGTGTTTCTCTTTTCTCGCCATAAATTCGTTTCCTCGCCACGGCCAAACCGTTCGAGATATCAAAAATCCGTCCGCAATTTAGAATCCTCAATGTCTTGACTTCATGCACACCGAGTTTGGTGGGGATTGGATGAATTCTCTAGGAGGAGTACTTCGCATTCGACAGCAAGCGTTTTCCAAACAACCCATAATAGCCGACTTCCTGTTGGGCTGGCGTAAAACTTAGAGCACGAAAGTTGTTCGGCCCGATGATATCTATATGTGTACTGAGTTTCAAATTAATTCATGCAAGCGTGTTTGATCTATGGACCAAGCTTTGGGACCCCGTTCAAGGGGGCGCTGTTGAGCCCCCCTGCCACGCCCGGGTACCAGCTTCAACCCGTCCCTGATGGCAGGGGGTTCCGACTTGTATGTAAAGTTTCAAGAGTTTTTGAGCACGTTAAGGACCCCAAAAGCCCCTGAAACCTTGATTAACAATATAAAAGCAATAGTCAAATCCCCTCTCCCCTCACACACACAGAGACACAGAGAGAGGGAGAGAAAATTCTTCAGAAAATCCACATTCAAACCAAAATATCTCTCTTCCTGTTGGTCGGAGATCGTTAATGTAAATTAGAAAGTTGTCCGTCTTGATGAGAACAATACACATACCAAGTTTTGTTGCTGTTGATAAAACTAACCCCCCCACTTATGACTAAAGGTGGCGCTACTGAGCCCCTCACCACGCCCGTTTCTGAAACTTTGCACATGTCTACGGGCTAATAAATGTGATGTGTCTGTCGAGTTTCATCCAATTTCAAGTATGTTAAGAGTCTCAAAAGCATCAAAAAAGAATTTTAAAGTTTGAAGCGTTGCCATGGCAACAGTATTAAAGATATCAAAAATCCTTTCACAGGTCTACATCTGCCGTGTGTTTACATTATACACATAAACTTTGAAGCAAATCGGGTAAAAATAAGAGGGTGATTTCAAAGCATTTTGAAAGGGACACACTTCCTGCTGCCAGTTGGTGGCGCTATAACTTTTACTCACAATAGTCACATCCATGTGATCGGCCTCTTACAACGAACACACTGCTGAAGTTTAATCAACATCAGTTAATGTATGCAGAAGTTATAACACACTTCCTGTTTCCATTATTCGCCATCAATTCGTGTCCTCGCCACGGCCAAACCGTTCGAGATATCAAAAATCTGTCCGCAATTTAGCATCCTCAATGTCTTGACTTCATGCTGACTGAGTTTGGAGGCGAATGGATGAATTTCCTAGGAGGAGTACATTAAATTCCACAGCATGCGTTTCCAAACAACCCATAATAGCCGACTTCCTGTTGGGCTGGCGTAAAAAGTAAAAGTACGAAAGTTGTTTGGCCCGATGAGATCTATATGTGTATTGAGTTTCATATTATTACATGCAAGCGTGTCTGATTTATGGACCAAACTTTCGGACCCCGTTCAAGGGGGCGCTGTTGAGCCCCCCTGCCACGCCCGGGTACCAGCTTCAGCCCGGCCCTGATGGCCGCAGGTTCTGACCTATGTGCAAAATTTCAAGAGTTTTAGAGCACGTTAAGGGTCTCAAAAGTGCCCGAAAGGTTGACAGAAAAATAAGAATAAGAATAATAAATAATCCTACCGAAAACAATAGGGCCTTCGCCCTTTCAGGGCTTGGGCCCTAATAATAATAATAAAATATAGCTGCGAGCAGCGATTGCGGGCCCAAGCCGGTGGCACCGCCACCCTGGTGCCTTTAGTTACACTAAAGGCACCGGGGTGGCGGTGTCACCGGCTTGGGCCCTCCATCGCTGCTCGCAGCTATATTTATATATAAATATATATATATATATATATATATATATACACATATATATATATACACATATATATATATATATATATATATATATATATATATATATAATAAAGACGGGAAATTTTACTTGTCTTACCTTATTCTGATTTTATGATACACTCAAAATATTCCACAACAAATCCTTTAAATTTAATGTAAAAATAAAAACGAAAGTAAGCCGTGTTGGTCTCACGTAACCCTCTCATTAGAATCAAAATGTTTCAATATTTGCGATGTATTTGGATGCTAAACTATTCTTTATTATAAGCTTTGTACTTCACTCGTGTTCCAATATCGATGGAAAAAATCATCCTCTTCACACGCGCAAAAATGTGCTTGGAAACATCACAGTGGAGCTCTGCTTACTGTGATTGGTACAAATTGTACTACTGACTATTTAAACAGAGCAGTGTAATTCGTATATGTTATGTTGACTATTTTTATTATTATATTGTATTAGGGCTATAATGAACAGGCTGCGATGTCAAGATTGCAATTCTGGAATGTGTGTGTGTGTGTTGTGTGTGTGTGTGTGTGTGTGTGTGTGTGTGTGTGTGTGTGTGTGTGTGTGTGACGCGGTTGCGGTTGAACAGTGGACACATAAAAACATAAATAAAATGTATTAGTTTATTCCTACTTCCATAGGAATACATTGAAAATGCTCGCTCTACTCCGCACCATTATCAATGTCTGTGCGGACATCTGTATTTTATTTTCGCTTTTAAGTTAGCGATTTAAAAGCCCTCAGCGGTGTCACACGTCGATTAACCGGTGGGAAAATGTTATCACAGTCACATCCCTAATATATAAATACAATAGGCCTACCTGAAAGAGAATTTTACTTGCCCGACCAGAGTATAGCCTGATTAGAACGTCAATAACAAAACAAATTACTTGGGAATCACTAAAATGAGAGATTTTTCTAATTTCATTACATTCATTTTAAGTTGCAATCAGCAGTTAATAATAAATGTCTTACTGATCAATGGTAACAAGGTTGCCCTGCTGAGGCTCATGCAGCTTCTCCAGGAGAATTGTAAACAAATGAGCGCAGCACACAAAAAAGCAACCCAGTTAACAACATACTGACTATAAAAATGACAAATATGGAGTTTTTATATATTTTATAACATATAAGCAACCTCACTTGACGAGTAGGCTACTATTTCCTGAATACAATCACGATTGAAACTGTGACATTGATTTCATACAACAGGTTAATAAACAGTTACAATTAAGTCACTTACATTTTAGATGCAATATTGACTGTTTTTGTTCTGTTTCAGCAGCAAAAATAGTTAAACAAAGATCACAGCAGAACCATCGCGCATCTCACAGCAACTTGTTTTCTCATTACTGAATGATTCAGCATTTTGAAACGAATCGGTTGACTCAAAGATTCAATGGTCAATCCATAAACATCTGTCTCAATCATGAATGACTCAGTCATTCGAACGAATCGTTTGAACGAATGAATCAATGACTCGCTCATTAAGATGGTCGCCTGGCGACACCTAATGGCGGTTTAGTGTTTAAAAGCATCATTCTTTCCAACGTGCACCATTATCAATGTCAGTGCGGACGTCCGTTTTTTACTTTCACTTTTATATTAGCGATTTAAAAGCACCCGCTCGTGTCACACGTCGATTAACCGATGGGAAAATATCCTCACAGTCATACCTAATACATTTATATTTAAATACAATAGGCCTACCTAGTAAAACGTTTTATATACTATTTTGATTTCCTTTTGGACACAAGAGGGCAGTATAGCCCTATGTTTGCTTTTTTTGTTGAACCAAATAGCACTAAATAGCCTGTTTTTAACTTTTTCATACTCCTTGAATAGCAAAAACAGAATAAAATGGGTTTAGTTCTAATATTTGTATAATTTTATATAAAAATAAATGGTGTATAATTACATTTTTAGAAGTTATGAGATGTTTCCTGCTTCCTTTTTGACATTAATTTAATCCCTCGCCATAGCAAAACCGTTTGAGATATTCAATATCCGTTTAAAATTTAGCATCATTAATATATTTGTATCATGTTGAAAAAGTTTGGTGGGAATAAAATAAATAGTTTAAGAGGAGTGGCTAAAAATTCAGAGGCTGATTTTGCAAAAAAAATCCACATTCAGACCAAAATATCTGACTTCCTGATGGCCGGAGCTAATGAATGTAAATTAGAAAGTTGTCCGGCTTGATGAGTACAATATACAAACTATTTTTTTTTTACTGTAGTTAAAACTAACCCGCCCACTTTTGTCAAAAGCATGTTGAAAGTGACACACTTCCTGCTGCCAGTTGGTGGCGCTATAACTTTGACTCACAATAGTTACATCCATCTGATCGGCCTCTTACCACGAACACACTGCTGAAGTTTCATCAAAATCAGTTAATGTATGCAGAAGTTATTCCACTTTGTGTTTCTCTTTTCTCGCCATAAATTCGTTTCCTCGCCACGGCCAAACCGTTCGAGATATCAAAAATCCGTCCGCAATTTAGAATCCTCAATGTCTTGACTTCATGCACACCGAGTTTGGTGGGGATTGGATGAATTCTCTAGGAGGAGTACTTCGCATTCCACAGCAAGCGTTTTCCAATCAACCCATAATAGCCGACTTCCTGTTGGGCTGGCGTAAAACTTAGAGCACGAAAGTTGTTCGGCCCGATGATATCTATATGTGTACTGAGTTTCAAATTAATTCATGCAAGCGTGTTTGATCTATGGACCAAGTTTTGGGACCCCGTTCAAGGGGGCGCTGTTGAGCCCCCCTGCCACGCCCGGGTACCAGCTTCAACCCGTCCCTGATGGCAGGGGGTTCCGACTTGTATGTAAAGTTTCAAGAGTTTTTGAGCACGTTAAGGACCCCAAAAGCCCCTGAAACCTTGATTAACAATATAAAAGCAATAGTCAAATCCCCCCTCCCCTCACACACACAGAGACACAGAGAGAGGGAGAGAAAATTCTTCAGAAAATCCACATTCAAACCAAAATATCTCTCTTCCTGTTGGTCGAAGATCGTTAATGTAAATTAGAAAGTTGTCCGTCTTGATGAGAACAATACACATACCAAGTTTTGTTGTTGTTGATAAAACTAACCCCCCCACTTTTGACTAAAGGTGGCGCTACTGAGCCCCTCACCACGCCCGTTTCTGAAACTTTGCACATGTCTACGGGCTAATAAATGTGATGTGTCTGTCGAGTTTCATCCAATTTCAAGTATGTTAAGAGTCTCAAAAGCATCAAAAAAGAATATTAAAGTTTGAAGCGTTGCCATGGCAACAGTATTAAAGATATCAAAAATCCTTTCACAGGTCTACATCTGCCGTGTGTTTACATTATACACATAAACTTTGAAGCAAATCGGGTAAAAATAAGAGGGTGATTTCAAAGCATTTTGAAAGGGACACACTTCCTGCTGCCAGTTGGTGGCGCTATAACTTTGACTCACAATAGTCACATCCATGTGATCGGCCTCTTACAACGAACACACTGCTGAAGTTTAATCAAGATCAGTTAATGTATGCAGAAGTTATAACACACTTCCTGTTTCCATTATTCGCCATCAATTCGTGTCCTCGCCACGGCCAAACCGTTCGAGATATCAAAAATCTGTCCGCAATTTAGCATCCTCAATGTCTTGACTTCATGCTGACTGAGTTTGGAGGCGAATGGATGAATTCCCTAGGAGGAGTACATTAAATTCCACAGCATGCGTTTCCAAACAACCCATAATAGCCGACTTCCTGTTGGGCTGGCGTAAAAAGTAAAAGTACGAAAGTTGTTCGGCCCGATGAGATCTATATGTGTACCGAGTTTCATATTATTACATGCAAGCGTGTCTGATTTATGGACCAAGTTTTCGGACCCCGTTCAAGGGGGCGCTGTCGAGCCCCCCTGCCACGCCCGGGTACCAGCTTCAGCCCGGCCCTGATGGCCGCGGGTTCTGACCCGTGTGCAAAGTTTCAAGAGTTTTCGAGCACGTTAAGGGTCTCAAAAGTGCCCGAAAGGTTGACAGAAAAATAAGAATAAGAAGAAGAAGAATAATAAATATAGCTGCGAGCAGCGATTGCGGGCCCAAGCCGGTGGCACCGCCACCCTGGTGCCTTTAGTTACACTAAAGGCACCGGGGTGGCGGTGTCACCGGCTTGGGCCCTCCATCGCTGCTCGCAGCTATATTATATATATATATATATATATATATATATATATACACATATATATATATATATATATATATATATATGTGTATATATATATATATATATATATATATATATATATATAATAAAGACGGGAAATTTTACTTGTCTTACCTTATTCTGATTTTATGATACACTCAAAATATTCCACAACAAATCCTTTAAATTTAATGTAAAAATAAAAACGAAAGTAAGCCGTGTTGGTCTCACGTAACCCTCTCATTAGAATCAAAATGTTTCAATATTTGCGATGTATTTGGATGCTAAACTGTTCTTTATTATAGGCTTTGTACTTCACTCGTGTTCCAATATCGATGGAAAAAATCATCCTCTTCACACGCGCAAAAATGTGCTTGGAAACATCACAGTGGAGCTCTGCTTACTGTGAATGGTACAAATTGTACTACTGACTATTTAAACAGAGCAGTGTAATTCGTATATGTTATGTTGACTATTTTTATTATTATATTGTATTAGGGCTATAATGAACAGGCTGCGATGTCAAGATTGCAATTCTGGAATGTGTGTGTGTGTGTGTGTGTGTGTGTGTGTGTGTGTGTGTGTGTGTGTGTGTGTGTGTGTGTGACGCGGTTGCGGTTGAACAGTGGACACATAAAAACATAAATAAAATGTATTAGTTTATTCCTACTTCCATAGGAATACATTGAAAATGCTCGCTCTACTCCGCACCATTATCAATGTCTATGCGGACATCTGTATTTTATTTTCGCTTTTAAGTTAGCGATTTAAAAGCCCTCAGCGGTGTCACACGTCGATTAACCGGTGGGAAAATGTTATCACAGTCACATCCCTAATATATAAATACAATAGGCCTACCTGAAAGAGAATTTTACTTGCCCGACCAGAGTATAGCCTGATTAGAACGTCAATAACAAAACAAATTACTTGGGAATCACTAAAATGAGAGATTATTCTAATTTCATTACATTCATTTTAAGTTGCAATCAGCAGTTAATAATAAATGTCTTACTGATCAATGGTAACAAGGTTGCCCTGCTGAGGCTCATGCAGCTTCTCCAGGAGAATTGTAAACAAATGAGCGCAGCACACAAAAAAGCAACCCAGTTAACAACATACTGACTATAAAAATGACAAATATGGAGTTTTTATATATTTTATAACATATAAGCAACCTCACTTGACGAGTAGGCTACTATTTCCTGAATACAATCACGATTGAAACTGTGACATTGATTTCGTACAACAGGTTAATAAACAGTTACAATTAAGTCACTTACATTTTAGATGCAATATTGACTGTTTTTGTTCTGTTTCAGCAGCAAAAATAGTTAAACAAAGATCACAGCAGAACCATCGCGCATCTCACAGCAACTTGTTTTCTCATTACTGAATGATTCAGCATTTTGAAACGAATCGGTTGACTCAAAGATTCAATGGTCAATCCATAAACATCTGTCTCAATCATGAATGACTCAGTCATTCGAACGAATCGTTTGAACGAATGAATCAATGACTCGCTCATTAAGATGGTCGCCTGGCGACACCTAATGGCGGTTTAGTGTTTAAAAGTATCATTCTTTCCAACGTGCACCATTATCAATGTCAGTGCGGACGTCCGTTTTTTACTTTCACTTTTATATTAGCGATTTAAAAGCACCCGCTCGTGTCACACGTCGATTAACCGATGGGAAAATATCCTCACAGTCATACCTAATACATTTATATTTAAATACAATAGGCCTACCTAGTAAAACGTTTTATATACTATTTTGATTTCCTTTTGGACACAAGAGGGCAGTATAGCCCTATGTTTGCTTTTTTGTTGAACCAAAGCACTAAATAGCCTGTTTTTAACTTTTTCATACTCCTTGAATAGCAAAAACAGAATAAAATGGGTTTAGTTCTAATATTTGTATAATTTTATATAAAAATAAATGGTGTATAATTACGTTTTTAGAAGTTATGAGATGTTTCCTGCTTCCTTTTTGACATTAATTGAATCCCTCGCCATAGCAAAACCGTTTGAGATATTCAATATCCGTTTACAATTTAGCATCATTAATATATTTGTATCATGTTGAAAAAGTTTGGTGGGAATAAAATAAATAGTTTAAGAGGAGTGGCTAAAAATTCAGAGGCTGATTTTGCAAAAAAAATCCACATTCAGACCAAAATATCTGACTTCCTGATGGCCGGAGCTAATGAATGTAAATTAGAAAGTTGTCCGGCTTGATGAGTACAATATACAAACTATTTTTTTTTTACTGTAGTTAAAACTAACCCGCCCACTTTTGTCAAAAGCATGTTGAAAGTGACACACTTCCTGCTGCCAGTTGGTGGCGCTATAACTTTGACTCACAATAGTTACATCCATCTGATCGGCCTCTTACCACGAACACACTGCTGAAGTTTCATCAAGATCAGTTAATGTATGCAGAAGTTATTCCACTTCGTGTTTCTCTTTTCTCGCCATAAATTCGTTTCCTCGCCACGGCCAAACCGTTCGAGATATCAAAAATCCGTCCGCAATTTAGAATCCTCAATGTCTTGACTTCATGCACACCGAGTTTGGTGGGGATTGGATGAATTCTCTAGGAGGAGTACTTCGCATTCCACAGCAAGCGTTTTCCAAACAACCCATAATAGCCGACTTCCTGTTGGGCTGGCGTAAAACTTAGAGCACGAAAGTTGTTCGGCCCGATGATATCTATATGTGTACTGAGTTTCAAATTAATTCATGCAAGCGTGTTTGATCTATGGACCAAGTTTTGGGACCCCGTTCAAGGGGGCGCTGTTGAGCCCCCCTGCCACGCCCGGGTACCAGCTTCAACCCGTCCCTGATGGCAGGGGGTTCCGACTTGTATGTAAAGTTTCAAGAGTTTTTGAGCACGTTAAGGACCCCAAAAGCCCCTGAAACCTTGATTAACAATATAAAAGCAATAGTCAAATCCCCCCTCCCCTCACACACACAGAGACACAGAGAGAGGGAGAGAAAATTCTTCAGAAAATCCACATTCAAACCAAAATATCTCTCTTCCTGTTGGTCGGAGATCGTTAATGTAAATTAGAAAGTTGTCCGTCTTGATGAGAACAATACACATACCAAGTTTTGTTGTTGTTGATAAAACTAACCCCCCCACTTATGACTAAAGGTGGCGCTACTGAGCCCCTCACCACGCCCGTTTCTGAAACTTTGCACATGTCTACGGGCTAATAAATGTGATGTGTCTGTCGAGTTTCATCCAATTTCAAGTATGTTAAGAGTCTCAAAAGCATCAAAAAAGAATATTAAAGTTTGAAGCGTTGCCATGGCAACAGTATTAAAGATATCAAAAATCCTTTCACAGGTCTACATCTGCCGTGTGTTTACATTATACACATAAACTTTGAAGCAAATCGGGTAAAAATAAGAGGGTGATTTCAAAGCATTTTGAAAGGGACACACTTCCTGCTGCCAGTTGGTGGCGCTATAACTTTGACTCACAATAGTCACATCCATGTGATCGGCCTCTTACAACGAACACACTGCTGAAGTTTAATCAAGATCAGTTAATGTATGCAGAAGTTATAACACACTTCCTGTTTCCATTATTCGCCATCAATTCGTGTCCTCGCCACGGCCAAACCGTTCGAGATATCAAAAATCTGTCCGCAATTTAGCATCCTCAATGTCTTGACTTCATGCTGACTGAGTTTGGAGGCGAATGGATGAATTCCCTAGGAGGAGTACATTAAATTCCACAGCATGCGTTTCCAAACAACCCATAATAGCCGACTTCCTGTTGGGCTGGCGTAAAAAGTAAAAGTACGAAAGTTGTTCGGCCCGATGAGATCTATATGTGTACCGAGTTTCATATTATTACATGCAAGCTTGTCTGATTTATGGACCAAGTTTTCGGACCCCGTTCAAGGGGGCGCTGTCGAGCCCCCCTGCCACGCCCGGGTACCAGCTTCAGCCCGGCCCTGATGGCCGCGGGTTCTGACCCGTGTGCAAAGTTTCAAGAGTTTTCGAGCACGTTAAGGGTCTCAAAAGTGCCCGAAAGGTTGACAGAAAAATAAGAATAAGAAGAATAATAATAAATAATCCTACCGAAAACAATAGGGCCTTCGCCCTTTCAGGGCTTGGGCCCTAATAATCCTACCGGAAACAATAGGGCCTTCGCCCTTTCAGGGCTTGGGCCCTAATAATCCTACCGAAAACAATAGGGCCTTCGCCCTTTCAGGGCTTGGGCCCTAATAATCCTACCGAAAACAATAGGGCCTTCGCCCTTTCAGGGCTTGGGCCCTAATAATCCTACCGAAAACAATAGGGCCTTCGCCCTTTCAGGGCTTGGGCCCTAATAATAAATAATCCTACCGGAAACAATAGGGCCTTCGCCCTTTCAGGGCTTGGGCCCTAATTATCTAAATATTTACTGGAATATAAGGTGTGACAACTAGCTCTGGTAGGTAAATGACTAGGGAACAAAATACTAGAGTTGTGACGTTCGCGAACGAACCGATTCTTTTGAACGGCTCATAAACATGAACGATGGGAGCTGAGTCGCGGCTGGAGGGGAGCCGTTCTTTCTGTCGTTCTTTTTTTCCTATGCGTGTTTCACATAGATGCACACAAATTAGCTCCTCCGCGAGACAGAACAGTTATAGGGGACGCACATGGCACCCTTTAGCGTCAATATGAGATGCAGATAGTCTATCTGCGTCTCATATTGACGCTAAAGGGTGCCATGTGCGTTCGATGTAGACGAAATGTCAAAAGCGTCAGTATATGACGACTTGGGATGAGAATGCGTTGGCCGAACAGCATGATGATAGTTGTGCACGCATCCTTCACGTGAGTACTCCAGTGGAAAAAACCCTGCGTGCCTCTGTCATTGGGTAGGAGCGGAGCCATGACTTGTGCACGCTGCCGTCACATGCTTACTCCAGTTTAAAAAAAAATAATAAAAATAAAAAACACTCTGTCTCAGTGCCAACGTCAGTAATAGCGGGTCGTTAGGTATTGTGTGAATAACATAAGTCAATGTAGCTTTACACATACACACACTTTGTACTAAAGGTAAATCCAAAATAGTGATGTCACTGTCTAAGCAGAGGGATGTTGTGCAACCCTATGGAATATAGTCCACACATGACAAATGAGGTAATAATCAATATTTCAGAATAATTCAAACTCAGATATTGGTGTGTGATATCTGAGTTTCAATTATTTGACTACAAATCTCCCCTCATAATTCCTCCCAGTGATTATTTCCAGGATAAACTGAGATGCCCCCAAGCTGGCTTCTTAAAACTGACTAAATATTTAAAAAGAGCCAAAAGAGCCGTTCTTTTGAACGGCTCTTTGAAAGGAACGGATCGCCAAGATCCGGATCCCCTCAAAGAGCCATAAATCCCATCACTACAAAATACACATGAAAAAGTATAAGAACCATCTTACGAACAGCTCATTGCAGATATTCTTGGCAGTGTTCTGTACCAAGGTCAAGTCAAGTCAAGGCATCTTCATTTATATAGCGCTTTTAACAATGTAGATTGTTTCAAAGCGGCTTTACAGTAACAAACGGATAATTTAAGGTAACAGAGATTGTTTTGGCTTTATAGCGGTTCTTGAATACAGCTAATGCCTAGTTCACACTACACAACTTTAAACGTCGGCAGATCGCTGTGCTGTTTAGACTACATGACTTGCTCTGGAATCTTGAAGTCGTTGTGGTGTTCACACTATTACCCCTTTTCCACCAAGGCAGAGCTGGTGCTGGTTCGGAGCCAGAGCCTAGTTTCAAATCGGTTCTTTGTTTTTCCACCGCCAAAGCACCAGCTCCGAACCAGTAAAACTGGTTCTTAAGTAGCACCAAATCATTGCAGGGTCTAGAACGGAGCCAATAAAGAACCGCTTGCGTCAGAGGCTGGGGGCGGGGTTACCGTGGCCAACAAGACTGAAGAGAAACTTGTGACCGCCATTTTCAAATAGCAGCTAATCGAGCTAACAGCAGCTACTCTCGCTTGTAATCTCCGTCTGTACAAATAATGGCGAGCCGCGTAAACACGTTGGATCCGCCGTGTTTGGATGCCGATGTAGATCCGCAAAGCCATGACATCAATAGCAAAGCAACGTTCGCAATTGTTGATGATGTGTTTGTGTTTGGCGCCGCCGTGCTAACGTTGCTGGGAAAGATGAGATGTAGCTGTGACGTAAGACCTGGCTCTGCGCTGGCTCTGGAGGCTCGTCAGTCGAACCAACTCCGAACCGGCACTAGCTCTAGCTCCGAACCAGCACCTGGTTCTTGTTGGTGGAAAAGGGGTATCTGTGACACTACGTAAATGATCTGCAACAGGGGGTTACACACTACACGAGCTGACAACAACTCTGTCACACAACGACTCTATCCGGTCTCAAAACCACATTTTGTCACGAAAACATGCGCAAGAAGTGGAATGGGAAATGGCGCATTGTCTATTTGAAAATGGACGGCGGGACAAAATTGGCGGTAAAAAAAATAAATAAATATATATATACATATACATATATTTACATTTTACATTTATTCATTTAGCAGACCCTTTTATCCAGGACAACAATAGGCCTATGTAAGTGCTATGACCCTTCTCAGTTTCTTTAAAGCGAATTTCGTTTTTGTACAAATTGTATCTTAATTTTAATAAATGTTTCATCAACCAATTGCATGTATTTAATAAATAAAAAGCAAATATAGCAGGCATTATATAACCGTGACATTGAGGCGCCGGTGCGCTGCGTTCACTTGCATTGCATTGTTAAAAGCCTTTCTTTAAAGCGAATTTCGTTTTGTACAAATTGTATCTTAATTTTAATAAATGTTTCATCAACCAAATTCATGTATTTAATAAATAAAAAGCAAATAGACAATATAATAACCGTGACACGTTCACTTCATTGCATTGTGAACTAGAGCGCATCTCATCGTGAATGAATGAAACTCAGCGTAGGCCAATGCCTCATACATTAGCATTAAATATCTTTGCTGCATCCTTTCTAGAACAGACAAGGGCTTTCTTGTGGCTTGCATCAGCAGAGCATTGCATCGTCCATAGACCGCAAAACAATCAGCGGATGGCGGGCGGGTGCGGCTTTGAAATTTTGTCAAAAAACGTTGGTGCGGATGATGAGTTTTGTCATTTGACTCGCGTCATAACCGTCATCACCAATTCTGAAATATATATATATATATATATATATATATATATATATATATTGTTTGCGCAATGATCTGTTTAGAACCCCGAAAAAAAAAGAATATGGGTTGAAAGGATGGATAAGCACACGCGGGCAGCAGGGATTGTCTGTCAGAGAGAGTTGGAGGTGAGTAAAATATTATAATGAAAAAGCAGCTGCCTGTTGTGGTTTGGCAACGATGGTTACAAATACAAAAGGCTTTTGTAATGTCATAACAAGCTGATCATTGGCTGTTGCTCGTCGCGACGCGTGACACCACAGGCTATCGAGTCGGCCGACAGCTCCAGATATTTGGCATGCTAGATATTTGTCTGGCGTCGGCGATGTGTCAGCGAGTGTTTTTGATGCGTCGTTAAGTATTTCACACTTAAAGATTGGCGAGCGCGGACCACACGCAGATTTGCACGCGATTACAGCCCGACCTGTCGGCGAGCTCGTTAACTTGCAAATCGGGCTTAAATCGGGCTTAAAATCCTGTAGTGTGAACTAGCCATAAAGTTAGTTTTGATTGATTCACTTCCGTCGCAAGGATCATTAGTTATTAAATTAGAGGCCGCTGAGATGACATCGTTCTCTCTACACAGACTTTAAACGCGAACCTGTGAGAAACGATGATGGCGCTCACGTGCGCATCAAGATTTAATTCTATAGTTATGCGCATTTGAATATATGTGCATAGGTTTGTAATTCCCTACAAACCAAGCCTTAAACTACTTGTCTGGCCTTAACATTTTGATACAGAATTTTATCACTTCGGGGTAGATATGCGAAACCGATCCTTCACAGGGGAGAGACTAGTTGGCACTTCAGCACTGCGTTGTCATCTGGTCCAGGCGAAGGTCCTTCGTCAGATCTGGATACGATCTGGATACGGCCTGGATCCGGCAGGCTGCGGAAAAAACCTCGGGATAAACAAAGACACAAAAATTTGCGTAGATGCCATTCTTCTTATGATGTAACGAGTACATCAGGATTTATGGGAAGTGTTCCCAGTTTCGGCTGACCTAATCTATGCAGCCTAACATTGGATTATAGAAGTCTATAATGTATTATGTGAATGCTAGGTCAAAGAGATGTTTCTTTAATCTAGCTTTGAACTGACAGAGTGTGTCTGCTTCCCGGACAATGGTAGGAAGACTGTTCCAAAGTTTTCCTGCTAAATAGGAAAAGGATCTACCGCCAGCAGTCGATTTTGATATTCTAGGTATTATTAAGGTGTCAGATTTTGGCTGATTAGCTTAGCTCAGTTAACCCCTGTTGGTAGATGTCATTACTACACCATTCTTAGGCCAAAATATTTGTTTCTATTGACAGCCATGTATTCTGAGGAATATTTTGCTAGCAACATTTAAGTCATAAAATATTCATGATAATATAGCATATGTTTTTCCTGTGCCCGCTTGCTTTTTAAAGCCTGAAATGGACATATATCTCTATCTGCTAGCTTTGACATTACAGCTGAGGATAGTCATTAATAAAGGGCTTGGTACTGTGCATATACTTGCTGTTCACTGAAATGTAATTAGAAAAACAACAAGAGAGATATGTTTAATTAATTTTCAGACTACTGCTGACAAAAAAAAAGGATCAGTAATGGCACACGAGAAAACAAACCAAACTTTTTTACATATTAAGAAAAAAATAATAATATATGTATCCTGGCCTTAGTTATGGTTTACTTTGTCAATACTGACACCTTGTGGTCACTTTAAGAAGTACATCGCCTTTAATAATATATGAGCCATTTTGGATTTTAGAGCTCATGGTGCAGAGTGTAGAGGTGCATCCATGTCCATCCTTCTTGTTTTGCTCTTGAAACGGCACAATCTGTAAGTTTTAAAAACTTATCTAAGCGGTAAAATATGATTACATGTATTCTGAACGATTTGCATGTGACATGTTAAATGTAGCCAGAGGCACATAATTGTGATGCTTGATTGTTCTTCTTAACACAGCTATCTTATAAGTTATGTAAGGGTGATTTGTGTGCATCTTAAATATTGTTTTGATTTATGTGAACTGAATGTAACATTGTAAGAGATGTTTTTTTAAATATCATTGTTCATTTGTGTTACAGTTTCACAAATTGGGCTTCAGTAAAGAAAGTTTGACCCTGACAACTGTCTACGGCTTTTACTAAGCCTTTGTTTAGCTCACTGCAAAAGCAAACATAAGCTGAAGGCAGAAGAGTGAAAACATTGACTTCACATTGAGAGCTTAACACTGGACTACATGCGCTCTATCTACACAAAGAACCAGAATGTCGCACTCGTCGAAACGCAGCCAAGCTTCCAAGCTGGAAACCAGGTCAGAGGCTACATCTTCAGCCAGCAACACTTCATCCACACGTCGCTCTCATAAATCTAATGCAAGCCAAGCTGCAGCTGAAGCACGCGCAGAGGCCGCATGCACAAGAGCTGAGTTTGCAAAGCGCCAGATAGATATGGAGATCGAAAAGGCTAGGATTGAAGCAACGCTGAATGCTCTGAAAGAGGAAGGTGAAGCTGAATGTGTTGTAATCTGCCGCAATTTGTTCAAATGACGAAATTGAAAGGGGTAGGCCGCTGAACGCACAGAAGAATACATTAGGACACACTTTTCTCAGAACCAGAGTATGAAGAAAGAAAAAGACAGTCAGAATCAGCCAGTCTACTCCTAACGCTGTTAATGCAATAAGCAGAGATGACCAAATGGGGTATCAGCATACAAGACAGCCGAATAGCTTGCGAGGTGTCTGATGTTGCAGTGTTTCTTGCACGCCGTGATCTTCTCACTTACAGCTTCAAAGTATTTGACAATAAGCCAGAGAATTACATACCCTGGAAAACAGCGTTTATGAATGCCATTGATGGTCTAAATCTAAAAGACAATGAAGAGATTGATTTGCTTACCAAGTGGCTCGAAGGTGAGTCCCTCCGACATGCTCTGAGAATAAGAGCAGCCCATGCACATGATCCTGAAGCTGGTCTCAGACATTTATGGCAACGTTTGGACAAAAAATATGGTTCCCCAGAGGTAATTGAAGCATCTTTATTCAAACGTTTAGAGAGTTTCGCTAAGATTTCTCACAAAGACTTCAATCAGTTGCAAAAACTTGCAGATCTGCTCCTGGAAGTGCAAGCAATGAAAGAGGAAGGCAATCTACCTGGTCTTGGATTCCTTGTCACATCAAAGGGAATAAACTCTATCGTCAAAAAACTGCCTAACAGTCTTCAGGAAGCATGGATAGTTAAGGGAACAAAATACAAGAAAGAATATCTACTTCATTATCCACATTTTTTAATACTTTGTCGAGCTTGTCAATGAAAATGCTGAAATGAGAATAGGTCCCAGCTTCTCTTCTCAATCTTCTAATACATCGCCTCTTAAAGTTGAAACCGTCCAAATGAAGCAGTCAAGATTAAGACCTTCTATCTTTGCCAGCAAAACAGAGGCTGAATCGAACTTGTCTGTAAGTTCCAACACCAGTTCAGTTGACCTGACAAGACAATGTCCCCTCCATAAAAGTAACCATTCATTATTGAAATGCAGAGGTTTCAGAATGAAGTCTTTAGCTGAAAGGAAGAGGTTTCTTAAGGAGAACTCTATCTGCTACAAGTGCTGTGTTTCTTCAGACTGCAGGGTGACTATCCATTGTTCAGAATGCAATAGCCATGACCATTTCTCTGCTCTTCATGATGGTCCAGCTCCATGGCTTGAAAAGGGACCTGCCACACCAACAGAGGCTCAAGGCGGGGAGCAAGATGAACCAACCTCCACAGTGACCACATCCGTCTGCACAGAAATATGCGGAACAGGGTTACAAGGAAAGTCATGCTCAAAAATTTGCTTAGTCAATGTTTACCCTTGATGGTTGTTCTGAGGAAAAGAAGCGTATGTACGTAATGTTGGATGATCAGAGTAACCTCTCTTTAGCGAGGTCAGCCTTCTTTCGTACATTCAATGTTCAAGGTGAAGTCTTGCCTTACATGATGAGAACATGCTCAGGTACAGTTGATACTAGTGGGAGGAGAGCAAAAGACTTTGTGGTTGAATCCTTGGATGGGAAAGTATCAATGATGCTTCCAACACTCCATCCATCCATCCATCTTCTTCCACTTATCCGGGGCCGGGTTGCGGGGGCTTCCAACACTCATAGAGTGTAATTAGATCCCTGATAACAGACTGGAGATTCCCACTCCTGAAGCCGCTGCTTACCACCCTCATCTTCAAGCCATTGCCTCTCAGATACCTCCACTGGATCCCGCAGCTGACATTCTCATTCTCATAGGGAGAGATCTTATCCCTGCGCACAAGGTCCGCAGATAGCGCAATGGTCCTCACAATGCTCCATATGCCCAACTCCTCGACCTGGGATGGGTGATTGTAGGAGATGTGTGCCTCGGTGGAGCTCACAAACCCACAGTGAGCACTTTCAAAACTAGTGTGCTTGAGAACGGCAGGCCCAGCTTTCTCACACCTTGCAAAAACTACATCTGTTCTAAAGAAAGGTTCACAAGTGAAGAGCACAGACTCATAAGGAGCACAAAACAATCTCATGACATTGGGAAGCATATCTTCAAACAAACCAAAGAAGACAACATGCTCGTACTATCTGGAGAAGATGAGGCTTTCCTGGATATTATGGACAACAAATTCACCAAAGACAAAGCAAATAGTTGGGTGGCTCCACTCCAGTTTCGCTGTCCCAGAGAGCTTTGCCCAATAATAGAGACCAGGCTGTCAGTCGTCGATTATCACTTCGGTCGTTCTCTGAAAAAGAAGACAGACATGAAAGACCATTATGTGGATTTCTTGGAGACAATGTTAAAAAAAAGGACATGCTGAGATTGCTCCCCCTCTTGAAGACAACAAGGAATGTTGGTACCTCCCAAGTTTTGGCATTTACCACCCACAAAAGCCAGGGAAGATCAGGATAGTGTTTGATTCAAGTGCTCAATACGACAACATATCCTTAAATCAAGTTCTCCTTAAAGGCCCAGAACTGAACAACAGCCTGATAGGTGTGATCATCCGCTTCAGATCTGACTCCTACGCTGTGATGGCAGACATTGAGCAAATGTTTCACAGCTTTCTGGTCAAAGAGGAACATCGAGATTACCTGCGCTTCTTGTGGTTTAAGGATCACAACCTTGATGGAGATATCGTGGAGTACCGCATGAGGGTCCACGTTTTTGGCAATTGCCCCTCCCCATCAGTAGCTGTATACGGGCTCAAGAGAACAGCTGTAGAGGGAGAGTCGGAATTTGGAAGTGATGCAAGGCTCTTCATCGAACGCCATTTCTATGTGGACGATGGGCTAAAATCATTCAGTACCGAAGCTGAGGCCATTGATGTACTGCACAGAGCTCAACAGATGCTAGCACGATCCAACCTCCGCCTACACAAAATCTCATCCAACAGCCCCATCATCATGAGAGCCTTCCCGAATGAGGATCTGGCGACTACGCTGCAGGGCCTCGATCTTGGTGTGAACTCACCATCCATCCAACAAAGCTTAGGATTGTGTTGGGACTTGTCAATAGATGCATTTGTATTTCAAGTATCCATCAGTGACAAACCTTACACTAAGCGAGGAGTGCTTTGCTCACCTGACAGTTACTAACCCAGATGATCTCAGTGAAGTTGGTTTCCTCTTCGGTAGGGCAAAACTTGCTCCAAAGCCGGATGTCACTGTCCCTCGACTTGAGTTATGTGCGGCTGTACTAGCAGTAGAAGTAGCAGAGATGCTTCAAGAACAGCTGGATACAACACTGGATGATGTGAGATTCTACACTGACTCTAAAGTAGTGCTAGGATACATCTTCAATGAGACAAGGCGTTTTCACGTCTATGTTCACAATCGAGTACAGCGCATTAGACACTCTACGGGAACGCATCAGCGGAACTTTGTGCCCACTCCTCTTAATCCAGCCGATGCTGCAAGTAGAGGACTCCCCTCAGAGCAACTGACTACATTATATTGGCTAACAGGGCCTCCATTCCTCCTACACACAAGACAAGATGAACTTGATAAAAGGTCTTACACCCTCGTCAGTCCTGAAAAAGATGCAGAGCTTCGTCCTGAGTGTATTACCTGTGTGACTAGCCTGTCACAAAGAAACCTTGGGAGTGAAAGGTTCCAACGATTCTCTAGTTGGAGCTCCCTGTTAAAGGCCATAGCACGACTGCAACACATAGCCAAGTGTGTCAAGCCTGGGTCAGGAGATATCTGTCGCGGATGGCACAATTGCAACACGCATAAGGAGGAAGAGCAGCTGAAGCAGGCTAAAGCTACAATCATTCAAACTGTTCAGAGAGAAGTCTACAGAGATGACTTTAAACGCCTAGAACAAGGTCAGCCTGTCCAAAAGTCAAGTCCTCTCAGCAAACTCTGTCCATTCATTGACTCAGAAGGGTTTCTCAGAGTAGGAGGTCGGCTGGGGAGAGCTCAACTACTACCAACTGAAGAACTGTATCCAGCTCTCATACCTGGTAAACATCATGTTACTCAGCTTTTGATCCGACACTTTCATGAGAAGGTATGACACCAAGGCCGACATCTCACGGAAGGTGCCATCAGGGCAGGTGGTTACTGGATTGTTGGAGGTAAGAGATCGGTCAGCAGCTCCATCTACAACTGTGTTACCTGTCGCAAATTGAGAGGCAAACAAGAGGAGCAGATCATGGCAGATTTACCAGCTGACAGGTTGCACATAGACCCCCCATTCACATTCGTGGGGCTGCATGTTTTCGGTCCATGGCTAGTCGCAGTCAGGAAAACACGAGGATGTCCGGCAGAAGCTAAAAGATGGGCGGTCATATTTACTTGCATGACTACATGGGCAATTCACCTAGAAGTGATCGAGTCTATGAGTGCCTCAAGTTTGATCAATTCCCTGTGGCGTTTCTTTGCAATCAGAGGCCCCGCTAAGATCTTGAGGTCTGATTGTGGAACCAACTTTGTGAGAGCCTGCAAAGAGCTACAAATTGACAAGCAAGGTTGCCACAACATAAACATCCAGGCTTACCTATCTGATAACCAATTCTGCTGGCAGTTCAATCCTCCTCATGCTTCACATATGGCTGGGTCCTGGGAGCGCATGATTGGAGTTTCCTGACGTATCCTTGATGCCATGCTCCTTCAACACAGCCCTGCAAGACTTACACATGAAGTTTTAATAACGTTCATGGCAGAAGTGAGTGCAATTGTGAATGCTCGTCCCTTAACCACAGTCTCTACTGATCCAGAACAACCAATGATACTAACACCAGCAATGCTCCTCACGCAGAAAGTTGGAGCCCCACTAGTACCACCAGGTCAATTTGAAAACCACGATGTATGCAGAGCTCAGTGGCGTCACGTTCAGTATTTAGCCAATGTCTTCTGGGGAAGATGGAAGAATGGATATTTGAGTGGACTTCAAGGACGTCGCAAGTGGCGCACGGCTAAGCCAAACCTACAAAATCGAGACGTTGTGCTTCTGAAAGATACCCAGGAGAAAAGAAATGACTGGCCAGTTGGGATTATAACTAAAACTTACCCAAGTGAGGATGGAAAAGTCAGAAAGATTGATGTAAAAATCATTAAGAAAGGTGAACAAAGATTCTTCGTGAGACCAGTCACTGAGGTTGTTCTTCTGGTTTCAAAGGACACAAATTAAGGTGGCTTAACGATCTGGATGTTGACGCCTTTGTTACTGTTCCTCAAGTCTGATGTGACATCTGTTGATGTCAGGCGGGGAGTATCCTGGCCTTAGTTATGGTTTACTTTGTCAATACTGACACCTTGTGGTCACTTTAAGTACAACATTGCCTTTAATAATATATCAGCCATTTTGGATTTTAGAGCTCATGGTGCAGAGTATTCGGTTGCTAAGTCGTGACGTAACCACTCTCCGATAATACTCTTTCCGGGTCCAAAGTCCAGGTCCTCTCTACCTACCGCTTTCGCTAGTGTTTTGGTTATTATTGAGTGTTTTTACAATGCCGCAGTGCTGTGTCCCGTGTCCCAAGCTAACTCACTTCAACCTCGTAAATCTTCTTTTTCATTGATGCCTGGACTCTACCCTTAATTATGCCACCTGAGTGATGAGCTACACTAACCACTCTGTTGGTGTTAAAGGAATTTAAACCATTTTTGACCGCCAAAGGTGCCTCACTAAGAAGGACGTGATCGTAAATAAATTTACAGGTTCCACCATTGTTAATTCTGGACGAGAGGAGCGCTAGGACCCGGAAAAGGCTAAACGTCACGCGTGACGTCAGACTTAACAATCGGATAGAGGTGCATCCACATACATCCTTTTTGTTTTGCTCTTGAAACGGCACAATCTGTAAGTTTAAAAGACTTTGACTAGACTAGACTTGTAAAATATGATTACATGTATTCTGATAGGTTATACATATGTTTGAGAACGATTTGCATGTAACATGTTAAATGTAGCCAGAGGCACATAATTGTGATGCTTGATCGTTCTTCTTAAAACAGCTATCTTCTAAGTTATGTAAGGGCGATTTGTGTGCATCTTAAATATTGTTTTGATTTATGTGAACTGAATGTAACATTGTAAGTAGGGCTGGGACAACGCGTCGAGGTCATCGATGACGTCGACGCAAAATATGTGCGTCAATTCGTCGACCTGTTTTCATTTCTCTAAAAAACGTTTGCAAATTACTTCACAGTGTGTACCTTATGTGCGCTGATACGCGATGGCCGGACCATCATTCTATCCAACGTTATATAACCAATCCAGGGGTTTTCCTGCATTGAATTTTTTTTGGTGGCTGCCAAAGCCTTATTTGATCGGTGAGTGATGTAGAATAGAATGACTGACTGCGCTTGACAGGGCGCATATAAGTACGAGAGAGAGCCCCGGCCGCACGTGCGTGCACTCACCGTCTTCAAACAACACGAGCGCTGTCTTGCTCTCTCTCTCTCCCTCGTGCATATTAATCAAAATCATTAGACACGATAGAAAAAGGGTGGAAGACCAAAGTTTCACGTGGAGCATTCGGAGATTTTTTTCTCTTGAATTACCACGGAGTGTGAATTGTGGTAAAAAAACCAAACACTGCCAGGATAATCACACAACGCTTGCCGTAGGCTACAGTTCCACTAATGACACGTCCGATTTGCGAACTAATGACTTGCGAACCGATTCACTTTAATGAATGGTTAAAACAACTGATCTGTCCAACACTGAACTCACGAGACGTCTAAATCGGTGTATAACAAATCGGTAACACTTTACAATAATGTTCCATTTATTAAATTCTAGTTAAGTACTTTTTTTTATCAGTTTTTTTTTTTAAGAAAAAGGTGAGTGGCAGAGTGTATTACTATACGTTGTTGTTATTTTTATGTGAATGAAGAATTTCAGTACTTTTTTCAGTAAGCTAGGACTATGTGTTTTCAACATAAATGTTCAATTCTGTTGGTTCAGGAAGGACGCCATGACAGGCTGCTGGCTCCCACTGTTAATTGTTATTTTTTTTTTGTTGGAAAAGCACTCTCTGTATTAGCTTAAAGCCCTCAAGTTTACATTGGTTACTGTATTCTTTCAATTGCTCTAAACAAGTATTTTGGGTGACCTTTTTATTTTTTTATTGAATGCTAGACATCAAGTTGTTGTTATTTTCATCTGAAAGAAGAACTTTTTTTCAGTAAGCTAGGCCCTATGTGTTCAGTAAGCTAGCTTGTTTCAGTAAGCTATGTGTTTTCAAGGCTTTAAGGTTTTATTGAATGCTACCTCTGACTAAGAATGCATTACTATGTGCTTGTATAGTCTTTTATTTTGGAATTTTAAGAGCAATAAACATATATTGCAATGTTAAGGAATTCATGTTTTTTTCATTCAGCTATGTAAATTAACATGTATAAATTGCTATTAGTCAATTAATGGGGATTGGGGAGATAATCGATAATCGAATCGAATCGGATCGGAAAAATTAATCGTTAGATTAATCGATGCATCGAAAAAATTATCGCTAGATTAATCGTTTAAAAAATAATCGTTTATCCCAGCCCTAATTGTAAGAGATTTTTTTTTTAAATATCATTGTTCATTGTGTTACAGTTTCACAAATTGGGCTTCAGTAAAGAAAGTTTGACCCTGACAACTGTCTACGACTTTTACTAAGCCTTTGTTTAGCTCACTGCAAAAGCAAACATAAGCTGAAGGCAGAAGAATATGAAAAAAAAAAATGTTTGTCAAAAACTACTTGGCAGAGTAAGAAACAGGATCCAGTCGCGAATGCAAATTAACAGTTTATTGGATTTAAACAGGAGAAATAAGCAAGGCAGGGTGATCAGATGTACCCGTGCAGGATTGGCCTGGGTCTTGGTGCGCAAGCCCACCTGGAGGACAGTCTGTCTGGCCTTCCTCCAGGTGCGTCAACACCTCTGGACAAAGGCGTGGGCAGAGGGAATCGCGACTTCGGATCCCAGACTTGGAAATATAGGTGGC
Organism: Leuciscus idus; assembly: GCA_021554675.1. Classification (NCBI taxonomy): domain Eukaryota; kingdom Metazoa; phylum Chordata; class Actinopteri; order Cypriniformes; family Leuciscidae; genus Leuciscus; species Leuciscus idus. The sequence continues at coordinate 26,166,919 of CM038631.1, forward strand.
TGGTATCCTAAGCTATAGACAAACAGAGAAAGGCCCGTGGATGACTCTGGCAATAAGTTCAGTGCGTGCTCAACCCATTAGAGTTGCTGACTCCAAGAGGATGGATTCCCGAGACACCAAACATCGCAACACACGCTCCAAATCTTGGTTGGCCCTCTCCGTCTGATCGTTGTTCTGAGGATGGAAACCAGAGGCAAGAATAACATTTGCCCCCAACAAACGACAACCGGGCGGAGGCCCTCTTTGAGGCTGTGCAGACCTTTGACTCGATCTCCCAAGTTACCATCGAAACCACAAGTCTCTGTGGCAGGATGAGCTTGGGAGAATGCGGGCGCTCAGATTGATCAAAAACATGAAACAAATACGTTGATGTTTTTGGAACCCGGACAGTAAGAAATAGAATAATCAAAACAACCAAAAAATAGAGCCAACCAATGATGGCACTCCTCCAAGGCAAGCTTGAGTGCCAGCAACTCTCTATTAGCAATGTCGTAATTGCATTCGGCGGGTGACAAACGATGAAAAAAAAAAATGCGCAAGAATGCATCTTACGTCCGTGGAAGAGAAGGAGAGAACCAAGCCAACTCTCACCTCTGATGCGTCGACCTCCACCACAAACTGACGAAAAGAATCTGGGCCGACAAGAATGGGAGAAACGAAGCAGCTCTTGAGTTTAGAGAATGCAGCTTCAGCTGCACTGGACCACCTGAACGCTGTTTTGGTGGAGGTCAAGGCCGGTAAAAATTGGCAAAGTCCAGAAACCTCTGCAGGGCCTTTCAAGAATAGAGTTAGCCAATCAACCACAGTCCATGCACACTCCCTCAGACAACACGATGTACCCTAAAAAGGGAACAGACGTTCATAAAAAACACATTTCTCCGCCTTGACAAAAAGCCCATTCTCTAACATCCTCTGAAGTACTCATCTGACATGCTGAACATGTTCCTGGAGAGATGGAGAAAATATCGATATGTCATCCAGGCAGACATAAATGAACTGATCGACCATGTCTCTCATGGAGTGAGTGTTATCTGATATCTTCTGGATATCTCTCACTGTTCTCTGGAGTTGAACAGCCCACACGGCATAAAAAGATATTCAGAGTGCCCCCTGGGGGTATTAAAATCAGTCTTTCACTCATCTCCCTCCCTCATGCAAACTGAATGGTAGGCATTACTAAGGTCCAACTTTGTGAAAAAGAAAGCCCCCTGCAATCTTTTGAAAGCCGAAGACCTCAATGGCAAAGGATAGGTATTCTTTACAGTGATGCAGTTCAGTCCTCAAAAATCAATGCAAGGATGCAGGGAACCATCTTTCTTTTCCACAAAGAAGATATCTGCACCTGCAGGGGAAGAAGGGCAGAGGAGTTTGGCTGCCAGTGAATCAGACATTTTTCTCCGTGGCCTCCCTTTCCGGAGCGAAAAGTGAGTATAATCGTACCTGGCAATAAGTCTATAGCACAGTCGTAGGGACGATGCGGAGGAAGAGAAGCACCTCAAGACTTACTGAACACTTCCTTCAGGTCGAGGTACTCACTGGTACTCAACACAGAACAAGACACAGAAGAACACGCAGACACCAAACAAGAAGCATGACAAAACAGTATTCTGACGAGGGTTATGGAGCGTTGCCAGGGGTGACCAAGGACAACTGGAGCCAGGGGAGAGTATATTAACATAAAACGAACTTCCTCATTGTGGTTGCCTGAGGTGATGAGGCTCACCGGCCCAGTTAGATGGGTAATGGACGGGAGAGATTGATCACTAAGGGCACTGATGGAAATCGGGTGAGTGAGGGAAGCCACAGGAATCTTGAGTTTGGGAGCCAGGTTAACGTCCAAGAAATTCCCCTTCACTCCAGAGTCCACTAAGGTGTAGCATCTGGATCAAATTACGATGACTTGTCATTTTTAAGATTCAGAAAGCTTACCATCAACCTCATCCATGTAAATCACAGCTTAGCGCCGATGGACGATTAGCCCTGGATAAGCGGAAGAAGATGCATGGATGGATAGTTGTGTTAGTTGAACTCTAAGTGCTTATTTTAAAGAATAAGAATGTATCTCTATGTTTGTATCTTCCAGATGTATCAATCTTGGTAACGAATTAAACCTCTCGGTGTGCCTAGGCTAAATATATGTAGTAGGTTATTATAAAATGCATTATACTGTGTTTACCATCAGTTGGAGTAGAAATGACAAAATCTAACACCGTCATAAACCATGCAAATTAGGCCGTCAAGCGGAGACAAAGAAAACTCTCCCGCTCAAACTTTCTTAATCCGATTGGTCTAACCACCCATGAACGTCGAACTCTTTAAAGAAGGATGCACACGCCATCATCTGTTCTTCTTGTTTGGTCTTGTCTTGTCTTTGCTTTGTCTTCTCTCTTCTTCTTCAGGTTTATCCGCTCTCCGTTTTGTTTTGTTTTTTTACTTTTGCTTCTTAGCTTTTTGTATTAGTCGCTTTACCGGCTTCTTGCCTTGTTTTAGTCTCGTGTTCATTCATCTCTACCTACGAGCGAAATGGACTTAAATTGATTTTTTCGGCAACTCTACTTACAAGGGAACTGTTTGAACTTCCCGCGAACGACACAAGCTCCAGAAGAAACAAAAGAATGCTTCCAACTTACGGACACACCGAGAACGGACACTCACACACACGCATTCCTGCTCAGCAGCAAAGATCAATGCAAGTATTATCTTTACAAAGATTTAAATGCGTGTAAGGTTGTCTATCCCTGCTTAAGGTGATTTGATTCTTTGCTGGTTCTCAAAGGTTCATTGTTTGTGATATGTTTGCCATTCTGTGATCTGCTCTTTCTTTCTTTACTTTCGTTATACTATTCATATATATATTCTTTATTAAATGTAGTTGTATGTTTATAGTTTCATTTATTATAAACCCATTATACGCTTGATTGTCTCTGTATGCTGCTCATGGAACAAAGCCTCTTAAATGTGTGATCTTAGCTACAAGCTTTATATTGTTGATTAGCCTACAAGTTAGTAATCTTATAGAACAAGAAAGTTATTCTTCATGGCCGGAAGAATAGCCTTTCTTGAGAGTGTAAGACTGAAAATACTGGTTGAGGCCTGATTTATGGGACAAAAGGGCCCGGCTGGCTAATTAACATTTGACCTCCCCCATACCACCTGACGTACTCTCAGAAACAACAAAGAACTCACACAAGAACATGGTTTAATGCGAATGTTTATCATTGACTGTTATGCTTTTGGTGTCATTTGAAATGTCTCAAAGTGAGTGGTACAGATATCTCATATCCAGATAGATGAAATAAAAGGAAATAAGGTTTATAGAAGTTTAGAGAAAACTGGTTTAGAGATAAGGCCAGATAAGGCAACCCCCCTTCTGTGGGATAGAAGCCATTTGAGGGTGGTCTTCCCCATCCCCAATGTCACCTGGTCAGGAGAGAATAAAGGAAGGTGTTCTGGCCCTCTCTGGCCTCTTCTTTGCTGGACACGAATGGAATAGGTGATTTTGCTCTCTTTCTCTCTCTCTCTGTCTCTCTCTCTCTTTCTCTTTCTTTCCCTTTCTCTCTCTCTATCAGGTACAAGCTGGGTAAGATTCTTTGGTGTAACCAATGTATAACCATGTTCTAGATATTTGAACTGATTGTGGAATTGATCTCTGATATCTGAAATATTAAATTGTTACATGCGATTATTCTAACTGATTTTAACATTGTTCAATTAATGGTTAAAAGGAATGCGACGAGAATACTTTTTGTGCGCAAAAACAAACAAAAATAACGACTTTATTCCACTATTCATTTCATTCTCTCTGGGCCTCGAGTTAGTTTACGTAGTGTTTTTGCGCAGTGCGTCTGTGTTACACATCACCACGTAGGCTCACTATTGGCCGACGCTTGTCATGTGTGTGATGCGTGACGACTTATAACACAGACGCGCTGCGCAAAAACACTACGAGGCCCAGAGAGAAGGAAATAACGGAATAAAGTCGTTATTTTTGTTTGTTTTTGCGCACAAAAAGTATTCTCGTCGCTTGATATACTTAAGATTGAGCCACTGTAGTCACTTGGACTATATTAACGATCTCTTTAATAACTTTTCTGGGCCAGCAAGTTTAGGCCACCTAGCAGCCTATGGAGAAGTGATCAGCTCTCAGATTTCATCAAAAATATCTTAATTTGTGTTCCGAAGATGAACGAAGGTCTTACGCGGTTGGAACAACATGAGGGTGAGTAATTACTGACAGAATTTTCATTTTTGGGTGAACTAACCCTTTAAGTTCCTGAAGGGCATCCAAGAGGGGCTAGCTGAAAATATCTTCGATTGTGCACGTGGGATTATGGCAAATCCTAGATATTTAGCCCATTGCCTCAGCTTCTGATCTTCGGGGCTGACCACTTGTGCCGTGCATGGGCGTAGTTTGTGGGGGGGTTGGGGGGGAGATAACCCCATCCAATATTTAAATCTATGCATTACAACCCCCCCAATATTTATACCATGATCACAATATCAGGAGGCATACCCAAACTTCAACCCCCCCAATGTTCAAACCAAATCTACGCCCTTGCGTGCATCCTTAGGAGAAGGACTGCAAAGCGATATAGTTTCCTTATCTATAAACAGAAAAAAATAAAGTAAGAGTAAATATAATAATCAAACGTTATAATGGCCATTTAAAAAGACTAAATGAGAAGAAAAGGTATTTGAAACCTAGCAAAGGAAAAAAGAAAAACAGCAAATGTACATCTTATCAGCCCTGAGCCAAAAAGCCTTTTAATATTCAAATGTATTGACTTAATAAATAGCAGAGACTTGACCATGTGTTTAGCATGTGCTGGCGGTTCATTGAGTGTTAACAATGACAGAGTCCCTCATTGGCTTTCAGCCTGACCTGTGTTGCACATACAATGCACTGGCCAGTACGGCTGCGACTACAGGGCCAAATCTAAAATAAATCGTCTTTTGAAAAACGAACACTTTAACAAATAAGCCGTTCCAGAGACTCTTCAGAGAGAAGAAACAATTATTTAATTTATATTCTTAAATATAATATAATTGTATTATAACTCGAATTATAATATACATTATATTAAAATCGCCAAGCAGAGCATTAATTGGAGAAATGTGACTTTCGTCATTAAAACTGAATTTCTGAAACAGAATTTCATTTGTGTGCTACCCAGTGCCAAAGGGGAGGGGTATGCCTTTATTTTTCACCGTTAGAAAACACGGCTAGAATTGTGGCACAGGTAATAGCAAACCAAATTGTGCAACAACTAAAATGTAATCTAATCAGAGAAGTACATTTACGAGGAGGGTGTGAAATGCTAAACAGCAGACAGAAGTACCACAGTTTTTTGCAGGTCGAAAAATATCTGCACAAATTAAAATGTGTGAACAACAGATCTGGCTGTAATGAGAGAAAGCAATGAGCATTGTCCGAAGGCTGAACTGAAAAAGCAGCTTCAGGTGTCACAACACACTGAAACAACAGCAACAATTCAGACTTGGTCAATGAAACTCGGTTTCATGTGACATCTGGAATTAAAATTGCAACTGACATGATAATGGAACAAGTAAAAGAATTCCACACTTCTGAATTTAATGTTTTCGAAATATTGGAATTATCTGTGGTTCGCTCTCCTCTGTTTTCTGTCTCAGGCTTACTTCTGCAAATTCCTCGGAAGACGGATGCCAGGAGGGGCAGGAGCCCACCTGGAGCAAATCCAGGACAGCGGAACTGTTAGAACAACCTGAGACTCGGGAGATGGGTGAAAAGACATTACAAAAGGCCTTTTCACACGTCACACTGTAACATTACTGCATAAATATGGCCTCCCAGTTTAGAACTGGATCAAAATTTGCAACACAATTGTTATAGATTAGATTCAACCCATCTCCTAGACATGAACACTGAACACACACCTCCATCACTATACCCTCACAACTGAACACTACACATCATATGAAGATGTGTCATCTTCACACAAAGAGATCCAGATAGCTTCACACACATAGGATGGTAATGACAGTCTAAAAGAGACACACATAGCATACGCTATTCACAACACACTGCCAACTCATGGGAAAACACTGAAATATACATATGAATGTCTACAGTCACAAGTCAATGATGCAAAGTATAAAGCAGAGACAGACCTGCTATAAAATTTCAAAATGTTCAAACTTTCTGATTGTTATTAAGGTGGTTGGAAAATCAGAGGGCCCCTGATTTGTCAACATGCCTACTAATAACAGAAACATAATTAAAATGGATAAATACAACATTTACAATTCAACTTTGTCATCGACTGTGACTTAGATCAATACACACACTCTCTCAAACACACTCTCTCACAGACACACAAACACTCTCTGTCACAGACACAGATAAACACACACACACACACACACACACACACACACACACACAAACACTCTCTGTCACAGACACAGATAAACACACACACACACACACACACACACACAAACACTCTCTGTCACAGACACAGATAACACACACACACACACACACACACACACACACACACACACACACACACACACACACACACACACACACACTCTCTCTCACAGACAAAAACACACTCTGACATTCTAAAAAACACTCTCACACAAACACACAAAACCATTGATCCTACTGTTAACCTTTCCTGTTTCTGTTTCCTAACCGTGGTTGGGAGACACAGGGGAGATCCATCATCTCCAGGGCCGGAAATTCTCCTCCCGGGGTTAACTCCCTAAACTTCACGCTGTTTAGTGTGATGGTAGCATATAAAACAAAGAGGCCGTCTTGCCGAAGAGTTTAGGAGCTTTATTTTGCTGGCTGCACTGAAATACACTGCACACAGCTAACGTTAACTACCTGCACCGGTCACCGTATCACTCTCTCACACTCTCTCTCATCCGCTGCTTCGCGGGGATCATACAGGGGGGAGGGGCGTGCCTCGGACACTCACTCTCATTCACACACACACACACACTGAGCTGTCCTAAACTAAACACATTGGAGGCACATCCCACAACACTACCCCCACCATGGACTGGCAATTAACACTAATTCCATTCCATCTAAATGTACTTAGCACACACTCTCTATCTGTAGGCCTAAAATGTGAAGAGATAGCTGTGTCCCAAATAGTATAAATCCAAATAGGTAGGTTATTCTAATTTAACAAGTGCCTAAACAGTGCTAAAAGTTCTAAAGCTCATTCAACAGTGAACACAGGAGTGAAAACTTAATAGAAATGCAATAGTCCCTAATAAAACATAAGAGTACATAACCTTTTAAATCCTATTCTTCGGTGACCAGAGGTCTGACTAATCCGGTAATAATCAAAACATACATTGGATGCAATAAAGTGCAAGCACGTAAAAGCATTGGAAAGCTCTTCAGCTTTTTCTCTCTCTTTTTTTTTTTTTTCTTAACGTGAAAAAGTGCTTTTTGTAGAAAAAAAAAGTATAGAACAAACTAGACTAGAGTCCAAAAACGTAAACTGTAAAGTCTCTAGTGCAAATATGAACTGTCATAGTTGACTCACTCAGTGACCCAGTCCCCATACCGGAGTGGTCCTCGGCGCTGACGTTGGGGCCGAGGTTCGCGCGAAGACTGGTTGTGTGGCTCTCCCACCACACCCCCACCATGGCCAAGTATCACATGGGAAGGAGTGGATGGAAGAGACCAGATCATGTGAGAATTAGTAGCAGGTGGAGTGGACGGCCGGGTGTCGCTGGGGCCATCACTCGAGGCAGTAGAGTAGAGGCTGAGCAGGCCGAGATCCTCCAGGTCTGCTGGGTGCCCGTCCACAGCTGGTGGCAGGACCTCAGAAGGCGTCCAGTTCTGGGATTGGTCCAGGACGCAGGTGTTGTCCAGGGGCTCACGGCTGCGGTAGCATTTGAGTTGATCATGGTGGACGACTTTGACCTTAGCTCTGGGGCCCTTTTGGATCCGGTAGACTAAATCGTCTAAATGCCCCATAACAAAGTAAGGTCCTTCGTAGGAGGGGAGGAACTTTTTGACTTTGTTTTTGACATGACGTGTTCCTTTGATTAGATACCACACCGCGTCGCCGACTTTGTACTGTGTGTGGCAAGCGTTTTTGTCGTATTGTCTTTTTGCACGCGTGACTGACTCACCGAGGGCTTCTCGGGTGATGTTGTGAGCCAGTTCCAACCGCTCACGCATTTGTTGCACATACTCGGGGGCTGAAGATGCATGGTCAGAGTCCGGGGGCAAACCAGCCACAAGGTCCACTGGCTCACTTATTTCACGGCCGAACATCATAAAGTTGGGGGTGAAACCAGTAGCGCTGTGCTTGGTCGCTCTGTAGGCCATAACTGCATATGGGATCATCAGGTCCCAACCCCAGTGACAGTGTTCTACAGTGGAGGCCAGGATCTTTTGGAGTGTGGCGTTGAAACGTTCCACTTGGCCGTCGGACTGCGGTCTGAATGGTGTAGTGTGGGTTTTGTCGATGCCAAACAAACGGCACATTTCTTGAAATACCTCTGATTCAAAATTGCGTCCTTGATCGCTGTGCAGAGAGTGAGGCATCCCAAAGTGACACACCCACTCAGTTGCAACAACGTTTGCCACTGTCACAGCCTTTTCGTCGGGGATTGCGAATGCTTCAGTCCATTTTGTGAAATACTCCTGTATTACGAGTATATAACTGTTTTTACGTTCTGTCTCATTGAGTGGGCCCATAATGTCCAGAGCAATGCGCTCCATGGGGGCTCCAACTCTGACAGTTCCCATGGGTGCTTGTGGAGTCTTGTGGGGTCTGGCTCTGCATGCGCAGTTTGTACAAGTCCGGCACCAGAGGGCCACATCTTCTCTCATGTGGTACCAGTAGTATCTGGTTTGAAGCCTGGCCACAGTCCTTTCAATACCAAAATGTCCACCTACTGGCCCTTCATGCATTTGGCGCGTCACATCGGGTTGCATTTTGCGGGGAAGAACAATTTGAGGATAGAACTGTGTGTCGTCTAAACAGTAAAAGCGGCGGACCAGAACTCCATCTCTGAAGTACAGTCTTCTCCATTGACTCCAGTACGTTTTGGTGGCTGGGCTACATGGGGAGACTGTGACCCACGGGGGCCGCTCACTACTGACCTCTAACCAAGCTCTGATTGGTGCAATGTCTGTATCAGCAGCTTGAGCCTGGCGCAACTCCTCCATAGTCCAGCCAGGAAACAGTCTGGTCTCGTTTGTGTTTGTCACATAAATAATCTCTGTTTGTTTTAAAGTGTCTGTGTTGGTAACATTGACAGCGCTTACCCCCACCGGACTCAGCAATAGGGAGCTAGTGTCAGAGTCCAAATCACACTGAATTGCTTGGTGACTTGTGGTTCTCGGCTGCGAGGAGGGGTCCTGCAGATTACAAGGACAGGACTGGCGGCAGGGCTTGCGGGAGAGACTGTCAGCATTAGTGTGTAAGCGACCTGGGCGATGGATGATTTCGAACTCGTACTCCGCTAGCTTCTCAAGCCACCGGGCTAACTGACCTTCCGGCTCTTTCATTCGCGTGAGCCAGCGCAAGCTGCTGTGGTCGGTTCGTACCTTGAAAGGCCTCCCAAGTAGGTATTGCCGAAAGTGAGATGTGAAATCGACAATGGCTAGCAGCTCCCGTCTCGTAGTGCAATAGTTCTGTTCAGCTTTGGCTAGTTTGCGGCTACCATACACCAACACACGTTCTGTGCCACCCTGCATTTGCGACAGAACAGCGCCGATACCTGTGTCGCTGGCATCGGTGTCCAGGATCATTTCACCATGGTCCAGTGGATAGCCTAAGACAGGGGCTGTGGTGAGGTGGTGCTTGAGCGTGTCGAAGGCGGCTTGGTGTTCAGCGTGCCACTGGAAGTGTGCATTCTTCTTTGTCAGATTATGTAACGGTTCGGCAATGGAGGCAAAGTCTTTCACAAACCTGCGATAGTAGGAGGCGAGGCCAATGAAACGTCTGACCTCTTGGACTGATGTAGGAGTGGGCCAAGCTTGGACTTTGTTGACTTTATTGGGGTCAGTGGCCACACCGTGCTCGGACACAATATGACCTAGATAGACAACTTGGCGGCGGAACAGGCAGCATTTGGCTGGTTTCAGTTTGAGATTTGCCTGTTTAAGTCTCTGGAACACTTGTCTCAGTCGCTGCAGCATCTCGGGTACATCCTTGGCCAACACGATGATGTCATCCAGGTAGACGAGGCAGGTCTCCCACTGCATGCCGGCAAGGACACGGTCCATAAGGCGTTGGAACGTCGCCGGGGCGTTACATAAGCCGAACGGCATAACGTTCCATTCGAATAGTCCATTACGGGTGCAAAAGGCGGCTGCACGGCGGGCTCTTGGTGTTAGCTCAACTTGCCAGTAACCTGAAGCAAGATCCAAAGTGCTGAACCATTTGGCGGTGGCGAGAGTGTCCAGCGTGTCTTGGATGCAGGGTAGCGGGTACGCGTCGGTGATGGTGTGGTTATTGAGTGCCCTGTACGCATCCTTTTTACGCACCATAACGATCGGTGAGGCCCAACTGCTGTGGCTGCGTGTGGCGATGCCGCTCTGGAGGCCCTCACTGATCTGCCGTTCTGCGCTTCGCTGCTTTTCCCCAGCCATACGACGAGGAGGCTGCTTCACTGGAGGTCCCGGCCGGGTTATGATGTCATGCTGCACAAGACTGGTCCGGCCCAGATCACCAGGTCCCCTGGAAAAGACACTTTCATAGGCACACAACAGGTTAGATAGTTCAAGTTTTTCATTGTCATTAAAGTCAGTGGAACTCTGGGCATAGAGCTCCTGGAGGTGCTCTGGAATTGCAGGGGGGCTGGCTGGAAAGTCTGCCGCTGTGGGGACACTGGACGAGGGCAGAGCTTCAGCTGGCTGGAGGAGGCCTGCAATGGCACCTTCTTTAATAGTCACAGCCTTGTTGCCAGGGTTAACCCCCTGAGGTCGGCTGTATCGCCGGCGATACCAGCTCGCTTTTTTTTTATCAGTGTAAAAGAAACTCATAAATACTCTGTTGACTTTGATTTTCCATAGGAGTTTCATACATCAATCGATTCTGTTAAATGTGTATTATTTTTGTGTATACTCACAATAAAAACAAAGTGTTGTGCTTTTTGCCAAATAAAGAAAAATAAACACGAAGCGAGTTCTGCCTTCTCTCTGCCAGTGAAGTCCATTCTGAAACGCGTCCGAAAATGAACAATAACTCAGCGAATACTCAGTCAAACAGGCATACAGACACACAGGCATGAAGCTTGAATTCTCTTCTTTTAAATGAAGTAATTTATATAAAAAACAAATATTCTCATCTTGTGAAATCTGTATTAAAAGAGAGCGATTCCAGTCGAGCTCATCTCATTACGTTGTAATCGGCCCCGCCCACGGAGAGCGCGCGCTATTCAAACGCAAATGACTGAGACGATCCCATACAAACTGTGAACGCCCCCATATCAGCTCGAGAAAACACATCAAGTTTATTCAGATAAGTGTACTTGTCTACACTGTCTTGCAGCGCTGTGAGGAATAATAATAATGGAAAACGTACCTCAGAAGTGCTGGTATTTCGAGGAGCAACGGATGGAATAGCCTACTGTAGTAAGTTTTTTTTCATTCTCAAGTAAATCGTGTTTCTGTGTGAATGAATGAATGAACGAAAGAGATGCGCTGTTTACCACAACTCGCAAAAAGACAGTTTAAATTTGAATTGCGTTTCTGTGTGTGAATGAATGATCTGCTTTTAGCAAACTATTTTGCTATAAAAATCGACTGAAATATGTTGAAATAAAATGTATTTGTATAAGCAACGTATTAAACTGCAAATTAACATTTATATTCCTTATAATAAAAACGAAAGACCTATGTTACAGATAAATGAAAGACAACATTACGTTGATTAGTTTTGGATAGATTACACATTTTTACTGTAAAATATCTGCCACCTCAAATAAGCTTTTGTTTGCCAATTTTTGCTAATATGTTAAATATAGTATGTTTTGTCAATGTAGGCTATATTCGAAGTAATGAATCCTTAACTTTGAAATATGTATGATAAAATGTATACTTTAGTTTTTACAAAGAAAGATTACACTTCAATTGTTGTTGTAATTGTAACCTTTTTAATAAAAAAATATATATTTACAAGGTAGATGTAAACAAATTTTAAAAGGTAAATATAAGCCTTTTCTTTAAATAATTTTTATTGTGTTTTATTATTGACAAATTTGGGGAGAGGATACATATTCCAAAACTGAAAATACAGTATGAGAATTAACTGCACAATTACTAGACATGTTTTCCTTGGATATTATACAATTTGCAAGCAAAATTTGTGAAAAAAAAAATAAAATAAAATAATTGTCATGCTTCCAACTGTGAACCAATTTGGTAGAATATATATATATATATATATATATATATATATATATATATTGCTCTTGCATTCTTTCTTGTGGCTATAGGTGACACACCTGAATGAATGGCTCATTAAGTATGCAGGCCCCATTGTCTCCTCAGGTGTGAACCACTACATATGCATGATGCTGTTGAATGGTTGCGCATATTGCCTTGCGCATATTGCCTTTACAAACAAAAAGTGTTTTACAAGATTTAAATCAATGTATTGTGTTATGTGAATGATAAGGGCAGGATGATTTTCACATCATTTTGAAGAAAAAACTCTAGGCAACGACATCAATTAGTCAAAAGTCTTATTCATACATATTTAGTATGTGTTTTGTGGCCTTATTTCAGAAACTTTAGTTTTTAGTTTTTTCAATAATCATGCATAAACATTATTCTCTCAAAAATACAAACATGTACATGCATGTTGCTCACATATTATGTTAGCCCTGTTTGTGCTAAATAGAGTGTAATTATACCTTTGCCATTAATATGTTTATAAGCAACTGAAAAAAGCACAAATGTCAGGGCATGTCAGAACATCTCAAGGACCCCAAAAACGCCTCAGACCCCAGAGGGTTAAAGAGGCGTAATGGAACGATGTTGGTGGGCTGTGCGTTGACTAGGGCTCTGGCAATGAGTACTTTGTGCTTTTCAACGAAGCCTTTTGTGGGGCTAAGCATCATGTCTCCCTGAGCTTCTCTGCAAAAGTGCACGTTGCCCTTGACTAGGTACTCTTGTCCCGCTTCAACCACAACAGTTCGGGATACTCTTACAGCGTGTGACTTTGGAACAGTTTCTGGGTGAAAGTAGGGCACTTCTTCTCCAAACAGAATTATGCGGTGCTTACCGAAATCAAGGCGGGCCTCAGCTTGGGTGAGGAAGGGATGGCCAAGCAGCACCTCATTGCCCTCTATGTCCGCTACAAGGAAGTCCACTTCAACTTGACGGTTGTTGATACTGACCGGTACCTTGGCCTCACCAAGCACTGGCACGTCTCCTGGTCCCACCCCGAGCAAAGTCTCTACGATGGATGACTGAAGCGGTGGTCTCACGTCTTGGTGAATGGCGTTGTATTGGTGAAGGGGCAGCACGTTCCTCCGCGCTCCACTGTCCAGGACGGCACATACCTCCAGCTCAGATATGCGCATGTGGATATTCATTTCACGAGTCTGGCTTTTAAGGTGGAACACAGTGGTCAGCGGGCTTTCTTTGTCGGCGCTTGAAAGGAAAGTCTTTGTATTTCTTTGAGGGGATGAGCACTGGCTCTGTTTGTGACCCCAACCATTACAGTTATAGCAGCGAATGTCACCCTTTTTAAAGTTCTTGTGCTGCTTTAGTGTTTTTGCAGATGTACGTGGGACAAAGTGATTGGGTGATAGGCTAACTGCAGGGGTAGTGGTAGTCACAGTCTCATTTTTGTCTCTTTCTCTGACAACTGCGGCCCGGGGCCTGCGTTCAGTGAGGCTGCGGGCCCCTGGCTGCATGATGCTGGTGACATAGGAAGCAGCTCTCTTGGTAGTGTCATGACGGTGGGCTATCTCGTAAGCTTTAGCTAGTGTAGCTGGACGTTTTTCTAGCAGCTTTTGAACTAGCTCCGCGTCACCCAGGCCGTTTGTGAAAACTTCAACAGCTATAGCGTCTTGCTCAGCCTCTGACCAATCACCATAAGCTATAGCTACTTTTCCATAAATGTCATCTCTGAACACATGAAGCGCCTCACCAGGTTTACGCACTCTTTGCCTCAGCTCTACTGCTACAGCCGCTGCATGATCTGAAGAAGGGCCATAAGCAGTTTCAAGTTCCTCCAGCAGGCGGCGGTAGTCCCATTTGGATGAACGAGGGTTTCTGTGGACGATTGCGCCTGCAGCTCCGGTGAGGCAGAATTTCAGCTGAATGGCCATTGTTTTGACTGACCAGTGATTTGCCTCTGCACAGCTCTCAAACCTGTGCAGAAACTCTCTCCACGGTGTGCTGCCGTCGTACTGGCCGGGACGTAGAGTGGGGACTCTCTCTTTGGGGTTATAGTCCTCATCACTGTCCGACAGAGGAGGCTGACGGGACGCAGAGCGGCTCTTACGTGTTGGAGATGAGGGACAGGGCTGGCGCAATGGGAAATGTCCATGTTTTACAGTCATGTCGGGATTAATAAAAGAATAGGGCATGGGAAGCGTACTGGCTTCAGGTTTGGATATAGCTGGTGTGCTTTGTACAAAACTTCCCATGTGAGCATTGGCAAAGGGATTTGTGATTTCATAGTGCCCCTTAAATGGCCTGTCTGGAGCGGGATATGTGAAAATGTGAATGTCTGGCCTTTCCACGGAGCTGTGGCTTTGACTGTTGCCTCTGCAAAAGGGATTTGTCGCGAAAAATGGGCGGGGCTGTTGAACGGCGCAAACAGATCTTCTCCATTAGCAAGTGTGTTAGTGCAACTTTCATCACACAGGAATGGGTTATAATGTTCGTGTTTTCTCTCAGCCTTGCGTTCATAAGCTTTCACAGTACCTTGACTGTTGTCCTCAACATTGGTTAGCGACATAAACGGGTTTGAGTAGTTGGTTTCTCGTCGGTAAACATCGGAGGGATAGCGAGCGGCCGCCATGTTGTATTAACTTAGCCGCGACGCTATTACAGTGGTATTACAGTCACTCGGCTTTACTTTTTATTGCCCTTTTATTTTCAATGCTCACCCGTCTTTTAACAACGTGACTGTCCCTTCGTGGTCGCCAGTGTTAACCTTTCCTGTTTCTGTTTCCTAACCGTGGTTGGGAGACACAGGGGAGATCCATCTTCTCCAGGGCCGGAAATTCTCCTCCCGGGGTTAACTCCCTAAACTTCACGCTGTTTAGTGTGATGGTAGCATATAAAACAAAGAGGCCGTCTTGCCGAAGAGTTTAGGAGCTTTATTTTGCTGGCTGCACTGAAATACACTGCACACAGCTAACGTTAACTACCTGCACCGGTCACCGTATCACTCTCTCACACTCTCTCTCATCCGCTGCTTCGCGGGGATCATACAGGGGGGAGGGGCGCGCCTCGGACACGCGCACTCACTCACTCTCATTCACACACACACACACTGAGCTGTCCTAAACTAAACACATTGGAGGCACATCCCACAACACTACCATTTATTTGATTTATTTGGTTTACACCAACCTCTTGCTGCATTTCTGAAATTTATTTTGATTTTAATTTCTGAAACTTATTTTGATTTCCTTTGAGTAATTCAGAAAAACATTTCTGAAACTTATTTTGATTCCTGCATATTTGTATATTGTCCATTTTACTTGCAACCATGTTTTTGGACATCAATTCAATTGAATCTCTATGTTTGGTTACACCAAAATGTTGCTGACACTCTTCATGAAATGTTGTTTTAACCTAGCACTGGTTGTTTTGTTAGAATGCCATTTATTTAAATGTTTCTAGAAACAGGGTAAGAGCTTGTAAGATCTTCCTTTGTCCTTCCTTGACCCTCTATAGGAGTACTATTGGCGTGGTAATTAAAAATCAGGTAATTAATAAAACCAAATGTACCACTCACAATTGCTGACATGAACATGGTGTTTTACATGGAACATGACATGATTTTTCTTTATTGCATTATGCGTTCCTATGCATTTCCTTACGACTGTAAGTTCATATGTGCTCAATCGTGAAGCGGACATTTAAGATGCTTTTCAGGTGTCTCACACAAAGCCGTGTGGACCAAAGGAGAACCCTTTCATCCAGTGAGGTCTGCCCAGACCACCGTACCGCTGGAGGTGACAGGGTTGGTCAAGAAGGGTCAGATCATCATCGTGGAGAAGGTGCCAGGGAAGCGGAAGTTTCTCCATGAAGGAATGACACGTCAACTGAACAAGTCACAAAAGGTCCAGATTGACTCTATGAACTTTGCTCACGTCACAGGATTACAGGAAGAGAACCTGAACGCATTCATCCACCTGCTGGACTCAAGCTATACACCTGGTGAGAACAGGTGTTCTGCAGGTGAACACCGCCCACTGAGCTTCTACAGATGCCAACATTGCAAAGACAATTTTTGTGCTACATCTTCAAGGATTATAACAAACGTATTACTGTGACCCCGTAAGTGTTCATCGGAATGTGACCCACGGGATCAAGGAGGGAAACTGTAAGACTGAAAATACTGGTTGAGGCCTGATTTATGGGACAAAAGGGCCCGGCTGGCTAATTAACATCTGACCTCCCCCATACCACCTGACGTCCTCTCAGAAACAACAAAGAACTCACACAAGAACATGGTTTAATGCGAATGTTTATCATTGACTGTTATGCTTTTGGTGTCATTTGAAATGTCTCAAAGTGAGTGGTACAGATATCTCATATCCAGATAGATAAAATAAAAGGAAATAAGGTTTAGAGAAGTTTAGAGAAAACTGGTTTAGAGATAAGGCCAGATAAGGCAACCCCCCTTCTGTGGGATAGAAGCCATTTGAGGATGGTCTTCCCCATCCCCCATGTCACCTGGTCAGGAGAGAATAAAGGAAGGTGTTCTGGCCCTCTCTGGCCTCTTCTTTGCTGGACACGAATGGAATAGGTGATTTTGTTCTCTTTCTCTCTCTCTCTTTCTCTTTCTTTCCCTTTCTCTCTTTCTATCTCAGGTACAAGCTGGGTAAGATTCTTTGGTGTAACCAATGTATAACCATGTTCTAGATATTTGAACTGATTGTGGAATTGATCTCTGATATCTGAAATATTAAATTGTTACATGCGATTATTCTAACTGATTTTGACATTGTTCAATTAATGGTTAAAAGGAATAGTCATACATTCTCTCACTTTTAGTGAGGCACAGATATTATTAAAACCTTTCATTTATGGAGTCAGATGAATTAACGAGCAAATACATATGATCAATGTATTACAAATTTAACCAACCAATACTTTGCATGAGTGAGGACAGAACACGTGATACCTTCCCCTTGTATTGGCGAACCGGCAATTGGACCAATATAGCGGGCCTTACAAGAGTCGATAAGAAAATCGCATAATTCGTTTGGCGGATGAACGAATTATTCGATGTGACATTCATTTTTAAGGCATTCACAAATTTGATCTATAGCCCATCTGTATATTCATAATTAATTGTAATTCGTTGTGGTTAATTATCTATATATAGAGATACAAATATACGGGCTATGTATTCCCTTTTTGGGCGATTTAAAACGTGTAGGTAATATGGCTCATAACCAGTATGATTCATTATTAATTATACATTCCCCTCATTTGGGCTAATTTCGCTACAAAGGCTTGACAGGTGTGATTAGATGCAGCCCATTACAGTCTGACCGGGAGAAGAGTGGCAGCTAGAGAGGATATTTCAAAAGGTTACTACCAGTAACCTCATGCCTACTGACAGGCTTTGGCTTTTACGGGACACTTGGCTGCAATGTGTCCCGCAGCTCCACAATATAAACAGCCCATGAGTCTACATCGCTCCTTCTCCTCCCGGGAAAGATGAGCTCTGCCCACCTGCATGGGTTTAGTATCGAAAAAGGGGCCCGACTGTAGTGATGGGAGTGGCAGTAGAGTAGTTCTCCATTTCTGGAACAAGGCTTTGCAAATCGCTTTGATCTCAAAGCTGCATCCGCTCGTCCACTCGGATTGCCAAATCAATCAAACCATCTTAAGCCGTGGGTAATTCCACGGTGTAGATCTTGTTTTAGTTGGCCTACCCATGCAGGATCATGTCCTACCGTGCCTCAACATTACAGTTAGATTCCACGGCCAGTGTGCGAAACTCGATGGAATAATCAGTAACCGTTCAGTTACCTTAGTATAGGTCCGCCAACACACTGGGACTGCACGATCAAACACCTTTTTGAGTTCGTCACTGAAAGACTGGAACGATGAGCAATACTGGTGTCTTTGTTCCTACACCGCAGTTCCCCAAAGTGCTGCTCCACCAGATAAAAAGCCACTTTAGACTCCTCCGTAGGGAAAGACGAAGGCTGGAGAGCAATAAACAAGGAGCACTTGGCCAGAAATAAACAACATAATTGAGGCTCAGCAGAATAAGCAGCTGGAGGTGGCAATCGGGGTTAATTGTAAACTTGTATGTCGCCTTAACTGTTATGAAATATCTCCACAATACTTAACTGCATAACACTACACACAAGTTTGCTGTCAGGACACACACACTAACACACACTGTATATATAAATATATAGATATTAAGTGTACCTGTGAGAGTTAAGAGTCTGTTGACAGTTTCTGTAGTTTTTCCTTCATTCGTGACATCAGAATTAACAAAAAAATATTATATATACCATTCACCTCAATCTGTTTCATGGGGAAATCTTGTTGATTTGATGACCACCGCGACACCACTGACTCTATGGTTGATCTTGCTTTCTTAAATTAGCAATGGTATTTTAATATGCAACAGCCACATATGTCAAATATAGAACAAGGGCTGTGGAGGGGGAAAAAATCACAGTAAGTGAATTATTGCAGATTTCCTTCATCATGATATTGAAATTTAAGATTAGCATCAAGTGTTAGCAAAAGGCCTGTTATATTTAGTATTAGTTGAAGACTTATTTTTGACATTTTGCAACATTTATAACACTGTTACAGACATGGTGTTCCATTTGAAATCAAATTTAGTTTGTGGTTTAATTTTGTGGTTTAATGGGTTGACCCGTTTCAGAATGGGAGGCCTGTCAAACCAGAGAAGCAGAGTAAATCAAGCCCGTTTCTGAAAGAGAGGTAACTTATACTCAGAGTCAGTTACCATGGTAACTTACTCTGTGAACCTAACCTGGTTAGGAGCAGGTTTTCTTAGATAAACCCAGAGTTTTTCTTATGTAGTAAATGCATCTTGATTTAAGAATGTTTAGATATTTTGACCGGAAACAACAAAAATGTTAAACAAAATTTTTTTGCAGTGCAGTACATTCATTTATTGCGCATTTTTTTATATAACATCGGAGATGCAGAGCACATTAGTAAGGCCACTGTATCAGAGCGGGAAGGAAAGTGTGCCTCGCTCTCACGCTCCTTCTGAGAGTTTTTGTGTTGTTTCCTGGACACAAACCTGTATGAGCCATCAAAGAGGAGATTCACACGATTGCAGGTTAATGGTGGAGAAATCGGTTTAAATGAGGCTAATCTCATAAATGATGTTCACTTGATAACTTGATATCTTGCTGTGACCTCTGAAAGTAACTTAATAATTAGAATTTCCTTTATGATTTCCAGTGTGGTTGGATGCATTGATGACAAACATAATCCCATCATCGCACCTTCTGAAAATGTACCAGATTACTGTATGGAACGGGATGACCGATGGAAGGGTAGAGATATATGCCGTAACCAACCACCACAGCTGTTAAATGAACACAAATGATTCACAATTTATTTGGTCATTTTTATTTACTACAAATACAAAAGCAACAGTAATTATTTTCCTGTTGGATTTTAATATTCTTCCAATATTGTGTATCTCCACTTCATCTATCAGTGGTGGTGCAGGACCAGCCTCTGCCTTCTTGCTGTTGGCAGAGTAGAAGTCAAATGTTAATTTTATTAGCCTAATTAGAAAATGTAACAGGTTGGATTAGAGAGCATTTAATTATGTGAAAAGAGCATTATACTACATGGAAACAGCTGCGGCACATTGAAATAGACACTGAATTATATTTGTCAAATGTTTGTAAAGTCATAGCCTACAGGCATGAACCTTTTATGCTTAGCAATTTAACTTATTGAATTATGGTTTTATTGGTCAATTTTAGTTGCAACCACAATCTTTTTTTTTTTCTTTTTTTTTTGCCTTGGGATACCATGAAAATGAGTATAAGTTCAATAACTTACCTTTCTGTCAGTTTTCACCTGATAATATAACAGTGATTAATAATTATACTTGTGTATTGACTCAGAAGTATGCGGACGTCTTTTTGTCGAGTTCTGTTGCCATGGTGAATCGTAATTTCAGAGCTCCATTGAGCATGGCTTTTCATAGTCATGGTGCACGCGCTTAAGTCAGAGTCAACCTACTCAGAGTTGATTAAACTAACTCAATTCAGCTGTTTTGAAACCGAAAACTCATCTCATCTCATCAAGTTTCTCATCTCAGGGTAAATCAACTCAGAGTTCAAGTTTTAACTCCTTTGTTGGTTGAACCTCCTTATTGAAACAGGCCCCAGGGGCTCTTCACATGAACTTGAGCATTGAGAACATTGTTTGTGTACACAGAGTTTAATAAAAAGAACGATTTTGAACAACTCACTGTAGCTGTGTCCGCCGGCCTTTTGACAGTCAAAAATAGTCGATCTCCAAATGTGAATGAACTGACTCTGAATTTTAGTATTGCTTCTTACATGAGCATCCTTTTTCAAATACAAGGTCAATATTGATTTTCACTAACGACAAAACAACAAATGATCCGTGAATTTAAATGGATCTAAGCTTTAGGAGCTTGCCATCTTTACTCTCCTCCGTGTTACGTTGCATTTGACTATTTTTGACTGTCAAAATGCCGGCGGACACAGCTACAGTGAGTTGTTCAAAATCGTTCTTTTTAGTAAACTCTGTGCACACAAACAATGTTCTCAATGCTCAAGTTCATGTGTAGAGCCCCTGGTGAAACTTTGAGAAAAGTTTCATGTTGTGTCGAGTCTTCTAAGTGCTTTAAAAATAGCGATTTTTTATGCTATCATAGAAGTGCCCCAAGCACTCCCATTCAAAAGGCAATTTGACCAAAAAAAACAAACAAAAAAACAATACTGTCAAACTTAAAAGTGCCGTTTCCATTAAAGTTTGCCTCTGGTAGATTAACAAAAAGACCCTAGGTTGCATTTTGCCGAGAGTTACTCTTTAATAGCGGCAAAATTGTTTTGCAATACAATATGAACACAAGAAGTACAGTGCAGGCTTGTGCACAATTCAGAATTGAATTGAGAATGACTCCTTAATTCCAATTCAATTCTTGAATTTGAATTGAATTTGAATTGATGTCAAAAACAGGATCTAGAATTACAATTCGAATTTGAATTAAAGGAAGCAGAATTGCAATTCAATAAAAATTCAAAGAAATTCATATACATATTTTAAGTGAAGTGTTTAACAATGAAGCTTTACAGTATATGTCAGATATGATTGCATTATAAATTATATTAGTTTGAACTACTTGTACAGATTACATTAAAAGGATATGTTTTCCCCCAGCAATGAATGTTAAAAGCTCTAGTCACAGAACAAATAATTAAGTTTGATTTATTGTAATTGTAATTTTGTGGAACATGATGGAACATGACTCCATTTCCCAGAATGCTTTACTTTAACCAAGTATTTAAAATGATTGCTAAACAATTTGAGGTGGACATTTGTTTGAAAGCACAATTTGATGGGCAACACTGGACTTCTTAAGTTTCAGAAGTCCCTTACAACTTCACTCTGCACCTGTTGAGAGAATCTTTAGTGTTGCAGGAAAGATATTCAGACCAGAACGGTGCAGACTCAATGAAAAAACATTTGAGGAGCTATTGAGAATTAGATGCAACAGTGTTGCTCAGTAATTTTTTGCATTGGAATAAATGATAACTTTCCTGTAGCTCAGTGGTAAGAGCATTGCGTTAACAACGCAAGGTTGTGGGTTCGATCCCAGGGGATTGCACATACCTATGTATAAATGTATAGGATAATGCAATGTAAGTCGCTTTGGATAAAAGCGTCTGCCAAATGCATAAATGTAAATGTAAATAACTGCATTTACAACAACTTTGTGTTTGTGTGATTACTTTGAAATGAAAATTACATTGGAACAAAACTAATTAAACAACATTGAGGGGGTAATTTATTTCAAGAATTTGATCAATATCTATTTTAGAACAAAATGTATGCAGGGTTGAGGGGTAAATAGTTATGTGAAATGAAATTTCTGTTATTAAATTACAAAATTAATGTAGCCTAATTGTATTTAGTTGTATTACTGAGGT
The DNA here is from genome assembly GCA_021554675.1 of Leuciscus idus. Lineage (NCBI taxonomy): Eukaryota > Metazoa > Chordata > Actinopteri > Cypriniformes > Leuciscidae > Leuciscus > Leuciscus idus. The sequence goes on from CM038631.1 coordinate 26,189,296, forward strand.
AAAATGTTTAAATCAATTAGTTACTAATCAACTTAAAACGAAATTGCTTTGCATTGATAAAGTTATCCAAATAAAGTAATCCAAACCACATTTATAATTGGTAACTAATAACAGTAAGCAATAACATTTCCAAAGTAACCTTCCTAACACTGAATGCATGCGAGACATTCTTTCTGTTGTGTGACTGTGTGGAATTTCTTTGAATTGCCATGAATTTAATTCCACTTCCTGTCATTCCAATTCCAATTCAATTCAACGTCCTGTAGGGCGGAGTAAATTCAATTCAAATTCCAATTCATGAATTGAATGGAGGCCAATTCTGAAATTCTGAATTTTGCACAAGCCTGGTACATTGTACCTATGCATAGAAGTTAAAGACACCCAATATAAACTGTGACTGCTTCATGTGATCCATACAATCTGCAAGTTATGTTTACATGAAATTATGTGTGACAATGAAATTAAAAATAGCAATAAAGAGAAATATACAGCAATACTTGGTGTACTGGAACGCAATATGTATCATTTTGTGACCCACTGTGGCAGTGTCACATTTTTGGCATTCATACGAAGCCAACTTGTAATTACTCTCAGGATGGAGGAGTTCCTCTCTGTATAGCACAGCTTGCTGCACCTGGCTGTACCAAAGATGCGTTTAATGCCTGCTGATTTGTTGGCACCTCATCTGGCCATGACCCATCCTGTCTGTGCTGGCCAGTGCCCAGCCTTTCCTTTTCATCATCCCTCGCTCTTTTGATCTAGTCCTTCATTCTCCTAGTGCTGTTAATGAGCACTACAGGAGGTGGCTTTCTGCCAACAGTTGCCTGACTGGACACACAGACACATTTTTTTCATAATTGTTATATAATTTGCAACAGGTTTCCAGCATATTTTTTTATTGTGCTGATACAGCTAAATATAGCACTGATACACACTCACTCAAATTCATACGTCAGGTGTGTGGACCTCTTTTTCTAGTTTACAGGGAGTTAAATGGGATGTTATTGTGTTATAATTTTTCTGTGGATTTTAAGCTATGGCCATTTTACCTGCATGATTTGTACGAGGTTGTATGTAGGTTGTAAGTTGTATGTTGCTCAGCCATGAATTAGAGATAGGCTAAGCATAATATTTTTAAAATGCAAAAAGATAAACAACAAACTTGGAAATATTGCTCAGAATGTGGATCAGAAGCACTGATCAGGAATCTTTTTAGTTTCCGCTTTTTGTTGTCTGTTTTGCTTGGCACCAAAACCCTTTTTTTTTTGGTTTGTATATTTGGAGGGCATCTTCCCCCAAAATAAACCCATAACATGGTATTCAATGTATTTTATATATATATATATATATATATATATATATACATATATATATATATATATATATATATATATATATATATACATACATACACATATATATATATATTTTAAACAACAACACCAACAATGTTTCAGTGATGGTGACAATGTCAGTTATGTTGCACACCCCTATGACTTGCAGAAATATTTTTTTTATACATTTTTGTTTAATTTAGAGATTACAGCATTCCAGAAAGATCAGAGGGGAAAAAACATTTACAACTAGAGCAAAAAGCATAATCTCCAAAAGAGAGGCATTAAACACGTGAAGCACAGGAAAAGACAATGTAAACTTCAGAAATTAACCTTGTCATATCTTTCCACAGTAGTCTTGTTGTGCAATTTTGGCACATTTAATTCTTTCTTTTGTTACTTTCTTTTCTTTTTTTTTAAATGGTAGATTAAGAAAAAGTGTTGCAAGACAGGAAATAAAGTAAAAATACAAAATAAATTAAACAAACACTACTAAGTCTTCAGAAACATGGGCCTATCAAAGATTGTTTTTTAAATTGAAATATTAATAACTAGACGTTGGATGAAAATGTTGTTTCACATGAGATTAACTGAAAAAAAGTTTTGTGGCAATGAAGATAACAGCTAAGACCAACACATAAATATCAAATTAGTTCTACACTATGATCAGAATACTGGTACGTTTCTCTTAAAAGTTTCTTGTGTATGTAGACAAAAATGTTGCATAAATCAGTTAAATTTGTAAAAACATCTGGGCAATGGTCATGTTAATGTTCTGTGAGACAAACACTAAATATAAATGGCTTTGAGAAGAAATGATATTGAATACTGCAGATATACACTGCCCCTGAGGTGGCTACATTTTCATAAATAACTAGTTGTCGTTGGGGTCTCTGCTTTGTGTTTTTCCTGTCAAATAAAGATTGACCAGCACAGTGCACCCAGGATAAAATTACTATTGAATATGTATTGTTTGCTGGGCTGTGGATTTCTTTGTGTGTATGACCTACGGTACATGAAATTAATGTGAATGATGAATACAGAAATATGTTACCAAGTTTGGCAAAACCAAGACATTTTTATGTTTATTAAAAAAAAAAATCATCTGTGTGTTCACCAATGTAGCATTTAATTAATCAAAACAAAATACAACAAACCAGTGATATTGTAAATTATTAACACAGTTTGAAATAACTTCTATTTAAAAAAAAAAAATTTATCTGTGATCACAGAGCATTGCAAAGCCATTGCTCCAGTCCATTAAAAAAAAACTTGCGTTATACTGTGTAATATTTAAGAATTCCTTTGAATGTGTCTGTTTGGCACTCGAGAAGTTATTTGTTTTAGTATTTGCACAGTTGAAAATAATTGTGCTGCTTAATAATGTGTGGAAACAGCAGTACATTGTATGGCCTACAGTAGAGTTTGCATACACAAAGTATGGACTACAGTTGCAAGTGATCAGTCAACAAAATCAGTCCATTGTTCTTTTGAGAGATGAAGGCTATTATTTATATTGCTGACTTGAAAGAAAAATTAAAACTGGAATCTAACCAGCACAAAGAGAGAAGTGAATGGCGCATATGCACGATTAGTAAAGGTATTATGGATTATTTAAAAAGGTATTGTGGATGGATGAAGTGTTGAGCCGAGGTTCACAAGAAACACCTATAGCTATAGAAAGCAAGAGATGAAACTTCAATTGAATATATTAAAAAAACTGACTGCTAGAATGCTTAAGCTGTCAATGCGGCTCTTTGAACAGAGTTTAAATAGTGAAGCAGTTATAACTGTATATAATACAGCATTTGTAACATTGTAAATGCCTTTATATTAATTTCTGATCAATTGAATGCATCCTAGGTGAATCAAAGACTCAGGTTCTTGAAAACAAAAAATGTCTTAGCATTTCCAAACTTTTGAATGGTAGTGTAGAAATGTATGGGAATTTATGGAGAAGCTGTTTTAGGATTACGGAATAGAAAGCCAAGTCCAGTGCAGTCTAATCTTCCGGCTCCTCATAGCCTCACTCTCCATCTGATCTCAGCATTCATCTCTGGTTTCCCAGTGGAGCATATCAAGAAAATAGAGTAGGAGGGGTTCAAGACTGAGGTAGATGGGGAGCAGCAAAGCAGTCTTTATATAAGGGTTAGGTGGATTTAAGCACCATGGAGTATGTCCATTTCATGTCATCTCCAAAATCCGGCAAAAAGGGGCTGCAGACTAGGGGCCAGACATACCCCCAACAGGGCTTTCCTCTTGAGATGATCCTAATTAGTGTAAACTTTCTTCTCCAGTTCACCTTGAGGGTCTTTGTTTGCTCCAGCCACTGCCACAGCAGAAATTATGCCATTACAAGATAAAGTTTAACACAAAGTGGAGGGAGGTGTTGATAAAAACACAAACACAAGTACAACCTTAGAAGAATTTAGATTTTGCACACAAATTCCTATTTTGTTTGAATGGTTCATCATGATTCAAATATTTAAGGATTTTATAACAAAATATTCAAATTTTCTTATTCGTTGATTTCTATTACGAGAATAAGTTGTTGCATTTTGCATATGTGAAGAATTAAGTCACACCAGTCCATTGAATGTAATGTGAGTTTATGCTAAGAAATTGTGTGAATAATTGTGCAACACATCTTGCCTTGGAAACATAGAGGTAGTCATTTTCATGACTGTGTACCAAGTCTCAGGAGTCTCTGCTGAAAAATCCAGCATTACTGGTCACCAGCATGGGAAGCCGGAGTGTTGGTGGACCATGCTGTTTTGTTTAAGAACAGCATCACTATGCTGGTCCACCATCTAGACCATCACTATACCAGCTAAAACTAGAATATACCAACATGAAATTCATGCTGTTTTATATGCTATATTTTTCAGCAGCGGTCAGCTAGATGTGTTATGGTTAACTTTGTGCTGTACCACTATGCTCTATAGTGTGGTATATGGCAGATAAGGGCCTGAGTAAAATGCAGCATGCAGGGCTTTTCCTCAAGACAAATGACTAATGGGGAAAAAATGTCTGTCCAATGCACACAAAAAGCTGAAGAAAACGTACAATTATGAAATTAATGTAGCAGAGTCCAAAGAATGTTCATTATGCAAATCACTAATCATAAATCTCACAACAGTTCATTGAAAAAGGAAATATCAAGAGAAGAAGTGTCTGTAAAAAAGAAATGTAAGAAGAGATTTGCATGCCAAATTAGATGTATGTGGGATAGTGGTGTATTCAGCTGTTGTTAGTGTTTTCTGCTGCACAGTCATGATCATTGGTACCTTCAGGTGAAATGAGAGATAAAATAATAAATGTGTTAAATCCACTCCAGTTAGTAGAAGGAATATGATGTGGGTGAATAAATGCTTAATGGCTGTACCCTGTATCCATATAAATATAGAATTTACAATTTAATTCATCAATTAACTCTGATTGCTGACCACATGTACAAAGAGGGGAATTCAAAATTTGTCAGAAAAAGATGGTCTTCAAAATTACATCTGGTGCTGTACAAAATGTTTTTTTTTCTTTCTTTTTTTTTTGTTTTTTTTTTTGTTTATTTAAATTTTTGGCTTGATGTTTTTCCTTTTCATCTGCGTGTCCAGAGTAGCACCCAATCTCTTGTACATATGCATTGATTCCCTTATATTTTCTTAAAGCTAGAAATATGTTCCCCATTTTAGATAAATATTAAAGTCTGAACATAATATCGCTGTTGCAAGCATAATCATGACTATCATCATAATTGTCATCAAAGCATTATTAAATAACAGTAGTAATTTGTGTAACTTTTTACTTTCCCAGAGTTGTTGGTTTATGTAAAGCTGATCTTTTCTTCTTTTTATTGGTTTTAATTTCTCATGGTTTTTAAACTGGTGTATGTTGAATATGTTCTCTTTTTTAAGTGTATTCCAGTCTTTTTCTATATTACAAAGAGCTGCACTAGCAGCATCCTGACTGAGTTTAGAGACACAGGCCTGAGGACAAGGAGAGAGGGATGGAGGAGTAGATAAAGTAGGGAGGATGCTGTGTCATTACGGAAACCGCTGGACACCGAATCGAGGGTCCCTGGTATCCCGGATCTCAATCTAAAACGAGAGAGAGAGAGAGAGAGAGAGAGAGAGAGAGAGAGAGAGAGAGAGAGAGAGAGAGAGAGAGAGAGAGAGAGAGAGAGAGAGAGAGAGAGAGAGAGAGAGAGAGAGAGAGAGACATAATTATATACAGAGCAGTGAAGACATAAATAAAGAATTAAATATACTTTAAAGAGATAGTTCACCCAAAACTGAAAATGTTGGCATCATTTACTCAAACTGATGTTGTTGCACAGCTGTACAAGTTTCTTTATTCTGTGGAACACCAGACGATATTTTGAAAAACGTCACAGTTTTTTTTTTTTTTTTTTTTATACAATGGAAGTCGGTGGTCACCAAAATAATTGGGTAACCAACATATGTCAAAATATATTATTTTGTGTTCCACAGAAGATAGAAACTCATATAAGTTTGAAATTATATGTGGGTGAATAAATAATGACAGAATTTTTTTCTTTTTTGGGTGAACTATCCCTTTAAGCCCAGTGAGAAATAATCAAACATCTGTTAATTCCATGTATACATAATTAAACCAACATCCCATTGGTAAAGATCACAACCCAACACAACAATCCAACCCCCGGGGAATTAGTACAGCATAAAATTACTGACCTAATCAGGAGCAATCAGTGAGCTTATACTATTTACCGTATTGATTTGTAATATTTAGTTGTCTGGGAACATTCAAACAAAGGAGGAATTGGAGGAGTGATGACACAGCAGTAGTATGGCATAGCCTGGGTCAGCACAAATTCACAGAGGAAGGGAAAAGTTTCATTCAGACAGATAACACATCCTCCTACCTCCTAACCAACTTTGGTCCCTGTTTTGCATCTGGATCTTATATAACATGTGGGAAACAATTACCAAACCACAGATAAAGAGAGTCTAAAGTGTTTTCTGAATAAACAATTAATCTAGCTCATTTAATAGACATAAGCCGCATTTCCAACGAAAGTACCAAAAATAATTGTTTTTTTCTGTTACTTTCTGCGTTTCTGACGCATCTAAAGTACCGTGAAGATCAGAGATGGGCACAAATACATCAAAAAGTATTTAATTACAAATTACAAATACTTACTCATCAAATGTATTTAAATAAAATACAAAATACTGCTGTGAAAAAAGTATTTAATTAAAATACAAGTAATTTGTCATTTGAAAATACAAAAATACAAACAAAATTTGCAGTCTTTTGAAGTGCGAGAGTAACTGTGGAGTTAGATACACGTAAGAGTATAGAATATCGTAATTTCATCGTTTAGTGCAGAAGATGCGCTTTTAACGTACATGTTGCCGCATACTGTCATAATAAAAGACCATTACGCCTATAACAATATATTTGTATTATATTACAACAAAACTTTGTGAAAACACTGTTGTGGCGTTTTTCTTTTGCTATTTGAGCAGATGGGAACACAAAAAATATATTTAAAGGTGAACTAAGTAACTTTTTTTACCTTAACTGAACAGCTTCGGAGTCATTGGAATGGTTATATTACTTATTTCGGGTTGAATGGTGGTCGTTTCGCACCCCCCTGGTGCCCGTGAGCGGAAAATACGCACTTGCAACTTTGAGCCGGCGGGCCGCCGGCCACTGCGTCAGGAAGTCTTGCGTGATATCAGGTCTCGCGATGTAAACAATTGCTTTACGGCCAAAAGAAATCTGCTAAAATGCTGTCATTATTGCGCTCCCTCACGCTGTCCGAACCCGAATGAAGAAGACGTTTTAAAAGAATGTCCCGTCTGCTTTGATGTCGTTGATCTATAGCCTCTGGTGTCTGAGAATCAACAACGAGTTTTTACAACAGTGTTGTCAAATATCTATTCCGAAGCTGTGGGGGGAGCTCTAGAGAGAAACCTGCGAGCAAAAAGCGAGAATACAGCGAAGAAGTCCCGAAGCTACTGAGTGCTGCTTTAATGTAGTCTCTAATTCACTGCTATAGAAGTTGACACCTTCCACTTCTGAGAAACCCGGAAATGTGAACAGGGTCAATAGGATGTGTCACGTCACGTGATTTTCTTAAACTTTGATAGGCAATTTGGTAGTCCTATTCGTATTTCGTATGTCTATGGTCCTATTAAGCCTGGTGATGAAAGTTAATAAATGCGAAATAAAACAATATATTTAAATAAGTATTTTAAGTATTTTAAATACAAATTACAGTCTCTCAAAGTATTTAATTACAAATTACATTTCATTTATTTTTGTTAAGGAAAATACAAATTACAAAATACCCAAAAGTAATTAAATACGTATTTCAAAAACATGTAATTAAAATACTGCCCATGTGTGGTGAAGATTAGGCAAATTAGTCCGGTGATGTAGGACTGCACGCACCACAACAGAATTTTAAAAATGGTGGTTGAAATTAAATGCTATGTGGAGTTAACCAAATAAAATGTGGCATGAACTCAATCAATCAGCATGTTCAGCGCCCAAACCCCACACCTGAAAGTTCCTGAACTTTGAAAAAGTACTACCTTGCAAGCAAGGACTTTCTGAGAGAAAATTTACCCGGAACTTCATTTAGACCCAGGTTCCTGCGGTCGAAACACACAGAGTAAGTCCCTAGTTCCTGGGGAAAGTTCTTCTGGTGGAAACACAGCTTTATAATATGTCTGTGAATGTGGCAAAACTACAGTTTACACAATGCTTGTATTTAGTTCTGTCTGTTCAATCAAACAAGTACATTCATTTTCCCAATGGATCTTATCTCACTCTAGTGTTCTATATGTGTTAGGTTACAAACATTCATTCCTTTTGTTTATGCACTTAACATGAGACATTCTTCAAAAACTTTTAACCATCTAGTACTGTTAAAAATCTTGGTGTAATCTTTGACTCCTCTCTCTTTTTACTATTTCTGAATTTAAAACTATGCTCAAAACTCTTATTTTCTGAATGTTACCATTCTTAAGTTGTACTACATTTTGTTGTGTCTGATTGTATTCTGCTGTATGCTGCCCCATCTACCTAATTCTCTTTACTGTACTTTTACTCTCATCTACCTACTGTTGTTTTGTATGTTGTCATTGTCCCTTGCCATTATTGTTGCTTGTTCATTGTAAAGCGTCCTTGAGCCCTGGAAAGGCGCTATATAAATAACACTTAGTATTATTATTATTATCATCAGTTCATACATAATTAAGACATACTAAATAATTCTACTTGGTCTTATAGCCTATAAGTGAATCTATTTTTTTTTTTTTTGCAAAACAAGAAAATGTTCCTGCAGGTAGAAGTTGCAAGTTCTAAGTGAACTGACCACTAGAGGCCACTAGTGTTATTGTAACCAAATTACAAGCAATAGCATAAATAAACACCACAGAAGAAAGACACAACTGAAATAAACAGTGCTTATCAGGTTTTTCATGTAGGTCTAACTAAAGTTTTTAGGTACAGAAATTGAATAAAGTAATCAAATATAAAATAACTCCATAGTCTTAACTGTATAAATTAACTATAGATTAATCCTTATTAAAGTTACAAAAGTTATTCAGACAACAGTAGTAAGAGATTTTTTTCTTTCTTTTGTTGTTTGATCTACATTAAGGACAGTCAGCAGCAGGTTTATTGGGCTGCTGTCACTTTAAGACCTAATGCACGGATCCAATATACTGTTACACATGCGTTTTCTTTTTCAACTGCTTATGATCACTTAAGATCTAAATGGATCTAAAGCAGAAAACTTCTCACACAGTGTGCGAGTAAAGAAATGAGTTCTCTTGAGTCTTTCACTCTCACCCAGGGCCATCAGGCAGTCCTTACTGTCGAGCCCTAACAGGTGAGTTTAAACGAGATTGCACTTGTTGGCGGTAATGCATAGACAGATATTGTGGGAAGATGTGGAAAGTGTCAAAATAAAGGTACCTCTTAATTTTTTTTATATAGGTATTGTTTTTTACGCGTTCCATCATTACACCGTATCGTTAGTCATTTGATTGATGTATCAATCCATATCAATGTTTTGTTACACCCCTAATAGCTAGTGGATAGCAGCATATAGTGTTGTGGTGTTCCTCTCACAAATGTATCATACAGCCTCATAACACTTGGAATATAATGCACAAGTTGTATGAAAAAGAGCAGCCTGAGGAGTAAATAATATTTTGTTGTAGACCTTTTGTTAAGGTCTTCATGTATCTCTACTGGTGGAGCATGGCACTTTCAACTCCCAGGGAACATGCAAAATAATAGAATAGTAAAACGAATCTTCAATGTATTGCAAATGGCTTAATTGCATGGGAAATTTCTGTGGTCTTTTCTGAGGTTGAATTTTGGATCTACTGTAAAATTTTATTTAAAATTTAAAATCCAGGTATATGTAGATTTAGGGTTTAAGAAAATGTCAATACCGTAGTATTATGATGAATGGCAGGTAATATCCAGCAATATAAAATGGTGTTTTAACCAGTTCTTTATTTACCTTTGCACTGCATACAAGCAGAGACTGTCTCCAAATTGTGTGCAGCACTGCATTCACGATTGAGGTGGGTGGAGCCACTGTATGAGTTTTTTCCGACAGTTTGAGGATCCACTGTAGTTTCGAGCTTTAGCCACAAGCCCTAGTATACAGCTATTTACAAGCTCTAGTATTCAAGCTATGGTATAAAGTTTAGGCAAAAAAGTACAACAAAATAACTTTATTAACCAGTATTTTTTCTAATTAAACCGTTTTCGGAACTGTAATGTTACAGAAGGAACGGATATAATACTGATTCTGTTTGGAGTGAACCGATGTCAAATTTCCAATGTCATAGTTCTTCTCTCCCGTGGACTGATCCAGAAGTGAATCAGTGAATCTTAAGGCCACTCAAGGCCCTCTGAGAAAAGCTATGAGTGGGGGCACCTGACTGTAGTTCCAGACAAACCATGGTAAGAAGTTGACAAATCTGTGTAATCAAGTGATCATTGACTCCATCTGAACACTTTCAGGCAAGATGATATACCCCAAGAATGACACCACCTGGACATTTGTATATACCCCTTATTTGACAGTTCAGTTCAGTTCAGTTCAGTTCATGCAGCTCTATGCTAAGGAGCTGACGATTTAAATAAGGGATATAACTAAAGGAGACATACAGTACAAAATGTCCAGTAGCCTAATGTGGGTCCCCAAGACCAGAGTTAAGAGATCCACTGTTATAGATGAAGGCGAAGTCCTGCAATATGACATTGATTAGTTCCTGGAAGGCAACTGGGGCACTGATCAAACTAAAGGGCATAACCAAATACTCAAAGTCTTTTCATTATTAATACAGTCCAGGTATTTTGCATTCAGGACATCCAACTTTGTAAAGATGGTGGCTCCTTGCAGTTACAGAGCAGAAGACAAGTCCTTCATAGTGAATATGTGGCGGCAGGGAGACACCCACCTTGCTCATAAAGAATAAAGGCCATGAATAGGGATAGATTAGGCTGACTGCCACTACCTCCGAGATGTATTTTTCCATGGGTCCAACTGGTGCAGATAAAGTGAAAAGTAAACCATGATGTAAAGATATAAAGTGAAGAGGCCACCATGAGGCAAAGATGTGCAGGAATATACAGACGAGTATAACAAAAATAAATCAATCTCCTTTCAGTGGTTACTGCAAAAGAGAATACTCTCTGGAGTTGTTGCCTAGGAGATTTAAGCCAGGCATTGACCATTGAGGGCGCTGGTCCTCAGAAGGAAGCTTAACTCAGTAACAGTTATCCCCTATTTGTCTGCCAGTGCTGTTGCGAAAAGTTCTCATTAAGCCCAGAGTTCACGAGTTCCTTTGCCCATATAATCTTTAAGCTAATAAGGTTAAGCGTATTTGGCTTGCTGTCCACAGTGGAGGGGCTCGAGGAAGCAGCTTCAACTCGAGCTTAGATATACCTCCCAGTGGGACTACTAATGCTTGGATGATGAGTATGGTAGCAAGATGCCTAAATTATGTTGGGGAGGTGGAGGGATGCCAAAACAGCTGATGCCAGACTAAAGGGGGTCGCATACCGGACGAGAAGCGCAGCGCCGCATCGCGTCGCGTCTAGGACAACTAGACGCACACCGGATGCGCACTTTCTCAGTTTATGGCCAGCAATATTGTTATGTTTAAGGACATCATGGAATTAAGATAATGTCTGTACTATGTTATGATTGTACTGTACAATTAAATACAATCGTTGCTAAGTCTGCAGTCTGAACACTTTACCTCAGAGCGTCCGTTAACTGAATGAATTGAGAATATCTCCTGAAAATCCAATAACATCAGTAGTTTTCATCCACCCGATATTACATTGTGAACTTCACTTAACGAAAACCAACTGTTGGTAAGCAATAGACACCTAACAAGTGACAAGCATCTTCTTTTATAAAACTTGCAGCTGAATAATGACTAATGGCTTGCTGCAACATAAACAAAGTTACGGATGAGTATCTTATCCTTTATTTTCAACAACAATCCATTTAGACTCAATGACATAGTCCAATATTCAACTCCCCTGATGAAGGTGAAAAAGAATGAAGAATGGAGAGATTCGGAAAAAAATTACTACAGGGGAGCAGTCTTCCTGCACGGCCACTCCCAGCAGTAAGTAGCATGATGATGTTAATGAAATTTGCTTTGAGGGTTGATTGATGGAAACCAGCAAACACTGGAAGAGGAATCAGTTGAGACTGATGAGACTGGCTGCATAAATCTCAGACTTTCCCAAAACCTTGCTGAGCCTCAGTGGACAGCCTTCCTCTGATTCCATGCTGACTAGATTGTAATGCCAAGTTTGAACGAGGAATCACTAGCAGATGGTCAGTTCACAGATTTTAATGAGAATTATCCAGAAAAAGGCAAACAGAAAGAGCTGCCAACAATGGGTATCTGCAGGGCAGCAAGGCATGCAAACAGACTAGCACCAGCAGAGCATAGTCAAAAAACAGGTGAAGAATAGGAACCAATGAAACACAAAGACAAAGCATGGGGAATTAACTGAATGGGAATGGCAAGACAGGTGAAACAAGACAGACATGAGTGATTACATAAATGATGAATTGCCCACATGGTTGGGAGTCTATATGGAAAAACAGATGCATGTGACATAATAAATAACAAACATTATACTTAAACTCCCTAATGCAGTATTTCTAAACACCGGTCCTGGGGAACCACCGCTCTGCACATTTTGTTTGTTTTCCTTATCAAATAGACCAGTGGTCTGTTGCACAAAGCTAGCTGAACAAACTCTGAGTTTCAGAGTAGGTTTAGAGTTGACAAATCCAGATAAATCCATCCTGGTTTAGATCAGGTTCAGTGATCTCACAAAGCTCAGTATAAAGTCCTCTGTCAACTCAGGTTTGATCCAGAGTTTAACTCTGAAGCGCGTGCACCTGAAAGTGTGACATGTGCGGCAAACAGCCAATCACACAGAACATGGAGAGCATCAGTTTGATTCACTTCTCGCAAGGGACGGCACAATTCACTTCTCTTCTAAAGATTAAGAGATCATTTTGAAAATTATCATGAAATTAAAAGCGTTTACAAGGCAGGAATAAACATTGCTGCTGCAGCCAAAGTTTGAGAAGGCAGCTGAAAGAAAAGATCTGACTTTATCAATGCATGATGTAAATCAAAGAAATGGGCCTAATAATTATAGTTCTCTTACGAGAGGTTCTCTCGTATTGCGTAAGTTGCTTACGCTACGGGTAAAGTAATCTTTTCTCGAGATCTGAAGCCAAAAAATGATCCTTAATTTTGTATATATTGTCAACGCAGTGCGGCAGCCAGCAGACCATAGCGGGCTGTATAAGCGTGCTCATTGGCTGACCTGCGGCAACTGCTGCAGCCTATCGGTGAGCCCTGCGTGACGTCACGCCCAATGAGGGCGCTTCGCGTCACAGCCTGCCAGAATGGGTGTGGCTTAGCGTATATAAAGACGGGCTCAACAGGCTGAACTCTGATTTTCATCTCTTCAGTGAAGCTCTTCGCATCATTGGATCTTGAGAAGCCGCCGCCGTTGAAGCAAGCAACCAGCAAGCCTGGGAAGCGTCTGAGGAAGCCGGCCGTCTTCGCCGCCTTCAGCCATCCGTGCCTGTTGAGCTATCCGGCGACAGTATCCTTTTTCTGCTGTGTGTGTTCGCCGCTGCGACACACACTTTCTATCTAAAAGAGCGTGAGGCGTTTTTATCAAAATGCCTCGCTCTTCCTGTGGCTTGTGCCGCGCCCCGCTCAGCACCGGAGACCGCCATCTGATCTGCGCTCTCTGTCTGGGCCGTGAGCACGCAGCCATCACTCTCTCTACGGGCGGCTGCCCTGAGTGCGAGGAGCTTTCAATGTCGACCCTGCGGGCTTGACTTGAAGCTATTAATGACGAAGCCGTCACTCCACCTGTCTCTCCTGGGCCGCGCAGGAAGAAGCGCCGCTCCCAGAGGCCACCGGAGACCGATGTGGCGCTCAAGAGCTCGCCGGAACCCTTCCTTCGAGCCTCTTTCTCGCCTTCTCCGCCCCCCTCCCGGATGCGCAGCCGCCGGCTCCCGCCCGCGCCGCCGCCGCCTCAGGGGATGAAGCGGATGAAGTGGACGAGGACGCCGCCGCTGACAGCTGCTCTATCCTGGCCTCTGACAGCGAGGAATGGTCCGGTTCTCACCACTCTGCCTCCTCGTCAGTCCAGGAGTCCGGCCATACTCGGGCCGGCGTGGATGCGGAACTACTGCACCTCCTCACCAAGGCTGTCGACCAACTTGGCCTCGAGTGGTCACCGCCTAAAGAGCCCGCGCCGAACAGACTCGACGGCTGCTTTCTTCATAGCCGCCACCAAGCACCCGCATCCAGGACTGCACCCTTACTGCCGGAGCTCCACGCTGAGCTTTCTAAATCGTGGAATGCACCATTCTCCGCGAGAGTGCACTCTCATGTCTCCTCGGCGCTCTCACAGGTTGACGGCGCCGCCGAGAAGGGGTATAATTCCATCCCCCCTGTGGAGGAAGCGGTTGCAGCGCATCTTTGCCCGCCTTCTGGATGGTGCTCAAAGGCTGCCCTCCCGTCCAAAGCCTGCAGGACTACATCAGCCCTTGTCGGCCGCGCCTTCGCCGCCGCCGGACAGGCCACCTCAGCTTTGCACTCCATGGCAGTCCTACAGATCCTTCAAGCCGATCTCCTCTGTGAGCTGGATGAGAAAGGCCCGGATCCTGCCTCCATCACGGATTTGCGCAGCGCGACGGATCCGCTGCCCAGGCTCTTGGAAGGTGCATGTCCTCGCTGACCGTCACAGAGAGGCACCCCTGGTTGACCGCCCTAGATCGCGCTCGACCAGCCGCAACAGGCCTCCTCCCCCGCGGGGACCCCGGCCCAAGATCGCGCTGAAACCCGAGCCTGCGAAGTCCTCCTAGCAGCTCAAAGGAGGAAAAGACGGTTAAGTCCCGCCTCGGCCGGACCACCGTCAAAGCTTTCCGCTCTGTCAGTCCCCGTAGTCATGGCTACTGCAGATGTGTATTACGCAGCCAACGAGCCGGTGATACAACCCGCTCGCCTGCATACAACGGTGATACAACCCGTTGTACAACCGTACATACAACCGTGATACAACCGTCGTGTGGGTCCACAGCCGGTGATACAACCCGCTCGTTGTCACGGCGACCCAGAGAAATCTCAAAAAGAGCATAATGTCTGGTTGTCCGGCTCACGCCGCATGTGTTTTAAATGCAGAAAATGTGCCCACATTTCAGTGTTCACCCCTGCACACAAGCACTATACCCCCCGTGTCTCTCACAGAGCCCACTCTCATAAAGCTGGCGAAAGCCGCTTGAGTGTTAGATGTAGGATATGTGCCCACGAGCCCGTGCCCACACCTACTCACCGCTCGCTCTGTCACACGGCCACTCTCTGCCGGTCACATCACGGATGTAAGCCCTGTGCCCGCTCGCGAGCGCTCACACTTACTGACAAGCATTTTCCCCCTGGTGCCGCTCTCGCGCCCCGTTCCTCGCACAATATGCTCCCCGTCCAAAGCCACCGGGACATCGTGTGTAAAACGGTGAGCCATCACTGTCTGCGAGCCGCCGTATTCGAGCACCAAGAGCGCGCGCACTGCGCCCGCGCCTCCGATTCAGGTTCTTGAGCCCGCAGAATGCGGCGATCGGAACCCGGAGACCATTCTGCCCCTAGCCACACATGCAAAAGCATGGGAAGCTATTCCAGGCGTGTCAGAATGGGTGCTGAGCACTGTAAAGCAGGGCTATTCGTTGCAGTTCGCTCGCCGTCCCCCGCGCTTTCGGGCACGAACCGGACTCTGTACTATACCGGACTCAGACTATAGAACTGGACTCTGTGGCAATGACGGCCCGGCTGTCGACACAGCGTGCGCGCCGTGTTCAACGCCTGGCTGCGTTTTTCCAGAAAGGCAGCGTCGCACCTCTAAAAACATTTCAGAGGATGCTGGGTTGTATGGCATCAGCTGCAGCAGTGCTCCAGCTGGGTCTACTGCGTATGCGCCCGCTGCAACTCTGGTTGAACGCTCGAGTGCCTCACCGAGCCTGGGCGTCCGGCTGCATCCGGATCAGAGTGACTCAGAGCTGCGTTTCAGCACTGAGACCCTGGTTAGCGGCCGGCTGGTACCAGCGGGGAGTGACAATGGGAGCCGTCTCGCACCGGAAAGTTATCTCGACAGACGCCTCCAACTTGGGTTGGGGCGCTCTTTTCGAAGGCAAACCGGTTTTTGGTCTGTGGTCAGACCAGGAGAAATGCCTTCACATAAACTGTCTGTAGATGATAACGGTCGAGAACGCGCTGAAGCGTTTCCTCCCACACATACGGGGCCACCATGTTCTAGTCCGCTCGAACAACATGTCCTACGTGAATCACCAGGGCGGTGTCAGATCCAGAAACCTCTGCAAACTGTCAGAACGCCTTCTCGTGTGGGTCCATCACTCATTGTGCTCGCTGAGAGCCTCACATATACCGGGCCACAGGAATGTCGGCCCAGACAGACTGTCCAGGGACAACATTCCCCCGGGAGAATGGTCCCTGCACCCTCAAACAGTCCAGTTACTATGGCGCCTCTTCGGCAAAGCAGAAGTTGACCTTTTTGCGTTGAAGAACAACGCTCATTGCCCGAGATTTCTCTCAAAGAGCGAGGACGCGCTGGCCCAAACCTGGCCCAGCCGCCCGCTGTATGTTTTCCATCCGATCTCGCTGTTACCACAGGTAATCAAGAGGATCAGGGAAACGCCCCACTCAGTGCTCCTCATAGCCCCGCGATGGGAGAACCAAACCTGGTACCCAGAGCTGGTGAGGCTGTCGCACATAGCCCCATGGCCGATCCCGGTGAGGAAAGATCTTCTCTCTCAGGCCGGTGGATCAATTTGGCATCCCCATCCAGAGCGCTGGTCTCTGCATGCGTGGATAATCAACGGATACCCGTTGCTTTGACAGTCTAGAGCTCCTTCTACGAGAATGCTCTACGCGTCTAAATGGTCAGTGTTCTCCAAATGGTGCGCTACTAAGAGCCTGGACCCACGCACGTGTGGGGTTTCGTGGGTGCTTTCCTTCCTTCAAGAGCTGTTGGACAAGGGCAGGTCCCCTTCCACGCTCAAAGTTTACGTTGCGGCTATTGCAGCGTTCGCTGAGCCGACGCGCAGCCGTGCGATAGGAAGGAACAAGCTCATCATCCGCTTCCTTAGAGGAGCCAGGAGGATGAATCCCCCGCGGCCCCCTTCGGTTCCTATTTGTGATCTTTCTTTGGTCCTGGAGGCCCTGAAAGCTTTTCCCTTTGAACCGTTAGATTCCGTGGATCTAAAATACCTCTCGCTCAAGAACGTTTTCATCAGTAAAACGAGTGGGGGATCTACACGCGCTATCTGTTAGCCCCACATGTCTCGAGTTCGGACCGAATGACTCTAAAGTCATCCTCAAACCAAGACATGGTTACATCCCCAAGGCGATTGGCACTCCATTTAGAGCGCAGATCATCTCCCTATTGGCTATGCCAGCATCCGATAGCGAGGACAGTGATAACCTCCTATGCCCCGTCAGGGCGCTGAGAGCTTACATCACGCGCTCCGCCGCCTTCAGGCGTTCTGAGCAGCTCTTTGTTTCGTTTGGTGGGCGCACCAAGGGTCTCGCCGCCTCGAAACATAGCCTGTCCAGATGGATAGTGGACGCTATCGCAGCAGCTTATGCGTCCAAACACCTGCAGTGCCCGATGGGCATCAGAGCCCATTCCACTAGAGGCATGGCTTCGTTGTGGGCTTGGTCCAGCGGGATTTCTATTCACGACATTTGTATGGCGACAGGCTGGGCCTCTCCCTCTACATTCGTGAGGTTTTATAACCTGGAAGTTCCCGCCCTGCAGGCTAAACTTTTATCAGTCTAAGAGATGTGTATGTTCTGCCCAGACATTCATGTGCAGGCCCCTCTCATGTCACTACGAGCTCTTCTGGTTGAGCTGCACAAATGGGTGAGACTCTATATACATAGACTTCTAGTCTTTGGTGACTTCAACATTCATCTCGAAAAGTCGCATGCAACAGACTTCATCTCTCTCATAGCCTCTTTCGATCTCAAACGACTCAGGAACTCCACAGGAACTCACAAATCAGGCAACCAACTGGACCTGGTTTACACACGCAACTGTGTAATGTTTCAGATCATTTCCTCATTACTTTCAGTCTACAACTCTCTACCCCTGCCCCTCCAACCCCACCACCAGTCACTTTCAGGCGAAACCTGCGCTCACTTTCTCCCTCCCATCTTTCCTCTGCCGTGTCATCTTCTCTTCCCCCACCCTCACAATTCTCATCTCTGGATGTGAATACCGCAACGGATACCTTATGCTCCACTCTAACCTCTTCTCTAGACAATATCTGCCCTCTCTCCTCCAGGCCAGCACGCGCTACTCCCTCCAACCCCTGGTTATCTGAGGTTCTTCGTGAACACCGGACCGAACTCAGGGCAGCGGAGAGGAAATGGCGCAAATCAAAAGACACATCTGACCTGAGTATGTATAAATCTCTCCGCTCTTCCTTTTCTGTTGATGTTCATGCCGCAAAATCTTCATACTTCCACAACAAGATCAACAGCTCCTCCAACACACGATCACTCTTCAAGACATTCAACTCTCTCCTCTGTCCACCTCCACCACCACCCACCTCCTCTTTAACTGCTGACGATTTTGCGAACTTCTTCACCAACAAAACAACAACTATCAGCAGTCAGTTCTCAGCTCCACACACATAGGAACCCAGTCTGACCCCTTCCACAGCCAATATCCCTCTGTCCTCCTTTTCTCCGCTAACCGAGGAAGAAGTATCTACACTTCTCCTCTCCAGTCATCCTACCACCTGCCCTCTAGACCCCATCCCCTCACACCTTCTACAAGCCATCTCTCCTACACTTCTACCAGCACCCACACACATCATCAACTCATCCCTACATACTGGCACTTTCCCTACAGCATTCAAGCAGGCTCGGGTTACTCCACTGCTTAAAAAACCAACACTAAACACATCATCTGTAGAGAATTACAGACCTATCTCTCTCCTACCATTCATTGCGAAAACACTTGAAAGAGCTGTTTTCAACCAAGTAACATCCTTCTTGTCTCTGAACAACCAGCTGGATGCCAACCAATCTGGCTTCAAGAAAGGGCATTCAACTGAGACTGCATTACTGTCAGTCACAGAAGCCCTACGGATCGCAAAAGCTGCTTCCAAATCTTCAGTCCTCATTCTCCTGGATCTGTCTGCTGCCTTCGACACTGTGAATCATCAGATCCTTATGTCCAGCCTCTCATCACTGGGCATCACAGGAACTTCACTCCACTGGTTCGAGTCCTATCTCACAGGTAGGTCCTTCAGGGTCGCATGGAGAGGCGAGGTATCCAGAGCACATCAACTGAACACAGGGGTTCCCCAGGGTTCAGTTCTTGGTCCCCTCCTCTTCTCCATCTACACCACATCACTGGGACACATCATACAGGCACACGGTTTCTCCTACCACTGCTATGCTGATGACACACAGCTCTTCCTCTCATTTCAACCAGATGATCCCACAGTAACTGCACGGATCTCAAGTTGTCTGGCGGACATCTCGACATGGATGAAGGAACATCACCTGCAGCTCAACCTGGCAAAGACTGAGCTTCTCGTCCTCCCTGCCAATCCGTCTCTACAGCACAACTTCACTATCCAGCTAGAATCATCATCAATCACCCCATCAAGGTCGCTCAGAAATCTTGGAGTAACGTTTGATGACCAGCTGACCTTCACAGATCACATTTCAAAGACAGCTCGATAATGCAGGTTTGCACTGCACAACATCAGGAAGATCAGGCCTTTCCTTACTGAGCATGCAACACAACTTCTCGTCCAGGCCCTGGTCATTTCTAGGCTTGACTACTGCAATGCTCTTCTGGCCGGACTTCCATCAAGTGCAACTAAACCTCTACAAATGATTCAGAATGCTGCAGCTCGTCTTGTCTTCAACGAGCCCAAGAGGGCCCACGTCACTCCTCTGTTCATCTCTCTGCACTGGCTACCTCTCGCTGCTCGCATCAAGTTCAAGGCATTGACGCTTGCTTACAGATCTATCACAGGCTCAGCTCCCTCCTACTTTCACTCACTCCTACGAGTCTACATCCCTACCAGAAGCCTACGATCGGTCAAAGAGCGACGTCTCGTGGTTCCATCACAGAAAGCCACAAAATCACTTTCCAGAACATTCTCATTCACAGTTCCATGCTGTTGGAACGCTCTCCCCACCCTCATCCGGAATGCAGAATCCCTGACAACATTCAAAAGACAGCTGAAAACCCATCTCTTCCGTGAGCACTTAACCTAAAAAAAAAAACAAAAAAACTTCCATTTCCCTTTAAAACCTCACTTATCGGGCTTATGCTACTCTGAATAATGCCTGAACTTCGTATTTTGAGCACTTCTTGCGTTGTTTTTGCCTCTTCATGATGACTCGCTTAATTTAGTCCTAATTTGTAAGTCGCTAAAAAGCGATAAAAAAGACGATAAAAGCGTCTGCTAAATGACTAAATGTAAATGTAGACCGGCAGCGCCGCTCTGTATTCCCCTATGATGTGCTTGTGTATTTGTGCTGGCCCGCGTTGCTGGCCGCCTATTCTCCACACAGCTGCACAAAGGGTTGATACTCTCTATACATAAACCGGCGGAGCCGTTCTATTCTTTCCCTGTGATGTGCTTATGTACTTGTGCTGGCCCGCGTTGCCGGCCGCCTTTTTCCCTACACGTTTATACATAGACCGGCTGAGCCGCTCTGTATTCCTATGAAGTGCTTATTACATGTGCTGGCCCGCGTTGCTGGCCGCCTGTTCCCGCTAATGTGTCCCCCGGGCTTCCCTGGGACTCATGCAGTGATGCTCGGCGCGCACGGCGTTGACAAGGGGTTCCCGTAGCGTAAACAACTTACGCAATACGAGAGAACCTCTCGTAAGAGAACGTACTCGGTTACCTAACGTAACCTCGGTTCTCTCGAGAAGAGGGAACGAGTATTGCGTAACCTGCCGTGCTCGCGCCACGAGCTTATTCGCTTCAGTCAATGAAAACCAGAGTTCAGCCTGTTGAGCCCGTCTTTATATACGCTAAGCCACACCCATTCCGTCACGCAGGGCTGCAGCAGTTGCCGCAGGTCAGCCAATGAGCACGCTTATACAGCCTGCTATGGTCTGCTGGCTGCCGCACTGCGTTGACAATATATACAAAATTAAGGATAATTTTTTTGGCTTCAGATCTCGAGAAAAGATGACTTTACCCGTAGCGTAAGCAACTTACGCAATACGAGAGAACCTCTTCTAGAGAGAACCGAGGTTACGTTAGGTAACCGAGTACGGTTCACAAAGAGCTCAAATGAATACACGTTGTTTAAAAGCATTTTATATGAATACATGTTTTATATTTATATTAATTTAAAAGCAAAGTTTAATATGACTTGTCAATTAATAGGCTGTAATAATTATATGAATATATTAGATTAATTAAAAGTAATTATAATTAATTGAATATAAATATAATAAATAATTAGCAGCAAAAGATCAGCAAAGATTTTTTCATTATTAACTGTTTTAATTTGGAGCGAGACAGGCCGAGGGAGTGGCTTTATTGCATCAGATACATGTATGTCACTTTGCTCACAGGTGATTGGTCCAGTTTGGGTTTGCGATCTCTAACTCAGAATAAAACCTGCTCCGGAGCAGGTTAGCCATGTAGCAAGTTACCATGGGGATGAACACCGCTAAAAACCAATCCACCTTCTTCAGCCTGAAAAAACAGTTTGCCCAAACTAATCTCGAATTTACCTGGATAGCAACTGAAACCAGCTTTGTGCAACAAGCCACTAGTTCAAATCATCAGCTCATTAGGAGAGAGCTTCATGAACTCAACTCTGTGAGTCAGATAAGAGAGACTTCAGAGAAAGGTTCACTGTCTTCCTTGCTGTTTTAATAATAGCACTTTCTGATGACTCACGTTGAAACATCAGCCAATTGAACAAAAATGAGATTACACACATGAGTCATAATAAATCATTGTGGGTTTTGGGAGCAAATGCAATTTACAGTAAAGGATGATTTACACAAACAATAATTTGCCATACACAAGCAATATTTTATATTTAAATAAAATATAAAACTAATAATCTGCATATGACACTTTTAACTCTGTGGCAATGTGTCAAACCTACACCCATAATTGTACACCTTTCTTAAATTCAGTACAACTAGGATTGTCACTGGAATTTTGTTAGATTACCAGAGAGGTAACTTTTCGTAAACTAAAAATGTTATGATCAGGATCAGTTTCTGATCAGTATTTTTATATGAGAAGCTAGAAGCTGATACTTGACTCTTCCCTCAACATGTCTTTATTATGACTGTCGGCACATCTCATCTCAACTTATAACATGAGTTACAAAATTGTGTTTCCAAGAAATCCTTAGGTTGGAAGTATGAGGCTGTGCTTTAATTGGAAAAGTTTTGTTGGGTTCAGTGGTGTAACTAGGATTGTATGTATGCAGAAAAAACACTTTATGGGATTTTTACCACTATCTGTTAACTTAATTTTAAATGTTGTATTTTAAAGTTAAATTTGACGTAAATAATCATAATTAACTCAGTTTTGCCATTAAACCCTGGCAACCACTTAAGGGTGGTTGAAATGAATAATTGCAGGATCAAAAACAGCAATTAAAAGGCACTGTGACTGACACTGACCATGCAACTTCAGTTTTCCAGGGATGATGTCACTAAACAGTGATGGCACAACTATAAGAGCATCATTTATACGATTCTGCATGGCCCTATCTACATGTAAATATGTTGAGACCAAAAAATATTATTCTCTCTCACCTTTGACGTCGTTGCCTCTTCCATTACATCTATTTCTGATTATGACTGATCTAACTCCCGTTGCTTGTGACTCCCGGTCTCCTGATTAGTATTAGTAATAGTATTAGTATTAGTATTATATCCATCTTCGGGATCTCTTTTGATCAGAAACACCATCAGCTTTACTTGTGGATATGGAAAATGAAAATAAGCTTGACTGTCTTTTTGACATTTTGGCGATATTTACTTATTTTTATTAGGATAACTTGTCAGGCATATACACTCTCTCCAAACTTTAAGCTTTATTGCATGCAAAACAATAAGCACCAACGAATGACAGTGATTTTGAACTTGGTCAAAAATATATATGCTGAGGGCCAATAGCAAAACATAACCTCCAAATATATCTGCATAAACCCACACTCTCTTGGTCTCTCACA
Organism: Leuciscus idus; assembly: GCA_021554675.1. Classification (NCBI taxonomy): domain Eukaryota; kingdom Metazoa; phylum Chordata; class Actinopteri; order Cypriniformes; family Leuciscidae; genus Leuciscus; species Leuciscus idus. Next base: position 26,212,472 of record CM038631.1, read on the forward strand.
CACACAATCACCATGTAATGAACTTGTTGAAGGGGATAGTTCACCCAAAAATACAAATTCTTTCATCATTTACTCACCCTCAAATTGTTCCAAAACTGTATGAGTTTTTTTCTTCTGTTGAACACAAAAGAAGATATTTTGAAAAATATGGGGATGCACAATAACCAAATAGGCAGCACCACTGCCTTCCAGTATTAGTATTTTTCTTTTCTTTTCTTCATACTATGGAAGTCAACGGTGCCCCACAACTGTTTGGTTACATGTGAAGACAACATGTCTTCCTTTGTGTTCAGTAGAACAAAGAAATTCATACAGGCTTGAAGGTGAGTAAATGATGGCATGATATGATGAAATGCCAGATTGTTTAAAAACAAATGCCAGAACACAAAAATCCAAAATTTGACATTTTCTGGAACAGGATCCAGCAGGATCCGACTCAAACTTAAGCACTGGGTGGTTGCAGAGTTTAATGGCAAAACTGAGTTAATGAAAGTAAAGTACAGAAATTATCCATTGGATTGAGAGTTTGAGGATGATAAAGATGGAGACTTTTTTGAGGATGTCAATTTAATCGAATAGTTCACCCAAATATTTGCATTTCTTTCTTCTGTGGAACATAAAACAAGATATTTTGAGAAATATTTTTGAGAATATTTGTAGTGTTTTTTCCCCCTTTCTTCCATACAGTTGACGTCAATGGTCACCAAAACTGTTTGGCTACCAGTGCATACAGGTTTGGAATGAGGAGAAAATGGGTGTTGATGACAGAATTTTCTTTTTTTGTGAACTATCCCTATAATTTCTGTCATTTTATTATGCAGGATGGGACTACACACAGACAAACCTATAAATATAACAGTATTCATCAAATCCAGCCTATAGTTGGATAAGATAAACAGTTTAACAAATAGTTGTTCATTTTGGCTAAGCACACAAGTTTTTATACAAGTGCCGTTGTTACTATTTGAATTTTTTGAGAGTTGATTTGGCTGTAGAATGTGATTGTTACTAAAATTACCAAAAAGACCCCCCCCAAAAACCTGTAGGTAAAGCACTCAGAAGAGGATCATATTTATCTGCAGTCCTCAACTTTTTTCAGTGACCAACGCTTTGAAAGTTCAATTTAAAGACTAGAAATTAAACACTGAATATGTTCGAACAATACTGTTTGAAGATGTTTTTTTTTCTAACATTTTAATTTTAAGGTCTGTCATTTTTAACTGTAGATTTAGCTTTGACTGGAAGAAAAAACAGTGTCTGAGTGTTTCAGAAATACATTAAAAAAAAGATCTATATATATATATATTATAAGTATTGTAAGATAATCGCATTGTGTACCCCAGCATCATGAATTTAATCAAATTGTGAGCTGAGTGAATCTTTACACCCCTATTTAAATGTTGACTTTAAGACACTGGTTAATAGTACATCACTATTTTTTTAAGGACTACACCACTGATTGAAACATTTTCCAGGTCCTCTAATACAGTGCTTCTCAAACCTGTCCTATATTTCTCCCTCATCTAACACGCCTGATTAAACTCATCAGTTCATTAGTAGAGAATGCAAGACTTGCATTGGGTGTCTGATAAGAGAGATATACACAATGTGCAGTGCTGGGGTCCCAAGGGCAGGTTTGAGAAGCACTGCTTTAATAAGTAGGACTGCATGTGTGTATTCATAACAATGTGAAATTACCAAGTGTGACTGCTTCACCTAAACACACAATAGTTATGCTATTGCCAAGGAATTTATAGTACACACAAAAGAACAAAACAAAGGAGAGTAAAACACAATTTCATAATCACTGGAACCAACAGAATCAGTAAATATTCCATGTGTGAAGTTCCTTGTTAAGGATTAAAGCTACATGCTATGATTGCATGCTTAGTTTTTGGAGGGAATGGATCAATTGATAAGAGACAGCGAAGTTAAACTGTACTACAATTATGTTTACTCCAACCACACGAAGAGAAGAACCTACACGGCTGCTGAGGATGAAAATTGCTGTTAATAATATTCTGATAACATTTTTACTGTATACATAAAATACCAACAATCAGGTGTACCAAATGTGCAGAGTGTAGAGTTGTTAACACTGCAAATATAATATTGTGTGTGCATGTGTGTTAAATGCCTTTGTATACTGTAGAAGCTTTCATTAGCACAGATAAACGTTTACTTATCATTTTGGTTTACAATGTTTTATAATATAATAGTCTTGTACATGTTAGACCCAAAAGGCACTATATTCATGTAGTATAGAACAGGACAGGACAGATATTTGCTTCCATGCTCTGCAACATAACTTTTGACACATGCACTTTTTTTCATGCAGTCTTTTTCTGCTATAAACAATAAATGTCTTGCTGTGATTTTTTTGTTTATTGTCTACCCATTGAGTGACATTAATAAATAATATGTGTGCTAAAATGGGGATTAAATAATCTAAGATAATTTCTAACCATGACAACAAAGAGTACATAATAAGGAAGGTACTACAAGACTACAAGACTTTTTACAAGAACTTCACACAACCACAAGATTAGCAGCAGAACAACTTACCCTGGATACTGCCAAATCTGTGAAGACAGAATAGAAGTGGTTATTTAGTAAGGTGTGTATATGTATGTGTGTGTGTGTGTGTGTGTGTGTGGTCCTGGTAAACCCTATATGGGGACAAAATGTCCCCACAAAGACGACAATATCTGAAATCCTTGTCCTTGTGAGGATTTTTTTTTTTTATCCCTATAAGGAAAACAGTTTATAAATCATAATTAGTGATGTTTCTTGAAAATGTAAAAATGTAGAAAGTTTTCTGTGATGGGTAGGTTTAGGGGTAGGAAATAGAATTATAAAGTTCTCTATCGATGCGGTTCACTTGTATTGCGTCACTAGCTGCATTGGGGAAAACTCGTTTTTCTCCGATTACTGAAGCCTTATAGCCTGGCAAGCCAGACCCACATCAAGATGTTGGGTCTGGGAACTCACCATTGCCAGGGCTCAATCCGAGGGGCAGGATAAACGGTTGTCTTTCAAATTCCCTCTGCACGCAATAGGATAGCGCTACAACCAACCAGAGCGTTTTCCCACCAGCGGAGCTAGTTGATAGATTAAACTTTTGCCTTATCTGGTCGGCAAAACTACAAACACATCTTCCTTTTTTAAGAATGACTTCAGTGCCGTTCTTTGTTCTTTTCTCAAAGAAAAGCTTAACTCCAAGTCCTCAAGAGTCGCGGCCAAAGCTGATTCGAAAGACCACTGTTAGCCAGCAGCAGTAGCCATTCTTTGTTTTCAAGTAGCAGGGAACCGTCGCAACTCTGTCATCATTATGTTAAGCCCGCCTGCTGACTCTATACACAATGTGATTGGCCTGACTAGAGTTTGGTTTTTCCAGCTTGAAAGCCAACGAAGAGTTGCTAGACCACCCTGGCTGCAAAATAAAATTTGCTGCTGCTAGGGTGCATCTAGATTTCTAGGCTAGAAGCCTTATAGAATCACAAAGTGAAATTGCATGAGCCAATGGTTATGCTGCGGAGTTTCACAAACCAATGGCTACACAGCAGAGCTGCATGAACCTACGATCGAGGGATCGAGGGATCTAAAGCCTGCCAAAATGGGCGGGACTACCCGTCAAGCAGGCATTCCACCGTAAGAACTCAGATTAATTCTCCTTCAGCGACGAAGATCTTCTCTTCGCTGGACTCCGAGACAAGACGGAAAAACTCCAAGTCCTCAAGAGTCGCGGCCAAAGCTGATTCGAAAGACCACTGTTAGCCAGCAGCAGTAGCCAGTAGGCTTAACATAATGATGACAGAGTTGCGACGGTTCCCTGCTACTTGAAAACAAAGAATGGCTACTGCTGCTGGCTAACAAATGTAAAAAGCCTTCTCGTCGTCGAACAAGCCTCGCAGTGGATCAGGCTGACTTAGCAGTGCCCTGCAAGCAAGCCAACGGTCTACCAGCAAGCTACTGAGCGGCGCTCTGCGAGAAAGCTGATTGACAGTACTCTGCACGCAAGCTGATTCAGCGTCTCCCCTGCGGCTATCTGGCGATTACAATAAGAGCGTATTTCTGTGCATTTCCGCTGACGGTGGCTTAGAATGACGCTCCTCCCCTGCTACTATCAGGTGAGTCTAACAGAGCTTATTTCTCTTAAAAAAGAGCATCTTTTCGCCCTTCGTTTGTTTCAAAATGCCGCACCTCTGAGCACTCACTATGACTCTCACTATGAGCGCGTGAGTCTCGCCTCGCTGCATTCACAGACCGCTTTCTCTAAAGCGTGAGATGCATGAGATGGAGAAACAATGAAGTCGCAGGGCTGAGGGAACGGGACTAAGTGAGCTCATGCCGGCCCATATCCCGCTTGTCAAAAAGGATGGCAGCCGCAGGCCCATCCCTCGATCTCGGCTGTTCAAGATGTTAACATTTGAAAACAAATCCTCTTGTGTGTCCAGGGGATTTTTTTTCTTTTCTTTCAGTGGATCTGATAGATGCCTACTTTAATATCCAGATAGCCCCCCACATCACAGACCGTTCTTGAGATTTGTGTTCGAGGGTGTGGTTTACCAGTATACCATCCTTCCATTCGGACTGTCTCGCGCACTTGTTCTCCCCTCTGAGACAGAAGGAAGTGCGTATCCTGAATTACCTCGACAACTGGCTCGTATTGACCCAGTCGGAGGCCGAGCTAGACACTCACATATTTGAAATGCCTGGGACTCAGGATCAACATTGCCAAGAGCTCATTGTTTTCCAGCCAGCAAATCTTGAATCTGGGAGCAGTTCTGGTTTCGGCCCAAACGCAGGCCACGCTCACACCAGTGCGTGCTTTGACGATTGGTCAGGGTCTCACCCCCCCTCAGAACATTTTAAAGAATGCTGGGCCTTTTGGACGTTTTGGACGCCTTCGTATCAGGGTGTACCATGGCTGCATCATGGCTCTGGACCCTTGGAAGGATCCTTGTCGGTTCCAATCTGGCGTGAACCTGGGGTCAGTCTCCAGAAGGAAGGTGGTCTCGACAGATGCCTCCAACAATGGTTGGGGAGCTCTGTGCGAGGGCAGGCAACTTCTGGCTCCTGGTCGAGCACGGAAAAATGGCTGCACATCAACTGCCTGAAAATGCAGGCAGTCTTTCTGGCCCTCAGAACCTTCCTGACAGACCTGAAAGGATACCACGTCTCCGCTCAGACAAAATAGCATTGGTGTCCAACATAAACCACCATGTTGTCACCTTTGGTTTTTGGCTTGCTTAGTTGAGGACACTTAATATTCAACAATATTATTGATCTGCCTGCATTGACACCATTATGAGAACTGAACTGAGTTGGACAATGACATCACTGTTTTATCACTTAATGAATAATGAATACGATTTAATGAAGGGTTTATGTTTAGGGGTCAAGTACAGTAGAGTGGATTAAAGGCAGAGAAAACACATGGAAGGTGGGGGAGGTTTGGCAACCTCCCACAAAGTTTTTTTTGTTGATTTCTTTTACATATGGCCCAGAAATCACAGATGTTGTGCACACACACTCTCTTCTTATGTCTGTCGCCGTTGCATGTACCCTCTTTACAAATTAGTTAGCAGAAAGCAAGGGTGATAGAGGACATGCGTGTGCCATGACAGCTGTGGATAGCTAAGTTGCTGGGGAGAGAAAAGGAGATCCTCCCATCTTCCTGGAATCTGACATGTAACCATGACAACTTCCCTAGTTGATTTAGAATATGTTAAAGGTGGGATCAGTAGTTTTTGAAATATGCTGTTTGGATGTTAGTCAGTCCGACACCAACAACAAACGTGTCAGCCAATCAGCATTAGGGGGCGTATGACGGTGGAGGAGAGAGAACGAGCAAGAGGGAGATTTGAACTGAAGAAAGACTGCAGAAATAGAGATGTCTCATTGTCTCAGACACAATACAAAAGAGAAAAGCTCAGAAGAAATTACTGGAAAATAAAGGGTTATGTCTGGGCAAGAGCTTTAGGACCCATGTTAATATTAGAAACGCTGTCCAGCGCTGGAGAGAGCTAAGTGGGAAGGCCAGAAAACAGACGAGGATGTTGCTTTGATTCGGGTCCACACGTGAGTAACACTGGGTTTGAGTGTCATTGTGTGTCTGGAGCTGCTGTGCTGTTGGCAACTAACAACCAACTCTTGTTTGTAATTACTATTGTGTAGTGTACGTAAATTTTTCTTGCTTCCTTGTCATTCGTTCATCATCTGCGCTTTATTTATCGTGAAGCATTATTCTGTTGCACTTCTAAACAGACATCCACTCTTGGATTGCGTGAGTCCAGTTAGTGAAACCTTGCCCAGTGACAAGCTGTTGTACCTATAAATAGAACTTTTGCACTTTTTTGTGCACATTTTGCACATGCATCACTTCTGTGCTGATGATAACACTCTCTTCTTCAATTAATGTTTGAGTTTTGCGGTTGCTCCATAAGTCTCATCCATTATTGCTCACTTACATGTGGATCTAGGGCTACCAATCTTCCATACTTACATATCCCCATTTGGAAGGAGTACAGCTTAAATATGTGACATGAACAAGCAGATGGTTTTACATTTGAGAGTTGCATCTGAAATTCTTCTTAAACCAGAACCTGAATTGATTTAAGACTGGATTGCAATGCACTTGGTCTGTTCATGATTGAATAGTTATGATGGCCAAGTGTAAATATCCCCAGGCACTCAAGCTTACTTACACATCATATCAGTTACCAAAGAGGAGCAAAAAAAACCAAAAAACCTAGATGACAAAAACAACATATCACAAAAATCCACAGCAACACTGCAACTGTTTTGTCATATCAAACAATAACCACTTTATTTATTGGCTATGAATGATGTTATCTGCTTACTTTATAAGGTTGTATGCATAAACAGTGATCTGTAGGGCACCCCTCACCTTTATTTTCAGCCTTGATTTCTTCGTGCATAAAGTCGTTCTGGCGGTTTCCGAGGACAAAAGCAAGAAAGGACAGGATGAGAGCATCTAGGATGCCGATGATGGCCAGTATGTAAGCCCAGCGAACTGAACAGTTTCCCAGTGTGTACTTTCCTGTTTCCTCTCCGCACATATCCCGGATGACCTCTGCATCCCAGCCATCTGGGAAAATCAAACAGCCCAGCACCAGGCACACAGCTGCCAAGAGAGAAAGGTTGAGAGACTGAGACAAAGGATGATTTAACAAAAAAACATTAACAAAAAAGAATATTCATTAAAAAAAAAGAAGTAGATGTGTGATTTATACGTACACTAATCACACATCAATTAAGGCAAATTAATAGTTTTGTCATAGAATTCAATAACAGCTTGAAAAAAAAATTGGTCACCATTTATTTTACAGTGTTTCTGTGTATCTACACAGCTGTAAAATAACTGTAATATTGCACTAGTACATTTCATTCTTAATTCCTAATTCTTAATATTACAACATATTACACATTCTTAATTTGTAATTATTTTGTGCAACTGCTTGTAGTTCATTTAATTAATAATAAATAATGAGGGTGTGGGGGTGGTAGGGAAACCGTCAAGTGCTTTTGCAATAGGGCCCATATAATAATACTACAACACTGTTATTAATGTTGCTTTAATGCACCTCAATACACTAGTTTTCAAAGTCCCAGGTTGTTCCTAAAATATGGGGTTGTACAGGTGTAGAGCAGGTGTCCAGCAAATGATACTTATTATATTATTTTAGTTAACTGCATATAATTACATCTGTAATTAATTTATGTGATTACATCTATAGTTACACGGTTGACCCTTCCCTTCCAACCCACCCTTAAACCTATACCCATACCACCAAGCCTGTCCCTAATCTTACCCATATCCATCTCAATAGCAGCACAAGTGTTTTACAATTCAACATGAACACATTAAGTACACTGGATTTCTTTTTTTAATGTAAGTGCATAATAGTTAAAGACACCTAATATAAATTGTGACAACTATATAAACTATATAAAAGGACATATAGACCTCTTCGATAAATTGTGTTTTAACACGTCTGAGAGATTTACAATATCAATAATGTTGGCTACGCACTTAACTGGCTGAATGCCAATCTATTGTGAAGACTATAGTGTGCATTTCAAGTCCCCTCAGTTTTATTTATAAATAAACAAATAGAACCTCCACCTTGCTGCTGCCTTACATTTTAAACTGTTCACCTCAGCCTTCATAATCAATAGTTTCTGTTTCCAACTAATTTTTCAATAACTCCAGCATTTACATAATTTGCTAAAAGCATTTAAGTTAGTTCCATGACAAAGAACTCTTTATCTATTCCACAAATATTCTCTATTCTCTTTATCTATTCCACAACCCTCAGTCAACTTCATTACTCTAATCACTATGAGTCTCTTTCTTTTACACTTTCTCCTATCCATTATCCCATCCCACTCATAAGACCTCCAGGACTGTGCTAAAAATAAGTAGGCAGAAGAAAGACCAAAATCAGTAATCTTGTGTCTAATGTCTAATTGTAATATGGATAAATCTTTATAAATACTTATTTTCCTTGCCCACACAAACTTCATAAGCCTTTTACATAACCTGGGCACATCTGCATTCAGGGTAGGGAGAGATCTACTGTGACTGTGATTCCAATTCCAGCCCCGTCGAATGTCCACGCCATAGTGACACAGCTCTACTGACTCATTTAATGTCAGGCAGGAGTGGCATATCCTCTAGTTTACTGCTTTGGTACTATGGGGGTTGGCACTTTACAGACACAACTAGCATGACAGTGCGAATCATCAACCAACTGACATGTCTTCTGCCCCAACTAATGAGTGACCTAGAGAGGAGAATAGTCCGGTCCCAGTCTGAGATTCTGATTGTAGTGTCTTTGGCCCAATGTTGTTCATCATATCCTCATGATTTGTTGGTGTTTTGGTAGTATGTTGAGTGATATGATAGTATAGATATGTCTGGGAGAAGTTGTGCACGCAGTCCACTTTTGAGGGATTGGTTGTACCTTTTAACACCCCATTCGCCTGGAGGTGTTAGAATACAGTGCTAATGTCAGTGCCAGTTTGCCCGATGTTGACTCGGCGTCGGGGCTGTCGGGGAGAGTGGGAACTCTGATCGGATGTTCAGTTAAGTGAATGAGTCAATGCACGAGAATGAAAGCGAAAGTGATGAAAGACAGCAAGTAAGTTAAGACGGCACAGACCTCTGCTGATCTAATGTTATGTTATCCTACCCAAGCATTCCAAAACGCGAATATATTCATAATAACATGAGCCGCTTAAAATTAATAAAGTTATCAACATAACTGATATTAAAAATTGTAAGCAAGCGCTGCTTAGAATATAGACTATTGATACCTGCTGAAACAGACAGTTAATTCCTTGCACACAGGCGTTTTGCAATTTACAAAATTACAAAAAGGCAATTTTACAAAATTATAGCACATGCTAGTTTGCAGTCGGCTGTAGTCTGTTTGGTGAGTTCAAGCACAGCTTTTTGGTCCACATGCAGCCAATACGAGGCGACAACACCATCAGTTTTCGTCGCTGCTAGTTCTTTGAAGTTGGCTTGATGTGTCCCAGGCTTAAGGCCTGAGCAGGATTGGAGCATGACAACAGGTCCACAAATACTGTGTCCTTGATAGTTGCAAACTACAACTGAAATTATTGATGCACTCTTTCCGCCTAGTCCTAGAGGCGTAGAGATTATGGCCAATGCCTGTGGTTCACACCAATGAGGTGCGGACTAGGTGGTCCATCTTGTAGTGGAAGCAAGGCTATACAGGAAAATATGGCAGCATTCCCAAAGCCTCTCTTTCTGCAAATGACTACATTTGCTCTGATGGATGAGTGTGTTGTGACGAGTGCTTCTCCATGCCATTATACACTTCAAAATGGATCTGTGGTGGCAGAAAAATATGGTAAGAAACTAATTTAAAACTCCACCATGCCTAAGAAAGACGAAAGCTACAAATACAAAAGAGGGTAAATTTAGAACAGCCTCTATGTTGGTGTTATGAGGGAGGAGGCCTCAAATGCAGAGACTATTTTATTAAAACAAAACAACAAAAGTAAATCCAGGCAACAAACAGGAGAAATCAAAACATGAGATAAACAGAACTAAACAGAGTGCACATAACATGCACATAGGACAACATCATACTGGGGTATTATGCTACTAAAAACACATCTCTTTCGCCAACATTTGACTCAGTAATACTAACACTTACTATTCTATATCTATTAAACAAAAAAAAAATCTGTGTGCTGCACTGGTCTAGCTGAGATTGGTCACGACATTTGCATATTGTTGCCCTAATGTTGATTTGACTGCTTCTATTGCTCTCTTCATTTGTAAGTCGCTTTGGATAAAAGCATCTGCTAAATTATTAAATGTAAATGTAATGTAATGTATTTAAACATAAGGGGCCCTATTTTAATGATCTGAAACGCAAGCATCAAGCGCGAAACGCAAGTAACTTTGTGGGCAGGTCTTGGGCGCTGTTGCTATTATACCAGCGGGATAAATGACTCTTGCGCCCGACACAAATCTAAAATGGGTTGGTCTAAAGTACCTTCATTATTCATAGGTGTGGTTTGGGCGTAACGTGAAATAAACCAATCAGAGCGACATCTCACATTCCCTTTAAGAGCAGGCACACTTGTTCCATGGCGGATTGCTTTTATAACGGCGGATTTGCCAGGTGCACGCCAGGAGCAATTCACAGCCGAGACCGACTTTCTCGTCAGGGCCGTAAAACACAGAGAAGTGACATTGGGGATGGAGAAACCCACCCGAATTAGCTTCGGTTAAACAGGCGTATAATAATTTGGGTAAATGTGTAAGCTATATTTATGCCTTTTTTTTCACTTCTTCATGGACACAACAATGATTTCCCTCGTGTGTTAATATTTTTCCTTGTAATAATGTATGATTTGCAAAAATGAAAACTGCTGCTTCTGTGTAGATGAGAGAATCAAAGTGTATGCACGTTGTGCCACGCTACAATGATTATGGCCAAGCATGCGCCCTTAAAATAGCATATGAATAACATGCGCAACGCGCCACTGACTTTAGACTAGGTTTTTCCTGGTCAGTGGCGGAATTGTTTTCTAAACCTGCAAAAAAGCATCAGGGAACGTTTGCGCCGAAACACGCCTCCTCTTTTCGCTGGACCGCCCCCGGGAGCGCAAGTTCATTCCCAAGTTTACCAATGTGCGTCTGTGGAGGGAAAAGTCTGCTGTGCGCGGGTGCAAAATAGGAATGATACATGCGTCGGTGTACAAAGTCAATTGCGCAGGGTGCAAGATAGGGCCCAAGGGGTGATTGACAAACAAGACACACCTGGGAACAATCAGGAACTGATCAACAAGAAAAACTACAAAAAAACTTCAAAAATGGTGCAAAACAGGAAATAACATAAAAGTCCACACAAGACCAGGGTAACAAAAGACAGGAATCATGACAGTTGGACTGTTGAGGAGTACTTCCAAAGGTTGCCACCCTGAAGCCTACAAACTCAATGGTAGTAACCACAAACATATACAGTGTTAGTGTTCAAACTCACATTGTTATGACCCTTTTAAATGTTTATTAGATAGTCAAAGGTTTAAAATTTGCTGAATGCCGACAGTATATGAAAAAAGCATTATGGCATTGCATTTGCCCTTTAAAGCAGCACTCAGTAGCTTCGGGACTTCTTCGCTGTATTCTCGCTTTTTGCTCGCAGGTTTCTCTCTAGAGCTCCCCCCACAGCTTCGGAATAGATATTTGACAACACTGTCGTAAAAACTCGTTGGTGATTCTCAGACACCAGAGGCTATAGATCAACGACATCAAAGCAGATGGGACGTTCTTTAAAACGTCTTCTTCATTCGGGTTCGAACAGCGTGAGGGAGCGCAATAATGACAGCATTTTAGCAGATTTCTTTTGGCCGTAAAGCAATTGTTTACATCGCGAGACCTGATATCACGCGAGACTTCCTGACGCAGCGGCCGGCGGCCCGCCGGCTCAAAGTTGCAAGTGCGTATTTTCCGCTCACGGGCACCAGGGGGGTGCGAAACGACCACCATTCAACCCGAAATAAGTAATATAACCATTCCAATGACTCCGAAGCTGTTCAGTTAAGGTAAAAAAAGTTACTTAGTTCACCTTTAATTTTTTGTCAGAAACTGTTAAACAAAGACAGTAAACTAATGAAGACGGAAAGATGAATGGTAAAGACCTTGACACACCAAGCCATAGGCACTGAGCATCTGTCAACCTAGTTTTTTTCGCGTGTTGCAAAACATTGGTACTAGTCAGAGTCAGACCCCTGTTGGCAGCTTTGCAGGCTATTGAGCATGTTGCATGTTGTGAGAGAGATCACTATAGCTTATACCGAAGCACAAGAAGAAAAACGGAAGTGACGAATGCAGGCAAATGAAGAATTCAAGAACACACACACACACACACACACACACACACACACACACACACACACACACACACACACACACACACACACACACACACACACACACACACACACACACACACACACACACACACAAGGCTCTTCTTACTTATTTTTCTCAAGCTATATTCCGAATACTTATGTGGTAAGCAGGATTGGTGTAGTTGGCCGAAGACTGCAGACTTTGCAGCGTGTTAAAGCACAACTTTTTTTTTGTGTACAAGCTTTGTCCGGATATCATCAGAGGGGATTTTGGACAAAATGTGACATTACAACAGGACAAGAAGACAAGACGTCTTAATGCATTCATGCTGCCATTTTGCCATGCAGAGATGGTATGTATCAATTATAGAAGACACAGAAGAAAGTGAAGCATCTAGTATCAGTGCTGCTAAGGAAACTAATCATCAGTGATAAGGGGAAAACACTGTTGATCTAGAATGAAAGGGGTGGCAAAGAAGGCATTTTATATGCATTGTAACAGTGCACATTGTATACACAGTGAAAATAGCATGTTTTTGACAAATTTCATGCAGCAAGTTGACTATCTATAGAGCGCGGTGAATGTTTATATGGTTGTCAACGAATGGGACGCTACATTTTATTAAAAATTAAATATCTTCAATACATTTTGGCTTTAATAAGATTTCTGGTGTCCTCCATGATCCCTATTTTTTCCAACAACAAAGCACCTGAATGCGACAAGCTTGTAATCACGACTTGTGGAAAGTAGACATTTTTTGATAGCATGTGAAGGCATTATTAATTTAGTGGGCTTCTGGCCAGGGCTCTGAACTGGTTCAAGGAACGAAAAAAAAAAACCCGGAAACAAACTACATTTTATCAGGAACATAAACAAAATCAAGTTTAATCGTTTTGAACAGAAACTCTTATTTGAAATTACCATTATAATAACGTTAGTTTATCGTTCTGTTTAATTGGATATTTAAATTTGGCAGTCAACCATTCATGAATTTAAATAGTACGGCCTATGCAAATATGATGTTGATGACTCCAACATGAGCGAAATGCCCGCGGTCAGTTGTCAAGTCATCAAAGGTAAGTCGCAATGGCAATGCGTTGGCATTAGCTTTTGGATCTCAGGAGTTTTTCCGAGGATATGTCACCATCATAAATATGACATCATATTGGCCAGAAAATCCAAACGGCTGGATTATTGAGAATGTTTAGGCTTTTTGAGGATAAAAAATAAAGGAGTGAATGGATTTTTTTCATTATATGTTGGTTGTGTCCACATACTGCAAAGACACATTTATATGCAAACACCATATAAAAGTGAATTTTGCATCCGATGACCCCTTTAAAGCATTACATTTAAGTGAAAATAAATGGCAGGTAATATCCATAGTGGTTTTGAAACCAGCAAAAATGGCAGGTTAGTGTAGAACTGCTACTATTCAGGATATATAAAAAAAACCTATTAAAATCTTATCACATTTTCAAAATGTGAGAGACCATAAACATGACGATAAAAAATCATAGATTTAACAGTTTTGTTCCAATATGACCAAGACAGCACACCACACACTAACAGATTCCATTCACTATCAATGTCAACCAGTCCCGACTGTGAACATGGGAAATCTTGCAAAATCTCTTTTGTGGTCAAACATGACTTTTGAGTAAACAAACATGGCGGATGACAGGCAAGAAGAAATGTGTTAATTGTGTTTGGACGGCTTTTTACAGAAAACTTGCGGGAAAAAAGAAAAAAGGTTTGGATGAAGTCATTATTATTCTTCCGTCTTCCATCAGCACGCTTTCTGATTGGGTATTGTTTCGTTCCACGTGACAATCTACAGAGTGCATGCGCATTTGTCCTCGTGGTCCCCTCACACAACAGGATTTCTGATCATAAATATTCAACATGTTGGATATTTACGATTTGAGATCTGTGCGGCCCCAATGTTCTTCCAAACAAATTCAATCTCTCTTAACACACCTCACACCACAGGAAAATCTGATAAAATAATCTGTAGAACCATCAAGATAATCAGGACTTTACCTAGAATTGTCGGTAGGGGAGAATTGGGCCCAAAATCTGCCAGATTATCTTGTAGAGTATGAGCTATTTATAAAGAATCTAAAAGCAACTTTCAGCAAAGACTCCCTGCGTCTCAATGTCCATACTAACCATCCTAAACAGTATGCGATATTAAAATAAGTGTGTCCCAAAGCATAGTATGTTGAAAAGACTATGTCCCCAGATGGTCTACTATTTCCGGTGGATGTTTCTGTGTGTTTCTGTGCTCACTATAACAGCTAATATAGCCCACCACCCATTGCGCTTTGGAGGAGGATCCAGTTCAGAAATATAAACACAAGTAAAAAGTGTTCAGAAACAAAACATGGTGGATGTGCGCGACTGATGGTTAAATAGAGAGATTTAGATAAAGGGGTTTGAGTGACTAATAATCAACATTTAAGCTGATAAAAAATATTTATGTAATGCTATTCGTGTTATATTTCATCTGCAACAGCAACGTGAACTTTTAAAAAGACCCGTTTGGCAATTAACTTTTAAATATATCATTATGCATGACTATGAGGAGAGTCTCCACATGAAAGACCCGTGACTGGAGGATCAAAGTCCTACTGCATTTCTCTCTGATACAGTAGGAAATTAAATTAAACGTGGAGGATTTTATCTTTGACAAGATGATTGACAAGTCAGTTTACATGACAGGATGCGTGGGCGTGTAACTAAGCGACAGATAGCAAACGTTAAAGATGGTATTTTATGAGATGATAGTATGTCCCAAAGTTTGTCTATTCTTCTGCTACACACTCAAAAGTATGTACTTTTTCTTCACAAAAAGAGTACATACTTTTAGGCCGTAGTATAAGTAGGCGAATTGAGACGTAGCATAAGACTAACTCATATGTGATAACTGAGGTGGCACAACTAAAGACTACAATGATGTCAACCCCAAAATGGTCGCCATCAACCTCTGAATCAGCCAACAGAATGAAGACATGTTCCTGCTGAGTAATGTGTAGACCAAGTCCACCTCCAAACCGGAAAAGAGATCCTCAGTCCGTGGATGAGTTTACTCTTCCCCAGTTGACCTGAAGACCCAACTGGCTATGTAGCACTCGAAGGGAGGGACTTGTACTAAGACTTCGACCCCTCAACGCAAAAGCACAGGCATGGCCTGTGTTGCAGAAGGGTAGAGATCTGAAGTACGCGTCCTACAGGTCGAACGCTGCAGACCAATCTTGGGGACGGAGCATTGGGAATGCGTTTCTGTGTTTGTAACTTGAACGGAAGCTTGAAAAAGGGCCTGAATCAAGAGACAGATCCAAAATGGTCGTAACTCACCATTGCTTGAGTACAATGAAGTACGGGCATCTTTCAGAAGCCAGTCTTCATACCGGCTGGAGGGACGGCTCAATCGCATCCTTCGCCAGTAGGAATGCGATGACAGCGCGCACGACAGACGCACATTCGGAAACACTGAAGTGTAACGAATAGCGCTGAGCATGGGCACTGGACGAACTGAATCGTCTAGCCGAGTCTTCTGGCATGGAGGGACCGGATGGATCGGTCGGGAGCACCATCTAGTGTTACAACGGGCCGATGCAGGG
Source organism: Leuciscus idus (assembly GCA_021554675.1). Classification (NCBI taxonomy): domain Eukaryota; kingdom Metazoa; phylum Chordata; class Actinopteri; order Cypriniformes; family Leuciscidae; genus Leuciscus; species Leuciscus idus. The sequence continues at coordinate 26,228,525 of CM038631.1, forward strand.
GGACCAAGGGTACCACAGACATACTCAGAGTGAGGCAGCGAGGTAGAGAACAGGGACCCAGCTCGGAAGGCCCGAAAGCGTCCCGAAGCGGGGTCTGAGTGTGTAGTGCAACTCTTACCTGTCTCTACATGACAGCAGAGAGTGTGTGAGAAGGCGTGACCGGGTCCTCGAACCGCACCCAACTGCCGGCTGGCGATACAAGAGGTAGCTGAGGGGTGCAAGGCTTAACAGGGTCACACACCATCAGTCTGGCCCTCTTGGGACCCAGGAACAGAGGAAATTGCTCTTTCTTTGAATATGTAGGTACCACTGGCTCTGCTTTTATGGAAGCCAGCGGTGGAACAGACACATACACAAACAAAGACTCCTCCCGGCCCTTCACCGGGGGGAGGGAGTGGATCGGTGACCATCTCCAAGAGCTCTCTCCTCCATCCCTGAGTGGCCTGCTCAGGAGCGCTTGCACTTACACTTACCACCTGGCTTGGCAGCGCCTGGAACGGGCTGGGCGCCCTGTCTGCGGCCGGGTCCACGCTGAGGCTTGGGTGGAGGCTGCTGCGATGGCTCAGCAGGAGCAGAGGCGGAGGCAGACGGAGGCAAATCATAAATGACAATCCCAATGTATCTTTTTCTTTATCTACATGGCTACTAAAATCACCAACAATTAAGACTAAAATGAATTAACTTAATTAACAATTAAGACTTAAAAACAGCAAACTCATGCACGTGGCGTTACTGGAACTTTCAGTGGGACTGGATTTTAGGATCAGAGATGAGACCAAAATAAAGGTTTTTGGAAAAACATCAGGGGCCTTCTTACAAAAAACATAGTTTTCATTCTAAAAGTGTGCGTATGCACTAAAGCTAGATTTTGCGTACTCACAAAAGTTTTTAGATTTATAAAACCATGTGTGCACCAGAACCTTCCGTAGCTTGCGATCACCACTGCACTCGCTGTAACACAACAGCACTGGGAGAGTTTTCCAGAAGAACACAGACACACTCGCTCGTTGTAGACAACAACACTCTTCAGAGACATCAGAAGACCCGATCGGCTCCGAAGCGAAAGACAACTGGTGCATGCATCCACTTCCGTATTTATACCCGCGCTGCGGGGTGGAGAGTGTGATGCAATTCATGCACGCCAATGTGCATTGGCTCGTTTTAACAATACTCGAAAATGACATGCTCCCTAAGCGTGATCCCAATCAGACGACACATCGACTACGTCGAAAGTGAGCGACTGAAAGGGAACCTTGATGTATGGCTGTGAATCTTAGACTCTTTATTGAAGACAAGAAAAGTTCAAACGTTTTTCACATGTAATGGTTGTGGCACATTCTTGGCAGCAAGTGGACCAACCGAGTTACAAATAAAGAGGTCTTGGACAGTGGTAACAACCCAAACTTGTTCATGCTCCTAAGGCAGAGTTGACTTTGCTTGCTGTGCCTTGTCTACTGACTGAAACATGAGAGGATCATAAAATAACTTCTCTGTGGAGAGCTAGTTATTGGAAAGACAGCTCAAGGATACCCTCATCAATGCTTCAAGGATGTCTGTAAGTGAGATATGAAGGTACAAGAGGGTCCAACAACATTTTCTTGCTCCTGCAACAATGGACTGCACTCAAGCAACAGTGGGAGTGGCAACCTCAAACTGAACACAGGTAGACATTCTCATCTCTCTACCCTCTCTCCTAGAACCTGTTTGCCCGGATTCCATATACTGTCGAGACAGACAGATTATTATCAGTAAACACTACATAGGTACCTAAAAGACACTTCCTGGAGTTTTCTGAGAATGCTTATCTAAGCATAAGACTCAAATTTCTTTCAGATGGTCTAAGCCCCCTACTAGAAAGGTCTTAGTCTTACTCATATTCCTGCAAAAGCACAGCCCCCAGGCCAAAAAGGTTGGCATTTATCTCCATAACAAGGTCTTTGGCCAAAACTGGTGCTGAAACCAATGCATATTAGATCTAGTTTATTCTTCTTTTAGTTTCACACTCTATAGTCATAAATGAAGAGAGAACTGGACCTTTAGGAGTGGATCGCAGAGGGCCAAACCAGAACATGATATCTACTTGTAATGCGTGGCTGCTATAGTAATCGCATAAAGATGGGGAATACACAGAAACAGGCTTTAATAAAATAATCCACAGGATACAGGTCTGAATAACAGGGGTAACACATACACATAGTAAGTACGACACCAGACAAAGGAACAGAACTAAACTGGGAGTATACATAGACAGGAACTAATGCGATAATTAATAAGACAACAGGTGAACGAAATGATAATCAAACAAGCTGAGAAATTAGGTCAAACAGGCAAACAAGGAAGACAGAACCAAAACACAATGAAACATGACCAAAACAGAAAATAACCCTGAAAGTACTCTGTCCATAATAAAATAAATAAATAAAAATAAATAAATAACAACCATAATTTTCTTGGTGTGAATGGGCTTTAATAAATACACGAGCCATGCCCCTCTCAGATGTAATAAAAGCAGGAGAGACCTATAATCCCTTTGGCGGAGCTTCGCCTAAAAATCTACGTTTTTTGTATCGACAATGCATTCCGTTATTTTGGTGTGTTTTGTCAGGCCCAGATGAAATATAGAGCTGAGTATTATCAGCATAACAGTGAAAACTAATTCCATGTGGTCTAATGAAATCTCCCAAGGGTAGCATGCAGAGGGTAAAAAGCAATGGTGCTAGTACTGAGCCTTGCGGTACTCCATGTTGAACTTGTGATTGATGTGATACCTATTCATTTACTGCTATAAAGTGTATTTAAAAGAATGTTGTGGTCGATAGTATCGAATGCAGCATTAAGATCCAGTAACACTAATAAAGAGATAGAGAGATAATAGAAAGATGACAAGAGGAAATCATTTGTAACTCTCAGTCAGGAGCCTTTTTTTTTTTCATTGATCAAAACAACCAAAATAATAATGATAATAATAATAATATCATAATTTGGGCTAGACCAGCCATTAAAATGATTGCAGACACATATGACTCTGTTGGTGCGGCAGCCATTACACCACCGCCAGTGAGACCTCAAAGAGGCAACAGACCTCAAAGACATCAACCCCAACTCCGATTCATCTGGGTGTGACCCAGACTAGGTGAGATTGTTCATAAAGCAATCTTTAGTGGTAGAAGTTTCTACCATATTTGTAACAAGGAGTTGGTTTTCGGGCAGTATACACAACAATAGACAATGATCTAAGATTTCAATGAGGGGGTCTGACACGTGTTGTCTAACTCAAATTGAGTTTAGACTGTCAATAAATGACAATCCCAATGTATCTTTTTCTTTATCTACGTGGCTATTAAAATCACCAACAATTAAGACTGAAATTAATTCCACTTAATAAACAATTATGACTTAAAACAGCAATCTCATGCACGTGGTGTTACTGGAACTTTCAGTGGGACTGGGTTTTAGGATCAGAGATGAGACCAAAATAAAGGTTTTTGGAAAAACATCAGGGGCCTTCATGTAAAAAACAAAAGTTTTTAGATTTATAAAACCATGTGTGCACCAGATCCTGCGCAAAATTCCCTTTATAAAACCCAGTCAGCGGAATATTGTGCGTACATGCATCTCCACCCCAAAATAACCATATACGGTGCTCACAACGCCTAGTTTTACTATGCATAAGATCATCTGCATATCATTTCCCCATGCATATTCCATCCACGTGTTACCATATTCAACGGTACAAGGCATTAAGAAAATCTGAGATACAGACTATGTGGCGTCACATTACATTGTTAAAAATCATTCAGTATTCTTGCCTTGTTTTAGAATAAATAAAATAGTTTTAGAATAAATAAAACGTTTTCAGAGAAAAGTTATTCCCTAAATAATATTTAATTAGTATTTAATTACTTTAAACAAATTTTTGCAATTTTACCCATAAGGTAAACATATTTTAGGATGTTTATATATTTTTAATGGAAACAGATAGGCCTAAGTTTTTGCAGTGTAAATAATTGTACGACTTAGCGCTTTGCTGACACATCGTTGCACTGACAAAACATTTTAAAAATAAAACATGCATATCTTACCATTTCCTACTGTCTGTCTGTGTACGACATGACACCAACAGCACAGCTGCATTCAGCAGAGTTTGTACAGTAGGCTACTGTGTTATCAGACTTATTCAAACCGGCCAATGGTCCGTTCGATCACCGAGCGAGTCCTTCGGTGTCTTGTTGCTAAGCCATCTGCTTAGACGGAGTCAAGTGCGCATCATTGATTATTATCATAGACCGTATATAAACTGGACACAGCGACCCCATTCAGGGAGACAAGTGAAGTCAATTAGAAGCTCTCACTTCCTGATGGTCGAGCGTACTGCGCAGACTCAAACTGAGCTTGACGACGTAGATGTGATGTGAGCAACCCGTCTGTCTTCTAGTAGCTGTACCAAGAGAAATCTGAATCATTCCCTTCCGAAACTTGCAGAGACGGAGAGCGTGAGTAGGAGGTGTTCATGAGCTAGGAGCAGGAGAAACTTTTGCTAAATATTCTGATTAATTACTTTGTCATTTTGCCTCCACGTCCCCCCGATTGCGCGCAAGCTTCTCCTCCTGTCCATACGGTAATTTCTCTACTGTGCAACAGAGAGTCGCATGGTTATGACGCAATCGTTAGCCTATTTTTACAAAAATTGCTTCTACGGGGCCAAAACATAAGATACAAGGTAATGGAGCCTTTTATACATTTTCGTGTTTCTTTAGAAATAAATAATGGACAAATGGAGTCTTTAAACGCCCCAGATGTAAAGTTATTCGCTGTCAAAGTGACGCCAAAATGAATGGGAGTCAATGGAATGCTAACAGCAGGTGATGGTCCGGGGAAGCTTCAATATTTTATGAAACACTGCCCCCCTGATTATTATCAAAGTCCCTTTAAGTCAAGCCATTTCACTTGGCGGCCATCTTTGAAACGCCTCTCGGGCATGCAAGTGTAGCTCCTATCTTTTTCAATGGGGAAACGTAAATTAACAAAAAAAAAAAAAAGCTTACAATTAAATTTTTATATTTGAAATAACCAATGAAATCGGACAACAACTGTCTCATAAATTTTGTTTCTAAAAGCTTGAATCATGACAGAAAACAAAAATGTTCATGCTGGATCAAGTTAATGCGAATGCGCGTCAGACTGACTCCGGAGCTTCTAACGGCAGCTGTAGTGATGTAGCCGATTGGCTCTTATTTAGAAGGCGGCAGGGCTGGACTGGCCATTGGGCATACCGGGCATTTGCCCGGTGGGCCGACGTGCTTTTTGGGCCGATACATCTCATACTCATACATAATTGTTTGTTTTTTTTGTTTTTTTTTACGGCCCATAAAATGTGTACATCGGCGGCCCATTCGTTTTGTTTTGTTTTGCTTAATTGGCGGCGCTGGGTTTGTGCCAGTGTAATGCAGTGGTCAAAAAAAGTCAGTGTTAGTTTTTTTTTTTCTGACAGACCAGCCCATGAAACACGTAGATCAGCGGCCCATTGGTTCTTTTCTTGATTGACACTGGGCTGGCCCAATCACAACTTTAAACGAGTGAGCGAGCGTGCAGCAGTGTCAGTGTGTATCTGTCAAAATAGTCAGCGAGATGGAGAAGAAACGCAAGGATTGTGCAGAGAAATAGCGTGAAAAAATAGAACCAGGCCCTTAAAGCAGACACTGTAAACTGTGTCAAAATATATGTTTTCTGCCCTTCATCAGCTCCAGTGATGATGATGATAGTGAGGAGGATCAGGAGAGAGATGAGAAAGTGTAGAGCCTGCGGTAAGCAGAACTACTTTCAAAACACTTAAGCTATGTCATGATCGAGTGTAGGAACCCATAACCCAGTTACAGATTATTTCTACATCTGCATAGTTGACGATTACATAGACAGTATATAAAGACGATTACCGCAATTCACTAGAAATTTAATGATAGGCGTTTGTAAACCATGTTTTCCGCCAAAATAAAAGCTTGATGCAGTTTGCGTCAAAATAAAAGATCATGTGCTTATCTCTTTCAAGTATAGAAATTGGTACAAAACTAATTATGAAAGTTTCCTTTATTTTTTAGTACATTTGTTTTACAAAATATGGCTATTACTGTCATTCGATTAATATTATAACTATTATTATGTAGTAGGTGTAATGTAAATAGACACTGTAACTAAAAGAGGTTTGAATTTTTCGTTTAATTTGCACACTGAATATGGGTTGGAGCTTTTCATTTTGAACTCTCAAAGTGCACCAGATTGATGAATTTAACATTAAAATGCACAACATTTTCTCACGGGGGGGCATGCCCCCGTACCCCCCTAGAAGAACCAAGGTCCACCCACCACAGTTTTACCAAAAATCCTGTGAGAAACACTGGTATTGCTATGCCATTGCAGCTTATAGCTTGTTTAAGGATTCATTACTGTGGAGTAGTTCAACTGTATTAATTAATAAATGTCAAATTTTCACTCGTTCCTATACTCACTCTTTACATGGCATTAGTGGTTTTAAGGAATAGGAGTTGGTATGCATATAATTAAGGGCGTGCAAAGATGGGTGGTGTTTATGATCATATAGTGGGCCAGTCTGGGCCAAAATGCCCGGGCCGATTTTTTGTCCCAGTCCAGCCCTGGAAGGCGGGACTTATTCCGCCATATTGAGCGTTGTACTTTGTCCCATTCAAGTCTTGTGTAATTAGTCTTAGTTATTATTTGCAAGGAAATATTTTCTCAGAACATCTGCTATTTAGAACACAAATTAAAGAGGAATTATCATGCGCCAAGCACTCACCAGGGTTCCAGACTGCGACCAAAATGGTCGCATGTGCGACCATTTTTTGAGAATGTGCGAGTTAAAATTGTATGTGGTCGCATTTGTGCGAGTGCATGGTCATGTACTCATCAGTTAAATTCACGCATGCGCAACAGAACGCCGTTGTATCAGCAGCTGCTGCAGTCCGTAACTTATGTTCAAAATCACTACGGGACGCCTATAATAAGTGTTTATATTCTGACTATTTTATCCCGGGGTCGGCTCGGCTGCGGAGTTGCCCAGTGCCTGCGTGACTCGCCATAGACATTAACGGAGAGAAGTAGCTCCGGCTACAATGTTCTTCCGCAAGACACTTGCAGTTTATTTATTAACGAACGTACAGGAATTCAGGAATTACAAGCCAACGCGCCAGCATACAGCCTCAGACACACACAACTGATGACGAGAGCACAGGTGCGGACAGGGAGGAACCAAGTGAGCAAAGGAATATGACAAATACATATTATTATGTTTATGTTTGATTATACAAAAATTAAGGCTGTCAAAATTAACACGTTAACGCATGCGATTCATTTTTTTCAGTTAAACGCGTTTAAAATATTTAACGCAATAATGCAGCATCAGATTTTTTCTTTCATCCATTGGCTGCTCTATAGTATTTTATCACGCTATCATTCATTCAAGTGCTAAGAAACAATTCAAGCGCGATAAAACGCAAAAATAAGAACTTAAATCTGTACTGGCGGCGCGCTGTCTGTAAATCTCCTCTATGTGTGACACACACACACACACACAGGACTCATGCGCACAGAATGCCGCTTCAGACAGCGCGCAGCCGCATTTAGTTCTCTTTCACGCTTGAACGGACAAAAACACACAAAAGTATGCCAAAATGTTCACTTTGTCGAGTATCCATGTAAGCACAGTATTAAATTAGTTAAAACAGTGTTAAATGAACGCAAAGAGTTGTGACAACATTGGATGCTTGTCAGATCCAGATCCACATTGTATGCATCAGATCTTAAAGCGACAGCAGCCTAATAAACCCGCTTCTGTGATACATCAATGTAAAAATATCAAATCAAAGAAAAAGTCAGAGAAAATTACAGTGAAGACTGAGAGGTGTTTGATAACTTTATTCAATTTATGTATATTTCCTACCTAATAGATCAAATATTTAAAATATACTTTATGTTGTTTCTACATTAATTTGGAGATTAAATGTGTAATTATTACAATATAAAAATATATTAAAAACTTTAATGTTAAGTGTGATTAATCGTGAATAGGCTATTGTTTTAATCGATTGACAGTACTAAATAAAATACAATCAAACATTAAAAAACATACGTTGTGTTTTTTTGATAGTTATTTTTAATGGTTTTCATTTAAAAGATTAAAACATTTTGCCAACATGAGGTCTTGTGTCACTGTCAGTCTTTTCACATCATTGCAAAACTAGGGTACGCAGATTAGGACAACTATTCATCAGCATGCATTGATTAATTCCATGTTGTAAAAAAAAACAATTTGGTGCGACCAAATCATGTGCTGGTGCGACCAACTGAGAAAGTTGGTAGCACCAGTGCAACCAGTGGAAAAGTTAGTCTGGAGCCCTGCTCACTGTAGTTAAAACATTAAAACACTAAAACACAGCATGCCACAGGAAGTTCAAAAGAATTCAAAATCACTAGGGGTGGTGGTGGCGCAATGGATAAGACACATGCCTTTGGTGTGAGAGACCCGGGTTCGAATCCACTGTGAGACACCAATGTGTCCCTGAGCAAGACACTTAACCCCTAGTTGCTCCAGAGGCGTGCGACCTCTGACATATATAGCAATTGTAAGTCGCTCTGGATAAAAGCGTCAGCTAAATGAATAAATGTAAATGTAAAAGCAGCACATTCACTACAAATATTTTTGGATAGTGATTTGAAAATTCAGTACTTAACTCCATTAATGAGAGTGGAATATTTAATAATTTGTATATCAGATGTAAAACAGAGTTTAAATCATTCTGTTTCCTTCATTACTTCACTCACTCCAGTAAAAGAGTGCGTTCGCACGGCCTAGTGTTCATACCGTGCGCACATATTTAGTCTAAGTATTTTTTTTTAAATCCTGATATGTGCATGGAAAATTGCGCACATTTCAATGCCTTTTTTGTGTGTACGCAACATTTATACATCAGGCCCCAGAGGTGGATTTGGCATGGACAGAAACATAGCTATGTAGAAAAGAACCTCATCCCCACTGTAAAGTATGGTGGTGGACATTTAATTTTGTGGGGCTAATTTTCTTGGACAACTGGACAACTTGTTAGGATACACTGCATCATAAACTCCATCAAGTACCAGCAGATAATATATCAGCACCTGACTGACCCTGTCAGGAAGCTTAAACTAGGCAGTGGTTGGATCTTCCAGCGTGATCAATGGACAAAGATCCAAAGCTAATTTTAAAAAAAAACAACAACAACAGAAAGGTTCACTGACAACGAATTAAGGTTTCCCCTGATCCGAACTCCATAAAAAAACCTGTGGGATGGGATGAAGAAAAGAGTCCACAAACATGGACATCCGAACCCTTACAAAAAATAAGTATACTTTAAGTTAATTTTATTAAGTATACTTAAGTAAAGTTCTAAAGTAGGGGAGAGCACAACCTGACACTTTTTGACTTGTAGTACAATTATGTGGTTTTGTTTCATTAATACAGTGTATCCTTTTTTCTTCATTTACCCCGAAAGAATGGAAGTAAAATGTGACAACATGCCCCACCTAACCATAGACTGTAGTTACATGTGAGAGGGACATTGTAACATGACCATATGAAATCTTAAAATGTTATCTGATAAAAAAATAAAATAAAAAAAAATAAAAAAAATTTGTCAATAAATTACAATTTACTTTTAGGCTTTTTTTTTTGGACAATAAACACACTGCAAAACACAACTATATAGCACAGTTCAAAATATAATCAAAGTAAATAATTTCTGAACATTGATTCTCATTCTTTATTCACCTCTTTCTCATGGTTTCTCAATAGATTTTTTTTTTGCTTCTCAATGGAATTCATAAGTTGTTAATGTGAATTATATCGCTAACATCATAGAAGAGCATAGTTCTAATAGCGCACCTCACCTGCACAACTGTGATTTAAATCCTGCTAGTGTCTTCTGCTGATTAGATCAGCATTAAAGAACTATCTCAATGGCTAAATAACAGATTGGAGACAAAAAAATTTTTTTTTTCATTTTATATAAACACTAAAAAATGAAATGAAAAAATGATTTCAGTAAGAAATGTACTATCGCAATGGTTAAATAAATGTTCAGTTATATTTTCCAGTGAATTTTAGCGCAATTTTTTTCTCTTTATAAATATGACAACTAGTAAATACTCTAAGTTTTGTCATGATGGCATGTTTGGAAACTTTTAAACCATGTGTGTTACAACTAGCTCCGCGTTAGGTTGAGCCCCGCTCACCCCGATATTAAAATGATTATTAGTAAAGTATATTTTTAAGTATATTTTATGTAGTATGTATACTAATATCAATGTACTAGAGGTATAATTGTAGGTGTACTGATTCAATACTAATTGAGACTAAATTGGCCCACTTTTTAGTTTACAAGTAAGTTTTTCGTTTGTTCTGCAACTATACTACAAGTTAACTTAGGTAGCCTATACTGATAGTTTACTTGTCAAATACTTGTAGAACAAGTATTATAAAGTTTTATTTCAGTGAACATAACATCATGCTTATGGTTTACTATTTATAAATTATTTTTGCACTGTCATATGCTACCTGTTCCTATTTAGGTATTTTTTTTATATTTGAAATACCTTTAACTGTACTTTAAAGGACAAGTTCGGTATTTTACACTTAAAGCCCTGTTTACAGATCGTTTCTGATGAAATAGAACGGTTAAGATTAAAATTTGGACACATGCTGGTGTCCCGAGCATGTTCTCGGGACAGCAGCATGTGTCCAAATTTTAATCTTAACCATTCGATTTCATCAGAAACGATCTGTAAACAGGGCTTTAAGTGTAAAATACCGAACTTGTCCTTTAACTCTTTCCATTTCAAAAACATTTTATTCTAGCTTCATGTATCCTTTTTTTATCAACACTTGAATGCGGGTAAGTTTCATTAAAAAATCTACATTTTAAACAAAAAGCTGAGAAAAATGCATTTTTGTCAAAGACTAGGCTACGTCCGGATCGGATTCCGAACAATGATTAAAACATATATGGAGTAGATTGAGTTCATCAACACTTTAAAGCTTCACAGTTAAAGGGTTAGTTCACTCAAAAATTTAATTTCTGTCATTAATTACTCACCCTCATGTCATTCCAAAGACCTTCGTTCATCTTCGGAACACAAATGAAGATATTTTTGATGAAACCCAAGAGCTTTCTGACTGCAACATTATGACCACTTTCAAGGCCCAGAAAGGTGGTAAAGACATTGTTAAAATAGTCCATGTGACTACAGTGGTTCAACCTTAATGTTATGAAGCGACGACATCAAGAATACTTTTTGTGCACAAGACCCCCCCAAAATAAGGACTTCATTAAACAAATTCTTCTCTTCTGTGTCAGTCTCTGATCTGTTTGCGTTGTAAACACAGCGCAGCGCTTCCGGGTTCTACGTCAGAACGCCGGCTCAGTATTGGCCGACTCCTGTGTCAACACTACATCCCTACAATGGAGCTGATTTATTATTTAAAAATTTTGCCTTATGAATTTGTTCTACACACCATTCTGTCCACCATATTTTTCAATGTGGAAGTAAGCTATTTTGTTTGGATGTGAAAGACTTCCGATCCATTAGCCGCTATACTGTAGGTAGATAACCAGAAGAATAACGTAGTGCAATAAAAACTATTTGTGCAGTAAAAATATTTGTGCTACAAACCAGTGTGTTTATGATTATTATGATAATACATTTAAATAATATGATAACAAATACCTGTTTGTAATGTGATGATAGTAGTACAATAAACTGTGTAAACAGTCAGCCTAAAGGTGCAGTAAGTGATTTCTGAGAAACACTGTTGATCTTTGAAGTCATCCCAAATAAACACATCCCTCCCTTCATTTCTCTGCCCCCAAAATGCAAACACATGCAATGCAAGAGTAGATGTCTCTTTATCATAGCTGAAGCGAAGCAAAATAATGCTTAAAAATAAAATAAAGCAATGATTGAATGAATGACAAGGAATAACAAAAATGAACATACAGTACACAAGAGTATATACAAGCAAGAGTTTCTTGTTTGTCACCAGCAGCACAAAATTATGCCAATATGGCTTGCCAATAAGATAACGTGTTGATTATGTGCCTGCGGTAACTCACATGTGCAAGGAGTGCTAGCAATAAGATCACATCAGCAGTGTGGTCATTCTTAAATTGAACTTTTGCCTGTATGATTTATATTCAGTTTTGGACTGCCGCTTTGAACTTGAGCACGCGAGTACAGAACATCCATTGTGCGATCAACAGTAAACAGTAACCTGCGCGTACAGTTGCTCTGGAGCAGCCTCCCCATGTGCACAGATAAATAAAAAATAATGTGTAGGATAAATCATTTATAATTAATAGCTCCTGCAGTATATATAAAAAAGATTTGTCAATTTTGATTTGATGGTGTCATTAATATGTTTATTCCAAATAATTACTGTTTTGAAGGCACTTGAAGTTAAATTCACTGTTGTAATGCTCATTGTTTTTATATGTTACAAGGAACATAAAAGTTATACCATGTCACCATTCTAAAATTTACAAACAGATTGACATTGATGAGATCAATGAGATTGACTGACAGAATTAAATGATGACTGATACGCCTCAAAGCTTTGCTTAATTGAACATTAGCTAAGCATGTTAATATTTGCACCTCTATCTCAAGACAGAAAGCAAAAAAGGGTTTCAAGTTCACCAGCAGAAGACAGGGGGACAAGGACCAGCTGCTCAGTATGGTTGTGTGAGATGGCAGCCTGAGAGTCCACCGGGAGAAACTGAAGAAATCTTAAAACAGAAAGAAATAAAGAAAATCTTAAACAAAAATAGAAAGAAATAAAGAAACTCAACAGCAACAGCGCTGTAACTTATTTCCTATGTAAAGATGATAGACAGTCATGACAGTAGGCATCACACTGAAGGCTTAAATGAAAAGATAAAAAATTTAAAACAAAGGACCAGAAACCAAGTGGAAATAACAAACAACAACAACAACAACAACAAAAAACAACAACAAAATAATAAATATTTATTATTGTTAGGGTTTTTCTGAAAGTTACACATTTTATTTTTTTACTATGCTATCGCCCAGCTTTAAACTGCTAATTGTGGACAATTAGGCATGTCCACACAATTAGGGTTATGCCCAATACTGTCACAAAATGGCTGTAATGAGCGCACAACAAATTAATATCACTAAGTCTTTAGTTATGAATCAAACCAGGAACACAGAGAAGATAACAGGAACAACAATTCAAACATAACCACATTAACATTGATGATACTGGACACTGAACAGAATGAACTCAAGGCTTGAATACAAAGGGAACGTAATCAGGGAGAACAGTAATAGGTGTGTGAAAATGTCTAGGTTACTTATGTTACGACATTACGTCAGAAGTGAACTGGAGATTGGGATCTCGCCTGAGAGCCCAATCACCTTTGAGTGTAAACAAAACAAGCCAATGTACATTAGGTCAGCCGGAACCGGGAACACTTCCTATAACACCTGATGTACTCGTTACATCATAAGAAGAATGGCATCTATGCTAATGTTAGTCTTTCTGCTTATTCCGAGGTTTACTGTAATCAGCTGGATCCAGGCCATATCCAGACCAGATGGAGGACCTGTGCCTAGACACGACCACAACGCATGATGTGGTCAGCCGGATCCGGATGTAAGGGTGGGTGTCAGCAGAGATTGTGTCAACTAGACTCTCATCGAAGGCCTCATCGACACGACAGCCATCAGCACTGATCCTCAACAAACCCGTCTCCATCCCGGTGTGATGACTCTAATCTTAAACCAGATGGAACTGGAAAATATTCTGATTGTTCCAAACCAGTCTGACTTCTGACCTATAAAGCTGCCTGAATCATAATCATACTGGATCCAGCTGATTACAAAATGGCTGTAATGAGCGCACAACAAATGAATATCTCTAAGTCTTTAGTTATGAATCAAACCAGGAACACAGAGAAGATAACAGGAACAACAATTCAAACATAACCACATTAACATTGATGATACTGGACACTGAACAGAATGAACTCAAGGATTGAATAAAAAGGGAACGTAATCAGGGAGAACAGTAATAGGTGGGGGTAAAATGTCTAGGTTACTTATGTTACCACCGTTCCCTGAAGGAGGGAACGGAGACATTACGTCAGAAGTGAACTGGAGATTGGGATCTCGCCTGAGAGCCCAATCACCTTTGAGTGTAAACAAAACAAGCCAATGGACATTAGGTCAGCCGGAACCGGGAACACTTCCTATAACACCCGATGTATTCATCAACCCGTCTCCATCCCGGTGTGATGACTCTAATCTTAAACCAGATGGAACTGGATAATATTCTGATTGTTCCAAACCAATCTGACTTCTGACCTATAATGCTGCCTGAATCATAATCATACACTGTTCATTCATTGGCCAGAGGAGAACTGGCCCCCCGACTGAGCCTGGGTTCTCCCAAGATTTTTTCCTCCATTCTCCGACCTGATGGAGTTTTGGTTCCTTGCCTTTTTCCACCTTTGTTGCCATTGGCTTGGCTTGCTTAGTTGGGGACATTCAATTTAACATTTAATTTAATATTCAACAATAATATTGATCTGCCTGCATTGACACTGTTATACAAGAACTGAACTGAGCTGGACGATGACATCACGGTTTACTCCAGAGAAGCTATATAAATATAAATTAACTAAATTAATAACTTTTTTTTAAACAAAAATGAAACATCACTGAACTTACTTAAACTGGACTGTGACACTATTTTCTTCTGGAAACAAACTTTATTGCATTATTTTCCTGTTATCTCTGTAAAGCTGCTTTGAAACAATCTGTATTGTAAAAAGCGCTATATAAATAAATGTGACTTGACTTGACATTGGCAAGTGAGATTTGCATCGCGAACCATACCCCCGCAAAGCAGGTATGAATGAAATCGTGCTGAACACACCCCTTCAACCTTTGCTCTGAGGAGCTGAGATGGTGTCCCAGTCATTTAAGTGGTGGTACAGCAATTATGGTGATGGAATGTAACGTCTCTGTTCCCTCCTTCAGGGAACGGGAGTTACATTAGTAACCTATACGTTCCCTATTAGTCAGTCACGTTCAACGTTGCGTCAGAAGTGAACTGACGAATTGGGATCCCTGTCAAAGCGCCACAATTGCTGCCCCTTCCAGCGCCTAATCCCCTCAAATGTGATTGAGATTTGAGATCCCAATTCGTCAGTTCACTCTGACGTAATATTGAACATGACTGACTGATATGGAACTAATTAATAGCCAGGGAAACTAACTAGGGAGGCAGGCAAAACAGAAACGGAACACCAAAAAAAAACAAAAAAAACATAACAGACTATACGTGACAATGACAAAGTGAAGTGACGTGAAGTGTAGCCAATACTGTACGTGTACTCAGAATTTGTGCTCTGCATTTCCCCCATCCAAGTGCACACACAGCAGTGAGGATTGAACACACATACACGGAGCAGTGAATGTGTCAAATGTGTCACATTAAAAAAATATGGTCATCAGTCAATACCATATCATGTTATGCATGCATGTATATGGCTCTATACTCCAAAGTGCTTGTCACAAATAATTCATATCACATGATTGACCTCAAGGTATTATAAACAAAAACATAATGAATTTTTGTAAAGTTGCTTTAAAGTAATATGTATTTAAAAAAAATTTTTTTTATAGAATCGCAGTTGTCTCTCTAACAACTACAGCACTCTCACTTCAGCAAAGCGGGTGAGTGATATATGCCTTGTCTGTACATTCTTCCTGTATGCAGTTTGCAGCCAAGACCAGTTAAACTGTCTGTGCCCGGCACATGCTCTGCACACTTATGCACAGAAGAAAAAGTGTGTTATGAAAGCACAGTCAACTCTCTGTCTCGTGGGCTGACAATTTCAAGGGGACACCTATTTTGCGTCAGCGGCTCTATCATTGGGTGGTGAATGCAATTGTAATATGTTACAAGGACAAAAATTTACAATCTCCACCAGGGCTCCGAGCTCATTCCACTTGATGAATGGCTACTTCCTAGGCGCTGTTCAGGGGTGTTTCTATTCAGGACATTTGTGCTGCGGAGAGCTGGGCATCACCGCACACTTTTGTGAGATATTATAGATTGGATGTGACAGAGCCATCGTTGGCTCACTCAGTGCTTGATGTGGAAGCGGCGCGTGAAACGTCCTAGCACTTCGCACGTCTTTCGCACATAAAAAGTAAAACACCCTCGTGCCTGTTCACTTTAGGGTTTTAATATAGGCTTATAAGGGCACAGGTTTTACTTTAGTGTCAGAACCAAGTCCACTTGTTGCCACCTTCAATGTTGCGTCTGTTCATACAGCAATACGGGAGTGGTCTATATCCTATAGTGAGATACCGAACAGATGTTAGAAAGAGGACGTCTCAGGTTACGACTGTAACCTATGTTCCCTGAGAACAGGGAACGAGATACTGTGTCAGAACGCTATGGGGAACGCCTCCGCGTGAACCGGTGTCTGAAATGCTTATCTAATCACGGCAATCCTATTGGTTGGCGACAGCCTATGACATCATCACTAGTGCGACCTGGAAGTATAAGGGGAGCCTGGAGAACTTGTCAACAACTTATCGTCTGAAGGGACTGTTCAGCAGGCATCCCGAGGCATGGCAAAAAGACGCAGTGTCTCGTTCCCTGTTCTCAGGGAACTCGCACTGCATCAAATACTATGGGGAACGATCTACCGACGCTTCCATGCTGAGAGGAGTGCATGCCAAATTCTGGCTGCGACAAAAAACGGCAGTTTCACTGAAATGCCAAAAACACTCCCCCTTCGGGTCACATAGTATTCCCTACGGCCACTGCCCAAGCTATAGGCCTCAAAGAGGCCTCCGATACAACGAAGGCCTACCAAGGCTGCTCAAAGGCTTTGGAACCAACAACTTCCGTGGAAGGGGTTCCTTTAAGGGAATATGGCCAGGGGCTCCAAAGGAGTCCCGTCCAGTCACTTTCTGAGGGGGACATGGAGTCAACCCCACATGCCACCAGGGAGACTGACCTGGTCTAATTTAATGACCTAGTCTTGCCAACAACCTGTCTGTTTCCTTAACAGAGTCTCTAACATATTTTGCCTTACTTGTGGAGGCATCCGATAGGGAGGACTAAAGAGAGTGGCAGTGTGGGCATCCTGGAGAGTAGAACTCAGCATAGCGCTTTCTAACTCTTGAGAACGAGGGGAGTAACTCTACCCAATCCTGGATCTACACAGTGCTTCAAAGCCATGTGGAGGCTGGGCACTCTGAAAGGGACCCTAATAGGGGAGCGCCTCCAGCTCTAGGGCTGATCTAACAGGGAGGCCTCGTGAGAGTCCTTTGACCTTCCAACCAGATTTATGGAGCTAAGTATTCAAGCAGAACGATCCTCAGATAGATTCTGCAAACACTATACTCAAAACATGAAAACAAAAATTGACCAGGCTCTGGGCTATGTTTTGCCTTTGCAATGCTAAGCATCCAACTCGTTGGGGATCCGCCTTCAAGAGGGCCTGTCAAGGCCTAACTACTTGATAGTGGGACTGTTAGCAGAGCTAGCTACATAAGTCAGGTGCTCTCACAGAAATCTCTGTGGGCCTGGTTATACTTATTTCACATTGCCAACAGGCAGTGTACTCAGCAAAAGTGCTATCAACCCTTTAAAGCAAGGAGAGTACAATCTTACGCTACCGGATTATCGAGGAGGCCTACTTTAAGGCCTACATCTTCGAATGTCACGGGCATCAGCCCAGGCAGTGCTTCGGTTCTTAGGGAGCATACTCAACCATCCCAAGTGGGTGGGAGTAACTAATCTGTCTCTACCTGAGCCTGGGTGGTGAAGGGTGATATCATACGAGCTATGGGTAGCAAAGTACTCAAATTAAAGACCCTAACAAGGGGAGTACTATCAGCATGTATTTTTTACAAGACAGATTTTACATTCTCTACTAAACCCAAGGAAATGGAGACCTTTTTCAATTTTAAGGCCTAGCTGGATAAACTAGCTACAATACTCAGCTCTAAAGGGTCGAAGGCCTGAGCATACTGCTTCTTACTTTCTAGAGAGAAAAGGCCTAACAACGCCCATGAGATATCTGCATGGGAGGCTTTTTGAATATAGCCTGCTACCTATGCTGCTACCCTGTAACACCACTAGCATTTTTACACCTAGTGCAAAAGGCGGGCCTTGGCTAGATGACTCTTGTAGTAAGAGGAGGCCAGTACAAGGAACAACTAGATTTACAGGAATAAATTATCCTGATGGGCACTAGCTCTAAGGAGCCTACACTCAGATACTGAGAGGCTTGAGGCGAGAATGCTTAGCAAACCGCCACCAATTTCCTAGTTACTAAGCCTAAGCCAGAAATCGAGGTGGCCCTGTGAGGGCCGACACACGAATATAAAATGACTGAAGTTCAGAGCTATAATCTCAACGACTCTCTAAAGTGAGAGGAGAACTGCTGCTCTAGTATAAGGTGGGTATCAAGGTGACCCGAAGAGGGCCAATGCTGGACTTTGTAGTTCTATCTGGAGTTTGACAGAGCGGTGGCCTCAGTAGAATAACTCCCGATAGGGAGGAAGCCATCTCACACAAAAAAAAAGTATTTTAGGTGCTCGGATGAACGGTGGCCTCACTAGAGAATTTTCCATACAGCCAACCTGTTCACTACTACAGATTGGCACTACCCGTTATATAAGCCTGATGACTCTAACATAAGAGGAGGCCTATGGGAAGGGTATGCATAGCCTACCTATATAACTTCAGGGCCCTAATTTCACCATCCTATGAAAACCATATTTAACACCCCCTTAATACTTCCTAACAGGGAACCGTGGCCTATTATTCAACCTTACACCTGACAACAGCGTACACCTGTCACTTTTGCACCACAGAGTTTTAAACATAGCTGGTTAGGTACATATGTAAAAGGAAACCATTCACTTTAATAATTTCCTTATACTGTATGTGCACTTCACTGCCAGGCATACAATGACACAGATAATTTGCTAAGGATAAAAACATGTGGTAACTGAATTAATGTAGGCTATAATATGTGAAGCATACACATCCAAAGTTAAGTTAAACTTAAACTTAAGACTAAAAACACTCACATGGTCAAACAGGACAGGAAAGACAAGGAAAGAAAACAAATGTTGCCCAGTACACCAGCTGAGTTTTTTCTAAATGCTGAAAACTGTTCTTTGCAAAGCAGATGTCATACATGACATCATAAAACCCTTTCTTTACAGAAATGAAAACCAAGGCTACATGACAGAATGTACTACAGAATTGCCCCGGGCTACCCATTTGACAGTCAGGCCTATTTCTCAGATCATCCTAGATCAGGCTCCTACAGTCCCACTCTTATCTCTTACCCTGATCAGTTTCATGAAGATTTTACATTCATGAAGTTACATCTCAAGTTACCCCAGTGACCAAACAGCAACCAAATGCAACAGTGGTAAGAGAAAACTCTTGATGTTTAGAGATGTTTAAAAATTTGAGGAAAAATCCTTGAAAAGTCACCTGGGAGTATGGAAGCTTGTTTCCATGACAAAATAAAAAATAATTGCAAGTTTATATCGGTAGGAACCAAAGTCACCTGGGAGTATGGAAGCTTGCAAAATAATTGCAAGTTCATATCTCACAATTCTGAGATATAAAAAGTCTGAATTGCAAGTTATAAACTC
The DNA here is from genome assembly GCA_021554675.1 of Leuciscus idus. Taxonomy (NCBI): domain Eukaryota; kingdom Metazoa; phylum Chordata; class Actinopteri; order Cypriniformes; family Leuciscidae; genus Leuciscus; species Leuciscus idus. Next base: position 26,248,292 of record CM038631.1, read on the forward strand.
ATTGCAAGAAAAAAGTCATAATTGTGAGATTAAAATGTCACAATTACCTTTTATTAATTGCAAATATGTATCTCACAATTATGAGAAAATAAAAGTCAGAATTGCGAGAGAAAAAGGTCAAAATTGTGAGTTTATCTGTATGTAGTTGTGAGTTTTTTGACAGTTTTGCTAGTTTTGATATACCTTACCAAAGGAAGGAAGATGGGCTCACCCATATGGAAGATTGTTCCCTCCACGGAATAAAAAATAAAAAGATAATCACGACTTTTTATCTCACAATTCTGACTTTATTTCTCGCAAATGTGAGATATAAACTAGTGATTGTGAGTCTGAATAGTGAGAACTAAATTTGGAAAAATGTCAGAATTGTGAGATAAAAAGTCGCAACTACCTTTTTGAGGTACCTATGTGAGGATTACCTATTTAACAACAAACAATTAACCAATAACAGTCGGAACGTCCCTTGCCTCAATAAATATTCACATGCTTTGTATAGTCAGAAACTTTCATGTGATGTATTTCTTTTCAGTTTGGGGAAAACATTTGGGGGGAAAAAATGTGGTGGAAAAACATCCTAATTGGAGTGAAGAATATACCATTTTTAAATGCTTTAATCTTACTGTTATATGGTCCAAAAAGTCTGTTCAGGACAAACATGTAACTTTATGGTACATTCAGATGGTACTTACATTCAAGAACAACTGATGTGCAAGAGTGAGACAAGCTTTCTTTTTTTTTTAAACAGGTTTTGTGAATGTACAATGTGAAACCTATAAAGTTGAATACCCAATATCATGGTCTGCCTTGCCCCCTACCCTCCAAACCTAAAAGGAATGTATATAATTAAAAAAATATGGCCACCAGTCAATACCATATCATGTTATACATGCATATACTTCAAAGTGTTTGTCACAAATAATTCATATCATATGATTTGCCTGCTCACTCTGAACAACTTTGCCTTAAGGACCACTGCTGTCGATCAAAATGATATATCTTGAATTATTTACTATAGCTTAAGAAATCCCTTTACTCTGATCAAGGAAGTTGGATACTGACACCAAAACAATTATATCCACATCATCCACAGGATCGATTTGTTCAAATTTGTCTGTTTAAGTGATGTTCTCCAAGCAAAAGCTTGGACCCAGATGATTGCCACTTATGGCTGATGCTGAAACCCTACAGTTGTAATCGAAATGATTCTACCCTCATTGCAAATAAGGTTTGTTTGCCAAATGTACAGACTTTCAGCTGTTTGCAATGAACAAATCAAACAAAAGTAATTGAAATAGCTTAACACAACAAATGTTCAGAACACAACAATCAGCATGGTGGAAGACCTGTTTTGCACAGGCTAATAATTTTTTCACAATGTTAAATGACCCCATTCCAGGGAATAGAAAATAGTAATAGAAGATTTCTTGTCTTCTAGAGCAAATCAGAACACTGCCATGTGGAAATGAACAGCATTAAATATTGCAAACATAAAAAGAGGTTCAACACAGTGCTTTATTGATTTTTGTTTGTTCTGTTGGGAAAAAGGGGAGAAATAACCAACAGTACATTTTGTAATATTAATCACACACACACACACACACACACACACACACACACACACACACAGTAACATTTCCCTCTGCGCTACCTCAGATCTAGAAGGCATGATCTAGAAGGCAGCTTTACTGAACCCCCTGAAAACACACGCACCCACAATGAGCTCAATTCAAATAAACAAGCATATCAGTTCTTACAACAACCGTTTACATTGGTTTTGAGGAAAAGATACATGCAGTATTCTAGATGTATCTATTTCCAACAAAAACCGTCAGTAATAAAAAATACTCACCGCAAAGCAACTGCATCCAAGCGCAGGTTTTGTAGACGGTGGCGGTGTTGCAGAAGAAGAAGAGCGCCATACAGCCGATGCAGCTCAAAATGAGCACCATGGACAGCAGCACGAAGAAAGAGGCCGCCTTAAACGCGCCGGACGGGATGGAACTGAAGTCGGAAAATGTTCCCTGGCAAATCAGCTCCCGGTTCGAGTTACCGTCACCCACGCAGTAATGGAACAACCCGAAGTAACCGGCATGTGGTGTACTCACGCTGTCCCCGATCCAGTAAGGCTGGATGAAGACTACCACGTTGATGGTAGCGAAGCAGATGGTGAAGATGGCCCACAGGACACCGATTGCTCGAGAGTTACGCATATAGTTGTCATGGTAAATCTTTGAGGCTTCTTGCGAAGGTAGCATTTTTTTTTTTCTCTCGCTTGCTCCCAACCGTCTACTCTCCTGTGATTTGTTTCTGCTATTTCCGGCGTCTCTATCTCCCCCTATCTCCCCCACCGGTACCCTCAGAAATGCGCTTCTGCCGCGAGTCCACTGACTGGAGATAAATAAAGATTTGTCTGATTTGAAGTAGTAAAGATGTAAGCGGTGTCCTTCCTTGATTTGATTTAGCCTACCATATACAGTACGTCCTTTGTCACATCAGAATTGATCATGAAACAATTAAATAATCGATTGGAGCGTTGTTATGATAATGCATTCGGTGAATAAAAAAGAAAAAAAAAGAAAAACCCGTTCTGTTCCTTCCACCTCCGCTCTCCGTGCAAGAATGCTGGCGAGACGACTGAGATTACATGGCAAAGTAAATGTCTATGACAATATCGACAATTCGCATTATTGCTGCTCAATGTGTCTGGGTATAAATAGCATATCCGGTGCACCTCTCACCGGCTGTAATGCTGTCAAGATCTCAATTACGGATCTTCCACAGACGAGCGAGAGCAGATAATAACGAAAGCTGGAACATCAGCAAGAGGCGTCGCACATTGTCGTAAAAATAACCTGAAAAAACAAACAAACATCTGATTTTCATTCAGAAGAGCACTTCGTTTCGCGGTTTTACCAAAACCACCGCGTCTCCGTTGTCCCGTTAGGCTATTTCTTCTCTGCGCGCACACGCTTATGGTGATGTTCAGAACGGCTCTGGTTCAGAGCTGCCGCTGAATGCGCGTACACGATTTGGGTGATTGCAGAAATTTCAATAAGTAGGCTACACACGCCCCTTTAACGTGCGTTAATACATAGTAGCTGAAATGGTTTCCAGACACATTATAGAGCACATTACTGTTGTATGGCTCCTTTTATTTTAGCATAACCCCAAGACATGACAGGAACAGATGTAATCAACGATAGCGAAAACTACAAATGGCATATCTGTTTATTCATAATTTCTGTGCTTTCAGCATGAAACCGTACCAATTTATTATTATATTAAAGATTAACATCTCGTTTATCTATAGTTTAACGATAAATCATGAATTTATTACTTATGGAATTCAAATACTTGTTTTTTTCTTTGCACAGCATAAAAATAAATAAAGAGAGCTATAAATAGTAGACTAACATTAAAGTAAATGAAAGCTCTGTATCTCAACACTGTAAAAAGTGGTAGCCTGTTGTTACATTGAAGAGCTAGGCTATTTCTTCCTGATCGTACCCTTCAATTTTGCTTTTTTGATGTAACCTAATAATAGTTAGGTTGATTCAGTAGGCTAATGTTAAATAAAAAACTTTTATTCAAATAAAATCAATTAATTTAGAGGTTACCACATGAACCATTTTTTAGGTTTCCATTTTTTTAGTGTCAATATCCCACATGGATTCAGTTATGTTGACAACATGTATGTCTACAAACCATGGCTCAAAAGTAATAATTTAATCAAGATCAAGAATCCCCCCCAAAAAAGAAGTTTATATTCACATGCTTTTTTATTTACATAAGAAAATCCATTAATGATAATGAGAGAATTGTGAATGGGAATGGGAAAGGAGGGAGTGAAAGGTATTATCTGGGGTTTCCTCTTACCAGAATTGTCTGACACCATATTTGGTGTACGGATTAGTTTATTCTTGATCTAATTTTTGAACCAACACACCCAAAACAATTGGTTGTCTTGTCAAAGCCAACAGACTTATAGTCTTTTTAAAGCTTATTATGATACTGATATTCCTTTAGTCTTCTTCTGAAAGCAATGGGAGAGGAGAACAGGATCTCTCTCTATGATTCAAGCTACCTTTTAAAAGTTGTTCAGTCAGTGATTTTCTCTTTGTCTTCTGTTTTTCTGTTGACATATATGACAAAATGTCAAGTTCATAAACGCATAGTAATCCATATGAATGGAGTGGTTAAATTCAAGTCTTCTGAAGAGACACGATCACTTTATATCACAAACAGATAACGTCACCCTTATGAGGATGGCGCTAGCTATTTTGACGACAACAGTTAAGATTAACTGAAAAAAAAGTTTAAATTTACCTGATAAAAAGCTTAGTTTTCCATACTTAGTTCCATAGGAACAAAATAGCTATGTTAACAATAATTGGAAGCTACCAAGTAAATCTGCAAGTTTTAGAGCAGCACAGCTATTTGCTAATTGCTCTATTCTTCTGTCCTATAATGACATTCAGGGAGCTATATCTGATGGTATTTTATACTATTCATGGGTTTCATCCGGTCCCTTTCCACAGGTGTATAAAATCAAGCACCTAGATTATGAATGCAGACTGCATTGTGCTTGATTAATACACCTGTGGAAAGGGACCGGATGAAATCCATGAATACTTTACCTTTAGTCATTGTGCACTGAGCACCAACGCAGCTTATTTCCTTGGGTTGTCATAAGGAAAACAAACGGTTCACAACTATAGCATGCTGTAGTCAGTATTTTAAATACACAAAAAATAGCTAACTTTTAAAGTATATTGTTACAAAGTACATCTGATTATTTCCCATCAAGCAAAATATAATTAAAAAAATTCTAATTAAATATGTATTTGACATATTTAACTGAAATACTGGCCATCTCTGGGGGATTTGATGTTATGAACAGTAACGTGTCTGCTAAGGGGTCTCCAAGAAGATGTCCTTGAACACCCTGTACCATCTGTGGGAAATCACCTTTTTGAGTGGGGTTGAGCTGTTTGGCAACATCGACCATTGAGGGTCCCTCTAAAACCAAGACAGCAAGGTGAGGTAGTGGCTCTGCCCATTGCTTTAGGAGGTGACAGTCCAGCCAACACATGTTTTTAATCTGGGTTATATGGGCGTCATCTGGGCATGGGGTCAGAGTGGGCACTTTAATGGGTTGAATGTGGGCCCCAGCTTGGTTAAAGTTGTGGGTCCCAGTTAGGTTGCCCATTATTTTTTATTTGAGCATCCCATATGGGCCACATTTGGGCTGTATTAGGCTATATTTAAAAGCTATATATATATATATATTTTTTTTTTTTTTTTTGCAGTTGATTTGGTTTATACCATCATGGGAAACTGCCATAATTGTCTAAAAACATTAGCAACAAATTAATTAAATTTTAAGTATTTCATTTGTTTTATATGATTATAGAATACTTTTATATATAATAGTAATCCATGATCCTTGACTCATTTCTTTTTATTTATATGTATCTACAAAAAAAAAAAAAAAAACTCAAAAGGAAAACATTTGCACCTTCCTCATGAGCCAAAATGATTGCCGTGTATGCCTTCCCTGGAAGCCCTCTGTCAGGATTATGTTGTATTTTGTGTTAGTTTCATTCCAGTGTGTTTGTTTCTTGTTCTTCAATTCAGGTCATTGTTAGTTCTCATCTTTAGTGTGAGTAGTTAATGTTATGTTTCTCTATGCCTTTGTCTCTATATTCTCTTTGTGTTCCTTAAACAAGTTTGCATTTGATCTTAATCGTCATGATTCTATTAACTACTACATCAGTTGTGACAGAAGAATCGACCCACAAAATGGATTATGAGGACTACGTTTCACAAGACGGCCGGTCGCTGGAGGATTATGTGGAGGATTACCTGGAACTCGAGGCGCGCTGGGACGATAAAACTTTAAAACAGCGTTTCTAAAGCGGGATGGACAATATACTCGGTCAGATGCTGCTGTTGGGGAAGGATTAACATCCATTCATCAATTCATTGATTATGCCTTGTGGGTGTGCGGATCCTCCCTCACCGTGGGAGTCATTGAGGACAATGACACCATTAACTCCTACTCCCCAGGACTATCAACACATCCAGCAGCCATCTCTCTGCCCACTCCAGAGAAAACACTTCGTCCCAGTGTCCGGATTGTCCCGGACACACAGTGAGACCTCCTGCAACTGATCCAGTGATGATGCTCATGCCCGCCACAGCTGAGTCAGCGCCTGCTGCTGACCACAAGCTTGAGCACCACAAAGTCCACCCCAGAGTAGGTCGCCACACCTGTTCCAGATCCAGCGAGGAGTCAGGTGCGGTGAGACAGTTCTCTGATGAGCCAGTTGAGGAGCATTGGCTCATCAATTTCACTAAGGAGCTCATCCCTCTCCAGTCCACTACACTCAACATCATCACCCAATATCCTGCCCACCCCATTGTTACCATCATCTCTGCTTACTTCATCTAATTCTCCAGACTTACCTGCCACACTGGTGTCTCATAACTCCTCAACTCCATCCTCGCTGCTTATTCCAGATGGCTCATTGTCTCCACCTTGGGCTCATTCAACATCAGCACGGCTGTGTGATACGGATCCCCTGGCAACACCTCAGGCCTCCAGGCCTAGTTCTCCACCTCAACCTGCCAGCCCTTCAGATGTGCCTTGGCTCTGTGCTCCTTCAGCTCTGCCGTTGGTCCCCCATCACTAAGGCTCTGTAGCAAATTAACTCGTTATAATCAATTATAAATATTTGGTTATATATCAGTTAATAGATTTAACTTGATGTAGCAGAATAAATACCACAATCAACTAACCTGTTCGTCCAGCGAACATTCAGTATTAATCATAAATGAATTCTTAAAAATTATAATTTCCGGGCTATGGGAAATAACTGTATTACTTATTTATTTAGTACTACTCAGAGCATGTAGCCAAAATCTGCATGATTAGGGACTCCAGTTATGAGCAAAACAACAAACAACCTTGAGTGTGATATGAACTAGACTTTATTAACTACATTAAACACTTAAACTATTCTAACATACACACTCACATACATGCATACAGTTTGCAATGGAAACCGAGCTGAAGCAGAATACAGGAAAGTAAGAAGTTAAAGCCTTGTTTGAAATTCAGAAGATCAACAGCCGTGAGCAAACCATCAGTTTTTGGTTCTTACACACCCTTCTTTAAAAGGGGTAGGTATACTTAATGTATCACATAGTGAGACTAGGTTTGATACTTGCATGTCTTGCCCATTTGAATAAAACTGTCCTGATGCAATTTGTTGAGGCTCCAGTTGATCTTTGCTGAAGTTGTCTTGATGAGAGAGAACCAGTTGAGTCAGAGGATCTTTGGTGAATGGAAGCCTGGAAGTCTCACCCTGGTCGCTGTGGACTTCCAGGGCCTCCGGCTATGCCTCAACCCTCCAGCTTCACCGGGATCCTCCTTTTCTCCGGTTCCACCTTGGTCCTCGCTCCCTTCGATGTCGCCCGTTCGGGCAGACCCCCGCCCTCGATGTCGCCCTGGGCTGTTATCCTTGCGGCTTCGCTAGGGTTTCCAGCTCGTCCCTCTCTACCACCATCGGTTGACGACCAGGCGTGCCATGAGACTTTTAGGACTCCACCTTGACTCCCCGCATTCCTCTCTGCTGAACCCTCCTGTCTCATGTCCATCTTCAGCCTCTCCTCGCCCTCGTCCTAAACCCCCTCCCTCCCTCCCTCCAGTTAGACTTTTGCATACAGCGCCTTATGGGATTACTGTCAGGATTATATTGTGTTTTGTGTTTGTGTTTTCAGCCCCGACAAAAAGTTGCAAAACGTTTTTTAAACGGAAACGGTGGTGCGTTGAACACCCTGTTCTGATGATGGAAGAGTTGCAACTATGGCAGCTGAGAAGGCCATTCTTTGTGTTCTTTTTCAAGAATTTTCGGAGCCTGATGAAATCAGTATAAATACGTGTTTAATACTGCAAAATACACTCGATGTTACAGTCACTGCCCTTGTTGTCCAGAATAAAAGAGAACATCCCAATCGAGTGAATTTGTGGGGATTTGTGGAAACTGTGGTTCCTAATTATTGTGATCCATTTGTCTCACATTTCAGGATGAAAAGACAAACATTTCAGGTGAAGGATAATCCAATTCTTACCTCGGACTGTGTTATGATCTATTTGACCTTGTTATTTTTATTGTGAGTATTAGGCTTATATAATTATTGCTGATCACTGTTGATATGCTATATTTTTACTATAAAACTCTTACGACAAATATGTAGCTGCAGCGGAAATTTTGTAAACAACTTTATTTGGACCCATTGTGCAAGCTGTCTCTTTAATACTGCGTGATTTATATACATGTTGCTGCTGATTGGGCTGACATTTTTGGGAACGACATCAGGCTGCGCCAGACGGAGATTCTGAAGAAAGACTTCAGGAATCTAATCGATACGGTATGCAGCACATCGCCTGAAACAACGATCATTGTGTCAGGACCGCTTCCCACGTACCGATTAGGGCATGAAAAGTTCAGCAGATTATTTGCGCTAAATGAATGGTTAATGTCATGGTGCAATGAGCAGAAACTGCTCTTTGTAAATAATTGGAATCTGTTTTGGGAGCGTCCTAGGCTTTTCCGTGCTGATGGCTTACACCCAAGCAGATTCGGAGCGGATCTTCTGTCGGATAACATCTCCAAAATGTTAAATACCCTTTGACTAGTAACCAAAAGTCCAAATCATAGTCTCTGCTGCACCAATTTAACTGATATAAATACTAGTGTAGAACATTGTATAGAAACCGTGTCTATTCCTCGTTTAGTGAGATCAAATAATAAATCTACTGCAGGATCTAGGAAAAATCGAATTGTTATTAAAACAGAAAATGTTGCTATTAGTAAACAAAAACTATTTCTAAAGCTAGGTCTTCTAAACATTAGATCACTCACACCTAAGGCAGTTATTGTAAATGAAATAGTCACAGATAATAGCTTCGATGTACTTTGCCTTACTGAAACCTGGCTTAAACCAAATGATTATTTCGGTATTAATGAGTCTACTCCTCCTGGATACTGTTATAAGCATGAGCCCCGTCTGATTGGTCGCGGCGGAGGTGTTGCAACCATTTATAGAGATATTCTAAATGTTACTCAGAAAACGGGTTATAAGTTTATTTAATTTGAAGTACTTGTACTAAATGTTACGCTCTTAGATGTTAGAAAAACATCCCTATTATCTCTAGCCTTGGCTACCGTATATAGACCGCCAGGGCCTTACGCTGATTTCCTAAAAGAGTTCGCAGATTTTCTCTCAGACCTATTAGTCAATGTCGATAAAGCATTAATTGTTGGAGATTTTAACATACACGTAGATAATCCAAATGATGCGTTAGGAGCTGCGTTTACAGATTTATTAAATTAATTTGGGGTCAAGCAAAACGTCACCGGACCAACACATCGTCTTAATCATACACTCGATTTAATTATATCACATGGAACCGATCCAACCGATATAGATATCATTCCACAAAGTGATGAAGTCACTGATCACTACATGGTAACTTGCATATTACGTACTGCTGTAATATGTCATGCGGCGTCGCGTTATCAACCAGGCAGAACAATCCTCCCATCCACCATAGATAATTTCTCAAATTGCTTATCTAATCTGTCTCAGCTGCTGCCTGAACCCAAACAAACAGATGAACTAGAAGAACTAACTAGCACTATGAGCACCATTCTCTCTAGAACATTGGATGTGGTTGCACCTATTAAATTAAAAAAGGTCAGAGAGAAAAATAAAGCACCATGGTATAACAATACTACGCATGTTTTAAAGAGAGAAACCCGTATTTTAGAGCGTAAATGGAAACAAACTAATTTAGAGGTCTTTAGAATCGCGTGGAAAGACAGTATGTCACGTTATAAAAAGGCCCTAAAAGCGGCCAGGGCTGAGCACCTCCGCAAACTAATAGAAAACAACCAAAACAATCCAAGGTTTTTATTTAACACCGTGGCTAGACTAACAAATAAACAGACGTCACCCGAACAAAATATCCCGTTACAGTTCAGTAGTAATGATTTCATGAACTTCTTCACTGAGAAAATAGAAAGCATCAGAACCACAATTGTAAACGTTCAATCTTCAATCGCGCCTTATAATTCAGCTTCAATTATCACCCCGCAAGAACAATTACAGTGCTTTACAACTATAGAACAAAAAGAGTTAAATAAACGTATCACTTCATCTAAAACAACAACATGTTTATTAGATCCTATACCAACTAAACTACTGAAAGAAGTGTTACCTGTAGTGGAAGAGCCTCTCCTCAATATTATTAACTCGTCTTTATCTTTAGGTCATGTTCCAAGAACATTTAAACTGGCAGTTATAAAACCTCTCATTAAGAAACCACAATTAGATCATAATAATCTAGCAAATTATAGACCCATTTCAAATCTTCCATTTATGTCTAAAATATTAGAAAAAGTGGTGTCCGCTCAACTGTGCTCTTTCTTGCAACAAAATGATATCTATGAAAAGTTTCAGTCTGGATTCAGACCGCATCATAGCACTGAAACTGCGCTCGTTAAAATCACAAATGATTTACTTTTAGCTTCTGACCAAGGCTGTATTTCAATACTAGTTTTACTTGATCTTAGTGCTGCGTTCGATACTATAGATCATACATTACTCTTAGATCGACTACAAAATTATACTGGTGTTCAAGGACAAGCACTAAGCTGGTTCAAATCATACCTATCTGACCGCTACCATTTTGTCTATTTAAATGGAGAAAAATCGACCATAACTCCAGTAAACTATGGAGTGCCGCAGGGATCTGTATTAGGCCCTCTGTTATTTTCCATATATATGATGCCACTTGGAAATATTATAAGGAAACATGGAATTAGTTTCCATTGTTATGCTGATGACACTCAAATATATATTTCATCACGGACGGATGAAAACGCTAAATTTTCCAAATTGACAGAGTGTGTTAAAGATATAAAAGATTGGATGACGCGTAATTTTCTTTTATTAAATCCAGTCAAGACAGAGGTAATACTTATCGGTTCAAAAAACTGCCCACAAAACCTCGCACAATACAACTTTAACATCATAGGATGTCCTGTTACTTTATCCTCTACAGTAAAAGACCTGGGTGTTATACTCGATTGCAACCTGTCTTTTGAAAATCATATTTCATATGTTACAAAAACAGCCTTTTTCCACCTTAGAAACATTGCTAAGCTACGTAATATGCTATCAGTTTCTGATGCAGAAAAGTTAGTTCATGCATTCATGACCTCGAGACTGGATTACTGTAATGCTTTATTAGCTGGTTGTCCTGCATCCTCAATAAACAAGCTACAGTTAGTCCAAAATGCCGCCGCTAGAGTTCTTACGAGATCAAGAAAATATGATCATATAACACAGATTTTATCATCACTGCATTGGTTACCTATAAAGCTCTGTATTAATTATAAGATATTGCTACTGACTTATAAAGCCCTAAACGGCTTAGCTCCAGTCTATTTAACGGATCTTCTATCACCCTATAATCCATCGCGCTCTTTAAGATCACTAAATTCAAGGCTTTTGGTCATACCAAGGATATCCAGAACCACCAAAGGAGGGAGAGCATTTTCACATTTGGCTCCAAAACTCTGGAATAGTCTTCCTGATACTGTTCGTTGCTCAGACTCGCTCTCCCAGTTTAAAACTAGATTAAAGTCGCATCTCTTCAGCCAGGCATTCATATAATCCTACAGTTCAAACTACAATCCGGCTTCTAGCTCATAAATGCCAGAGGAGAACTGGCCCCCGACTGAGCCTGGGTTCTCCCAAGGTTTTTTTTCTCCATTAGGTCACCTGATGGAGTTTTAGGACACCATTAGGTCACTTGATGGAGTTTTTTCGGTTCCTTGCCACTGTTGCCTTTGGCTTGCTCAGTTGGGGATATTTTGGGGATATTTAATTTAATTTTATCAATCAATAAATTCCTCTTGAAACAAACTTTGTTGTATTATTTTAATTTAATACTGTGAAGCTGCTTTGATACAATCTGTATTGTGAAAAGCGCTATACAAATAAACTTGACTTGACTTGACTTGACATTTTTGACACACCCACCAAACAAGAGAGAACGTGCCCCAACTCAGAGACCCACTCTGTCAACTTTTAAGGTGTTGCTCTTTACAACATCGGACACATAACGGTAATTAATACGATTAGTCTTTTGCTTGACTACGTTATCAAACAGCTAATAATGTGTTGCTAATGTTACACAAACCATATTCCCGTTCGCCATCTCAGTTTGCCTTCTAAAAATCAGCATCCTTATAGAAACGCTTTGAACAAGTTAGAACGTCAGTGGAGAAAGGCATATAGTTCATCATAACATCATATACATAATTCACCCGCTATATTGCTAAAAGTACCCGATTTTTCATATCAACAGAAAAATATATGGGGATAACCTGGCTTCTCTTGAGACTCCCCTGCTTTGCAGCATGATATGCTAAAGCCCGTCTGCACGTTGACGTGATTGGATACAAGGTAGTAAGAAACACCGTCATTTTAAAACTGCGTTTTTTAAAACTATTCACTGCAGTTTTGACTTAGAAATTTTGAAATTTTCAGTGCATGTCTGTGTGAGTGCAAGCTGTTGAAGCTCCGCCCTCTGTGCTGGGAGCAGCAGCTCATTTGCATTTAAAGGAACAGACACAAAACGGTGCGTTTTTGCTCACCCTCAAATTTTTTTAATTTTAACATGCTATATAAAAATATCTGTGGGGTATTTTGAGCTAAAACTTCACATACACACTCTGGGGACATCAAATACTTATTTTACATCTTGTGAAAAGGACATCATACCACCCCTTTAAACAGCCCCTGGTCTCCTTACCTGTGTACCGCAGCGTTAGCAGGCATTACGCTTTTTATTCTAAGGTTGCAGGCTTTGCATTCAAGTGGCTTTGGCTGAACGCTGTTACTAGAAACTCCCAAGTAGTAATATCAGAGATTTTCTTATTTTTGTGAGATGAGAAGGTCTGTAGCTCTTACCATAAAAAAAAGAAAAGAAAAAAGAAGCATAAAGGCTAACTTGAATAACGTGAGGCACCTCATACTATCATATAATGGCAATGAAGTCAGTGGCCAAGGACTGACAGTTTTATGACAGTTAGTTACAGTTTACATTGCACAGTTTCTTGTGGATTAACGCATTTGTCTTGTGAATAATGTTCTATATTTGGTGTTATGTCTTTAGTAAAAAAAGCAGATTACTGGTCAGTAGAGTGCGGATAAAACCACATTTAAGATTAGATTTGAATCTGTTCACTAAAAAACAGATTTATAGGGCATGCATAGCAGTGATACTAATCACTAAAAATGTTATTGTAATTTAATTGTTGAAATCTAGAAGCCATAGAAAGAATACATTTATTTATTAAAATCTTTATCATTAAAAGGCATTATTTCATACACGGCACGTCATAAATCCAGTCTAATTTATTTGTTGAAACCCGGAACCCATAGAGAGAAAAGTAAAAACAAATCTTTTCATTAAACAATATTTATAATTCAATTATTGATGTTCTCTTTATTCATTAAAATACATTATATCAGCATCATAGTGCATGGCAGTCACAGTCATTCAATGTCTTATTACAATTGGTAAAACCTGAAAGCCAAAGAAAGATAACCTTGATATTGTTTATTTTCTTTAGACAATATACAATATCACTCAATATTACACTATGCCTATAATTAAATACTACAACACATTTTCTGGTGGTAATGCCATAAATGAGTCCTACCTGGTTTATTTTGAGTTTGTGATAGTACTTCCTATGTAGATAATCGCTTCCTGCCCTCCATCTGCATTTCACGCTACAGTCATGTGCAAACAAGCTATAGGCTGTCAAGTAACGCAACATTTACCTCAGGAAAACCATTTAATGACTATAGCTAGAAAAAATTATATATAGAGAGGAGTATTTTGCTAAATATATGCTAAATCTATTTTCAACAGTGTCAGCCAATGGTGGCATAGAGATCTCATTTGCATGTTGCACCAAGGAAAAATAAATACGTAGCTACATTCAAAAATGAATGAACTGTTTAAAGGAAAAAAAGACAACATTCAGTTTAGCATTTCCTTTAACATTTTTATTTATTTACCCCAACATTCGTTTTATTAGTTTAATTATTTATCTCCTCGCACATTTAATTATTTATTTATGCAGGAATATGTGGATTTATGTAGTAATTAATTCATTTATTTGCACATTTATTTATATATTTATCTATGTAGAATTTTGTGGATTTATATATATATATATATTTATTTGCATGTTTATTTACAGTATTTATAGTTTTTGCAGGTTTCGTCCTCCATAACCGCGATCCATGTATAATAATATAATAATAATAATCTGTTTATTTTATATTTATTTATATTAAGAAAAGTTAAATATTATGTTCTATAAAAGTTAAATATTATGTCATATGTCAAACACGTACTCAAACGAATTTAAAATCTTTGCGATAAATACTGGAACAATGGCAATAATATAACAATTACGTTTCCTACAACAGTATGTAATTGATGCACAAAGATATCATGATGCACATGCACAAAGATATCATGATGCACAAAGATATCACAATAAATTCTCTGCTAGAATCGCTATACCCTCCCTTAATTTAATTCCACCTGCATAAAGAGTTATTGCATTACAAAAATAGGCCCCAGATCCAAAGCGTTATAAAGAGTAAAAAAGAAAAAAGAGGATTCTCGAAAGTATCAATGGCTTTAAAAAAAAAAAAAACTAAAATAATATAACAAAAAAGAAGGATAAAATATAATTTATTCTAATAAGGTCAGAATAATCAATATGATTGAAAATAAATGTAATATTATTAAATATATAACTGTTTCTCACGAATCTAGATTGATTTACATCGATTATTGAATCTAATACTTATTTAAACATTTGGATAAAAACAAGAGCAAACGATCTTGGCTGAAATGACAGATAGCACAGCGACGCTTGACGTCACATTTCAGGAAGTATTGATCACATGATCACGTCAGTTTCCTGTTTACTACTGGCCCTGGTTAAAGTTCCTTGGCTATATCCAAACACGGATAGATTTCAATGCAATACTACAAAACCGTTTTTTTTTTGGTATGCTTTTAAAACATCCGAAAGTTTTGGCGTTGTAAACAACAATGAATGATTTGTCTCCATATCAAAATTAAGTTGAAGACATGTCGCGCGGATTTCCTGTGATTGTTTTGGTGGCCGGTGTTGAGATTACTTTGTGGGATGCAGTGTTCTAATGTGAGCTCTAAAAATAAAAGACAAACCAAAGCGAGGGTTTCATTATAAACGGACAATACTTTTATTTTTGCCGATTGGAGAATTAATAGCGGTAAGAATTCTTGAAGTCTTTTTCGTGTCTCATAGTACCGTTGGTAACGGGCTATTTTGATCACCAGTGCTGTGGAGGGGGATAATCTCGCCAGGACCCTGAACTCGGGACGCGTCCCCGGCTCCGGCCCCGGTGCCTTAAAGCGGGCAGTGAGGAAGAAGCTTGTCCTGAAGGGATGGCCTGGAGGATCCTCTCGGCCCCAGGGAGCTGCGCTATTTAAGGAAGGGCGGGTTCGAATCGAGCAGAAGGCGGGTGACGGCGCGTGCTCGATGATGGCTAGCAGGAGCGAGGAGATAACCGATCTGATCTATGAGTTCTCTAAGAGCCAGTTCAGAGCTAAGGAGGTCACCCCGTGGGTAAGACCGAACACGTCAAACATCAGTCAGTTCTTTCCCATAATGCACAGCAGCTATTAAATGGGTCACTGACTTGATAAAGAAAAACACATCCCACATTCTTATAAATGTAATCTATGTATTCATGTTGGTTTAATTTGTTTTTAAAAACTTTTATACAAATTTCAAATGAATTATAAGCAACTAAATAAATAAACAAATACATAAATAAATAAAATGAATGATTTAGAAAATGTCACAACATAAATTACATGTTATTACTACTAGTAATCATGTATAATAATCAGGACTGCAAATATTATCTAGGTTGGCAACTGCAACTGGAAGCAGCTCATGTGACTGTAAGGAACTTCCAAAGGGAAACTGGTTTCATGAGTCAGTCTGTTTTTTCCATAATCACTGCTAAAGCAGAGAAAAAAATAATACCTTTTACATGTTTTTCTTCTATTTCGTTTCAACTTTATTGAGGAGCAAAACATGGATGTGATGAAGAGAGGATGCTGGTGTTCAGATGTGTCATCATAACCCACTAGTAACAAATATCTCACAATAGTTAAAACTAATCCACAACCCTAAAGACTGAATTATGCTTCTCTGTAGCCTGACGTGCTCCTCTTCAAAAAAAATATTATATGTTGTCTACGTGGACCACAACATCTTTAATTGGTCCACTTTGTACCCACAGTTAAATATTCCATTGTAACATAGCTTGTCTTATTGAAAGTATTCTCATAGCATCAGAATTTCATAATTGACATCAGAGTTACCCTGTTTGACCCAGAACTGTTAAAGCATCACTTCAGTTTAAGTTTAGTTAATAGGTTCAGGCTACATACAGTTCAGAAGCCAAGCAATAAATTAACGGAACCCCGGCTCTCTGAAATGAATTTGCACTCACACAGACACTCATATGGCCCTACAGGCCAAAATCAGTGTGAATGCTTTACAATGGTGTAACATACTTGTAAATGAATGATGAGAAGAAATCACAATTTAAGGAAACGCAAATATACAATACAAACACAAGTATATAAGAGGACTCATTTTATCTACCGATTATTTTTTGCTGCTGACTTATGATTAAATTCCAGCATTCAAATAAGTAAAATAATTTAAAATTAGAGTGTTTGAACTTGCTGCTTCTTATTAAAAGCCTTTAAAAGCTTAATGTATTTTATATGTATTTTCAGATAGAAAGAATAGAGAAGCGCTATCTGGAGCTGTTTGACCGGGACTACAAGTATAGCATCATCCACAACACCAATGGGGAGGTGTGTGGTCACTACCCACGGAAGATCGTGTTTCTGGAATATGAATCTTCAGACAATAATAAAGAGAGGTAATAACATCACCACCATCTCTGTTAGTCTACTGAAGACGCACAGTAGACATAATAGTAATGGTAGTAATATTGGGGAAAAGTGAATTTCAGCAAGCAGCATTTTATATAGGGATGCACCGATACCGAAACCAGTATCGATATCGCGCCCAATACTGCGCTCGTGTACTCGTACTCTAAAATGCTCCGATACCAACAACTGATACCACGCAGCGTGTACATTACAGTGCTTGTGACAAAGAAACACCAACAACAGAGCAAACAGAGAGCAGAATAGATATATCAGAGAAGGATGTTATGAAGTATTGAACTAATAATATTTATGCCTAAATAGATGCTGTGCGTGAGCTGATAAGCGAAACTAGGAGCATATTCACAAGTTTGTCAAGCACATCCCTTTTTCACAGACATTGCTGGAAAGTTTGTAGTTTGGTCTTATAGGTCTATGTCAATAGCAAATGTTAAACGAGGCACATATTAGGCTACTAATGTTAACTGTAGCTCAAACAGTAGAGCGTTGGTGCTTGCAAAAGCCAAGGTCAAGGTCATTTTTTCATTTGTATCTTTGTTCTATTGTATTTATTTTAACAGTGAAAGTAACAGAAGGTTGTACAAAACATTTTAACAGGCATAATTAAGCATGAAAATAACTGAAGGAAATATATATTTGCTAAACAAATTAAATCAACGAATAAGATTCATATTCTTTTGGTTTCTCTACCTAATATATTTATGTATATATATAATTTATAATTACAAATGCAGTGAAAACACAGGTACCGGTATCGGCAAGAACCAAAATTGAAAGTATCGGTATCTGCCTTGTTCTGGTATCGGTGCATCCCTAATTTTATATTTATGTTTTGCCATTATTCCTCTGAAAAATTCTTAAAAGATAGTATTATTTTTAGTCATAAAGAAGAAGATTATCAATGTGGTATTGTTATTATATTGCTATGCTGCACCAATGACATATATCTCCACAAAATTCTTATACTTTGATTCTTGCTATGTGCAGTAGGTTACCAAGGGCCGGTTGCACCAGCTGTGTGCAAGTTAAAGCTTAGTCGTGGGTATAGATATGTAGTATTTTACAATTTACTTGCTAATAAATATTTAAATATTACACACTTATTGAAATGTGCGCTATGGTTTCACTATGCATGTCAAATATGAAATGAAAAATATGAAAATGTCAATTTTAATGGTTTGTTTTAGATACAATTTCTTAATATTTAATGTAATAATTTCAGTATGGTATTTCAATGTAAATGTCATTTATCATTGTGACAGTTGTGTGAGGTCTTACACATCGATCATAGACCTTAGTCAGGGTAGCGCTATATTTACTTTTCGACAGGAATGAAAACATGGCTGTGAGGGATAGAAGTACAGTGTGTTCAATGGATTGTACTGTTTTTAACAACAAACTGATTGCTTGGCTGATGAAACATCTTTCCAAAAGACTTTTCAGTAGCCAAAAACTCTGTTTGAAAGTTGTGAGTTTTGAAAAATATATAATCTATAAATGTATACAGCGCATACCATGGTAAAGACTAAGTCTTTCCCTCACTGCCTTGTTTTCATCCACATGAAATTCAATGTGTCGTCTACCCTGACTAAGTTCTATAACCAGAAAACTGACATGCACAGTTTGTCAACACTAATTCTAATGCTTGTTATTGTATCAATTCCATATGTGACAACACGTTACTTTTCTTACAACGAAGTAGATAAGTTCTGCTTTAAAACTGGCAGTTATAAAACCTCTCATTAAGAAACCACAATTAGATCATAATAATCTAGCAAATTATAGACCCATTTCAAATCTTCCATTTATGTCTAAAATATTAGAAAAAGTGGTGTCCGCTCAACTGGGCTCTTTCTTGCAACAAAATGATATCTATGAAAAGTTTCAGTCTGGATTCAGACCGCATCATAGCACTGAAACTGCGCTTGTTAAAATCACAAATGATTTACTTTTAGCTTCTGACCAAGGCTGTATCTCAATACTAGTTTTACTTGATCTTAGTGCTGCGTTCGATACTATAGATCATACATTACTCTTAGATCGACTACAAAATGATACTGGTGTTCAAGGACAAGCACTAAGCTGGTTCAAATCATACCTATCTGACCGCTACCATTTTGTCTATTTAAATGGAGAAAAATCGACCATAACTCCAGTAAACTATGGAGTGCCGCAGGGATCTGTATTAGGCCCTCTGTTATTTTCAATATATATGATGCCACTTGGAAATATTATAAGAAAACATGGAATTAGTTTCCATTGTTATGCTGATGACACTCAAATATATATTTCATCACGGCCGGATGAAAACGCTAAATTTTCCAAATTGACAGAGTGTGTTAAAGATATAAAAGATTGGATGACGCGTAATTTTCTTTTATTAAATCCAGACAAGACAGAGGTAATACTTATCGGTTCAAAAAACCGCCCACAAAACCTCGCACAATACAACTTTAACATCATAGGATGTCCTGTTACTTTATCCTCTACAGTAAAAGACCTGGGTGTTATACTCGATTGCAACCTGCCTTTTGAAAATCATATTTCATATGTTACAAAAACAGCCTTTTTCCACCTTAGAAACATTGCTAAGCTACGTAATATGCTATCAGTTTCTGATGCAGAAAAGTTAGTTCATGCATTCATGACCTCGAGACTGGATTACTGTAATGCTTTATTAGCTGGTTGTCCTGCATCCTCGATAAACAAGCTACAGTTGGTCCAAAATGCCGCCGCTAGAGTTCTTACGAGATCAAGAAAATATGATCATATAACACCGATTTTATCATCACTGCATTGGTTACCTATAAAGTTCCGTATTAATTACAAGGTATTGCTACTGACTTATAAAGCCCTAAACGGCTTAGCTCCAGTCTATTTAACGGATCTTCTATCGCCCTATAATCCATCGCGCTCTTTAAGATCACTAAATTCAAGGCTTTTGGTCATACCTAGGATATCCAAAACCACCAAAGGAGGGAGAGCATTTTCACATTTGGCTCCAAAACTCTGGAATAGTCTTCCTGATACTGTTCGTTGCTCAGACTCGCTCTCCCAGTTTAAAACTAGATTAAAGTCGCATCTCTTCAGCCAGGCATTCATATAATCCTACAGTTCAAACTACAATCCGGCCTCTAGCTCATAAATGCCAGAGGAGAACTGGCCCCCGACTGAGCCTGGGTTCTCCCAAGGTTTTTTTTCTCCATTAGGTCACCTGATGGAGTTTTAGGACACCATTAGGTCACTTGATGGAGTTTTTCGGTTCCTTGCCACTGTTGCCTTTGGCTTGCTCAGTTGGGGATATTTTGGGGATATTTAATTTAATTTTATCAATCAATAAATTCCTCTTGAAACAAACTTTGTTGTATTATTTTAATTTAATACTGTGAAGCTGCTTTGATACAATCTGTATTGTGAAAAGCGCTATACAAATAAACTTGACTTGACTTGACTTGACTTTAACAAATGGTTCAGAATTTCAGAAATAAAAATTCATTGTTTTTTTTTTTATGCTGTAATTTTATTTTTAATGTAAATCACACTTTTGTGTTTATACTGTAGATGATATATACATCTAAATCCTTTTTTGTTTTGATTATTAGCTTTTTGCCCTTTTACTTAAAAGGACAGTGGGGACCTGACTGGGACTTGTTAAGGATCACATCACATTACAGACTAGATGATAAATGCATCAAAACAATTAATAGTAGACAGTGCAAAACCCTACGTGGAGTGTAAAAGAAAAAAAAAAGGGTTGACAGTCAGTTGATTTCTCAATATATATCATGACATAATGCAGGCTAAAAACAAAAGGTTAGTAAGACCTGACCTAAAAGAAGAAGTAAAATTTAGTTTGTTATATTGTTAGACCTAGAAGAGGAAGTCAGGTAAATGCTTGTCATAATGTTAGACCCAAAGGAGAAGTCAGGTTAAAAGTTTAACAGGTTAGATTCAGGTTAGAAGTTTAACACAGGTTAGCTCAAAAAAATTTGTTTACTATCTTATTTATTAAAAATCCACCACAGGCCGAAGAGATTTTCACCGAACCTTAAGACAAAGAGATACTATCTTCACAATCTGATTGGTCGGCTTTTATGACGTATTGCCTGTTTTGAGATAAAACTTACAGAACATCCAAAACAATGCTAATTTAGATCTAAATTAGGTTAGCACTAAACCAGAATCTTGCATCTGGCATTAATGTTTAAATGTTGAAATTGAATTTTTATTCTTACGACTACTTCTGTTAATTGGTCAAGTGGGCAAAGTTCTTGGCTGATCGAATGGTAGAATATCAGCCAATATTTTGGTCTGTCACCAGTGTATTGTAAATTTTTTTTTTTTAAATGCTCTTTTCTTCTTTTTCTTCATTTTTGTTCAGCTTTGAGAGTACAGTGCAGATCAGTAAATTGCAGGATTTGGTCAACCGTAGTAAGATGGCTCGTTGTAGAGGGAGATTTGTCTGTCCTGTCATCCTCTACAATGGAAAGGTAACTATCTTGCCACTCCAATCAAATGGGCAAATTTTCACTGAACAGTTTGCCTCGTAGTATTTTTTTGACCACCAGATGCTTTTTGTTGCTGCTTCATGTTTAATGTTCATGCTATCCTTTATTTAATGTTATCCTTGTAGGACATGCCCCTTTTAGACATTTGAATATATTGATAGTAGACAAATCATAGTGTCAATAACAGATTAAATTTTTTATTGTAAAATCTGGCTGTCGGGATCTTTAGTACTGAAGTGTTGAGTTCTGGACTATCAGCCTTTGACTTTAAAGGTTGGTATAATTTACTGGGAGCTAACAACAAACTTCAAGCCTCCTTTAGCTTTACCAGAGTCCTGTGTTTCTTTTTTTGTTGTGGCAACCTTAAACTCTTATTTTTTCTCCTCTGTTGTAGCATGTGTGTCGATCCTCCACACTAGCAGGTTGGGGCGAACTTTATGGACGCACTGGATACAACTACATTTTTTCAGGTACACACTCTATTAGTTAAGACAGCTCTGTGTTTGTTCCTCTTTCCGAAACAAGCTGTACCAGCATGAAAATGATGTGTCGAAAGTTGACAGATTTAAATTTTACACAGCATGCTGCAAGATGGAAAAATAGTGCAAGTCAAGCCACCTTTATTTATATAGCACTTTAGACAATACAGATTTAGGGCCCTATCTTACACCCGGCGCAATGCAGCGGCAAGCGCGATGCAAGTTTCAGTCCGACGCAGTTATCATTTTCACATCCTGCGCCACGTTGTTTAAAGCAGGGCTCAGTAGTTTCGGGATTTCTTCGCTGTATTCTCGCTTTTTGCTCGCAGGTTTCTCTCTATAGCTCCCCCCACAGCTTCGGAATAGATATTTGACAACACTGTTGTAAAAACTCGTTGGCGATTCTTAGACACCAGAGGCTAGTAGATCAACGACATCAAAGCAGATGGGACATTCTTTAAAACGTCTTCTTCATTCGGGTTCAAACAGCGTGAGGGAGCGCAATAATGACAGCATTTTAGCAGATTTCTTTTGGCCGTAAAGCAGTTGTTTACATCGCGAGACCTGATATCACGCGATACTTCCTGACGCGGCGGCCGGCGGCCCGCCGGCTCAAAGTTGCAAGTGCGTATTTTCCGCTCACGGGCACCAGGGGGGTGCGAAACGACCACCATTCAACCCGAAATAAGTAATATAACCATTCCAATGACTCCGAAGCTGTTCAGTTAAGGTAAAAAAGTTACTTAGATCACCTTTAAATAGCAAATGCATTTGCGTCCATTTGTGCGCCCAAACGAGGTGTGATAATAATAATAATTCATTACATTTATATAGCTCTTTTCTCAGCACTCAAAGCGTTTTACATAGAAGGGGGGAATCTCCTCAACCACCACCAATGTGCAGCATCCACTTGGATGATGCGACGGCAGCCATATTGCGCCAGAACGCCCACCACACACCAGCTTACTGGTGGAGAGGAGACAGTGATGAAGCCAATCAGTATATGGGGATGATTAGGAGGCCATGATGGACAGAGGCCAAGGGGCAAATTTGGCCAGGATGCCGGGGTTACACCCCTACTCTTTTTCGAAGGACATCCTGGGATTTTTAATGACCACAGAGAGTCAGGACCTCGGTTTTACGTCTCATCCGAAGGACGGTGCTCTTTGACAGTATAGTGTCCCCATCACTATACTGGGGCGTTAGGACCCACACAGACCACAGGGTGAGTGCCCCCTGCTGGCCTCACTAACACCTCTTCCAGCAGCAACCTGGTTTTCTCAGGAGGTCTCCCATCCAGGTACTAACCAGACTCAGCCCTGCTTAGCTTCAGTGGGCAACCAGTCTTGGGCTACAGGGTGACATGGCTGCTGATCAGGCGCATTGTTGGCGCTTTGCTATTTTGAGGCAACTGAAATAGACTGCGCCATTGACCAACTGAAACTTGGTCTAAAGTTAGTGGCGCAATATAATATTTTTTATTTATTTAAAGAGTGCGTTAGTAATGTGCGCCTATAGGCGTTTTGGTCGTGTCTAGGTGCAGGTCCATCATTTGATCTGGATATGGACCGGATCCGACTGACTACGGTAACCTCGGGATAAGGATGAGACATACAGACTAATATTAGCGATTGAACTTGACACACAACGTAATGACGAACGTGGTTGCCCAGTCCTGTTTGTTTGAACCGCAAGAGACGTCAATTGCCGTCATAACGTTGTGCGTCAAGTTGAAGGGTTACTCTTTTGGCGTAAATCGATGCGTATGGCCGTCAGCTGGAAGCTAGTTATTTTAGTCGATAAAGTTTTAAATATGGATATTTTTCTTACACGAACACATCGCTTCACTTCAGAAGGCCTTTATTACCCGCCGGAGACGCGTGGAGAACTTTAATCATGAATAGATGCGCTTTGATGGACTTCCAAAGACATACACCCATGCACTCCCATTATAAAGCTTGGAAGAGCCAGGACATTTTTTTATATAACTCCGATTGTATTAGTCTGAAAGAAGAATGTCATATATTTGACATCTAAGATGACTTGAGGGTGAGTAAATCATGGGCTAATTTTCATTTTTGGGTGAACTTTCTCTTTAATCTTCTTTAAGTGTAAAGGAGCAACTGTGTCTAAAGTGCTGGAAAAGAGAGAGTCAATAGCTATCTGGTTTGCCAAGGAGAGGAAACTGATCAGGAAGACTATTTATAAAGCAATTCTTTAGTGGTAGAAGTGATTGTTCTACCATATTTGTAACATGGAGTTTGTTTTGCAACTTTAGTTAAATGGAGTATACAGATCTTGATCTGAGATGTCATCGCTGACAGTGCAGACAGAATGTGTCCTGTGTGAGTGACTCCTTGCAGACAGTGTTAATTTTGACAGCACATTTTGATTTAGTTTTAGTCAACGTCTTTTGACTAAAATACCATTTCGATTTAGGCTAGTCATATTTTAGTCATCTGAATTGTTTTATTTTTAGTCTAGCAAAATATCATAGGATATCATACAACTAATTTCTAACAGTCATTAAGCAAGAAACAAAAATAAGAAGAAATAAATACAACAGAACAAAGATAAAAATGAAATAAACATTGCTTTAAAGAGATAGTTCACCCAAAAATTAAAATTGTCATAATTTACTCACCCTCATGTTTTTCCAAACCTGTTTGAGTTTGTTTCCTCTGTTTAACACAAAAGAAGATATTTTAAAGAATGTTAGTAACCAGACAGTTGACAGTAGCCATTGACTTCCATAGTATTTTTTTCGTCAGGTAGGTTTAACAGGTAAGAAAAACTACCTACAGAAATTGAATAATGTAATCAAATGTAAAATAACAGTTAATAGTCTCCCTTGTATAAACCCTTATTAAAGATACTAAAGTTAGTCAAGAGCAGTGAGTGATTTTTCTCTTTATCTTTTGTTGTTTTAATTAATATTAAGGACTCAGACAGAAGCAGGTTTAGGCTACTGTCACTTTAAGAACTAATGCATGGATCATCCAAAGACAATTTTCTCCCAACACATTATGAAAAGTGAGTAGTGAACAAACACACTGCAAAGCGAAAACCGTGGACACACGCACAACACAGTGGGTAGTGATTGGGCACCCGGGGAGCAATTGAAGTTTGGTGGCTTGCTCAGTCGTGGGTATTGAGGGTGAAAGAAAGCGCTGTTCATTCACTTCCCCGCCTGCATTTTTTTCCTGCTGGTATTTAGAATCGAGCCTGCAACCTTTAGAATCCAGTCTCACTCTCTAATCATTAGGCCACGACTGCCCGCCATTAAAGGGGTGGTAAAATGACCTTTTCACAAAATGTAAAATAAATCTCTGATGTCCTCAGAGATGTCCTCTGATGTCCTATGTGAAGTTTTAGCTCAAAGTGATATTTTTATATAGCATGTTAAAGTTGTCACTTTTTGAGGGTGAGCAAAAACGCACCGTTTATGTGTCTGTTCCTATAAATGCAAATGAGCTGCTGCTCCCAGCACAGAGGGCAGAGCTTCAACAGCTTGTGTCCTGAAAATTTCAAAAACGTTTAGCCTTTTATGTTCAAACCGGAGTCAGACAAAGATGGAGAGACTCAAGAAGAAGTGACAACATGTAGACAACATTTCTGAATGGTTAGTTGGTGAAATTATGTAGCTTATGTGTAGTTATCTTCTAGTCATTGATTAGCATATTCTGTCATGATAATCTATAAATCACGTTCCCGGGGGTGGCTTTATGTAAATTTTAGGGTTAGTGATGTCACTAACCCGGGAGGAATGTCATGTTGTCCTTACCAGCTGTTTGTTGAAATCCTTAAAAAGCAATTTCTTTAAAAGCAAATGTCTACCTTTGCTTTGAACTTTGAGCGTTGTAACTTTGCAGATGTTATTTATGCTCAAACAGCAACATTAGACACTAACTAAAGTTAGAAAAGTGAAATCATATTCAACCACCCCTTAAATACATTTAAGAGATTATTGAAACATTTCTGTCTGAACTGCTCACGCTACAGTTATTGACTG
Organism: Leuciscus idus; assembly: GCA_021554675.1. Lineage (NCBI taxonomy): Eukaryota > Metazoa > Chordata > Actinopteri > Cypriniformes > Leuciscidae > Leuciscus > Leuciscus idus. The sequence continues at coordinate 26,274,443 of CM038631.1, forward strand.
AGCTTAAGCTGTGGGGCAGTACAGATGTTGCTGTGAAAATTACTTGTTGGATTGCATTAGGTTTAGTCTCAAACTATTTCAGGTGGTTCAGATGACACCTTGGGTGATGCTGAAGAGGTTCTGGAGGATGACTGTGCAGTTCGGTAAGATAAGCTGGCAAGGAACACAATCTTACAAGGAGCCAAATGTTCGAATTATTAATTGATTTTGTGAGAATAATTTCTTTCTTTCTTTCTTTCTTTCTTTCTTTCTTTCTTTCTTTCTTTCTTTCTTTCTTTCTTTCTTTCTTTCTTTCTTTCTTTCTTTTTCTTTCTCACTCTACAGGAATGATTCACAGTTGTTTGATAAGGTTAGGGGCTCTGACATTAAGCTGTTGAAGTATTTGTCTATACACTACATTTGTGACCTCATGGTGGAGAAGAAGAAGGTCAAGTTTGGCCTCAAGTGAGTGAACTTCCTGTTAAATTCATGCTTTTGTTAAAAATTACATAATGTGCCATTCTCCGAATGGCGTGTGCCATAAATAATTTAGGCCTTTCACACCCAAAATATCAGGGTCCAAAATTTACTTTTTGCCTACCAGCCAAGGTGGCAAAACAATTACCATTGAAATCTTTATTTTAATTCTAGAGATGCACCGATTACAATTTTCTGGGCCGATTCCGATTTCCGATTTTTCATTAAGTTTGACCTGCCGATACCGATTTTAGCCGATTCCGATTTCAATTTTTCTGACCACTTTACAGCACACACAAATATTTATTTTATATCTTTTCTGTAATAGAACATTTTACAATTTGCATAGTACATATTTTTTTGAACAGATAAATGCTATAAAATAGAACTATATAAATTACTCCAGGTGTGGGTAATTCACACACATCTAAAGTGCAGTGTTATGGAAGAACCATTTCCTTTTCACATTCAATATCCAATAATTTTTTTATACATGTATTTAGCAAACTAAACGTCTGTATGAAAACAGGGAATGGCGATAAAATTATATATAAATAAATTTTTTTATAAATATAGCCTTGCAGTATGTCAAGTTTAAATGGGTACATTTTCTATAAATATTGTTCTTCGTTTTCTTTTCTGACATTGCCTACTCCAGTTCTTGTTAAAACACGCACATTCTGTGCATTTTGGGCACTTTTTTGTGAAACCCTATTTAGGCTATTTTGTCCATCAAAAGTGTGCTTTCCCTTTAATTGAGCGTGAGCAGTGCAGCAAATAGACTCGGCGCCGAAACTGCTCACTGCTCGCGGCGCTCCTGCTTGACGCTCACGCGCTGCTCCTGCTCCCGTTGTGATTAACATGCACGGCGAAAAAAAATACGCGCTTGCGGTCTGAACGGACGTAATTCACGAGGTTTCCTACATGTGTGTTCCGCGTGCACGTGTGATGCTGATGTTGCGCGATGTTAATCATGCGGCGCCCAAGTGCATTTGACCGGCATAAAATCGGTATTTGTCAGACTGACCGGCCGGCCGCCGGTCACGGCCGATCACGTGAAAATCGGCCAATTCCGATCACCAGCCGATCAATCGGTGCATCTCTTCTATATTGTTCTAAATTTATTCAGAAATATTTTTTTATATGCTCTATATTGTGTGCCAAAGAGATTAAACATAAATGTTAAAATATAAACTTCACACTTCACATGTTCCATAGCAGGATCGCTAAATTATAGATACCCCCCCCCCCCCCCCCCCCAAAAAAAACAAAGGCACAGTCACAGTTTTCAAAGGGCAAGAGGAAGAATAATCTACAGAAACACACACATTCACACCTCTGAATGTAGTAACACGTTACTGTCATTTATGCTACATTCACGCCATGTTGTATTTACCGTAAATGCAAGATGACAGCACGTGAAATTATGCATTCCAGTAGCAACACTATCAACTTTGCCATTTTTCAAATGGGTTCCCTTTCGAGAGTGGTAACTTCTACATTGCGTCAGCTGACGCTGCGGGAACTCCTTCCTGCTCCACTTTTGTTGAAATCTTATAGGATTAACGCCAGCTTGGAACAGCTGTCCAATTGTCATGAAGTATGCAAATACTGACAGGCTCGCGGGCAGTATAAAATGCATGGGCGCGACAATTGCGTCAGAATCTATTTCTTCATGCTGTCATCGTTGAAGTTGCACTTGAGGAAGTTATCTTTTCTTCCTCGTATCTGATGGCTACCCTTTGCTGGATTTGCACCTACGAGTACTGCGCCGCCTGCCTGGGCCTGGCCCACGCTGAGGCTCTGTGTGCATCCCCCCCGTCGAGGAGACCGTCGCCGTGCATCTGTGCCCGTCCTTTCATCTGGCTGAAAAAAGAAAGGCTCCAATCACTCCCTCCAGCCTCTTTGGTGATGCCGTGTAGTCAGTTACTGAGCGTTTCTCTGAGGCGCAGAAGCGCGAAGGCTATGAGTCACAAATGTTGCCCCGTCGCTCGTTCCAGCCCTCATTGAGGTCTCTCTCTTTGTCGACACCTCGTCTCGCCTAAGATCGACTGAGCAGCCCGCTGCGGCTCTCCAGCCCGAGCCGGATGTTCGCCGTAGGCAGTGAGCGGGACCAGGAATGTAGTGTCACGGACCACGGAGAAGCCTGCGCCGCTACGGCTCGGCTACCAAGCCTTCGTCCTACGGACCATCCAAATGGAGGGGAGAGTTTGTTAGAGACCCTGCCCCCAAGCGCTGTGTTCTTCATCATGTCCCCTCTGCTCCTGCAGGCGACATTTGCAATGTTTGTGTGAGTTCCAAAATAAGAGCACACATCCCTTCACACAAAAAGCCTTTTCCTCCTCATACACTCAACACTGTGTCACTCGTGCCTTTCGAGCCCTTGGTTTTGATTACTGTTAAGAAACGTCTCTGCTCTCCCTAAAAAACGGCTCTGCTCCTTGCCTTTGCTTCAGCTAAGTGCATTGGGGACTAACACACGTTCTCATGGACTGTGATATTATCTGTTTCGGACCCGTCGACTGCAGTGTTGCTCTCCGGCCGAGACGGCCATGTGCCTAAGTCTCTCTCTAACGTTGCACCCTTCAAAGCACAGGATGTTCCTCTGCCCACTTATCTGCTGAGCTGTCATCCTTGCGTGAGCGCTGTTTGCCCTGTCAGGGCTTTGTGGATGTATGTGAATCGCGCGACCGCCTTCCTTCAGTCGGGCCAGCTTTTCATGTGCTTTGGTTGCTGTATTAAGGGAAAGACGTGAACTGTATCAAAACGGAGACTTTCTCACTGGATTGTGGACGCTGTCGCGCTGGCTTACGCGTGCCCGGGGAAGGATTGTCCCCGTAACATATGAGCTCATTCGATGAGGGCTGTTGCCTCTTCGTGGGCCTGGTCTAGAGGTATGTCTATCCAGGATTTATGTTTTGCTGCTGGCTGGTCTTCTCAGAAGACCTTCGCCAGATTTTACAAGCTGGATGTACCGTCTGTGGCGTCTCAAGTGCTTTCGGTGAGTTAAGCTCCTTACTCATGTATTGTGAACTGTCCTAGTTGTACGCAGTGGTTAACCGCTATGCTGTTGACTCTGTGTATATGGCTACTAGTGCTTAATACAGTTGTTACCACTACCGCCTTGACACTGTGTTTTACTTTCATGCTTGAGTGCTTATTGTGTTGTGTCTGCCCTGGATCAGTGCAGCCTTCACTTTCATTGCGTTTGTATATGCAAATTTTTATAGGGTCAGAGCTGATGTCTCATTGGTCTAGTTCCACCTTTCAGATGCGAGCACTCCTAGCGGCACCGCTATTGGCTGACTGTTTGTCTTTTCCGTGGCTGGTGTAGCTTGGCTCCGTTTTCTCCGGGCTTATCTTCACTACTCTCACGCGGGATTTAATACAGTTCCCGCAGTGTCAGCTGGCACAATGTAGAAGTTAATGCTCTCGAAAGGGAACGTCTCCGGTTACTATCGTAACCTCGGTTCCCTGAGAGGCGGTAACGAGACATTGCGTTAGCCGCCATGTTCGCTGTTCGATCAGTTGTGTAAGCGTTCAGTCGTGATTCTGACGCAATTGTCGCGCCCATGCATTTTATACTGCCCGCGAGCCTGTCAGTATTTGCATACTTGCTGACAATTGGCCAGCTGTTCCAAGCTGGCGTTAGCCTATAAGATTTCAACAAAAGTGGAGAAGGGAGGAGTTCCCGTAGCGTCAGCTGACGCAATGTCTTGTTCCTGAATCCTGCCTCTCAGGGAACCAAGGTTACGATAGTAACCGGAGACGTTTTCATACTTCATACTTCTGTAAGGTTTTCTGTACCACCACAGCACACATATAATAAAATCCAAATAATCTGCAATTAACTTATTACCTGTCAGACTGACATGTGACACTGCAAAATTCAGCATTTTCTTGGCCAAATGGAGAATTTACCCACTTTTGAGTTAATTTTGGACCCTGGCCATTGTTCATTATGACATGACAGTGTTTTGTGTTTGTGTTGTTGTATTGTCTTTCTCAGTGATCTCTTACTTTCTTACAATTTTGTTTGTCTTCAGTGTGACTTCCTCAGAAAAGGTGGACAAGGCCCAACGCTATGCTGACTTCACCCTACTCTCTGTGCCTTATCCAGGTGTAGATCTTGCCTGAGTTAATGCTCATGCTGATTTAATTCTTCTTCTATTCTACTTATTAAATGGCAGTAATCAGTACATTGTACTGTAGTTTTAATAGTAGTAATTTCATGTGCTTGTTTTCAGGATGTGAATTCTTCAGGGAATATAAAGACAGAGATTACACAGCAGAAGGACTTGTCTTCAACTGGAATCAGGTCCATACCAAGTACAAACACAAAGTCACTTTCATATGTCTGCATACTTGGCTAGATTGTTGTTTGGACAGAGTAAATAAAGTTTATTTTACACTGACCATCATTTTTGGGTGTTTGTGTGTGTAGGACTATGTGGATGCTCCTTTGACAATCCCTGATTGCTTTACAAGAAACCTCAACATGAACTGGAGTGAATACCAGGTTCTCAGAGCTCCTCATCAACTTTATTGACTGTCTTTTAGATGGACAAACAGGAATTGTTTGGGTTTAAGGAAACGGCACAAGCTGTATGTAAACTCTGCTGGAAGGTTTCACATTCAAAATGCAAACTACACTGCCCGCAATAATACTTTTTGGATCATTTGAGAGTGAATTTGTAGAGTTTTTGTCAAAAATAGTTTAGTAATTGGTGCCATGGCACAGTGCTTACTGATACATATTAAAATGTAGTCCACTGTCCTAGAGGGAGAGGATTCTATTTACTGGTAGCTTTCAGGTGTCTCCACAAAATTAAATGAAAAAAATTGAAAAATGTCATTGTTATCATAAACAGTGTAGCTTAATGGTAATACTCTAACAAAGGTTAATAAAGAATGCATGATGGTGATCCACAGATTTATGTTCTTAAATTGAATTATGGCCTTCGTGTTTTTCAGTCATGGGACCTGGTGCAGCAGACTCAGAACTACCTGAAATTGCTTCTACACATCATCAACTCTGATGGTAAACTATTATATTTACACACGTCCTCCCCAAACTGTACAACAGGTTTTACTCGTCTGTATAGTTTTAGATAATTATTTGGTGTGTTGTGGCCTTTTGTGTGTTGTAGATGAGAACGGTTTACTGGTGCACTGTATATCAGGCTGGGACAGGACACCCCTCTTTGTGTCGCTGCTTAGACTCTCTTTGTGGGCAGTGAGTATCCATTTTTTTGTCTCTCATTACATCTGACCTCATTTTACTCAACTTTATTCACCCCACAGTGCTAACTACCCTCATTTCTTCCCCCATTCCTATCCTTACAATTCTTTGTGTTGTGGCTAATGTTTGGCAATTATTAAGTTTAAAGAGTTCAATGTTTGAATTAATTTTGCATTTTCATAGGACGGTGCCATTCATGCCAGTCTGGAGCCGTCTGAGATCCTTTACCTGACTATCGCATATGACTGGTTTCTTTTTGGGTTAGTCTCATTCCTGTTTGACTTACACATCTGTGTTTTGGAACGTACCAATATTAAACGACTGGCATAAGATGATCATTCTTTTCACTTTAATTTCTCTAAAATATAAAATAAATCACACAAAGGTAACATTTAATGGTACTAAAGTACCAAACTCATTGAATGCATGATCACGCTAACCCTAATATTACTAAATGCACACAACTAACACTGCAAGGAGTTCTGATATACCGAGAGAGCAGTTCTTTAACATTTTCATTCATCTCTTGGCACTTGTTTGACTGGCACATGCAGCCCAGGAAGTATGTGACCTGCAGTCTTCCATGTGACTGTAAATTATGTGATAACTATATAGCAGCTTTATGACGTTAATTTGTTAGAAACCCAGAAAGCTACACGACACCAAGTGTTCCCTTTGAATCATGTTTTTTTTAGATAAAAAAGGCAGTTTTCAATTTGCAAGCAATAATCACAAAACACGAATGCATGTAATGGTAACCACATATATATCTGATTTTCACATTTTGTTCTACAACATGAATATAATTTTTATATATAATATAATAATGTCTGAAAGGTGAATAAAAAGAAAATATGTCTGCAGGAAGTGATGTTTGATCTAACATAATTAAATATGCAATAAAGTATAAGGATATTGTCACTGATTTTTTTTGTGTCCTTTTCACTAGTCACATGTTGCCTGACCGGCTCTCTAAGGGAGAGGAGGTGAGACTTCAACCTATTTTAAACCTACACCATGAAATTGTCTGTTACTTTTGAATGGAATTTCTGGTTCCATATTTCTGGGAATATATGGTAATTATGGTTTGGTGTGCACCGTCCAGTCATTGTTCATGTGTGAGAATTGTATAGATTATTTGTGTGTTTATTGCACATATAAGTCAAGAGTGTTGTGTTTTATCATTTTATTTTGTATGAAAACAATTTAAGTTTTGATATTCTCTCTCCTAGATTTTCTTTTTCTGCTTCAATTTTCTGAAGCATATTGTTTGTGAGACATTTTCAGTCAAAAAGAAACAAAGGTAAGCTATCTGACTTATGATTTTAAATATAAGAATAATCTTTGTGTGTCTGATGAGTATATTTAGAATATAGCAATTTGATAGTCTTTGAATCTAAATAGAAACAATAAGCTTTTTTTTTTTTTTTTAAATGTAAGCTTTTAACCTTTTTTTTATTTTAAACATGCAAAAATTGTGAGCTTAAGAAAATGTTGAAATTACTGGTAGGTGACCTTTTGGTGCAACCACGTGGTTGATTACAAAGGTGTGATTTTTAAAGTTGCATAATAACCAGTAATTTCAGTACAGGTTGGTTCTCACCTTGATTTTGAAAAAAAAAAGTAATGCACAATGTGAGTAGATGTTTTGGCTTAGAGCTACCTACAGGTTAAGAAATGTAACTTTTTTTTTTCTTAGAACTTGACTGCACTTTTTTTATTTTGTCTGTAGTGCCATCACTATATAACAAAATTCTGGCCCTCGAGATCCACTTTCCTGCAGAGTTTGGCTCCAAACCTGATCAAACTCATCTGCCTAGCTTTTTAGTAATCCTGAAGACTTTGATTCACTTGTTCAAGTGTGTTTGATTAGTTTGAGCTAAGCTCTGCTGGAAAGTGGATCTCAAGGCCCAGAGTTGGCCACCCCAACGTACAGTAGCTATTAGACAAGCTCAATTGGAAACAAAATGCAGTTGACTTATTTAACTCTTGGGGGTCTGTGGAAAATTTGTTGGAAAAAAAATCCCCCAATTGAATTTTTTATTTACCGCAGATGAACTTTTCCCTAAGAACCAGAGGTGTTGATTAAAACTTTTAGAAAATATTTAAGATGGCATAAAGTATGTTTGCAAACTATAAGGTTTTTTGCATGATCTCAACATAAACAGTGCACTCCATAGATCGATAACTGGAAATATTTCAATTTGGCAAAAAAGCATTTTGACCTATATTTCTCAAGTGTTTATCATAGACTCAGGAGTATTGTATCATTGGAATTACGGTCTCTTGTCTCCAATTGTATTTCCTCAACAAAAAAAATCAAAACAAAAAAATCAAAACCACATATTATAGGCCCTCACTCTGAACAACTTTGCTTTTACATTAGTGTTTCTTGAGTTAATCTTTTTTTATTATTATTTGCGAAACCTAATTTTACGAACGAAACCTAATTTGAAAAGAATAAAAAAATTCTTTGGTGTACATAGGTCTGTAATTATCAAATACATGTTGAACTTTGACGGCATATCTACAGGACCATCAGTAATTATAGGCATTACATATCACAAATTATGTATAACACCTGAACAAGATATACAGGTTTTTACAAAATTCCATATGTGTGAGATTTGCTCCAGCCTGATAACGAAAAAGGCTTTTTCTTCCTCTAAATGTGTCTTTACCTCCAAATCAAATGGCCATATGGATTTTTATTTCTTTGATAACTTTTCACAACTTTAGAGTAGATAATTTTTTTAAATAAAAATCAAACTCCTCCCAGACTGTTTGTCTAATTAGTGTGAATTATGAAATGTTTAATGTATTATTCCCACACAGAAAAAATAGATTAAATTGTTTAGCAAATACATTCCAATTGTATTGCACTCAAAATTTTGTCAAATACCACTAATAAGGCAGGCTGTAAGTTCAACATATTTATAGGTTCTGTGCATCTTGTGACTGTATTTTAGTACTTTTCGCCATTTTTGTTTTCTTTTTCTCTTTTCTATAACTCTTAACAGAAGAAAAAATTCTCAGTTCAAAGATGCTGACTTCACAGTTGATGACCTCTGCCAGTTAAGTAAGTCCTGTTTTCCTAAATTACTGCAGTTTCAGAATAGCTTTTAATTAAAATTAGTGATTCAGTGAATATGTATACTATGATTATAAGAACTGTGTAGTATACATAGCCAATAGTAGATTCTCCCGCTTGTGGTTGTCCCTGCAGGATTGTTTTTTAAATAGACTACAGACTTTATTATACATGGCTTGCTGTTTTATGGTTTTCTTTCTTTCTTTCTTTCTTTCTTTCTTTCTTTCTTTCTTTCTTTCTTTCTTTCTTTCTTTCTTTCTTTCTTTCTTTCTTTCTTTCTTTCTTTCTTTCTTTCTTTCTTTCTTTCTTTCTTTCTTTCTTCGTCTCTCTCTCTATCTCTCTCAGAGTCCAGAGATCGGGGTAGTGTGACAAGTCTGAGCAGTGATTTTTCTCTCATCACAGAAGATGCATCTGCTCCCTCCAGTCTACCTGCAGAAGCTACAGACCTGATTACCACTGGACCACAGGCTTCTAGCGGGTAGGGCTTACAAAATAAGCACCTTTAATGTCACCTAAATAGTATGAATGCACTTACACCTGTGTAAGACAAGCATATTTTACTGGCAAGATCAGGAGTGTGGCCAATCATAAGATATGTGCTCTGGTCTGCTTCACTCGGCCGAGGGAGAGCAGCACTCTACTTGTGAGCATACATATCTAGCCACAGAAAGTGGAGAAAATATATTAGGCGTAACCTCAGGAGTGGAGGGGTATAACGGATGCTGCATTATTATGGTAACACTTTACAATAAGGTCTCATTTGTAACATTATTTAATACATTAGTTACATGAACTAACAATGGGGGGTCTCCCTATGTTTCCTTGCAGCAGCCGGAATTCAGTTCACTGTTTTCTTGTGAATTTTTAGATGTATCCTCACTCGTCCAGCAGCAGCAGCCTAGCAGATCTAGTCCGCCAAGACCAAGCCTATGTACATGTCATGTTTATTAATAAATGCTGGTTAAATTCATTCCGAGTCATGATTGAACTAATGTTTACAAATGATTACAATCATTATTTTTAATGCATTAAACAATCCATAATAATCACAGAAATTAGCTAAAAATGTTCACATTTTATTTGAGTAAATAATTTTCTTGACAATTGCAGTTTTAAATGCTGTTGACTTATTTAGTGTTTATCACAGGAGGAAGGGCATGCCATTGTCTTCTAATTCTATGCTTTGGAACCGGCCGATCACTTCAGAGGAGCGAATACCTAATGTTATCACTGAGGCCAGTCCTCTGGGGTCCTTTAAGTCCTCAAGCTCTTCCTCATCCAACCACTCAGATCAAAATCTCGCACGGCCGGCGGGAAGCACCCCATTAGCTGTGCCAGGAAGGAGGTGGGTACTTGTAAACTTTATTTTATAGTGCTTGTGTTTTGTTTTGCTTGAAACTTGATGAATTTTTGTCTGTGTTTTGAAGGACTTATACCAACCAATTTGTCTTTCTGTGTACATACTTGATGAAAGCACCTTATGATATTTTCACAATTAGTCTTCTGTAAAAGAACCAATTTAGACCCATTTGTGAACCCAAAAGTAATGAGTTAAGAACCAATTCCTCTTCTTGAACTTGAAAGTGGATACAAGTAATTATATAAGCAGTTTAGTGATCGAAAGGTGTGAATGATAATATAATATAATATAATATAATTTAGAATGATAAAGTTGAAATTTGTCGACACATACACACTTTAATAATAATTTTAAGTACCAAAGAGCCAAATTTTTTTTTATTGGACCAACCCTACTGGCCAAAATGACCTGTCTTTTCTAACTTTTCTAAAAAATGTTCTTGCTCTATTAATCTTTTAATACTTTGAATGTCTCTCTCAATCTCAGACCAATAGCCGAGTATGCTCGATCAGGCTCCTCGCTATCCACAGATTATGGCAGTTGGCAGATTGTCTCAGGGTGTGGGAGCATCCATGATCTTCCCCCGGTGCCCTCAGAGTCTCCTTTTCCATTCAGCTTCCAGGATGAGGGTCCTAGTGGACGAATGTAGGTCTCATACACACTCCAACCCCTCCTATTCACTGTATTCTTGTATTCTCCGCTACTTGTCCTGCTGTTTACCACTAATATGATTTGTGCACTAGATTTTAATTCACTTTAAGTAAGAAGGTGTTTGCAAAGATCATAGCTGTATACAATTTAGCCCTTCTTTGCCTCATTCTCTTTTATTTCATCAATTTGTATCGTTCTGCTTCATCAGACCCAGCCGGTTGATGCTGTGTAGTTTAACAGAAATCAGAAATACTTGTTCCAAGCTTTATTTATGTGCTCTCTGTACAACAGCATTTTTGCATGTAAAAAAATGGACAAAGTTGTAATAAGGAGATTAAAAGAGCAATATAGGAATGACCTTTTCATGATAGGAATAGATGCCAGCTTCATCATTGGAAGATGTGAAAAATTCTTGGTCTTTAATTAGTATTCACACACATCAGTGATTTTGTAAGAAAACTGATTTACTTTTAGAAAACTACTTTTTTTTTAAGGATATTGTATAAATAAATTTCATTTTGAATGTACTATTACAATAATTGAAAAGAATAAAATAAAACAACAGCATGTAGTAATGTGGTCAACTTCAAAACATACAAGGAAATCAGTAATAAAGAAGAGCAAAGAAACACGTAACAAGCAATAAACAAAGAATGCTTTAAGTATCTAACTGAAGAGGGCATATTATAGCTACTAAAGTTTTAGACAAGAGCAGTGAGTTAATTTTATTTTATTTTTTTAGCATTATTGGTGTTTGATTTATTATTAATGACATCATAGACAGCGGCAGGTCTAAAGGCTGCAGTTCCTTATGGTTATGGGAATACCTATTGTACAGATCTATTCTGACATACAATGTTTTGTCACATCTGTTTACAATCCCTTAAGACATAACTGACTGTTTACATAAATTTTGCGTCATTCAAGTGCATTTGAAGGGTTCATCCAAAAATGAAAATTCAGCTCACCATCATTTCAAACCCATAAGACTTCCTTCATCTCGAAATACATATTCACCATTCACCCAAAACACTGACGATTCAAACTGTTGAGATTTGTCAATGAAGTTTGTTTCTGCTTGTCACACAAGCATGTTTAAGCTTAAGAAAGAACTAAAGAGGTTTGCTTTTGTGCATCAAGTATGTGCGGTTAAGCTTCTGTTTACCATATTCGATATTCTCTAAGTGCACTAATCAATGTTTATATGTGAATAAAGGCCAAAATATTATCTGTTCATCATTTAAAGAGATCATGTCTCTTCAGAAGACTTAGATTAAACCACTTGATTCAATACGATTTCTTTTACAATCTCTTTATGAACTTTATGAAGTATCAATTGGTTGAATGGACTTTCAGTAGAGGGACAGAAATCACTCAGTTTTCAAATATCATCAGTTGTGTTTTGAAATTGAAAGTCTTATTGGTTTGGAATGACAGGAGGATGAGTAATTAACAGAATTTTTATATTTGGGTAGCCTATCCTATGCTCGATGATCCTATGCTTGCAGCTAATCGTGCAAAGCCACATGCAGTCGGCGCTCTTTATAGAGCATGTACACAAACTAAATGTCACAAAATGCAATTTCAGTCAGTTGCTGCGTCCGAAATCTCTTACTGTGTAGTAGGTATTACGTTTGGTTTGAAACTTACCTCGTGACCATTAAAAAAGTATGGTCTGTATAGTATGAATGTGTGTAGTATGAATGAAATTCGGACGTACTACATCCACCATGTTGTCATTGTCATGTGACCTACGTTGTCAGTTGCATCTATTCACCTCCATTCACAAATCCTCTCCTATGGCCTCATGGGATAGTAAAGTTTCTATAGTATGCGCACTTCAAAATCTCGCTATAAGTAGCAGGTCACCAGGTATTTTTCGCCTGCTGTTTTGAGTACCATGAATTCGGACATACTAAACAGCTCATATACTGTTTTTCACCTACCAGTATGGAAGTAGAGATATTCTGACATAGCGAGTGAGTTTTATACATCAAATATAACCTTCATTCCATATGGCATAAGCAATGCCTTAGTAGGGCATTTGGACATTGAAATGTAAAACACAAACTCAAAGTGAATAGGATAGGTGTTCCTGTTGCTCAAGTAGTAGAGCATGGGGCTAGCCACGTCCAAGGTCATGGTCAAGGTCATCCTAATTCACTTTGGATGAAAGGTCCTACCAAATGCATAAATGTGAAATGATCACTACTATATGGAACAAACACATGCGTCTATACTACCATTACTGCACAAAGATGTTATCGTTATGTTATCGTTATATATATTGTTTTATTGTGGTGTAGTTTTAACATCACTAATTCTGTGTATGGAAACATGACAGCTGGTGTAAAACTGTAAATATGCCAGAAATGTAACGGATGTTATGTTAATTTCTGATATTGTAGGATCTCAAAATACATGAAGGCACAAAAATGACGTTATTGAGAGAAGGGAGAGAATATGATAAATGCCGTTTCTGTGTTTTCTTCTTTCTCTTTTCTTTCTAGGTGCACATTTGTACCTGAAAGGCAGGTGAGGTTGGAGGCAGTGAGAGAGCTGTTCCTTTCAGCCTATAGCTCTACAGTAGGACTTAAATCGTCTTCTCCAAGCCCTTCCGGTGCCATCTCAGGCCTGCTGGAGCAGTTTGCCCGTGGGGTCGGCCTTCGTGGCACCAACGCCATTATCTGAGCCTTCCTCTGTTCCACCTATAATTTTCACTCAGCTCTTGTACACACCCTCAGGACTTTTCATGTCATTGTCTTTTTTCCTCCTACTGCACCTTGATGTGGCACCATATCTACCACATCGGGAGTACCTCATTTATTGGTGTAGCTGTACAGTAAATCCTTCTTCATCCCCTTTTTTTCCATCTCTTTTCTTCCTGTTTTCTCGCTCTTGTTCTCTCCTCACTTATTCCGATGCAATTCTCTACTTGCTGAAAGGAAAAGTGCCAAATCTAAATACAGGGCTACATTAAACTGACTGTTTATCTTTTACTTTTCTTACTTCACTTACCCTTTACTTTTTGAGTTTGTGTTTTTTACAGACCAAATAATATGTCCATTTGTTGATTTTTCTAATTTAGATTTTAAGCAGCGCCTTCAATTTTATTTTTCTTTACCCTCTCTTTTACTTATTTTGACTGTTGCACATTTGTACTGTAATAGGGAAAAATAGAGAGGGGTTAATGAGATCCAGGCAGAAAAGGGAAAATTATCTCCAAGCTTAACATTGAAAAATTATATTTCAAGGAACAAAAAGGTAAATGTAGTTGAGGGAAAGAGGAAAGAGGGTCTTGCTCCTCTATTTTAAACGCTTGTTTTATTTTAGTTGCTGACTGTTGCTATACTTAAAATAAATTATTGTAAAATTATTCTGTAATTTTCCGCCCCCTTTTTTTTCTAAATTTTTTTTAATTTTTTTTTTTTTTTTGACTGCAAAGACCTTAAGCAAACTTCAAGATTTGAACTAAGACTGTCAGTTGATTTGTGGTATTTTTAGGAATGGCAACAGTTTGGGCAGTGGTAATGTAAGACAATGTCATTGTTCTTTTAATTAACAATTTTGTGATTATTTAATGAGTGTGTTATGAATTTAATTCAATTTTTGTTGACTCTAGATTATTTTTAAACTGTATCAATCAAGTACACTTACGTTTTCTGAAGCCAAGACGTTTTATTATCAGACAAAACTTTGTTTTTTTTGTGAATGATTATTTTCTTTTGGTAAATGCCTCAAAATAACTGATTTGCCTTGGCAGTATATTGATTCCTGTACTTGCATGAATGGCTATAAAGTGGCACTTGAATTCAAGGATTGAAAACATGGAATTTTTGGTATTTTGGACATAAAACCTTTGTGGCCTCATTACCTCAGGGCCTTTTATTGTGCCTTTTGATTTTAAGGAGATAATGATTAAAAAAAGTAAACATTCTGTTTCCATGCATGGCTGCATAATTTTGTGCAACTTTTAGATTTTAAGATCATGTCTGCTGTTTCTCTTTTTGTTCGTTTATGACACAATAACGTCCTTCTGTACTGTAGCAACTTCCGGTGTTGGGCAAAATACAGACTAAAATAATTCTTCCTTGTCAATTCATGAGTGTGATTTATTTATTTATTTATTTTTTCTTTTTCATTTTTAATTACAGGGTCAAGCAGGACAGCAGCAAATCTTTTACAAGTTTAATAGTATGTAGCATCCCAGTAATTATATTATGAAAGAAAATTAAACCTACTTATTATACACTAGGTGGCACTGTAACCAAGTTGATATTATCAGGGTATGGTTTTATACAAAAGTATGCCAAAGCATTGCTATACAGCCACATGCTTTTTGAGATCTTGCCATCATATTTGTTGGTTAAATGAGAACAGTTTTATATATTAAAAAGTTTCTAACAACATTTAGCCAGCATGTCCCCAATTGTCCTAATAGTGTAAACTTATAGTGTAAGTTTTGTATTTGCCAATTTTAGTGAAGCTAGATATTTAAAAAAAAAAGTAGTTTTTCTTTCTTCAGAAAAGTTGAAAGAAAAGTCGCTGAAAATCTAGTGGCCTGAAATTGAAACTATATATACAGTGGGGAGAACAAGTATTTGATACACTGCTGATTTTGCAGGTTTTCCCACTTACAAAGCATGTAGAAGTCTGCAATTTGTATCATAGGTACTCTTCAACTGTGAGCGACAGAATCTAAAACAAAAATTCTGAAAATCACATTGCATGATTTTTAAGTAATTAATTAGCATTTTATTGCATGACATAAGTATTTGATACATCAGAAAAGCAGAACTTAATATTTGGTACAGAAACCTTTGTTTGCAATTACAGAGATCATACGTTTCCTGTAGTTCTTGACCAGGTTTGCACACACTGCAGCAGGGATTTTGGCCCACTCCTCCATACAGACCTTCTCCAGATTCTTCAGGTTTCGGGGCTGTCACTGGGCGATACGGACTTTCAGCTCCCTCCAAAGATTTTCTATTGGGATCAGGTCTGGAGACTGGCGACACTCCAGGACCTTGAGATTATTCTTACGGAGCTGTGTGTTTCGGGTCGTTGTCATGCTGGAAGAACCAGCCACGACCTATCTTCAATGCTCTTGAGGGAAGGAGGTTGTTGACCAAGATCTTGCGATACATGGCCCCATCCATCCTCCCCTCAATACGGTGCAGTCGTCCTGTCCCCTTTGCAGAAAAGCATCCCCAAAGAATGATGTTTCCACCTCCATGCTTCACGGTTGGGATGGTGTTCTTGGGGTTGTACTCATCCTTCTTCTTCCTCCAAACACGGCGAGTGGAGTTTAGACCAAAAAGCTCTATTTTTGTCTCATCAGACCACATGACCTTCTCCCATTCCTCCTCTGGATCATCCAGGAACCCCATCGAGCGGCCAATGGCCTGCGCAGAGCGCTTGGTGGCCATCAGCGCGAGGTCCGTTGCCGAGCGGAGATCCCGGATGACGTCAGCATCCACAGAGGCGACACCATCCAGGGACTGGAGCAGCTTTGCCTGGAATACCTGGAGTACAGCCATGGCATGAAGAGCTGAACCCAGCGCAGACGACGACAAGCACAGGTGCGTGGCGACGGTCTCCTCGACGGGGGGCATGCGCACGTATCCATGGGCTTCCGCCTCGGGCGCCTCGGGTAAGAATCTTCTAATTGCACCTTCTACGATGACTAGAATTGCGTTAATTGAGTTGTAGCACGATGATTTAAGCATGAAGAAAGAGATTCTGACGTAATTGTCGCGCCTATGCAATTTATACTGCCTGCGGACCTGCCAGTATTTGCATATTTGCGTCAATTGGCCAGCTGTCTCCAGCTGGCGTTAGACTATAAGATTTCAGCAAAAGTGGAGAAGGGGAGGAGTTCCCATATAACTCACACGACGTAATGTCGAAGTTACCGCCTCGAAAGGGAACACTCATTTTACCTGGTCAAAAACAGCTCTGTTTTCAGCACGCCGTTTAAGTGCATGTGTCTTTAAATGATAATGAGCTTTGCTCACCCCGCCCCTCTGTTCTGTGCGTACACTGTTTGTAACACAATAACACAATTACCATAACGCGTTGTTCATTACGTGGGATTATGAATTATATTGAGAACGTCGTACATAGAAAATAATGTAATGTACCCTGAGTGTAAACCTTAGCCGCATTCATCGTGAAACGTGCTAGTGATTTGCAAAGATTAATATAAAATCGAATGGCTTGATTTGAGACAGGGGAAAACATATAAGAAGATAAAAAAAAAAAAACAACTGGATGGATTTTTATCATTTTATGATGGTTGTGTACAGGCACTGCCAACACACATTTCAGTACAATCAACTTGTAAAAGTGCATGTACCATTATATGACCCCTTTAAGAATTAAGCAAAACATGTGCCAGAACCTTCCAGATGGCTGGTAAGCATATCTCTTTATATTTCTCCAGTTAAAAATGTAAAATTGTCTTGTCAGACCGTGTACACAAAAATATTGATTATCATTACTGAAACGGGTACTATTCCACATTTAGAAAAACGTTATATAATAATTTTACTGATGTACTTGTACTTATGTATGTACTAAAATGTACTTAATGTCTAATTTACATTGAGTAAAAAAATTGGCCAAATCATCATGGCTTGTCTAATGTTATAAAAAAAAAAAAGCCAAGGTACCTCATCCTACGCAACACTATTCTCACTGCTACAATTTAAGGCCAGTTGCAGTAGAGAGAATGTCTTGGGTTACTCAACGTAACCATGGTTCCCTGAGAGTAGGGAATGAGACATTGCGTCACTATCTGACGTTTTGGTGAAACTCCTTTCTCCGAATATGCTGAAGCCTGATTGACTCCTGCTATTGCAACTGCAGTATCTAATGGCGCATGTGCTCTCAAGCGATATTGCCTCCGAATCTTTCTACGAGCGAGGACTCTGAGGTGGTTTTATACAGCAACTTATGCAATGTCTGGTTCTCTACTCTCAGGGAACCATGGTTACGTTGAGTAACCCGAGACATTCCCTTTCGAGGTCGGCCTCTCGACATCGCGTCACTAATTGACGCTTTGGGGTACATATAAAATCCCTGCCGTGTAAAAATGACACAATCCCCAAATCTAAAAGAGTTGAAACAGGAATGAGTATAAACACGTCGTGGCAGGAGAGCGCCAAGCTCCCCTAGGTCAGCCACCGGACTTAGTGGAGACACTTAACCAGTGCAATGCAATGAGAGGATATTGAAGCAACAATAACATATTGGTGCACTCACATATTGGTGCATAACATATTACTGTACACAGCCCATAAGCGCATTATACATGAGCACAACACAGGTAAAAATAACAGTGGCACACACACACACACACACACACACACACACACTCAGTGAGGCAGGCAGCTTCCAGCAGGAGGCCCCTAATTAACATGATAATACCAACGCAGAATGCTGCAGGTTGTGCGGTGAATATATTTGTTCAAAATAAATAATAACTTGATAACTTGAGCATATAGTCCTGTAACGAAAGACAGGTGCAGGCACTATCGCAGCATACCAGACTATACGCCCTATTCGGACGGGATTAGTTTTACAAGGGTAGATGGGGTAATGTAATTTTACCACAGGACGTCTGTAATATTAATGGACAATTTGCACGGGATAAGAAATCTCTGTAAAACTAGCAGAAGTGGGAGGGGTAACTCGATTTACACACCGCCGTCCCTGTCGTCATGTGAATATCATGTTGCTTCCTGATATCAAGTGTGCAAACACATAAAATCCATATATATAACCTATATATAACAGTTAGGTCCGGTCGAACAATTAATTAATTAAATGAATTAAATTCTGATTGGATTCTGTTGGCAATGGGCACTTCCCTAAAGCTAAAAAGTTTAGCTTTTTAGAAAACTACTTTTAAACGGGTCAAATTCGCAAGGGATTAGTATTACCTGATAGCCTGCATGCCAGCCGAACTTAGCCCCGCCCACAACATTTGAGGTCGGGAAGTTACAAGGGTTACCACCCGGAAAGCGTACCTTCCATGGGGGCAGCCACTGGCTAGCAAGCCATCACCTGCTGTTAGCAATCCATTGAATCCCATTCATTTTGGCGTCACTTTGACAGCGAATAACTTCACATCTGAGGTGTTTAAAGGGTAACTAAACCCTAAACCAACTTTTTTTAGTTAATGATCTGTAAGAATGGGGCTTTATTAGTTCTGTTCATTGATTCGAGTAACTTTTTTGACATTTGGGTATAAAGTGTTTTAATTTTACAATATATGGTGTAAAAACGTCTGAGTGCTGCCCTCTTAAGGTTGAACGGTGGCTACTGCAGTTGAATTTTCCTATTGGATGTTTGCGGTGGCAAGTGACGTAAGCGGTGGCAGGTAACGTAAGCAGGTTCCAGCTCACCACGCCCTTGGTACGAGCTAGCGTAGATTTATCTGTATTGTACAGTGGTCAGGAGGGTACGTAGGTGTAGTGTTGCTGGTTGCAACAGCACTGCTGGACTGCATAGCTTTCCAGCAGACTTGGAAATTAGGCGCCAGTGTTTGCATGCACTTGGCCTGGAAGACTGTGAGTGTGAAACCTGCATTTTACACTGGATTGCTTCTCCAACGCAATAGAGGTGGAAATGGGCTTCTCCACACAGCTCGCGCTGAAAAGCGACGCAGTGCCAAACGCTGCTACTCCTGCATGGACTCCACCACCGCAGCGGCGTCTTGATGTGAGTGATCATACATATTTTAATCACAATTTATGGTTAGGCTAAGTTAATCCTCTGGGGTCGACAAACGCGTCGGCGGATTTTGCTGGATTTTTTCACATAGCGGCAAAATATGAATATGCCTATAGAGAGCGCGCGCTATTGACATCAACTCGATAAAACTCATCAGATGCATGTACTTTACGTCGTCTTGCGACCCTGTGAGCAAACTCTCCATTTTAGAGAGTCTGACAGCAGGACTCTCAGGTGCACGCCCCCCCCCCGCTCACGGTTCGTCCCCTCTATCTCCGCTGGGGTCTGCCCACTTTTCTAGCATTTTTCAAATATTGCCAGTGGGTGGAGTCAGGCTCTGACCAGGGGTTTAGTTACCCTTTAAAGACTCCATTTGTCCATTATTTATTTCTAAAGAAACACGACAATGTATAAAAGGCTCCATTACCTTGTATCTTCCGTTATGGCCCCGTAGAAGACGTTTTTGTAAAAATAGGCTAACAATTGCATCATAACCAATTAAACTCTCTGTCACACAGTAGAGACATTACCGTATAGACAGGAGGAGAAGCTTGCAGGCAATCGGGGGGACGTGGAGGCAAAATGACACAATAATTAATCAGAATCCTTACCAAAAGTTGCTCCTTCTCCTAGCTCATGGACAGCTCCTACTCACGCACTCCGTCTCTGCAAGATTCGGAAGGGAATGATTCAGATTTCTCTTGGCACAGCTACTAGAAGAAGCTACTTTATACGATCATGGACAGATGATCAACAGTAACGTAATCATCCACATCCAAAGATGACTGCCGCTGGAGACTGCCGCCATTGTGTCTGTTATAGAAGATATCAACAGCGCATTCATTTTAAAAGAGGAACAGAGAACCATGATCAAGTCATTTGTCGATCGGAAAGATGAATGAAGAACATACGTCACTTACTCCGTTGCTCTGATTGGTTGTAGGTCTATCCAATTGAGTGCAGAGGCATTTTCTTTCCTGGTTCGGTTGAAACACACTCCTTAATCACAGCCCAATGGAGCAGTATCAGACTCATATTCTTACTAGAATCTGTGTATGACGACGTTAGGCTAATTACCTGAGGTAATTTTTCCGGACCTTTTTACAGAATGTAAAAGTCGCCGTAATCTTTACTGACATTGTCCGTAATGATTACTGAGATGGCACATTCGGACGGGACTAAAATCACTGAGAAGCTCTGGTAATTACTTTAGCCCACCTCTCCATGTTAAACTAATCCCATCCGAATAGGGCTTTAGTTGAAACCACTCGCTGAGGAGGGGTGTGGCCACAATGACGGCTCACTCGTCTCCCGCTGCACAGACAGCACATGCGGTGCAATAGAAGGGATTTCAAGGTTATAGAATCTAGAGAAGGTGTTTTGCAAAGATCATCCAAGGCAAATGTTCTGAATAGACATACCTTCGGACAGGACTAGTTTAACATGAAGAGTTTAACCGAACTGGTCACCCTGTTACTTTACTCATTATTACTTTACCCCACCTCTCCATGTTAAACTGTTTGACCAGTCACCTGGTCACCCAACATGGTCACCCAGTTGCCCTGATGGTAATAATAATGATATATGATATGATCACAGATTATAACCTAGATGTGCTGTGTTTGACAGAGACCTGGCTAAAACCAGACGATTACATTGCTTATAATTTCGAGGCAGACTCGAAGTTGCTCTGACTGGCGAAAAGGACTTGTTTCTAACCACGCAGTGCATGAATATGGCACAGCGAATGCTTACAGGTCTTTCATCAGAGATCATGCCGGGAGAATCAAAAACTTGAAGCGTCATAACCTGAGCTCTGAATGGTATATAACCACGTCTAGGCTTAAGCCTCATCATATTTTTTATTTTTTTATTTTTTTTACTGACAATAGTGCTCACCACAAGTTGGTCATGTAGAGGGATGAGAGGATATTAGCCTCCTTGTGCCATTCAAATTTTTTATTTCCAGGACATTCGAATATGAATATGATGGTGACAAGCCGTTATAACGGCTATAAACTCAAAGCATGGAGGGTATACTTTTACTGTCCAAGTACTCTTGCATAAAAGACAAGGTGATTGACACAGGGCACAGTTCCAACTACTTCACAACTTAAAAGTGCTTTTCAAGGGAGAGTAAATTACAGGCTGGGAGCGCCCCTGTGAAAGGTGGGCCCATGCAAAAATAAAGCCCAACTCCACTTCCATTTAGAAGGGGTTTCTGGGTGGTTGATAAGCAGTGATGGTTAAACACACTCCCTGATTGAAACATGATCAGACAATCATCCATATCATTCAGCATGTGAACTCCACTCATTTTAGAGGCGAGTGAACCGCTATCACACATTCCATGAAAGTCGACAGAAATGTTTGCTCCTTCATATGGACTGCGAAGCAGCACACTGTACCTATGAAGCAACCTCAGAAACACTCGTGATGAGGGCTATCTGAATATATAAGTAGGCATTCCCCAGGTACACTGAGATAATCAGTCCTCTGGTCAACTTGTGAGAGGATCTGTTCCAGTGCAAGCAGTGTGAGGGAGCGAATTGATAATGCACTCTTAACGCTGGGGTGTTTCATAGCTTCATAATGCAGTTGAAACTGGGCAACCCGTGCTTTGTATATGTAACCCGCCGCTTCCAGATGGGAGGAATGTATCGAATTAGAGAAAACAATTCTGATACAGAAGCACCCTCTGCATTCTGTTTTTCAGCTTTGTCATCGTACAGTGGAACATCCCTTTCCTCACGTTAAGAACGGTTGGCATTTCCGCCACAAGTTTTCTGGCTTCATATCTGGCTCAGGCCCAGTTGTGCAGAGCGCTGAAAACAGCGGCATAGCCGACAAGAGAATATCGAGCGGCCCGAGCATTTTGTGCTTTGTACTAGACAGACCACCGCACTAAGATGGGGGGAGAGCTGCCACCCTTATATCGCATGAATGAGTGAGCGACTGGAACTTCTCTGTGCACTGTACACAACTGACCGCTGCTTTGGTAATGGGCAGCTTATATCGTGTGAATGAGTGAGTGTTTAGAGAGAGAACGCGGGAGCTGATACTACAGAGCTCGCTACCCAAGTCCTTTAAGGCTTTCGCTGATGGCAGAAGAACTCAACTCATGTAGCACTGAATCAGCGATGGGCGCAACTCAGGTAGAGGCAGCGATTATTCATTCCGAAGGTTAGACATGGGAGGTTTAGGTAAAGAGGGGAATGCAGGAATTGACAAGAGCAGGCTCATACACTAAACTTCCTATCTCGGCTTGGAGGAGGAGAAGAGGTGATACTATAAAAGATATTGACCACACTTCCCATAGCACCTGATGTACTCATTACATCATAAGAAGAATGGCGTCTACGCTAATATTAGTCTCTCTGTTTATCCCGAGGTTTACCATAGTCCGCTGGATCCAGGTCGTATCCAGATCTGATGAAGGACCTGCGCCTGGACACGACGACATCGCAGCCCTGAAGTGTCAACTAGTCTCTCCCTGTGAAGGGCTCCTTCCCTTCCCTTTACCTCTGTACAGATAAAACATTATCAAAATGATTCCAGTTCGCATGGATAAGCGGAAGCGACTAAAAATTCAGTATTATGCAGACCAGACAAGTAATTTGGTGTTGTTCATTTGTAAAGAAAAACGACATGCCTGCGCACATATATATATTAAAATGCACATACCTATAGACTAAACACATAATATGCATACATTAAAAGTTTTCTGTTTTCAGTTAAAACAGTGTCGTGTAAATTAATAACTAATGATCTTTGCAATGGAAGTGAATCAATCAAAAACTAACTTAAGCTGGACAATAATTTTATTCTAGAGCTGCTGTAAAGCCAAAACAATCTCTGTTATTTTAATTTCCTATTATCACTGCAAAGCTACTTTGAAACAATCTATATTGTTTAAGGCACTACATAAATTTTGCATTTTGGAAGAAAGAAGTTTCCCCAAAGCGTCAGCTAATGATGCAATGTCGAGAAACCTACCTCGAAAGGGAACTTCTGTTTTAGTAATGAGAACTTAATCATTCAGACTATTTTTAAGTATATTATGAATCGTTCATTTAAATATTATATACTAACTGTTGACATTTTGCTTTATGTCCTGTTTCATTGTAGACGGTAAGCAATAGTGTTGTCACATAAACGTCACGTATTTCGGTACAAGTTGGTACTGAAATTTTAAAAATGTGACGATACCAGCATTTCCCTCTAGCATTTTAAGTGCTGTTGAACGGATTCAACTGCTAATAATAATCAGGATAGCAGGAGACCCGAGCAACGGGAGTTAGATCAGTCAGAATCAGAAATCGATGTAGTGGAAAAGGCAACAACGTCGTCTGTGAGAGAACATCACTGATCAACTTGTGAATGATGTTCTGTCTGTCACTGATGAGTTGTGCTGTCACTGTTTAGTGACATAATTGTATGTTCCGGGAAAACTTAAGTTGTATGGTCAGTCTCGGTCACAGTGCCTTTTAATTGCTGTTTTTGAACCGGAAGTGTTAAAATGCAACTCGTTTCTGCGTTTTAGCCTACAAAGTGATGTCATACCTGCACCACTCTTTTGGAATAAGTACTATCTTTAACTGTACCTATTAAAGAATAAGCACTAGTAGCAAATAAATAAAGAAGCCTACCTAATGGAATAAATAGTATCTAAAAAGTAATTAGTTGCGTATACTAGTGCATTTTAAGGATTAAATGTTAAAACGGCTTGCCAAGCCGCAATCGAAAGGAGCTCATGTTGGCTGTGTTCAAAATAGTTCATAACCTTATACAGTGCACTATATGAGGGAACATACATTAGTAGTGGTGTCTAAGACAGTAAAAAATGTTGTGCATTTATTTAATCCCATAATACACTTTAATAACGAGCCCCAGCAGTTCGGACTAGCAGGTTGCCACAGGTCGGAAGTGAGGAGTGGAGCCGAACATTTTCTTTTATTTAAAGGGTAACTAAACCCCTGGTCAGAGCCTGACTCCACCCACTGGCAATATTTGAAAAATGCTGGAAAAGTAGGCAGAGCCCAGTGGAGAGGGGGCGTGCATCTGTGACGTATCTCTCTGCAGGCAAGGGCGTGGTTAGCTGGTACCCTCTGACGTCAGAGGGTACCACAACTTCCAATAGGAAAATTCAACTGCAGTAGCCACTGTTCAACCTGAAGAGGGCAGCACTCAGACGTTTTTACACCATATTTTGTAAAATTAAAACACTTTAAACACAAATGTCAAAAAAACTACTTGAATCAATGAACAGCACTAATAAAGCCCCATTCTTACAGATCATTAACTAAAAAAAGTTGGTTTAGGGTTTAGTTACCCTTTAATAAAGTCAACAAGCACAACGGATATCTCTGCGAGTTGTCTGTATTATTGTCACGATGTGGTGAACTAATTTATATATTAAAGTTTTTATCTGCCAAAAATATTGAATCTGTGCTGCACACGTCTTTCTCATTTTATTTTTGAAACGAGAATTTGTTGTTCTACTTTATTGTAGGCTATTTTCCTGTGGTCAGTTCACTTATTTTTTTGGATAGGGTGTTGTAAATGAGCTTTACAATTACTGTCTGCTTTGTACTTAAATAGCTTTCAAAACGTTTACGCTTATGAACATTAGTTTTTTTAGCATTTGTGAAAATATGGATATTCATTTTAATCATATGCAGAAAGGCCATGATACAATGGGCTTAAAATCGAAGTTTTTGTGTTTTAAGATAAATTCATTTTTGTATGAAGTTTGCATGTTTTTTTAAAAAAGTATAGCTGTTTATATTATATCTTTTTTTTTAAATATCATTGGTTTTCATATAGTGAAATGCACAATTCACTTGTTCAAGGCTATATGTCACACTCAAAGTATTATTTGTAACATGAACAAGAAGGAAATAATATTACATAATACAGTCAAATGGTAAACTACAATACGGTCACACATTTAATATAGGCTATTAATTTATTTAAAATAAAAAAGTTCTATATTTGTATATCATTGAACTAAGAATGAACTATTGATTGTGTAGCATTATTAATAGGCTGGTTTGAAATATTTATCATTGTACAGGTACTTTAAAAAAAAAAAAAGTTAAGTTTGGAGATATCCATCTGATCAATATCCATGTGAAAATAGCTCACATCTAAAAAAGAAAATTGCATGTATAAGCTCCGCCTCTGACTCCCACTCTGTGGCTGCTGGGGTTCTGCAGCTGGATACCATTGCGGTTATAGATATCCAAGCACTGCGAGCGCCACACCGAATTAATTCTCGCCTTTCACCAGAAGATGGTGACCGCAGCCCTTCCATCACAGCGTGAATCGAACAACGTAAGTATGACAAAGTAAAACCACACTCAAAATAAAACCATATTCTCCAACGATTCATTGTAATAAGGTGGTTAGGCAGCAAGTTACATCATATGGTAAATGCACCCCTGACTAGCTATTTCAGCTTTGATGTGAGAGATCCAACTAACTCTTGATAGTTTGAACGGAAGAACAACAAATAAACAGAAAACACATTCTTTAAATGTTTTATTTTTCCACATACAAAAATTCCATATACAGAAGTCCCTAAAATTATAATGAAGGCTGTCAAAATTATAAAAATGAAAAACCTGGCACCCTGAACTTCACAGGAAAATGAGGTCAGATCTTAAAGGACCTTCGGACTTCAGTAATGCTAATTCAATGTAGTATGGGTCAGGAAATTACATGATGGTTTTCGTGTCATGGTACTATTTAATATCGCTAACAATTACTAAATAGGAAGCAGAGAGGATGATGCAAAAGATATAAGAAATGCATTGGAACAACATTTTTCAGTAGCCGGTGCATTATCAGTCTTAACTGCTCTAGAGAGATATTGTTGGTGATTAAGCTCATGGGTTAGGGTTAGCCACAGGGGCAAATTGTTGATCATGAATTGACTGGTCCTTGGCAACTATGTAAATATTAGCCCTCACAAACGGCAAATGGTCTGTATGAAGTTCAGCATTATCCTAAAAAAAAGTGTACTTATTTAATGAGGACTTTTATATGCCATGGGCACCTTTACGGGTAACCAAGTTCATTTCTGGATCAAAGCAAAACAATTCCAAAAAAAACGCAAAGAAATAAAATAAAATAAAAATGCTAAATCTCACAAATAGCATTCTAACAAAGTTTTAAAGATCTCATATTTACTTTATACTGAAGGTTTAGAAAGAATACAATTCTTGCAGTCACTTGATTGTGTATAAAACCACCGGTGGTGGGCAAGAGTAGATCTTTTTGGGGTTCTGTTGTGTGTGTATATATATATATATATATATATATATATATATATATATATATATATATATATATATATATACCCACACTGTTCACATACTCTACTAGGAAGAGGAAAGGAGCAGCACAGCACTAAGTTGTCATATGTGCCGTCCTAAATGACAGTCTCTATATAAACTAAATTTCAACGGACTTCCCATTTTATTTCTTTTGGTTACACAAGAGAAGTTAAATTAGTAAATATGTTTCAGAGGGAGAGCAAAAAATAAAATAAAATCAAAATGAGAACAACTGTGTATTGCTGAGATAAATTGAGATAGTAGTTGCAGACAGGTTAGTTCCTGTCAGATTAAACATGAAATGTCAGTCAACATATCAAAGCTGAAGGTTACAGAGATGGGAGATTTTAAGTAAAACCTTTTACAGTAATTTGAGCTTCAAATAGCATCAATATTTAATTCCCAACACTGAGTATGATTTTTTGGAATAATGTTTGTTGACGCATCTGGAAATTAATCAGGAGAGGACCTATTTCTGAACTGCTTCGTTATAGTTAAAGGCAAGGTGATGTGTCTTTTAACTTCAGCATGTGAGTTTACTGCATGCCTTACATCACTGCACACTTCTTCTCCTCTGATGGGGCGTTTCCATCAACCTTTTCCATTTCCAGAATAATCCTCTTGAAAACCTCTACAGCTGTCTGTAAAATTTAAAGTTCTTTTAAGAAGGAGAACATATACACAAATGACCAAACTGTACAGAAAACAAATATATGCTTATTACAGAAATGAGTCAACAAAATGTTTTGTTAAACTAACTGTAGCAAAAGTTCCTATTCAAGATACGAAGGAGGTGTTACCTGATTTTCCTTAGCGGACGACTCCATGAAAGCAGCACCCCAAGAATCAGCTAGCTTCTTGCCCTCTTCTGGTTTAATCACTCTAAATTAAAACAACAAAAAAGAGAGCATGACAGAGTGGGAATGCTTTGCCTTCCACCACAAAATGTTAGAAAACCTTAAAGTTTTAAAGTCTGGAAGACAATTTTGTGGTCTGAAATATGATAAATATTTAAGAACTCCTTGTTGCTGAATATATTACAAATAAAAGCACAAAAAGACATTTAATCACATTTATGAGTAGTATTTATGAATTTAATGTTAATAACTTAATCACAAAAAAAAAAGTGTCATTCATTTAGCTATACATTAACAGAAAATACAACTACTTTTAATAACATTTTGTCAAGAGCATCTAATGGTTATATACGGCAAATGAGACAAACGCCCTTTAAACTAGGATGGGTTTGAATAGGGTTTCCACTCTTTCATGAACACCAGATCCAAGGACTTTTTAAAGCACCTTTTATTTTGTATCAAGCACAATATAGACAATAAAGGTGGGTTTGTTACTGCCAACATGGACAATATTAACTGTAAAAAAAGTTTACAATTTATTTTGACTAAAAAACAACGATTTCAACAACAGTTCAAATAATACAAGTTTTGACAAAAAAAAAGAAAGAAATGGATGAGTCAAAATTATAAATGATTATAGCTACATATTAATTTAAAATATTATATATAATCTAGATACCTGATTATTCTATTTTTTTTTAAGCACATTAGCTCCTTATCAATCCATATTTACAACATTGTGTGAAAATATCAAACGTGTTGAATGAAAATGCAGTTTCAATGTCTGACAGTAGATGGTGTTTTATGGAACAGAAGAAATATATTGTTTTCCCCAACTTCTGTAAACTAACTTCTGTAATGTAAACAAAGCAGCACAGCGCTTATAAACACTACTTTATTAGGGATTATTCATTGGAATGTTGATTAGCCAATTTTTAATAGCTCAATACTGAGTCAACCAAGCATCATTGAATTTGCCCTTCCCTGCTGGCACTGCTCATGATCACGATCCACGCACTCACGCCGCTTTCCCCCGTTTTCCTCCTCATCAGAAACGCGGTTTCATTCTGGTTTTTGCAGTGCATAAAGGCCATTTTTTTGTAATAGCACCATTCTACTCTAACAAATTTAACTTCAAGTTTAATTCAAACACTTTCAAAGACCTGTGTTTGTTTTCATAGACTTTCCAGGCCTTGAATGCTATGCGTCTGAAATTCAGGTACTTTCAAAAAGCAAGGGAACCCTGTTTGCAGAAGTACCTATTAAATATAATTTAAAAGGACCAAAAGGCAATATGACTGGCTGGGTAAAATTGGGATCCAGTATGTCTTATGGCAAAAACATCAAAGGCTTTATAATAGCACTACCTGTCAAGACTGATGGGCGTATGTTCGACAAGTGGCGGGATTTGAGACTATTCTACCAAGTTTAAGACAAATTTGAAGTTCTACACAATCTAGTTCTACAAAAATTTAAAATAGAATAAAAATAAATAAGCCAACACCATAAAAAAATAGCAATATAATAGGGTTTAAGTGCTTGGTCCCTAAAGGTGAATAGGTGAATATATAGTTATGCTTACCTTTCCATGTGAAGGTCTTTTTTGTTCCCAACTAGAACAGTAGGTACCCTGGGTAAATATGTAATATTTATGACTACATGTTTTATGACCGTGTGTAATATTTTGACCATATGTTCATGAGTTTAAACCACACTTACTGTATCTTTCCAACCATATCAAGAAGCTTGTCATGTAGAACCTGCACAACTTCAAAACTGAAAACAGAGTGGATTATGTTTACATTGTGTTGGCCTCTGAGAAATATTCAAACAAGCATCTCGGCCCTTACAATCAGAAGAAAAATAACCCATATCAGAATTTAAGGTTAAATAAAGGTGGTAATTCTCAGCCAATACTAGTGTTAGTATATGGTATTGAAAAATAGTACAATGGTTTTGAAAAATACAAAATATTAATACAATATGAAATTGTTTTTGCTTTAAAACAAACAATAAAATATATTTCTGGTGCCAATCCTGTTCTTGACCAGTGTTTCCCGGGGCGAAATAAAGCCTGTCTAGAACCAGCCCTGTTTCTCCACAGACTTCTGATACAAAAGTTGATACAAGGTGATATACGTGTCGTTTATGTGACTACATAACCAGTCCAAAAACAAATATGATGTGTCAGTGTTTGTGTAAGCAGCACTTCTGCATTATGTTGTTCACGGTACCAGAAGTCATTCTTGTGTACCGGCAGATCTGGCTGTAAACTGTCGGTAATCTCTTCAAGTACTTGCTTGAGACTAAGACAGAAACTGAACCCGCAGATTCATTCTCTCTCATGCAATTTAACATATTAAGACCTACAGAGTAATGCATTGCAATGTTATTACATTGCTCAGAGAGACTGCCATAACAGTTAGTGGAATCGATTTTTCCAGCCCAAAATATTAGTCAGTAACCTGCACCAGAACCATGCCAGAGTAAAAGGGGTCTTGACAGAGCCAGTACTCATGGTTTCAGCATTCTATTTGAATTGTTCTATTTATATCTATAGTATAATATATGGTATGGCAGTCATATGATTATAACAAAAAAAGATGTCATATTTCAAATGTTTTTATTTTTACTCTACTAAATAGAGTACGTTTTCACAACAACATTGTACTAAAAATGGAAACATTTTTCCTTCGCGTTTTCCGCATATAAACGATTTTGTCAAAACGATCCCTGTTCACACAGATCCGTGAAAATGACTAAAAGGCCAGTGGTTGGCAATGTCATTTTGTAAAGAACACTACGTGCCTGTACACTGAACAGGTAATATGAATGTCTCTGTTTTCACAAATTCACATTTTTGTTGTTTACACAGACACAATAACGCTATAATTTTCAAAAGTTTGCGTTTTCAGGCCCCCAAAATGCAGATGTCTTGTAAACGAATGGCCAAAACGCATACAAAAAGTTTCCCATTTTTAGTTGAAAATGGTGTCATGTAAACAGCCCCAAAGTTTAATTAGTACACTAATGCAACAGTTTGATACATGTACCAAGTAGAATTAGTGCATATATCTGGTAAGATTTAAATATGTTATCGCACATTTGAAACAGAAATTTTGGTCATAAATGGCATCATATCTGTAAATTGGAGATGTCATTCATGATTAACCTTTGAGGGTTTAGTTTTAATAATAATTAGTTTGTTGTTTTGAGTAAGCTGCCTTGAAATTGTGCACACTACTTCTGTATTAACAACGTTATTTGAACAAAAATATTTGTGTTTCATGTTTAGGAAACTAGTGTTGCTGACTAAAGCTTAAACGTGGTCTGCATGCTCAATTCTTCTGAACTAACTGGTAAGTTTTACAAAGAAAGCACTATCATGTATTGGTTAGGCAGTACAAAATGTAAAGAGAACTGCCGTGCCCACAACTCTTTTGTCTTTATCTCCACAAACATTTGAATCTGCACTTCATCTTTATAGTAAGTGTGCAGAAGATCTGTTGATTGGTGTTGTAGGTTACTCTGCTTCTCCTTTCCCCTCCTCTGCTCTCCTTTCAATTCTTCTCATAACTTTTTATGAGCCTTTTCTAATCTGTGATGTGATGTGATGTGATGACCAGCACTAAAATTAGGGATTATGACCCTTTAAAGAGTTGTTTATTTTCTTCTGTCTTGCACAGTCCATGATGTAAATTTCATCATCAGCAGGACCAGCTGCAAGGACTGTGCATGTGCAGTCCAAATTTTCCAGCCCCACATCTGAGTGCTTTGCCTTCTTGTGTGCCTGACCGAATTCACTGCACTAATGTTTCTAACAGGGCTGTTCATTTAATAAATGATCAAAGAATTTGGAAACAATGAAAAATTGACATAAAGATGACAACCAAGAGAAAGTACCACAGATCAGTCGTAGTACACATGCATCACATTTGTCCATTCAAGCTCATGGCCAATAGATTATACTCAAAAAGAATAGAACTTACAGAAAAACAAAGTCAGAAACCTAACAAAGATGCAAACACAAAAACAACACTGGATATATTGATGAGTCCAAGAATGAAGAACAAAAAAAAAAAAAAAAAAAAAAAATTGCTTACATAAGCATGCAAGTTTGTTTATTTGCATTATTAACCTGTCACTTAAAATTAAATGGTCAGAAGAGACCAAACATTTAAACATTCCAGTTGTATGACTAAAGAAAACAAAACAAAACATAAAAGAATAATAACAATGCAAGTAAGAAAGAAAAAAAAACCTGACCTTTTCATTGAAGTGACAGAGTACACCAGAACGTAACCATGAATATCCATAGAATGAGACTGGGGGAAAATGGAATACTCATCCTAAACAGAAAAGGGGAGGGGAACAACTGGTATGAAAAATGATGAAAAAAGAAAAAGATTTAAATAGAACAATTGTAGGGGGTCTTACCTGTCCAGCAGTGTCAACTAACTGGAGATTGAAATCCTGGCCATTCACAGACACCATTTTATTAAAAGCTTAAAGACAAACAAAAAGATTTTAAATTGGGGACCAAATGTCATGTAGTTGTATGAACTTCAACAATTCAGTCACCATACTGAGAAAACACAAGCAGGCATTAAAACTAAATTATAAATTACAGAAACACATACATGATATGACATTTCCGTATCAAATTTCATAATTAGTTAAGCTGACAGGTGTCACTAAAACAATAGCAACCATTACTGATCACTTGATGAAATACACTAGTTTTGTTTACTCCTTTTTATTTAAATTCATTGAAATTAATTACTATTTGAAAATAACCAATGATCTGTTAAGCATTATGTAACAATGTGTGTTAATTAATAATTAATGTTATAACGTAATGCACAGTAAACTTGCCTAAACATTAAAATAAACTAAAATCCAAAAGAAACAAGCAAAACAATAAAAATATAAATTAATAATAATAAACAAACCTGGTTATAATATGTATAATATTATTACCAGTCCTACAGACTAAAGGACAGGGTTTATTTCACATGGAAAGAGGCATGGGTTCTCCCAAATTAGTGCCCATGATTCAATGATTGATTGTGCCCAAGGCACCACACTGGCCAGAACCGGTCTAGCCCACTCATACTTTTGTACAATACTGTGATTGATTCTTCTACATTATACAACGGTCTTAAAACTAGGATCTACTAGTTGCTAGCAACTTCATTTAATGTATTTGCCCATCATGGCATTTTAGAGTCATGCAGGCTATAATATTAGTAATATAGTAGGTCAAAGTATTTCAGTACTCACTGTTTTCAATAGTAGGGTCGTAGGAATCTACAAATTGTCCTTCTACAAACTGTATCGTGAGGGAGGATTTTCCTGTTGTAAAATAAATAAAAACGATTAACAAAGTAACGTTAAAAATAATTAGTAACAAAAA
Organism: Leuciscus idus; assembly: GCA_021554675.1. NCBI lineage: Eukaryota > Metazoa > Chordata > Actinopteri > Cypriniformes > Leuciscidae > Leuciscus > Leuciscus idus. The sequence continues at coordinate 26,307,595 of CM038631.1, forward strand.
GAGAGACAGCTATTATAAGGGTGTTGAATGACATTAAATATTATTATTATTTTATCATAATGGAAAGAATTGATAACTAAAGTAATGGAAAAGTGTTGAGAAAGCTGCTTACTGATCAAGCCACATAGTGTATAGGCAGATGAAGAGTATGCCACCAACACATGTAAATGTATTGATGATACTGTCAGAGCATTCTTTTTCTTTTTTTTTCTTTTTTTAATGGACCCATGAACTTCACAAATACAGATGATACAGATGATATTGCAACCTCTGCCCAATTCGGGGTAAAAGTTTCTCAGTCATTTTCATGAGTGCGTTAAACATGACACTGGCTTGATACACGGCATAATGCATTGTGAAAATACACATTTTGAATGCTAATACCAATTTTGTATGATTCCATTAAGTCAACATACAGTATGGGATAGTAAAAAAAAAAGTTGCCATTTCATTGTTCCTTCTGCCCAATTTCTTTTGAACATTTTTAGCGTGCCCATTTTAATGAACCCATGAACTTCACATATGGGTAAATATAGATGGGTCGGGCAGTCGTGGCCTAAAGGTTAGAGAGTCAGACTGGTAATCCGAAGGTTGCCGGCAGGAAATGACGGAGACTGTGCCCTTGAGCAAGGCAACTAACCCCCAATTGCTCCCCAGGTGCCACAGCAAAAATGCCTACTGCTCCAGATGTCTGTTCACTAACTTGGATGGGTTAAATGCAGAGGACAAATTCCGAGTGTAGGTTACCATACTTGGCCTTCACATGCCACTTTCAAATCTTATTGAACCTTCTGCCCATTTCCTTTCGGCATCTCTCTGTGTTAAATATGATAATGAGAACTGATACAGTGTGACCTTGAATCAAAGTACAAAGATTAAACAGTTTGTTCATAACGCATTGAACAAACGAAGTACAAAATTATAATAATATATCTTATCACATTTGAGCAATTAACTTTACAGCTTTCCCCTAATTCATAATACAACTACTGCCATTGAGCACTGTATTTGCAATTCCCGTCTCTTTAATTTTAATGGATGCAAACAATATCACACTAATGTGCTTTTACATTATCATTTAACTTCATGACTCACTGCATGTACAAATTTTGGTAGAGCAAGAGAGATATAGTTTGCTGCCCTCAACTCGCAGACAACCTGCAGACCTAATGGCACCAATCTGCAAACAACACCACAAGACCTGCCACTTCAAGAGGCAATACATCAAATATACAAGATTTCACAGGTCGATGGGCGTGCAAGATAAAGCTATGCATAGGTTGATATTCATCTACAAATACACAGTTTCCACATAAAACCGAACACGGCTAACATAAACAAAAATGAATCTCATGTATGGTGGCTTAAAATATCTACATTTACAGTATTGTTAGAACCATTTGATTTTTAAATGTTGATTTCTGAGATGGCACAGTAATAATTCTTCAAATTTGGCATTTTTGTAACAGCCCTCATATTACACGCACCCTTGAAAATTATCCACACGGGGAGATACTAAAATAAACCTTGGTTCATTCGTATTGTCTCAAATGTAAAGTTTATGGGCTAATTAAAACAGAATGGTACCGTAACAGTTGTTCAAACTTTGACGGAGAAACGCAGATTCAAATTGCCTAGAGATGCAACAGGACAGCTTATTCTTTGTTATCGTACATGTCAATTTCACAAGACCATTAATCTACTCATTCTGTATTATCCCAAAAACTTGATATGACACTACACTGTTTACCATTCCACAGTGAAATTTTTTACGTACCCTTGAAAATGACCGAGAATGAGCGCTTTAAATCCCTTTATGGACACAGCGCCATTCACATCGACACGTAGCGTAGCGTCATTTAAGGTGGAACGGAAAGCGATTTCTTTTTAGCTAATCGAATAATTGGTTATAAAGGAAGTGCATCGCGTTACAGATCAATATTAAGACATGCTTACATGTTACTAAAATTGCCCGATTGATGATATTCGAGTATTGGTCGGCATATCGCGCGTGATCTGACTGAAGAAGCACGTTGCTAATTCTTGCCAGCACCATGCGCTTTTCCATTATGTCGGCAAATGCTGCTGCGCGTTTAGAAGCTTGTTGACAGCATCGAAATAAATACGTAAATTTGTAAATACTTAAAACTTAAAATGGCTGGAAACCAGTAAACAGCTCAAATGAAATGTAACGTTAATGAAATAATTGCAAGAACTCTGCTAACTTAACGACTACATAACATCGAATACTTCCTACTCAAAAATTGATATCAAACACTTACCAACTGACCGATACCCCAATACAGCAATCTTTCTGTATTTAGGTTGAGGCATTCTTTGAAAATAACTTTTGAACGTCAAAACCAAACTGGAGGTTAAAAAAGAAATAGTTTATCAAACATTAGAGGTATATCACGTGATAACAACAAACTTTTCCACGCCCTCCAGAAAGATCTTCATCATTGTTTCTGTACCATAAAATGAACTTTTCGGTTGGTGGATGCTGTATAATCAAAAATATTTTTCTTGGGAAGTAAACATTGAGCATACAGTGACGTCTTAAACCTACGACGAATGAACTAAAATGCTTATTCACTGCAGTAGCGTGTCTTCTTCTTCTAAGCTTAATAGCGATTGGGAAACTAACTGTTGGTGCATTTCCGCCACCTATTGGGATGGAGTGTAAAGCGTTGTTGTAGGGGGGAGGGGGTATCTTTATTATACAAAGCTATTTCTTTTTTTGATTCTTTATCCTTAATATATTTTATAAGCACATGCACAGTTTCTAAAAATCCACATTTATTAGGATTGCCGAAATCACGCTTTCTTATAATATAAATTCATTTATTGAGAGCAGAGTACATGCTATATTCATGCATTTATGTACTTTATTCGATGTATATTCATACATTCCTGCTACTGCCATAAACTGCTCTTTCACAACTTTTTTGAATGCAGATGGCACCCCTTTTTACTTTATCCCATATCTCTTGCCACGTCTTTTTGACATCTACTTGAAATAAATCCTTCAATTTTAGGGTGTTTAAGAGCCTTACCTATATTATCAAACACCTTATCACCTTCCACTCCAGTGTGAGCATGTACCCACAAAAAGACAACTGTAAGTTGTGACTCTGAACAAGTTAGTGTATTCTGAAAAAAACTGAACAAAAAGTATTTATATTGCATGGTTTGGCTTGATAATGACTTTCCACTCAATCTGAGCAAATCACAGTAGTTAGTGGTAGGCCTTCTGTGTTAGGCCTGAACCAGGGACCTTCTTGCTGCAAGGCAACCATGCTTAATGCTTAATTTATACTTCTGCGTTGGACCTACACCGGAGCCTCTATGCTATAGACTACGCGTTGGTTTTCATTTATACTTCTGCATCGTTGTCCGCGTTGAGGCGCAATTACACATGCAGAGGGAGCATGGTTACATTTTTGGAGAGGTGCATGTCAGGGTACGCCGAAGGGTACGTGTGCTACACACAGCCAACGACATAGCTACGGCATGAGTTCGACGCAGAAGTATAAATTGGGCTTTAGCATGGACTTACCATGCTGCCACTTTTATAAAGCTTCATGGCTATGTTTTGGCCTGTATTATGAAAAAATATCCTGAAGCTCATTGTGTATTTATCCTCCAGGCCACATAAGCCTTTTAATATATATTTTTTAAATTAGGATTATTGCATCTACCAATTCGGACATTGTATTCACCTCCATTTGAGTTCTAAACACAGAACCTTTCCAAAGAAGTTCTTAAAAAAAAAAAAAAGTTTGTAAAGTATAGAAGTATAATAGCCCTAAAAATATGATATACTATAATATATATATATATATATATATATATATATATATATATTAATTAATTAATAAAAAAATACATAAGTGATTATTGATTATTTGTAAGATGAGAATTGTAAAAGCATATAAAACTGCAATCCGTTTTTTTAAACAGATGTACACGGTCGTAACTGTGGGTCATGTAGTGCGGTGATATCTTGCTTTTACCCATTTACTTTACACACATCTCTGTAATTGGTGGGCCATTAAGGTTAATCATCATTAATCCCGCAATGTTTAAAACAAGACATGTAGACCTCCTTTTTAGACAATTATATTCACAAGACTAAAAGCCCTCCTGCATTCCCCTGTCTGGCAGGAAAGGTCTGCATACAGTTCCTGAGGGGTTTCGAATCTTGGCACTCAGTAAGGGGAGATTCAATTAAGTCTCACATTCCCTTAATGGCCGGATTAGAGCATTGAAATGTGCACAGAGCCTACAAATCTTTGCTGTAAAGTATGAAGCTCCAATGGCCACCTGTTTCAGTAAAGAAAATCTTTGAGAGTTTCTTCCTTAAAAGGAAAACACTTGCACTTTCAAATTTCAATTAGGCTTTGCAAAAATTCTTCAGTGTTATTGGAATCTTAGGAGTTAACCGTGACTTTCTCCAGTCCATGTATACTCTCTGTCTTCTCTCAGTCAATGATTGTGGTGGCTGCAGTTGTCAGGGGCAGGTAATGGTAGAATTCAAGTGATAATGCACCAGTTACTACAAATAATCAGATAGCTGGGATACATTTAATGGGGAAGCTTACACGGTAGATTCTGAAGCAGCAAAACAAATGGGTATAAGAGCATACATAAGAAAAGACTGATCCTCAGCATTCGTTATCCACTAACAGCCCTGGGAAAAGGTAAGCATACAGTGTATATAGGCCTATATGGCCCTGACTGACTACACCTCTGATTTGGAGTCATATTTCAGTGAGGTAAGTGCATAAAGTATAGGTTATTTAACCATTTAAGTCTGTTTGGTTGGAATTTCGTTCAATTAAAAATAAGAGTTTTGTTGAATACAAATGTTTGTCTTCAGGTGACAAACCCCCCCAAAATTGCTAATCTTTGCCTACACAGCTACACCTGATTACTCCCAGGGCTACACTTCCTAAAAGCATTGTAACCCTAGTAGACTGTGTAGAGACCATCGACTGTGTTCTACAATCTACTTAGGCTTATGATGCTTTTGGGAAACGCAGCCTAGTATGGTCAGGTTTAGGGTTACTTACAGTAATGGGGTTTAGGAATAGGGACTGCAGCCTTAACGATGGGGGTAATAATCAAAAGATTGATCTGAAAATCAGTTTAAAAATGGTTGTCTCAATTAATTAATTAACTGAGGAGAATGCTAGATTTTTCAAACTATAATAAATATTTAAATTTGAAATATCAATATTTGGTTTACCCATAATGAGTGACAGGCAAGTATAAACACTAATTTCTCTCATTTTAAATGGAAGAAATAAGATTGCACCTTTGAACATGTTGAACAGATTAATCCAATAGATAGCACACGTACGTCTGCAAGATGTCTGTTAAAGATCACTTCATCTGGAAAGCATCTGCTGTTTACTAACATCTGATAGACGTCTTTTAGATGTCAGTTTTACATACATTCTAAATCATAAACATCTTAAAGATATTTTGTAAATGTCTATTTGACATCTGAAAGGGAACATCCTATAGATGTATTGTAGATGATTAAACACTCATCTTCATACATACATCTTCCAAAAATAAAGGAAGATCAAGACAAAAATACATCTTCCAGATGTAAACACACACATCAAATAGACGTTTCCATGATGTACTTGTGCTATCAGAATATATTCATATATTCATATATTTATATATATTGCAGTCGGCTTGAAAGTTGCGATATAGTCTTTTCTTCCATAAATGACTTCTCGAACAAGAAAAATTCTTGGGCAGAACTTGATTTTGTCCATCAGGAATTGATTGGATCATTGGATTGTTGTCATTTGCTATTGCTGCGATCTAGGACAGAAAGGAACCCGGGGGTAGTGTTTGACAACCAGCTGAGCTTTTCCACCCACATCTTAACAACGGCCTGGTTGTGCAGGTTTGCGGGCTTCAACACTAGGAAAATCAGACCCTTCCATTTAGAATACGGGGCACATACTTGTCCAAGCACTTGTAATTTCAAGGCTGGATACTGCAATGTTTTATTGGCAGGCCTTGCAACAAGCATGACTAAGCTTTTGCAGGTAATCCAGAGCACGGCAGCACGTCTAGTCTAGAACCCACATCACATCAAATTTAAAGTTTTAATTCTGTCATTAATTACTTACTCTCATACTCACTGAATTACTGAATTAGTTTTACGATCTCTTTATGAACATTTTTAAGCATCAAAGTATCAGTTGAGTAGCTGTCTATGGAGGGACAGAAAGCTCTTAGATTTCTTCAAAAAGATCTTCATTTGCGTTCCGGAGTTGAACGAAAGTCTTATGGGTTTGGAACAACATGAGGGTGTGTAATAAATGAAAGAATTTTAATTTGTGGGTGAACTATCCCTTTAAACCAGCGCACTTCATCTTCTTCATTTCTTCTCTTCCCTTGCTGGTTTCCTAATCGTCTAATAAACCTGGTATTGTGTAGCCTACTATGTCTTTGATGAATGCTTTGTTACTCTTTTGTAAGTATGCATTTAGCAGAAGATTTTATCCAAAGCGACATGTAATGTCCCACCCTTGCGCCAGTATATGTCATCAGAGATGAGATGTTGCAAGAAGGAGGGGAAATTATTTTGAATAAACAATATGATGAATTAAAAAAAAAATTTGTGATGTGCAAGGATAAGTATTTATTTATAATAAATACTGCAATATTCCATAAAAAAAGAAAAGAAAAAAGAATTGTTTGATTTCATGGTGACTTTAACTAACTTTTTTTCCCAGTTTTTTTTTTAGACTGTTCTATCTCAATAGGCTACTTAATGCGTCTTGACTGATAAACAGGATATGTAAATAAGCCATACGTTCACTCAAGAATTCACGTTCCTGAACTGCAGTGTTTGACTGCTAGGGTGTGTTTCCGCGCCTGACTGGACACATGCGCATCATTTCACATCGAAGCAGCAGGAGCGGTGGGAAAATGAGCTTGTGTCGGCTGAGGAGCAATTTGTTGCGAACCGAAAAGACAAACTGATATTAGAGGAATACAATATTTACAAAATCTGAATATAGATTGCTAGCCTGTAGATCACTGGATTGATACTTTTTGGCATCTTACACACGCGCCGTATACAAACGAATAATCACATGAAAAGAAAACAAGTGGAGAACAAACAGTAACATCTGTGGTAGGTTTCCTTTTTAATTATAACAAATTCATTAAATGCAGAGATATAACATTTGCTTTAAATGTGATGTTTTTGGTTTCACTGTTTTATCAAAATATATGCTTAAGATAGACGTGCATTACAAGGTTAAAGAGAAGCGCATGGCAGTACAATGACAGAAATAACAAAATGTATGAAATCTGAACGATTTGTGTGTTTAAAGGCATAGCGATACACAGTTTCTTAAGAACAACTGTTAGCCTTTGATACGCTTTCAATTTAATACAGTGCTTGCAAGCAAATGTAGCCTATTAGGCCAAATACTTTTTTCTTTTAATAAGCTATAAAGGATGTGAGCGTGTGTGTGAACCGTGACGTCCTCTTTGGACGGTAGCTAATTGTTTCAGGGACGTAAGGTCAGAATTTACATAGTTTTGAGGGTTCCTGAGTCTAACAGTCTTTTGGAAATATATAATATATGAAAAGTTCAGATGCAAAAGCCTCTAAGTGTCATCTGAAATTTTCTTCTAGAATGATCATTTTTATCAAGCTTGTATATTTAAATTCAGTAATTTCACTTAAATGGCAATGAAAATGACCTATTAATTGTCATTTAAGTGAAATTACTGAACTTAAATATACGAGCTTGATAAAAATGATCATTCTAGAAGAAAATTTTAATTGTCATTTAAGTGAAATTACTGAACTTAAATATACGAGCTTGATAAAAATGATCATTCTAGAAGAAAATTTCAGATGGCACTTAGAGGCTTTTGCATCTGAACTCTTCATATTTAAATGTATTTATCCTTTGACTTAGGCTAATGTGTGTGTTTTAATGAGGGGGACATCTTACCCCAAGGAGCTAATTTTATCTTTTTATTTAAAAATAAAAACTATAACTTTAACTCCAAAAATCCCAAAACACTCATTAACAAATATCTGTACACACGCACACACACACGCACACACATTTAGGTTTACAATTACAATTACAATTTTTCTAGCTATGACCATGATATTGGCTCCCACGATGAACAAGACTTCTTAAGAAGCCTAAATGTCCCAGAAAGAAGGATGACAGAACTAAAAATAAAATGCACTTTATGTGACATCCCAAGGCACAAGTTGATATTGATTTAATAATGTAAGCTATCATTTTTTTTTTTTTTTTTTGCCTGACTTGAATGGACTGTGGCATTTCATATTTATTATATTATCATCATAATTATTTATTATGAATACCTGTGTAAGCTGGCTATAATTTTGTCTTTAGGCTAAGTATTGTTTTATATTATTACTTTTGCGAATGCACTTTTTACAACATCGAATTTCATAAAGGAACAACAGAATGTTTGTTGATTGAGAGGCGTCAGGCTACTTCTGATGCCCACTGGATAGCATTAAAGACACACAGTTTATTTATTTTTAATTAGAGTTAATTCTAGAAATCACTGGCTTCTATGCTAATTGTTAACTGTATCCCTGCTGAGACCTTTTTTTATATCCACAGTGTGTGGATGTTGTCAACATTAAACTGCTTGGTTAGAACGGTGTTGTGAATAATGGGCCTACTGTATTTTTCATTTAGTTAGTGTGGACTAATTAAAGGCAGGGTAGGCATTTGTTCCAGAAACAGCAAAGGTCTTTTAACCTCTCCATAGCAATCACTAATTTAAGTGGTCTAAATGTATTTAAATGTATATATATATATATATATATATATATATATATATATATTTATATATTCTTGGGAAGTTGTAGGACCATAAAAGGTTTGTCCAGTCATTGCATTCGGTCCAAATCCAATCCTATACCTGTCTGTCAACATATGTATTTTCATACCTCCGCGCACTCTGCTCGCGCAGACATCACACGTCATCAGCGCGTTTAATGCTATGCAGAGTTAAACAGATGTCAGTCACCAAGCACTGCAAACGAAACACCGCACCCGCCACCTTTTATAAATATTCCTGAACCAAAACAACGAGCTACCGCTAACTACCGCCAACCCTATCCCACCCTGAACTGTCTGTTTGTTTTTCATCATCGCTGTTTCAAGACTGCATTGAAACTGTATCATCGACATGTATGGACTGTGTGCGAATAGCAGTAGCATCATTGATCCCGTCGAGTTTACCTCTGGTCACCCTCACAGCAAAGCTCAGTCATCCAGCCCCGCCTCTGCTGGATGCCTGCAGCCCTTCGTCTTCACCAGTGACGTCTTGCTGTGAAGAGAAGCCTCAGGTCATACAATCACCAGCCTCGCCTGAGCAAGAGGAACTTTTGGCTCCGCCTCTGGCATCTGATCCCTTCACCGCACCTTGGCCTGTTGACCTGTCGGCTTCGCCTTGGCTCCTCCCATGCCTTCCAGTACCAGCGGTGTTGGTCAGTACCATCAGCTCTTCGTATGCGCTCTGAGATCCATGAGTTTCACCTCCATCGGTTGTCCCCCAGATGTCGTCAGCCAAGTCATCAACATTGCTCCTCCAAAAGTCGTGCCTTCCGGGAGGGGGCGTACTGTCACCTTAATTTATATTGCGCTTTTAACAATATAGATTGTTTCAAAGCAGCTTTACAGTGATATTAGGAAATTACAGTAACAGATATTGTTTTGGCTTTAAAGCAGCTCTAGAATAAAGTTATTGTCCAGCTAAAGTTAGTTTTGATTCACTTTTGTTGCAAAGATCATTAGTTATAACTTAGGGGCCATTAACACGGCACCGTTCTAACAGCAATCACTCAATCCTTCTTATGATGTAACAAGTACATCAGGATTTGGTATCAAAGAGCACACTCAGGTTCCTAAACGATGACGAAGACTTGACAGAGCAGCCATCAATTGTTAGACAGTATTCTAGGTTATTATGTGAGGAAGTTTTTTGTTCAATAATTATAATCTCTTTTTTTTTTCAGAATTAAGTTGTAAGAAATTACTAGTCATCCAGTTTTTTATATCAGCTATGCATTCCGTTAATTTTGTGAATTGGTTTGTGAATACATTTACGAAGTGCATGGATGCGGCGCTTGCACCCCTCAGAATGAGGGGCGTGCAAGTACTGAACTATTTGGACGATTGGCTGATTCTAGCGCAATCTCGCTCAGTGCTCATAGAGCACACGACCATTTTACTCGATCACCTCGAGAATTTGGGTCTCAGAGTCAATTGGGCGAAGAGCTCTCTGTCCCCCAGTCAGACGATATCTTTCCTGGGCACAGAGTTGGACTCGCTGTCCATGATAGTGCGACTATCACCACAGCGCGCGGTAGACATTCAGCGCACAGTGAGCTCGTTCCGCTGCGGCGCGTCTGTCCCGCTCAAGAAATTTCAGAAGATGCTGGGTCTCATGGCCTCAGCATCATCAGTGCTCCAGCTGGGCCTGCTCCGCATGCGCCCGCTGCAGTTTTGGCTGAAAGCGCGAGTCCCACGCCAAGCGTGGGCATCCGGTCTGCTTCGCCTCAAGGTCAATCAGAAGTGCGTCACAGCTCTGAAACCTTGGAGAGCGGACGACTGGTACCAATCAGGTGTAAGCCTGGGGACTTCCTCGAGGGTGAGAGTGGTGTCCACGGACGCATCCACCTCGGGATGGGGAGCGCTGCTCGAGGGCAGACCGTTCTTCGGCCAGTGGTCAGAACGGGAGAACAACATGTCTGTGGTGTCCTACATAAATCGCCAGGGCGGCCTCAGGTCCAGGAGCCTGTACAGGCTAGCAGAACACCTCCTGGTATGGGCTCAGCGCAACCTGCGCTCGCTCAGAGCAGCGCACGTGCCAGGGCACCTAAATATAGGACCAGACAGACTGTCCAGGAACAATGTTCCGGCAGGCGAATGGTCTCTACACCCACAGACAGTCCAACTGCTGTGGAAGAAATTCGGCAGAGCGGAAGTAGACCTGTTCGCGTCTCAAGAAAACGCTCACTGTCCAGAATTTTTCTCCAAGAGCAGGGACGCGCTGGCTCATGTATGGCCCCGCCGCCCGCTCTATGCTTTTCCCCCCGTCTCTCTCCTGCCTCAGGTGATAGAGCGGATCAGGGAAGAAGGATGCTCAGTACTGCTTGTAGCACCGTTCTGGGAAAACCAACCTTGGTTCCCAGTTGTGATGCAGTTAGCGAGCACTGCCCCGTGGCCAGTGCCAGTGAGGAGAGACCTCATCTCTCAGGCCCACGGCTCGATCTGGCATCCTCACCCGGAATTGTGGTCCCTTCATGTCTGGGCCATCAACGGGTACATGTTGAACTCCCTAAGGGAGTATTAAACACGATCACGCAGGCTAGAGCTCCGTCTACGAGACGGCTCTACTCCTCGAAATGGTCAGTGTTTTCGGGCTGGTGCACAGCCCGTGGCGTGTCACCCACAGACTGTGGAGTGACGGAGGTGCTTTCCTTCCTACAAGAGCTGTTGGATAAGGGCAGGACCCCTTCCACGCTCAAAGTTTATGTGGCTGCTATAGCAGCGTTCTCAAGAACAACGCTTGGTCAGTCAATAGGAAGGAACGATTTAGTCATCCGCTTCCTTGGAGGGGCTAAGAGACTGAATCCTCCCAGACCTCCCTCAGTCCCCGTATGGGACCTTTCTACGGTACTGGAAGCCATGAAAGGTGGACCATTCGAGCCTTTACAGACGATTGATCTGAAACATCTGTCTTTCAAGACTGTGTTTCTGCTGGCTCTCGCTTCAGTGAAGCGCATAGGGGACTTACACGCGCTCTCTGTGAGCGCGACGTGCATGGAGTTTGGGCCTAATGACTCAAAAGTTATACTCAAACCTAAGCACGGTTATGTTCCGAAATCCCTCAACACACCGTTTAGGGCGCAGGTTATCTCCCTGTCAGCCCTACCGGTCCCTGATGAGGAAAGAGACGCGGGCCTCCTTTGCCCAGTCAGGGCATTACGAGCTTATGTGTCTCGCTCGTCTGTTTTCAGACAGACAGAGCAGCTCTTTGTTTCGTTTAGCGGGCGTTCTAAGGGACTAGCCGTGTCGAAACAGAGCCTATCCAGATGGATAGTTGATGCTATAGCGCTGGCATACGCCTCCAAGGGCATGCAGTGCCCGTTGGGTGTCAGAGCGCACTCCACGAGAGGCATGGCCTCTTCGTGGGCCTGGTCGAGTGGGATTGCCTTGCAAGATATTTGTACGGCGGCGGGCTGGACCTCCCCGTCTACATTTATAAGGTTTTACAACCTAGAGGTTCCCGCCCTGCAGGCCAGGCTGCTGTCGGTCTAGTTAACCAGTATTATCTGACCTGATGCTGTCAGCTCAGAATGCTGCGTCTACTGAGCACAGCTCGATGATCGACAGTGAAAAGCAGTAGCACAAGATGTGCCTGGGCAAACTGTGTAAGACCCACATTTCCCCATCAGTTCAGGCCGTACCCCGCCCTGTCTGTATGATGAAATTCGCGTCTAAGCGACGCTGCCATATGTGGAAGAGTGCGGCTTCGCCCCTCCCTCTTCCCGGACTCCCTGTAAGTTCCCTGGGTGATTGTGCACTATATGAACCCCGGGCTTTCGCCCTTGGGTCTTTGGTGTCAGATCTCAGCATGCACTGCGTTTTGCATTGGGTCCCCTAGCGTAAGATATCTTACGCAGTACGAGAGACCTCTCGTAAGAGAACGTACTCGGTTACTAACGTAACCTCGGTTCTCTCTAGAATAGGGAACGAGTACTGCGTATCTTGCCGTGCATGCGCACGCTCTGGTTGCTTCGATGATGAAAAACCAGATAATAGCTGCCTGCGAGCGGTATTTATAGGCCTAGACCACGCCCGTTTCGGCGGGATGTGACGCAGCGGGCGCGAAGCACCCTCATTGGGTCTGGCGTCACGCCAGGCCTCGCTCGATAGGCTGCTGCAGTTGCCGCAGAGCAGCCAATAGGCGCGCGAGCTGCCTCGCCTATGTCTGCATGCTGCCGCAACGCGTTTTGCATTATTACAAAATTAAGGATAATTTTTGGCTTCAATATCTCGCGGAAAAAGGATTTTCCCCTAGCGTAAGATATCTTACGCAGTACTCGTTCCCTCTTCTAGAGAGAACCGAGGTTACGTTAGTAACCGAGTACGATATATAGTCCAAAAGAGACAAATACGGATAATTATAAGATAATCCTTAATGAATCAAGTAAAACATTTACATATATATCGGTAGAACATTTATGTGTTATGGTACAACTCACGCCACGGTAACTGATGTATTATTTAGGAGCTACGTATAAGTGTACATTTGGAAAAATATATGTAGAGGCAAATTTCATCACATTACGTTCATCACATTAACAGCACTTTTCTTTTAACTGTTTTAATCAACTGAAAGCCCTAAAAGTTTGAAAAAAAATCAGATTTCCCATAAATAAATCTCTGTATGTGTCACGCCAAGTTGTAGAAGCAGACGATGATGAAGTTTAGGTTAAAGGGATAGTTCACTTTGAAATTAATTTTTGGTATGTTTTAGCTTACCTCAAGGGCATCCAAGATGTAGGTGTCTTTTTTTCCGCAGTAGTTTCAATTTTGATATTTTTAGGTCAAACCGTTCTTGTCTGTCAGTCATATAATGCAGGTCTATGGTCATTATCTCAAAGAGCATGCACAGAGTCCAAATTAAAACAATTCCCCGTCGTCCAAATTAAACAATTCCACATCGTAAGTACACATTGATGCACCAGTCTGCGCACACGTCAGATCAGATCACTCGGACATGGCTGTGTATAAGAGGTAAAAACGATATAAATACTGTTCGTTTTCTCACACAAACCGCTCATTTCGTGTCTTAGGCCATCAATGTGTACTTACGATGGGGAATTGTTTAATTTGGACGACGGGGAATTGTTTTAATTTGGACTCTGTGCATGCTCTTTGAGACAGTGACCATAGACCTGCATTATATGACTGACAGACAAGAATGGTTTGACCTAAAAATATCAAAATTGAAACTACTGCGGAAAAAAAGACACCTACATCTTGGATGCCCTTGAGGTAAGCTAAAACATACCAAAAATTAATTTCAAAGTGAACTATCCCTTTAAAAGTCTTTACATTTGCTGCAGTGTATAGTTGTCATTTTCTTTTTGTAAGTATTTTTCTGATTAAACATTATCCATGTTTTAAACAACCAAATAAAGGATTAAAAAAAAATAAAGGTATTCACTTCCTTCCTATCACATGAGGCTGTCAACTTCCTACCACTACTTCCAGGAAGCATGGTGAAGGCAAACACTCTCAAAGAAAGGTCATTTTCATGTTACTAATAAGTACTTTTTTGTTGATATATATCTACATAATCATGAAGCTCTCTAGAATCATCCAAACAAAACAAATCTTACTTTTTTGTAAGCTTAGTCAAAAGTCCATGGGTGGGCAAATGCCTTGTAAGGAAATGGGGTATACTGTGGGTATGTGACGGAGAGGCAGAGACGGTCGGATCCATTTGCAGATATTTATTACAGAAGATAACAAACTCAAAAGAAGACAAGGGCAATCCAGAATCGTAGTCAAACAAGCAGTAGTCAGAGGCAGGCAGCAAAGGTTCACAAACGAGTACAGAGTCCAAGTTCAAATACACCAGATCAAGACAAAATACTGAGTAGCAAGAGATACAAACTGAGACAGAGGTTTGGTAAAACAAGACTTCACAAATGAGAACAGAACAGAACAGTCCAGATAAAGGGGGGCTGAGGGTGCACAGGTGAAACTGATGAAATCATAATGAGGTGATGAGGGAAATGCAGTCCTAGTATGCAGGAGAGAGGGACCTAGTGAGACCAGGAGGAGGCGTTGTCGTGCGTTCCGTGACAGGGTATACTCAATTTAAATATTGGGCTGAGAAAAAGGATTTAAGAACTGGGGTGTGCTATTTGAAAAGCCACATTGCTAATATTGTAAAAGCACATTTTTAAATTACGATACTTAATGTCAAATGCAGAATTCATGCATTTTTTACCTCAAGGTAAGATTATTATAATGCATTACTGGGTGGATGCCCTACTTCAGTTTGTCTAAAATGCAGCAGCTTGTATGGAAGTAAAATAATGCCAAATGTTTTTGAAACAAAAAAGCCTGTTGAATTGCAGTACTTGGAAAAAAAAAAGGCATTGCATTAACCATGCTTGCATTTTAATGCATTGTATTTTTAGGGCTTGTATTTTTATGGGCTGAAATTCAACATTTAAGCTGTGAATATTTCAATTCAAAACATTTCAAACACATTTTCATTATTAAAAATTCAATAATCAATATTCACCTTTCATATTTCACTTCCAAAATATTCAAACTGTTTAAAAATAATAATATTAGATAATATTAGAATAAGATAATATTCAACAGGCAATTTTCGGTCCATTTTATTTCGCTTTGCAAATTCACTTCCACAAATTCAGTGGTTCAAATTTGACAGTAAATTCAACATTGACATCCAGGAACTGCAGGAAAAGTAGATTGCCGAGCATACTCTCCCTCTGCTGTTAGTCGACCTCACCAGCAGGTAGTGCAAAAGCGCGTAGACGAAGACCAGCAACAGTTAGAGCAAGCCATTCATTCATAAAAACTCATCTTATCTCTGTTTGGTGCGTTCATGTTTTGAGTTCATGCCACGTCATGTCTTTGTTTTACATTTGATCTTGTTAAGGAAATAAATGCTGCACTTGGGTTCTTCAAACTTGCCTTCAGTGGACTTCATGACACTGACACTAAAGGCTTTATACTTCAAGTGAAATCGAAGAACGAACTGATGTAATGTCATTTCGAACAAAATCAGGCCAAAACAAACATTGTTTGGAATTCGTTTTGGGAGTTCGAAACAGCTCGCCAAAACGAACTTTCTAGAAAGTTTGCTACGGCTGGTAAACACTTTTGTACAACCATTGGTCCGTGGCAATTACGTAATAGGTAGATGTGTGCGGAGGCTCCGCCTTCTTTCAAGTGGAAATTTCTCAATTTTGTTGTGTTTATTTTGTTACTGAGAGGAAAGCGCGCAGCACATTTACATATTCATCTAACCATTGCTCTCAGCAGTGTGGGTGGTGTCGGATGTTCGCTAACAGTAAATCGCTGGTTACGTATTTCGAACTTCATTTTAAAAATAAAAAGAACTTTGCTGTGAGTATATCAGGGCCTTTATCAGATGAGAACAAAAATCTATTTGTTTAATAATTTATACATTTAGCAACATCAACACTAACTGAATTACCGTAACATTGAACAGACTTGAGTTGAATAATAATACTGTTGTCTTTTTAGAGCTGCTTGATATTTATGTAGCCTACATAAAAAAGTACTTTTACTTAAATATTTCAGGGTATCTGTTCTTTTACTCAAGTAAATGATTTGTATATTTCATACACCACTGACAATATGTACTGTAATAGCAAACTGACAAGCATAACTTTAAAAATAAGACAAATATATATATATATATAAAAACTAGGGTTGTCTAAAAAAAGTACGCTTTTTTTTTTGTTTTGTTTTTTGCAAATTAATCATTTGATCAAGTTTGACCCCAACAATTTCCTGTTGTTGCAGCACGGATGGTTACCTAGCTTTGTGTGATAAAGGCATGGCAAATGCGAGTAACACGAGGACAGAGGAGACAGTGCCAGCTCTGCTGAACGGAAAGTTTCGTTATAAAATAATGTTGCTGATGCTAGCAAAGATGCTTCAGAGACAGGGTCAACAAACGACACTGGCGGAGTTTGTCAACAACAGCAAAGGTGCAATCGCTAAATGGATCACCACAGATTGCAGGCCCATTAACATAGTTCAGGACCGGGGGCCTCAGGACATCATTCAGAGCTTCTAGGTGGTGGAAAGTATGTATCCTGCTCCGTGGTGCTACCTGCACTATGTCATCTCCTGCGCACAATGGAGGTCCCTGCCTACATACATATTGCGCTTCAATGCTGCATTCCCTAAGGACCTCAACGGGTGAAAGGATAACTCAAACCTGTGGTGGTTAAAGTAGCAACCGCTCTAGATCCTAGGTTCAAGGAACTTAGGTGCCTGCCAAGAACAGAGAGGGGAGAGGTGTGGCAAAAGCTGAGTGAGATGCTAAAGAGAACCAGCACCACAGACCTCTGGAGAAGAAGTGGAGCCAGAGCCACCAAAAGAAGAAGATGGCCCTCCTACTGATGGAATCAGTCAGAGTCTGATGATGAGACACTGTCCACAGATAAATCTTTAGAGAGGTACAAGCCAGAGCCCTGTGTCAGCATAGACACATATCTACTACAGTAGTGGTCATCACAAGCAGGTGAATTTGGTAATCTGGCCCAAATTGCAAAAAGATACTTTGAAAAAAGCCTATGCTCAGTTTGTGTTAATTTATTATAAGGGCTGTGCAGCTATTATGTTGGTCATTGATTTGAATGTGAGGAGGTGTGGTTTAATCTGAGATCGCGCGAGAGTGGATCATTTATTTTTCATTCGGATCCTGAGGGAAAGCTGAGGTCCTGCAATCTTACCTGTAAAGCAGTAAAATAAGATAGATTAAAATCTCTTTCTGCCGCGCCTTCACTTTGTGAACTGCAGGATAGAATATTTGTGCTCTTGATTGGCAGCGGAAGGTATTAAACTTCACGCTGAAGTTTCCATATAGTGAATACTTGAATAACCACATTTTAGAGTCATACATCAACGAGTAATACACATCCTAGATTTATATTCACCGGCATTTATTATCGCGGAGGATTCATCACGCATCGGGGCCTGAGACTGCAGCTCAACGACCAACTTCATATCGCTATTTGGACATCTGAACATCTTAAAAGAACTGTAGAGACTAACACAGACTGTTGCAATCATTGTTTTCACTGCCTAATCACAAGACCAGCTAACATCTGTATCCTTGAAATTCAAATTTGTTGAAATAATTCATTGTTTATTTTGTTTATTATTTTGCGCAGGCCTACGCTCTTCATTTGTACATTTTCTTTGCATTTGTATAATAATTTGATGGTGAATATGTACACAGTGTATTTGATTATTGTTATTCAACATTCTTAAGAGTAAAATAGTACAATTTAGTACAACTGCCTGCTCTTCATTACTCTCGTGGCCATTTGACATCAAAACGTGGTAATCGACCCTCTGAAACGGTTGGCATCGTAATAGTAATTAGTGCAATACAGTTCCTTTTGTACATAATTGGTTACACCAGCCTCAACAGTGCCATGTGAGAGGCTGTTCTCTTTGGCAGGCCACATTTTGCTGAAGAAGAGGTCAGCTCTATCCTCTGAAAATGTGAACAAGCTAGTCTGCCTGAGCAACTGGTTGAAAGAAGATTAGACTGTATGATTGGTTGACAGGAGGCATGTTGCACAGATGCACACTGTTTTAAGTAATTATCTTTAATCAACAATGTAGATACTGTTCTCTCTGACTCTTCACGGACATTATGGCATTTCTAAAATAGGTGCGCTTATTGTTGCATTCATTTGAGTTGATGTTACTTACTATGCAAAACATTTAAAGTTAAGCTATTTGTGAATTTGTAGCAGACATTACTCTGTGACAGTTTTTGGTTTCTGCTAAATATGTCTGCAGTTCATATGGATGCCTCAACAAATTAAGAGATTGTTATTGAACACTTGTTAAATAAATGTTAATAATTGAGGTAATACAACTGAAGAATCTGTTTCCTTAAAGCAGTTTGTCATGCATTTATTTATTTCAACACTGCAGGTTAAGTAAATCCTGATATTACTCCTGCTTCAAACACTCCACCATTATCCCGGTACCCAAGAAACCTAAAATCTCTGGACTTAACGATTACAGACCTGTTGCTTTGACATCTGTGGTCATTAAGTCATTTGAGAGACTGGTGCTGGCCTTCCTGAAGGACCTCACTGGACCCTTGCTGGGCCCCCTGCAGTTTGCTTATCGAGCAAACAGGTCTGTGGATGATGCAGTCAACATGGGACTGCACTACATCCTCCAACATCTGGACAAACCAGGGACTTATGCAAGGATCCTGTTTGTGGACTTCAGCTCCGCTTTCAACACCATCGTCCCGGATACCCTCCTGAATAAACTAACCCAGCTCTCTGTGCCCTCCTCCATCTGTCAGTGGATCATCAGCTTCCTGACAGACCGGCAGCAGCTAGTGAGGCTGGGAAAAGTAACATCTCGGATCCTTACCATCAGCACTGGTGCCCCCCAGGGGTGAGTTCTCTCCCCACTGCTTTTCTCCCTCTACACAAATGACTGCACCTCCAAAGACTCCTCCGTCAAGCTCCTGAAGTTTGCAGACGACACCACAGTCATTGGCCTCATCCAGGACGGTGACGAGTCTGCTTACAGACAAGAGGTTGAACAGCTGGCTGTCTGGTGCAGTCATAACAACCTGGAGCTGAACACGCTCAAAACTGTGGAGATGATAGTGGACTTTAGGAGAAACCCCCCTGCACTCCCCCCTCTCACCATCATGGACAGCACTGTGACAGCAGTGGAGTCATTCAGGTTCCTGGGCACTACCATCTCTCAGGACCTGAAGTGGGACAATCACATTGACACCATTGTCAAAAAGGCCCAACAGAGGTTGTACTTCCTTCGTCAACTGAAAAAGTTCAACCTACCACAAGCGCAGATGACTCAGTTTTACTCAGCTGTTATTGAGTCGGTTCTGTGCACTTCTATAACTGTCTGGTTTGGGTCAGCCAGCAAATCAGATATAAGAAGACTACAATGGACTGTTAGGACAGCTGAAAGGATCATTGGTGTACACCTCCCCAACCTTCAGGACTTGTACAATGCCAGAGTGAAGAAACGGGCAGGGAACATCATCACAGACCCCTCCCACCCCGGCCAAAACCTGTTTGCACTTCTGCCGTCAGGCAGACGTTACAGATCTCTGCGCACTAGAACATCTAGGCACAAAAACAGTTTTTTTCCCCCATGCTATCTCCAGCTTAAACAGCTAAAACAGCAATTAACACCTGCTGTATAATTCATTCAGTACTTGAGAGAGAAGCAAGAGGTTTTTTTTGTGTAAATATACAAATTTTATTTATAGAGCTGTACACACAATGCACAAATCTGTACATAAGTCTTCTGTTTCAGATGTATACTAGAACTATTATTATTGTTTATTCTATTTATTTATGTTCTCATTTAAATGCCTGTTCTAATGTCATATATGTATGTATGTACCAAGAGCTCCTGTAAAAAACACAAAAAATTCCTTATGTGTTTGTGCACACTTGGCGAATAAAGCTCATTCTGATTCTGATTCTGATATTTTACATTTGCGATTAATCGTGCTAATCACAGCCCGTGACTGATTAACTCGATTACATTTTTTAATCGATTGACAGCACTAATAAAAAAAATTCAAAATATATTTTTAAATAAAAAAGGATGAAAAATAAAATATACAGAATATTTACATAAATTGAAATTTAAGAACTGTTATTCACAGAATAAGTTGAGGACTGCATCACACACCACAGGATATTCTTTGTGGAGCCAAACAGTACGCAAATAACATGGGGACACAGTAATTGTGTAAAATTATAATCATATTGTGTAAAAATATATAGTGAAAAAAAAAATTACTCATAACCTCAGGAAGTGAAAAAAACGGATGACACTTTAATTACATGAATTATTTTTAACATGTAAAATGAATCACCGAAATTAACCTGTTATTTTTTCCACCCATACTAACACAAATTTCCTTTTTTCCATTACAGCGTGAAGGTAGACCATGGTGAAGGAAAGACATCCTTGGTGGATTTTGGATCCTAAGGACCACCTTTTACACATCAATGTAGGTGGGTTGAGGCACACTCTATGCTCAAGCATTCTGAAGAAGTTTCCGGACACACGTCTTGGCCAACTCTTGTCTTGTGACTCAGAGGATGACATTCTACAGCTCTGTGATGATTTTGATGTTCAACAGAAAGAGTTTTACTTTGACCGTAACCCTGGTCTCTTCCCTTATGTCCTGCACTTCTATCAGACTGGCAAGCTGCATATTATGGATGAGCTGTGCATTTTCTCCTTCTCTCAGGAAATAGAGTACTGGGGAATCAGTGATTTTTTTCTGGACAGCTGCTGTAGTTACCGTTACCTTGATCGTAAACTGAAGAGACATCATACATCCTGGGATGAAGAGAGTGATGTTAGCAGTGTGGATACATCAGTTGATGAGATTTCTGATCTGAACAAAGATATTGAGCACTTCCATGAAATACGTTTTGGAAACATTCGGAAGTGTCTGTGGCTAACATTGGAAAATCCAGGTTATTCAATCCCTAGCAAAGTTTTCAGCTTGCTTTCCATTTGTGTGGTGTTAATATCAATTGCCACCACGTGTATCAGTAGCATTCCAGAATACCAAAAATTTGATGAAAGTGGTAATCCAATTGAAGACCCAACTATGCATGTATTAGAAGTGTTCTGCATCTGCTGGTTTACCTTTGAGGTAGTAACTCGCATGCTTCTTGCTCCAAACCATCGCAAATTCTTCTTGCTACCACTAAACGTGATTGATATCATCTCAGTGATGCCAATATACATCACAATCTTTTTTGATCTGGTCATTGGGAGTGAGTCAGAGCTGGGCAACTTGGGAAAACTGGTCCAGGTGTTGCGGCTGATGAGAATCTTCAGGGTGCTAAAGTTGGCTAGGCATTCAACAGGGTTAAGGTCACTAGGTGCTACTCTACGGGTGAGATTACACTGCCATTGTGCAAGTGTATTTACAATCTGCATATTGTAGTGCAGAGGTCTTCAACCCTGCTTCTGGGGACCCACTGCCCTTTAGGGTTTAGCTCTATCTCTAATCAAACACACAAATAAACTTTGCAGGACAGTGAGTCCCCAGGAGTTTGGTTGAAGACCTCTGTTGTAGTGGTGTTTAATCCTGGACCTGGAGGGAGATTCATGCCACTCTACATTTTGTATGTGTCTCTTATCTGAAAAACTCACCATGGTTCCCTGTTTGCATACACTCCACCATAAATAGTATTCTGTCCCTGTGTCCCAATGTGCATCCTAAATAGTATGTGAGATTACAATAAGTGTGTCCCAAAGCATAGTATATGTTGAAAAGAGTATGCTAAAAGTCCCCGGATGGTCGACTACTGTGGTTCCCAAACTTTTTGGAGTCGCGTAGCCCCTGAGGCATTTACCGTCCTTCTGCGTACCCCCTCTCTTCCACTAAGACTGCAGTCACACCTTTTCCATTAAGGGACATTACTTATTATTCATATTAAATTTCACCTGCAACAACATTGTGAACTTAGAAAGAAGAATTGTATTTTAGACATTAAATGAGACAAGCCAGTTTATGGTGACATGATGCTTGTGACGTTATGTGACAAAACGGCACATAATGTCACAAGACACGATTTTCTTACATGGCAGTGTGTCTCATAACTTGCCTACTCTTCTGCTACACGGTATGTACTTTTTCCTCACAAAAAGAGTAAATGCTTTTAGTGCAAAGTATATGTAGGCAAATTGGAATGTAGCATCTGTTCAGTTTATGGACCTCTCTCTCAATGAGCTGAAAATCTGAATCAGGTGTGTTACATAAAGGGAGACGTAAAAAATGTGCAGTGCTGTGGGTCCCCAGGATCAGGATTGAAAACCACTGGCATATTGAATAGTACTGACTGTAAATGTTTTTATTATGTCTTATTTAACTAAATTAATCCATGATGCCAGTCCCTAAACATCCCGAAATAACATATTTTCCCCCTACATTGTCTTATAATTTTGTAAAGATTTCAATTCCATCCCATTTTTAAAAATTGAAATTAATTTTGAACATTCAGAATACTCAGTTTTGACAACTCAGTATATAAGTGCTTTAAAGCTTTTTCTACCTACATTTTACATGTAAAAAATATAATGTCTTTGTTTCTTTGTGTAGCACAGCTACAGAGAGGTTGGAATCTTATTACTGTACCTGGCAGTGGGTGTATCAGTGTTTTCTGGAATGGCTTACACTGCAGAATATGAGGAAGATGTTGGTTTGGACACAATCCCAGCTTGCTGGTGGTGGGGGACAGTTAGTATGACAACAGTGGGATATGGAGATGTGGTTCCAGTGACAGTGGCTGGAAAGCTGGCAGCATCTGGCTGCATCCTGAGCGGCACATTAGTTGTGGCACTACCCATCACCATCATTTTCAACAAGTTTTCACATTTTTACCGCAAACAAAAAGCTCTTGAGGCATCAGTGAGAAACAGCAACAACAAGAGGCTTATAATGAGACAACAGAGAAACAGTGGAGACACTGAAATACATGTGCATAGCCACTGTTTGGAGGATGGAGAAAAGGATGAAGATGTGACTTTTGAGGGAGTTGTCAACTATTGCTACGAAGACCATCCACTGACATATACACTCTGATGTGTCGACTATGCAAGAAAAATGATTAGTTAAAATCAAAGTTGTTATGGTTATACCAATATTAAACATAATATCCTGACTTAAAATACAGATGGGTGAAAAATCTGGGGATCCAGTGGCTCTGTTATGCTTATATTTGGGTCCACTTGTCCCCTTTGAGGGAAGGGTCATAGCAAATAAATACAAAGGGTTTTTCTCAATCGCAGTGCTGCATCCATGGCTTCTAGATTAGAGTCATCCTCAGCATTAAATGCTGGAATGAGACAGACTAGTAAAGGCCTGGGTATACTTCATTTTCCGCACTCCATCTTTCGCACAGTTGAGTATGCAAGCCTTTCAAAGTATACTCCTTTTACCATGTGCATGGAAAGACATGTTCGGCGCGTGTGCACAATCTAGTGGGTTCTGTTTTCAAGCGTCCAAGTCACTCGCACATGCGCTGTTGTACGCGTCTGGAGTATTATTCCACTGGTTCACATTATGGGCAGTTTAGCATTATGTGATTAATTTACAATAAGTCAAAAGAAAACATACGCTCTGAAATGTTGTTTTGGTCTTGCATTTCATAATGAAACTGGAGTAGCTCAGCTTAGTAGCTCAGTTGGAATGTGTGCAAAGGATTGTCATGACACATTTATTTAAATCAGTCGTTATTCAGCTCAGTTTAGTTCAATGTTTATTTAATTCAGTTCCATAACTGTGTAAGTGTTGTGAAATCTATCAATTATGAAACAACAAAGGTAGCTCAATTCAGTCCAAGTTTTGTTCCCGTCCAATAGTGTCAGCGCATTCAAACCGCTAATATTTTCTGGAATATTAATTTCCTTTTGAACCTATAAACTGATTAAGCCAAAGGCGACAGTGGAAATGAACCCGAAACACCACCACCAAAACCTTGTGAGGAACCAGGCTCAGCCGGGGGTCCAGTTCTACCTAGTTTTGGCCTAAATGAACAAACATGGTGTGATTTATGATTCCAGGCTGTATCACGAGTCAGACTTTGTGGACTGATATTTAAAATTTTGATTTCAACTCACTCCGCATTAAGTTTGGAATAGGCCAATAAATGTTGTAGTCTATCCATAAAATTGAAATATGAAGTTAGAGCTGCTGTTTAGCCAGCAGTAGAGAATTGACTTATCCATGACCATTTGCACAGGGTCCAAGGCTATCATTAATAGCTGGTCATAGGGATCTGTGCCAAGGGCTTGTCTACATTTGGGCACTTAATATGAAAAGGATCTACCACCCGTGGTTGATTGTTATATTCTAGGTATTATCAACTGGACAGAATTTTCAGCAATAAAAGTGAAGGACAGAAATGCTATAGGATCTTGCTTGAGTACTGCGGAGCTAAACCATTTTGGGCTTTATAAGTAATTAGCAAGATTTTAAAATGTATATAATTATTACAAGGCAGCCAATGCCTTGTTGACAGAACCGGGTGAATATAGTCATACATCTTGGGTCTAGTAAACACTTAAGTTGCTGCATTTTGGACCAGTTGAAGTTTGTTTAATAAACCTGCTGGGCATCCACCCAGAAATGCAATACAATAATCTTGCCTTGATGTTATAGATGCATGAATTAACTTTCTGCATTTACCATTGAGAATGTGTCGTAATTTAGAGATATTTTAAAGATGAAAAAATGGCTTTCAAATGACAGATTCATTTCATAAAGCACACCCTGGTTATTGACTGATGACGAAGACTTGACAGAACATCTATCAAGAGACAGTATTCTAGGTTATTACTTGTGGAGATTTTTGGGTCCAGTAATTGAAACCTCTCTTTTTTTCTAAAAATATCAGTGGAAACTATTAGTCATCCAGTTTTTATAGCAACGGTCCTACTACTGAGCCTTGTGGCATTGCATTCTAAACTTGAATTGTAAAAAAAAAATAAAAAAAAATCATGAATCATTATTGCTGTGCTGTTGGGAAATGTCTGAAACTGTTGATGCTTTATTTCTTGTCAATTTAGCCTCTGTACTATATCAAATAAATAAAATAAACCTCGGGTTGTGTTAGTTTTCTTCTAACAGAGAGGAAAAATAAGCAGACTTAACCATTTTAAAGCCTTTAGTAACACTATTCTTCCACAGAATGTGAAATACCTCTAGTTTTTTATTCTTCAAGATGCACTCCATTTTCCAGGCTGCTCTCTTGAGGGTGTGAGTGTTCTCATTTTACCAGGGTGTCTGACTGTTCTTTAAGCGCAAAAGAGCAACATTATCTAGAGTGCTAGAAAAGAGAGAATCCATATTTTCTGTTGCAGCCAAGTTATTCTAAATTATCTTGTTTACTGAAAAGTTGAGAAAATGCAAGTAAAGCAATCTTAGTAGAAATTATAGTTCTACTATATTTATAACATGAATTTGTTTTAGAAGCTTTGGCTAAATGCAGCATACACAAGAGACTAGATAATAATTTTGAGGTCTCACAGCTCTGCTTTAGAATTTCAACATTATCAGCATACATCCTGTTTGACTATATTAAATCTTATGATTACGGCAATGAGTGGGTCCTGACACATTGTCTAACCTTAATAGAGTTTAGAATGTAGAAAGGGGTCACTTGCGCTTCAGCCTGGTTGGTTTGGGAATGTCTATAAATGCCAATCCTAAATTCATCTTTTTAATTATCAAGGTGGATATAAAAATGACCAATAATTAAGACTTTACCTGCAACCCAGTTCTAACCCAGATCGAAAATCAGTAAGTCTTTTGAAAGATGCTTTTTCGCCTGTGTATTTCTTGATGCGGTCGACACCTGCCTCCATCACACGGCCATGATTGCTGCTGCAGTTTTGGCCATGCCATAACTGCGAGAGAGAATGCTGCGGTGGCAACTCTCGTACTTTTCAAAAAGCAGAGAGTCACAAAAGGCCGGTGACCACAGTGGACAATCTGAGGGTACCAATGGAACCATTTCCGCCGTGTGTGTCCCCACGGTTCTTCCATTCCTCAGCATGCTGGTCTCTCCCAGTTGAGCTCATGGATTGGCTGAGCTCATGGAGTTCGGCGGTTCATCCTATGGCAAGCCTAATTTCTCATTCTGGACTCCCACCATCGGGTTTGGTAGCTCAGTCTGATTTCTAAAGAGTTGGCAGTCATGCTTGCCCGGGCCACCGCAGACATCAATGCTGGAATGGAATCCTCCACCCTGTCCTGAGTGTTCATGGTTGGATCATTGGTATCTAGGCTTGGAGCGCAACTCATAGTTGTGCTCAGCCCCAGAGCCTTTATTCCCGGAAGTGCATGAAGAGATGACAAAGTCGTGGAAGGCACCTTTTACTGCCTGGTCCCGCTTGGCAAGCTCTTGTTGCGTCTGGACCAATCAGACACATACAAATGGCTCATTATATTTAATCTATAATCCAGCAAACTCACTCTCCCAACAAAGGTCTGTGACCCATCCCTCGAAAACTGGAACTATCATCCCAAATTAAGTTAACACACAGGCAGAACCAGTTCTCTAGTTACAGGACACATAAAGACTGATAAGGATTATGACCACAAGGAATTTGCAGAGAGTTTTGACTCTCACTTAATTCTTGTTGAGAAGGACAAATAAACCCTTTTAATCCTATATATAACCAGTTGAGAAATGTACAGTATAAACATGTCTCCAATTTTCCCATCTCTTGATTTCCTTTAATGGGTTTTGTATTCATTCTCTCTTTTAAACTCTTTTGGATTAATGTTTCAGACTTGCATACTATGGTTAACCAAAATCACATGTGTAGCATGTTTGGTCTGTACGAACTCCCCATTTGTTAATATACATTACATTTTGCTAACGCATTAGTATTATAAGAATCTTGAAGGTTCTTCTCTTAAACACCCACTCACATTACATATTCAAATGCCCTGCTAGAACACAAATGATCGTAAAATTTCCCTCCAAAGGGAACAACTTCTTATTAGCTCACACACCTCCAGAGGGTGTGACATCTTCACACTATAAAAACCACTGATCACAAGATCACACCTGGTCTTTCCGTTTTCTGAGAAATCCTGATGTGAAGATGATGCTGAGCTAGTCTTCAAAGGACCCCTAAGTTTGTGCCAGGCTACGGCCTCGTCTTTCCATTTACAAAAGATCCTCTGACTCCAACTGGTTCTTTCTCATTAAGACAAAATCAGCAAAGATGACCTGGAGCCTAAACAAAATTGCATCAGGACAGTTTTATTCTAATGGGCGAGACTTGCAAGTATCACACTTAGACTCATTATTTGATACACTGATTATCCCTATCTACCTTTTAAAGAAGGGTTTGTTAGAACTAAAGACTGATGGTTTGCTCAAGGCTGTTGACCTGCTGAATTTCAAACAATGCTATAACTTCTCGCTTTCCTGTATTCTGCTTCAGCTCTCTTTCCCTTGGAAAACTGTATGCATGTATGTGTGTGCATGTTAGAGTAGTTTAAGTGTTTAGTCTAGTTAATAAAGTCTTGTTCATGTCACATGTAAAGTTGTTTGTGTTTCATGCTCATATACTGGAGTCCCTAATCATGCAGATTTTAACTAAATGCTCTGAGTAGTACTGTACAGTTAGAAAGTTATTTCCCATATCCCAGAAATTACCTCAAGTGAACTATTAAAGGAGAAGTTCACTTTTAAAATGAAAATTCTGTCATCATTTAGTCACCCTCATGTTGTTTCAAAGCTGTAAGAATTTCTTTCTTCTGCTGAACAGAAAGGAAGATATTTAGAAGAATATCAGTAACCGGACAGTTTTTGGGTCCCAATGATTTCCATAGTATATTTTTTTCCTACTATGGAAGTCAATGGGACCCAAAAACTGTCTGGTTACTGACATTCTTCTAAATATCTTCCTTTCTGTTCAGCAGAAGAAAGAAATTCATACAGCTTTGAAACAACATGAGGGTGACTAAATGATGACAGAATTTTCATTTTAAAAGTGAACTTCTCCTTTAATAATTACCTACAATGATTACACAAAACAATACTTGACAAAGTAACAAGGCAAACATGAGGGCTTAGGCCCCGTTTACACGATGGGAAAACGCAGATATTTCCCTGCGTTTTGGCCTGTCATTTACACGAAAACGCCGTTTTTATCCCAGAAAACGATTATTTCTATTAAACTCCGGCCAAAGTGGAGATTTCTGAAAACGCCGGTTATGTGTTGCCGTGTCAACTGGGAGAAACGGGGTTTTAGGTTCTCAAACGTCACATTATGCGCCAGAAAATGCTTACGTCATGTGAGCGCCCTATGTTTAGAGTTTGTTCCATACTGTCTATGAGTTTGTTTGGCTACTATTTGATCATGGATGCTGTTAAAGTGGTACTCATTTTTACTTTTGTGAAAACGCTTTTGGCCTGTTTGCATTTGCTTTGCTGTCTGTCCACACGAACGAACCTCGCGCCATGTCTATTGTTTTGAAAGGAACAGGAAGTCGCTCGTGCTATTCGTCGTTGTCGATTTTGAGGATTCTGATTGGCTTGCATGGCTTTATCCTTCTCCTTACACTGCCGCCCCTTTGTATTTATGCGGGTTGATGTAAACGACAACTTTTTTTGAAAACGATATTGTGTGCACGATGTTATTTTTGAAAACGGAGGGGGAGAAATATTCGTTTCTCTAAATACCCGGCTATGTGTAAATGTGGCCTTAAATATACAAGGACTAATGACAAGACAAGGGACACCTGTGCACAATGATCAGACAATAAACCAATGACAACATGACACATTCACATGGGGAACACATGGCAGTATCACATGAAGGCAAGGGAATCACATGACAAGACATTAAACATGAACCAAAACAAGATGTGACACTTCCACCCTAACTACCCTCAACAATGGGGCAGCCAGGGGGTACACAGAGGTTCTAAAGGTGGAGAGTGCGATTCTGGTGTATTTATGCCTGCAAAATGCCACGATCTGGCAGAATTAGTGATGAAACGGGTTGAAAATTTCATATCACGATTATAGTGACCAAAATTATCATGGTTTTGTTCAAATGAGATGAAAATGTTCAAAAAGAGCTGATACACACACTGAAAATATTAGTTTTATAAAATATAATTCTATATTATAT
Organism: Leuciscus idus; assembly: GCA_021554675.1. Taxonomy (NCBI): domain Eukaryota; kingdom Metazoa; phylum Chordata; class Actinopteri; order Cypriniformes; family Leuciscidae; genus Leuciscus; species Leuciscus idus. Next base: position 26,337,165 of record CM038631.1, read on the forward strand.
TATAGAATATAAAAGTTTTATATTTGAAAATCAACAATCAACAAATAAAATTAGCAGGTCTATGCATTTCTTTAAAGCATAAACATTTCAGCTGCCGTAACTTTTTTTGTGTTCAAAATGTACAAACTGTATATAATGAGCAAGTACATCAATCTATTTTCCAAACCTATAATAAGTGTTTATATTTCCCCTTTTGCAGGATCTTTCTTTTTGCATGTTCTGCAGACAGGGTGACCATCCTCTAATTAGTTTCCCTCTTGTAAAATATTTTCGAAATATGACCACACCTCAGATTTGGTCCACTTAGAAGGCTGAAAAATCTTCCGAGCGCTGTCACTGCCATCTGCCATGTCTTCTCGTACAAAAAAAACAACGCACCTTCTTCAGACTGATGCTGACTGGATAGGATTTACCACGAGTTTTAAAAATCACGATAATCAAACAGTTTTAACGCTAATTTAATTTTAAACAATAATACTAACCGTCAGGACATTTTATCATGGTTTATAATGAAACCGGTAATCGTTTCCTTCATCCAATCATTCCAGACATTCCAGGGCATGTTAGTCTAGTTAGTCTCTAATAACAAAGGCTTATAGTGCTGTTGGGCAGGCTGCCTAGGGAGTGGCTGGAATGCAAATTCCACTTGCCAGTATTCATTGGCCCTTTCTGAAGTATCAGAGGTGTTTGGGCCTCCCAAGTGCGACCCTTAGTGTCAGTACATCGACACAACGCCTCATTCCCTCCATCTGAGAACGGAGGTTGCAATAGTAACTGAGATAATTCATCTGATATTAACTAGGTTTCTGTCAAACAGAGCACGTCTAGGCTGTGATCTGTGACATATTTAACAATCAGTGCTTTCATAGGAAAGGATCTGAAGTTCAGTAAGCCAATCTTTATCAAATGCTTGAAAGCAGCACAACCCAAGGAGAGATGGAGACCATCTCTTTTTAACAGGTTAGGTCTACCTCAAGAACTCATCCAATTGTTTACAAATCCTATATTATTCTGTGAGCACCACTTCAACATCCAGCCATTCAGTGATGTCAATCTGCTATACATTATCTTCTCAGGCTTTTTAATGGGTGACTGGGTCACTGAGTGTGTAGAACCTGTTTGTAACTCTAACAGGAGAGGGGTGCTTTGTCTTGTAACTATGCTGTCTCACAGTCACCAAATCACCCTGATGCAGGAGCAAGACAATTGGAGCAAGCCCATGTTCCCAGGAAGGCCACTAATTTTGTCCCATGATGCTAAGCTAGTCAAATCCAAAGCCTTGTCTAATATCTTTGCATTCTCACTAACCTCGACAATTTTCACTGCCACAGCACCTGAACGCTGTCCAGAGTCGGCTCCAGCACCCTTGTGATAGACGTGACCAGTAAAGGGAAAAAGAACACAGAGGCAGCAGGCTACTGCAAACGCTTTCCACAGAATGGGTTACAAAAGTAAAGCAAATGTTAACCCAACTGAGGTAAAGTATTTTGTAAAGATACAAAGTATTTGTAAAGAGTAAAAAGAAATAAAACAACAACAAACAAAAACACTTTTACAATAAACACGATTCACTGCATTTGCCTCTCAACGATTACAGAGGTCTAGGCACTACAGGACCTGTTCTCTCACAGAATAACACTAACTCATACAGAAACAGTTAACAAATGTATACATTGGTGGCCAGCACCAATTAACACAAAAAGGGGGATACGCAGACACATAATGGCCATTACACAAAATAAACAACTATGAAAACATCAAATATACACAAACAAACACTTCAAATAATACTGTCAAATGACTTCCACAACCCTGATCGCAGTCCAGTGTCCACTCTAGCCCCTGATTGTAGAACAGTGTCAGCTCCAGCCCCTGAGCACAGTCCAGTTTTGACTCCAGCCCCTGAGCCCATTCCAGGGAGTGAAACTCCTGAGTCAGTCCCAGAGTCTGTTAATGCAGCCCCTGAGGGTGCCCCAGAGTCAAGTCCAGTGTCTGTCCCTGAAGCCTTGGAGGGTGTTTCAGTAGCCCCCGAGGGCACCCCAGGATTAATACTAGTGTATGTCCCAGAAGCTCTGGAGGGCGTCTCAACAGCCACCGAGGGCACAAGTCAAGTCCAGTGTATATCCTTGCAGCCATGGGGGACGTTTCTTAGCCAGTGTCTTAGCCTGTTCATATATCTCCTAAACCCATTCCCCTGACACTCATCCTTTCTGCCAGTATGATCGTGGCCCCTAAATTCATCCCCAAGTCCTTCCCCAGTCAAGAATTTATCCCTAAGTCTGTTTCTGACACCAAGGCCATTTTCAAGCCCCGACAATTGGAGCAAGCCCATGTTCCCAGGAAGGCCACTAATTTTGTCCCATCCCCTCCCATCCCGCCCTCTGTTACCTGGTCATTATGTGTTTCCAAAAGTGGCACCTTCCTAGTCAGCTCCTAACTACTCCCCTGGAATATTTTCCTCCCAGTCCCCCCTGTGTTTCCTGACTGCCCTGGAACCCCCAAGGTTTGTTCCCCACCCGGCTTCCCAGTTGGTACCTCCTTGGACTCCTTTGCTCCTTTGCTAGGAGCTTTCCCTCATGTCTTTGCTGGTGGGTTGCATCTGTTTTGCACGTTCATTGTGTGTGAAGATATATTGCTTATATTGTGCTTCATTTATATTGTGCCCTATATTTGTTTTCTTTTGTTCTTCTTTTTCAGCTGCAATTGAAGAGGGGCAATGTTTGTACCGGACTTTAAAAAAAGTTAGATTCAACTGCCTAAAAACAAAGCAGGGTTCCATACCTGTCTAAATATGTCCACCTTGGTCCATTTATGTACATAATGAAGAGTAGCCTATCAAATATATAAAATCGCATCTTGGTAAGATATGAGTCAACATTTGAACCGCTTTGTGTATTTACTTTTTGTTTGTTTTTACATTTGTATCATTAGATAAATTTGATTATTTGAGTAAGTAGAATCCAATACTTAAGTTTAAAAGTGTAATTCTGCTATTTCTCTCCAAAATCCTGTTGTTACTGGTGCGCAATGAATTCTGGGGTAGGCAAGGCCACGAAGGATCCATCTGTTGTATCCTTCATTTTACAGGAAATGAAGGACGTATTTGGAGGACGTATTTGAAGGAGCCTTCGAATTGGGACAGCCTTTGTCGTGTCACGGTGATGCAATCGGCCTTCGAGGTATGCAGCCTCTGAAGTGGGACGCAGCTTGTGTGTGTGTTGAGGGAGAACCTGGTGTGGGCATGACATCTTATTTGGAGAATTCACTGATGCTTGGGCTGCTTTGAAAGTGGTAATAATTGTACAGTTGAGTACAGGTAGCACCAGACCAAAGGAATCTGCTGTCTGAAGGATGGAGGTACTTTTGAGGTCTGGTACTGTCATATACTCCCTGTGCGTGTTTCAGGATTTTATACAACCCTATACAACCCAAGCTCGGATGGCCTCAGAGCTTGGCCCACTGCAGACCTCAGCTGTCATGGCCGCCACGCCAGAGTCGCCAACCATCATGCCTGCCACCAGATCTGTCTCAGGTTGTACGAGACTATACCCAGCATGGCGGATCCACCGCTGATATCAGGCATTCCCAGTCCAGTGCTCTCTGTCGATGTTTTGTGTTTCTTGTGTTTACATGCTCTCTGTGTTTCCCAGTTTTGGATTAGTTTGTGTTTGTTTATTAAACGTTCTCACTGCGCTTAGTTTCTTGCCTCAATCTGCTTACTCCAAATGTTACAGGTACAAATATGACATACAAAAATACATAGGCTATAGTTTCATATGTATGCATGATTAATCATTAAAAGATCCCAATCTAGATTCAAACACACACGCATTCTTATTTCTATGACAATGTTTCTCCTATGTTTATTAAAGGGGTTCTATTATGCTTTTTCACTTTTTCAACTTTTGTTAGTGTGTAATGTTGCTGTTTCAGCATAACAAATATCTGCAAGGTTACAAAGCTCAAAGTCCACTCCAAATATTTTTTAACAGAATCGACTTTCCAAGAACTACAGCAAACAACTACAACACGTTTTTTTCTGGATCTTGTGAAGTCACAAATGTTACTCATTTAAATAATCCCAGCCCACAGAATACTCCAAAAAAGGTGTGAGGCCTGGTTAAGCTGTATTATAGAAGACTGTTATCACTATGTTAAAGAGATGCTGATTTGTCCACCCCGCTTCCAAAATGTATTTGTTTGACCTTCCTAAGGCTGACAAGAGTGGTTAAAATAGATTTTAAACACGGTTCCTGAACATTATAACCCCAGTGTTTATCTGTGTGCTGCACATTTGACGGAAAACAGCTTACAGAACCTGAGTATGAGTAAAATGCAGGCTACGCACAAAAGCTCGTCCACAAATGGAGCAGTTCGCCACTTTGTTAGGACACGTGATATTGGTTAGTCTTACAATGACCAAAATTTGGAAAACCAGAAAATGGCTGTATTATTCAGCAAACAAGCAATACATCTTCACTTCTTACTTGCATTACTGTACTACCAAGATGGCCCACATGGAAAGAACCTATATGAGGATATATGCGCATATATGAAACCTATATGCAGTTTATATGCACATATATGCTGCATACAGCATATGTACATATATATGATAATATATATGCTGCATATATGCGTATATATGCCATATATAGGCAAAATTGAGGTGCATATATGTGCATATACAGGCCATATAGGTCTCCTGTATTGCTTCTTTATATCCACATATAAGCCCTTTATGTACATACAAGATATGTCTCCTATATAGCTCATGGCAGGATGGTCATTTTGTAGCTCATATCTCACTTTGGCAACTGTCATACATGATGCCTAGCTCTGATAGGCACATCTATCAATTCGAAGCTCACGGAGCTGAGAAGATCAAAAAGATAAATAGTTTTTTTTTCTGTTCAGTTTTTTGTCTTATTTTTGTTCTTGTGCTATTTGATTGTTCTTAAGTAAATAAATAATGTAAATTTCTACATTTTGGGGTTTTATTTATGTTGCCTTGCCTACACTGTAAAAAAAAAGTGTAATTTTACAGGTAATGGTCTGTATTTTTTTACAGAATTTTACCGTTTTGTCATTATACAGTGAATGCCTGTATATATTTAACAGATATAAATTACAGATATTTGCTGTAATTTAAAGGTCCACTATTAAATTTACAGGTAATTGCTTGTATTTTGGTTTTACATCAATTTTACGTTTTTTAAAAGGAACTTGTCTGTGTTTTTACAAAGTAATATTTTACAGATTTTATTCTGTGAAATTAGAAAACAAAGAAAAGAAGGTATAACTGCAAAAATTTGCATCTATTCAATATTTTGTCCTTACAGATTATTAAGCATGTGGGGGTTAAAGTGAGTTTTTTTTTAAGGTTAAATAATAGTATTTGTACATACAGCCTACCCTACATAGGCTACAGTAGACCTGTATTGAATTATTTTTTATTGCATAGGGCAGGCTATAGTCTTTTAATCTTGTCTTGCAAATAGATGCTCATTTTGATCATTATTTCATTGTCTTATTCTCCCATAATTTCATGTATATTTTATTAATATTTTTCCAAATCTCCGTTGCTGCACATTCAGGGCTTTGTGTGTGTGTGTGTGTGTGTGTGTGCGCACGCGATGACGCAGATTCAAATTCGCCGCCATTACGTTTCCGCTGTTTAGTCCCGCCCACAACAGTTAGCTGATCAGTCGACTTTGGATCTGTATCAAGGGCAAGCGGGAGATTTGAATTCAGTCTACTCTCGTGAAGTGGATTGTGAGATTAACAGGGGTTCAAAGCAATCGTATTCGTCGAGAGCAGCCGTGAGCAGGAGCCCTGTTGTTAGTCAGTCCGTTTGGATCACTGATCTATATAATGTCATTGGTGTGGGTTCTTCGGAAATAACACCCTTTTCAGTGAGCCTGGTTCGTCACAGCGGACATCATGCCAACCGATCACCGGCTGAGGTAAGAGTCTAACGTTACATGTGAACGATATTTTATATTACATTTGTGTTAAGTTTACGTTACAGTTTTCAAGCTAACGTTAGCATTTTAAATGATGTTCAGTTAACTGGCGAGAGCTGGAGGCAAAACACTGAAAATGTAGCATGCATCTTTACATTTTCCATCTGTTTTAAGAAAGATCAGTTGAACCCACACCTCAAAAGACCTAAAACAAGCTTTCGTAGACTTGTTATACATAAAGTCTGTTTAATTGTGTATAAAATCTTTGTTAATACGCGATAGTATCTGTCAGTAAATCAATCTCTTAAATGGCGGGACATTTTGAAACACTGTCTGGAAGCTGAAAACTCTTCTCTTAAAAAATAGTAACCACGTTTTTTTTTGGTTAAACCATAGTTAATTTTCATAAGGGTTAACGTGGCTATCAAGACCGTTAAGAAAACGAATTCAGTAAATACTGTACTCGTTGATGATACAGGAAAACACATGAGGCTAGAATACGAACACAACATGATAAATTGCATATTCTGGCTGCATGCTTGCCAACACGTCAGTCAGTTGAGGTTTTGCATTGTCCCAGTGGAACATATTCTGACATGTGTAAATGTAGTACTGAGTTGTAAAAAAAAAAAAAAATTTTTTTTTGTTGTGATTTCAGGTCGAGTGGAAAGCAGAATGATAATGGCAAACAAGGTATGGGAAGAAGTAATTTAAAATATTGTAATGGCCGAGTCTTCTGATTCCATATGATTGCACTAAAAGTGGCAGAAAATTTAATTTGTTTTATACTATATTTTCCCATGTGAATATTCATTTGATCCTTGTGAGGCAACTGGAGCTGCACAAGGTTTGGTTTTGCTTCAGTAAGGGCCCGTCCACACAGAGACGCGTTTCGCTGTATACGTATACATTTTTTATCGTATTGGTGTTTCGTCCACACGGATCCGGCGTTTTCGGACACTGAAACCGCTATTTTTTGAAACCGGGTCCCAAGGTGGATAAATCTGAAAACGCCGCCCTTGCGTTTTCGTGTGTACGGCCAATCCGTATATTTTGTGAAACGATGATGTCATCACACCAAGTGTTAACTAGTCAGACACCGTTAAGTCACAGCAACTACATATATGGTTTTTCATATTGTTCAACAAAGTTCTTGATTTAAAAAGAAAAAAGAAAAAAAGAAGCTACTGTGCCTAATATTATTGTTGTATACAGCGCGCAAGGTTTATGCGCGAGCTCCAAGTCTTCTTCTCCGTTTTTAGTGTATGTCTGTGGCAGAATTACAGCGCCACATACTGGTCTGGCATGTATACTACATCGTTTTGAGTCGGTTTCAGTGGTTTCGTGTGTACGCAGATATTTCTTGAGACGACGCCGTGTTTACATTTACATTTACATTTATTCATTTAGCTGACGCTTTTATCCAAAGCGACTTAAGCCTGTTTTATGCTTCTGCGTCGAATCGACGGCGTACCCCCGCGGACCCCTCTGCGTCGACGCGAACCTCGACGCGACCCCTCTGCCGTAGCTCGACGTGCACCTCCAAAAAATTGTAACTACGCGTCGCGGTGACGCAGACCGCAGGGGCTGTGATTGGTCAGATTATACATCATTTCCGGAGTGTAGCTTTTCCGGTTTCCCCCTCCCGCTATACCGCCATTTTTAAAGTGACCATCTGGACCGCTGCACTGTTTCAACGATGGATCAAGTTGAGGAACGTTTGATCGAGGAAGTACGAAAGTATGACCACCTGTACAATTCCTCTTCAGCGCACTACAAAGACTGCCAGATGGCAAACAACTCATGGAAAGAGATTTCCCAAAATGTTGGCTTGGACGTCACCGACTGCATGAAGCGGTGGAAAAACCTGCGTGACAAATTTGTTCGTCACCGCAAAAAGTCTGGGGTGTTCACACACTGATTCAGTGCACTTTTATAAATATTTGTAAATAGTTCATTTTCTTAGATAATGTTTTATATTACAGTTAACTTATATTGTGTTTTATATTTATATTTCTTGTGCCTATTACTCTTATATATTTTTTTTTATTGTACTTAAACCTTTGCCCTTTGTTCTTGGCACTTTTATTACTCATTGCACATTAATAAATCAACGTTTTGTTTTGAAAAAAAGTTTGTTTATTTACAATACAATGTTCATGGTTACCTTTAAAGCCTCAAGTGTTCACAAGATGTTGTATGAGACTGAACATTTGCACCCTCATACTGATAATTATAATACACTTATAAAGACAGTAAATAAAGAATTAGTAAAACTAAAAATGTGGATGGATATTAATAAATTATCTTTGAATTTAAATAAAACGAAGGTAATGATGTTTGGTAATTATAAAGAAAACGCAGAAATATTATTAAGTATTGATGGTGTTGCATTAGAAATAGTGTCAGAAGTAAAATTTTTGGGAATAACTATTGATAGTAAATTAAAGGGATACTCCACTTTAAAGTGAAAATTCTGTCATCATATACTCACCCTCATGTTGTTTCAAACCTGTATGAATTTCTTTCTTCTGCTGAACAGAAAGGAAGATATTTAGAAGAATGTCAGTAACCAGACAGTGTTTGGGTCCCATTGACTTCCATAGTAGGAAAAAATATAATATGGAAGTCAATGAGACCAGAAACTGTCTGGTTACTGATATTCTTCTAAATATCTTCCTTTCTGTTCAGCAGAAGAAAGAAATTCATACAGGATTGAAACAACATGAGGGTGAGTATATGATGACAGAATTTTCATTTTAAAGTGGAGTATCCCTTTAAGCTGGAAACCACACATCAGATACATACAAGGTAAAGTATCTAAAAGTATTTCTATAATTAAAGGAACACTCCACCGTTTTTTGAAATAGGGCTTATTCACCTTCTTTCCTACATTTAGATAGGTGGGCAAATGCATTTTTGTCTCAGTGCATGCATTGTTTTAGTTTGACAGGGTCGGCGCTAGCTTAGCTTAGCATAATGAATGGAATCCTTTGTTGCCAGCTAGCATGTCCTGAGTAAAAGTGATATAAAAAAATTTAAAAACCCACCTAATTACTTCTTGTGGCCTGCGTATTCACAACAAGTACAAATAGCGATGCAGATTAACACTAGACGATTTCCTATGCAGATATTGACTTGGGACTATATTAGGGGGAAGCACAGGTGAAGCACTGCTACTTGGGCGCAGAGATATCACGCCCAAGTAGCAGTGCTTCGCCTGTGCTTCCCCCTAATATAGTCCTTAATATATAAGTCAATATCTGCCTAGGAAATCGCCTAGTGTTAATCTGCATCACTATTTGTACTTGTTGTGAATACGCAGGCCACAAGAAGTAATTAGGTGGGTTTTTTAAATTTTTTATATCACTTTTACTCAGGACATGCTAGCTGGCAACAAAGAATTCCATTCATTGTGCTAAGCTAAGCTAGCGCCGACCCTGTCAAACTAAAACAATGCATGCACTGAGACAAAAATGCATTTGCCCACCTATCTAAATGTAGGAAAGAAAGTGAATAAGCCCTATTTCAAAAACGGTGGAGTGTTCCTTTAATAAAGTGAAATGTCTTGGAATATAATATACTCATTGTATAGAAATGTGTGGCAATAATTATAAAAGTTCACTATACCCTCTAAACATTTTTATACTGCTCAATTCTTGTATAAAGCCCACAAAAATATATGCTTATGTATATGGGTGATAAACTGTTTTTTTAATTTTTTTTTTATTGTGTTATACACTACTGGTCAAAAGTTTTAGATCGGTAAGATTTTCAATGTTTTTAAAAGAAGTCTCTTCTGCTCACCAAGGCTGTGTTTAGTATATAAAAAACAATAAAACAAAACATATTTTATGACAATTTAAAATGACTGTTTTCTATTTTAATACATTTTAAAGTGTAATTTATTCCTGTGATCAAAGCTGAATTTTCAGCATCATTACTCCAGTCTTCAATGTCACATGATCCTTCAGAAATCACTCTAATATGATGATTTGATGCTCAAGAAACATTTATGATTATTATCAATGTTGAAAACAGTTATTTACATTTCTATTTCATGATGCTATGATGAATAGAAAGTTCAAAAGAACAGCATTTATCTGAAACTGAAAGCTTTTGTAACATTAAACACTACCCTTCAAAAGTTTGGGGACAATAAGAATTTTAATTTTATTTAGGGGGGAAATAAATAAATTAAATCAATACTTTTATTCATGAAGGATGAGTTAAACTGATCAAAAGTTACAGTAAAGACATTTATAATGTTAGAAAATATTCTATTTAAAAAAAATTCTGTTCTTTTGAACTTCCTATTCATCAAAGAATTTTGAAAAAAAAAAAATTGTACACAACTGTTTTCAACATTGAAAATAGTAATGAATATTTTTTGAGCATCGACTCATCATATTAGAATGATTTGTGAAGGATCATGTGACACTGAAGACTGGAGAAAAAATCATTTGTTGTTCAACGTTGATTAGCTCCAGCTGCAACAACACTCTCTCTCTTTCGCTCGCCATTGTCGGAAATGAAAAAGCGGAACCGGCGCATGGAACCAAAACAAACTAGGAAAGAGATTCGCGAACCACACCACCCCCCTAGCGTTCTGGCGGTGAAATGCACCGCGATGCAACGCAACCCGACGCAGAACCATAAAACGGTCACGACGCCGTTGGAGTGACGGCGTAGCTACGCCGTGGAGTTGACGCAGAAGCATAATGAGGCCTTAAATTGCTATGTCAGAGGTCGCACGCCTCTGGAGCAACTAGGGGTTAAGTGTCTTGCTCACAGGGACACATTGGTGTCTCACAGTGGATTCGAACCCGGGTCTCTCACACCAAAGGCATGTGTCTTATCCATTGCGCCACCACCACCCCGGAATTTTTTTTTTGAACGGGGAAAAAAAATATCGGATAGGGAAAGCTCTGGCTTCGTGTGGAGACCACGATTGTGTTAGATTCCACCCATCTATTTGTTTATTTTTTTAATTTTTTTATTGTAACTAGGCTCTGTCATTTAGAAACATGGGTTTTCCTATCACTTAATGACACATATCTCTACCTTTCATTCCAGCCAGAGGATCTGACGGTTGCTGCTTGCATCTCAGCCTACCTGATGGAAAATTCTTGCTGGATGAATGACCTTCACCTTCAATTCAACCTTGCCAAGACAGAACTGCTTATGGTTTCACTTTCAGCCAAACCATGCAATCCTGCTGATTTGCCTTATACAACACCAGAAAGATCCGGCCCTTCCTATCGGAGCCACACAACTCCTTGTCTAAGCTCTTGTTCTATCCAGACTGGACTATTGTAATGCTCTCCTGGCAGGCCTTCCAGCATCAGTCAAACCTCTGCAACTGATCCAGATGCTGCAGCAAGACTTAAACTCACTGCTTCAGATCTATGTGTCTCCAGAAGCTTGTGTTCTGCAAGTGAACGGCGCCTTGTGGTGCCATCATCCCAAAGAGACACAAAACCACTTTCACTGACCTTTCCCTGGACTGTTCCCTGCTGGTGTGATGACCTGCCCAACTTAATACATTTTCAAGAAACTGCTAAAGATCCATCTTTTCATAAACACTTGACCCAATAATACTAAATCTTTGTTTTAATAATAAATAAATAAACTTGTGTACTGTGCTACACTAACTGGGACTTGTCACTGCATTTGTTGCTTCTATTGTTCTCTTAATTTTTAAGTCACTTTGGATAAAATGTAATTGTAAATGTGTAAAATAAGTTATATTAGAGTATAAAGGCATACAGCAATTGCCTTTTAATGTAGATATTTTTACATGTTCTAAATTATATACTAAGATTGTATTTCCTATCATTCACATATCTTGATGTTCAGTGTTTGTTTAATGAGTAATACTGTAAATGTGCAGGTATTTTGTACTTATATGTTTAATTAATTTAACAGAAATTGACTGTACATTTGCTATTATTAAGTACTTAATTAGAGATTGGTCAAAGTTGTGAAATTGGAAATGCAAAAATTTAAACTAAATATACAAACTTTGTATTTGAATTTATGTACTTAATGCATTTTTATACATAACTTCATAGTTATTATACACAGAAAAACTATATATTAAAAGATAATTACTGTAGATAGACAGCATTATTATAAAAAAACTTTATAAAACCCTAAATTTACAGTTTAACTTGAAAGTTAAATGTTTTTTTTTAATGTAATTTGACATTTATCCGTTTTTCCACGGTTTAATAAGCCATTATCAACAGTAATGTACTGTAATTTAATACATTTTGACTGTAAAGTCAATTCTGTATTTTCACGGTTTTTGCCTGTAATTTTGTGAAATGGTTATTTGCTGTAATTTAACGGAATCCGTCTGGAAACTTTGCTGCCAGAGATTTACCGTTTGTATACGGGATTTTTTTTTTTTTTACAGTGTAGGCCTAGTAGCTATGGATTTTAATAATTTTACTAATATATAGGTGAACATATAGGTGCATATATAGGTGAACATATAGGTACATATATAGGTGAACATATAGGTGCATATATGTGCATATATGTACATATAATATAGGAAAACGGCCAATTTTATATATGTCACATATATTAAAAACATATATCAAAACCTATATTAAAACATGTTTATATAGGTTATTTCCACGTGGGGGACTGCAAAACATTGTAAAGGATGCATTCTCATTTTCCATTGCATCTGCTAATTCACATCTGTAATTTTAAATATTTCACTCAAACCTTTTAAACATGGAAAGCATAAATATAAATGTATTGTATAAATGTATGCAGTGAACATGGTATTTAATGGATTAATGCATTTTCATGGATTATGTTACATAACTTCAGATGTAGCTCCATTATATTCTGATGTGACATTTATAGTTCTTGAAGAACTATGAACTATTGAAGGCTGTGACCTTCAACCGCTAGTCTGCAGACAACTGAGAAATATAACCCCCATCAAAAACAAAAGCTAAATCTAAACACTATTTGAATTATTAATGATATTTGTAGAAACACTGCTGCAGTCTGGAGAGTATAAATATCCATGAAACATAATTCTGCCTCTATAACGCAACCAAAGATGCTGTTACTCTATGGTCCCAATTGAATTACGTGTAAAATGGATATATATATATATATTTTTTTTTTTTACATATTTTTCTATATACAGACTGTATATGACATACTTAATAACGACATCTTTGCCCTCTACTGTATTTATGTGTGTGTGTGTGTGTGTGTGTGTGTGTGTGTGTGTGTGTATACATTTGGTCATTATGTGCACCTTTCTAAATTCTTATGTAGAATCTCATTTCATTGTTCCTGCCTCCTTGAAAAGAAACGGTTCTTTAACTTTGCACGGAAAGGAAAAGGTTATTTTTACCATATTGACTGCTGCAATAAATAGCCATGCTTGTAAATGCTACTCAGAAGCTGCTGGAAGATTTCAAGGAGGCTATGAGTATGACCTTCATAAATATTTGAACATTTGTTTTATAAAGAATGTGTCTTCTGGCTGTAGAGATAATATATTTATTCTCCAAACTAGAGAGTTTACATTATATTTCAATATGTGTGGACAGATCAAATCATGTTCATATACATTCATTTGAAATATTTAAATGTATTTAAAGGTTTTACTTGTATATTCAGAACTTTAAATCCTTGATTCCTGACTTCACGACAAATAAATGGGAGTCTTCTAAAATTGTTGCAGAAGCAGAGACACTATAATCTTGCATCTTACCAGACTGCTTGCATGTACCCAGGACAACTCAACGAACCTGACTGGCAAGACATTTAAAAATGTTTTACTTAGATGGTGTTAAAGGAGTTCTATTATGTTCATTTACATGATCATAATCTTGTTTAGGGGGTCTACTAGAATACATTTACATAATTTAATACTCAGAAAACTCATAATTTTTCTTTTAATTTACATAGTTGGAGCACTTGTTTTCACTCTCTGTCTGATTGCTCTGTAGTTTCGTTTCTTTAAAACCCACCTTCAGAAAAGTGTAGTTTTTGCTGATATCAGAAGCGATTCTCTGCAGGGCTATCCCCCTCCACATTAAAGGTGTATGAGGCGGCCTTAGCTGCTAGCAACTATAGTCAGCCGGCCCCAGTATATACGCTCCACTGCTTAGAACATGTGTTGGAAATGTAATGCCCCTTACCATAACCGGCTTCCTGAGGTTCTGTTAACACTACTGTAACTATACGCTATCGGTTTTGCTGTATCAGTTTGAACCCAAGTCCGATAATAGCCATGTTTCCAATACAGATTTGCCCAAAACTTTTGCAATATTTTCTAAATGTCGATAAAAAAAACTATTGCTAAATGAAGGCATTTCCATTAACTGATGTTATGCGACTAAAACATAAATGTTTTCCTCTCGTGATAAGTCATTCCAAAAATCATGGCAACGGAGGTTGGTAAGTTTACGTATATCCCAGCCACCGCACTAGCCATTATTTTTGATCGAAGGAGACATAGGTGTGTTATCCAAGCATTAATGGCAAGGAAAGTCCCTTATACTTGGGAGTGGCCACATATGAGGTGTTTCTCCCTCCTATCTGCTTCAAGGTATTGATAAATTGTGGCATTTATTTGTTGTTTAGAATCCAGTATTCCTGTAATACTTTTGTCTTTTATGAGTTTGATGAAGAACTCTGTCTCGTCCTCTGTCCAAACATACCGCGTCATCTTTAAAGAATGATCAACTTTTACGTACGGCAGGTGACATGTGGAAAAAACTGTTTCCATTGCAGTTTTGTCAAATATTCCTTTTTCGAATTGCCTGAAAAAAAACACCTCATGCAAGCGTAAAAACTTTCCAATGGGCTTTCGTAAAAAGTTTCCAATGGACGTATTTTAAATTCGCAATTTAAATTTGCGCAATTTGATGGGTAATGGAAACACTCTGCTAGTAAATCTACTAAGGGAACCAGTTTCTTGAGACTGGCTTCTGGTGTTGGTTGAACAGCAAGCAAAGTACCCTGGCGAACCAGGGAACGACTGACTTAACTGCTCTGGAGCCCTCCTTGGAGGCAGTGAGCACCACAACTCTGCTACGTTTCTGGGCGCACGATCAGATAAGCACTCTCTTGGAACCGCTGCGCCCCGAGACACACAAGGTGGCGGGATTGGCAGAATGGCCCCCTGAGGGCACCGAAGGGAGACAGGCACTGTATAATGAGGTGGAAACAGTCTTCCCCCGGAGGGAACTACCCTCAGAAGACTGACACTGATGTCATCAGCACTCTTAGAAGCAATAACAGTCCTCAGATCCGTTTTGCTCTTCGAGGACTTTAACCACAAGCATTGCCCCGCCTCCCAGTGTTTTTGTGGGGGAGCACTGGTAGCGACCCTCTGCTTCTGCTGCGCCCTGTGTGAGGAGCTCGTAGACGGCTGGGGCTGCTCCTGCCCAGTAGCCCCAGAGACCTGAGATCGGCGAGGTAGGAATTTCTGTAACACCGCCACCTCTCTTTTCACTTTCTGAAACCTTTCGGTGACAGGGTTTACAGGGGTCACCGAAAAGGCCAGCAGTAGAAAGCGGGGCATCCAGAAGAAAGCTTTTGTCACTTTCCTTAATTCCTGTCAGGTTCAGCCAAAGGTGTCTCTCCATAGCCACCAGGGCTGCCATAGATAGCCACCAGGGCTGCCATAGAATCGCCCACTGACTTGGCCGTCTCCTTGGTGGCCGGGAGAGTTGAATCAGCCTCCTGACGCAGCTCTTGAATGACGTCAGAGATGACCTCGCTATCACCCAAATCTCTAGGCAGGTCAGCCTGGTATGCCTGCAAGTTGGACATTGTGTAAAGAAACACATGTGCGTAAAGAGTTCAGTACTGTCTGCTTTGTCACCCCCCCCCCCCCTGGCACATAGCAATAGCTGGACAGTTTAGGCTTACGCATCGGGCAATTAGCAGCTTCATGACCCTGTGGTTGACAGTATAAGCAAATCAAACTTTTCATAATAAACATTCAAACAGTGCCTTCTTTGTCCTGCTCAGTCTTTGAAGTACCTCTTATCATCGTTGATTGTTGGTGTTGGCCCCCTCGGCGTGCGTTAGCATACTGCATTGCTAGTCGGGCTGCTGTCAGTCCAACTGCAGGCTCATGCTCCTTCACCCAAGTACACACGTCATACGGCAGCGCACACGCAACAACTCCTCTAGGATAATCAGCTCACCGATTTCCTCCTTGGTGCACTGTTGTGGCCTTATCCAATGAGCATACAGTCCCTTCAACCGATGATAAGTCTCAGTGGGTGATTCTCCCAGTTTTGTAGAGGTCTGCCTGAACCGTTGTCTGTAAGTCTCTGCTGAAATGTCAAATGTTTCCAGTAATGCTTCACGTAGATCCTCATACTCCATCGAACGCTCCTCATCCATGGCGATGTACACTTCTGTTGGCTTCCCATTAAGCAACGGCACAAGTCAAATAGCCCACTCCTCCTCTGGCCAATTCCAAGTCCGTGCCAAACTCTCGAATCGATAGAGGTAGTTTTCGATGTCTTCCCCCTTGTAATAGACTGGCATCGCAGGCTCTGAGCACAGTATTGTTGGCTGTCTTGGTGCCAGACCTGACGCTGTTGGTGCATGCACTCTCAGTGGGTATCGCTCTTCTGATGTCATCTTGTGGCTCAAAGAGTAGCTCTTCTCTCTTTTGCTGTGCTGTCAGGAACTCTCGCATCAGACCCATCATCTTGTTCGCGGATGATTTTGAGACTGGCTGCTGTCACAACCATGGCCGAACTCACCATTGGGCAGACTGGGCTGCAGCCCATGGGCCCCACCCAGTAGGGGGCCCCCTCCGTTACCCGTTTTCATTCGTTTGTTTTGTTCGGTTAACTTGTATGCCAGATATGAAAGGATTCAACTCCCTCATTAAGGCAGACAGACTTGCCACCACCTACTGGCGGTGTTAGTTTCATAGTTAAAAAGTAGACTTATTTTATTTATTTCAATCATTTCATATTTCTACATTAAAATTTTACATTTAATACATTAATCTCTTAACTTAATTTATGCAATTATAATTTGCTGTGTAAATCCATACATGTCATGTCTAAACAGCCTATGTGTAAATTCAACCGACTTCCTTTTTTTTGGTCATAATAGCCATACATCGTGTCTTAGTATTCTGATTGAATTTGTTGACATAAGAGGACACAGAAAGCTATGACAATTAATTTAAAAATACACATAGAGCACATCCTACATTATATTGTATTATAATGACTATTTAATATTAGCCTACCACTAAACTTTGACTATAGGCATGTTGCATATTAATTGTTCTAGGAACCTCAAAGCATATTTACATTTTTGTGTAATTTGTGATACTCTATAATGATGTTTGTAGCGTAAGAAGAGCCCAAACATAAACTCAAGCCCAGGGGCCCACAGCCCCCTAAGTCCTGCCCTGGTCGCGACAAACTCCCTTTCGTCTCCACCATCTCCATCTCTTCCTCCTCCTCCTCAGGCACATTATCCCAATCAGTATCCTCCTGGGCAAACTTGCACTGCTATCGCAGACCCTTCCTGGTCCGCCTCCTCATGCTCACTGTTTTGCGGCTGGCCATCCCACTTCTGACACCACTTGCCAGGCGTGATGGAAAAAGTGGCAAGGCCACAATAGCACTTCTTGTGCAAGTTGTTTTATTGACAAAAATAGACAAAAATAAATAAATTATAATAAATAGGGAGATGGGGAAAATGGAGGAAAAATATGCATGCAGCACTTGGCTGTTAAATCCTTCTACAGAAAGGCAAGCACACACAAAATACTCACTGCCAAAGTAAACTCCAAACTACAACCCACCCTGAACAAACAAACAATCAAGCCTGGCTTTTAAACCGGAAGCTCCACCCACATGGACTCCTCTATGACCTTCCAGAGGTAAGTATTATAACTTTACATAAATAATTATATACAGCATAACATACTCATCAGTATCATTACACATATATACACGTATCAACATTAATCATATAACTATATATATATATATATATATATATATATATATATACTGTATATTCAAACGCACATACCTATAGACTGAACTCGTAATACGCATGTGCACACCATCGGCGTTCTCACTTGTTCGCGTTTTTGAAGTTTGCGCAGAAAAAACGTAAGAGTTTTCTGTTAAAATGGTGTCGTGTTAGCGGCCCCTAAGTTAATAACTAATGATCGTTGCGACGGAAGTGAATCAATCAAACTAACTTTAGCTGGACAATAACTTTATTCTAGAGCTGCTATAAAGCCAACACACTTTACTTTAATTTCCTATTATCAATGTAATGCTGCTTTGGAACAATCTAGATTGTTAAAAGCGCTTTATAAATGAAGATGACTTGACTTGACTTGCAGAATCATGTGTTTGTGATTATGAGGTCATGGGCATTGGAATATTCGAGGGTTCTCTCACCCTCATCGTTTGCCGACATGGCCATTCAAGTCACCAGCAACTATGATGTACTCATTCGGTGGCACAGCTTTTGTCTTTTCGTCAAGCAGGGCCCACGTCCTTGTCCAGGTCAGAGCATCCAGTTTAGAGCATCCAGTTTGATCGGCCGGTCAGTGACCCAATGTTAAGTGTCGCTATGCGGATGTTTTTGACTCCGCTTTTGTGTTGGACTTGCTTGTTTGCATCCCGACGAAGTACATTCGTCGGGAATCCATGCCCACTTGTCACACAGGCCAGACCATGCCTGGGTCCTCGTTTCCAAAGGACGCTCTAGCTTTTATTTGCATTTAATTTGACACCGTATCCATATTGATGCGACATGATTTTTTTTTTTTCATCAACCGGCCTGTCGCTGGGGTCTGTCGTCGACGTTTCGTCCGCGTTCAGCTCACCCTGTCTTGATGACGGGGAGTTTCCAGTGGTACCACGTGGAGGAGCGGACATCGCCACCTAGTATGTATGTATGTATATTGTAAATACTGTATGTGCGCAGGCGTGTAGTCCTTCCCTACAAATCAACCCTCAACATACTACTTGTCTGGCCTAAAAATTTATAATATAGAATTTTATCGCTTCCAAGTAGCCACGCGAACCGGAATTATCTCGACAACGCTTTATCTGTAGAGAGGTAAAGGGAGGGGAGGGAGGCCTTCACAGGGAAGAGCCTAGTTGTTATTTCAGGACTGCGCTGTTGCCGCGTCCAAGCGCAGGTCCATCATCAGATCTGGATACAGCCAATATAGGATATGTATATAGTTCATTCCTGCTTCTTTTTTTACTTTCTGAATTATATATATAAAGAAATATTTTATATATAAATGAATTTCACTGTATATAGTCTAAAGTATGAAAGAAATGTATGTACAGTTTTAGAATAACTCATTTTAACTCCGCCTTCTTTCACATGGATATCTTTTCCAGTTCATTTCTCCGTTTTAGTTCAGATGTGATCCCCGAGTGAAAACGAACATGCTGGAGAGCTGCTTTATAGTAGAAAATTAAGTTGTATT
Organism: Leuciscus idus; assembly: GCA_021554675.1. Lineage (NCBI taxonomy): Eukaryota > Metazoa > Chordata > Actinopteri > Cypriniformes > Leuciscidae > Leuciscus > Leuciscus idus. The sequence continues at coordinate 26,356,629 of CM038631.1, forward strand.
TCTGATGAAATGAGACACTGACACTGTTTTTCATGTTTAATATGGTAAAACTGCTTGGCGTGCAAACATATCATTGCTAAACGAAGATACGTTTAGGGGTATACCCCCTAAATGAAGAAGGAAAAAGAACTTCATTGTAAGTATATCTGGGCCTTAAAGGGTTGGCTATGCAAGATTACTCAGTTCTTATCTTTCTTCTATCATTTCAGTTTTTCCAGACTCTAACTGAACAAGTTAAAGGGTAACTAAACCCTAAACCAACTTTTTTTAGTTAATGATCTGTAAGAATGGGGCTTTATTAGTGCTGTTCATTGATTCAAGTAGTTTTTTTGACATTTGTGTTTAAAGTGTTTTAATTTTACAAAATATGGTGTAAAAACGTCTGAGTGCTGCCCTCTTCAGGTTGAACAGTGGCTACTGCAGTTGAATTTTCCTATTGGAAGTTGTGGTACCCTCTGACGTCAGAGGGTACCAGCTAACCACGCCCTTGCCTGCAGAGAGATAAGTCACAGATGCACGCCCCCTCTCCACTGGGCTCTGCCTACTTTTCCAGCATTTTTCAAATATTGCCAGTGGGTGGAGTCAGGCTCTGACCAGGGGTTTAGTTACCCTTTAAGAATGCTGAGGGCCTTCAACCACATATCTTTGCATTTGGTTTGGTGAAGACTATGCCAGGCAAAGTCTTTTCTTGCTGCTGAATTTGCAACATTTATCTAACCATTTGTTCATGAATGTACAATTTATTTACAAGTGTAATCCAATGCCTGAATCTATTCTGGCGTTCCCTGTGTTGTTCACCTTGTATACTTATGGCTGTAGGAGTGAGGAATCAAATACTTGGATGACATAGTCATCATTGATTATACAAACTCGGATAGACAACTTGAGCCTGAATTGGATGAGTTCCCTGAGTGGAGCAGGGCAAATTATCTGGAACCGAATGCCTCAAAGACGAAGGAGATGGTCATTGATTTCCATAGGGAAAGATCTACCATTCCATCAAAGCATTAGATGTCAGCAGTCAGGAAAAAGAGATGGTGCAAGAATATAAATATCTGGGAACCACCATCGATCAAAAACTCACTTTCAAACCAAATAGTAAGACGATTTTCCAAATGCCAGAAGTGTCTCTACTTCCTTCGAAAATGCTGAAACCTCTGGGTTCACCAATTAATTCTAAAAGCCTTCTAGTGTTTCATCAAATCAATTCTTACCTTTAACGTAACATCTATTTTTAGAGGAATAAGCAGCATTAACATCAGCCTTCTCCACAAGATTACAAGAGCAGCAAAATCATTGGTTCACCAGGAAGACCATTTACAATATGTGAGTGGTTGCTAAAGAAACTTAAATAGCAAAGGACACAATTCGCATCTTATATTGCTGGTAGTCTCAAAGGCTGTAGATCATTGAGCCTTAAAACCAAATCTGCCTCCTGAATTCACCATTTTTGTGTGTGCGTGTGTGTGAGTGTGTGTGCAGCATGCATGCAGCTGCATTTGACATCTTGTGACAGCCACAGTTGAATTAAAAATGAAGTCTAAAAGATCCTCCCTTTAATTTTAATATGAAACTGTTTCTACAATCAGTGTTGTTTATAATGCCATGGCTGGTTAACCGTTTGCAATGTCTGATATCCTCCATAGAACTTACAAATACAGCATTCTGTGCAGAATTCAAATGGGTCTGATATGATCCGCTCATATCGTGTCTCTGGACCAGAGCACACCGTGTTTGTGTGCTGTGGAGGGAAGCACTATCTGAATCGTTCACTATCCCCTATATATTGCACTACTTGGTATTCAAAACATAGAAAACAGTAAATGTGTGAACAAGTGACCAATCTCAGACACAGCTTTAGCATCTTTTTATCATGTAGAGGGCAGGACTCTTGAGATTCTAGGGAACATTTGATTGCACAGAAAATAGGATGAGACTAAATAGATGCACTTTTATGGACTTCAAAACAGAAACAGCAATTCACTGCCATTATAAAGCTTGGAAGAGCCAGGACATTTTTTAATATACTTAAATATAATTAATTAATATAATTAATGTACTTTTAATATAAAAAAACTCAGATTGTATTTGTCTGAAAGAAGAATGTCATAAACACCTGGACGATTAAAGGACAAGTTCGGTATTTTACACTTAAAGCCCTGTTTACAGATCGTTTCTGATGAAATAGAACGGTTAAGATAAAATTTTGGACATATGCTGCTGTCCCGAGAATTTTAGGTTTCTTTCGCTTCCCGTTGGAAAGCATCTTTTGCAGCGATTTTTGTGTGAGCATATCAGTGAACACCCCTGACCACTCTGTGAGTTTCACGTCTTTGTAAACGAAAGTTTAATGCGTTTTAGGAAGGATTGTTCCAATGCACTTGACTACTTTTATTTGTAAAATAATATTTATACATTTTTTTATAGAAAGTAGAAATCATTGTTTTAAAGAACCATCATTAAATGTTTAATTGATATGAATGGTTTTAATATTTGATGGTTGTGCGGTTTAATATTCTGAATTTATATTATATACTGTTTATATATTGCATTATGGATTCATGTCTTGTTGCATGTAAAATTGCAAATAGTTGAAATAGTTGAAGAGGGGGGTCCAAACTCAGTCCTGCAGAGTTTAGTCAAGTCAAGTCAAGTCAAGTCAAGTCAAGTCACCTTTATTTTATAAAGCGCTTTTTACAATACAGATTGTATCAAAGCAGCTTCACAGTGCTAACATGAAAATAATACAACAAAGTTTGTTTCTAGAATAAAATTGCGTCATCGTCCACCTTAAGTAAGGCAGATCTATAATATTGTTGAATATTAAATGTCCCCAACTAAGCAAGCCAAAAGCCAAGGCAACAGTGGCAAGGAACCAAAACTCCATCAGGTGACAGAATGGAGAAAAAAACCTTGGGAGAAACCAGGCTCAGTAGGGACCAGTTCTCTCCTGGATGATTATAATTCAGGCAGCATTACAGGTCAGAAGTCAGTATTCTGGGTTAATACGTGCAGAGTTTTTTTGCCCAATAATTAGAAACTCAGTTTTTTCAGAATTTAGTAGGAAATTACTAGTCATCCAAATTTTTATATCAGCTACGCATTCCATTAATTTTGTGAATTGGTGCGTTTCATCGGGGCACGTAGAAATATAGAGCTGAGTATCATCAGCATAACAGTGAAAACTAATGCCATGCTTCCTAATGATATCTCTCAAGGGTAGCATGTACAGGGTGAACAGCAACGGTCCTAGAACTGAGCCTTGTGGTACTCCATACTGAACTTTTGATCAGTATGACATCTCTTTATTTACTGCTACAAACTGATAACAGTCAGATAAGTATGATTTGAACCATGCTAGTGCAATTCCACTAATGCCAACATAATTTCCGAGTCTATTCAAAAGTATGTTGTGGTCGATGGTATCAAATGCAGCACTAAGTATCCAGTAACACTAATAGAGAGATACAACCATGATCGTATAAGAGCAAATCATTCGTAACTCCAATGAGAGCAGTCTCAGTACTATGATATTGTCTAAATCCTGACTGGAAATCCTCTCAGATACCATTTCTTTCTAAAAAGGAACACAGTTGTGAGGATACTGCCTTTTCTATTAATTTTGAAAGAAAAGGTAGATTCGAGATCGGCCTGTAATTGACAAATTCTCTAGGATCAAGTAAAATTTTTTAATAAGAGGTTTAATAATAGCCAGCTTAAAAGTTTTCGGTACATATCCTAGTGACAAAGATGATGTAATGATATTAAGAAGAGGATCTATGACCTCTGGAAGCATCTCTTTCAACAGCTTAGTCGGTATAGGGTCTAACATACTGTCACGGAACACACTTGGGAAACAGAGAGATCCATGAACAGTATTTTTAATATCAGGGCAATCCAACTCATAGTCGTCCATGCAAGGGTCAAAATCCATCATAGCAGTCCAAATACAAAAGAAACAAACAAGAACAGACCAGAAACGCAGAACAGAAGTGTTGTGACATAATAACGACTCCGTGACAAACACTAAAACAGACAGGCTTATATACACAGGGAAATGACAATGCTAATGGGGAATAGGCTGAGTGCAATGATTAGTGACAAGGGACAGCTGAGTGCAATGAGGAAACAAGGATCGTGGGGAATGTAGTTCAGAATGTGACAGACACCGTGGGGAAGGAGGACATCTAGTGGTAATAATTAATAATAATTATAATAATTCGTTACATTTATATAGCGCTTTTTCTGAGACCTCAAAGCGCTTTACATAGATGGGGGAATCTCCTCAACCACCACCAATGTGCAGCATCCACTTGGATGATGCGACGGCAGCCATATTGCGCCAGAACGGCACCGGCTCAGGAACAGACACCACCGGCTCAGGAACAGACACCACCGGCTCAGGAACAGACACCACCGGCTCAAGTGTGTGCGCAGCCCACACACACCACATGGCTGTGGCCATAATGGCCAGTGTCGCGGTCACTGAGGGCTCAAGCGGCGCATACATGGCGTGAACAGTCTCTGGCTGGGCAGACGTGACGTGAACAATCTCTGACTGGGCAGACGTGACGTGAACAATCTCTGGCTGGGCAGACGTGACGTGAACAATCTCTGGCTGGGCAGACGTGACGTGAACAGTCTCTGGCTGGGCAGACGTGACGTGAACAGTCTCTGGCTGGGCAGACGTGACGTGAACAGGCTCGGCGGCGGCCATCTTGTCCGAAGACACAGGCTCGGCAGGCTTGCTGTGTCTCCTCCACGCATGCAGTACCGCCACTGCATAGAAGAGGAACACGGCCCTCCTGGCCATGGCAGGACTGATGGTGGGCGACTCCGAGACGATCTCAGGGATGACAGCGGGCTGCTCGGAGGGGACGGCCTCCGGGCCATTGGGGAGGCCGGAAGTCTTCCTCCTCCGCCTCCGGACCACCGGACTCGAGACCACCGAACACGGGACCACCGGAACTGGGACCACCGGACTCGGGACCACCGGAACTGGGACCACCGGAACTGGGACCACCGGAACTGGGACCACCGGACTCGGGACCACCAGAACTGGGACCACCAGAACTGGGACCACCGGAACAGTCACGGAGGGAGTCTTCCTTCTCCTCCTCCGTTTCGGGACCACCGGAACTATCACGGAGGAGGTCTTCCTTCTCCTCCTCTGTTTCGGGTGGCGATGTACAGGCTCTGAGCTGAACGGGACCTGCGGCGAATGGAACTCTGATCTGTTGACCGCCATAGCCTCCTCGGTCTGACGGGTCCATAATGCCAGGCATTGAAAGATGTTCATTCGAGCAGGGACCTCTTCTACTGGCGAATTCCATTTCTGCTGCCTCCTCTCTGTCCTCGTGGTTGGAGAAGCGCCACGAAAATCTATACCGCTGGATCTCTGCTTTGACAGAGTCGTTCTGTCACGGAACACACTTGGGAAACAGAGAGATCCATGAACAGTATTTTTAATATCAGGGCAATCCAACTCATAGTCATCCATGCAAGGGTCAAAATCCATCATAGCAGTCCAAATACAAAAGAAACAAACAAGAACAGACCAGAAACGCAGAACAGAAGTGTTGTGACATATAATAACGACTCCGTGACAAACACTAAAACAGACATACACAGGGAAATGACAATGCTAATGGGGAATAGGCTGAGTGCCATGATTAGTGACAAGGGACAGCTGAGTGCAATGAGGAAACAAGGATCGTGGGGAATGTAGTTCAGAATGTGACAGACACCGTGGGGAAGGAGGACATCTAGTGGTAACCAGGGAACACAAACCAGACACTGTAGCCCCTTTCACACAGCGCTTTGAACCCGGCAAATTGCCGGCAAATTGCCAGAACACCTTCTGTGTGAACGCAAACACGACCCGGGATTGATGCTGGGATCGATGCCGGGTTGGGGACCTAGTAACATTGCCGTGTTCAGTCCCGGAACGCGCGCTGTGTGAACAAAAGCCGTAACAATGCCGTGTCGTAGTGATGACGCTGAAGCCGCGATCGTTCGCCAGCTGTGAAACGGTACGTAATGCGCAAGTTTATGATCGAATCAGAGAAAAAATGCACAAGCGTGGTTTCTAGAGAGAGAAATTGCAGCTCATAAGCAAACTTAAGACGCTGCGGAGACATTACAAGTCGATGTCACGTGTCTACGGATTTTTACGGGTTGTGTGTGAACGCACTCTCTGATTCCGGAAAATCACTGACAGTGTGAATGAACCAAAATCAAACGAACCCGGGTCAAATCCCGGGTCACTTTATCCATGTATTTTCCGGAATATCTGTGTGAAAGGGGCTTGTGACACGTACATGTTGTTGATTTAGATGATTTAACAAGTTTAGACAATTCTTCCTCTCCTTTAGCCATGAATGAATGAAATTTTTCCTCAGGGAGACTACAATGTACTGCCTGATGCGATACTGTAGACTCTGTAGTAGACGGTTGCATAGTTATAATTTTCTCTCTAATATTATCAATCTTGTAAGAAGTTCATAAAGTCATTACTGCTGTGCTGTTTGGAAACGTCCGATGTTGAAGCTTTATTTTTGGTTAATTTAGCCACTGTTTCGAATAAATACCTAGGTTTGTGTTTGTTTTCTTCTAAAAGTGTTGAAAAGTAAGCAGATCTAGCAGTTTTAAAGGCTTTTCTGTACGCAGTCGTGCTCTATCTCCACGGAATGCGAAAAACTTCAAATTTTGTTTTCTTCCAGTTGCGCTCCATTTTTCTGGCTGCTCTCTTTAGGGCCTGAGTGTGCCCATTGTACCACGGCGTTGAACTATTTCCTTTAATCTTCTTTAAGCGCAATGGAGCAACTGTGTCTTAAGTGCTGGAAAAGAGAGAGTTATCTTGCGGGGTGGACTCATTTAAAGTAATGTAACTGTCTGGTTTTACCCAAGTTTCTGTCAAACACAGCACATTATGGTCTGTAATATGGTAACTGTTGTTTATCTGATGACATTGGCAATTTTTTTTTTACACCAGCCTTATCTGTCTGTAACCTGTGAGAGAATGTTCTCAAAGGAAGGGGAAGTATTGTTCAAGAGGAGAAATAGACTCAGCCCAAAGAGTCAAACAACTTATATCTCATTACAAATAATTTAAAAATAATTTTCAATGAGCCTATATTCTTAATATAGCCACTATATTCTTATTCTTAATGAGCCTTGAAATAGACTCAGCCCAAAGAGTCAAACAACTTATATCTCATTACAAATAATTAAAAAATCATTTTTAATGTGCCTATATTCTTCTTCACCCACAAATACACATGTACATTTAATAACCACTTGATTCCTGATCTCCCCACACGTTGTTCTTATTTTATTTTCCCACCAAGTGGATGTTTTTTCTTTTCATTTTCAAACTTTCAAAGCTATATTATGATATATACTGCTATACAAGTTGAATAAATAATACAGATGATGTTATTACTACACAAATAATTATGTCAAATGCATGCAATATTCAACTCTTTAGTTATAAAAAGCTATCAATTGCCTGCTTACTGGGCACCCACAACACAGTTAAGCAGTGTGTTATTGTATAGCACTGATTAATATAGACTTTTATTGGCACGAATTGCAACATTATGGTACATAAAATATATTATCAGAGGGAAAAAGCTTGCTGTACTTTTATTTGTGCACAGAATAAAATTATATCAATAAAGAGTGTATACATTTTATTAACCACTAGATGGCACTGTAATCGATACTCCGAGACTTCGAATCTTTTCCTTCACGAGGCTTCATTTCTCCATCCTTACATAATAAAGGTGTTTTAAAAAAACATTCACTCACACATATTTGACAATTGGAATATATCAGATAGCTCATGATATTGTCCTTTACAAGTTTGTGAATATGTTGAAATAAAAAAGTAAAAAAGAAAAGCATCAGAACCTCCACTTACAGCCTTGTGCATCACATTGATTGCACTGCAGCGTATTCATACAAATGTAAAAAATAGTTTGAAAAGGGAAATGCTAAAACATGACATTTTGGAGGTATTATAAAAATGATAGCTAATGCATCATCCCGGAAGCTGGAAATGATCTCTGCTATGCCCTCTGCAGCCTGGAGGTGGAACTGTAGTTTTGATCTCTGACCTAAAGCCTTAAACGTCATGGCAATTACATAAAATCTTTTTCAGGTTCTTGAACTTTATTACTGGTCGTCGAAATCTCCGATCGGCAGGTATTTTTTAGTGGGACAGAAGTGAGCGTTAATGACTGGTTAACGTTAGATGTTTTTAGTAACTTCCTGTGAATGTGATGAGGAAGTGTAAACAGCGCGCATGGAGGGCGTGTCTGTGTCATATATGTTCCTGTAGCTGTGATCATGGGGATTTCTCTTTAAAATGTGTCTTTAGTGCTGGATTATGGGGGACGCGGCGGTAGCGAAGCGTCGGGAGCAGCTGACGCGTTGGTCGGGCTCCAGTACAGACAGAGAGCCGGCGGTGCCGCGGAGTCGCTGGAGAGGAGATACGAGCACCGGAGCTCCTGATGGAGGCAGAACAGACACCAATGAGCAGCAGAAAAAAAACAGGTTTAGAGATTCACCACCACAATAATGGCAAAAACAGAACAAAGGGAACATTTTATTGTTAATGAGTGATATAGTTCCTTGATGTAAACAAGCATCTCCGAATAAATCTGTTTCTGTGTTTCTCAGCTTAACTCTTTAATGAAGATCTCCAGATTTAATTAGCTATTTTGGGTGTCAAGGACCATCTGCCATGCATTGGATTACTATCCTGGTAGAATGTGTTTCCTGGTTATCCATTCTTAATGTACAGTATCAAAGAACAAGCACAATTTGAAAATATTGTTCCTAGACCTGATGGTTGCTGAAGCTAAAGGTGGCAGTTGTAGAACCTCAGTGTAGAACCCAAAATTACATAATATTTGTCAAGTCTAGTAACAGTGTAATAATGTAATACTGTATAGTTTTTGAGTTGTCACAATGATGTCAATACCACTCCAGATAGCCTGTCTCTCCCTTTCTCAGGTTGCGGGTAAGGTTTGAGAAGACTGCAGAGTTCCTAGCAGTGTGTGCTAGCGGTGACACAGAGGAGGCAGCCGAGATGCTGAGAGAAGTACGAGTAAAGAATGGAGATGACGATGTGGTCAACTGTGCCAATGCAGATGGAATAACAGCTTTACACCAGGTCAGAATTTTACTGCATTTCAGAGGAATACTTAACTTAAAAATGAAAATACTGTTATTAACTAGGCTACTCACCCTTCCAAACCCGTAAGACTTTCGTTCATCTTCGGAACACAAATTAAGATATTTTTAATGAAAACAGACAGCTTCCTGTCCTTCCATAGACAGTTACTCAATTACCACTTTGACGCTTCAAAAAGAGATCGTAAAACTAATCCATATGAATTGAGTGGTCCAAATTATAAGAAGAGACTTGATCGCTTTATATGATAAGCAGATTTAATTTAGGCTTTTATTCACATATAAACATTGATCAGAAAAAATTTAAACAGAAGCTCAACCGAACCTGCTTAATGCACAAGAATGGTTCCTGAGGAAGCTCAGACGCTCTGCGTAACACATGAGAATGAACCTCATTGGTTCTTGTGGAAGCTCAAACGTGCTGCGTAACCGAGAGAATGAATCTAATTGGTTCTTGAGGAAGCTCAAACGTGCTGCGTGACATACGAGAATGAACCTCATTGTTTCATGTGGAAGCTCAAACGTGCCGCGTAACACGAGAATGAACCTCATTGTTTCATGTGGAAGCTCAAACGCGCACGAGAATGAACCTCGTTGGTTCTCGCAAGTCAAGCGAACATGCTTGAGCCTCTGTTTACCACAACTGATGTGTGAGTTGATGAATGTTTATATGTGAATAAAAGTCTAAAATCAATCTGTTTATCATAAGCGATGTCTCTTCAGAAAACTAAACCTTTTGGACTAAATCTCTCAATTAATATGGATTAGTTTTACAATGTCTTTATGAACTTTTTGAAGCGTCAAAGTGTAATTTGCGTAGCTGTCTATAGAGGGACAGAAAGCTCTCAGATTTCATTAAAAAGATCTTCATTTGTGTTCTGAAGATGAACGAAAGTCTTACGGGTTTGGAACGACATAAGGGGGAGTAATTAATGACAGAAATTGATAATGGCAGTCAGATGAGAGAAAGATGTCAATTTTCCCATCACTCCCACAGCCACTGTAATAGAAACACCCTCACTGCAGCGTTAACCAGTTTCTTGTAATTTGATGCAAAGGTAAAATAGTTATATGTTATATGTTCAACCATTTATAAAATGTTATCCATACATTTATAAAAAAAATTACAAATAAATAATATATATATATATATTGGTTATCGGTCGAAACATATACATAAAACATTATAGTATTAAAGTAAACTATAATGTTTTATATATTTATAAAACATTATAGTTTTATAAAGTTACCATGGAATCAAATTTACCAATCCTATTTTTCTACGGAATTGTGCAGTATTTATTATAAATGATTTATCCATGCACATCATTTGTTTATATGAATGTGCCCTCATTATCTTTAATCAAAATAACTTCCCCTCCCTCTTGCAACAACATCTCTTCTACGTTGACGTGTTTACCGGCCTGTGGGCCTGACAACCTGTCACTCACGTGAGATCACAGTAATAGCAAACCACAACGATCCAATCAATTCCCGATGGACAGAATCAAGTACATTTTTCTTGTTCGAGAAGCTGTTTCAGTCAGATATACTTCAAAAAAGGGAAGAACTCCCTATTTTTATTCATTCAGTCTTTTGCATCATCTGTTTCATGCTGACTTTAATGTTGGTGCATTTCTGTAAAAATCTGATGGATTGTACATGGTGTTCTTTCCCAGGCCTGTATCGATGGCAGTATAGAGATGGTGGAATTTCTTCTGTCTCAGGGTGCCAAAGTTAACCAGGTGGACAGTGAGGGTTGGACTCCTCTTCATGTGGCTGCATCCTGTGGAAACCTGGAGATAACAGAGTATGTTATGACAGAATTTAATGAAAATGTGTTTAGATTGAGTCTGTCTCAAGGTGTTCTATTATGTTTACCGATTAGCTAGCTTTGAGATTGCTTTGAGATGTTGAGTGTGATTGAAATATGTTATGAGATTAATATATTAATATAGAAACTAGCACAGCCTCAAGACCCTTATTACTCTTATGAAACCATTATTACTATGACTATGAATTAGTTAATTTAATGTTTAACTATTGCACAGTATTCTGTGATGTATCATGATTAAATGCACCATATTATATTAAAATATGTAGTCATAAAAAAATGACATTCAATCCCCTAATTAATAAAGAATCAGCATAAGTTAGTATAAATAATATTTGTATAAATAGCATCTTTTTACCAAGTACTTTCAAGGCCAGTATCAACATTATACATACAAATACATAATTATTTTACATAAACCCATTATAATTCTTTTTGTTTTTCTTTTTTTTCCCTTCAGAGCTTTTTAATTTTAAAATGTTCATGGTAAATAAAAAACACAGTGTATATTTTTTATAATTAAAAAGTGTATCTATGATTTTTATGTGAGGATCGCTCCACTCAATATGATTTAATGAGCCAATTGCACTTTCACTTATACCTGCATGGCTTAATATCTGAGATATACACGTTACTGGCAGAATCAACCAGGTAGCCAGACAGAGACTGCAATGGTTGTCCTAAATGTGGGTTTTGCGGCTTCTTTCAGTCAAACACAATCTGAGTTATATGAAATAATTAGTATTTTTGTAAGTAAAATATCTAGATTTAAAACTTTATAAACCATAATCACTGGCTCAACTTCGGGTCAGAACTCAACTCTCTTATAAAAGCACATACGGAGTTGTATGGATTGCCTTTATGATGGATAGATGCACTTTTTGAGGCTTCAAAAACTCTGCCTCTATTCAATGCCATTACAAAGCTGGGAACAGCCAGAATAGTATTTAATATAACTCTGATTGCGATACTGAAGTCATATACACCTTGGATGGCTTGAGGGTGAGTACATTTTCATATTAATCTATTCCTTTAATAATTTTTCACGGTTTAAACCAGTTAATGTACATTTTTTACCTGTCCTATATTAAAGGTGACATCAGTAGTTTTTTAAATACACTTTTGGCCAATGTTGATATTTGAAATCACCAAAACAAACACGCCTCTGCTACCCCAAAAGGTATCTCGCTCCTAATTTGATAGCTCCACCCCACACTTGCGTACGCGACCGCAACCCAGGCAACGACTATGGCGGAATCTGCTGTACCTGCCACTGCCGGCCGAGGGTATGATGTCATCAATAAGTGAAAGCAATGTGTTACTATGGTAATCCATGTCGAATGTGTTTTGGTAGTAATGTGTGTTTTAACACGTCAATGGTTCAGCTCCGTTTCACGTGGAAGACGACGCTCAACACCCATCCCAAAAACAAAGTTATCATGAACAACTCGATAGCACGAGCACAACGAATATTTTACAACTATAAAAAGATTAGGGGGTTATATCGATCACTAAATGATGAACCAAAGGAAACAAACATATATTAGGAGTATATTATCTTACTTTTCAGACACACTTTGGGAGCCGACGCTTGAAACAGACAGTAGAGGAGGTTTAGATGCTCAAGACTATGGTGTGGAAATGAATGTCTTTTTTATAGCTGAATAGCTGAAGAGAACGACAATATGATCGCAAATGAAAAAACAAGCAAAGATGACACACAAGCATATTCAAGCAATGGCCAGCATATATTAGTTCTGTGAAACAAAGCTAAACAATGTTAGCCCCTTGGTTACAACTGCTGATTGGTTACAACAAGTGTGTTTTGGTACTCGGTCCGACACAGTTTTCAGAAGTGTTTTTCAAAAACTACTGATTCCACCTTTAAAGACACAACTTTTGATTAAAACATTATTTTATTAAACAAATCCATTAAGTGATATTCTTCTAGAACTTTTTGACTTTTAGAACCTGGAGAATTGTCCACAACAAATTTTCGAGGGCCCCTTTTCCAGTTGTTTGTGATTTAATGGATAAAGATTAAGGATAAGGATAAGGATATATATATATATATATATATATATATATATATATATATATATATATATATATATATATATATATATATATATATATAACTCAGTTTCTAAGATTTTATTATTTTACATGACTTTTCCAGGTCTAGAAATCACACTTTTAATATGAGGCTTCCTCATATATCCAGGTTTTCCAAGACCGTAGGAATACTCAAAGCAACAAAAAATCAAGTTGTCTTTTTTTATTTTTTTTAAAGAATGTTTAAAAAAACAAACATTTTAAGTCATCTTGAGGTCCCCTTGGAAGTTTGCTGAGGCCTGGTAGTGCACCCTAACCCGCTGGTTAAGAACCACTGTACCTTACATTACAAAACAATGCTGTACAATGAAAATAACAATCTTCTATTGTGCGCAGTGATATCGTGAACAGCTGTCGTGTTTTAATGTAATAGCTTTTACTAAATCTTGGCGCTGCTTTTTTGTATTATACTACTATTCATGAGAAACATTTTAAAGGTAGCACTGAGACTGAAAGTTGAATTGCCAATAGAAAAATTATAAGTTGCTTACATTGTGACAGTTTTGAAATGTGTTTGCATTTGTGGACAGAGTTGTGTGATTTAGGGGGTTTAAATTTTGAAATATTTCTACCTAATTAAGTGGAAAATGTAAATGGACTGTTGTGAATGTTATGAACCCCGTTAGTATATATAATACTGTGCTTGCTGGTACTGTCACTCAGACATTGTACAACTTGACTGTAGTCCTTGACTGTAGTTTATTGACTGCTATAAACTTTTAGGCTCATTCCAGAGTTCACAATGTAAGATTACATTGGTGTTTCAGATTTCTGCTCCAGCAGGGTGCATCTCTCTGCTCAGTGAACTGTGATGGTGATGTACCACTGGACATTGCAGAGGATGAGGCCACAGAGACACTGCTGCAGGAACACACATCAACACATGGTTAGACAACACAACATTTGAGATGTCACATCATGATTCGTGTATAGGTTGTAGAAGTTAAAGCCTTTATTAAGAATAATCACCCAATCCAAGTTTGTTGGAGTACAGGTGCAAAGCACACAATATAAATAAAAAAACACAAATGTCCGCACACATTCAACAACTTGCAAGCTTTTGACCTCTCAGAGTCAAAAAGTCATCTGAAGAAAACCCTGAATGTTATTGGATCAATAACATTAAGATATAGTTTACCCAAATTGTTTGTCTGATTAACTCTCTCATGTCCTTCCAAAACTGTATGACTTTCTTATTTTCTCAAAATATATTTTGAGAAATTACTATTTTTGTACATTAAAAAATCTGTGGTAACCAAAACCATGTGATTATCAACAATTTTAAAATGTCTTCTTTTGAGTTACACAGAACAAAGAAATTCATACAGATTTAGAATGACATGAGGGTAAGTAAATGATGACAGAATCAAAATTTTTGGGAAAACTAAATATCACTTTAGTGTGCAGACTCAAATCAGTTTTACTTTTTGATCGAGTCATACAAATTAAACATAACTTAAAGGCATTTTTACTCAATGTATCATGTAACTTTTTATATACACTGAACAAAATTATAAACGCAACACTTTTGTTTTTGCCCCCATTTTTCATGAGCTGAACTCAAAGATCTAAGACTTTTTCTATGTACACAAAAGGCCTATTTCTCTCAAATATTGTTCACAAATCTGTCTAAATCTGTGTTAGTGAGCACTTCTCTTTTGCCGAGATAATCCATCCACCTCACAGGTGTGGCATATCAAGATGCTGATTAGACAGCATGATTATTGAACAGGTGTACCTTATGGCGCTTTTCCACTGCATGGTACGGTTCGGCTCGCTTCGCTTTTCCACTGCGTGGTACGACTCGGCTCGGCACGGCAGGGCTCGGTTCGCTTTAGCTCGGTTTGCTTTTCAACTGCAGTTAGTACTGCTTCAAAGTGGGTGGGATTATAGACTGATCGTTATAGTTGCGGCAACCAACGAGAGGAACGTCTGCACTTTGTTCACTGACCACGATTCAGCCATTTCTTTTTTTGTGAGGTTTTTTTTTTTATGCAAGTCAAGAAAGTAGTGTAAAAACAGGTGCCACAGCGGTGGCTGTTACTGGCTATTTAAATCTAGCGGGTTTGGTGTCTCGTGTCGCAAATACAATGACGCTGGTAGTGACGATTCTGTCTGACCAATCAGTGATCTGCAGTGTTTTCACGTCACATTTTAGTATCAGTACGGTACCCTTGGAACCTCAACAGAGGTGGTACCATTTAAAGTGAGCCGAAGCAAGCGGCACCGTACCGTACCGTACCATGCAGTGGAAAAGCGCCACAAAGTGAGCCGTACCGTACCATACCATGCAGTGGAAAAGCGTCAAAGCGTGCCGTAACGAACCGTGCCGTACCGTACCATGCAGTGGAAAAGCGCCATTAGGCTGGCCACAATAAAAGGCAACTCTAAAATGTGCAGTTTTATCACACAGCACAATGCCACAGATGCCGCAAGTTTTGAGGAGCGTTCAATTGGCATGCTGACTGCAGGAATGTCCACCAGAGCTGTTGCCCGTGAATTGAATGTTCATTTCTCTACCATAAGCCGTCTCCAAAGGCGTTTCAGAGAATTTGCCAGTACATCCAACCGGCCTCACAACCGCAGATCACGTGTAACCACACCAGCCCAAGACCTCCACATCCAGCATCTTCAGCTTCAAGATCGTCTGAGACCACCCACCCGGACAGCTGCTGCAACAATCAGTTTGCATAACCAAAGAATTTCTGCACAAACTGTCAGAGACTGTCTCAGGGAAGCTCATCTGCATGCTCGTCATCCTCATCGGGGTCTCGACCTGACTGCAGTTCGTCGTAGTAACCGATTTGAGTGGGCAAATGCTCCCATTCGATGGCGTCTGGCACTTTGGAGAGGTGTTCTCTTCACGGATGAATCCCGGTTTTCACTGTACAGGGCAGATGGCAGACAGCGTGTATGGCGTCATGTGGGTGAGCGGTTTGCTGATGCCAACGTTGTGGATCGAGTGGCCCATGGTGGCGGTGGGGTTATGGTATGGGCAGATGTATGTTATGAACAAACGAACACAGGTGCATTTTATTAATGGCATTTTGAATGCACAGAGATACTGTGACGAGATCCTGAGGCCCATTGTTGTGCCATTCATCCACGACCATCACCTCATGTTACAGCATGATAATGCATGGCCTCATGTTGCAAGGATCTGTACACAATTCCTGGAAGCTGAAAACATCCCAGTTCTTGCATGGCCAGCGTACTCATCGGACATGTCACCCATTGAGCATGTTTGGGATGCTCTGGATCGGCGTATACGACAGCATGTTCCAGGTCCTGCCAATATCCAGCAACTTCGCACAGCCATTGAAGAGGAGTGGACCAACATTCCACAGGCCACAATCAACAACCTGATCAACTCTATGCGAAGGAGATGTGTTGCACTGCGTGAGGCAAATGGTGGTCACTCCAGATACTGACTGGTTTTCGGACCCCCCCCGAACCCCCTCAATAGAGTAAAACTGCACATTTTAGAGTGGCCTTTTATTGTGGCCAGCCTAAGGCACACCTGTGCAATAATCATACTGTCTAATCAGCATCTTGATATGCCACACCTGTGAGGTGAATGGATTATCTCGGCAAAGGAAAAGTGCTCACTAACACAGACTTAGACAGATTTGTGAACAATATTTGAGAGAGATAGACCTTTTGTGTACATAGAAAAAGTCTTAGATCTTTGAGTTCAGCTCATGAAAAATGGGGGCAAAAACAAAAGTGTTGCGTTTATAATTTTGTTCAGTGTGTTTACCCTGTATTCATTCACAAATAACTTGACAAAATTTTTCCAGAATTATAAACATTGTTTATGTTTCTAGAAATGTATAGATTAGTACATTTACATTTAATTCGTTTTTGCAAACCAACATCAGCTTGTTAGATTAAAATTAATAATAATAATAACAGACTCAAATTTATTAGATAATTCTCCTCAGAGAACCTTGCATATTTTGTTGTTTTATGCAGAAGTGTAGGAGATACACTTATTATCAGTCCATCTCTCATCAGGCATGGATGTGGAAGCAGCTAAGCGGGCAGAAGAGGAGTGGATCATGCATGATGCCCGCCATTGGCTCACAGACGGGTTACCTGCTAATATTTGCCACCCCCGGACTGGTGCTACTCCCTTACATGTTGCAGCAGCTAAAGGATATTTGGAGGCCATTAAGTAAGTATGAATCCAAACGGAAATGTGGGAAAAAAATCCTTGTAAAAAATCTTGCCATTGCAAAATTTTTACTCGTATGATGGTAACGTGGTATAATGCAAATTTTTTTTAGAGTTTTACCATAGACTACTAGTATCTCAGTGATTAATGAATTTTGTAGTGTTTGGTATGTCTCAAACCCTAGGGACCAATCCACCCTTATTTGACCAGTTTAACACCCCATACTCATGCAGAGTATTCCACCACGCCATTGAGCGGTTCTCTGTTCACAGAATAGTCATTGTTTATTTCCTGTTTCTATGCAAAGTGGAGAAGGAGTGGAGTGTGCCTCGGAGCTGTTTAGAGCAGAAGGCATATCAGCTTCTTGTACACTGCATAATATTATTTTAAAACGTGACTGAAGAGAAAAAGAATAACTGGTCATTGTCATTCCCAAAGAATGGGAAGAGGGGAGGAGAAAGCATTAGGAGAAGGCAAACCTTCAAACACATTCACTATTGAGATGAACTTTAAAGTCACCTTGAGATCAAAATGCTTCATGGAATGTTGCAATGTCTCAATTTATGGTTCATCCAGACTTTAATGTCATCATAAAATAAAAAAATGGCAATTCCTATTTTTCACGGAATATTGCAGTATTTATATATTATAGCAGTATTTTTGCAGTATCTGTGCACTATGTATTATATCTGTGGTTCATCTGTGCACATCATATGACACAAATAATAACTTCCCCTCCCTCTTGCAATGACATCTCTTCTCTTCTCTGATGACCTTTTTTTCGGCGTGAGGGTGGGACAACCTGTCACTCACATGAGATCATAGCAATAGCAAACCACAACATTTCAATCAATTCCCAATGGACAAAATGAAGTCCCGCCCTACACTTTCATTCTAACTTTACAATGTGAGGGCAGACAAAGACTAAAGAGTTGATATTAGTCATGAGACAGAAGAGTCTAGGGAATAACTTTCACCAGTTACATTTAGTGTGATCATTTAAACCAGTGATTCTCAACCAGGGGATGGGGCCCTCTAAAGCAGTGTTTCTCAACTGGTGGGTCACAAGACCGTTTTGAGTGGGTTGCAGACTGTGCAGTCAAAAAAACAACAACAACAATTTTTTTTTAATTCTAAATGTTTATTTCTAATGCAAGACTTTTATTTTGAAAGATGTGCATGAAAGCTGTTGACTCTTTTGTCAGACAGAGTTTAAGTAAAGAGTTCCTGAGAAAAACATGTCCTGATTCAGTATCTCTGTCAGATGAGATGTTGTTAAGCTACAGTATGTGTCAGTGTCATTATTCTTACGTTATTTTCGTAACTTGTTACGAAACAAAAAGTCTCTCATGTCAGAAAAACAAAATTTCCTGTCCTGTCAGACCTTGTACTCTACTTTTAAGGTTTCACTTCAATAAAGAGAAAAATGAGGATCAGTGGGTCGTGGCTTAGTGACCATGGGAAAATGTGGGTCCCATGGCCAAACCAGTTGAGAACCACTGCTCTAGAGGGCCTCAGTAAACATCCAAGGGGCCTCAAGATGACTTTAAGGGATTTAAAAATAAGACAAAACAAGCATTCAAATATGTTAAAACAAAATATATACTTATTTTAATATACTCATCTCAGCAACTGTTTGTTTTCTTTGATGAACCAGAATTCCAAAACCATGGTCTTGGAAATCCTGAATATACAGACATACCCTTACAGCTCATTGAAAAAAATGCTTCATTCCTCCAGAAAAAAGAAAGGATAAGAAAGAAAGGATATAAATTATTGTTCATTCTACAGAGATGTATTAAAAAAACGGCCTGGACAGGCTTGTTGGCACCCCTAGAAAATCAGTTCAAATAATTGTGATAATTTTAGTGATGATTCAAACAAACTGATTTGCTTAATTAGTATCACACATGTCTTCAATCTTGTAAGCAGTCATTCAGCCTTTTATAATGGAAAAAGTAGTCACCCTGCTGTTTGGTATAATTGTGTACACCATACAGAACATGCACCAGAGAAAGCAAAAAGAGAAAGTTGTCTGAGGAGATCAGAAATAAAATCATAGGCAAGCATGTTAAAGGTGAAGGCTATAAGACCATCTTCAAGCAGCTTGATGTTCCCGTCACTACAGTTGCAAGTATTAATTAAGAAGTTTAAGGTCCATGGGACTGTAGACATCTCCCTGGGCACAGCAAAATCGACCCCAATGTACTGCCAAGCATCAGAAATCTGTCTCATTTGGTCCTCCAACAGGATAGTGACCCAAAATATATAGCTGAAAGCACCCAAGAATGGCTGAGAACAAAACACTGTACTGTTCTGAAGTGGCCTTGGAAGCGTGTTTTGTAAATTAGAGGCTGTTATCTGTTGCCATTTGTGGTCACATGTTGTAGGTGTTAGAGTGCAAATGTGCTTAGAGCGTGCTTGCACTGCTGTAAGCATGCAATCAGCTGAGAGAAAAAAAAGGCATTTTCATATAACACTGACAATTATGTGGATTAATCATAAATATGTCCTTAAACGCTGAAAGTCTTCAGTGGTCATTTGCATAGAATTTTGGACTGATTTCCTCACCACTCCTCAAACATTGTGGTTCTGCACAAATCACATTTATTTTGGATTCAAAACCGTTCAGTTTGCTGCACTAATAATATTTATTTACCATAAATGTGATTACCAAAGGTACCTTTATTTGTGGTATTTTTAAGGGGGGTAAGGTACCTTTTTTAGGGGGCATTTTTGGGATTAATAATTTTACTTACTAATATTATTTTCTTCATAATGTAATTTTAGGAAAAGTAAAATAGAAATGTCCTAAAACATTAGTTATAGCTAAATTAATCACAATTTAGACACAATTTAAACACTGATACGTCACATTCTGTGACATTGCTTTGGTTATTAAAATGGAAGAATGAAATGGACCAACATAACTGAAAAACTAACCACTTTTCCATTAATATTCATTGTGTGATATTCTTTTTAGCTATGTGCATATGTGTTAAAAAAAATAAAATAAATAAAAACTTTAAAATGCTGCCTTTAAAATTCTCACTAGGTTTTGGAACTCTTGTGTCTACATTACATTGAACACAAAGTTAACTTCAAATACCTTTTTTCATTCTCTCTCTCTCTCTCTCTCTCTCTCTCTCTCAGATTGTTGTGTCAGTGTGGTCTGGATGTGAGTACTAAAGACTATGATGGCTGGACTCCTCTCCATGCTGCGGCTCACTGGGGTCAAAGTGAGGCCTGTCGTCTGCTTGCTGAGCAGCTGTGTGACATGGAGGCCATTAGCAATGGGGTGAGTGATAGAGGGATTGAGTGCACTGATTGAGGAAAATTCCATTTGATTATAACTGTTGTCTATGAGAAACAAAGCTGTCTTCCTGAGACAGGTATACACCTGGTACAAAGTCAAATCCACCATTGTGCCACATTTATATTTCAGGACAATTCTCTCTTATTTTATCTATTACTATTTGTATGTTTTATACTCAGTTCACATCAAGAAATGTTAACAACAGCCAATATACTGTAATCATAAAAATACAGAAATGTACCATAGTTCTAAATGGGAAAGTAAAAGCAATAGAATAGCAATAGCAAAAAAATAAGTGCAGAGGGCTCATTCTCTCTTAAAGGAAGAGGAAGTGTGGAGCTACTGTTTTGTGTCAAAATGCACCACAGTTCTGCAGCAGCACTGCAGTTAGCCATAATTCTGTTTCATAATGTGTGTGGGTGTGCATGCATGTTTGGGAAATTATAATAACTGAAAGTTTTTTTTGTTTTTTTTTTAAGGGTCAGACTCCATTTGATGTGGCGGACGAGAGCGTTGTGTCTTTACTAGAAGAGCTGTCTCAAAGACAGGCTAATGTGAGAACACACACAGACACACAACTTTATCTAAATCAATCAGTCATTTTAGACACAAAAGGAAGAAATTCACAGCATGTTGCATGTAATATAGCATGCCTTTTCAACTGGTGGCCTGCGTGCTGAATCCGGTCTATTGGTAAAGGTTGTCAATTATTCCTCTTAGAATAACTCTGTGGATATTATACAGTTGAACAGATTGCTAGACTGCAAGTGTCTGTTCTCTTTCATATTTCCAGAGCAAATAAAAAGTACATATACTTGTACTATTATTTGCTGATAGACTCAATAACTGATGCTTGTGACATCAATAACACAACTTCTAACGTGAGTTTTTTGTGCTCTACTTTCTTTTTCTTTGCTTTGGCAATATGAAAGAGAACAGACACTTGCAGTCTTGCAATTCAACTGTATAATATCCACAGAATTATTCTAATGGACGACACTTGGAATCTCTTAAATTTCTGTAAATCATCATTCACATTGCTCTCCCAGGCTGTGTTCACAGAGTTGTTCATTTATCCCCCATGATTCACCTTTTGACATTATTTGCTAATAAAGTAGGCAAGCAAAATAGACCAAATATCATTTTTATATATCCCAGAAAGAAACACAAATTTTGTGTATATATAAATAAAGTATATAAAGATATATTTTGTCAAGTGTGGCTGTTTAATTATTTATTTTTGTACCTAAGTCAAAATTTTGGTGCAGACTCAACCCTAGTGAAATATGTCACTCATTACTATGATGTTTAATCAGAAAATGAATTAAATCTGGTCTATTTAGATCCAGTATTAATGAAGTGTGATGATTATATGCATTTTTGTGTCTGTTTATTTTAGTGGAGGACTGAACAGGCACTTATTGAGCAACAGAATTCACAGATCTCAAATGCCAACACTGCAAACAAGAAACGCAGGTGAGAAAGATGATTTGTCTTTTAGTCTTTGTCTGTCACGGGCATCTTCACTCATGTCTCTCTCTCTCTCAGAAGCTCTGTGTGCCGGATGAGCAGCAGGGACAAAATGTGTGTACAGGACCAGTCTAAAGAACGAGGGGTCTCAGGTGGCCTGGGTCTCAACGATGAGAGAGAAAACAGCCCAGGTTCTCTCTCGCTCTCTCTCTCCCTCTCTCTCAAACGTATACAGCAGCATTATCATATTTACATGTTTGATGTATGTTTTGTTCTCTGTTCCAGAAAGTTCAACAGTATCGTCTCCAGAAAGCATTGTTCCTTCTTCAGGGGTAAGACACACACTCTTCTGTCTTAGCTTTCACTGTCGAATGTCTCTGCTGGTGCTTGTGGTTAATCACTGTATGTTTGTGTTTTTCAGACCAGTGAGGATAAAGAAGTCAAGGTGAATGATCAGGACAGAGCAAGTCGCACAGCAGTTGTGCAGCCCACCCCTCAGAGGCGAGAGTCACCCGCTGAGAGTCCCACTAACGCCTCTGGTGACGGAAGGAAGTAAGATCGCTTGATCTAAAGAAATTAATGCTTTACAAGAACACTCCATTTTATTTCCATGCTTTTGGGTCCTATTTTAACGCTCTAAGCGCATGGTCTAAAGCGCACAGCGCAAGTGCACTTAGGGCATGTCCGAATCCACTTTTGCAAGTTTAACAACGAGAAAATGGTCTAAAGGGTTGTCCCTTTTCTCTTAATGAGTAATGGGTGTGTTTTGGGCGTAACGTGCAATAAACCAATCAGAGTCTCATCTCCCATTCCCTTTAAAAGCCAGTTGCGCTCGCGCCACGGCGGATTCGCTATTTACATGGCGGAATTTGCAAGCGGAAAGACTGAACGCTTCTCCAGAGAGGAAACGGATCTGCTCATGCGCGAGGTTAAAGCGTGCAAGCAGAGATTACTACGGGACAAGCCAGATTCCACCATCTTTATGTACACAATCTTTTACATTGTAATCCTTTTATTTTTAATATCTGACATGTTTGTGTGCTGCTGCGCATCCTAGTGTGTGTAATAAGCAGAGTGTGCGTGTGTTGAGCACCCGCCTATAGGCGCATTTTACTAACACGCTCTTAAAAAAATACTGCGCCATTGACTTTAGACCAGGTTTTTGTTGGTCAATGGCACAGTCTATTTCAGTTGCCGCAAAATAGCAACGCTCCAACAATGCGCCTGAACACACCGCGTTTTCAGACCTGCACCGCCATGGCCGCACAAGTGGGCGTAAATGAATTTGCTATTTAAACAACGTGATGCAGGATGTGAAAATAACTGCATCGGGCTGAAACTAGCAAAAAACACTTGCCTGGCGCCGCATTGTGCCGTGTTTATAATAGGGCCCTTTATGTTATGTTGTGTTATGTTATGTTAATGCTTTAAAAGTAGTTTTCATTTTTAATTCATGTTAACTAATGTTAACAATAGAACCTTGTTGCAAAGGGTTACCACATTAGGTAATATTTGGAGTGCAAATTCTTCAAGATTAGGCAGTGTTAGTGATGTCAAAAAGTACCGCTACTACCAAGTCAGTATTAAAATAAAAATGAATATGCCAATGTAAACTTCAGTAACTTGAAAAAGCCCTCTACTGCTAAATACTAAAAGCACATTTTGTTTGTTGCTTGTAATGTTATGATGCTTGTTGCTCTTCTTTATTACTATTTACTTGTTTGATTTGAAGCTATATTTAGGTCTTTATTTAGTTTATTATACCTTATTTGTTGTAAATAGAACTTTTATAATTAAAATCAAAATTGATAATTTGTTCTCTTAAGCAGAGATATTTTTTATAAATGTATCTCTACAGCAGTTAGATGGTTAAAATAAGTGTTTAGTAGCTTTTTTAATCTTTTGTATCAAAGTTGGTATTGAGAATCACAAAATTTCACTTATATTGGTACAGACTATCACATTTTGCTAAAGTTATTAAGCAGTATGTAAAAGTAGTATGTAAATAAATAAATATTTTTAAGGATTTAAGCTCTGTTCATGAATGTTTTCAATTGTTTTTCAGGTTTCAGGCTCCAGTGAGAGACGAGGAATCAGAGTTTCAGAGGAAAGCTCGCTCGCGTCTCATGCGGCAGTCACGTCGATCAACACAGGTGTGTGTTCACACCCCTAATCACTCATATTGTGCACACTGTTCAAAATGTTTTTTTAGTTTTTTTTTCATTATTATTATTTATTTTTCCAGGGAGTAACACTGACAGATCTTAAGGAAGCAGAACGGAGTATTGTTAAAATCAATGAACCTCAGAACCTCAGTGTTCAGCCTGTGAGCCCCAACATCACAGTAACACCAGCTGAGAGAGGTGAGTCTTATCAAGTGTGTGTGAAGCACCTGGATTTGCTCTTTCAGTTAAGAGTAATGACTCTTTGATCTTTTCGATTCAGTATGACTTCTGTATGGATATTGAGAGTTTTCTCTCTGCAATAGACATAGAGCCAGTGAAGGAATCTGGAGAGGCAGAGACAAGACTAGGAGTGAGAGATCGCAGGAAAGGGAGGAAAGAGAGACGCTCTACTGGTATCGTTCAGCTGGCTGAAGAGGTGAGCTTCAAACATTCATAAAAACTAATTTCTCATTCTGTATTTTCACTCCCAGTGCATTTTTTGTTTAAGTGTACTTAAAAAAAAAAAGTATGCTTTTTTTGCAGCTTCTCACCAGAATATTACAAAAAAAGAATAATAGATTTTGGAAATGTGTATCTGTGCCTTGTTATAGAACAGGAGGAGTTTGTGGTTGTTTCCTTTTTGACTTGTTTTAAAATAGTGGCTAAAGTGATTCCCGGTTTCTTTTTAAGTGTATGAATGAAAAGTTAAATGATAATGTTTTTTATGATAGTGATTTTAGCTGGATAACCAACCGTTATATGCAAACACAAACAGTACATAACTAAGGGTCTATGATATGAACAGAGACCAGAATTTGGAAATGAATGGGGACTT
This sequence comes from Leuciscus idus, assembly GCA_021554675.1. NCBI lineage: Eukaryota > Metazoa > Chordata > Actinopteri > Cypriniformes > Leuciscidae > Leuciscus > Leuciscus idus. The sequence goes on from CM038631.1 coordinate 26,381,742, forward strand.
CAACCAAAATAAACAAAGATGCCCCTGCACAATTAAACTAAACCTAGTACAGCTGTCACACTTGATTGATTGCGCACTACATTTAGATCTGCTCATGTTGCATCGGATTTCTTTTTACCCATTTTTTCGCAGCGTTGCACATTACAAACAATCACACTAGATTTTTTTTTTTTTGAGCTTATGAATGCAATGGTCAATCAGAGGCCTTTAGATTAGTCACCTCTAAAAACACCAGAGTTAAACCAATTCATAAACGGATATTAGCTTTTTAAACGTTTTATTGAACAACATTCATAATCAACAATAATCAGTACTTTATCTAGGCTATTTACATTTATGCAATTGTTGTATAAATACAGTACATGAATGCCAGCTTTGAGTCTGTGTAAATACACATAAATGCAGTTTCTGTTCCACCTTTGCAGTTTGAAGATGATGTTGATAAAATTTTATTGGTAACAGTATAGAATTCTGAATTTTAAATTTTAATATTTGACATAAAAGACAACACTGATAAATGTAACAAGGTAATTAAAGAAATTGCCCTTAAAAGGTTTTAAAAAAAAGGCTTCTGTAAATCAATGGGCAAATATTGGACAAAAAAAGTTCATTTCCAACCCTGGTAAAGACCTCAACACTATAATGATGCGGTCGTCCCAAAACTGGTATATCAGAAGGAACAACTGGGTGCTACTTTAGTGTATTTTGCATAACATTGCAAACTCACTCTCTCTCGTTTCATACAAATGCAAGTGGTGCCATTTTGCATCTTTGTTATTGATTGTATTGAAAATGACCATAGAGGATTTCAGAATTTATATAGTATTCTAGTTGCTAGGCTGATTGCTTTGTACAGTGAGAACATTTTTACACCCCTACTTGTGTTTGGTGTCACTAGTGGCAAAGAAATTCCTTACTTGTAAAAAATTTTAAAAATGTAAAATGACTGACTTGTATTGGCATTTTACTTTTGTTCAGATGGATGATATGGATGAAAATGAAAATGCTGAAAAAGACAAGAGCACAAGGTTTGTTTTTTTAAGGTTTTCTACATCTCCTGGTGTATAGCTTTGTTTGAGTGGTTTGGGTTGCGTTTTGTGTTTTTTGTTCTGCTTGTGACTAAGGTGAGCTTTGGGGTTTGCCTGTCGGAATTGGCAGATTAATTAGTGCACAGTTTTAAATAATCTGCTTATAAGCTCACATTGAGAGAGTAATGTTGAGGCTTTTGCAATGATATTTTTAACAGTGTTGTTTGTTTTTGTAGGGATCCTCTGTTAGATGATTCCAGACATTCTTCTCATTATTTTAGAAAGGTAATGATTTTTTTTACGCAACAATCATCAAGAGACCGATGAGTAATATAAGAGCTGGTTTACACTCTTGTGTGTTATCTCAGTTGTATCTGCAGGTGTTGCAAGAGAATGGAGATCTAAAAGAGAAACTGCAGGAAACTCAACTGCAGCTAAATGAAAGTAAAGTTCAGCTGGAGAAACTCAAACAGGTGAGAGGTGTTTTTTCTTGTCCTGAGACTGAAGGAAGGGGAAAGGATATGTTGAACCACTAAAGTGAGAGAATTCTTTTGTCTGTTCTGTTTGTTTGCATGTAATCAGAATCAAGAGAATGGATCAGACAGACCAGCCCTACTGGAGCTGGAGAGATTTGTAAGTTCTCACACTGTAAAAAAATAAATAAAAACAATTACGTATTTTCCAGTTGACAAAACCTTTGAAATCTGAACACAGATTTGAAGTTTTCTCAATTTATTTTTTACAGTGCACAATTTCATACCATTAGATAACATTAGTTAATTCACTGGTGTCATGAACAAACAATTATCAAAATTTTTTTTACTTTACATCTATTAATTACATTTATTTTTAAATACATTAATGTAATTTATATGGCTTGAAATGTTAAAATGTTAGTACTTGTTGTAATTAACATTAACCTAGATTAATAAATTCTGTAAAAGTATTATTCATTGTTAGTTCACCTAATGCACAAATGTTAATGAAATGAACCTTATTGTAAAGTGTTTTTTATTCTTTTTATCTGCTCTCCACACAGGAAAAGAAAGTTCTTCAGAGGAGAGCATCTGAGTTAGAAGATGAACTCAAAGTAAGAACTTGAGCTTTAAAATTTATCAGGAATCTCCTAATTATGCAAAATCTGCTGACTGTTTTTACATATGTTGTTAGGATTTTTCATGGGAAATATGTGTAATAGATTTAAACATGGTAATTTAAAAAAAAAAAGAGCTTTGAGATTACTACACTCTTTTGACAGCTAAACACAACTTAATAAACAAACATACAAAAGGTGGGAGCTCTGTAGAACTTGTGAAATGATGGTCGTGCTATATCTGCAGAGCTTTCTGCAAAGTTCCATGCATATACAGGCTTCCATATGGGCCTTCTCATCTCACTCTCTGTCACCCCTCCCCCTCTAGGTGCTTGTGGATTTGCGTGCTGATAACCAGAGACTGAAGGATGAAAATGCAGCTCTCATTCGTGTCATTAGTAAGCTGTCGAAATGAACCTTTGGGCTCTTTGCATTGTTTTCCTGAATTCTTTGCCCAAACAAAGAACTGCACAATATTTTTCTTTCCCTCTCTCATCTCTGGGACATAATACATCTGCCTGGGGTGGTTAAACTACTGTTCTTAAAATTGATATGTACATATGTGAGGCCTTGTTTAGCTGCCATTTTAGATCCATCTAAACTGGAATTTTCAATGACTCAAGTCCACCTGCTGTTCAGCTGCTTTAGATTGTGGTGTTGAGCTTTGATTCAGGGTGCTCTTGTGTCATTTGTAATGTTATTGATTTATTTTGTGCAATGTGCTTGCTGCTTTTTATTAATAGCACAGCTTTAATGTTCTGCAGACTTGCCATCTCACTAATTTAGTTCACATCCTTATTGTACTCTTATTACACTGGGCTGCACTGATGACAATGTTATTGATACTTTGAAGTTTCAGTTCAGGTTTACTGTTGAGTTTCACTTAAAGACATCTACCATTGCAAAATATTTGCCTTTCGGCAGGTACCTCTTAAAACCTGCAAATATAGATAAATCAAGAGTTTATGATATACAGAATATAGGATAGAATATAGTTCATTAATAACAAAAAATTTATATAATATTACAATATAACAGATCAGATGAATGTACATTGAAATAGAAATTAAATTTTATTTTATATATTTTCATATGCATTCATATTTGAATGTACATAAAGTACTGATCTGTTAAGCATGATCTAATATTTGTTAAAGGCTTATTACTGAAATTGCAGTGTTATCAAACTTACAAATGTTTAAACCAAGCTTTTTAATGTCATGGCGCTGTTAGCTTGCCAATGCCATCATAATTTTAGCTTAAATGTTTCTTTTGTTTTTTTTAAATATTTCTTGTAATGGTAAGAGAGAGAAAAAAAGTGCCAAACAGTAACGACATTGCTCAGGGGTCTCTTGGTGAGACAGTAGAAGATCTTGGGGTTGTGTGTCTTTTTCTCAGTATGTATTTGGATTAACACTGTACTTTAGCTGACTACTGTTCTTTGGACCAAACAGGCATTAGTATGAATCTATTTCTCTATTATTGCATATTTATAAATATATTATATATGGTGAATTTTGATGATGTTGTGTTCTGCCAGTGGTGTAATCTCTTTTTACTAGGAAGAGACACAAAGTGTTTTGTACTGTGACTATGAGTTTTGTCCTAAACCAAACTGGCGCCATAGGTCAAAGCTTTTTAAAGTTTACCACTGTTTATTTGTTTTTTTCCCCTAAAATTATAGCTTTCAGAGCTTAAGCATTTGTTCATCCAGCCAGTGTATTTTGCCAAAAAATGTGCCTTATATATATATATCTGTTGCTTTGTTAAAAAGGATGACCAATAAATATCAATGCAAATGGTTGTGTAACAACCATTAAAGTGGTCTCTGCACCATTGCTTTTAGCTCTTGCATAAATAAATAGCAGCTTGCTAGACATTATTTTCAAAAGTTTGATTTCCCATTAGTGGTAGTGGTAGAAAAATGAAATGTATGTAGTAGACAAATGTTGTCTGGTTCCTTGTGAACATTTTGAATATGATAAATTAAATTCTGGGAAAAGTTTCTGGGAAACATCACAGGGCAATTTCATACCAGTCTTAACTAAGTCATATTACAAACATTGTTTGTGTATTTTATTATTGAAACAGGAAGTTGGAGTGGGACATAAGCCTATTGAAACTCATCCATGAGTCATGATTTACTAATTGCTATTGCTAGTCGGAAATGGGTGGTATTAAGAGGAGAGAGGGCATTTATGAAGGGGATAATTTACTCACTTTTATATGGAACAACGCTTAGTGCAGCACCCCTTTCCCTCTCTGCTCCCCAAAGGTGCAAAAATGGCATTTGGATTTCTTTTGGATGTTTTTCGATGTACCCATTTCAAGTCATTGAGCTTTTACTAACGAGCTGATGATTTGAATCAGGTGTTTTTGATTAGGGACTTAATCATATTTAGTTCTACAGCACATTTAAAAACAACACGTTGTCACCAAGAGAAATCAAAACAACATCAAACGACATTTTGACATTTCGAACTAATGACATTTTAACCTTGGCTGCATCCGAAATCGCATACTCTCTTGAGTAGGTACTTGTTTGGAATAACTACTCCACAACCACTAAAAAAGTACACTCTGTATAATTTGAATGTGTGTAGTATGAATGTAATCTGGACGTATTACATTCGCCATGTTTTCATCATCACGTAACCTTCCAGCGTCAGTTGTGTCGTTTCACTGCCATTCACAAATCCTCTCCTGTGGCGTCATGGGATAGTAAAGTGTCCATTGTATGCACACTTCAGAATCTAGTAGGTCATCCGGTTACCTTTTGCCGCCTCTTTTATGAGTACTGTGAATTCGGACGTACTTCTTTTGTCACATACTTTGCCTACTATATAGGGAACTTTGCGATTTCAGATGCAGCCCAAGACCTTCCCTGAATCCCTCTCTCATACCCTCCATTCATCCTGTCCAACAGACATGCCTCTGAACCAATTTTTTTTTACAGTCTATGCTCTGAACTGAAGTGCAGTCTCAACATGCATTGACAATCCAGTTAACCACAGCAATGGTTATTTAAAGTTGCACTTTACTGTTAAGTCGAATCCGTATGTTCATTTGGCCGGAAGCTAGTTATTTTACTTTATAAAATTTTAAATATGGATATTTTTCTTACACAAACACATCGCTTCAGAAGGCCTTTATTAACCCCCCGGAGCTGTGTGGAGCACTTTTATGATGGATAGATGCACTTTTATGGACTTCAAAACAGAAATGGCCATTCACTGCCATTATAAAGCTGAGAAGAGCCAGGACATGTTTTAATATAACTCTGATTGTATTCGTCTGAAAGAAGAATATACACCTAGGATGACTTGAGAGTGAGTAAATCATGGGCTTATTTTACTTTTTTGGGTGAACTATCCCTTTAAGTTCTGTTTCCACTGTCGGGTCGAAAGCACCCCAGAGCGCTACCCTAAAACCTGCCTTAACACGCCTCCATAGAACGATGTCACACAACCCCACCATTTCACCAGCTGACTGAAAACTAGCTAGATATCAAAATGAGCAGAGGTGTCGCAATATGCCTGGAGCCCTGCATTTTGAGGGGGGCCCTGAGGGCTGATCATTTAAACAATCAGAAATGTTAATATAAAGACGCAGCAACATCTCTGCATCCCCTTTAGTGGGGCCCCCTCTCTCGTTGTACTATTTATCCTTTTTCAAACTGGCACAGCGCTTACTCGTGGTAGGTAGTAAAAGCATGATTTGATTTGTTAAACATGAAGACGATAATCCGTCTGGCATAGCCGCTCAGTCTAACGTTAACCTAGATAAATGTTCGCTATTAGGCGCATATCCAAGTGTTTGTGCGGAGTGTGGAGCGAGCTTACTGCATGACATGGAGGCGCCTGTGCGATCACTTGCATTTTTGCAAACTACTCCATCATTTATGGCCATACAGATAAAAATAATACATCATTCGAAACTACTTTTATTTGTAAACTCACAATAACAAGAAAACCTTGTGCTTTTGCAAAATATAGAAAACAAACAGGGCGTGTTTTCTGCAGTCTCGGTCTCCGTGAACTGGAGCGCATCTCAAAAAAGTCAGCGTATTCTTTCCTCACAGACATGAAAAATATATCTATATAAAGCTTGAAATGTCTACTTTTAAAAAAACAAATCTAATGATTTATGTGTGCGCTTGAGCACGGAATATAATTAGTTGATAAACTAATAAAATGAAGATTAAATTAAGATGCTAACCATATATTTATGTGTATATATATATATATATATATATATATATATATGTAGGAGTATTGCTTGTTCCCTTTCACCATCACACAAAGGACATTTTTTAAGGTGACAATCCGTTATTAATATGAAGATTGTACTGTATCTTGAAGATTGTTGTATTGTATTGTATCTTCTATTATAAAGATGAAGATTGACATTTCGTTAGGCTAATTAAAAATAAGCACTTTAATGTTGTAAAGAATAAACAATTTATGTTCTGTTAGATGTGTTTTGACTACTTTTTGTATGTTGTATAATTAAATCTCTAGGTAATGAAGATATATTAACAAAAAAAATATTTTAGAAGGGCCTCAGTTGCCTTGGGCCCCCACTCAATGTAGGTTCACCTCTGAAAATTAGCATGACAGATGCAAACGTTTACTTAAAGACTTCAGAATCCAACATCTATATTTGACCAATGTTTTAAATTTTTTTTAAATGTTACAGTGACAGTAATGTATTAATTGCTGTCAGGAGCGCACATCAATCATGCTGTATCAAACTGGTACCATTTAACATAAAAAGAGAACACACACCAATACGCTTGCACCTGCTCCTGCTTTTAAGTCCAAAGGCTTACACATTTAGAAAAATATTGATAAAATATCATGTTTATGTCACATTTCCTTAGAAAGAAAGAGTGAGCATTTCTATAAATTTTCCACGAAATGATGCGATCTCTCCCGTCTCACTATACTTTCAGCCAGAGCAACAGAGGGAGCTCATGAGAAAAAAAAAAAAACAGGAGTTATGAGTTAAACAAATTAACTGTATAGTGCATGTTTTTTTTTTATGACATGCGGATGCTTTGTCCGGTATCAACAAAGGCACAGAGAAAAGACAGAAAATATTAAGCCAAATAAATACACGATGTCCATGTTCTTCAAGCAGTCTCTGGTATTTTTTATAAACGTGTATTTATTACCGCGTTAGCATAAGTAGCCTTTAGCATTGCATATAAATATATTTCTGCCTGATATGGTGATCAGAATCCCCAACGGATCACAAGGACGTTATTTTAAACACTTGCTGGTGTCTGAAAGTGAGTTTTGAGCTGAAAATGTTTTTTTATGTCTTAAATGTTGAAATTGGCTTGTAGCCTGATGTAACAACATGGGGAATGAGCAGCGGTGTCCTGACTCAAGTAAACTCCGCCTTTGTTCATAACCACTCCTCAGGCCCCAGTTGGCCCGCTTTGGACCAATATTCGGGGGGCCAAAAATCAAGGTTTACATATCATACAAACCATGAACTCTTGGTTAATTAACCCAACTTTGCTTACTCTGGGTATGCCAGTTGCAAAAACGTGGCTGGTAGTAATTCAGTCAACCTATTGAATGGTGAACACACCATGAAACTGATGCTAAGACGAAGCGTGCCATATTTCTTCCTTCTTTTTTTAAATAATAATAATAATGCATTTTATTTAGAGGTGCCTTTTAAAGCACCCAAAGACACCTTACAACTTAATGACAGTCATTGAATACAAGGCAGCAATACAATAAAGCAACAGTTGTTTAACATTAAGATACAAGATTTTAAATTGATCAGAAAAAGCAATTAAAGTATAAAAGCTATTTAAAAGTAGTAAGACAATCACTTTCTTGTACAAATTGTGGAAGTGAATTCCAGAGACGAGGAGCAGCACAACTGAACGCCCTGGACCCCATAGTGGATAAAAGAACAGAGGGTAAGGGAAACAGATGAGGATCTAATGGTGGGGTAATCTGGCAACCCTGTATGGTGCTCAATACTGAAATTGATGCTTCCTGGTGTTTCTCAATTAGAAGGCTTTCACACATACATAGGGGACATGTACAGCCCCCATGACCTAAGTTTCATCATCAGCAGAGTATGCATGTAGCTTGATTTTTCTAAAGCCAAAAGTATACTTCGGTTTTTACATGCACATGACGGTATGTGCACAGTGCACATGACGCAAATTTCGTCATTAGCACAGTATGCTTGTTTTTTTTGTTTTTTTTTCACTAATTTGTTTCCCCACAATTATAAATTACTTTTTTACTGATCAAGCTCTTTTTTTTGTGACAGAGGCCTGGCGATTTTTCAGCTCTAAAGGAACTTTTTCCTCCAGACTGCCTTTTTAATTCTCCAAGAACTGTAGGTCGTGGAGGTGAAATAGCAACAATATTCAAGAACTGTTTTAAGTGCTCCTGTCTGCCTTGCTGCTGGTTTGCGTCTGAAAGCTCCGTATAGATTTCTGTTTTGAATCTCTATTTACTATCATTCCTTTTTGTTTATATTGCTAAATTTAACTTACTCATCAACATATATTAAGTATAGTCTAATATTGCCTATCACATTAATCTGATATTACTAGCTTTTATCTAAATCGTTATCGCTAGCCTGTTAACCTGCCATCTGTGCTTGTCGTCTTTTTTTCTCGCGAGTTTTTTACGAGTCTATCAAACAACTGTGGTAAGTAGGATCAGTCAACAAACATGGTGAGTAATGTCTTCTCCTGTTATTGTCACTTGCACTTTGTGTCACATGTATAGTATAGCCTTCTCTGTCAGTACTGAGGGCTTTACATGTGATAAATGCAGAGAGATAGTCAGGCTGACGGAGAAGATTGGATAGAATCGAGGATAGTAAGAGTGCAAGGGCTTTAGATACTGCTTTGGATGTGACTAGCTTAGTGAACTCTGTACATTGTTCAGTTCCGGCTGTAGAGCCCGTGCAGCAGGGCAACTGGGTGACCATGAGACACTGTAGTCGTGGGAGAAAACACCGCTCTTCCGTTCCGATTTCCATAACAAATAGATCCTCCCCACTCAGTGAAACAACCACTGAGAATCCTGTTGAAAGTGCCCTAGTTATTGGCGATTCTATTACATGGAACGTAAAAATAGATACACCAGCCACCATAGTTACATGTTTGCCGGGAGCCAAAGCGCCTGACATCAAAGCAAATTTAAAAGTGCTGGCTAATGCTAATTGTAAATTCTCTAAGATTATTATTCACGTCGGCACTAATGATGTTCGGAGTGATGAGATACTTAGTAGACTGTCCTCACTCAATGGCTGGCTGTCTAAGTGAAGTCCTCAAAATAATATAGAATTCATAGACAATTGGGAAAGTTTTTGGGGCAGACCTGACCAGTTGAAAAGAGATGGTATTCATCCCTCCTGGGATGGTGCTGTTCTTCTCTCTTGTAATATGGCTTAGAGCTCAAACATTAATTGGGGCTCAGGTCAGGAAGCAGACAGACTGGCTAAACCGACCGTCTGCTAGCTGTTTCACATCACTGAGGTCAGATAAATCCCATCACATATAGACTCTTTCACCTAGATATCATCATATACAGAATGTGTCTGTACCCCGAATTAGGAAATACAAAAATCTCCCAAACCCATTTAAGGGTAAAAATTGTATTGATGTTCAACAAATAAAAAACAGATATAATGCAAATGAACAAATGATAAAGCTTGGGTTGCTGAATATTAGATCAAAAGCACTTACTTAGGCTACTTCAAAAGCACTTACTGTTAATGATATGATCACAGATTATAACCTAGATGTGCTGTGTTTGACAGAAACCTGGCTAAAACCAGGCAATTACATTGCTTTAAATGAGTCCACCCCCCAATATTATTGTTATAAACATGAGCCTCGTCTGAAAGACAAAGGGGGAGGTGTTGCTGTAATTTATAGTAATATCTTCAGAATTACTGAGAAGTCTTGTTTCAAATATAATTATTTTGAAGTGTTGGTGCTTAATGTAACACTATCTATGTAAATGATAAATCACGTTTGAAATTTGTGCTGGCTACTGTATACAGGCCACCAGGGCACCATACAGACTTTATCAAAGAATTTGCTAATTTTCTATCAGAGTTAGTACTGGCTGCAGATAAAGTCCTAATTGTTGGTGATTTTAATATACATGTAGATAACGAAAAAGATGCATTGGGATTGGCATTTAAAAACATTCTGAACTCTATTGGAGTTAGACAACACGTGTCAGGACCTACTCATTGTCGTAATCATACTCTAGATCTAATATTATCACATGGAATCAATGTTGAAGCCGTTGAAATTCTGCAGCAGAGTGATGACATATCAGATCATTATCTAGTCTCGTGTATACTTCATTTAGCCAAGGCTGTAAAGCCGACTCTGTGTTACAAATATGTTAGACCTATCACTTCTGCTACCAAAGATTGCTTTATTAATAATATTCCTGATCAGTTTCATCGTCTCAGCATCCCAGATAGCTTAGAAGAACTCGATATTGCGACAAAAACTTTTGGCTCTCTATTTTCCAGCACTTTAGACACAGTTGCTCCTTTGCGCTTAAAGAAGATTAAAGAAAATAGTTCAACACCGTGGTACAACGAGCACGCACAGGCCCTTAAGAGAGCAGCCAGAAAAATGGAGCGCAACTGGAAGAAAACAAACCTTCCGTTTTTTTGCATTTCATGGAAAGAGAGCGTGATTGCGTACAGAGAGGCCTTAAAAGCTGCTAGTCCTGCTTATTTTTCAACCCTATTAGAAGAAAATAAACTTAACGAAACATAAAGCTTCAACCCCAGACGTTTCCAAGCAGCACAGCAGTAATGACTTTTATGACTTTCTTTACTTACAAGATTGATAATATCAGGGAGAAAATTATAACTATGCAACCGTCTACTACAGTATTGCATCAGACAGTGCATTGTAGTCTCCCTGAGGAAAAATTCTATTCATTCATTGCTATAGGAGAGGAAGAATTTCTAAATCGACAACATATATGTTAGACCCTATACCAACTAAGCTATTGAAAGAGATGCTTCCAGAGGTCATAGATCCTCTTCTTAATATCATTAATTCATCTTTGTCATTAGGATACGTACCAAAAACATTTAAGCTGGCTATGATTAAACCGCTTGTTAAAAAATTAAACTTTATCCTGCAGAATTAGTCAATTACAGGCCGATTTCGAATCTACCTTTTCTATCAAAGATACTAGAAATGCCAGTATCCTCACAACTATGTTCCTTTTTTAGAAAGAAATGGTATCTGGATTACGAGGATTTCCTGTCAGGATTTAGACCGTACCATAGTACTGAGACAGCTCTCATTAGAGTCACAAATGATTTGCTCTTATCATCCGATCGTGGTTGTATCTCTCTATTAGTGTTACTCGATCTTAGTGCTGCATTTACTATTGACCACAACATTCTTTTAAATAGACTCTCAAATTATGTTTGCATTAGTGGAATTGCATTAGCATGGTTTAAATCAGACATATCTGACTGTTATCAGTTTGTAGCAGTAAATGAAGAGATGTCTTATCGATCACAAGTTCAGTATGGAGTACCACAAGACTCAGTATTTGCTGTTCACTCTGTACATGCTACCCTTGGGAGATATCATTAGGAAGCATGGCAGTTTTCACTGTTATGCTGATGATATTCAGCTCTATATTTCTTCAAGCCCTGACGAAACTTACCAATTCACAAAATTACCGGAATGCATAGCTGAAAAAAAAACTTGGATGACTAGTAATTTCCTACTACTTATCTCTGAAAAAAACAGAGATTCTAATTATTGGACAAAACACTTCCTCACATAATAACCTAGAATACGGTCTAACACTTGATGGCTGCTCTGTCAAATCTTCGTTGTCGGTTAGGAACCTGGGAGTGCTCTTTGATACCAATCTTTCATTTGAAAGTCACGTTTCTAGTATCTGTAAAACCGCATTCTTCCATCTTAAAAATATATCTAAATTACGTCATATGCTCTCAATGACAAATGCGGAACAGTTAGTTCATGCGTTCATGACATCAGGGCTAGATATTTGTAATGCTCTTATGGGTGGTTGCCCTGCACGCTTAATAAATAAACTACAGCTGGTCCAAAACGCAGCAGCTAGAGTTCTTACTAGAACCAGGAAATATGACCATATTAGCCCGGTTCTATCAACACTGGTTTGGCTCCCTATTTAACATCGTATAAATGTTAAAATATTGATAGAATTCATGAGGAATTATTCGAATTTTTAATGATACAGGGCTGGTAAAAAAGATTTAATTAAAGTTTTTTTTCTTCTTCTTCTTCTTCTTCTTCTCAACCAAGTGTCTTCAACCAAGTTGTGCTCCATACTCCAATCCAGTAGGTAGCGGATACTGCACCTTTTAGTTCGTTTGCCAACCACAATTTATACAACAGATAAAGAAGAAAAAAAAGAAGAAGATGCCCAATTTGCCTACTTAAACTACGCCCTAAAAGTGTGTACTCTTTTTGTGAAGAAAAAGTAGATACTTTTGAGTGTGTAGCAAAAGAGTACACACTATTACGTCATACAATTGCGTCTTTAACGGTTGCTCTGTCGCATCCTGTCACAGTAAACTGGCCTGTCAATCATCTTGTCACAATTAAAATCCTCCACATTTCATTTCATTTTATCATATTGGAGAGAAATGCAGTAGCACGTTGATCTGCAGTCGTGGATCTTTCACAAAATGTATTTCTTTTTCTAAAATTAAAACTTAGACCACATTATTAGATTACCCTTTGACTTTATGAATACACATAAATGACAGCTTAATGATTTTTTTATCTTTTTTGTGCATTTATTCAAAGACCGCATGTACAATTTATTTATTTTTTGTCACTGGTGTTACCTTACTTTGGCAATATTAAAGGTTTTCATGAAATATTATTTCTAATTCTTTTCAGCACATGCAGTCAGTTACAGACAAATAATGATAATGCAACAAATACGGAGATAATGTTTTATTTATTTTAATCAGGTGTGATTCAATGTTAGTTCATTCGCACAACCATGCATTTGCTATAACAATGAAAATATTTGAAAAACAGTTATAAATAAGTAATGATGCAATCCTTTAAAGTTAAACTCTTGAGTGTAACAAAATGTATTGGATGTAAAATTATCATGTCACATGTGACATTTTATTTAATGTGAAAAAAACACAGTAACACCAGTGACATACATAAGACCAAAGATCCTTATTCTTCAACTATAATTAAGTAGATGAGACTAAATTGTTACATTTGGCATACAATCAAAGACTATCATTGACACTTAGTGAAAGCAGTTACTGAAAGACCATAAACAACATTTTAACTCCATTAAACAACTAAAATGTACAACAAAGTACATTGTCTAAACTGCAATTTTCCGCTATTATTTTATGTCATGCTATTATACTAGGTTATGACTAAGAGGGCTACACTTCGAACTTTGCCCATTTTACATTTCATGGTGCCTTATTTTACTTGCACAACTGCCCCAAAATGAACTCTCAGAACCGCTGATCAATCTGAACTGAACGCTTATTCAGTGCCAGGGGCTCTGGAATCAGGCATATGATCTGGTCATCACCGTACCAGTTAACATAATCCATGGGGCTTGAGACAAAAGGGGCAGGGGCTTGAGACCCCATGTTGTCAATCACGGTATACTCACAAAATTAAAGGGATAGTTCACCCAAAAATGCAAATTACCCGATGATTTACTCACCCTCAAGCCGTCCTACACTCTTAACAAAAATGGTGCTAAATAGCACTAAAAGTGGTTCATTGGCTTGTAATCATAGGGGAACCACTTTAAGTGCCATATAGCACCTACCTTTGTCAAATGGTGCTATGTAGAACCATAAGAGGTGCCATATAGCACATTAACCACCCCAAAGAACCGCTAAAGAACCGCTGAAGAACCAAACTGGGCTTAACAGGTTCTTTAAATGGTAGTGGTGCTATATAGCACCTTAACCACCGCAAAGAACCCCTGAAGAACCATTTTTTTTTAGTGTGTAGGAAGCTAGTTATTTTAGTCGAAAAAGTTTTAATTATGGATATTTTTCTTACACAAACACATCACTTCACTTCAGAAGGCCTTTATCAACCCCCAGAGCCATCTGGAGCACTTTTATCATGGATGGATGCACTTTCATTGGACTTCAAAACAGAAACGGCCATTCACTGCCATTATAAAGCTTGGAAGAGCCAGGACATTTTTTTATATAACTCCGATTGTATTCGTCTGAAAGAAGAATGTCATATACACTTAGGATGGCTTGAGGATGAACAAATCATGGGGTAATTTGCATTTTTGGGTGAACTATCCCTTTAAGTAGTATAATCCATTTGTATTCAATTCCCTAACAATAAAGTAGGTCATACTAGTGAGTTCAACTAAAAGCTTCATATGAAATCATGAGATAAATGAGAAAATGTCTGATAACTTATAAGAGACAGTGGATTTACCATGGGCCTTTCTTCATAGATCTTCGGGAAAAAGGAAGAAGGAAGTCAAGTGATGTCATCAGTGTGATTTTTATTTCAAAATAAGAGATTTTTGTTGAACGGTAAAACCAGTGACACACTTCCAGGGGACCACTACTTTCATTATATATTTTATAATATTTATTCAGATTTTTTTTTTTTAAATGTCATTTACATCATATATTTGATAGTTATGTTATAGTTATTGTATATGTTTTTGACCTCAAAATAAAGCACTTTCCCTCTGTACATGACTGTTGGGACGAGCACTTCTGTGGTGCTTGAAATTCTAAATATTGCTCATTGATGGCTCAAGAAGGTGTAACTGTTCAAAAAACATATTGTTTAATTTTAAAATATAAAGAAATTGTAACCCTAAAGTGTTAATTTCAAGTGTAATATTTCTGTAAAGGCTATAGGGACAGAAAAAATTGACATTTCCATAGAATGACCCAGAGAGAACTCTCCTTAATGCATGATGCATTTAAAAGTTAATGGCCAAACGGATCTTTATAAAAGTACACATTGTTATTGCAGATGAAATATAGCATGGATAGGTTTTTTTTTTTTTTTTAATCTATCAGGTTAAACTTAAATTAGTCACTCAAACCATTATCTAAACCTCTCACCGTCGGTCGCTCATATCCGCCATGTTTCGTAGTTAACACTTTTTACTCATGGGTTGTGGGCAATATATTAACGTTAGCCTTTAGAGTGTGCGTCTCAATATCCATACTATCCATCCTAAACAGTGTGTGAGATTAAAATAAGTGTGTCCCAAAGCATATAACTTAGTATGTTGAAAAGAGTATGCCAGAGGAGGTCCCCGGATGGTCTACTATTTCTGGTGGATTTTCGAAGTGTGGATCCGTGAACACTATAAGGCTAATATTGCCAACAACCCATTGTGCTTAGGAGGAGGAACTACAAACACGAGTAAAAAGTGTTTTTTCTTAAACAAGAAAGGGACTCTGGCCTCGCTATCACCTGTCATGGCGCTACTCTGAATACGTTCTAAATAAAGCTTTTAAAATTACCAAGTTGTTTTCTTCATTGTCGACTAAACTCGAATTTACGTAATTCGTTGGTATTCAGAATTTTAGATTTTTTCTTGCAGCAGTGGTCGATCTTTTACTTATTTATTTATTTATTTATTCATTCATTCATTTATTTTCAAATATATATTTTCAAATAGCTTATTCTTCATCTTCAGCGGAAAAGTTAATAGTTTCAAAGTGTTTCAAAGTATTCAAACATGTCTTGCTTGCTTCAGGCGATTGGATGTTCGCCTGAAACGTCACACATTGTGAACAACTAGGATCGAAACCACCTGACGGAGAACGTTTAAATCGAGCTTTGCAAAACATTGAATCAGATCTAATTCGTGTGGATTTATCATCTCGAAAGCAACCCTAAAACACAAAGAGTTTGTTTAGCTTTCTTTGTTAGACTGGTGGTCTCTGCTTTGTTGGATTATCCCCGGTCTTAAATGTTTTGCGTGTTACCATAGGAACCGCTTTGCTGCTTTTGCGTTTGTAACGTGAGTAGCTAAACCTTTGACGACCAAAATACCAGCTTTCTTGGTTTATGGGAAAAAAAGTAACTTAAAGTGTTTTTGTTTTGCAGGAATGATGGCCAGCGGATCAAAATATAAGGAGTCCAGAGTCACTAACTACAGAACAGAGACACGACAGTTAATACAATGTATGTGTGTGTGTGTGTGTGTGTATGAGTAGCCTATCCAGTTAACGTTACTGTGTAACGTTACATGTTTTTCTATGCCGGTGGGGACTTCAACCTGAATGCTCATGGGGACTCGTGTCACCGTGGGGACCTAAATTGAGGTCCCCAAAACTCCCCATGAGGAAACAAGCTTATAAATTAACGTTACACATAATGAGTTTTTTTTTTTTTTACATGTAAAATGGCAGAAAGTTTTCTATGATGTGTAGGGTTAGTATAAGGGTAACTTATAGAATATTCAGTTTGTACAGTATACAAACCATTACGCCAATGTCCCTGTAAACCATATATTTGTGTGCGTGTGTGTGTGTGTGTTCCAACAATCATGCATATCTTGTTTTTATCTTTTCTTTGGCTCCATCTGTTTTTTTGTGTTTTTTTTCCATTGTAGTAATGATGCAAAAGTCTGGTCTGACGGACTTTCAACAGAAACAAATCAATAATCAGCTGAAAAGTGAGTTCAGGTGACAGATTTTATAATATACTACAACTGTCCTGGCAATTTTATGCCCATTAACACTGTCTTTTTGTGTTTGTTTGATCAGATGGGGGCGCTCTTCCACTAACCTTTACCTCAGTTGAGCAGAAAAAAGTGCAGTCAGAGCCCAGAGTCTCCAGAGTGACCTCACTGATGGGTCACCAGCTGAGGCGCAGTGCAGAAAGATGTAGTGCTGGAGATAATTACAAACGAGAAAAGTTTCAGCCTAATGCAACACGTGAGTGCAAAAAATAAATAAAAACTTTCCCTTTACTTATATTCTTTATCACCCAATTCTTCCTCTTCCTCGCTGCTGCTATTTTTCCCCATTACATTTACAATACATTTACATCTATTCATTTAGCAGACGCTTTTATCCAAAGAGACTTACAAATGAGAACACTAGAATAGTGAGCGACCGATAATTGTTTTTTTGATGGCCGGTGCCGATATCTTAGAGAGCAGGGTGGCCGATGGCCGATATAAAGCCGATATTTTTATATACTTTATATTTATTTTAATCAATATTTTAAAAAAATATAAATAAATTTGAAAACAAATCCTTGCTTATACTTTAGATGGCAACTTCTTGAATCTGCAATCCTATTACAGTATTTTTCACAAATAAAGTGATTGTTTAAAAATATATGAATATGTGAATAAAAAGGAAGTAAACACTGTAACAAGGCACTCAGTAATCTGGTAAATTCGTGCGCACTGGTAATCATATTTTTTCAAATAAAGACAAGGTAACGCTAATTTTACATACAGCACACAGTGAAATTGAAATAAATATGACACAGTGGGCAACTGGATATAGCACATAATATTTTAAAATGAAGGATTTAAAGTTTTTCGATCGCGTCTCCTGTGAAGCTGATTCGCATTCACTCATTTCGCACGGACCGACCGTCACTCGCAGTAACACGTTTATGCAGACTACAAATGCAGACTTCACAAGATATCACAGCTGGATTCGATTAAATCTGCAAGGTTTGTGAAATTAAATGTGAATTATTTTGTGAATTATTAGATATTCAGAGATTTTTTCAAATGATGTAGATGTGCATTTGCTGAATGTTGACAGTAAATGATAAAGTATTTAGCCTGATTGTTTGCCTTTTCTTGTTACAAATAATATAAAAGCAACGCTTTACTTTTTCGCACACCATTTACTTTCTTTGTTTACCAGTTCTGTCTAACAAAGAATAAGATATGACTGACAGAGATAAACGAATGAAGACAGAGAATGTGAGTGAGGGCTGTGTGATCAGGCGCTGCCGTTCTCTTCTCAGGCGCTGGTGTTCTCAGCACTGCCCGTTAAAATAAAAGTCTGGAGTGCCGTCAAAATAAAAGTCCTGCTTCCAACACATCGGCCAATCAGAAAAACGTATCGGCAGATGCCGATATTTTAAAAATGCCAAATATCGCCCATTATATCTGCCGTGGCGATATATCGGTCGACCACCACAATAGAAACTAACAATAGGACAACAATATCCAAGTGCTGTGACCCCTCCCAGTTTAATCTAACTTAGTACATGCACTTTCTTTTTAAAAAAAGATAATATAGAATAGAAGATAAAGTGTTAGTATTAATGGATTATGTGTTGCCGAAAAAGATGAGTCTTCAGCCTATTTTTGAAAATGGCCACGGACTCAGCAGCTCTGGTTGAGTTAGGGAGATCATAGAGCAGAGCAGAGCCAGTGGTTGTTCTGTAGGCAAAAGTCAGTGACTTGAATTTGATGCGAGCGGCAACTGGCAACCTGTGCAGTTTTGTGAGGAGAGGAGTGATCTGTGCTCTCTTCGGCTCTTTAAAGACCACTCTAGCTGCAGCATTTTGAATCAGTTGCAGAGGTTTGATAGTGCAATCTGGAAGACCTGCAGAGGAGAGCATTACAATAGTCTAGTCTGGATAGAACAAGTGTTTGGACGAGGAGTTGTGTAGCATGCTCTGATAGGCCTGATCCTCCGAATGTTGTACAAGGCAAATCTGCAGGACCAGGCAGTTCTAGCAATGTCAGTTCTAAAGTTCAATTGATCATCAAATCACAACTCCAAGGTTCCTGGCTTACCTTAATGGAGTTATGGATGTCAAACCTAGATGAATGGAGAAGTTGTGGTGTAGTGTTAGGTTGGCCGGGAGCTCTGTTTTCGCAAGGTTTAGTTGAAGGTGGTGGTCCTTCATCCAGCCAGAAATGTCTGTCAGGCAGGCTGAGATGCGAGCAGCTACCGTCGGATCATCAGGCTTGAATGAGAGTGTAGCAGTGATAGGAAAAGTCATGTTTCTGAATCACAGATCCTAGTGATGTAGATGGAGAAGAGAATTGGTCCAAGCACTGAGCCTTGAGGCACCCCAGTAGCTAGATGTTGGGTCTTAGACACCTCACCCCTCCACGACACCCTAAAGGACCAACGTGAGAGGTAAGACTTGAACCATTGGAGTGCGGTTCCTGAGATGCCCTATCGTCTTTAGGATTGACAGAAGGATTAGATTCATAAAATTCCATTAGATTCTCAAATGCATTTCATTGCATGCATGCAGCATTGTGCTCTACACTACTCATGTAAATACACATTTGCATTGAGAGTCAAAAGGTAAGTATTGTTTGATAGAAAACTTAAAAACAAAACAAAAAAAACATTACATTTGGAAATTCTCATGCTGATAATTTTCTGATAAACTTCTAATAAAATATAAAAAAAGTGGGCTCAAGGATCAAGCTAGACTTTTTGTTTAGCCCTTGTCTTGATCTTTAGCCCATTTTTAAAATGGTTGCTCCTCTATTGTATCTCGTGATCAACACAATGTATTATGTTGATTTTGGACTCATTTCAATTTGGGAACATCCATACTATTATATGTGCATGTTTCATAAAATTACAAGCGTAAATGCCACGTGAAAGCTAAGTTTGATTTTACTTAGCTACATGTGTGCCTGTGGGGTTTTATGTTATAGCTTTTTATAACTATCTTTAGATCTAATTGACAGATTATGAGGAGTTCTTTTAAATCGTGAGAATCTGCTCTAAATAATGATGTGCCATTTTCCACGATCAGAGCATGTTTCATGAAGTTAAGAGCGAAAACGTGACATAAATGCCACATCCGTATGTTATTTACATATGGGTCTTGCGGGGCTTCACATACAAAAACTTCCTCAAGTTTTGTAAAAGTGTAGTTTAATATCGGTATACAGTACATTTTCAGCCTACATGAATTCATCTAACCTGTGTTTGTTGCAGAAGTCTTTACAAGTGTAACAACAAAGATCTTTCCATCCTTCTCTGCTGATTCTTCTCTCTTTCTAGGGGATCTGGAGAAAGAGAAGAGAATTCTACAGAATGTTCTTTCTACTGGTAAAAAGGATGCTGGGCCAACTCACTCCCAAAGAGACTCCACAGAAAGAAGAGTACAACAGATAGATAGATTCCAAGAGGGTGAGACAGGCAGTTGCTGTTCATTTCTCATCTGAGTGATCTGATTTCAACGATACTGATTGTATATTGAATTATTATTATTATTATTTTCTTTCTATTTATTTACTTTTTTCTTTCAGTTTATTAATCATAATTTATAGGGAGGCAGGGAGAGTCATGTTTACAGAGACACTTTAATGACCTTGATAAGGAGTTCAATAGTATATGCATCAACATGAAAAATATAATTAAATGTAATTTCTTACCTACAGTTCTGGATGAGATTGAGGACAGGAGGCAGTTTTTAGAGGAGATGATAGCATTGGGAAAATGTGACCAATACCAGCACCTCATCAACACAGAGATCTCTCAGGTGAGGATACAAAGTTTACAAACTCATAAGCTCATAACACATAACAGCCAATACTCTCATGCAATGTCACCAGCCATCATCAGTTTTTAAATGCGACTTGACCTACAGTTTCAGTCTAAAAACCTGAGAAATTAGGAAGTTATTTATAAATGTTTTATAGCACCACAGTGAAATGTCCTGTTTTTTAATCTAAATTTTTTATGTATCTTTATAGTTTTGTGTGTTTGTTATTAGCTGTTTCTTAGTCTTAGACTAAAGCTATTTTGTTCTAAATTCTCTGTTGTTAATTGTATGAAATAATTCTTCCAGAAAATCTGTGAACTTGAAGAGATTGACAGAAAACGCAGTGAAGAACTAAGGACCCTCAATTTAAATGGAAAAGAGGAACTACAAAGCAAAGAGAGGGATGGAGAAAGAGAAGGTGATAAGTGTTAGACAAGTATGAGCATTAAAACTTGTTTAAAAAAAAAAATCCCAAAACTGCGAAAGGTTTTTGTTTCATGAAGTCATTTTATTTTTGATGTCCTCCATCCTAAAAGCACTGACTGTTTTAGAGACAACGAAAAGCCCTTGGGGTTGATCAGGCACACACACACAATCTGACCATACAAATGCAATCCTAAAATCTGATAAATACAAATTAACACTCAAATACTTGATGACACACAAACTGAAATGTCAACAAAATATTCAAAGACACTCAACAGCCAATGAAAGGACACATACATAAATTAAACAGATTAAAGGCACTCCTTCAGAAATACACTCCTGCTTGGGTTTACAGAGATTAAGGCCCAACACACAACATGCAACATTCTACAGTGAACATTTTAAAATTATTTAACTAAAGCTTAATATTGCATATTGCTTTGAAGAGTGAGGAACATCTATTATTGTATAACATTAACATGCCTACAGTTACCGTTTATGTGAGTTACAGTCTTTTTTGTTTTCATTAAAATAGTTTAGACCTATTTTCTCTCTCATTTTAACATTTATCTGTCACCGATGATTCTAGGTGCAGATTTGTCTGGTAACTCTGTAACAAGCTTAATGACATTTCAGAGGGTTATTAGATACATATACAAGTTTGATGATTTTGTAACACTTTAGGTAGGTACAGTATGTTAACCTAAATTTCCCACTGAAAAAAAAAAAAAAAATCTGCTTCTGAATTTCTGCTATGAACTAATATTCTGTCAGTAAATACCATACAAATTTAGTGTTGTAACAATATCTTTTAACAATCTTTTCAACATTCTTTTTTTCAATGTTAATCTGTTAAATATTATTCATATTAAATAAACTGGTTGACCAAAACATCTAGAATTGGATCATTATTGCAGTGATCAATACATTTCTGGCATGTTATATGTTTGGTAACAATTATTTTATCTCTAACTAATACAGTGTAGCTTTTGATTTCTTAAACAACCAAACATTACAGAAGATCCCATCGCCCCATGGCCATATTCCAGGATGACAATTGCAAGAATTAGGTTACACTTTATTTTAAGGTGTCATTGTTACAGTGTAATTATATATTTAAGTACTGTGTAATATTAAGTACTTACTATAGGGTTAGGGCAGGATTAGTATTTGGTTGAGGGTTAGTTGCATGTAATCATGCATAATTTACTGTTATCACTATGGTAAGTACATGTAATTATTTGGCTCAAACTGAGAAAAAGTGGTTCAGGGAGCATAAAGAATAATTTAAACAAATCAGTTGGCCACCAGAGTCCTGACCATAACCTCATCGAAAGTATTTGGATGTGCTGGAGTAGAGAGTGTTTTGACTGTTAATACACAATCTCAGCCAAACATTAAAGGGGTGGTTCGGGATTTTTGACATCGGACCTCATTTTTAAGTCAGCCTGGTTGTTATTCATCAGTGGAGACATTTTTTTTTTTTAATTATCCAGTCCTTATATTTGGATAGTTAGCCGATGCTAGGCTAGCGCGAGTCAATGGTATATGTTAGCCAGCCATTAAAAACCGTTTTACCCACTCCACAGTGCACCAAACGCAAATCAATTATAACACTAGACTATCGATGTATATGTCCGTTGAGAGAATAATGTTAGAAATCAAACTTAACTTTCATCTCAATGATCCCAAAGGAACTAGTTTCTCAGCAGCTGCGGAATTTTGCTCCGGTTAGTAATGCGGCAAAAAGTAAACACAGAACAGAAGCGCACTGTAATCAGTGTACCAGCGGCAGGTAAATACACTTGCGTCATGTGTGTACCGGCTCACTCGGTTGCCTAGGTAATCAATATCACTCCGCTGCTGCTGTAGACAAGGCTTATGATTACAGGGAACAAATTATAACTAATGCAATGTGATGAAAGGTAAGTTTGATTTCTAACATTATTCTCTCAACGGACATATACATCGATAGTCTAGTGTTATAATTGATTTGCGTTTGGTGCACTGTGGAGTGGGTAAAACGGTTTTTAATGGCTGGCTAACATATACCATTGACTCGCGCTAGCCTAGCATCGGCTAACTATCCAAATATAAGGACTGGATAATAAAAAATAAAAAAATGTCTCCACTGATGAATAACAACCAGGCTGACTTAAAAATGAGGTCCGATGTCAAAAATCCCGAACCACCCCTTTAATGCATCTCTTGATGGAAATAAATGTTGTGATGTTGCATAAGGTTGTCAAAACAATGCCATGACAAATGTAGGCTGTAATTATATCTAAAGGCTGTCCCACAAAATACTTTTTTAGCCAATCAGTCTATGAATCAGTATTGATCATACTTTTAAAATTAATGTCAATATAAAATATTGTCCAGGTAAGGGTTGCACCAGCTGTTCTTAAAGGAACACTCCACCGTTTTTTGAAATAGGGCTTATTCACCTTCTTTCCTACATTTAGATAGGTGGGCAAATGCATTTTTGTCTCAGTGCATGCATTGTTTTAGTTTGACAGGGTCGGCGCTAGCTTAGCTTAGCATAATGAATAGAATCCTTTGTTGCCAGCTAGCATGTCCTGAGTAAAAGTGATATAAAAAATTTAAAAAACCCACCTAATTACTTCTTGTGGCCTGCGTATTCACAACAAGTACAAATAGCGATGCAGATTAACACTAGACGATTTCCTATGCAGATATTGACTTGGGACTATATTAGGGGGAAGCACAGGTGAAGCACTGCTACTTGGGCGCAGAGATATCACGCCCAAGTAGCAGTGCTTCGCCTGTGCTTCCCCCTAATATAGTCCCAAGTCAATATCTGCCTAGGAAATCGCCTAGTGTTAATCTGCATCACTATTTGTACTTGTTGTGAATACGCAGGCCACAAGAAGTAATTAGGTGGGTTTTTTAAATTTTTTATATCACTTTTACTCAGGACATGCTAGCTGGCAACAAAGGATTCCATTCATTGTGCTAAGCTAAGCTAGCGCCGACCCTGTCAAACTAAAACAATGCATGCACTGAGACAAAAATGCATTTGCCCACCTATCTAAATGTAGGAAAGAAGGTAAATAAGCCCTATTTCAAAAAACGGTGGAGTGTTCCTTTAAGTTCTTATTTAAATTGGAACATAAATTCCACACTAGAGGCTTAGTAACTACTAGTTAGTTTGTAACTAATTCTGCACTTTTTGTTCTGAAAGCAGGAGACAGTAAGTCGTAAGCTAGTCGTTAAGCAATACATCGTTCCATTATATGAAAATTACCTTCAATATTACAATAGTGAATTTTATCATATTTAAGTTGATTCTAACTCAATTATCGCCTCAATTAACTAATGGTAAAGTAATGTTTCTGTTTAAATACAATGTTTAATCACAAAATAACAAGTATTTTTTTACGTAAATAATATTATAAATAACATTGTAAATACAAATAACAAATTAATAAGAAGCAATACATAAATACTAATGCAAAAAAACTAAAAACAAACAAATTACATTTATTTTGGCACAGAGCGATACACAAAGAGGTGCACTTTTCAGATCAGGTTCATGTTGTAGAGCTAAAAGTAATTTTTTCACTCTTTCTTAAAAAATAAATAAATGTAAACGTCAACAAGGATTGAATTCTGTCAGATAAAGCATGAGTTCATTGATGCAATTCAATCAATCTATTTGCTTCCAATTGTTACTCCTATTCGGAGGCGTTTGTAAATTTTTTGTGTACTAAAGATTACAAACATATGTAGTTACATTTTATGGTGCAATGCTTAAATATTTAATACTGCGCTTTTTTGTTGTTAAGCACAGCTGGTGCAACCGGACACAGGCAGATAAAAATCATACAAAGACATACAAATAATCTCGACATAATATAATTTTCCCCAGCACTAATATAAACTGCAAGCTTAATAATTTCTGCTTTCATCTCAGCAAGACTTCTATAATTACTTATGAAAGGGCTGGATGGGGCCTGAAAAGTTTCTACAAATGTCAAACTACAAATCGTTTTTTTTTCACTCTTCATTGTGGAGAGAAATACAAGTAGCAGTACCTCTATGAAAAATATAAATGTATAAAAACTCAGAGAATCAGATTAAATTAGGATTAAAAAACTGTTGAGTTTCCTCTAACTGTTAAAATTAGTTTAAAAGATGGATATGTGTGAAACTTTCCCAGGGTTATTTTGGACTCTCAATATCATCTAAAATCACGTGTCAATCACAATCAGTATCAGCTTTCTGTAACTTCAAATTGTACAGATTATAGTAAGATTATATAGTGGCTGAGCCTTTCAAGAGATAGTCATAAAACCTTTGATCAAGACTGTGTTCAGTTTTCACTCTTATATACCGCAGTAGTGTGGTAAATCAGTTCAGCTGCTATTACCTTAAATTTAACATAACTGGCTCTGTTTTATAGCAATGGAATCAAAAGTAATAATTAGACTTAAGTAAATATTTTAGATACTTTTTTTTTCTTTCTCTCTCCCTCAGTCAGTCCATTCTTCAACTGTTCTCTTTTCGGGGACTGTTGTCCTTTACTCCTTCATTCTTGGTGCTCAGTCTCTTCAAAACCTTCATGGGCTTAAATTTCCCTGCCTTCTTCTTCTGCTCACCGTGTCCATGAAAATCTGACAAAAAAGAAAAGAAAAAGAAGAATCAATGCAAGATGTGGTGTAAAGTAAGTCAGAGAAAAGTGAAATAACACTGACCTTTTTTCTTCAGCATAGCAGCTACTAGTTTGTCTTCCTCCTCCTCCCTAAATAAAAAATTACAAACTCCTCAAAAACAGCATGCAAGCTTGATACAAATAACAAAATAACCTTCTATTTCATATCAAATTTACAGAAAAACAGATAAGAAAAAAATAGCACATATAAATAAGCTTAGGTTCTGAATCAGAGTGCATGTGCATTGACCGATTACCTCTGTCTGTCCATATCTATGTTGTTAATAATCTGGTTCCTCTGCTCAATTATAGTGACAAGTTCTGCCATCAATTGCTTTTCCCTGTCTTTGTCTTCTGCCGTCCATTCTTTCTCTATCAGAGACATAAGCAGATGGGAGAGAGATAAAGGAGGGATAGAATAAAGAATGCAGTTATTAGGAGAAAGGAGGAGGATTTGCTCACAAGAAAAGGTCAATCAGTAAATTCTCACTGTTTTTGTGTTGGTTCATACCTGGCTTGTTAAGTAAACATCTAAGCTCATATTCCACATCGGCCTGCCTCTCCTCCAGGTTCTGCTGCTTCGCTCTGAAATCCAGAATGTGATCAGACACCGATTTATTCTTCTTTCATATTTAACTTTAACCCAACCTCCATCTCCAAGGTGTTGCATATATTATTATTATTGTTATATTGACAGCTCTATTGACAGGAACTTTGAGAATCTGGTTCTTAAACTGTGGGTTACAATGTGGCCGTGTTAAAATTATAAATTAAAAAAATTAATTAAACGTACATAAAATGGGAATATCAAGGTTAAAATTAAGGTGTGCATAAAAATGGGTAACATATTTAGAATAAAATCAGTCTGTTTCACACTGTGAATAAATTGTTGTTTTGAGAGAGGGAAATTGAGAACCATTACAAACTTGATCGTCATGGAATCTTATGTACATGAGGATGAAGATCAAATTATGTCAAAATACTACGTTTTTTTTTACGTCAAAATAGTAAATAAGTCACATAAATCTCCCAACCAGCAGTGTTGCTGCTTCAATCGTGTGCATCTCAGAGTTCAAAAGTTTTTGATTAGCTTTCATGTCTTTTTCAGCGTGCACCACGCAGGAAAAAATAGGCTGAACACTTAAACTAAATGTGTACTGCCGGTTCTGGAACACGTGTGCTGTAATCTATTAATAAGGCAACCAAAAAGAAAACGCTCACTTACTGCTCCTGTACTGAGTGTGAAATAAGCCTTAAATGAAATGTCACTGAACAGACATCAGATACATTGCTAAGTATACACTGACATAACATTTGAGAGCATTTAAGTTTTTAAATAGAAGACAGTCTCTTAGCTAAAGAAAATTAAATAATAGAGCTTACTGCAAAAAGAATTTAACTCGTATATTGAAACACAGAAAAAGATTCCAGAAAACTTTTTTTCCTCACCCTTCTCTCTAGGTCTAGTTGTGTACATTTGTAGTGTTAAATTAATTTTCCAGCATTGTATAATTTATTTTAGTGATATGTTTATTATTCAATTATAAATGTAAGTTGGAGATTGTTTTGCATCATACATTTTCATACATAGGGGTGGGCAACACACTGAAAAAGTTTAAGAACCACTGTGCAACAGTATGTTAATATAGTGTGTTGTTATTGATGTTGCAGCAGACTAAATTAATGCCAATAGTGCACTTACGTGTAGACCAGCTCAGCCTCTCTCCGTACCAGTAGGTGTTTTTCATGAATTAGAGTAAACCAGTCAACAAGTAGATGTTCCTCCTGATCGTCTAAAATGACAAAACAACAAAAAAAAAAAAAAAAAAATGGAGCCAGAAATGGGACAATTTGCTTAGAACAGATTGTATTTTAATGAAGATTAGCACAAATTTGGAGTTCTTAGTCTGGGGCTCAATCTCAGGATGATTAGCCTCTATAAACCACATGAACTGTCTGCTTCACTCTTTCGATGATCTACAGGTAAGAAACCTTTAGATAACCTGGCTGAGTGCAGTTACAGTTCACTATATGAAAGATGGTAATGAGTGCACAGATAAAGAATTCAATAAAATGCCATTGATTATTTACTTTCAGTCAACTCTCTCAACTCGCAGATGTATCGCAAATATAGGAAGATTCGCCGCATGTTAGGTTTTCAAATGCGAGTTATAAGCGAGCCAAACTCTTAGCGTGGAACACTACACAAACTCCACTGAGGACCGAGGCCCTCTGGGACACTGAAAAGGCTGGCTAGCATTTTGTAGCATGTGGTTCTCTTACCATTTGAACATTCTCGTAAGCTCTTCTCCAGATCCACCCCTCTCCGCTCCAGTTCATCCAACCGTTTCTCCAGGTCACTCATCTCAACATGGATGTCTTCAACTGGGATATACTCGTCTGACTGAACCTACCAAATACGATGACAGGACAAGTATTTATACATTATATATACCACAGTTATAGTTCCTTTCTTAAAATAGTCAAAACATAAGGATGTCTCTATTGCCTCACTTTGCGTTTAATGAGAGGAAATCCATGTCCAGGAGCAGGAGGTCGTGCAGGACGGGGCCCTTTTGGAGGTCGGGATACAAAAGAGCTGACAGAAGTGGTCGTCTTCCGATTAAATGGATTCTCTTTACAAGTGCGCTGAAGATGACAGTGATGAGGGACCATGAAACAAAGATATTGAACAAAGAAATTAAGTAAGGAAAGCTCCTGGATTCAAGAGAATTTCAAAGATGTGAAAACTTGTGATGGAATCTTACACACACCCTTGTTTTCTCCACTGCCCCATTACTTATCAATGAAATATTTTTAACACTAAAAAGTTAAATTTTTCAGCTAATTTTAAAGCAGTTAAAAAGTGTCATTACTGGCCAACACTTTAGCGAGTCACAACAAGCAAAGGTAAATTACACTTCCTCTCTTAGCCACTGTATAAACATAAACTGCATAAAAACCATGCCAAACGTGCGTTATTGTACCACTTTCAAAGCTTTTGATTGAGTAATAATGGTTTTGTATGTTGGCATAAGAAAGTGGCTTTACACACAAGAGCTGCTTTTTTGGGACAAAAAAAGATAACATTCTTGATGTAGTAGCTGGTATAAGTGGAATAACTGATCATTTTAATTTATAATATGAGGGCTGCAACTAATGCTTATTTTGATAATTGATTAATCTGTTGATAAATTGTTATACATATGTTTTAAATTAAAATATTGTTTTAATCCATTATTTTAAACAATGTTATTCCACATCCTGCCCAATGCTGTCCTCCAAACAATGTGTAATATAATGTGTAATATAAAACCTATGAAAACAAATATAGTGAATAACTATGTAGTCTATGCTGTACATTATAAGAAAAAAAGGGGTTAAAATACAAACTCTAACACTCTGAAAACAACTAATTTCTTACTTTTTTTAAATCAGAAATTACAACTAAATTAAAATGTTAATAAACAAAAGCACAAAATGTTAACTTGTTAATTAATTATATTACATTACTGGGCTATTCCAACAACAGTGCCTTTACTGTTACTGCTCTCATAAATATGAATACTCATGTTACATGTAGAATTAGAAAATTACTCTTAATTTCTAACAAAAATTTGTGAGCAAAATATTACTTTAGTCCAAATTATTGTGCTCCTGACAGTTCTACTGTGCTCCGTCTATTTGTGACCATGCACCCTATTGCGCCCACCGACGCTCGTTCATTGAAGTCTGTAAAGTTTAACAAGACGCTTGTTGTCAATATGCAAAAATGGAAATACTCGCGGGATTTCTAACATTTACAGATAAAATGTAAGATGGCATGTAGTCCTTCTTTACAAATCAACCCTCAACAAACTACTTGTCTGGCCTTAAAAATGTATAATACAGAATTATTTATCGCGTCCGCATAGCCACGTGGTGACCCTGTACAGATAAAACGACAACGTTTATATGTAAATTCTCATGTTTCAGACATCTTGGATCATGTACCTTTCCGGCAGCAGCTCACTCTATGTCCTCCGCTATTTTCCATATGTGTTTTGTCCATAGAAATGGTTTATTTACTACTGGAAAGCAATGTGACTGGCTTTTCGAGCACAGCGTGCAGACAGGACTAATCGATAATCAAATCCGTTATTATAGATAATAATCGATTAGTTATCGCAGCCCTATATAATATAAAAATAGACAGTTAATTTAAACAGAACTGTATTCGTGATCAAGTACGCTATGCTGTGTTTTGTTTCAAAAACATAAAAAATGTCTCCATTGATTCAAAACTTTTGAACAGCAGTGTACGTCTTGACAGTAAATCTAACCTTGCCTGGAGTGCTGGGTGTCTGTGAAGAGGGTGAAAGTTTTAATCCTGCAGAGGGGCGGGATGGAGGTGGTCTCATACTGCGACTGGTTTGTGGGGTGGCGGGTGCTGAGCTGGTATTAGTAGGTGGTGGTGGTGGAGGAGAAAGGTTTGGAGAACAGTGAGGCTGAAGCTCAGTTGTTGGGGACAGGGCAGAAGTAGGAGTGTTGATTGATGGTTCAGATACACTCTTGGTGAACACATGGTCCTGTTGGTTAGCAGCAGGTTGCTGGGGGACAGCACTGTAGTCTGAGGAAGAGGAGGAAAGGCTCTCTGTGCTCGGAGCTAGAGAAGAAGCAGGAGAGGAAGTCTGAGATGAAGGAAAAGCTAAAGAACAGCAGGAAAGAGACAACCCAGAAAAATAAATATATGACAGAAAATACAGATGTGAGTAGTTATATCCTGTAACACAGTGGGAGACCAGAGCTCACAAAGGTACTCAGTAAACTGGACAGATTAAGTATTTTAAATGAATAATTATTAGAAGTATATTAAAATATTCTAACTCTAAATTTAAATGCTATATTTCTCTGGGCTGCAATATAACACTAGTGTGACTTGCATTAAAACCGCATTAAAATATTTCCTATTTTTACCCCTCAATAACTATTGTTTTTGTCGAAGAACATAGGTTTTTTAAATTTTTTTTTAGGAATCACTAAATGAATAGTGGTTGGTTCATTTTAATTTATATTTACTACCGGTTTCTGTTAAGGGGATAGTTCACTCACAAATGAAAATTCTGTCATCATTTACTCACCATCAAGTTGTATCAAACTTGTATGAATTTAATATGGCTAACCAAATAGTAGATGGGACCCATTGACTATGGAAGTCAATGGGTCCCATTTACTATTTGGTTAGCCATATTCTTCAAATATATCTTCAGCAGAAGAAATAAATTCATACAAGTTTGAAACAACTTGAGGGTGAGTAAATGATGGCAGAATTTTCATTTTTGGGTGACTTATGCCTTTAATTAATAAATAAATAAATAAATAAAACGTACGTAGGTACATACATACATATGTACGTACATACGTACGTAAAGCTTTGTCATACTTAAAGCAGAAATAGCATAAGCCTATTTTGGGGAACCACTGTCGTAACATCACCTGACTATGACAAGCATGGCAAAGTGTTTAGTTTAGTAGACATTGATACAATTAAAATGCAGTCTTCCCCGTAAAGCAGAATGTATGGTGTCAGACACTGTTAACAACTAACCTGATGTAGAAGAATTTGGAGCTCTGGGTGCTGGTCGCTTCTTTCTTCTGACACTTACGGGACTTTCTGAAGGGGCAGGACTTTGTCTTTTTGTGTCCCCACCTGCGGCTTCAGCAGCCTGAGTGATGCCATACCAGGGATGACTAGCCACTACAGGACCAGGGGGATCTTCAGGACCCGTTTCTGGCTCATCTTCCTTCTCATTATCAAAGGGATTTGGAGGAGTGGATGGTCTGGATCCCTCCTCCTTTCGAGAAGGAGATGAACCAGTGCAGGGAGGTAGGGCTATACCTGTGGGTGGGCGAGGTGCTGGTTTCCTCTTTGTTTCTGATTGCACTAGTGCCAGCCAAGGTGGGTTTATTGGTTTTGGAGTGTCACTTGCCTTGCTAGAGCTGGGAAAGGAATGCAATACAACCACTGAATGAAAATCACTCAGGATATCAGAAAGTTATTTTAATGTTTCTGAAAGAAGACTATAATGCTCACCAATGCTGCATTTATTTGATCAAACAAACAGTAAAAACAGTAATATTGTGAAATATTACAATTTAAAACAAGTACTTATTTTAGTAGTTTTAATATATTTTAAAAGATAATTCATTCCTGTGATGGCACAGCTGAATTTTTAAACATCATTACTCCAGTCTTCAGTGTTACATGATCCTTCAGAAATTATTCTAATACACTGATTTAGTGCTCAAGAAATATTTCTTATTACTATCAATGTTGAAAACATTGCTACTTAACATTTTTGTGGAAACTGTGATGCACTGCCATTCAAAATTGTAGAGATAAGTAAGATTTAAAATAGAAAGAAAGAAATGAATACTTTTATTCAGCAAGGATGCATTACATTGATCAAACGTGACAGTAAAGACATTCACATGATTTCTATTTAAAATATGTGATTGAGACCCACGCGGTCACAAGGAGAATCACACCAGGCATTCATTTAAAGGTTGTTCCAAAATAAGTTTAATACTTTGAAGGCAAGAAAGTGCAAAAGGTCCATGCAACAGTGGATAAGAGCAAAAATAAAAACAAAGCTTACAAAAACAGTCTAAAAACTAGCACTGTTGAGGCACTAAAACTAGCACCAACTTCTCTCACTAACTTTTGGAGACCAAAGTTTCTTATGCTCAAGCAGCATTAACAACCTTAGCATTAAGCTCCAAACCACTCTCTGTTCCCCCTACCTCACTTCTGAACACCCGTAAATGCATAATTTTCCCACCTTTAGTTAATTGGAACATACCATTTTCTGTAAAACTATCTCTTGTCTTGCTATACATTTCAGCAAGTTCCCTCAATGATAGTTATGACAAAGAGTTTAAAAACAATAAAAAAAACAGGCAAGAGAAAAACAAATATTGTCATTTGCACAATTGATATTTCCTAAATTAGTTCAAATTAGCGTTTCCCCACCTCCCAGGGTGTGCACATACCTAGAGGTTAGGCCCACTCTTCGAACAACAGGAAATAAAACAGTAAAATCCCACATGAACAATTATAACATGCATGATATAAAGAACAATAAGGACACAATGGGATGGAGAAGCAACACTGGCTCTCCATCACAAAATATATATACCGGTCCGGTATATATATTTGTATTTTCTATTCATCAAAGAATCCCGAAAAAATGTATCACAGTTTCCACAAATATATGAATCAGCAAAACTCTTTTCCACATTGATAATAACAGGAACCATTATTAATAACTGAGCACCATATCAGCATATTAGAGTCATTTCATAGTAATGATTCAAGTAATGATTTCTGAAAATTCTGTTAATTACATTTTAAAATGTATTAAATTAGAAAATATTTATTTTAAATTGTAATAATGTTTCACAATATTACTGTCTTTACTGTATTTTTGATGAAACTTACTTTTCGACCAGTAGTGTACATGAAATGGAAACGAAATCTGAACAACAAACAAAGACACAAGTGCATAATAAGAGCAGAGGAGATGTCAGGAATTATCTTACCGAACAGGTGAGTGCAATCTTTCTTTTGGCACAGGAACTTGAGGAATTGGAGTGTCAGCATCTTCTAGAGCCACAATTAACAGATAGATAAAAACATTTTACACATGCAAAACATGTAAATAACTTTATTTTATGTTAGACATTTTTGCTCACCATTGACAGTAGGACTTTCAGAGGGTCTGGGTGGGCGTAGCCTCGGGATAGGGCGAGGAGCAGGGGTGGGCTCAAATACCCGTCTAGGTGCTGGTACTGGTCGACCCTCTGCTGCTGTACCCTTCACTTTGGTCGTTGGCCCATCGCCATTGGCCACATAAGCGGATAGCTTTTGGTCTTCTTGTTGTGTGTCCTGATCCTCCTCTTCAGATTCATCAAAAGGATTTGGTGGACTAGCAGAATGAGGTTCTATCTCGACATTTGACCTGCTATCTGGCTGCTCTCTTACTGCATCTTCTATTTCACTTATTTCTTTTTCTTCTCTCACTGGGGTGATCTCAACATCGCTGTGTGATGCTTTAGATTCTAAACTCTTACTGTGTGGATCTTTTGGGCTTGTTGAGGTTAATGTGACTAGTTGATTACTTGTATCTGAATGACCATTCTTATTGGTGGAGACAGATCTAGCGAAGTGGTGAGTGCAAACTAATGATCCAGGATCTTCTGTGAACTTGTAAGAACCAGGCAGTAAAGTTCTGCTGCATTCCCTACATCTGAAACGAAAGCAGAAATTCTCACTCAAAAAAAGTGATGACAGCAGAAGGAATTATGTGGGGTTTTTTTCCACTCTAAGCTTTAAATCCATAATTCATGTTTGTTCCAAAAAAGCAAATTCAGAACATTATTCTGAGATGAAATCTGGACGGCATTACACCAATAGACAACAAATAAACAAAAGAAACAACTTTTCATCTGATGCAGATATTATGCTAGGTAGTCCGCCAGTCACCTGAAGCAGTTCCGATGATAAAGTTTTCCATCAACGAGGATTCTCTGAACCAGGTGAACATGCTTCCCACAGACGGAACAGGTGCTGCTCAGAGTACTGCGTTTTGATTGGCTATCTGCACCCGACTGCGTAGCACCAAGGACCAGGACCAGGATGGAAGATGGAAAGGTAGGAGAGGTAGGTAAAAATCCATTGATGTTCATTTGAGACCATATTGCATATTTCTGTCCACTTTGTTAATACATTGTACTGTATTAATATGTATATAGAACCAACAAAATACATTTTGGTATTATAAAATTGGTACAAATTGTCTCAAGCAAACAATGTAAAACTAAGTTTTACTTTGAAAACACAGGATGACAATAACAGATGCTTATATCAAACTGATGAGATGAATTTACTGACCAACCTATTTTACTGGCTAGGAACTTGGTCAAAGACAGACAGAGAAGTTAAAGAATGAGAAAGAGGCAAATTAGTGGCCAAAAGTGATGTCAAGCCTAGGAAAATTGACATCTCCTTTTAATCAAATATCATTGAAAATTGTTAAAGAATTTGTAAGCATACTGCGCAGTTGTGCTTGGAGTGATGAGTCAATTGTTTTATTTGTGATAACGCAATGAGACATGCCAAATTGTGTGAACATATTTTTTGGCCAGGCTGTCATAGAAAGAAGTTATGAACATATACAAAAACAAGAGAGAACAAACAAAATGTTAATAACTGATTATGTTGTCTAAAATTAGTGTTCTGTTCTTCCATAAAATGTAAAATATTAAAAAAAATATGAGGAAAATATTTTTTGTTTTAATCTAACTTGTAGAGTCACTAAAAACAATATATATCCTGTCTGGACATAACTTTTGGCCACAACTGTATAAGGTGGACAGATGACCCCTTTCTGGAGAAGCAAAATTAGATTTGGTCCCCTTTAACTCGTACAGCTCACCAATATCTACCAAAAATCAAATACATAATTTAGTTCTGGCGGCTGATTTGCCAACTTTTTGCTCTGAATACATGGAATCAGGCCAAACTCGATCTCATTGCTCAGATTACATCTTGTGTTGTAATGACAAATTCCACTCCACTCATGCTGCAACAGCAAATTTTAGGATAATTTGTCTGTGCACATAGTGTTGTTGGGTCTATAGCAACTCAGGGAATCAGATTTGAAAAAGAAACAGAACAAGAAAAGGTCTGTTTTTAAAAACACAAAGCTGTCTTCTTTACCTCAGTCTGAGTGTCACTGTCCTCCAGAGGAGCAAATGGCCTCTTTATGGCTGGTTTAATGCGGCCAGGACCACCAGGGCTTTTTATGCATGTGGGGGCAGCTAAATAGAGGATAAAAACAGGTTATTCAGTAGCATGTGTCCAGCATTTTTTTTCTACATAAAAGTACTAATGTAATGAAAATACAACTCAAGTTCATCCACCTAGACATAAAATCTGTGCAGCATGGATGGAGTTATTTGCGCAAACAGCAAAGCTGGTTTGTTTGCACCACCAAATGTTTAGTGGCGTAACAAATTCCAACCACGGCATGCTAAACGATCAGAAAATTCTTATTCAGTACAATCAGGGTGGGGAATTTTTTGTCCAACAGACACAGTAGGTGAAGAATGCTACATTTTATCATCCCAATTTTTTGACCAGCATAAAAATCACTATATAAATGTGTGTGTGTGTGTGTGTGTGTGTGTGTGTGTATGTGTGTTAAAAAGACATTAAATGTATATATACATATACAAAAACTTTCTGTTTTTCATTGTCCAAGTGGCCTTGGATCTCTTTTTTGTGGTTACATTCACAAGGCCAATAGGAACTCTGAAGTGACGTATATGACTATATGAGTCTTTGAGTCTGTAAAAAAGTCAACAAACTGAAAAAATAAAACCAACGTTTTTTTTGAGGTATTGTAATGTTGTTAAAACATTTTCATAAAATTGGTATCGAAAAAAGTATCGTTCAGGAACCGATATCAAAGTCAAGGTATCGGTAGTTAAAATTTTTGACCGATACCCAGCCCTATTCGCGTGCATTCAGCCAATCAGCCATTCGGCAAGGAGAAGTTTTTAATCTGGTCAAATTCAATTGTGACAAAATATGAACTTTATTTTAAATTTACAATTTAAAATATGGCAAACTTTTAATTTTATTTTGCACAACACTTCTTCAAGCAACACAGTGTTATGTTATGAGGCTATGCGCGTGACGTCACCATCGGCCGGAGTGACTGCGGTCACGCCCACTAAGTGGCAAAAAGACTGAGCGGCAGAATTTGTTTTCAGCGTGAATGTCGCGAAAAACACATCTAAAACGGGAAAGAGCTTTGAGATTGACTGTACAACTAAATTTTAACAAGTAATCTGAGGTGTATTTTTACAGACTGCCAAAAAAGTTACAGAACAGAGAAGCAAATGAATCGCTGCAATTCACAGAAACAACTGGACTGGATATGCAGTTATCATTTTTGTATCAATATGCTGAATTTAGGGGTAAAATCATATCCTATATATTGTATTGTTATATTGTATTGACAACTCATCAATTAAATATTTACCATTGTCTATTCTGCATAATTGGACGTTTTTAAATAAACACTGACAAAAAACTATACAAGTTTTAGGGCTGGTGATCACCCAGATTTAGACCTACCTATATTGTATTTATATAAATCGTTCACAGGCAAAGTTGCTGTAAGTATTTCCCCGACGTCGAAATCAGGCACATATAAATGTCAGGAAACACGAATCCTAGCTGCATGTCAATATCCATGGATCATTGGATCTTTAGTAAGCTATAAGGAACACTATATCGAGTCCAACCTTTAGTTTAAACTGACAATCGTTTGTTTTACTCGCGATTTCGCAGTTTCCCCTATTAAATCCAGTCACGCAGAGTCTCTTTTGCCACTCAATCCGGCTGAGGGGGGTATGTTCCGGCGGGAAAGTGACGTCAATGCATACCCTCTATAGTGTTATGCAGATAATAGTCTACTAATCTCATCCCTAAACCTAACTACTTCTCAACAATATAAATAGTTTTGATAACAATTGAGATATATATTTATATATGATTATTACTGTACATTTATCTGCCTGTTACTTGTGTATTGTTGAGAAGTGGTTAGGTTTAGGGGTGTCCAAACCAGTTCAGCGGTTCATCGCCCTGCAGCCGATTCTAAAGATTTCATTGGTCATGTCAATTACTGTACTGACTGCCTACACCAAACACTGATCCCTAAACCTACCCATCACTGTAACCTTAACCAATTCAGTTAGCTGCAGGGCGGGATTTCCATTGGAACTTTCCGAATTGAAAAAAATAAATCACACTTAGGGGTGAGATTAGCAGACTTTTATCTACATAACAGTATAAATGTAGTACACAGGGCTTGACATTAACTTTTTTAGTTACTAGCCACTCTCAGATATTTTTTATATTATCTCATAATTTGGCAGCAGGTATTTTGAAAAGCTGCAATCACTTTAAGACCTGACACACAGATCCACATGCATTTTCTTTCCCAACTTTTTCTGTTCACTTAAAACATAACTGACTGTTTACATGAATACTCGCCGAGACCGGGATTTTGACATAATTTTTTTGTGTATTTGACTGTAAAAAAGAACTCAATTTAGTACTGAGATGCGGCTTTATGTGTGCGCACTTTGGGTTTGAGGTTTGTGTGTCAACTCGCTGTTGAAGACTGCCACTGCTGAAATCCACCCGCATTTGACGGGTTGGCGGGTGTTAATGTCAAGCCCTGAATGTACATAATAGTAACGTTATTGTAATATGTAATGTAAAATGATTGTGGCTTTATTATGGTTGTTCAAATTTAAATTGTAACCTAAAATATCATCTCATGATGACAAACCTATACCCTACCCCTTAATTGCATGATAATGACATTCCCATGTGGTTTCTCATTAAAAGCAGAAGGTTTACTTGTGGCAACATTCAATAACTGCCCTAATAAAAAATGCACTGTCTGTTTAGAGTCGCACAGAGCACTTGGACATGCGTTTGTCTCTCTGGGTGCATGCTTGTGGGTGTAAAAAAAAAAATTGGTATAAGTCAGCATATCTATTTATGGTGTTCAATACTCACTGTGAGATTTGTTGGTGAAGAAGTTATAATACTGAGATACATAGGTGATGATGCTTAATCTATCAGGCACTCTCATGGACACCATGTCTTCTGGATCCAGCAGGGCTGGAATACCCAACTCACTCTCAGCAACCTCAAATGCCTTTGAAAAAAAAGAAAAGAGAAAGGTTGCATAACAGCAGAGTATGAACCACCAAAAACAGCACAAAAAAAAACTTCGTTATGACACATACTGTCATACTAAATACACGTAATACAGTAATAAAAATACTGTTGGGCAAAAAAAAAAAAAAAAATTCAAAGCCATACACCAGTCCTATATGTCTTGTTTTAGGAGTAATTAGCATGTTTTGTCCATAAAGATGTTGTCCGTTAGCTTAGATCACAGCTTTGCATGATCAAAATACTATTTAAACAATCGTAACAACCACATGACATGTTACAACAAAGCACTTAACAACCAATATCTACACTAGCTGTCAGTATCTGGTTCTACAGTTTACAGTTAACTATAGTCAAAGTTGACTTACATTTCAAATGTTTTATGAACAATTTATTTAAAAACACTTTAAGCAAAATGCATTTACGCAGTAAAAAAATAGACAAAAAGTGAGCATT
Organism: Leuciscus idus; assembly: GCA_021554675.1. Lineage (NCBI taxonomy): Eukaryota > Metazoa > Chordata > Actinopteri > Cypriniformes > Leuciscidae > Leuciscus > Leuciscus idus. The sequence continues at coordinate 26,420,754 of CM038631.1, forward strand.
TTGCAAGTCAGTCATATGACTGACACAAATATAGGTGCTTTGCTGCAACCACTTCCTCTTTCTAGAGCCGTTATAAAAAAAAACTAAAACACAATTTAAGATTTGTCAACAGCTAGCGGTTTATTCTGCATAATTATTTATATCAACAGCATAAGTCATAATTATTATAGCCTCCCCATCTCGTTTTTGGTCAGCTGTTTGTGTAATACTCACCAGATGATTGTTCTCAAAGACATTTTCTTTTGAGAGGGAGTCAAAATCTCTAGGGGACAAAAAAATGGTTTAGCAAGTGCAAAGTCACGAATCACAAATATCCCAATGAGTATTAAAAATATACAGGAATAGATGATAATTGGGTTTTTTTGTGTGTGTGTGTGTGTGTGTGTGTGTGTGTGTGTGTGTGTGTGTGTGTGTGTGTGTGTGTGTGTGTGACATGTTAATGTTCTTGTCTAAAAGCTAATTTTGCAGATAAAAGCTGATTTTGTCAGCGTTTAGAATTACACTAGAATACAAATAAAACAAAACTACAATTTTTATTAAAATAGGGTGAACTTTATATACAATTTACTTGTGATGTGTAAATGTAATCTCTCTTTTAAAGCCTGTGTGGCTGGGACACAAATCATGACACTTTAAATAACCTAATAACATTCTCCATTCCTCAATATTTGTGTTTTTGTATGAATTTTTTTGTATTTATCTGCTGCTATGTCTTGGAGGTGAAATAACATTTAACAATACTAATTAAATTATGTTAAGCTTTTATTATACATTTTAAATCAACACTTAAGTTTTTTTGTGTGTTTTTTTAAAACTAATAAACCTGTATGTTCTCAAAATACTAAGTAATCATTCCACTCTATGACTTGGATTAAATCACTGGAGTTCGTTTTACTTCACTGTTTTAATTTTAATTAATTTTACACAACAAATGCACCCCAATGAATTTCACTGGATGCATAAAAACAACTAACACATTGTTCATATATTTTCTTCTTTCAGAAGATAGAAAATGGAACGGCATTAGGGTTTATAAATGATGACAAATTTTCAAGTTTAGTTGAACTATTCCTATTAGAATAGTTCCTATTCTATTCTAGTTCCTAACTATTCCTATCCAGACAGCTTGTCACTTCCTGTTTACTTCAAGTCACACCTAACAATAGCACAATACAAGCTACATCTTCAAAAGGCATGTAAGGAAACAACGTTTCCATCTGTTAAAGATGCCCTGACTTATTTAAGATGATGACATTTCAGGAGGTACGTTATGTCATATTCAGAGAAGTGGAAAATACAAACAAATGAAAAAATGAAGTGTCAAAGATGCTTACATGAGATCAGGTCTGTTTCTATGGATAATGGCACAGAAGGCCAGTCCATCTCTGAAGGATGAAGACATGTTTGTAATATTCACATTATTGTAACTTTCACACTGGTTCCTGCACCAGTCCTGCAAAGCTTTTAGAGAGCCCATGGTCGAGATTCAATCCCAAATCCACACTTATTGCCTGATCCGGATCTTGAAATACAAATGAAGACCTAAGAGTTCATGAGAAATCCCTTTCCACATGTCTCTATCCGGTGCAGTTAGATCCGGCTGTCTGAAATCTCTCCGATTCCATTCGGTCAAAGTAAGCAGTATGGAGCTTTGACCGGACTGTCTTTAATCCAAAAAATCAACACGAATGGAGTCAAACTCCAACAACTTGAGTTACAGGCTTGACTGTCCGTCTTTCAAAATGAGAAAGCAATGATACTTCGGCGTTCAATAAAAAAAAAAGATACAAAGTCAGAAACCAGGATAAAGCAGGCCCAACCCCTAACAGTTAAATACTCTTTAAGGCGTAACGTGTACTGACGAATTTGGTGTACAGACTGCTCAGACAGAGGCGTTCAGACTCATATGCCAAGATATTTATTGTCAAAATAAAAGTCACGTCCGATTTGGTACAAATTACAAAACAAACCTTACCAAACGATTTTATTTATTTGTCTTGTCTGGCTTGATGGGTCTTTGTATCATATTCTTATTTACGCAGCAGCAATAAAATAATATAATCGTTTTATTTTAAAATGATAGTCTGTCAAAAACGAATTCTGATTTGTTTTAACGTGTTTAAAACTGTAATGGCAAACAAAGAGTGAAATAAGCTAAATATATATATATATATGTGTATATATATATATATATATATATATATATATGTGTGTGTGTGTATATATATATATATATATATATATATATATATATATATATATATATATATATATATATATATATATATATATTTAGCTTATTTCACTCTTTGTTTGCCATTACAGTTTTAAACACGTATATATATATATATATATATATATATTTTTTTTTTTATTATTATTTATTTAATTTTATTATTATTATTATTAACGGAGTGTGAGCATGACGTCTGAGGCTGAGACACTCCCCTTTCTTGTCCTTTGAAAATATTTTTCAAAAGTAATAATCCTGGAAGTTGAGTGCACTATATCATCATGGAATGACGGCTGCTGACCTACCGTGCTGCAGACGCAGAAATAACTACAGTATGTAGTACCTACACCACTCAATGGCAAAAAGCATGTTTCTCGCTGGACAGCCAGTCAAAATGAACCGTGTTTAAAATGTATTACATTATTGACTGTACATTCATAGTCTACTACATAATTTATTCATATCTATAGTAGGCCTATTCATTTTAATTTTAAAGTATGGATGCATCACTTTTATAATAAAAAAAAAAGAATGCGGTGTAAATAGACACTCCATAATAGGAATAATAATAATTATAATTATAATTATAATAGGCATGATTATTTATACAGCACATTTCATACACAATGACAATTCAAAGTGCTTTACATACAGGTCTGCAGCTATCGATTATTTTAGTAGGCCTAATCGAGAATTCTACCAATTATTCCATCGATGGCGTAATCGGATAAAAAATGTGGTAATAAAAATAGATCCAAGTGAACAACAGCCTTTAAAATGACTTAAAATACAAATATATAATAACAAGCAAAAATAACTGGTTCAAAATAAGTATCAAAGTAAGTAATCATGGGTTTTATTGAACAACACTGTTAAAATACACCATGTAAAAAAAAAACATTAGCCTACTTGTGGGACTCTCCACACATTATGTATGTCCACTTTCCATTGTAAGCCCTTGCTTCCAAGTATGACCTGGGGGCTGGGGCCTATACCATGATGGAATTGAACAAACTCAGGGTTACGGGATTAGATTCAAGACAGTTGACAAAACCAAACCAATTCGTTCAGGTTAATTTAAACCAGGGTTCCTCAAACTCGGTCCTGGAGGGCCGCTGTCCTGCAGAGTTTAGCTCCAACACTGATCAAACACACCTGAGCAAGCTAATCAATGTCTTCAGGATCAGTAGAAACTCACAGCTGGTGTGTTTGATCAGGGTTGGAGCTAAACTGTGCAGGACAGTGGCCCTCCAGGACCGAGTTTGAGGAACCCTGATTTAAACCATGACACAGGTCATCAGCTTTCTCTGTCAACTCAGGCTTTGATCCCAAATTCATGAAGCACGTGCATATGAAAGTGTGACATCAGTAGCGATCAGCCAATCAACATAGAGAAACTGCAATTCACTTCTCGCGAGAGAATCAGCAAGATTATAGGCTTGTTTGAGATGCGCCTTGCCTCGCCTGAAATGTAGTTGAGACTAGGCGGCTGCAGTGAGGGGAGGAGTGAAAAAACTAGTGCAGGCAAGTCCGGGCAGTTCACTGAACTTCTCTCTTCTTACAGTGGATCAGACTCTGTGAGATCAAAGACGGATATCGAGGGATTCACGGGACGGTGCATATCTCAGGCACGGTGTTGCTAATAAATTATGTAATTTAAGGTCTGTTGCTTATATATCCAATATATATATATATATATATATATATATATATATATATATATATATATATATTTTTTTTTTTTTTTTTTATTATTACATCACATAACCCATAGAGATCACAATGTCAGAAAGTTTGGGAATATTCACTCATAATTTATACACATAAAAACATGTTTTAAAATCAAACATAAGAGAACAATTTTAAAAGAGAACAATAGGCTACATCACAGTTGTTTAAACGAATGAGCATTAAGCTGTGTCGTCAGCAAGTCGTTTCCCATCATGCTTTTGATCAGCGCAGTCGGTGGAGAACTATGACCCAAGTGGGCAACATGCACAAGACCCATTTCGGTCCCAGCTGCCAATATTTGTATCTCGGGCCCATGTGGGTATGAAATGGGCTGAAAAATGGGCCCCATGTAGGATTGTCCGCGGGTTCCATAATGGCCCCCTGCCAACTGCCCACATGGATTGCATATAGGATGGCACTTATAAACAGGTGGGCCCCAACTGGGAAACATGCACAAGACCCATCTTGGTCCCAGCTTTAGTTTTTTTGTGGGTACTACAAGGTTACTACATGGGCTGAAATACGGGCTGTAAGTGGGTTTGTCCATGGGTTCCATGTTGGCCCCAGCAACTTACTCATTTAGGTTTTATGCAGGATTTCACAGGGCTTTAGGTGGGGCCCAACTAGGAATCTTATGCATGTGGCCCAACTAGGGATCATCTGGATTCCATCTAAATGAGTAGCAACACCCACAAACAAGTTTTAAAGCATTAGAGCACATAGTGAGATATAAATCTTGTCAAATTTATTGAAATTACCCATCATATTATGCTATATTCTGAAATTCCAGAGACAATATTTAAAGGGATGGATCTGAGTAAAATCAACCTAGGGTCCTTTGCACCATGACCTCGAGCCAAACATTTCACAATGCTAAGACACATTTCTTGAAACCTTGACCCATTTTCTCACAACATTAAACACAAATCCAAATTTTCAAACTAAACTCACAAAACCAATGACTCTTCTCAAAATGTCAATTGCTGTACTCAAAATCAAACAATTATTTCAGATCATACACACATGAATCAATAAAATAAGCACTACAAATCATCCATTAGACACTACATCAAAAAATGGAGAAAACAGCATCCAGAACGTTACAGAAAATAATAATATTGTATATAGTAAACAATTTTTGCAATTACATAAACAATCTAGTAATTGCAACTAAGGTCAACATATTGTAAGCACTGCAAGTACCTGTATAGTATTTTACTGAATATTGAATAGTAGGCCTATTGAATGTCTGTATATTCAGTACTTGTCACAAATCTCTTAGCATTTTTAAATGTTACCTTAAAACTATTTTTTTTTAGGGTAGCTTTTTGCCAACATTTTTCATTGTGCATTATTTTATATGGTTTATTTTGTTGCTTTAAGTTTAATTTTATATTGCAGATTTTTTTATATGGTGTATTTTTGTTGTTTTATTTGTGACTGTAAAGCGCTTTGAGATGTACAGTTAAAGGCGCTATAGAAGATAAAGGTTTTTATTAGTATTATTATTACTTGCATACTGTAAAAATACTGCAGTCCAACTGCAAAAGCCAAAAAGGTCAAATAAAACTCAAAATGAAAGGCATGTTATGGTATACTCACATACTGTAAGTTGTGCAACTGCAAAATCAAGGACAATGAGAGATTTATTCTGCTTCAGCATCATGTCTTCCTGCTGGCTCTGGCCTGAGGACTTTGTCCACATCACAGACAATGTTGTCTCCATGCCAGACGAAGGGAAAACCCTTCTAGTCTGACACATCCATCCTTGACAACACTGTCCACACCTTGCTCTTTCTTGTCTTCATCCTCCTCTTACACGTACTCTTCTTCCTCTCCCTCTCAGATTGTTTCCATATATTGTTCATATCATCAGTGCACTTGTGTCAGCTGCACACTCTGAACTGGCTCATATTATACAGTTGGTTTGATCACATTACAATTTTGAATCGTTTGAATTGCAAAAAGAGTGCAGGAGATTTGCAAAAAGAGTGTAACTGCCTGAACTTGTTTACGGTTTTGCAGAAATATTGATTTATTCGACAAATTGGTTTAGGCTATTGAGAATTTGGTTCAGAGAATGGAGTTTAGTGTTTTGGCAATTCAGAAAAACTGTAAAGGGCTTATTCAAGTATAGCTTACAGTACAGCAGGATGCAGTAAATATTTTAATGTTGTTTTAGGTGTACAATATCTAAATGTATTGCCTTTAATGTCCATTTTAGCGCACATGTAGTAATTTTTTAAAGCTTTATCTACCAATTCCAAACATTATTTATATTACATATTATCTATAATATTTATATTAATTTTGAACTAAATGCTTAATGATCATTGTTAAACTAGCATTGCTCATGTAATGGATTAGGGGTATAATAATTATAATAAATAATAATAGCCAGACAAATTTGTCTTTAAAAATCTGTTACTCTATAGTGACCTTTAATTTGGAGCAAGAGAACTAAGGGAAGTGGCTTTATTGCATCAGACATTTGTCATTTTGCTCACAGCTGATTTGGTCCCATTTCGATTTGAGATCTCTTACACAGAACATAGACATCATCTATGCAGAACATGACCTGCTGTGGAGCGCAAGTTACCATGGTGATGAACACCGCTAAAAGCTAAGCCATTTTCCTGGTGCCTATAAAACAACTTTTATCACTGATATTGCCTAAGAAAGGAAGATTTGAGATTTGTTTAAAGTTGCTCAATACTCAATCAGGCATGAGGGGAAAAAAATACACAGCTAATCAAAGACAATAACCAACAAGAGGAAACTGAGGAGTATATACACAAAGGAATCAAGCAACTAAACTAGACAGGTGAACTCAATGGGTAATGATGAGTAGCTAAACGCCATGGAAACAAAGGAAACAGGAAATAAACACAGGAAACTCAAACTAGGAAATGATAAAAATAGGAAAACTTCAAAATCAAAGTCTCTGAATAGAAATGATCAAATATGACCATGACCTGTTTCTTTCTGCAGGGTTTTGTCATTTCCTCAAAGGATACTGACACTGTACCTCATAAAATATGGCATAATGACACAATGGCTAGAAAATTCCAGCAAAATGTATTAAAGATGCACAAATTTATGTTGTGCAGGGCTGCATTTCCCAAAAGCATTGTAAGCCTAGATCACAAATACCATTGGTGCTAATGGTTTCTATGATACTTAGGATTATAAGCTTTTAGGAAACACAAGTACTAGCCTATAATACAAGTATATAAGTAGTGTGGATGCAGCCTTGCACAAAAGTCAAATATTTTAGCTGTCAATGTCATTGTAGAACAGGGTTCTTCATTCTGAAATAAAGTGGTATTCATCTAGCCATGAGATTTTTACATGTCGACCACCATGTGAACCAACTCCATGTAAAATAAAACAGTTTAGCCATAAGTGATCTTAACATTCTAATGTTTTTGTTTTACGTCACTCCTTCAGAGACTTTGCAAACTGCACATTTTTTACCCAACCCTTAAACTCTGCAGGAAAGTGGACCTCGAGGGCCAGAGTTGAGAATCCCTGGTTTAAAACTTTTTAAGGTTTGGTAGGCAATTTCGCAACGGTTAGCAATAGCGAGCTAGCTTTGAAAGCATAAGATCCCACCCTTCCTTCAGAGCGCTCTCCAAAGCCACGCCACCTCCAAAACACATGAACGCGCACAGCCAGAACAGAGTCTGCAAAGCGTCACGAGGGACAGCGTTAAATTATCTCAAAGCACAATAATAATGAACGTAACCAACTTAAAGGGCACTGACTTGTACCACCTGACAGCTGCAGATTAATTTCTGCTTTGATAGTGTTGCCATAGTAACGCATATCTGAGTCTGAGGATGTGAATCACACTGAGTAACATCACGGGTTGCCATCTCTTAATTACAGTATAGTTATGGCGTGAACGTATCCCTTACGGAACAGAATATGGGAATCCTACAAATATAATGCAATATATTACATAATACATTTCCATATATCGGAAAGTAATGCTTATATTTTTCAATATACTGCAATATATGCATTGACCATGTATGGCTATATATTAATGAATATAAAATATTTATAAATGAAGACAAAAATAGCATTATTTGTAATTTTCACAAAGTTTTATCCTTTATTGTGTACATATATTGCACATACATGTTCCGATATAAATGTGAATGTATGTTCACACATATATACACACACATTCACGGAATGAGTTAGCCTACAACAGATTTCTAGTTCTCAGCATGCTTTGCTTCTGACTGTTAAAGGAGAGCAAACGTTACAATTAAGTGCTATTTAATGTGTTTTGCTCAATATTAATATGGGGAGATCTGTTAGTGTTTAATGTTCTATTATTTTAGAATTTAAAATGTTTTCTGGTATGTCTGAGTTTTTGGGTTACCATTGTCCTGAAGAGTAGAGCCTGGTTCGGTTAACGTTTGGCCGAAGACCATTAAGACTACAATTACTATATTTTAAAAGTAATGGCTTTGTGCACTCCTCAGCACAGTGATAGTCTCCTTGGTAAAATACTCTAGCACATGCAGCCATGATGCAGATGTGCTTGTGCTTTTGTTTACTAGCTTTCAAATATGAAAAATGTATAATATAAATAATTTAAATATATAATAAATATATTACATTATTTATTTATCTATACATGTGTGTTTATGTTGCATGATGAGTAAATATATCAGCAATATATTACACATGCAGTACCATATCTGATCACATATACATATATATATTATGAAGTGTATTACTGAATATAAAATTACATACATTATGATATATTATATTGTCACATATTTTTCAATAGGCTATATGAAAAGCGGCAATTCCTTATATATTATTCAATATATTATTCTGTAGTAGGCCTATATTTTCAAATATACTGTTAAACCATTTAATATATGAATCAATCATATGGGAAATATATTTTCGTTCCGTAAGGGATAAGCTAGTTGTTTTGGTTCAGGAGGAACTGTAAAAGTAGACTGCTGTTTGTTTGCGGCACTCTGATGACGTGTGAGCACGGTGCGCAGAGGTATGAAATAATAGGCTTGTTTGAGATGAGCAAAATCTGCGCAGAACCGATCACCGGTGATCAGCGCGAGATGCATGCCGGTTAGAAATGTGTCCGAGTGCGGACCGCCTGGCTCTGATGTCATGCTGACGTATGTCAAAAATCTCTCGCGAGCGCAAGGCGCACGTGTCGGATTTTGCAGTCGAGCGCAGTTGCTCTCCACCGACTGCGCTGATCAAAAGCACGATGGGAAACGACTTGCTGACGACACAGCTTAATGCTCATTGGTTTAAACAACTGTGATGTATTGTTCTCTTTTAAAATGTTTGATTTTAAAACTCTAATATCAGGTTTTATGTGTATATGTTATGTGTGAATATTCCCAAACTATCTGACAGTGCGATCTCTTTGGGTTATGTAATTTAATTTTTATAAAAAAAGAAAATAAATAAAAACACATATGTCTGTATTAAAGAAAAAAAATATTGATAAACATGTATTTGGAATGGAATTAAATAACAAGTACTTTGGGTGTCTTGTTCATTTTTATTTATTTTCATATAAAAGCAACATAACTTGAATTACATCCAGTTTATTAGCATCACTGCACAAGCGTGAATCCCGCGATATCCATCTTTGATCTCGCAATGGTCAGATCCACTACGAGAAGAGAGATCTGTGAGATCAAAGTTGGATATCGCGGGATTCAGGGGATTCACGCTCATGCACAGTGTTGCTAATAAACTGGGTGTAATTTAAGTTCTGTTGCTTTTATATGAAAATAATTATAATGAACAATACACCCATTTAATAACATACCAAAGACATGTTTATCAATCATTTTTTACTTTAATTACAGACATGTTTTATATATAGGCCTATATTTGTATAAATATGACAACAATCAAATAACCCATAGATCACACTGTCAGAGGGTTTGGGATAATTTACAAATACACATAATTTATACACATAAGAACATGAGATCAGAGTTTAAAATCAAACAGTTTAAAAGAGAACAATACATCACGGTTGTTTAAACCAATGAGCATTAAGCTGTGTCGTTAAGCAAGTCGGTTCCCATCATGCTTTTGATCAGCGCAGTCGGTGGAGAGCAACTGCGCTCGACTGCAGAATTCGACACGTCTGCCTTGCGCTCGCGAGAATTTTTTGACATACGCCAGCATGAAATCAGAGCAAGGCGGACCGCACCATAGGACACATTTCTAACCGGCATGCATCTCGCGGTGATCACCGGTGATCGGTTCTGCGCAGATTTTGCTCATCTCAAACAAGCCTAATACGTAATACATGATAAATCAACATATGAATTTTCATACCTCCGCGCCGGCGCGCACCCAGTTGATACCGAATGCAATGATTGGATGAACCTTTTTTGGCCCTGACCTGAGACTTCCACATTTTTAATATTTAGACCAGATTGCTATCAGGGTATGATGAGAGTTTCAAACAGTATAACAAAAAGTGTTTATGAAAAACATTGCATAACCTACATTTTAATACAACACACATAGCCTACCCAGGCTACCCTACGTGGTGAAGATAATTTCCCTCTCGTTTCGACGCCTCACACTCCTGTCCAGTTGGAGGCGGTAATGCACGAATATCTGGTTTGCCCACCGTCAAACAACAAGCGCCATACGAAGAAACAGAAGAAGATTTACAGCGAGCTCTTCGGTTTGAAGTTATCAGATTCACTGCGAATTTTTCATTTTATAAGCAGCAATAATGGCTGAGGACAGAGTTGAACGATCAGATGGACGGATAGTAAAGATGGAGGTTGACTACAGTGTCACTGTAGATCAGCGTCTGCCTGAGTGTGAGAAAATGGCCAGAGTAAGTGTGAATGAGCGGCTGAGTCATGCTGCGTGCTAAAGCTAACGTTCATAAAATAATTTCCGCGTTAAACTATATGATTGGTTTATTTAATATAAACCACTGTATCGCGTTTAATGAAAAACGAGTGTTTTCATATGCAGACATAGACCTTCCAGGAAATTGCTGTCAAAATAGGCATCTGATTAGGTTTTTAGCCATAGATACTTCACTGATCATGCCTCATATTTCACCTTTCATAAACAATTACTGCTGGATGCACAATGATATGAGCTTTAGCAAAACAACATGCCATAAAGAAACTCTAACATAATCTTTTTTTGTTATTAAGGATGGCAGACTACAAGAGGCCGTCGAGAGTCTGCTGTCACTAGAGAAGCAAACAAGAACTGTAAGTGTTTTACTGTGCTCTGTTTAATTGTAGCTTCGATATTCTTAACTCTAAAATGTCCTGCTTTTTGTTTGCATTTGTGCCACTTCTGTCCAGGCTTCAGATATGGTGTCCACCTCCAGGATCTTGGTGGCTATAGTTCAGATATGCTATGAAGCCAAAGACTGGGATGCCTTGAATGAAAACATCATGCTACTGTCTAAGAGAAGAAGCCAGTTGAAGCAGGTAGGAACACTTCTATAAACACCATGGAGCCAGTGATTGAGGTCAAGATGCCAAATAAAAATGTTTTTTCAACAACCTGTACCATAATATATATATATAACATATAATCAGTGGCGGCTGCTGGTCTTTCAAAGAGGGGATGCTCATTTTTGGCCTACATCATAAAAATTGTCCATTTATTTATACGTAAATTCTGCCCTACGTTCCTTTTCAAGGAAATGCTCTGTGACCCTGTCGTACCAACTAGGCGTCTTTTCCAGTGACTTGACCAGTGTCCTCTCAATGGCCAGCAGAGTTAGGTATAATTGTAAACATGTAATAATATAATAAAGGTATAAATAATAATTTAATAAAGTATAATATTACTACTACTAATAATAATATTTGTTTTTATTATTTTAATAATTATTACTAATAATAATATAAAAAAATAAGTAATAATATAATAAATATATAAATGTATAATTGTGTGAAATGTATTATGAAAATTGGCTATCAATTTCCACAAGCAAATACCAAGAAATAGGTTGCAGCAGTTTGTCTTTCGACAACACTTGCAAAATCCGCGATAGGACTGAGCTCGAATAGCGTCAGCGACTTTTTATTATATGAAATCGCTGTCAATCAAAAGGAGATGCAGTCTTTCGACAGACCCTCCAATCATCACGCAGAAGCCCGGAGTCCAGGCCAGCCCACTCCTCATTCACCCCCAGAGACGCTGAGCGTCCGTGGGCGGGACATAATCGCAGCATTTATCCAATGACCGTCTAGTTTCGAAGCACTGAAAAAAACTGTTCAATGCAGCCCCATTGAAGTCAATGGACGCTGGGCTTCAACAGGGAAATGCACTGTGACGTAGGCTACGGGAATGTATGAGAAGGAAATTGAGTCAGCCGACCTGCTATATGTAGCTGATTCTGAACGAACTCATTCAGGGATGAACGTGTTCTAATGCATTTTTAGTCAATAAAATGTTAACACAATAGTACATATTTGACCATTAATTTTTTGACATTATAGGGGAAGCCGAGCTTCCCTTGCAGTCTTAAAGAAATCCCCACTTATTTATATACACACACAAATAATTAGAGGGAAGTAAATAACAAAGGCAGGTACATCAATTCAGTACAGCAACTGTAACAATGTATGTACTCATTATTTTTATTGTATTATTGATTATTATTATTATATTATTGATTTCCAATATGTGTATTCTAAATAACTTGTTAGAAGATGTTTTACCATTGATTTCCCAGAATTAAATATATAGTTAACATTCTCATAATTTTCCTTTACAGGCTGTTGCAAAGATGGTACAGGAATGTTATACATATGTCGATGCTGAGAGTGACCTGTCAATCAAACTCCGACTCATCGACACGCTACGCACAGTCACTGCTGGAAAGGTCTCAGTTCCTTCTGTTTTTAGATTATTGTACCAGATCTATTTCTTATAAGCTGGATCACTCTACTCCATCGTAATGCCCAGCTTTACTCCTGAATCATGCTGAGTGAATATTAATGTTTTTGCAGATATATGTGGAGATTGAGCGTGCCAGGCTAACTAAAACATTGGCCTGTATCAAAGAAAAAAATGGAGAGGTGAAAGAGGCTGCATCCATTCTCCAGGAACTGCAGGTGAGTCGTCATCATCATCATCATCATATTCTTAAGGTCTCAAACTAACTGGAATATTCAGTGTTAGGATGTATACCTACTGCTGTACAATTCAGCACATAGCAAAGAAGGGGTCTTACTGACACCAGAAACAGTACTAGAGAATAGTGGCATAGGACCTGCTTGTATTTGCCCCCCAATCCCAGGCAAAATAAACAGTCTCTTCTGCTAATAATGTGTGCATATATTGTGCGCGCATATGTGTTACGGAGGCCTGCTAGTGAAAGTGGTGCGAGTAAACCTCACTCAAGAGGTGCAGTAGTGACTGACGTTGGAGACCGCGGTCTTAAGTGTCCTTGTAAGTGCGCCCGCCTCCCATGCTGAACACACCAGTTCGAGTCCCACTTGGAGCGGGGCGAGTAAAACCAGAGGGGTTACATTTGCGTAAAGATAGCCACTCTGGACAGAAGTGTATTTCTGTAAGCGTAATCTTTTTTTTTTCTTTTTTTTTTTTTTATAATATTTTGAATTGGCTATTTTATTGGATTGAATTGGCTCATAATGATATTTTAATATATATTTTATATATTTTATATATATATATATAATTGTTTTTACTTTTTTTTTTTTTTTTACTTTTGATTTTAATTTAAAGGTGCTGTTTGTAACTTTTCACTCTACTAAAGCATAAAAATACCATAATATGTTTGCATATATTGGGGAAACATGCCAAGTTCACATACTCGTTTCTCTGAAAAACACTTCTACAGCCAGTTATTTTGCTTTGAAATATGTGTTTCCAGGCTGGAATGTTTGTTTTTGTTTTGGTCTGTGATACTGCACTTTGCCAATTTTCATTCTCTATTGCGCACGTTCCTGTTGCGTGTGCTCAAACTGGCAACCTGCGTGAGCGTCGAGTCTGAGGAGTAGGTGGCGGGAGAAACAACGATCTTCGATATTTTGAATTGAACTGTAGTACCCATTTCAACCACTAGTTCTCATTTTACAGACTGCACCTTTAAGTTTTAGTCATTCCGTTATGTGCCTTTGTCATTTTTATTAGATTGTTTAGCTTTATATTTATTTCTGTTTTAGTTTCAGTCATTTTAGTACATCAAATTATTAAAGTTATCAAATGATTAAAGTTATAATTTCTCTATATTTTTTTTATTTCAGCTTTACATCAAACATGTAATAATTTTAGTTTTAGCTAACAATAACAACTCTCACAGATCAACATCAAATGTTTTTTCCCCCAAATATTTTTTTTATTAATATGCTGATACCTCATATTTTATATTATACAACTGTCTTTTTTTCTAAATTATATATACAGACACATCCATATATATATTATATATATATAATATTATATATATATATATATATATAAATATAATATAATATACTATATATATATATATATATATATATATATAATTTATGTCACACAACATAATTTATAATAGATTACTTTTCCATACATTTTACTAAACACAAAACTAAAACAATATATATAATTCAAAAGGAACTTTAGAAAAATAATTACAATATATTAGTTTAAAAAGAGAGGATACATCAAGGGTAGTAATATATTCATTTAAGCCAAAATTGATTGAATATATTATTGTGTGTTTTTTAACATATTCATGTTATAGAATTTTTTTAAAAAAATTGTTAATTATCATTCAAAACTTCTATAAATTCATGTATCGTTGATGCCACAGGCTACAACCAATTCTTCATAATTCTTTTCGTAGAAAGCAACTGAGATCATTTTAAACAAATATTAGTAATCTGTTGCTATTAGGGATGGGCATGATTAATCGACGATCGATAATTGATCGTTAAGAATTTCGTCGATCACGTTTATTTGTTATCGATTAAACTAATGCAGGTTGCGTTGCGTAGTGTGTCTTGAAGCAATGGAATTAATTTTAGCGCGGAGGTACCTGTGCATCCCGGCAACGTCAGTCCCCGGCTGCCCCGGCTTGACAGTCTCACCCCAAAACGTCATATACTGACGCGTCTTGACCATGCGTCAACATACGACGAAAAGGGTACCCCCATAACGTCCATGTGTGACGATTCGGGTTATGGGTAGGTTTAGGTATGCGTTAGGGTACCGCTAGGAGGCGCTGCTGGTGCGCTTCTGTCTGCGTCTCATATTGACGTTAAAGGGGTACCCTTTTCGTCGTATGTTGACGCATGGTCAAGACGCGTCAGTATATGACGTTTTGGGGTGAGACCGGGCTGCTCAGAGCGGGTGTTTTCGGCGGCTGGACTGGCTGTCACCAGGTTGCGGTCGCGTCTGATCCCAGATCATGTCAACATGCTTATCTTTCTCAACAGAAATCAGTAGACTGGTGCAGAAGTTCTATGGGAACTTCATGCGTTTTCTCAGATCGGATAGCTATCTGATTTATCAAAACGATTCCATTTACACCTGGTCACATAAATGTGTTTTTGCAAAACGGATATAAATCCGATCTTGAATTCCCGCGCTATATGCATATTTAAATTGTTGCACGTCATCGAAAGCAACTGATATGAGCTGCATTTTATTGATCATCAGCGAAAATTTCTAAATCAAAGACCGCAACAAGATATTGCGGCAACAGCCCTGGTAAGATCATTTCGGTTCTTTACTTTTAATGAAGATGATTGTGTGTTGATGAATGACTTTAACTTTGATTTGCGATAGTTTGCACGTTGGCTTGATGAATAGATGCTCATCTGTGGTGATGCGTGTTGAAGTAGCGTCGTCATATCTGGATATAACATGACATATAGCCTATAACACGCTCTCACACGTTTATTTCTTATCATTTTTGGGATAAGTCAAATTTACATATGTGGTTTCAACAACCAGATGCATTTACTCTTGTCCAGTTTCGTCTGGAATGCGTCTCAGATATAAAGTATAAAGTGGTTTGAGCGATCGGATTTAAATCCGTCTCGAATGCGTTTCGGAGGGCATTTAGATTTGGTCTTTTCACGACCGGATAGCTATCCGATCACAGAAAACGGATGAAGTGGCCATGGGTGCTCGCAGCTGCAGGTTCCGCTGGTTTAGAGCACCGCAGGAATCTTCAAGTCTACCGAACGTCCAGTTTCACTGCCACAAGTTGATCTTCTTGTAATAAAGATCTCATCGAGGACAAACAAACTGTATTTTTGTATTTTCATTGCATTTTTAATTTATAAAAAGTTAAAGAAATAATAAATTTCAATATAAAAATATTAATGATTAATCGATAGTCGATCGTTAATTCTCCCGACGATCGACTAATAAAATTTAATCGAATGCCCATCCCTAGTTGCTATAGTATTTTTGGGTATTAATCCCAAATAAAGTACCTCAAAAGTCAATGGAATTTCAAGATCCACTACACATTTTACAATTTCATAGACATTCTTTCCAAACACAACTATATGCTGTCTGTCTTAATGTACAAAATTATGTGTTTATATAACTGTTATGATCTTGGCGTTAAAAACTAGAAAGAGCAGTTACTTTAATTTGTTGTTTAACCTGAAACATTCACACTTCACACTTGATTTTAACAGAAATTTCTCATGCTCTTACTCTCTGCAGGTGGAGACATATGGCTCAATGGAGAAGAAGGAAAAGGCGGAGTTCATTCTGGAGCAGATGAGGCTGTGCATTGCTGTGAAGGACTACATTCGCACACAGATCATTAGCAAAAAGATCAACACTAAGTTCTTCCAGGATGAGGGCACTGAGGTTTTCATCCTCTTTTTGAGGAAACTTTGATTCTGCTCTTATATTTCTCTGATACATTTTCAGTTTATATTGGTGGGAGGTCCGTTCAGTTTTACCATTTACATAAACGCTTGCTTTTCTTGCTTGTCTAGGATTTGAAACTGAAATATTATAATCTGATGATTCAAGTGGATCTGCACGAGGGCTCCTACCTGTCCATATGCAAACATTACCGAGCCATATATGACACTCCTTGTATACTAGAAGACACATCCAAATGGCAGCAGGTACCTTGCCTTTTCTTTTAACTTTGCTGTTCAGCTTAGTAATGCAAAGAAACGCTAGCTATGTTTCAATCCACATATTTTTATCTGCATTTTGGGAAATTCTCTCACATGATTGCATTCCTAAACACCAGGCATCCGAATGCAAGATAGCATGACACCTTTTTTTATTGTGTTTCATCTGCACTCTCTGAGACGCAAGTATGATGTAGGAAAAAGGAGCCACAGTGGCTTCCCCGATTGCAGCAACTTCCATTTTGCAGCAACTTCCATTTTGCACCAATTTCCCAGGAAGGGATTATTTTGTTCTCTTGAATACATACAACACGCTGCTTTATTCGCAAAAGTTTTATGCGAAATAAAAAAAATTCCCACAAGATAAATTCACAACTTGGATGAAAACATAGCTACAGTCGATTCTTTTGCAATCTAGTGCTTTTTGAAAACTGAAAAGTTCTCGTATCTTTTAGGCTCTCAAGAGTGTGGTGCTCTACGTGATTTTGGCTCCTTATGACAATGAACAGTCTGATTTAGTTCATAGAATCAGCCTTGACAAGAAACTGGAGGAAATACCCAAATACAGGTAAATGAGCCAAAACAAACTTGGAGTTTTCTGCAAGAGTTCAGAGATATGTTTCAGCAGTCTGCCAGCCACAAGCATAATAGTAAATTCAGGTGGAGGTGTTTATCTTTTTTCCTTCTTCTCTGGCAGGGATCTCCTGAAACAATTCACCACCATGGAGCTGATGCGCTGGTCATCTGTAGTGGAGGATTATGGAAAGGAACTGAGGGAGGGTTCCATGGAAACTCCTGACACTGATGTCTTCACCTACTCTGAAGAGGGAGAAAAGAGATGGAAGGACCTGAAAAATAGAGTGGTAGAACATGTGAGTAAGGCTTATTTTTGCTGATATGTGAAGCCAAGCTTTCCTTTATTAAAAATAGTTTACATCTGTTCATGTGACTCTCTGAAAAGAATAATTCTCTTCAAAGGAAATTTTTCATTAGTTGTTGTTGGTCAAAACCCATGACTTTCTTTCACAAAAGGAGGGTTATAAAGACTGGTTGCTCTCTTCCATGCCATTACAAAAAAAGGTCACTGAGGTTTTTAAAGGGTTAGTTCACCCAAACATTTAAATTCTGTCATTAATTACTTATCCTCATGTCATTCCACACCTGCGAGACATTTATTCATCTTCAGAACACAAATTAGCAGTCTGTCCCTCCATTGGGAGCTACGCAACTACTACATTCAAGGTCCAGAACTGTAGTAGGAAAGACATAAAGTAATCCATAGGGGTGTAAATATTAATCGATTCATATCGATGCATCGATTATACAGCCGACGATTCGATGCATCGATGCGTCCGCAAGAGTATTGACTTGTGTTTATTTTGCCGCCTGTCTGTTCGCCTGTCTATTTTCAGCATTCGCTCCGACATATGCGTACAACCTACTCCTAAGCTGCGGGTGGCGCTAACCTCATTATTGTCTTCTACTTCACACCGCTTCACACGCGTTACTTACGTTTCACAGTCTATCTATGTTCACACACATTGTTGAGTCTGACTTTCAAGAGCGATGGAACGGTCAGAGCGAGTTGGCAATGAAAGTGAAATGTTACACACTCCAGTCGGCGTCAAGTCATGGGTGTGGAAGTATTTTGGCTTCATGAAAACAGATGGAGCAGTGGTAAGAGATGTTGCCGTTTGCAAAGACAACGCATTCTCATCCTAGGGCGTCATATACTGGCGCTTTTGACATTTCGTCTACATCCAACGCACATGGCACCCTTTAGCGTCAATATGACACGCACAGAGCTTTGTTCGGTTATGGGTAGGTTTAGGGTTAGACCGCTAGGAGGCGCCTTCTGGCCCATATCTATCTGCGTCTCATATTGACGCTAAAGGGTGCCATGTGCGTTGGATGTAGACGAAATGTCAAAAGCGTCAGTATATGACGCCTTGGGATGAGATCGGGCTGGCAAAGAGAAAGACTGTCAGTGTGACATAAGATACTGCGGCAATACGTTGAATCTATCTGCACACCTGAAAAGGCGCCATGGTATTGATGGCGAGTGTAAAGAAAGAACACAGGCTTCCACCCCCGCCACATCACTGACAACGTTTAAAAAAAAAACCAGTGAATAGGCTAATTGGCCATAGTAGACCTGCACTGTAAGCATTAGACTTTATTATTTTTATTTTGTTCTTATTACAATTTATCTGATTGCACTTTATCGTAACTGTATATGCGGTAACTGTTATATTTGCTGTTCTATTTGCAGTGCATTGAGCACAACTGCTATAGTGTAACATACACATTATGTGAATAGAATACTGTTCCTGTATTCTCAATAAAAGGCAAATTATTTATTATTTTTGTTGATTTATTTGAAACTTAATAGATATCATGTAAAAATCACAATCATGTGGTGTTGTTCATCTGAGGTTGTATTTACCTTATTTTATGACCTGCTAATAACCAGATGATTTTTTTTATTATGTCCTAATACATAAAACCAAAAATTCAAAGAAGGTATATGTCACATTTAAACCTGTTCACTGTAACTTGGACTTACAAACATACAGTGGGAGAACAAGTAATTGATACACTGCCGATTTTGCAGGTTTTCCCACTTACAAAGCATGTAGAAGTCTGTCATTTTTATCATAGGTACTCTTCAACTGTGAGTGACGGAATCTAAAACAAAAATCCAGAAAATCACATTGTATGATTTTTAAGTAATTCATTTGCATTTTATTGCATGACATAAGTATTTGATCAACTACCAACCAGTAAGAATTCTGGCTCTCACTAACCTGTTAGTTTTTCTTTAAGAAGCCCTCCTGTTCTCCACTCATTACCTGTATTAACTGCACCTGTTTGAACTGTTACCTGTATAATAGACACCTGTCCACACACTCAGTCAAACAGACTCCAACCTCTCCAAAATGGCCAAGACCAGAGAGCTGTGTAAGGACATCAGGGATAAAATTGTAGACCTGCACAAGGCTTGGATGTGCTACAGGACAATAGGAATCAGCTTGGTGAGAAGGCAACAACTGTTGGCGCAATTATTACAAAATGGAAGAAGTTCAAGATGACGGTCAATCTCCCTCGGTCTGGGGCACCATGCAAGATCTCACCTCGTGGGGCATCAATGATCATGAGGAAGGTGAGGGATCAGCCCAGAACTACATGGCAGGACCTGGTCAATGACCTGAAGAGAGCTGCGACCACAGTCTCAAAGAAAACCATTAGTAACACTACGTCATCATGGATTAAAATCCTGCAGCGCACACAGAGGAGGAATGGGAGAAGGTCATGAGGTCTGATGAGACAAAAATAGAGCTTTTTGGTCTAAACTCCACTTGCCGTGTTTGGAGGAAGAAGAAGGATGAGTACAACCCCAAGAACACCATCCCAACCGTGAAGCATGGAGGTGGAAACATCATTCTTTGGGGATGCTTTTCTGCAAAGGGGACAGAACGACTGCACCGTACTGAGGGGAGGATGGATGGGGCCATGTATCGCGAGATCTTAGCCAACAACCTCCTTCCCTCAGTAAGAGCATTGAAGATGGGTCGTGGCTGGGTCTTCCAGCATGACAACGACCCAAAACACACAGCCAGGGCAACTAAGGAGTGGCTCCGTAAAAAGCTTCTCAAGGTCCTGGAGTGGCCTAGCCACTCTCCAGACCTGAACCCAATAGAAAATCTTTGGAGGGAGCTGAAAGTCCATATTGCCCAGCGACAGCCCCGAAACCTGAAGGATCTGGAGAAGGTCTGTATGGAGGAGTGGGCCAAAATCCCTGCTGCAGTGTGTTCAAACCTAGTCAAAAACTACAGGAAACGTATGATCTCTGTAATTGCAAACAAAGGTTTCTGTACCAAATATTAAGTTCTGCTTTTCTGATGTATCAAATACTTATGTCATGCAATAAAATGCAAATTAATTACTTAAAAATCATACAATGTGTTTTTCTGGATTTTTGTTTTAGATTCCGTCACTCACAGTTGAAGAGTGTTTCTTTGTAAGTGGGAAAACCTGCAAAATCGGCAGTGTATCAAATACTTGTTCTCCCCACTGTACAACCATATCACTTGTACTGTGCTGTGCAGGCAAATTAAAGGCACACTATGCAGTTTCCGTTTTTCTCAAACAGCGGCCCCTAGAGTCGCTGTGGAGTACTTGTATTTAACGTTACTGTCGTAAATGCCACTCACTGCACTGCACTCTTCCGACCGTGCTTTCTTCGTCGACTCTGCCATGATTCACTGAAATGCATGCTAGTGTCGTCCATAGAGGCTGCTTCATATGTTGTTGATATATGTGACGTTGTGCCGTAAAGTAAGTTGTGATTCTCGCGAGATTTGGCGGGGCTCCACCTCTCAAACTTGCATTGCTGTTTTTGCCACCGGGATCGATGACGGGATGGGGACCTAATAACATTGCTGGGATCAGTCCTGGAATGTGCCCTGTGTGAACAACAGCCAGGACCAATGCCCTTAAGGGGAATTTTGTTGCTCTTAGAAGAAAGTTTGTGTTCATCATCAACAAAGAGAGAATGAAAAATTGTCTGCAAACTAGAATGAAGCAGAGACCAGGGAGCTCCTTACTATCTGCACTGAAGCTGAGATCGTTCGCCAGCTTTGTGGATCGGTACGCGGTGAGTTAGTGTATGACCGAATCCAGAAAAAAATGCTGGAGCGCGGTTTCTTGAGATCGAATGTGCAGATCATTAGTAAACTTAAGACGCTGTGTAAAAAAAATCCACCAAATGCACGACTACAATGGAAAGAGCGATAGCGGAAAATTAGACTGGCCTTTCTACAACACATCCTGACGTCACGTGTCTTTACTGGATCTTTACGGAATGTACTCAAAGATTCCGGAAAATCACTGGCAGTAAAATCAAACGCATTATCCGTGTATTTTCCGGAATCTCTGTGTGAAAGGGACTTTGGTATGCCCTATAGGTGGGGCTTCAGCCTATAAATAGGCTTGCTGGCTGAAAGGATTTCAGTTCTGATTGTGGACTTACATTCTGAACTTGGGCCATTTATTTGGTTTAGCCAAAATTAGCAAATTTTTTATGTTTTGTTTTCTTTTTGTACTGGTTTTTTTTTTTTTTTTTTTCTGCACTGTAAATATTTTTGCACCTTCCAATAAAACAGCATTTTTGGATTATTCCTAAACTTTTTGTACAGCACGTCATTTCTTTTTTCCACTGCTACTGGGTGGCCTTCCTACAGAGTATTTTATTTTTTGCCTATAATGTAAATTGGTACACATTGTTCTCATTCGACTGAACAACTTGTTCACTGACATTCATTAGCTTCACTCAGGTTGGAAATTTTGTGAATGTGTTTGTGAATGTGGTGAACTTCTAAATGCTCCTCCTAGGGAATTCATTGTCATCAAATTTGGTTAACCTTATACCAAGACATTGTAGAATGATATGTTGTGAATGAAGTTTTGATAAGTGGTTTTGTCCTGGCGACATAATCTATGGTGAAAAAAGGGAAACCGGAATGATCTCGTATCTTCTGCATGCATTGAACTGTATGTTTGTTCGCCCTGTGAGTCATTTAAATGATATAGTGAATAAATGAGTGAACTTATCTAGTTTTTTTTATTTTTTTATAGCTATTATTTGCTTTTTTGTCATTAAATTGCTAATTGATATTGTTTTTCTGTCCATTACCAGAACATCAGAATAATGGCAAAGTATTACACAAGCATCACAATGGGGAGAATGGCAGGACTGCTCGACCTCTCAATTGATGTGAGTTCTGTCATTTAAATAAAATATAACTTTCTGCTTGGTTTGAGGGATTTTTCAGTTACAGTGATAATAATTTATTTAATGGTGCATTTACATTATTTAATTAAGGCTATCGATTTGTTTTTAATGCTGTAATATCCCTCCCCCACCCCGCTCTTAATAATAACTCATCAGAATTGAAAGCATTTTAACATTTCAATGAATGTTGCAGTATTCATCTTGCATGTATGTCGTTCTTGTAGGAATCAGAGGAGTTCTTATCAAACCTGGTGGTCAATAAGACCATCTATGCGAAAGTGGACCGCCTCGCTGGTATCATTAATTTCCAAAGGCCTAAAGACCCTAACGATCTTCTGAATGACTGGTCTCAAAAACTGAACTCTCTCATGTCTCTGGTCAACAAAACCACTCATCTCATTGCCAAAGAAGAGATGATCCACAACCTCCAGTAGAGGCTGTCGGGGAGACCTTGGTACACATTTTCTTTTTATTTCACCATGAAACATCTGATTGAACGAATGTTAAATAAACGTTTGCTGTCATTGCTTCTGTTTAAATTGTTATTGACAACGAGGTGACAGAGAACAACGTTAGTTTCAGTCATTCGTTTTACACGGCACTTAATGTTACTGTGTTTTGTGTTTAACTCTGACTATAGTTGTAACTCCATGTGAATCCTCCTAATCGCAATGGCACCCAATTTCCCTTTGTATTAAATAAATGCCTTGTATTCCTTTCAGACATTATAGAAAAAAAATGCATAAGATTGGTGGTCATATGTTGCTCCAGCATGCACATTAAACTTTTTTGGAAATAATTCTGGGTTTGTTCATTTACCATTAAGGGGAAATACAGGCAACTTCAGTTTATTACAATTAGTATTAAACTATATATTAAGTTTATTTGGTTTAGCAAATAATCCATGAAAGTCATTACAATCGTTTTTTTTTTTTTAAATGTTACCTATACTGTTATAACCACTGAATGCATCATCAGACACCCCTGTTCATGGTTTGTCTGAAACATTGTGGCATAAATCTTATTTCATTTGTTTAAATTCCATTTGTCCTAAACACTAATCTTTCATGACTTTTATGTAAAATGGAAATGGAGGCAGGAATAATCACATCTATGACAAATAAGACTTCTGCTTCTTGAAAACGTTTACTTTGAGTCCGCTTGTGTTTGCTGTGTATGTAACTAAATGGAAGTGATAGCTAAAAAGATTATACAGACGTACAGGTATGTTTCACAGACAATATCTAGTTTCATACTTTGTTGACAATGACCACAGTCTTGTACGCCCATACACTGTCAGAATAAAGGCCTATACTTAAAGGATTATGTTAATAAAATAAACATTTAAGCATGAACAAAATCTCTGTGCAGGTTGGTATACAAAAACATCTTATATTTTAGAACAATCTAAAAATAACCATTAGGGGTATTATGTAGGCTTCAAGTTATTTATAATAGCAAAGTTTCATGTTGTGTCGAGCCTTCTTAGTGTTTTAAAAATACCCCAAGCACTCCCATTCAAAAGGCAATTTGACCAAAAACGAAAATACGGTCAAACTTAAAAGTGCCGTTTCCACTTTAATTATGCTTTTAAACTAAAGTTTGCCTCGGGTAGATTAACAAAAACACCCTAGGTTGCATTTTGGCGACAGTTATCCTTTAAAGTCGTTATTCAGTAGGCCAAAAATTGCCAAATAGTGACTAAATATAACGTGCACTAACCTTGTTTTATACAGTCTATGGACTAAATTATTACATGAAAATCAGAACGCCGCATTCAATTTTGCGAGGTTTTTATTATTATTATTTTAATAAGAAAAATTGTGGTAACACTTTACAAAAAGTTTCATATAACATTAGTAAACTACACTGGTTAACAGGAACTATGAATGGACAATACTTCTACAGCATTTAGTAATGTTAGTTCATATTAATTTCAACATTTCCTAATACATTAGTAAAATCAAAGGTTGTATTTGTTAACATTAGTTAATGCACTGTGAACTAACATGAACAAACAGCTGTTTTTTTATTAACTAACATAAAAAAAAGATGAATAATGTACTGCTCGTTTTTAGTTCATGTTAGTTAATCTAATGTCAATTAATGAACCTTATTGTAAAGTGTTACCAAAATCGTATAGCCTTTATAACCTGTGGTAAAAAAATAATAAAATAAAATAAAAATGCTATAGGCTAGGAATGCACAACTGATAAATGATAAGAAATTAATGAAATTGTCTGTGTTCTTAACAGTGCCGTCGCTGGTGGGGTGCGAGGCCCTGTGCGAACTTGAAATGCGAGGCCCTGCTCTTTGATGTGGATGCTCAATTGCGCAGTAATTACACAGTCACACGGACGTAGCTGTTCTAATTCTTTTGCATGCATAATCTTGCTGTAATACGTTTTCATCAAGTAGAATAATACATAATCATGGACATAGTCTCAGCTATGACTTTTTGCTATTTATTTCAGAGGGGAAAAAAATCAACTGTCCAACAACGAATCCGCCTACTTAAGCAATGTGTATCTAAATGGTCCAGTGGTATAACTTTTGCCTAGCGTGTCAGAGGTTGTAGGTTCAATTCTGATCTCGTATGGTTTTATTTTTCTCGTATAACGTTAGTTTTTTTTTTTTTTCATCAAAACCGAATATGTTAATCAGTGGTTGTATATCAAGCAGGGACACATTTGTGTGCATTATGTTAGAGTATCCACAACGGATTGAAGCGCGCGTCCAAATGAAGACAGTGCGGCGTGTGCGCAAGCCGCACGAGAAAACACTGCGAGCACTTTGGTCACTTGATTTAAATAACACATTTCGATCTTCTCTTATTTTTTTCAAAAAAAAAAAAAAAACGAACGAAATGAATGCTCTGCCAGTTAATTGGATATGTTTTATTTATTTGTAGAATTGTTACATTCGTGCCACGAGATGTTTAAAAAAGTAAAAAATAAAATAAAAACAGCAGGATTGCGAGGCCCCCTATTGGCGCGAGGCCCTGTGCGGTCGCACAGTTCGCACAGTCTATGCGACGGCTCTGGTTCTTAAAGAGTGCGCTGACAGTTGGATCCAAATTCATTCAGGACCTGCAGTCATGTCACCGTCATGTAGCCTACAGATCTACCTAAATATAGGTCAGGAGCCGCTACTGGATGTTTTTTTCTAAAGTTTTACTAATGTGCTCATCATGCGTGGCTGATTTTGACCACGTAACAGATGTGAAATGTACTGTGAAGTTGTCTTGATGCGCTCAGTTCAGTCTAGCCTGCGGTATCATGGCTTGGTGTGATCGTGGAGCTCAGGTTGTTTTGACGAGCCTGGGCGCGTTCGCAGGGATCAGCCTGATGGCTGTCGCTATCGGGACCGACTACTGGCTCTACTCGAGAACACACATCTGTAACACGACCAGCAACGCAACAGAAACCCAAACCTTGCTGCAGCCAAAGAAAACACGAGGAGATCTCACGCATTCTGGACTTTGGAGGATCTGCTGTATCGAAGGTAAAAAAACGGACGGTCAGATTTTTTAATTATAATACTAGATACAATACTAGATTGTTCAACTTTTTTTCATAAAAAAATAAACATAAAAAAAATAATTTAACTAATTGTTCTTATGCTTTCCACTGATTTCTTGTTCAAATAATTTGAGACACTAGCATACTGTTATAAGAAAGAATGTATTGAAGTAATATTCTGCCAGACATATGACATGAATGAACATGAACCTTTACAGAAAGTAGGCCCTATTCTGTAAAGAGTTCGACCTTCCTCATAATTCTAGTGCTTTTTAAGAATAAATCCTTAATAAAAAAAAACTTCACAAAAATACTCTCGAAATCTTGTTTTCTCTCTTCTGCATTAAGATAATTTTTTTCCTCTTGTACAGACGCCAGAAGGCAAGATTGCACCAGAGGCTCTTTCATTTGTCTTTACAATGATCCTTTTCAAAACATTGACAAACAAATACATTACATTTTCTGCAAGATCCTGAGCTTCCGAGGAACAGTTTGCATTTCACCCCCATAATATTGGTTGTTTATTTGAAATGTTTTATTCTGTTCTGTAAAGATTGTTAATCTTTGGTAGATCTGTCTATTCATGCGGCTTTAAAGAAAGTCACTCAGAGCATGATAAAACATGATGATGGTTTATAGACCTCAACAAGACTATACCAATGGTACAGATATTTATTAGTTACATGTATATTTGCATACATTAAGGTATATTAGAGTAAGGTCAAGAGAGATAGCAAAATATATTTAATATATTCTTAGTGGTGGAGGAGAAGCTAATTTAAGATTTTGAAGATTAATTCTGAAAAAAAACAAGGCAGAAAATTAACTTAAAATGAATCTTATAAAAAAAAGTCAGCAACACTTATGTTTGGCACAGGGATCAACAATGGGAGCTGCTACTGGATCAATCATTTTTCTGTGGATGACTATGACACCGAAGGTTCCGAGTACATCCTCCGTGAGTTCATTTTCTTTAAAACATTCAAAGAAAGATTTGAAATAGTATTCCACCACTTGATTAAATTTCACCAAAGATTGATATATATATACAGTTGTGTTCAAAATAATAGCAGTGTGTTTAAAATAGTGAGTAAAGCTCAAAATCCTAATAATAACTTTTATTTCAATACACAAAAATGCATTGGGAACACTGCACATTCTATTCAAGATCAAAACATGAAGAAAAATGTATCAAATTTGTTATTACTTTATAGAAAGTGAAGAAAAGGGAATATTAGGCTGTTCAAAAAAATAGCAGTGTCTGCATTTTTCTTTACAAAGTCAAACATTTACTGTATAAACTGAAAAATGCTTGAAGATTTAGCTTTCTTGTGAATCACTGAACTAATATTTAGTTGTATAACCACGGTTTCTGAGAACTGCTTCACATCTGTGTTGCATGGAGTCGACCAACTTCTGGCACCTGTGAACAGGTATTCCAGCCCAGGACGATTGCACTACAGACCACAGTTCCTCTGCATTTCTTGGTTTTGCCTCAAAAACAGCATTGTTGATGTCACCCCACAGGTTTTCTATTGGATTAAGGTCCGGGGATTGGGCTGGCCACTCCATAACGTTAATCTTGTTGGTCTGGAACCAAGATGTTGCTCGCTTACTGGTGTGTTTTGGGTCGTTGTCTTGTTGAAACACCCATTTCAAAGGCATTTCCTCTTCGGCATAAGGCAACATGACCTCTTTAAGTATTTTGATGTACTCAAACTGATCCATGATCCGTGGTATACGATAAATAGGCCCAACACCATGGTATGAGAAACATCCCCATATCATGATGCTTGTGCCACCATGCTTCACAGTCTTCACAGTGTACTGTGGCTTGAATTCAGTGTTTGGGGGTCGTCTGACAAACTGTCTGCTGCCCCTAGACCCAAAAAGAACAATCTTGCTTTCATCAGTCCACAAAATATTGCGCCATTTCTCTTTAGGCCAGTCAATGTGTTCTTTGGCAAATTGTATCCTCTTTAGCACATGTCGTTTTTTCAACAATGGGACTTTGCGGGGGCTTCTTGCCGATAGCTTGGCTTCACATAGGCGTCTTCTAATTGTTGCAGTACTCACAGGTAACTTTAGATCTTCTTTGATCACCCTGGAGCTGATCATTGGCTGAGTCTTTGCCATTTTGGCTATTCTTCGATCCATTCGAACGGTAGTTTTCCGTTTTCTTCCACGTCTTTCTGGTTTTGGTTGCCATTTTAAAGCATTTGATATCATTTTAGCTGAGCAGCCTATCATTTTCTGCACTTCTTTATAAGTTTTCCCCTCTCCAATCAACTTTTTAATCAAAGTACGCTGTTCTTCTGAACAATGTTTGGAACGGCCCATTTTATTCAGATCTTCAGAGAGAAATGCACTATAACCACCATGTACAGTCCAGTACTGCCTTCGTCCTTAAATAAGGGCCACTTATTGACACTAGTTTTTTCACAGAATGATTAACCTCACTAATTGAACTCCACACTGCTATTATTTTGAACACACCCCTTTCAATTAATGATTCAATTATACAGAATTAGCAGCATACATGTCATGACTGTTGGGTCTGTTGTTTTTCTATTACTCTACTACACCTACTAGTAAATTATTTGCCATGCAGAAATATAATTTCTACCAAAAACAGTGATTGATCTGGTTAGTGATGTTGGACTGCTATTATTTTGAACACAACTGTATATATCAATATATATTAGGCCATTTGTTTCAATATGACATTTCTGTAATAATGTTGGCTAGCTGATTGCGTTTTAGGCATATCTGAGAAGCTGGTGACACATTTTGTGCTGGTGACACATTTAAAAGTCTGTTTAAACACAGTAAGATGTCTTTGTGTGTTGCAGGATTAGTGCGAGCATCCAGTTTCTTCCCCATCCTGAGTACCATCCTGCTTCTATTGGGTGGACTTTGTGTCGGGGTGGGCCACATTTACAGCAGCAGAAACATTATTCTGAGCGCAGGAATCCTGTTTGTATCTGCAGGTACAACACATGCCAGTAACCTTAAAATTCAGCCAGTTCTAGTGCTTCAGAAGAGAATCCCTGAGGAGTCTCCAAACACAAATCATAATTTTAGTAAACAGTGTATTTTAATTGAAAAAGCAGGGTTGCCATAAATGCATGTAAGACATGATATAATGTTGTAATTTTTTTGTTTGTTGCCAATTGAATTTAAATCAATTTTTCCAATTTCATTTTCTGCATATGTTGCGATGAACGAAAATATACATATCTGTTCTGTAAAGGAAATAATTGTTTAAGTTGTGGTGTTACCCAGACATAGGGGTGGGCTATAGACCCGATTAACCGGTAGAGATGTTGGACTATCGTCTCTATCGTGGTTACGTTCACTTGACGTTGCTGTGCTGTCACGAAAGCTTATTGTTTGCATGCGTTTTTAAGCATTGCAGTTTAAAAACAAGTGAATTTCAACCGTTGAAATGCAGAAAAACAACTCATTTCGCTATATGCGCATGCTGAGAGACTGTTTCTCAGTGCTGTCTGAGAGATGCACGCATGAAGCCGCTACTCACAGAGCACATGAAAACTGAACTGAGTGCTTTTTGCCGACTAATTGGGCATGAACGGCTAAATACATATACTTATGTATCAAACTGACCATGTCTTTGCAAGTAAACAACAATCATTTCTGTCTTAAGTGAACGTAAGCAGTTGAGAAAGAAAACACACAAGTATATTGGATCTGTGCAGTCGGTCTTAAAGTGACAGCATCCAAATTTACCTGCTGTTGTTATTAATGTTAATCAAACAACAAAAAAGATAAAATCTCTCACTACTCTTGACTGAATCACTTTTATAACTTTAATAAGAATAAATGTATATTTAAACAATGAAGACTATGCAGTGTTTTTCATACAATGGATCACTTTTACATACAATTTAAGTAGTATTTTTTTCTAGTGCTTGACAATTTTCAGGTAGTTCTATTTCATTTGTCTTAGTTCATTTTTAGTTTGGTTTTCTATATGCTTGTAATTAGTTTCTTTGTTCTTTTTTATCACTGTTTATTTGTCAGTAAGCTTGAAAATGGTGACAAGAATTATAAAAATTCAATGATATAATTTTTTTTGATACAAAACATTTTTACATAAAAAAAACCTTATCTAAAGGGAAAATAACTATATTGTAATGTATGTATCGTTATCGTGAAATAAAATTACTCATATCGTGATATAAGATTTTGGTCATATCGCCCACCCCTACCCGGACACATATGTATGGTGAATAGATGGGAATTAAAGGTTATGCTAGACTACTCCACATGTTCCGTATCATGTTAGACTACATGTTCTGTCTTGTTCTTCCCATTAACATAACATAGTATGAGAAGTTTAAGTAAACCAGTTAGTTACGATACAATTATAAAACAAAAATAATTATATATGTTGCGGGGAAAGAAACAGAGATTAAAGCAGAATTCGGAGAAGCCGCAAGAGAGCGAGACGGAGAAAAGATTACAGATGAGCTGGTGAGAAACAGTGGGAAAAATAAAAGGTGGTGACAATGGATGAAGCAGCTAGTGTGCCACATCTGATGCCGTCGCTGAAGCCCCCATGCGATATGAATGAATGGCCCAAATGGATGCAACGCTTTGAGCGTTAAATAACTGCGTCAGGCCTGGACAAGTAGTCACAAGAATATCTGGTTAATACATTTATGTATACCATCGGTGACAAAGCTGAAGATATCCTGAATGTTCTTCCCCTGTCCGAGGAGGAGTAAAAGTCATATAAGACAGTGAAAATGGTGTTCCAACAGCATTGTGTAAGCAAATTTAACAGACGTAATCAAGTGGCAGGAGAGAGTATAGAAGCTTTCAATACTGCTGTTACATGCACTGGCAGAACATTGTGAGCCTTAGGAGACAAACTGATAAGGGACAGATTAGTAATTGGCATACAGGATGCAAAACAGACACATAAGAGTGACATTGGCAAAAAAGTCGACCCAGCAATGTCAATAAAGACCGTAAATCAACTGGGTGTTGAAGATGTGGAAATATAAAGAGACACAATTGGAAAGAGTGCCCTGCACGTGAAGCGTAATGCCGTAAATGCCACAAAAAGGGACATTACAAAAAGCTGTGTCAGCTGGAACGGTCAATGACATCAGTCAGGGAGCGAGAAAAGCAGAGCATGAAAGACTTTGCTTTCCTGGGAGAGGTGAGTTCCTTAGAGACAAGGGGATTGAACTAGTCAGATTGAATGGTCAACAAACCAAATTCAAGCGGGATGCTGGTGCAGTGGTTACTGCAATCCCAGAAAGCATTTTTTCAGCTGCCATTCATATATAGCAAACTCCAGCCATCCTGCAAGGTCCTGTATGGGCCCTGGAACCAGGCCCTCTATGTTCAGGGACTGTTCCAGGGACAGCTGAACATCTAAAATAAACAAACTATTTTATGTAGTGAAAGGACTGTCCAAAGCACTGTTGGGACTTTTAGCCATCAAGGCTTTACATTTGATTACACGCTTATACACTGTGCAGACTAAACCGGAAGATTTGCTTGGGAATATTCTAACCGTAAAAGATTGAGCTAGAGCAAGGAGCCATACCTTATGCACTGTCATCTCCATGTAGAGTCCCACTCCCTCTGCAAGTCAAAGTAAAAGCTGAGCTGCAATGCTCGGAATCCATGGGAGTGATATCCAAGGTCACCGGGCTCCATGGTGTGCAGGGATGGTAGTTTTGCCTAAAGCTCAGGTGAACATAAGACTGTGCATAGATCTAACAGAGTGGGTGCGTCGAGAGAGGCACATCTTACTAGCAAATTTCCTTGACAAAGGAAAGTTTGCTTCTGACCACTTTTATCACGTCATTCATCCAGTACAGAATTGTGTTGGCCCCAGAACACTTCCAGCGTCGCATGACATAGATGCAGGAGTAGTTGGCACGAAGGCTATATCTTGGTGTATGGGGAAAGCCTACAGCAACACAATGAATGATTGCATCAAGTCTTGAGCAGAGTTGAAGAGAAATGTCTAACATTGAATGAGAAATGTGTTGAACATTTTTGTTGTACACAGTGTTACCTCAGATGGAATTGCACCTGATCCTAGCAATGTGAAAGTGATACTGGATATGCCTGAGCCCATTTGGGTTAATAAGAGTGCTGACCCAAAAGCAACCCGATAATGGACTATGGAAGCCTTTGGTCTACATTTCCTGAGGGTTGTCAGAAGCAGAAAAACACCATGCCCAGATAGAGAAGGAAGCTTTAGCAGCGACGTGGGCTTGTGAACGCCTTTCTTCCTATCTGCTGGGGCTAAAGTTCACCCTTGAAATGGATCACAAACCTAGTCTCTTTGCTGAGTACCAAAGCACTGAACCTACTCCTTGTGTCTCAAGATTTCATCTAAGACTGATGCTCTTTGATTATGACACACAGTAATCCATGTGCCCAGAAAAAAAGCTGATCACAGCAGATGTGTTGTCGAGAGCACCTGTTAAGCACACACTCTCAGAAGAGGAGATGGAGCATGAGGCAGATCTGAAGGCGTTTGTTGATTCGGTTGTGCAGAGCTTGCCAGCTACAGAAACAAGGCTTAAACATTTAGTTAGAGATAAAAAAGTGTAAGAAAGTGTGAGAAAATCGTTAGTATTGCCAGTGTGTGTGACCAGAGAAAAGTCACCTGCAAAAAGAGCTGTGTCCATATTGGCAAGAGTGAGGACATTTTTCCATAGCTGGAGACAAGAGATTGACATACTCAGTTTCATGTGGCAAGAGATGCTGAAGATTCTACATGAGGACCACCAAGATATTGTAAAAAGCAGGGCCAGAGCTTGTCAGTCGGTTTGGTGGCCGGGTATGTCAGTACATATTACCAAATCGTGGAGCTATGTAGTGTCTGTGCTCAACACAGGAATGCATTGATTGAGCCCTTGTTGTCAATGCCCATACCAAGTACTGATCTGCTTGTTGTTGACTATTTTTCTATTGCAAGACTTAAAGTATCTACCTCAAGAACAGCCATACTCTATCTGCTCTGAATGAGGCTTTCAGTCGACACAGCAGGATTTTGTGGATGAATACCTGGAACTGTGCCGTCAGGTATGTTGGGACGAGTGAACATTAAAAATGCTCTTTTGGAGATGGCTTAATGACGAAGTGCTCCAAATAATGCTCGTAGGGAACAACAACTGTTCATAATTTAAATATATTGAGTACGCCCTGTGTGTTGCTGGTTCTCCACTTATTGTAGAGGAGCCCGCTCCGAACCAGCTATACTAATCCCAACCCTGCCTGCCCAAAATCCTCCAGTGGACCTCACAGAGCCGAATCCAGAGCACAGCCAGCCATTAGCCCCTTGCACGGACATTAAGACAGGGCCCACCGCAGGCTAGGAACTCATGCCTGCTGAGATGAACAAACCAGAGCCTGAGACATGGACAGAGCTTACCATCGCCCCGGAACCTTAGCCCCAATTTACATCTGACCAGGTGTGTTATCTGGCACCACTGTGTATCGCCGTTGGACTTTTGGTGGAATATGAGGGAATGGAGGAAAACCACGACCACAATGAACACAATGAACTAAAACGGTCCTTTGTGCAATATAATTTGGATACAGATGTTCTGCTGAATCTCCTGTCCACAGTCTTCTGTGTTGTCATCAAGGAGCATGGCCACTGGAGGAATTTTTGGATCAATTCCTGGAACTAGTCCGCCAGTCTTGCCCAGCATCAAGTTTCCTGTGTTTTCATTGTCGCTGTTGGTCCTGCCCAGCACAAAGTCTGTTTTGTCGCCCTGTATCAAGACTATTTCACCGTCACTGATCCCACCCAGCCTCCCTCTACCGCCTCCACATCCTGATCCAGCCAGTCTGTCAGCCTCACCTCCGCTGGTTCTCTTCAGCCCCTCGACTTCTCTTCTAACACCATTCTGTTCTGTGGATAAGCCACATGTCTTTCCTTCTCCAGCATCGCCCAGGGAAATGGATCTTCCGGCTCCACCTCCAGCCTCTGATCCCATCTCTCCATCTCGGTCCGCCGACCTGTCGACTCCACCTTCGCTCCTCCCTCCCTTGGCTTCACCATATACCATCATCCTTACGGCTTCACCGGGTTCCTTCGTCCCTCTGGGTCTGCCTTGGTCAGACGTGACCCTGCCTGTGCCACGGACATGCGAGCTTGGCTGCGCCTTCCCGGAGTGGGCGTTCTCTCCATGGCCTCCTAATAATCCCCATATATACTGATTGGCTTCATCACTCTGTCTCCTCTCCACCAATAAGATGGTGTGTGGTGGGCGTTCTAGCGGAATATGGCTGCTGTCGCATCATCCAGGTAGATGCTGCACATATTATTGGTGGTTAAGGAGATTCCCCCTTCCATATGTAAAGTGCTTTGGGTACTCAGAAAAGCGCTATGTAAATGTAATGAATTATTATTATTATGGTTACTCAATAATTAGATCACCTGTTAGTCTTTGAGTTCCCATTCATTGTCCGGTATTGTTGTGTTGTTTTGTTTTACACACTGTGTCGTTTGAGTTTCTTCACTATTGATTACCTGTGTCTCTTGGATTAATAAGCATAATTTCTATTTGAATTACTTTGTCTGTCTTCATCATGGGTACAAACTTTTCATTTTGATTTTAACTTGCTTGATTCTATCAATTTGTTATATTTTTGTATGACATTAGTCCACTAACATTTTACAGTGATGGGTTTTCAAAACTGAACTTTTGTATGATTGTAGGAGTCATTATCAGAACTTGGAATTGAGAAAACATTTAGTTATGACTTGTCAAGTTTATTACAATGGGGATTATCTAATTAGAAGCTTCTTCCTCTTCTTATTCTTACTCTTATTATAATTTTACCTTTCATCAGGTCTCAGCAATATCATCGGCATCATCGTTTACATCTCCAGTAATGCCGGAGACCCTGGTGACAAGAAAGGAGAAGATAAAAAAAATGTATACAGCTACGGATGGTCTTTCTACTCAGGTGTACTCTCCTTCATAGTGGCTGAGGCCATTGGTGTGTTGGCAGTTAACATCTACAGTGAAAAGAACAAAGAGGTTCATTTCAAGCACTTTGAGTTTACTTCCCCTCCCCCCTCGCCCTCCCTCCACACTGGCATTCCAAGTTGCCATTACAGACAACAACGGCCCCAGTCCTGCTCTCAATCCAAAGATCCATCTAAAAGCACTTCCCCTGCCATACTTAGCATCACCAGCTCCTCGATACCTTTGGGGGACATTTCAATGTATACGCTGGTGAGAAAACATCCACTCAAGGCAGGTGCTCTGGCCTCCTATTACACTGGTCTTGCACATCCTAATCTCTTGCAAGCCCACAAATGCATCCCGAAAGATGTTAAGGACAGCTTGAATCACAAGATCACTCCTGTGTAAAAATGCAGTCATGTCATGCATTTAGGATTATTAAAACGGTACAGTTTTTCTAAATCGCTTTTGGCTCATTTTTCAATTTTCAATTTTTTTTCCCCAAAACAATATTCAGATCTCTGAACAATTAGTCCCTTGGTCACACCAGTTGTGAATTTCTAATTAATTAACCAAATTCCACGCATTTTGGCACATACAAAAAAATATGTACAATTGTCGTCAATTTGCACAATAACTAAATACACATGGCTTGCTGAGTTGATTTAGTGAAATTGTCACACTCTTCACAATGTTTTTCATCGTCTGAGCCAGCACATACAAAATGATCCATTCAGTTATCAAAAATGATCAAACATACATGTATTTTCCATAAATATATATGACATGGAATGTTTTTGGTTTACATGTTACAGATTGCTACAAAAATAAATGTGCATATTCTTTGTGTGTGTGTGTGTGTGTGTACTACAGTATTGACTTTTCCCACTAAATGTTTGCCTACTGTTGAAAGCTATATCTAAAAAGCAATACAAATCGGACAGCCAGTGTCAAAAAAGAAGTAGGACAAAATTTGAATTTGTATATAACAAACATTCCCAATGTTATCTACTAATTTTTTTTGAAAAGTTCAATAAAACCGTTGTGACAATTACACAACAGTTTAGGGAATGTTAAGATGAATGTTAAGATTTAAAATGAAGTGTAACCAAGACTGTTTAAGAAAATTTGCCAAAGCAATTAAGATAAAATGTAATATAGAATGTATTACATGACAGACTTTTTTTTAAGGCAATTTTTGTTTTAGCATTTTGAATGAGCCATTTGCTTTTTAAAAAAAAAACATCTATTGAAAAAGCGCAACAAAAACAGTAACAATACTGCTAAAATGGATTGAAATTTTGCTTTGGATTTTTGTAAGTGGTGTATGGTTTATGCTCCTGGAGACCTACCTTCCTGCAAAGTTCAGTTCCAATCCTGTTGATTAAAAGGTGCCAGTGAATGTCATTGTTATAGCCAGTTGATGACAGTAGATGACAACTTAGTTAGGTTCTCTGGAACCCCACCCCTTTGACTTAAAACTTAATCACAATTGTCAGATGCCATATGCTAGAATATACTGCCCATGTTTAAAATATGGATGCTTTTATAAGTAGAAACTATTGTTTATCACTTGTCCATTACTCCCAATGCCTAATTTAAACTTCTGTCATAGTAAAAAAATAAATCCTTAGGGAAATAATCTTTGTCACATATGGTTAACTTGTTCATTTGGTTCCTAAAGTGTCATGGATGACTTGCACAATGTCCCTAGGTGCTGAAAAGTTCACTGTTGTATAAGCATTTATGTAATGAAGCAAAACTTTACTGCCTTACACACTATGTCCTCACATTACATCCACAGGATATTCAGCCAGTCAGCTGCATGCATTCCTAAAGCCAAGGACAGAATCCACTCAATGTTTATAGATGCCCATCATCTTTTGATCTTTAAAAAAACTAAATGTATGTTATGATGGAAGAGTAATACAAGTAGAAACTTTCCACAGTAAGGATGTAATAACCACTGTGGTAATTATAGCTATTATAAATATCCATTTCATAATGTTTAAGCAACATTAAGACAACATGGTGAGATTTATCTTTACTTCACTGACATCTTGCAAGAAAGCCATGGGCTGCTTCTCTAGTTCCCAACTCTTATTTACTATCACATATCCTCCGTCCTACTTGCCTGGGAGATTCTGGTGATCCTAAAGTCCTTGATTCGCTGTTTCAGGTTCAGTATTGGACACCCCTGGTCTGAATTTTTCTTCATGTTTCAAGTTTCCAGGTCATGTTTTGCTTGTCTTTTATTTTAAAATTACTTTTCGTTATAGTCTTATTCATAGTTTCATACCATATGATGTTTTTCCTGCTGGTTTTACATGTCATGTTTTCATTGTTTTTTTGTCTTGTTAATTTGTTATCAGTTCTGTTCTTGTTATCTTGTTTAGCAGTTCTGTTTTATCAGCATAACAGAAAACACAACCAACCCACCATGAACCCAGCAGTTGCTTTACTACATCTACATAAGGAAATACTCCCATTGAGCATTACGTAGAGGAGTGTTGTGGACTGCTCTACCAGGTGGGATTTAATGATGTGGATTTAAAAGACAGTGATCAGAATGGCTTAAACAGCTCTAAGCTCTAGCTGAGTATTGACTATGCCCCGTTGCGTGGTTCCTCATTTATAGTGGGAATTGTGGATGAGGGACTTTGCAATTCCACAGTACTCATCACACCAGAATCTTCTTAAGTCAAGGCATGCCACCCCAGAGTCTTCTCATGTCAAGGACGCCACGCCAGATTACCAAGCCTGGTGGTCCCAGAGGTCCTTCCCCTGACTTTGGTTCTTCTGGTGATAGCCACTGCCGTCCAAGTCCAAGGAGGCTGTCCATGCCTCTTCTATTACGGCCATGGAAGCCACCTGACCCTACAATGTCTCGTCCTCTGCTCCACAGTCCATACCTGGCTCTGCTTCATGGTCCAGGTCCGCCACCATGCCACTTCATTGTTTGTTTAGTCAAACTCATAGTTCAAGTTTGTTTTGTTTTATGTCTTGTATTAAGTTGTTTGTTTTTGGATCATCACCATTGAAAATAAAGCTGCGCTTGGGTTATCTACACCCTCATCTTCGTCTACATAATGCCAGTGGTGTTAAGTTTTCTTAAGAACGTTTTCTTAAGAACATCTTTTTAAGAACAAAATGACAGGCTGTGTTTTTTCACAGTATGCTATCCTACTCGTGAGGTTCCTTTGCCTTTTACAGCAATTTTACAATTTATGTTTTACAAATATAAAACTTTACATTGGTACATCTTAATGTATTTGTCCATCTATTAACCCTTTAAGTAGCAAGCAGCACCTCACAATCATTTTTTATCATGTTTAATCATTTTGTGGTAACTGTGTAACAATCAGCCTTCTCGGTTGAATTACATTAACTAAAATTGGGGCCAGATTAAACTGTGTGAGTTTGTTAAGTGTTTTAAAAGATGAGACAACAACAGAAATAAAGTGAATAAATGAAGTGTATTTACAATTTCTACCAGGAACTTAAAACAACACAATACAACAAAGAAGCCTTAGGCTGTTAAAAGCATAGTCCATTGGTTCCATACCCTAAAACAGTCCTTAAGAGTCCTTGCGTGCTGTAAGTCCCAATGTGTAAGTGTCCACCGGTGTATATACAATCCAACTGTAGTGATAATCCAATGAAAGTGATGTGGTTTGCTGGAATGGTAAGTCCTTAAAAGCAACTCCTCGATCCAGCTTTGGTCCTCTTGACAGAGACCCTGTTTGTTTGCCATGCTCCTCCTTTTATGCTGGCTATTTCCTGTTTCCTGTCATGTGATTGCTCACATGACAGGCAGACCATAATCATTTAAAGACATACACACAAAAAAACAGATAAGAGGAATAAAATGGACTAAAATGACTAAGACAACATGTAAACCTATTAAAACTCTAATATACATAAAATCATTATAATATACAGAGTGGTTAAAACATGTGTCATGTGTGACAGTGTCACATAGTCCCCCCCCCCAGCCTACGGCTCCCCGGGGAAGGTACTAGTCCCTTGAAGGTACTGTCAGCCATTGTCCATGTAGTGGGTATCCTCTTGAATGTGTGTCCTAAAATGTCTTTGTAATAAATTAGATAAAACTAGGCCCTCCCACATAGGCACTAGTCTGCCGGAGGAATCTATGGGAACACCAGAGAGAGGTGGAATCCGATACCAGCCTGGGTGTCCTTGGGTCGGTGACGCCATTCCTCCCAGGGTCCTGAAATACCCAGCTTTCCTGGCATGCCTCTCACCCCGGCAATTCCTTCTATCCGGCTTAAGGGTCTCTTTCGGTGATGATGAACGGTGATGTTGATGGTGAAGTGGTTTCTTGTTAGGATTGATGACTGCACACTCCTTGGTCTCCACACCACACAACTTGCAATCGGCGACAAATCTCCAGACGTCGCTGCGGATCGTGGGCCACCAGGCAACTTCCAAGATCTGCAGGAGGCTCTTTAGCCGTCCATGATGTTTCTCCTCGGTCTTTAGATGGAAGTGCTGTATCGTCTGCTGGATCAGGGGCTTGGGAACGACGAGCTGGATTTTCATGTTGTCGTCCCCCTTCTGGATCCGCCGATACATCAAGCCCTGGTGTTCCCGCAGTTCGACCCGGTTGGTTGGTTGAGTGGTGGGAGAGATGGTAAGTCCCTGGAGAGTGTCATCAGCACCCTGTGCGCTGGCGAGTTGCTCTCTGGAGAAGGGAAGGATGGAGATTATGGGGTCGAAGTCTGGCCCAGCTGGTATTGTGGCACAGAATTCTCCATCAGTTGCTCTGTTGAGGGGTCGTGAAGTGGTTGAGGTGGTGGGATTGTTGGCCGAAGGAAAGCCAGGGGTTGACGTGGGAGAAACCGGGCTGGTCGTCGCAGTGGGAGAGAAGATAATGGCTTCTGGATCCTTCCTTTGCTCCAGTTGTTTCGCCCATTTCTTGTCTCTCCTCTTGAAACACTCGATGACCTCTCTCTCCAGTGTTCCCACGGCATCCTTTATAGATTCCTCCATTTTACACAATTTTAAATCCACAGCCTCTCTAAAATACACTTCACGATTAAGATTACTTTCAACAGAGTCTTTAAAATTCTTCTCCAATTTTAAAACAATGTTTTTAAGAGCAATCACCTCAGCCCGAAGCTGTACACACTCACAATGATGTAAAAACTGTTCATCATTAAAACCAGCTGATGTATTAAAAGAAGCAGCACTATCTTGACTAGTCATCATCTTAAAACACTCTTCTCAACACAGCGTTAAAAATCTTTAAACGTCCCCGTACGGGCCACCATATGTAACAATCAGCCTTCTCGGTTGAATTACATTAACTAAAATTGGGGCCAGATTAAACTGTGTGAGTTTGTTAAGTGTTTTAAAAGATGAGACAACAACAGAAATAAAGTGAATAAATGAAGTGTATTTACAATTTCTACCAGGAACTTAAAACAACACAATACAACAAAGAAGCCTTAGGCTGTTAAACGCATAGTCCATTGGTTCCATACCCTAAAACAGTCCTTAAGAGTCCTTGCGTGCTGTAAGTCCCAATGTGTAAGTGTCCACCGGTGTATATACAATCCAACTGTAGTGATAATCCAATGAAAGTGATGTGGTTTGCTGGAATGGTAAGTCCTTAAAAGCAACTCCTCGATCCAGCTTTGGTCCTCTTGACAGAGACCCTGTTTGTTTGCCATGCTCCTTCTTTTATGCTGGCTATTTCCTGTTTCCTGTCATGTGATTGCTCACATGACAGGCAGACCATAATCATTTAAAGACATACACACAAAAAAACAGATAAGAGGAATAAAATGGACTAAAATGACTAAGACAACATGTAAACCTATTAAAACTCTAATATACATAAAATCATTATAATATACAGAGTGGTTAAAACATGTGTCATGTGTGACAGTGTCACAACTGAATACATAAAGTGTGTGATGTATGTTAGTTTAATGACATCAACTGTTATAGGAGGATTTGCTTGCTGGACAGTAAAGCAGAAATAGTAATATTCTGCAGAAATGTTTATGTTGTTGCTTGTTTTGTGTTATCACAATGTATGTACTTATACATTCAAAAAAGAGACTGCAACATAGAAGTTGTTATTTGTTATTTAAAATGTTATTTTTCAACACACAATATCCACTAATTTCAATAAAATTTGGTTTTATATCCGTATATGGTACTAAATGGCACTACATGATACTACTATCTGATACCAAAGGTCCTACAACAGTACCCTCACTAATCCCAGAAATATCTCAAAACAGAAACAAAAAAGCTTCTTCTATTCTCAACAGTTTTTCTGTTATTTTATATAATAAAGACCTAAAAAACATATAGGCTAATACTGCCCTAGTTACCTACAAATGCAGAATGTTCCCCAAATGTTATTGTATTGTTTTAATTTGGTTTAGTTTTTTGTGAACCAATTGTTAAGGTCCCAAGAACATTATTTTTAAGTTTTGTTTTAAAATTGCACACTTCCACCAAGCTCTCCCTCTCCCTCTCCCTCTCCACTCTTTCCCTGTCCAAATATGCCTACTCCATAAAAAAATAAACAAAATAACATAATGTGAGCTGAGTAGCATGTCTACATTCATAGTATTCATAAAACAGTAGATGAAAAGTACCCTGGTTCAAACTGCCTTGAGAATGCGTCTGGCCATTTATAACAGTTTTTCTGTTTGGAACAAAGGACAGAATCAATTCATCAGTGGTCCTACATTTATTAGATACTTCAGTGATCACTTTAATAAAATTTGTTAACAGTTTATAACAACTAATGCTTAATTCTGCTTGTCATGGAATAGACACGCCCTAGTTATCACAGATGGTTATCTGATATGTCAACAGCCAGACATTAGACTCACAGCACACATTTATAGAAGCCCAACGTATCCCCCACATACCTCTTGTGAGACAAGCCAGTTTGGTCATCAACTTTCCTGATGAGCCTCAACAGCTGCGACTTGAGTCTGGCCTCAGCATAAATACTAGGGCACTGCCATTTAGCCTATTTTATCCATGCACAAGCACAGTTCTGCACTGAGCCTTTAAGAATCAAGTCTCTGTTATACACTGTCCAGATATTCAGTGATTACTTCACTGAAAGAATTGTTCTCGTGTCATTTTTCATTTTATTTGTCTATTAGCAGTGGATACCGGACAAAATGAAGAAGGAAACCAAGACAAAAATCTTGTTTTTTGTAATATTGGTGGGCTCAGTGTCCATGTTTACAGCGGTGGTGACAGACCACTGGGCTGTGTTGAGTCCTCGAGTGGAGAACGTAAACACAACATGTGAGGCAGCCCACTTCGGCCTTTGGAGACTCTGTAAGAAATACATCTATATTGAGGATGAAGAATTTGTTGGTAAAAGCTGTGGACCTATCAGTTTACCGGGGGGTAAGTGACAAATTGAGAAATGTTGATCAGATAAACAGGCCTTTCTGAATCTCTTGCTCAATATCCTATAAAGTCTCTGCATAATGATTGTTTAATAGTTTTATTTTATTTTTCTTTGTATTCATGCACTAAATGAGGTGAAAATTGATAAATATTTATTTTTAAAGTATGGAAGCTAGTGAAAGTAAATATCGATGGTTTAAAATCAACACATCTTCGGAGGTTAAATGTTGGAGAGCATGTCTTAACATAGACTCAAAATGTGTTTTACTCCTGAACATAGTATATGTGCAGGATTTAAGGTGAATTGCTTCAAGCTGAATTTCCCATCATCAAAACTCAGTCACAGTTAAGTACTGAAGTATGTCTCTATTTAGATCAGGCAATTAGTTGTTTTTTAAACTATCTGGTTATTTTATTTGGTACATATAGGCCTGGTTTCACAGACAGGGCTTAGATTAAGCCAGGATTAGGCCTTAGTTCAATTAGGACATCTAAGTAGCTTTTATAAACATACCTTTAAAAAAACATTACAGGTGTGAATCTTGTGATAAACCAATGGCACTGATATATTAAGATATAGCCTATCAGTGCAAGTTGCTTTCAGTTAAAACAGCTCAAACATGCATTTTAGTCTGGGACTAGCTTAAGCCTTGTCTGTGAAACCGGGGCATAGTCCCTAACCCCAGATCTGTAAAGTATTAAATAGATTTTTTTTTATTTTACAACACAGTGTAAGCAGTTTTGTAACCAATATAAATATGAATATAAAAATAAAAATAATTAATTACATTTCTAATTCTTTGTATTAATTACCTAATAAGAATCTGTTTTATATGATATTACATAACAATGTTTGTGAATGTTATTAATGAAAATGATTAACTAATTATTTACTGGTACACAATAATTATACAGGATTTATGCAGGATCTGCACAGGATTAAGGTTGACATGTAAGGTCTGCACAGGATTAGGGTTGTTACTCATTATCTTAAAAAATGTTGCTCTAAAGGTCTGTTTTTTACATGATTGAATTTTTTTAAAGTACGATTATTTATTTATTTATTTTATAAAATGAATGTAATTTTTTTTTATTATAAAATAATGTATGAAAAGGCACAGATATCCATTTCCCTAGCATATGGAAAGTCCTTTTCACATTAGACATGGACAGTTGGGTACAACGGGGCTAAAGGCATACCTTAAGAAAACTGTGCTTTTCACTACTCCCATAGTGTATGATTGCAGAAAAAATATGTATGTTTTTATTGACAATTTTTGGAGCAACTGATTTTGCGTAAAAATAAATCATAAAAGTGGTTTGGCCTTTTACCCCACACACGTGGTTCAAAACAGTCACTTTATCAAAGTTTTTGTTCAATACTATCATTAAATTATGCTCATTTTAAAAATACAGAAACAAATTATTTTATTTTTTTTTAAAGTAAAGATTCTGCAAGTATTGAATGAGATCCCATAATAAAATAATATAGCTTTACAGTCGTAATAAATAGGATATTTTATTATATGATATGATTGTAACGAGGTTAAATGTTGTGGGAAGAAGGAGGCGGGAACCGGCGAACATTCAAACACATTTTAAAGGTGGGGTATGTAATTCTCTTTTTTGGCCATTTTTTCAAAATCACTTGAAATCCTATTCCTAACCCACTTACAGCCACTGAGTTAGAAGCACTGAAATAAAAATTAAGCAATTTAATCATCTGTGGAACGGGCAGGACTCGAAAAACTCCAGCCAATCATTTCCAAGACCACCTAGAATCATTGGACAGTAAGTGCGTCAATCAAACGGTCGTACCATCCTCCCCTCCCCCCATCCATGTCCATGTTCTTTGAATGGGTGGAGTCAAAGGAAAGAAGGTAGGACCATTTGAGTTGTGTATTTTCAAAATCTGCCGGCCGTTTTGCAAATCACATACCCCACCTTTAATGATACAAATAAAAAACGAAAGTAAAAGACAGCAGCCCCTCACGGATGACTGCTGTCACAATAAAACAAAACACAACACAACACAACACAACACAAGTTCA
This sequence comes from Leuciscus idus, assembly GCA_021554675.1. Classification (NCBI taxonomy): domain Eukaryota; kingdom Metazoa; phylum Chordata; class Actinopteri; order Cypriniformes; family Leuciscidae; genus Leuciscus; species Leuciscus idus. The sequence continues at coordinate 26,465,614 of CM038631.1, forward strand.
GGCCTGTCCTCTCTCCATCTCCACTGTCGTCGCTCCCCCTTTATGCTTCCGCTCCTCCGTGAGAGATAAGAGACCGGTGCATCGCGCAGGTGTCGCTCATCAATCACGCCGCCGCTCTCACGGCCCTCGGCTCGGCCTCGTCCTCGTCCTGCTCGCCACAATGATGGTTTCATTATAACTTTGATATTTGATATTTACCATCTGAATCTAACCATGTCATGTCATCAAATGGAAAAGTCAGCCAGCTATTTTGTTATCATGTTAATTATTGTGTCTTTCGCCCCAACAGCAGGGGCGCCTTTTTGCAATAATTTTTTGCGATTCTCATTTGCTACTTAAATCTACAACATTTTAAAGAATGTTAAATATTATATCAATTTAGCACAGAATCAACTTTGCCCTGCTGCCCACAATCGCATCAAGGATTTCCACAGGCATCCTGAAAAAAGGCTGTTTAGGGAAGTCCTGCGGCATGTTTTTGTGCCATCTAGTGGTTTAGAGGAGAATAAAATCAAATGCGCCTTTTACCCCGGTGCGCCTTTAACCCTGTTGTATGTACCCTACTGTTTAAAAACCACCTTAAATAATTCGATAATTGAGTTCGTAAAAAAGAAAAAGAAAAGAAAGAGTCAAAAAGAGTCTTCCTAGAGAGTTCCTAGCTGTAATCTAGGCAAAGGGTGACTACTTTGAAGATGCCAAAATATAGATTATAGAAATTTAGATATAGAAATATAGAAGATACAATTTCTTTATTTAACAATTGTCATTTCTACATCATTCCCATAACTCATTGTGTTATATTAATTTTATTTTATTGACTTTACTATTCTGTAGAAAATAGTATATAATAGTAGAAACTAGCAATAATAAATAATCATTAGGCATATCCAAACCTTTGACTGAGTGTATTGTTCACAAAAATTGGTGTAGTACAAATAGAAGGGAAAAAGAGACATGCCATACTACCAGCCTAAATTTCAAGCAATATTTGGCGACTAATCATTTTAATCGAAAGGTATGAATAATTGTGTCTAAACTCCCTTCCTCCTTCCAAATACGTATCCACTGTAATTATAAAACCAAGAGATAATCAGAGGTTTTCAGAATGTCTTCGAAGAGAGAGTCCTATATCCATCTATCCCTTAGTCAGGCCCATGGCTTGTCTGCAAATCTACTGGGAATTCCCTGTCTGTGGAACTTGTTTTAGGTGCTATGACAGCTCTTGCATGGAGATCACTGCTAAGCACAATGACAGGATGTACCTAACAGGTGTGGACTATTTGTGTCTTTGAACATGAAAGACAAGGAGTGACAATGCCATGCCCTATAGCTATAATACCATAACATATTTTAACAAAATTAAAATAACGCTGCCTTTTTTTGGGACCCTATCCCTAAAGCCCACCTCTACACCTACTCCTAACTCTAACCCTAATCATATTCACCTGCTGATTTGTAAAAGTGTCCTCAAAGGTCCATGTTCACAATATGAGCTGCACACAGTCGATATGTCAGCTTGTTCAGTCAACATGAGGACACCACATCTAATTTCAATTAGGCCCAATTAAGCCTATTACCAGTTAGGCACTTTATTTTCACTTTTCTTAAATTTGACTTAATATAAATGCTTCTCCGAGCTGAGATGTGATGGGAAAAGGAAGAAAGTATGAGAAAGGTCGATTCGAACTTGCGTTGGTCATGTAAAAAGCTTTGTCCACTATCTTTACTCTTTCACCGTTACAAGACAGGTTTGTTTTGCGATTTAATTTAATTTATTTTATTCAGCCTCTCTGAGCCGATATGCAACGGGGATGGTGGATTTGAACATGTTTCAGTCTTGTCAAAATCTATATTCCCTATCATTACTTTTCACTGCTTCAGTTTCTTTTTCAATTTTGTTGTCTCAACCAGAAAATGGTGGGTGGAAAATAGACATTCTGAAAAATAATTTTGACCCCAAACTCTGCTTGATTTCAAATCCGTTTAAGACATGTTTCCAAATGATAAAAAATTGGTCAAACAGAAAGTCTATAAAATGAGGTTGAATTTAACCAATTGATTGTTTTTAGCACATGACAAAACATACCCAGCTGTGCGAGTATGTGTGCGACTGGTAAAATCTATAATTAGGCTGTGTAAATAGTCAGCTGTCCCAAGATGGGAGACACTCTTAATTTAAGAGTGGTACAATTCCATTTCTGTGACTGACGGTCACATCTGAGAGAACGGTATACCTATTGACCCTCAAATAATACCCCTCCGACTGTGGCCCATATCATTAAAATTATTAAAACTTATGGTAACAGTCACATGTTTTTGAGAACATATCAAGATTTGGTGTCACTAACAACAGACAGGTGGATTTGACTTTCACATCTGCTGTATGACATGGCATTATACAGTCCATTACTTTTAACATAGATCCATGACAGTTTCAGGGAGTATCTAATGAATGAGGAATGTTAGGAATGAGACTGCAACATTGTAGTATCAAATTTGTTCTGTCATATTAAAAAACTATAGACATAAATTATCTTGGACATTTATGCTTCTGATAGGCAGTTTTTAGCCACTCAACTTCATTGCCAGACATTGCATAAATACAAGGCACATGATTCATTTAATAGGCTACTGCTTGTATATTTGGCACTCAATGAAAGGGTAGCTCTACATGCAACTCAGAACTATAGCAATATAGTTGTGAAACCAGACCTCATCAGTCATTTCTGTAAATAAAACAATGCAATTCCAGGTAGACAACACCAGGTTGCAATATTTTCCCCCTTTTTCAAATAATGATTGAATACATTAGGCAGAAGCTAATATTGCTATGCTTTGATTCGACAGTCTTTGTCATTCTAGCAGCCTCATAAAGCAAACTCTGAGTCGTTTACAGTTGTCAAAATAACTCAACATATATATTTAGCTGCTCGTGAAATAAAAAATTAAAAACTTTGCAGTTGACACTTAAGGCAACAGGCAACTCACAAGAATTATTGTGAGGGTATGAATAAACTCAGTCTTAGCCTATAATACACATATGTGACCCTGGGTCATAAAACCAGTCACAAGTCGCACGGGTATAATTGTGGCAATAGCCAACAATACATTGTATGCCGTAAATCCTCTAATATAGGCCCGGGCCTTTATTTTACTCAAGCGCATTTCGGCCCAGGCCTTTATTGGAAGGAGGCCAGAATTAGAGACAGGCCTTTATTTCTATTTGAGCAAAACGGACTACCAGTAGAATGAATAAAAACGAGATTTTTTGTCTATTTGAACCTATAAAATACTAGGTTCATTTATTGAAAATAAATGCTCCGCAGCTGCCATGGTAAACAACGTTAGCCTACTGGTGACCAGTGGTGGAATGTAATGAAGTACAAATACTTCGTTACTTTACTTAAAGCAAATTTTTCACGTATCTGTACTTTACTTAAATAGAATCAATAGTGCATACTTTTGATTTTTACTTCGTTACTTTTTGCAGCAATTATTATACTTTCTACTCCACTACATTTCTACAAAACAGGGATTGAAAAAAAATCTCCATGTTTTCGGTGCTGACGCGTTCATGGTGGCGCTGCCAATAAAGCACCTAAGCTGTCACAAAGAACCGGCAAAAGTAATGAAAATGTAAAATATAGCAAGGAGACATTTCAATTGTTTATTAATAAACAAGTGTTTTCTGTGTCGGCTGCAAAGATGAAGTTAATGAAGACGATGCTGACTCGTGATCTTCGCAGTAGTGAACGCGCCAGAGAGAAATGCGCATTTCATACGGATTAAGCAGAGAGCAGTCTGTTTCCTTTCGTTTTGAATTGTTCTGTTTAAAAGTACTTAAGGTATGCCTTTAACCCCTGTCTAAAGATATAATTATCAGGTCTGTCGGGCTTGCCATATATACGCTGAGTTTCGGTTAATTTATGAGACGCGCTTCAGTTCACACGCCGCCTCTGTGTCGTGATTATCTATTTTCTACTATATTTACTACTTATTTATTAAATCCTGGCAATTGGTTGATGAAACGTTGATTAAAATTAAGATACAATTAATACAAAACGAAATTCACTTTAAAAAAATGCTTTGTGCTTTCTGTCTGTGTCTGTGAAAGTTTTAAAGCTGTCTTTTAGTGCCGCTTTCAGTGCGCTCACGTCTGTAACATTGTTTTTTCCTCATAAAGGGAAACACGAAAAATAAATTAAAATGAATATTTTGTGTTCTGTGGAGAGCCAACCCTTCTTCATCCGGTTAGTAGCCTAGGCTATTACTTTTGGTTTGCGCATTGTAGGCTAATTCACAGAATTACTAAAAAATATTTTGCTACCTAAAAGTTAAAGATTTTTTTTGTGTCCCGTAACGCATGTGTAGCCTAGGCTATTTCCCTCATATTAAATATAAAACGCATGTGTAGACTTATATTTTTCAATATGTATTAAATGCATTTTCTGAGAATTTATATTTCAAGTTTTTACTGCAAATGTCCCCGTTTATAACGCTGAAATTGCCCAATATTAAATTTATCCTCAACTAGTTTTGTGGTGTAGGTCTACGTATTGTATAATGTTTACTTCAAAAAAGGGGTGTGTCGCGATTCTGCCTTCTCACACCGCGACACAGGTTCATAGGTCTGAGTGTAGCGATTTCGGATTCATATTGCATATTGTTATTAGCCTACAGCCCCAAATATTAGAATATATACATTAAGAGAATAAATTGTTAATAAAATGTTATACCTCATAATGTTGTGGCCTGCCCAGTAAAACGTTGGTTCTAATAATAGCCCCGGCCACTATTAGAGACCGGCCTTTATTTACCTCCGCCGACAGCGAGACCGGCCAATAGAGACCCGGCCGCTAATGGAATACAGGCCAATATTAGAGGATTTACGGTGGGTCAAAATGATCGCTTTTACTTTTATGCCAAAAATCATTAGGATATTAAGTAAAGATCATGTTCCGTGAAGATATTTGAGATAACTTTATCTTTTAGATAAGATAGATAACTTTTAAAGGCGACTTTCTCAATGTTTCGATTTTTTTGGCACCCTCAGATTCCAGATTTTCAATAGTTGTATCTCGGACAAATATTGTCCTATCCTAACAAACCATACATCAATGGAAAGCTTATTTATTCAGCTTTAGGGTGATGTATACATCTCAATTTCAAAAAATGGATCCATGTGATTGGTTTTGTGGTCCAAGGTCACACATATCATCAATAGTAGCCAGCGAAAGGAAAATACATTTCCCCTTGAACATTCTTACATGGGGTTTCATTCAAATGTATAATTAAATTAAAAAAATTTTTTTTTTTCCTCTCTCAGAAATCAACTGCTCTTACTTCAGACACTTCACACCAGGGGAAGATTCTGAAATCTTTGAAGTTAAAACTCAGAGAGGTAAGTTCATAGTCAAATCAATTCAAGCCTGACTTTATACTGTATTGGTTGGAGAATGCTTTTATGCACCATTATTTTCTTATGCGGCATGTACTGTAAGGGTGAAGCAGTGGAAGGAACATATAATGAAGGATGAAATAAGAAATAATCACAGTGGAAGAATAATAGTGGAAAGTGTTACCCTGTTTTTGGAGGAAATACAAGAGTGTGCAGAGTATAGAAACTTTTTATAGAGGCATCTAGGGAAATAGTTCTGAAGCATGAGTCATATCATATTTGAAAGTCATTGTCATTGACATTTGATTCACTGTCATACTTTAAAATAGACATGGTGCTCTTTCTGATTTCTCTACTCAGAATACAACATCTCAGCAGCAGCCATAGCCCTCTTCAGTCTGCTCTTCATGATTCTGGGCACATTGTGTGTGTTGGGTTCCCTCAGAAAGGGAAAGGACTATCTGTACAAGCCTGCTGGCATGTTCTTTGCTTTTGCTGGTAAGATACATCCAATCACAGCTTAATTTGCCTTACTTGAAACAAAACTATAGACAGACAACCAGATAGATAAACATTCATTTTCTAGATTCCACAACTTTTTTACATTCGTGGAAAAGCTATAGAGAAATCTTTAATAATATCTTTTCATATTTTTGTACACAGGTCTGTGTGCCATCATCTCAGTAGAAGTAATGCGGCAGTCAGTCAAAAGGATGATAGAAAGCGAGGAAACTATCTGGATCGAGTATTACTATTCTTGGTCTTTTGCTTGTGCATGCACGGGTTTTGTCCTGCTTCTCCTCAGTGGAATTGGTCTACTGCTCGTCTCCATGCCACAGATACCAAGAAATCCATGGGAAACCTGCACGGACGCTGAGCCTGAACAGATATAGAGCAATAACGCAGCAGGTAAACCATTGGCTCACAATATACCTAGACCTTTTTTGTAAACCATTGGCTCACAATATACCTAGACCTCTTTGATACAAAGTGAGATCAATCCCCCCCGCAAACTGGCACTGAACAAAATAGGTGTGTAAGACCAAAATCATGCCAGCAAGTAGCTAAGCTTTTCAATCTTTATAGTATTCATTGCTATATAGGCCTACGTAACATTTCAACACCATAATGTGTAAAATCTTTAAATGTAATATGAAGAGTGCAGCTGTCTTTATGAAACTGGAATTTTTGTGTAACAATTCTGTACATAAACTTTCCCTGTATGTCTGTTTAGGACGCTGGAATGGTTTAAATGGAGAAGGGTTGGAGAACAATTGTGATTGCAAGGGCTGAAGTGTTTATTAACACCTGGCTAACATATTCGAAAGATGTTGTATTTGGAAAGTTCATCTGCACTCATTTGCAGATGGGGAGTATTAAGAAAATAATAAAATGCCACAAAATTTTGCTCAAGCATTATTTACATCCTGTAAATGGGTTTAGTATGTTTTTTTTCCCCAGATGTGTGAATGCTGCTTTAGTTTTGTGTAAATCTAATTTAAAAAAAATAATTTTAACAGTAATTATCTTTTGCCTTGGGTACAGAGTTGCTCTCAACTGCCCTGAGCAGAATGTAAATGTTTGGTCTGCTGTGCTTACTGAATGATTGGCCAGACATTTTGGAATATTGTCAGATCTTGCAGGTACAAAGAAAAATGGCATCAATTTCACCCTTATGTGAAGGAGTAAAATTACTCTTAGACTTTCCAAGTCTACAGCTTCCTGAAATGCACCCACAAACTGTGTTTACATGCTTGAAATGGATAGGTGTTCGGATAGATTTATGAGATTGTGTAAAATTTGTTTCAAATTTCTAATTTGCTCAGTATTTTTGTTGATATATATATATATATATATATATATATATATATATATATATATATATATATATATATATATAGAGAGAGAGAGAGAGAGAGAGAGAGAGAGAGAGGAGAGAGAGAGAGAGAGAGAGAGAGAGAGAGAGAGAGAGAGAGAGAGAGAGAGAGAGAGAGAGAAAAGCCCAGTATAATTAAAACATATATTAACATTAATTAATATATTAACTACAAATTTAAATTCACAAGGCTTTGTGACATTAATTAAAATTTTACAGAACATTCTAATTTGCTCAGTGGGCTTAAAAGTCTTATTATAAAGTTGGCTGCTGGATTTTGAATGTGGGGATCCCTCTCCCTCTCCCTCTCCCTCTCCCTCTCCCTCTCCCTCTCCCTCTCCCTCTCCCTCTCCCTCTCCCTCTCCCTCTCCCTCTCCCTCTCCCTCTCCCTCTCCCCTCCTCTGAGGCAAATACTTAAATGCAATGTCACCGTGAATACTTTGTATTTATTCATTTTGATGTTGTTTGCATGCAGAACAAGAGGCCATGGATATTTGGATCATGTTATGCTACCCAACAGAATTTATGTACTTCTGATATTACACCCATATTTCTAATAAAAAGAATAGGCTAACTCCTGTGTTCATGCCAACATTTATTTTGCCTCTGTTATTGTGTGATTCATTAAAAAAAAAATGGCCTAAATAAGATTGAGTCACAACATTGATTTAATTTACACCATGCACCAGAGGTTTTGATATTCAGGTTTTCTAATTATTTTTTAATATTTATATACCACTGTATGAATTTGATGTTTGATGGTGGAGGGACCTCCGACTGTTTGTTTGAAATGGGCCTCTAGTTATGAACGCGAGATCATTCATTCTCATGAGACATGCACAATGCACCACATCAGTTGTCTCAGCTGCAGATATATCTTTTCAAGGGTACTGCTGTTATATTTTTATGTAACACCTCAGGGAATTCATTGGATAGAGACATCAAGACTCTAGAGAAATCATTTATGGGTTCCTTTTAAGCTTGCAGGATGCCAGCTGGACAATGCTGAAGTAGGTACAGAAGCAGACTGTACCTTTAACACAGGGGTGTCCAAACTCTGTCCTGGAGGGCCACTGTCATGCAGAGTTGAGCTCCAACTTGCCTCAACACACCTGCCTGGAAGTTTCTAGTATGCCTAGTAAGACCTTGATTAGCTGGTTCATGTGTGTTTGATTGGGGTTGGAGCTAAACATTGCAGGACAATGGCCGTCCAGGTTTCGACACTCCTATTTTAGAGCTTGAAGATTACCTCTATTGACAGAACCCACACTATCATTCCATTATAGCCTACAGACACAGCCATCATTTAATTTAAATTAAAATTTAATTATAATTTTAAAGTGGCAATTATCATTGGTTGTTCTTGTTAGGCTACAGTATAAGAACATCTTTAGCCATTTATATTTCAAATTAGCTTCACAACATCCGGGAGAGATTCCCATGTTTAAAGACAGTGCATGGATTATTAATGAGTGATAAGGATGCTGGGGATGTACAATATTGAGTTAGATTCCTTGCATATTTTAAAATAAATAAATTATGATCCACAAATCAATGTAAAGATACTCACAAAAAAATAATTAATAATACAAATTAAATGAAATCTACAACATTAAAGGAGTCCAATTTGTGTGCCTGTCTTGACACTATAAGGCAAGGCAAGTTATTTTATATAGCACATTTCATACACTATGGCAACTCAAAGTGCTTTACAGAAAGGAATTAAAATAATCACAAAATAAAAGCAAGGAAAACAGTTTTTAGAAATTAAAAGAGATGTGATACAGTTATAAAATGAATTAAACGAGTAAAAAGATGATACATAGATTCAGTATAATTTCAGTCATCTGGCTAAACACTGGTTTATCATATTTTTCACAACTCCCAGTTTTACTCTGAGATTTTCCCATGGTGATTAAACTGTGTCTGTGGTGTTATTTCGGCACCTAAGAAATCTATTGGACGTCTCCGATGGACCCGATTTTCCCCTACAATCGGACAGGAGGAGCTCTAGGACTCTAAATACACATCAGACTCACTACTCCACCACAGACCCAGGTCATCAGCATGGTTTCATCTCTCAAGTTCCCCAATTAAGTTATTTATGTTTGTCTCTTACCCAATTCTTTGTGCCGTTTGAGTTCAGTTTAGAATCAAAAGGAGGAATACAGTGCAATCAGTCGAACATACAGTGGATACAGTTATAAAAATAATTAAAAGAGTATTAAGATTATACACAAATAAACTTCTCATAAATACACTGTAAATGATTTCTGTTGTTTTCACAGCATTATACTGTTTTTCTCAACAGTTTCTTGCTGTATACAGTATGTTACTGTAGATTGTGTTGCTTTCACAGTATTATTTTGTATTTTCAACAGTTATGTACTGTGCACACAGTTGACAGTATGTTACTGTAGATTTTCAATGCATTCTGGGAAATTATTAGTTACTGTAAATCTAAATACAGCAGTGCAAATTGACCGAGAAAAACACCACACACAATTCCACAAGTAAAATTGCTAGCCTACTAACGTTATCCTTACATAAAACATTTTCAGGACTGGGTGACCATTAACAGTCTTAATTTCTGTGGGGCTCTGTGGGGGGTGCATGAGAGCGCATTTGAATGAGTTTTTCTGTTGTGTCAGTGCATCGTGTAGACCTGTCGTTTCTGCCGACCTGGAACTTCGTCATATGGTAAGTAATAAATCTTAATATTTGTATGCATGGATTCTAGCTAATAACTTTAAAATTATTTAGAGAGTAGCTGACCAGGATTTAGATATTTAATTTAGTTTATTCTCAACATTTTACTATAAGCTGTGTACAATATGATAGGCTACTCTAGGTTTCAATGTAGTTTGGGACATTGGGACATGTTACTGTAAATTTAAATACAGTAGTACGAAATGACCGCGAAAAATAACCACAAGCTGCCGTTTTATGAATAACTCTTCGTTCCATGAGTAACGTTGAGAGCGCAGGCCTTTGCATCGCGTCGCTGTGTCTGTCGGCGAAGTTTTCGCCATAAATATCTGGTTAGTGATGAATCTTTATATATTTTTTTTATGCAAACTAAATAGTAGCAGGTTAATGTTAGTTTAGAAGAACTGCCCGCGGCTTATGTTCTATAACGCCCGTAACGCGGATTTCCTTCATGTTGATATAGCTAGCCTACTTGATTAATAAATGTAATGTTATAAACATAGATTGCATTTGTAGCCTCTTATAAGGTCAGAATGATCTAATAATTGTGTTATTTACCGTTTTAAGTCGGTGGAAGCGCCTGCGCGTTCATTATTTTAAATAGCATACGGTTGGGAATTGAAAATCGATCAATGTATCCTGAAAATGGATACCCAAGGTTAGGATTCGGATTCTTGTTATAAAATAAAATTTTCGATTCCTCTTATTGTTTTATTCGCGATTATTTTTGTCTAAATCAGAATTTTCTTTTACACGTCTGTGAGGACCTGGCGATCTGCCAGGACCTTGTGCAGTTACCTCAGTCCATGTTCATTCATGAATTTATAATTATATATTAGGCATGTAACGGTTCACAAAATTCACGGTTCGGTTCAATACGATACAGTGGTGACACGGTTCGGTACGTTTTCGATACAGCAAAAAGAAAGAAATGCCAGAGAAATTCCCTTGATTTTTTAATTTTTTATTATGATTTTTAAAATTAAAACTAACATCATAAAGTATTATCTTTTTTTACTTTGAACAATGATGGAGCTATACTTGACACATCTTCTGGGGGTGTCTTCGTAGCAGCATATAAAACAAAAACCGCTCCTCATAAAAAATGAAATGTAGGCTATTATTGTAGTAGCCTAGTTATAAATGTGGCCTTTGGGAGTAATAACCCAGAATAGTATACCCAAAATATGGTCTAACTACACCACTCCCATTTATTGAACTGGGATGGGAGACCCAACTAGTACTCCAGAATAAAGATATACCCCACGCTAATAATATTCAAGTGAATGAAACAATTGAAGGCTGATGTAACAAAAGCAATATAGACGTTATTTATTTGTGATCTTCAATCAAAGTGGTTAAAATACTTGCTTTACATAAAAACCACCATTAATGACAGTAATACATCAGAGGCACTTACATGAATTCTCGCAGACAAATATATAACTATACGAAAAACTACACTAAATAATGTTGGGCCGGACCACAGTGCTCAATGTTGACAGGGATCCACGTTTAATTCACCATGAGTACAAGGCTCCAAAGGGGTTCAGCACACCAAAGACAGCAACCGAGGTTACACTGCATCAACCATAAAGTGCTTTGTTAGTACACACCAATTCTAATCACACCACACGGGTGGTCACCTTAATACATTGAGCATTGAGCCCTGCCCACTAACTGCGAGAACGCAAGCAATGCCCGCTTCAGTCTAAGAACAAGTAAAGTGCAGAAAGTACTACTATGATCAGCTGTATAGGAAGCTACCCAAATTGCACATACCACTGACACTTCCCCGTCCCAATCTTTAGTATTGCACACTGCCCAAATACAACAATTCGTCTCAATGGTAAAATATCAATAATCAGAAGAACGTGACCTTAATCATAGAAGTTCACGGGCATGACATAACTGAATGATAAAAACATACAAAAATGTCATACATGAGAAAACAGTGGCTGGATGTCCAAACAGAGTACACAAACTGCAAAGACCTAAAAAGACAGAAACACACTTATTTATTTATCCCATAACCCATGCACCCTACTGATGATATACATTGAAAGCACTTGTAAACCTTCGAACACTCACAAGAGACGGTGTTCATTCACAAAAGGCTCCTAATGACCCTGTGTGCATTGAAGCACACAAACGCCGGAGCGCGCACAAGCCAGTGCGCACGGATGAAGGAACACACAGGACCTGGTATAATGACGAGCTACACATAAAACAAACGTGAGTCTTTGCAAGGCCAAAGTCTAACAATTCATTGGATATCAGGCTAACAGATACCTACTTTGAGCTAGGCCCCCTGTAACACCAGCACAGTCTGTTAAAAAGCATGGGATATAAATATAATCAGCACGTAGAGCAGGGGACCGTCTCAATGCCTTGTTGACTATACGCACCTGGCCACGAGAGAGAGAGAGTTCCCCGCGAATATCAAACTTCGTTCTGTTTACCCGCCCATTCTACAAAATAGACCACAATAAAATCACACCACAGCATCTCACGGCTCACATCAAAACCACACTCTTTAAGGGAAGCATACTTACCGGCGTTAAACTCCGAAACGCTTCCGCGATTCAGTTATTGGTGACTGCACATGCACACACACTTCAACATGCGGGACGCCAACACCTGGCTGCCTACGCTCACCTATAATCGCGGTTCCACTCCCCTCTGTTTCCTGTCTAAGCGGCCGATAAAACGCAAGAACCCGCCCTTATGGACACCTCTGCATTTAAGCCCTTGCTACTCGCTCCTGGGTCCTAAAGTCCCACTGGCTACATAAACAAAGGTTTATTTTATTTTATTTTAAGTTTGCAAGACTCCAGGTTAACATTTGAGGGCAGCAATTTTATTCATAATGTCGAAATAATTCAAAAGCAAAACGATTAAAAAATATATATTTGAGAGTGGAAATTAATGTCTTTTTTATTTTTAAATAAGTGTTTTTCCCCCCTACATCTAGAAACTTTTAGTTTCATAAATGGGGGTAATTTTTGAAGGATGAACAAAATAATGTTTTGGTCATCACATTAAAAATAACATTTAAATATATGACCATATTTGAGTTTTGAAGTGCTAGAAAATATATGTGATGTACTTGAAAGCGTTTTACTATTCCTGCCAAACTTCCATGGTGACAGTTAGTATTTAGCCTACTACATTAAATCCATCGTGAATGTTTCTGATTTGTGGACGTAATCATGGCACAATGTTTCTCCTGGTTTCCACGGCAGCGCTGTTTGATCTTATAGAGATCTACGGGTAATAACGGAGAAATTTGAATGCTTTTCACTAGATCTCGCAGCGATGTTACTATTTCTGTGGCGAATTCACATGCATGCTTTCTTTACTGTAGCCTATCTTTGTGTCGCTTGATCAAGAAGCTGCACTGTCTGACATTGGTTCAAACTGATAAACTGTCAGTGAAGCAGAAGCACAAATGATTATCGCATGATTGAGTTTGCCATTTGATGTTGGGCAGCGTTGTTGTGTTCGCGCCAGCGCGACTGCTATCTAAATTTTGGTCGGCAGGACCGAACTGGTTCAATACGAATATATAATTATAATTTATTTCTGTGATCATTTTCAGCATCATTACTCCAGTCTTCAGTGTCACATGATCCTTCAGAAGTCATTCTAATATGATATATGAATAATGCTCAAAAAGCATTCATTGTTATTATCAATGTTGAAAACAGGATTCTTTGATGAATAGAAAGATCTTTTTAATTTTTGTAGAAAGCCTTTCTTTAAAGTGAATTTCGTTTTGTATAAATTGTATCTTCATTTTAATCAATGTTTCATCAACCAGTTGCCTGGATTTAATAAATAAGAAGGCAAATATAGCAGATAATATAATCATGGAGTCGCGGGCGCGATTGCATTGCTCCTGAACTGAAGAACTGAAGCTCGTGAACTGAAGCGGTCCGTGTACTTTTTCGTTCATTCATTATTCTATTTCGGAATGAAAGATGACATTTTAAAAAGGGTGCGGCTTAGTTTTTTGTTTAAAAGAAAAAAAGCAGAAATGGCTGTATTTTGTTTTCCAAATGTATTGTTGTCATCCAATAATAGTATTAGAAAATTGGACGACATTTCCGATCGGTTTTTAATTTGTAATATTTATTTGTACGTTTATTGTATTTCATTTGACTAATCCTATCTTTACCCGGAAGTAAATTACACCGTCGTGCTAAGTCATAGGGTCCGTGTACTTTTTGATCATTTCATTTCCTGTTTGGAATGGAATAAGGAGAAATGAAAACCTGCTTGTATATACGTTTTTTAGTTTAGTTTAAAAAACGAAAAATGAGATTTTGGCTAGATTTTTCATTTTTCGTTTTAGGGGTTCGATGCATATTTGCGGCTTTTCTTTCTGTCAGGCAGAATAAGAGTCAGTACGAGTGCGGCACTGACAAATGCACTTTTATAAAATAATGTCTGAAACCACCACTCACTGTAAACTACACACAATATTGGAATCAGAAATATGTTGCTGGTCACGTAATTCTTGCTGCTGCGACTTGCAAGCAACCCCATTAATGTGAGCCACAGTATATAACAGATTATTTTAGCATGATGTATTTCCCATTGATAAATACAGTGCAAATATAGTTCCGTCTCTTTGGATAAAAGGGAAGTGGAAATAAAAATCAATAATAGGATGAACTGTATCATGATAATATGTCCGTAACATTAGATGTCCGTAGATGACCTAGCCATAACTGTTACATTAGAATTAGGGGATAATACAGTTTGTATAGGCTACAGTATAAAAATCATTATGTCTATAGTATAAAAATCATTATGTCTATAAAGTTCCCATTAAACATGAAATCCCAACAACAACCCAATGGGAATATATCCTGTTGTTGTGTAAAACATCTGTTCATAATCTGTGATTACACAATTCCAATACGAATAGCACCGGGAGGCGTCTGTTATTCTCTGCAATGATCAGTCCGCATTTTTAAGTCAGCTAATTTTACAGTAGGCTCATATTCAGAATGTCCTTTTCGTTTAACGCCAACGACCGCACAAATGGACTTCCTTTGTGAAGCATTACAAACTACAATGGCCTAAACAGAACTGGAACCTTTGTAAGATATGCGCTCGTCTTCACAAAAAACTAAATGCAGGGTTTTTAAACATCTCGTGTGGAGAAAATATTGTTTATTCTGGGCAGTAGGCTATGGAAAGCCATGGCAAAAAGCAGGACAAATTTGAAAAAAATAAAAAATAAAATTTGCCGAGTAAAAACAGAGTTTGTGTTGTTGAATCATTTTTTTTTTTCTAGTAGGCTACAGAGCTCATGACAAATAAAAGTTCCGGATGGACAAACATTAAATGCAAAAACCAGTGTGAATAACAATATCTTAAAATAAACTAGAGAGTGGATACACAGATATGGCCTACACTCTAAACAAAAATGGTGCTAAATAGCACTAAAAGTGGTTCATTGGCTTGTAATCATAGGGGAACCACTTTAAGTGCCATATAGCACCTACCTTTGTCAAATGGTGCTATGTAGAACCATAAGAGGTGCCATATAGCACCTTAACCACCCCAAAGAACCGCTGAAGAACCAAACTGGGCTTAACAGGTTCTTTAAATGGTAGTGGTGCTATATAGCACCTTAACCACCGCAAAGAACCCCTGAAGAACCGCTGAAGAACCATTTTTTTTTTAGTGTGTATTATGAATGAAATTCATGCATTTATTTGTCATTTAAACTGATGCAAACAGGGAAAGAGAGTAGAAAACACTTATTATCCTGTCGCCCCCTCTAGTGGACAGCATTAAGTATTACGGCCTTCATTGCTCAGATAACTCAAGTCGATGGATTTTTTGGGAAAGTCTGACCAGTTAAATGGTAAATGGTAAATGGACTGCATTTATATAGCGCTTTCACAGACCTATGGCCATCAAAGCGCTTTACATAGCCTCACATTCAACCATTCACTCACTCATTCACACACAGACGGCGGTGTCAGCCATTAAGTATTCAGCTCGTCAACCATTCAACCATCCAGCTCGTCGGGAGCAGCTGGGGTTAGGTGTCTTGCTCATGGACACCTCGACACTTGGTCAGGTGGAACCGGGGATTGAACCACCAACCTTTCGGTTTGTAGACAATCTACATGAACCACTGAGCCACTGCCGCCCCTTTTAGAAGCAAGTTAGACCAGTCTGAGGGTCTGAGCTGAGTTTGGTGAAGCATCAAAGTTCTAGGCGGAGTCAATTTCTCATAATAATAATAACAATTAATCCCAAACCTGGTAATTTTGTCAGTATTTAATTTACGTTCACTGATTCTGGCTTCTCTCTTTTCTCTCTCTTTCTTTTCATGTGAACTGAGTAGGCTACACATGCTTAAATTAAAAAATATAAACTTTATTTCTATTCAAAATTATTTATAGCCCATAGGCTATGTCACACACGCCTACCTGCCTTAATAAAAGACTAGAGTGGTAAATGTTACGGACATATTATCATGGTACAGTACAGTGCAAATAGAGACGGAACTATTTGCACTGTATTTATCAATGGGAAATATGCTAATATAATCTGTCATATACTGTGGCTCACATTAATGGGGTTGCTTGCAAGTCGCAGCAGCACGAATTACGTGACCAGCAACATATTTCTGATTCAAATATTGTGAGTAGTTAACAGTGAGTGGTGGTTTCAGACATTATTTCATTAAAGGGCATTTGTCAGTGCCGCACTCGTAGCCTACTGACTCTTATTCTGCCTGACAGAAAGAAAAGCTCACAGCTTACTGAAGGCGGAGCGGTTTGACCAATCAGATGAAAGGGGCGTTTCAGCGCCGCCCACGTGTGCAAATGAAATATCGAACCCATAAACCGACTTGTAAACCATAAACGAAAAATGAAAAATCTAGCCAAAATCTCATTTTTCGTTTTTTTTAAGCTAAACTAAAAAACGAATAAACGAGCTGGTTTTCATTTCTCCTTATTCCATTCCAAACAGGAAATGAAATGATCGAAAGTTTATATACACCAGATGTCGCCTTGGCTACGGCAGTTTGGAATATTCTGGGCTCATCTGATTTTTTTGTACATAGCATAGCCTACTTTGTTATGATTTTAGTATCATAATGATTAATAAATGCACGCACAATTATCATGAACTTGATTTGAACAAATGCCTATCAACTTGTGTGTGCAAAATTCAGAATTAAATGAATGTGCAGCAATTTGTACAAATAGAGAGTCTGTAGGCCTATACTGTTGTAGCCATTAAATAAGCGCATTTATTTTCATATTTGTTAAAATGTTATAATGTTATTTTTTTCCCCATGTATGTTGATTTATGAAAAGTGAACAGCACCAGTAAGATAGGATGCACAATATATCGAGAGACATGGAGCGGATCATACATGATTTTGACCACTTCATTAAGTTTTGTTTTGTAGAAAGGCTTTCTTTAAAGTGAATTTCGTTTTGTATAAATTGTATCTTAATTTTAATCAATTTTTCATCAACCAATTGCCTGGATTTAATAAATAAGATAAATGAGATTTAATAAATAATTAAAAAAAAATTATAATCTTGCATTGCACGTTAACTGGAGCCCATCTCATCCTAACTTAACGAAACTCGTATGCCTCACACAGACATGAGAAATACATCAAATACACAAAGCTTGAAATGTCTTTAAACGAAATAATTCAAAACGAAAAGAAAAAGGCTGGCTACTCTCTGATTATGTAATCCATTATGTGCATTTCTCTCTATAGGCGCATTCACTATATGGTGATTCGTCAACTTCATCTTTGCAGCCGAGTCGACACTGTCATAAAACACTAGTTTATTAATAAAAATCAATGCACGCGTCACCGGATTTACAAATGCACATCTTGCTTGTTGCACCCACACATATTATGTCGAAATAACGAGATATTATGTTGAAATAACATTATTAATAATAATACATATTTTAGAATATTTGATTGAATGCTGAATGTTGCGCTTGTTCAGTTAATAAAATTAAAACTTTAATTGTGATCATTAAAATAATTTAATATTAAATATTTAGTGGCCAAGTTTTGCTCATTTATTTATTTATATATTTATGGCATTCGTTCCAATCAACTGCCGTAGCCAAGGCCACGTCTAGTGTATATATCTATGACTTCGCACTTCTGGGTAAAGATGCGATCAGTCAAATGAAATACAATAAACGTACAAATAAATATTACAAATTAAAAAACGATCGGAAATGTCGTCCAATTTTCTAATACTATTATTTGATGACAACAATACATTTGGAAAACAAAATACAGCCATTTCTGTTTTTTTTTTTGTTTTTTTTAAACAAAAAACCAAGCTGCACCCTTTTTTAAATTTCATCTTTGATTCCGAAAGAGAATAATGAATGAACGAAAAAGTACACGGACTTGGAGCTCGTCTCGATGTGCAGATTGTAAATATTTTAAATTATTGAATGATTTTATTGTGTTTTAATGTTATATGAAATGTTACCATTAGTTATTTTCTCATTTGATGTCATTATCATGAAGAAAAAAGCAAAAAAAGCAAAAAAAAAACAATTATGGAAGGCATCCGATGAGTGTCACCCAGCCAGATCAGCAAATGCATCAAGGCAACCACAATTAGCCGGTGCACCAGCCAGCAAAGAGATTCAAAGGTTCATAGGTGTAGCTCGCAGCCTCATCGCCCTACCCTCCACTCCTAAAGAGCGTGCGGCGGCTATTTATATAGGGCAGATAAGACCTGTGTTTCTCTTCGACGGTAACTGGAAATTCAAGCTGCGATTTTTCAAGTTGGATATACTCGCGCGAGCAAATACAGATGTGTTAAACACGATAAGAACACAAATTCTACCTTTATTCGTTAAAACAGTCGGTATTTCCCACAATGATTCTGCTTTGCTATTGGCCCACGTCACGATTACTAAGCGCTGCTATTGGCGGTCACGATTATTAAGTATGAAAATGAAAATTCTGTCAGTAATTACTCACCCTCATGTTGTTCCAACCCCGTAAGACCTTCGTTCATCTTCGGAACACAAATTAAGATATTTTTGATTAAATCTGAGAGCTGGATCACTTCTCCATAGGCTTCTAAGGTCGGCCAATAGTGAGCCTACGTGTGACATATAACAGAGAAGCGCTACGCAGTTACACTGCGTGAACTAACTCGAGGCCTAGAGAGAAGGAAATGAATAGTGGAATAAAGTAATTTTTTTGTTTTGTTTTTTGCGCACAAAAAGTATTTTCGTCGTTTGATAAACTTAAGATTGAGCCACTGTAGTCACTTGGACTATATTAACGATGTGTTTAATGAACTTTTCTGGGCCAGCAAGTTTCAAACCCTTAGAAGCCTGAAGAAGTCTCGTTCCGAACACATCGCGATATTTGGCATCAGTTCACGTGTGTCAGATGTTGGTAAGTAGTAAATACGCTGTCCGAATAATGTGTGATTATATAATGTATTTTCTGTTTGTCGATATTAATCAGATTAGCTCACGTTCAGTCACGGCATTTTATCTGTCATCTCCACGGAGGCTTTGCGTTTTATTGCTTTCTAATTCAAAACAGGGTGATTAAACACTGCCTGTCACATGACGTGCTATATAGGCCTAAAGACCTTAAAGCAGCACTCAGTAGCTTTGGGATTTCTTCGCTGTATTCTCTCTTTTTGCTCGCAGGTTTCTCTCTAGAGCTCCCCCCACAGCTTCGGAATAGATATTTGACAACACTGTTGTAAAAACTCGTTGGTGATTCTCAGACACCAGAGGCTATAGATCAACGACATCAAAGCAGATGGGACATTCTTTAAAACGTCTTCTTCA
Source organism: Leuciscus idus (assembly GCA_021554675.1). NCBI lineage: Eukaryota > Metazoa > Chordata > Actinopteri > Cypriniformes > Leuciscidae > Leuciscus > Leuciscus idus. The sequence goes on from CM038631.1 coordinate 26,485,449, forward strand.
TTCGGGTTCGGACAGCGTGAGGGAGCGCAATAATGACAGCATTTTAGCAGATTTCTTTTGGCCGTAAAGCAATTGTTTACATCGCGAGACCTGATATCACGCGAGACTTCCCGCCGGCTCAAAGTTGCAAGTGCGTATTTTCCGCTCACGGGCACCAGGGGGGTGCGAAACGACCACCATTCAACCCGAAATAAGTAATATAACCATTCCAATGACTCCGAAGCTGTTCAGTTAAGGTAAAAAAAGTTACTTAGTTCACCTTTAAATCAGTTAATCATATTCATATCAGATTAAAAGTAGTACAATTAGTTCCAAAGTTGTATTTGTAGTAGAAGCACAGTACAAACAACACTTACCATGCTTTTACCACATTAACATTCGTTTTACTGTGGTAAGTGTAGTAAAAAGACAGTAATCACAAAACTTACCATGCTTTTACCACACTATTGGTAGTTTTAATGTGATACTTATTGTAAATGCACATTAACCACAACGCTTACCATGCTTTTACCACAGGAATGATGTAAAACAACATAATGATATTTTATTTTCTCTTTTTTCAGCTGAAAAGACCAAAAGGACCTTTCGGACTATTATTGTTTGAGGACAAGTAAACGGAGGAGACAGACAGCTGCAAAGGCAAATATTCGCAATGGTATATACATTATCGCAATGTTGGTTCGAACCCTAAATCAAACATTTTATCAAGCATTTGTTGTTTCTTAAACCTTTTCTCACAAAACCCATAGCCCAATCAGTACGAACATAGTCTGAAAGTCTTAATAATTCACAAGATTTAACAAGTTGTCAAATTCGTACGATACTCGTACATATTTGTATACTCGTACACAATCCTGCAGCTTTTACTCTTAGTGCTGTCATTGGCTACTGCCTCAATTCCTGTACATATTTATCGCAATATTTGTAAATCAGTTGCGCCCCTTCTTGGAAAGTAGTCGGATGTCCCACACACTTTCAGAAAGTTGATATTAATTGCATTGTATTTATTACAATTAGTGATGCACCGATGTGAAAATTGTGGCCGATACCGATAACCGATATTAATATTGCTGTTATGGCCGATACCGATATTTACCGATGTCGATATCTCTGTATAGAAAACAAATTTTAATAATTATCAAATAAAGAGCTATTTTCCAAAACACTTCTTTTTTTTTTTTTTTTACTTTAGAAATGACTGATATTGGGCACCTTTACCTGTGTGCAAAATATGTCACATACGACACACATGCATTATACTGCATTGCATATACAGTAATGTGTGCTGGTCAACTTGTCTAAAATTAAGAAACCCTTAGAAAACAGTAAAAAAAAAAAAAAAAAACAGGAACATTGTGTAAAATTAAGATAGGCTACTTTATTTATTATTCCAATATCCAAATATGATACTAAAAAATACCACAGGGAAAAGGGCTTCTATTTGTGACGTGCTGTCTTTGCGTTTGAACATTGCACATTTTAAACAGGACACTCATTAACTGTACCCGTATTTTAGAGCGTAAATGGAAACAAACTAATTTAGAGGTCTTTAGAATCGCGTGGAAAGACAGTATGTCGCGTTATAAAAAGGCCCTAAAAGCTGCCAGGGCTGAGCACCTCCGCAAACTAATAGAAAACAACCAAAACAATCCAAGGTTTCTATTTAACACCGTGGCTAGACTAACAAATAAACAGACGTCACTCGAACAAAATATCCCGTTACAGTTCAGTAGTAATGATTTCATGAACTTCTTCACTGAGAAAATAGAAAGCATCAGAACCACAATTATAAACGTTCAATCTTCAATCGCGCCTTATAATTCAGCTTCAATTATCACCCCGAAAGAACAATTACAGTGCTTTACAACTATAGAACAAAAAGAGTTAAATAAACTTATCACTTCATCTAAAACAACAACATGTTTATTAGATCCTATACCAACTAAACTACTGAAAGAAGTGTTACCTGTAGTGGAAGAGCCTCTCCTCAATATTATTAACTCGTCTTTATCTTTAGGTCATGTTCCAAGAACATTTAAACTGGCAGTTATAAAACCTCTCATTAAGAAACCACAATTAGATCATAATAATCTAGCAAATTATAGACCCATTTCAAATCTTCCATTTATGTCTAAAATATTAGAAAAAGTGGTGTCCGCTCAACTGGGATCTTTCTTGCAACAAAATGATATCTATGAAAAGTTTCAGTCTGGATTCAGACCGCATCATAGCACTGAAACTGCGCTTGTTAAAATCACAAATGATTTACTTTTAGCTTCTGACCAAGGCTGTCTCTCAATACTAGTTTTACTTGATCTTAGTGCTGCGTTCGATACTATAGATCACACAATACTCTTAGATCGACTACAAAATTATACTGGTGTTCAAGGACAAGCACTAAGCTGGTTCAAATCATACCTATCTGACCGCTACCATTTTGTCTATTTAAATGGAGAAAAAACTATCATAACTCCAGTAAACTATGGAGTGCCGCAGGGATCTGTATTAGGCCCTCTGTTATTTTCAATATATATGATGCCACTTGGAAATATTATAAGGAAACATGGAATTAGTTTCCATTGTTATGCTGATGACACTCAAATATATATTTCATCACGGCCGGATGAAAACGCTACATTTTCCAAATTGACAGAGTGTGTTAAAGATATAAAAGATTGGATGACGCGTAATTTTCTTTTATTAAATCCAGACAAGACAGAGGTAATACTTATCGGTTCAAAAAACCGCCCACAAAACCTCGCACAATACAACTTTAACATCATAGGATGTCCTGTTACTTTATCCTCTACAGTAAAAGACCTGGGTGTTATACTCGATTGCAACCTGTCTTTTGAAAATCATATTTCATATGTTACAAAAACAGCCTTTTTCCACCTTAGAAACATTGCTAAGCTACGTAATATGCTATCAGTTTCTGATGCAGAAAAGTTAGTTCATGTATTCATGACCTCGAGACTGGATTACTGTAATGCTTTATTAGCTGGTTGTCCTGCATCCTCAATAAACAAGCTACAGTTAGTCCAAAATGCCGCCGCTAGAGTTCTTACGAGATCAAGAAAATATGATCATATAACACCGATTTTATCATCACTGCATTGGTTACCTATAAAGTTCCGTATTAATTACAAGGTATTGCTACTGACTTATAAAGCCCTAAACGGCTTAGCTCCAGTCTATTTAACGGATCTTCTATCGCCCTATAATCCATCGCGCTCTTTAAGATCACTAAATTCAAGGCTTTTGGTCATACCTAGGATATCCAGAACCACCAAAGGAGGGAGAGCATTTTCACATTTGGCTCCAAAACTCTGGAATAGTCTTCCTGATACTGTTCGTTGCTCAGACTCGCTCTCCCAGTTTAAAACTAGATTAAAGTCGCATCTCTTCAGCCAGGCATTCATATAATCCTACAGTTCAAACTACAATCCGGCCTCTATCCAATGCCAGAGGAGAACTGGCCCCCGACTGAGCCTGGGTTCTCCCAAGGTTTTTTTTTCTCCATTAAGGCACCTGATGGAGTTTTAGGACACCATTAGGTCACTTGATGGAGTTTTTCGGTTCCTTGCCACTGTTGCCTTTGGCTTGCTCAGTTGGGGATATTTTGGGGATATTTAATTTAATTTTATCAATCAATAAATTCCTCTTGAAACAAACTTTGTTGTATTATTTTAATTTAATACTGTGAAGCTGCTTTGATGCAATCTGTATTGTGAAAAGCGCTATACAAATAAACTTGACTTGACTTGACTCATTAACTGAATAAATGTTAGCCAATACAAACATATTTATAGAAAACAGTTGACAATGAATAGACAGGAGTCCAATAATAGCATAACGAATCATTCTAAAAATAATAACAAGTAGCCTAGGCTATAAGACGAATCCGACATGGGCTGTGTTAACAGTAAAACGTCCGTCATTTAACGAATTTTAAAAACACGGATGGATAATACAAAATACTTTCTGATATTTTGACAGAAAAAAAACAAGCAAGAACAAAATTTAAACTTAGCCCGTCAATTTTTCATTTTACAATTATCTTCTCTCTCTGTGTGTGCGCGCGTCCGTGTTTGTAAGAGAGAGAGAGAGCGCAGCACCGATAGAACGGTAGCCTACTTTTTAATCCATAAGTAACGAACGCGCTAGTTTTCATACAAAATAAATATGTAACATAATTAGGTAGGCTACTTTAGTTATTATTAATACAATAACGTAACACATGAAGGCTACGTTTCTCAACACTGAGAATGAATCAATAAACGCCTGTTTCTCCACTCGCGCTTATCAGTAATCCACAAATCACACGTGCTGTCACTTTTGAGAAAAATCTAATTCGAACGGGTATCAAATATCAAGCAATATATTCAAATATCTACGAGTCAAAAACGATCAGTCAAAAAATGTGTCATGAAGAGGAAAAAAACATAAGTCGCACTGGACTGCGTTAACAATGTTACGGACGGGACAGTTGACGTGAGCGCTCTGAAAGCGCCACTAAGACTGCTTTAAAACTTTCACAGAGACCTCAAACAGAAAGCACAAAATTTAATTTCGTTTTGTATTAATTGTATCTTAATTTTGATAAATGTTTCATCAACCAATTGCCTGGATTGAATTAAATAAGAAGTAAATATAGTAGAAAATATTTAATCAGGACACGGAGGCGAGGGCACGTGAACCTGGAGCGCGTCTCATAAATGAACCGAAATCTACCTGCCTCACAGACCGGAGACATATATAGAAAGCTTGAAATGTCTATTTTTAAACAGAACAATTCAAAACGAAAGAAAACAGACTGTTCTCTGCTTATGTCATCTGTATGAAATGTGTATTTATCTCAGGCACATTCACTACTGCTAAGATCGAGTCAGCATCGTCAACTTCATCTTCAACTTCACACGTCAAATATCGGCCTGTTCACATCGGCCATATTTTGACATCGGAACGATACCGATGTGTAAAAAAATGACCATATCGGCCGGTATTATATCGGCGGCCGATATATCGTGCACCACTAATTACAATTATTACAAATTGGTCCCCGTATGTTTATGTTCCAGTGATACATGATGTCTCTCCACACCTCATAACCTACCTCTGTTTGCAGGGGTGGAAAAGCTTATCTTACTTGTCACATGACATCAGATACTCAATTATTTTGTCATAATCAGATCAGTTACACTGCTGATAACTGTCCCGTTTGCATGTAAATCATTTTCACATGATTATTGCTTGCTATTAAAGACGTACTTTTATTCATAGAAATGCCCCCACATATCAGTGAACTTATAACATAAAAATGCTTTTAAAATTTAATTATTCAACACTCTTTACAGAAAAAAATATCCTACAGTTATACATAAACTGACTATTTGCAAGTAATGTATTAAAATTACCTTCCTTTCCGTCTTGCAGGATTACTTGGTCCTTTTTTTTTTTTTAAAGCTCTACAATATCAAACTCAACAGCTCTTTTAAGAGCCAACCCTCACAAGAGCTACTAGTGAGTCGCAGCGAATCTTGCCGGGATCAGCCCTTCCCAGGTAAAGTTTCTAGAATATTGAAATCGGTATTTACTCATCAAATGCTCTCTCCTGAATCGTATGGTAAATTAACTTATTTATAACTGTCTTAATTTATGTTTCAAGAACAATAGTAATTGCACATAGAGTAAGTCGAGACTTTCTTGTTTTACAGCAGAGAAGGAAGACCAGTCCTTATATCAACGCAAGCTAATCGAATAAGTCTCGGGTGAGGAAGGAACATCTGGTGCCCAAAGAAGACAGAAAGCTGCGCGAGTCCATTGGTATGTCTTGTATTGAAACAATGCTGTAATATGTAGTACATAATTTGATGTTGACAATTTTACATTGTACAGGTTATCACTTGGTTTTTGACCAAGTGAAGCTCTTGAAACAAGTGACAGGAGAGTATGTAACTTGTCTGGAAAGTATCAAGCATGCAGGGCCGTGCACAGGGGGGTGGCCCGGTGGCTAGAGCCACTGCCCCTCTGCCCTCATTGACTGAGGTGCCTCTCTTCCCCACCCCCACCGCTCCGCTCCGCTCAAAGCATCCCGCTGATTCCGCTAATCCGCTCCGGGTTTTCCCGCTCGCTCCGCAGCATCACTCACAGTATGTGTCTGCGGCGCTCTCTTGAAACTGAGAGTGAACACGACAGTTTACGAAAGCTGTCGCATTAAAAGGTAGGCTATGCAAGACAGTGTTTGAATCTGCGAAATTAGTCATTTGTTTTTTTGTTTTGTTTTTTTTGTATTTATGTCGGTAATGTTTTGCTCTTGGTTTTCTACTAACAATTTGTACAACATATCCACGTTCTTAGAATTAGCTGCTTGTCTAATCCAGGGGGGTAATCCAGCATCCAGAAAGAGTACCATCCCCGGGGGCGCCATTGGCTAACAAGCCATCACCTGCTGTTAGCATTCCATTGACTCCCATTCATTTTGGCATCACTTTGACAGCGAATAATAGGGGTGTGACGAGACGCTTACTCCACGAGACGAGACGAGACACGAGATTGGGTTCACGAGAACGAGACAAGACGAGATTTTTACACAATTTTTAAGAAATCCTCAATGATGAAATATATGAAAGGAAAATAGTCTTTTATTCAACTGAAAATCACAAAATGCAAAACAATTTAGGTGCATTTTGAAATCAACTTGTAATGAATGTTATTTTACTTCTATTTTAATTAATTCTATGCAGTAAAGGACATGCAAACACTGCAAAATGTTTTGCTATAAACTCTACCGTCTGGCTTCTCCCCTGTACGATTTCACATGAGAAATCTAACTCCTTTCCACAAATCGAACATAAAAAAATAAAACAGTATAAATAAAATAAATATAAATAACTGAAATAACACTTTAAATGCAAACAGTAAGTGTGTATCCATAATCAAAGTACTGCTCTCTCAAAACTACAAGTTCAAAGAGATAAATTAACTACACAGAACAGCCTAAGATTATGGTCATGTTCTTTTTCAAGAATATAAGCATGTCGACGATTTCTGGCAGCAGTTGAGACCTTTGGGCAGGGCTGCACGATATGAGGAAAAGCTGCGATGTGCGATAACATTGTTTAATATTGCGATGTCGATATGACTTGTGATATGTGAATGTTAGCTATACTGTTCCCATGTCTTAGTGCTTTAATAGGTTCTTTGCGTGATAGGTCAAATGTTTATTACCTGCCTGGTTCAGATTACACGATTTTAGCATGATTTTGGCACGATCCATTTTGTGGAGATTCGGACAACGGGCGTCGGGACGCAAGATTCGATCGTTTCATTTCGTATAGTGTGTCATAGTGGGCGATAACCTACGCGTCTGCGATGCTTCAGGACATCACGACAGAAAGACTAGCATGTTTAATTTTAACGGTCCTCCACGACGGGTTGAGTGCGAGCGCGAGTGAGTGAGAGTGTGAGCAACAGTGAGTGTGTGTGCGCGAGTGAGCGTGTACGTGTGTGTGTGTGTGTGTGTGTGTGCGCGAGTGAGTGAGTGAGCGAGGGACAGTGAGTGTGTGTGTGTGCGCGGAGTGTGTGTGTGATTGGCCTGGCACACAAATTATTTAAAAGTGGCAGGGGCATCTTCAATACTAATTTCACCCTCACGCTCCATCACTGACATCACAACAACTCACGAGACAAAGTTTCACCTCGACGAGAAATCTCGTCGCGTTTTAATCTCGTCACACCCCTAGCGAATAACTTTACATCTGAGGCGTTTAAAGGACAAGTTCGGTATTTTACACTTAAAGCCCTGTTTACAGATCGTATCTGATGAAATAGAACGGTTAAGATTAAAATTTGGACACATGCTGCTGTCCCGAAAATTTTAGGTTTATTTCGCTCCCCCCCCCCCCACCCCCACAATGGTTGTCTATATGCACTGGAAGATTCCGTCCTAAAAACACATTAAACTTTCGTTTACAAAGACGTGAAACTCACCGAGTGGTCAGGGGGTGTTCACTGATATGTTCCATCAAAAATCGCTGAAAAAGATGCATTCCAACAGGTTTTATCGTAGTTTTTGTCCAACTCCATTGACTCCATTGTGAGACCGCAGCACCTTTACGGTATTACTCCGCCGCTTCTTCTTCTGCTTCTTCTGTGTATTCAATGAAATGCCCGTGGTTTGCTTGCAATTGGCAAAGGTGCATTATCGCCACCAACTGGGCTGGAGTGTCTATTATTCAAGCTCTCAACGGAAGAATCACGGGTGTGACGCGTTTGGCAAAATAGGTCCACAAAAGCGAAATAAACCTAAAATTCTCGGGACAGGAGCATGTGTCCAAATTTTAATCTTAACCGTTCTATTTCATCAGATACGATCTGTAAACAGGGCTTTAAGTGTAAAATACCGAACTTGTCCTTTAAAGATTCCATTTGTCCATTGTTTATTTCTAAAGAAACATGACAATGTATAAAAGGCTCCATTACCTTGTATCTTACGTTATGGCCCCGTAGAAGCAGTTTTTGTAAAAATAGGCTAATGATTGCGTCATAACCACGCGACTCTCTGGAAATTACCGTATAGACAGGAAGAGAAGCTTGCAGTTTATCGGGGGGACGTGGAGGCATAAAGCCCGATAAAGTCAAGGGAGAAGCCCATAGAGAGTCATAAAGTTGCTCATGCTCCTAGCTCATGGACACCTCCTACTCACGCTCTCCGTCTCTGCAAGATTCGGAAGGGATTGATTCAGATTTCTCTTGGCACAGCTACTAGAAGACTTACAACTGTCAGACAGGTTGCTCACGTCACGTCTACGTCGTCAAGCTCAGTTTGAGTCTGCGCAGTACGCTCAGCCATCAGGAAGTGAGTGCTTCTAATTTGCTTCACTTTTCTCCATTGAAATCTATGGGGTCGCTGTGTCCATTTCTTTTACTGTCTATGGTCTAATCAAATTATAGTACTCTCGATCAGATCTAATATAAATAACTAAATTTTCTGTTGTTGGCACACTTTGTAGACAAACCTATGGTCCCCCAGTGGCTAGACGTTTTGATGGCTGTAAACCAAGCCCTGGGTATTTTTGAAAAAATGAAAGCTCAGACGGGCGAATCTAGAAATCTTCCCCTTATGTCATCATAAGGGGAAAGGTTTCCTCCCCTTTCTCTTCTTTGCCTTGGCCCGCCCATGAGAAAATGAGTTTCGCGAGCGCGATATTGGTTTTTCCTCGAGAGACACCATGGCTTGCAAACTTGCTCGTTTGCAAGCCATGGTGTCTCTCGAGGCAGTTGCTCGATGGCAGTTGCTCAGTGTTTGGATGTACAAATGAACACAAAAAGTATTTTTTTAGTCAGAAGAACCAGTGGGTTATGTGAATTTCTGAGGTGTAATTGAAGAGTTCAGATGCAAAAGCCTCCAAGTGCCATCTGAAATTTTCTTCTAGAATGATCATTTTTATCAAGCTTGTATATTTAAGGTCAGCAATTTCACATCATTCTAGAAGAAAATTTCAGATGGCACTTAGAGGCTTTTGCATCTTAACTCTTCAGTTGTTCAAGTTCAGACAGATAATCTTTCTCTCAAAGTCGTTCAATACTGTTTATGCATCAGTAAATCAAGCCAGTGACTAAACAATCAACTTCACGTCATTTCTCTTAGTAGTAAGGGTGTCACGATTCTCCAAATCCTCGATTCGATTACATTTTCGATTCTAAAGTCATGGTTCGATTCGATTCTCGATTTAAAACATTTTTTTTTTTGAAAGCACAAGCTATGCCATTTTTAGACTTTTATGCAATATAATAATATCTGACCTTTGTTCGCAATGTACCACACACTACATTGTCAAATTTAAAACGTTTATTAACAACATGTAACAATAACTTATATCTTCAGTCAATTGGAAACTTAAACAATATAACCTATTACCTATTATAGTCCCGGGGCTCCCTGGACTCCTCAGAGCAGTCACAGGCGAATAGCACAGCGTTTTAAATTGGGATCCCACAGCGTTTGCAACGCAGTACGAGAGAACGTTCTCGTAAGGGAACGTACTTGGTTACTTGCGTAACCTCGGTTCCCTTAGAGATAAGGGAACGAGTACTGCGTTGCCTGCGTGCTATTTCGCTCATATCAGGTACTTCGCTTCAGTCGATTTAAACCTAAAGTCCTTTGGCGAGTTTTCTCTGAATTTATACACTTCAGCCGCGTCCAAATTGGCGCGCTCGAGGTTGGCAGGGCGCCAAGCGCTCCTACTCGCCATAGGTTCGTGCAGTTGACGCAGCACAGCCAATCAGCTCGCTCAGACGAGCTATGATGCTCTCGCTGTGCAGCTGCAATGCGTTTTAAAATAAAGGCTTCAATATTCTCGAGAAAAGGAGTTTTACCTATTACAGGCAAGCCGAGCTGACGTGACATATGGGGCGTGGCAGCATCGACGATTCCATTTTTTGATTCGATAATCGAGATTGAGCATTAATTTCGATCGATTCCGTGACACCCTTACTTAGTAGGATGAAAATAATCTTATTTAAACTGTGATTAATATATTTACAGAAAGCGATCAAAAAACAATCCCTTTCCAATCGCCCAAGCTGTCAATCACACAGCGCGAGTTTATCTGGACACTTGCCAAAACTCGTTATGAAATCAATGACGGTGTTACACTGCACAACGAAGCTCTTGCTGTACTTACCTCATGTTTGCATTGGTGAAATCATTAGTGAGAGTACAGAAACTGTGTTGCAATGATAAGATCTTCATTCACGCGATCAACAGGCTGTCATCTGCTCAATGCTCATCACTGCAACCTTTTATGTGATGGGAATAGATCTAAATACTTAAAAAAACTTCTCACGATTCGTTAATATCGATAGCTGTAATAGTACAAATGTATAATAGCTGTAATAGTAAACGTTTTTGAGAGAGTTCCACATGTAATGCTAGCCATTTCATATGCAAGTATGTCAGCCAATCACAGCAGTGGGCGTTTACACTGAAGTCTCACAGCAGACACGCCCCTTCAAACAGAGCGTTCAAATCAGAGGCTAAAATCAGGCTAGGAAATATGCCTTTTATTTCTAAATGATGACAACTTTTGATCTAAAAAACATACTAACATTATAAGGGCACCCCAGGAAACATTCTAAAATAATAAAATAATCCATGCAATGGGACCTTTAAGATCTTTCAGGACATGGTACCAAATATAAAGGTTTTGCTGTTAAAGGAAAAGGTAAATACCAAAATGTAAAACGGTAAATAGTTTATGTTATTATCACCAATGTGTAATTGTTAATCATAAAAAATTAGGTTATCAAGATCTTTCAGGACATGGTACCAAATAAAAAAAAGTGTTGCTGTAAATGGAACAGGTAAATATAAAAATGTAAAAAATTGTGGATAACTGGAATAACTGGATAATTTGTGTTAACAAGCAACCACCCCCTTAGTGCCACTTTTTTTTGGTTTAGGCCACTGCCCCTCAAAATGTCTGTGCCACGGCCCTGCTCGCATTTGGCACGCGTGCCTTAGGTTGCCGACCCCTGGTCTAGCCTATAGTCTATGGTACCAATCACGTTAGTGAAGCCTGAGTGACATATACTGTAATCGGCATGGTCATGAATGCATGATCTTCATAAAAAATTATGATAGCCTAAAAAAAAACTGCTTAAAAAAAAACTGCTTAAAAAAAAACTGCTTTACAACTAGTGTTGTCACGATACCAAAATTATTGTTTCGATACCGATACCAAGTCAAGTATTGCGATTTCGATACTTTTTCGATACTTTTCCTGAAAAGGGAGAAACACTCTCAAATATCATTGCTGTGCTTTATTTTAAAACCGGGACAACATTCTAATCATATAACAAACTAATAAATGAACATATGAACAGCAGATTTATTAAACATTTGAACAAAATATGAAATATAAAAATATAAAAAATAAATTAGAGCAATGGCATTCAAGGTAAAAAAAAATTATACATTTAGCAGCATTATCTCATTTATCATAAGAAACATATGAGCTTTATCTTGATTCTGAACTTTGAATAAAAATATGAACAGCGATTATATTAAACAATGTTTAATATTGGTAACATATGATAAGCCTCATTGGTGATATATTTGACATGTGGGGAGAGAGTTGTGGAAGGCCTATACTTCATGTTAAACATAAATATATAGCAGCAAAGACAACGTCGGCAGTGTTGACGGCAAAATAGGCTACAGAATAATTCGTTCTGTATTGAGAGGTGCAATATTTGAAAATCGATAATATTTTTTTTAATTACATTTATTGTATTTATGTCAAAACTTTCAAACATCAAAATGTCACTTATTAATATGTATTCGTGTCAAAATTACATAGAAACATCTTTTCCTATTCTATTTTGCCTGGAAACGCTTCCAACACGCTTGCGTGTCGTGTGAAAAATAGGCGTTCTAGAATGCACGCGTTTTCCGCGCGTCTCGAGCTGTGCCCAGACGCGTGTGTCACGCAGGCAGTTAACATGGGAGCTGAAATAAAAACGGACACGACACGCAGCCAGTGTGTCGCCGGCCTTACAAATCTGGAACGCGGTCATTCTTAGAAGTATCAATACTAATAAATGAAGGAATCGTGACGTTTTGAATTTCCGATTTACTTTTGAAGTATCGGTGCACCGTGTAACAGAGCAAGGTAGGCAACGTACTTCCATATGTCACTCCTCGCGTCATCTTTTTCTACGAGTCGTGGACCACTTGTGCTCGCACATGCAGCCATTTCGCTATAGTGTTTTGTCACATGACACTGACAGCGGCAGGTTCTTTGCTGCGTGCGTCAGGAAAAAAACACAGACGTCCATAGGGAGGCGTTGTTTTGTTTTTTGAAAGTATCGATACTGATAAATTTAGGTATCGTGACGTTTTTAATTTCCGAGTATCGCGATACTTTTGAAGTATCGGTACACCGTGCAACACTATTTACAACATTGGGTCTTAAAGGTGCTGTATGTAGCTTTTCTACTAAAACGAATCCTTTTTTTATTGCCTGTGTGTGAAGGGGTTGTAATATCACATTAAAATGATCCACTTTTCGGGTTTTGCTATTACCTCTGAAAGCAAGTATTCTTATGTTTATGTGAAGGTGCCGGGTCGGATTTACCGCGAAATCCAGTGACGTCACCTGCATGCGCGGAGCGCTCCCGAGCCTCTCGCCTCGTCTAGCCTACTGATTTTGCACTCAACAGCGACGACACTGCAACTTATGACATGGACTTATGACTTATGCAACTTATGACATGTCTGTTAACACTAAGAAACGACCTGCTCCCAGCACAACACAGACTCCAACACAAACTCCACATATTGATAAAAAAACAATAAAACGTTTTTTTCTTTCTGCTGAAGCTCGTATTAAAGGCCAGACGTGAATCGGATGAACTTCGGGTGAAAAAATACGGATCAAAATCGGCAGGGCATTTGAATCATGGAGAGACCTTATCTACAAACCTAGAATGTACATTTCCTGAAGAAAATGTGAAGTAGTGCTTGCAGTGGCAAAATTCGGCACGGTTGATAGGGTTCCATTCTTATCATGGTACGAGCATGGAGCATTAGTTCAACGTCAAGCTGAAAAAAGTAGCCTATTATTGTAACATTGCAGTGGGAGTTTACCTGAGTTTCTAGCATGTTGTGGGATGCTCTATCTGGTGTGTTGCGTGACGCGTCTCAGTCTGGCCGGTATCCACAGTGCTCGCTCATAAATTCGAGCATGCGCAAGAGCACGTGCTTGTCAACTTATTGGTTGCAATCTGAAACATCACCGCTAGAGGCCGCTGAAAACTACATACAGCTCCTTTAAGTGGCTTGGAAATGCCACAAAAAAAACCTAAAACTGTTTTTTTAAACCTAAAAGCGCCAGGTAAACTCCGAATGACACGACAGACAGCACTTTCCATCAAGTTCTCCGCATCTCCAATAGTGTAAAGGAAAGAGCCACTCGCAAATAATCTTAAGGCAATGCAAACAGTTTGTGCTGTAGTTAAAGCCCGACTCCGACAAGTCGAAAATAAGTGTGCGTTTCCAACAAATTAATAATGTAAACGACAATCTCACCAGTCACGAGAAAAAAAATATATCTCAGAAAGTGCACTATCGCGCTGCGCTGGACTTCCCGTATCAGCTCCGCTTATGAAGCCGCAGTCTAATCCTGTTAACATGAAATAAGCCTGCTCCCGAGCAGGTTTAAGCTTGCGCACCTGGGGCCCGTTCTTCGTACGTCGCTAACTCAGTTAGCTGGATTTGATTATTGGCGATTTGGCATGATCTGGGATTGTTTGGTTCTTCGACGCTCATCCTGGACTTGCTGTCATAGCAACAGGTGCGCAAGCTTAAACCTGCTCGTGAGCAGGCTTATTTCATGTTAACAGGATTAGATCCCGGCTTCATAAGCGGCGCTGATACTGTACCAGCCATTTGGATTATAGACATACTTAATTTAATGCAGCAACAAATTATTTACAGTGTAGCAAGATGATTTAAAACTCATTTACCTGTAATTAAGGTGTTGCTGTTACTGGTCCCTGGCTTTAGGTCTAAAGGCCTATTTATACTTCTGCGTCGAACTTACGCCGTAGCTACGTCGTAGGCTGTGCTTAGCGCGCGTACCCTTTGGCGTACCCTGATGCGCACCTCTCCAAAAATGTAACAACGCGTCAATTCTACGCGGACGCAAGCGCTGTGATTGGTCTGCTAGAACCCCTCCCTCGGGTTTCACATGGTCCCTCTGCATGAGTAATTGCGCGTCAACGCGGACAACAACGCAGAAGTATAAATTAAAACCAACCCGTTGCCTACAGCGTAGAGGCTCCGGCGTAGGTCCGACGCAGAAGTATAAATAGGCCTTAAGGAAGAGCTGCCCCCAGGGATGCCCTCCACAATGGGTCGGTTCTCATTTAGCCCAAGGGCCAGCTCTTCTGCCGGGGTATAATGTGGGGGTGCAGGACCACCACCTGTTTTTTTCTGCTCCACCTTTTTCTTGGTTGCAGATAACCATAAACAGACAAACACATCATTTAAAATGTCTTTGCTAAAAGAGACTAATCAGTGGAAGTAGAAAAGATTACCAGTTTGAAGAATATTCTTGTACTTCACTTTTACTTGTTCCCATGTTCTAGTGGGTCCTGAGCTGGCTCTAAAATTAAGCAATTATGAAATTATTAAAATACAAGAATATATACTGTAATAAGTGATATAACCATAACATGGAACACTTACGCATTTAATTTGTCTGTTACTTTTTGCCAGCCCTCTCTCCTGGCTTTTGCACACTTTGATTCCCAGTGTTCCCTGGCGTTTTAATTATTTTTTCAAACTCTGCATACCCTTCCAGTAAAAATTCTTGCTCTGCTGCGTTGAAAAACTGAGCGCGCTCTTTGGCCATGGTGAGCAGCCAATAGCAGCGTTGCTGATCAATGTTTCTACTATCGATACATATCCCCTTTTAAACCAGCACGTGAACGCGCAATTATCTCACTAACTCAATCCAGCTATACTAATCATATCCGGCAGGTGTGTTCGAAGAACCAAATTAGTCAGATCATGATTAGCACGATGATATCATCTTGGATGTCTCGTTTGATCTCAGATGTTTTAAGCAACGTACGAAGAACAGGCCCCAGTTGCTATGACAGCAAGTCCAGGATGAGCGTCGAAGACCCAAACAATCCAAGATCATGCCAAATCGCCAACAATCAAATCCAGCTAACTGAGTTCTTCGACGCTCATCCTGGACTTGCTGTCATAGCAACTGGGGCCCGTTCTTCGTATGTTGCTTGAAACATCCAAGATCAAATTATGAGACATCCAAGATGATATCATCGGCCTAATCATGATCTGACTAATTAGTTTCTTCGAACACACCTGCCAGTTATGATTAGTATAGCTGGATTGAGTTATCTGAGATAATTGCGCGTTCATGCGCTGGTTTAAAAGGGGATATGTATCGATATTAGAAACATTGATCAGCAACGCTGCTATTGGCTGCTCACCATGGCCAAAGAGCGCGCACAGTTTTTCTCTGCAGCAGAGCAAGAGTTATTGAAGGTTATGCAGAATATGAAACCTTAATTAAAACGCCAGGGAACACCTCAAAGTGTGCAAAAGCCAGGAGAGAGGGCTGGCAAAAAGTAGCAGACAAATTAAATGCGTAAGTGTTCCATGTTATGGTTATATCACTTATTACAGTGTATATTCTTGTATTTTAATAATTTCATAATTGCTTAATGTCAGAGCCACCTCAGGACCCACTAGAACAGTGTTCTTCAACCCTGCTCCTGAAGGACCCCCAACACTGCACGTTTTCTTTGTCTCCCTAATCAAACACACCTGATTCAACTCATCAGCTCATTAACCCATGTGATAATGAGTTGATGAATTGAATCCGGTGTGTTTGATTAGGGAGACAAAGAAAACGTGCAGTGTTGGGGGTCCTCCAGGAGCAGGGTTGAAGAACACTGCACTAGAACATGGGAACAAGTAAAAGTGAAGTACAAGAATATTCTTCAAAATGGTAATCTTTTCTACTTCTACTGTTCTTTGTCTCTTTTACAAAAGAAAAGCACCGTTAAATGTGTTTGTCATAACAGCAACCAAGAAAAAGGCTGAGCTGAAAAAAAAACAGGTGGTGGTCCTGCTCCCTCACATTATACCACATTATACCCCAGCAGTAGAGCTGGCCCTGGGGTTAAATGTGAACCGACCCATTGTGGAGGGCATCCCTGGGGGCAGCTCTTCCTCAGACCAACAGCCAGAAACCAGTAGCAGCAACACCTTCATTACTGGTAAATGAGCTTTAAATTATCTTGCTACACTGTAAAATATATTAATTTTTTTTCGCATTAAATTAAGTAGGCCTATATAATCCAAATGGCTGGTACAGTAATTTCAACTGTTAAATATTGAGTAGTGATCAATTGCTTTGACTTGTGAAGGTGAAAACTGCTGAACTTAATGTAAGAATATTTTGCCATGAGTTACTGATCACATTTGTTTCATATAGTGTAGTTCATTGTAATGCCATTGTGTTTCCTCTTTTGTGCAGTTTTACATAATACACCAACACTTGTACCTGTTCCCAAGAAAGTAGTGGCTGAAATATGTGCAGTAAGTGGACTTTTTCTAACTTTACATCAAAAGGGAAGAAAGTGCAACACTTTGTAATGCCCATTTGTTTCCATTGCACAGGACAGTGAAGAAACCCTCTCAGATGACTGTCCTTTGGAGGAAGTACTTGTAAGTGCATAAATAACTTTACTTAATTTATAGTAACTTGTGTACATATTATTTCTGACTGCAATATGAGTTGCAGGAGGAAAGGCCTACTGCACAAAGTGATACAGAGGTGGGCAGTGTAGTAACCTTGTACTTTTTATTTTTGTTGCATGAGGCTTGTGTTGACAGTTCTTTTTTATTTTATTTAATTTTTTTATTCTTTTTATCCAAACATGGCACAGGGTGATATCCGTATATAAACGGAATCTACAACAGAAAATTGAGTATTTTGACCTGAAAAAACAGAAAAATGAAGGGGAGCAATAGAACTTGACACCTTAAAGAAGAAAAAACTGGCACTAGAGATTGAGTTGCTTCAAAAGGAACTTCAGAGTAAGTGCTAAATACACTATTTCACACAGAGTATTATTGCTGACCTTGGATAACAATATATCTTATTGCAGGCAAAAGATGACCATCATTGGCTTTTCTTGACAAAGAATAATTGAAATAAAACTCAAGGAACTAAGCATGTTGTCTTGTCTTCTATTCATTTAATGAAGGTTTTTGTTTTTAAAAAAAATAATAAAAAAAATGGTGTTCCACAATTCTGTCCCGTGCAGCTCTGCCACTAGGTTGGTCCAAGTGCACTGGCTGGAGGTCATCATCAGGCTGCACCTCCACCACAGGGGTCCTCTCCTTTCTGATGGTGGCAATATTGTGGAGTATGGCACATGCAACAATAATGTCACAGGCCCTGTCAGGTGCAACCCTCAGACACTGAAATCTTTCCTTTAGTTGCCCAAAGGTCATTTCAATGCGTGCCCTTGTCCTGGCTAGAGCTGCATTGAAACGGGTTTGTGGTCCGGGGTTTGGGTCAGGGAATGGCGTCATGAAATACTGCCTGCAGGTATAGCCCCTGTCACCAAGCAGGATCCCGTCGTAAGCACCTGGAAAAATGCAGTTTTGTTAGGCTCAGAATAAATGTATGTAATACAGTGAGCTTGATATTAAATATTTCCTTACCACGTTCAAATAATGTGCATAAATGTGACTCTCTGAAAATCCTGGAGTCATGCACAGAACCAGGCCATTTTGCTTCCACATTTG
Source organism: Leuciscus idus (assembly GCA_021554675.1). NCBI lineage: Eukaryota > Metazoa > Chordata > Actinopteri > Cypriniformes > Leuciscidae > Leuciscus > Leuciscus idus. Next base: position 26,503,810 of record CM038631.1, read on the forward strand.
TGATGTAGGACATGGAGTCACACACCATCTAAGATATTTTTAATCAGTCAACTGCATACTTTTTGATTACATTACTTTTTGTATTATTTGATATATTCTGGACTCGCTTCTCCAAGGTAAATGGTGAATTGTTTGATGTCAGGCTGCATGCTCAGAAAGCGGCAGTGGATTGTGCAGCGTGAGACCACCTTCAGCAACAGGTTCTTGTCGTAAAAACGGACAAGACATGGCTGCGAAAGATTTCCCGTATCACCTCCGCTTATAAAGCCGGGATCTAATCCTGTTAACATGAAATAAGCCTGCTCCCGAGCAGGTTTAAGCTTGCGCACCTGTTGCTATGACAGCAAGTCCAGGATGAGCGTCGAAGAACCAAACAATCCAAGATCATGCCAAATCTCCAACAATCAAATCCAGCTAACTGAGTTAGCGACGTACGAAGAACGGGCCCCTGGGGCCTGTTTCAGAAAGGAGGTTCAACTGAGTTGACTTACCCTGAGATGGGAAACTCTGAGTTTTCGGTTACAGAACAGCTGAAATTAGTTAGTTCAATCAACTCTGAGTTGACTGACTCTGAGTTAAGCGCGTGCACCACCACTATAAAAAGCCATTATCAATGGAGTGCAGATATTATGAGTCACCATGGTAACAGCGCCAGACAAAAAGAGGTCTGCATATTTCTCACCAGCTTCTGCAAGCGTACGAACACATATTATTATTTTTTAAATATCGGCTGCAGCAGCGAAGGACAGAGAGTTAGCTAGGGAGAAAATAGTTGCTCGAGTCAATGCGTATGTTTACATTTTAATTAGTTATACAGTGTTGGGTGTAATTAATTACCAAGTAATCTAAATACTGTAATTTAATTAAAGGGATTACTCTTAATTCTTCTGTAATTTGAAGTAAAATCTGATGTAATTGCATTAGACTATAGAACAATTCTGTATATTTAACATACATTTTTAAAAGGTATATTTTTTATGTAACCTTCTCCCTCTACACACTTTGGTCAATTCAAGAATAATCCATGCAATTGTATATTGTTTTTATTTGTATATTGTCTCTCCTTGTATTGTTCAAGTGGTTGAGGTTGATATGGGATTTATTAATAAGTAGACCAATACTTTCTAAAGATAGTCATTATTACATTAATCTAATTACACGGTTGAAGATGTCATTTGTAGTTAGTAATTAATAACTATTTTAGAGTAACTTACCCAACTGTTATAATATCAGAGGTGAAACTGGAAGAACAGTATGTTATTCAACCTAATTTTAATTTTCATGGGTGCAATCCTGCAGGTATTAAAAAAACATGGCAGCAGCTGAAAATTAAATATAAGAACATAATTCAATCAGGCAAGGTTTGAGCATATCATGGGTGTGTAGGCTACCTGACTTTACAAATATTTGACATATTAAATAACTAAATAGCATCCAGTGTCTAGCAGTGCAGCAGCATTTTTGGCTGGGGGAATTCCTGGAGGGACTTCAGAGCCAGTCACTCCCGAAGATTCCAAGGGCCTTCATAAAATGTAAGAGGTTTACCCTCATAGCATAATTGCCTAAGTCATTTTTTGGCCAAATTGTGATATCTGCCTAACTTTACTGTCCTACCAATGCTGCATCATCCTGTCTTTCTGCCTATGTCCTTAGCCAATCACAACACTATTAGAATCCAAAAACACTATCTGCCTAAGTCATCTCTTTGACTTAGGCAGTTTTGATACAAACAAAATGGCAGAAAACATGGGAAGACAGATGTCCAGAAGTGATGTATTAGATCTTCTGTTTGATTCGTTTTCATCTGGTAAGAGTTCATATTTCTTCAATTTTCTAGACACTAAATGTAATTACAGTCAATCAGAGGGATTATAAAGGGATTATAAACTGTGTATTTAAACTTGAATTTTTTTTGCTACAAGATATGATGAAGTAGCTAGCCAACACTAGCAAAATATTACCTCATTTCTGGTCAGAACAAATCTTTACAGTTAAGAAACATCATCATAAAAAGACATTTAAGCAATTTTAGGCAAGTGAAGTAATTTTTCAAGCATTTTCTTTTTCTTTTAAGTGCAAATAAAAGTTAAAATAAAAAAGTAAAATAGTTTTTTTTAATATAAATTAGACATTTTGACTGGACATAAGAAGTATTTGGTAAGATTTAGATTTTTTTTGCAGTGAACCTATGAATTTAACATGATTTACTGAGTTAAAATACTCAACAGCACTCCATTTCACAGCACAGACATATTTTCGAAATGTGTTCAGTGAGCAGAATTACTCCGTGTTCATACCAAAAAAAGACCAGTGTGATGTATGTGTCAGTGCCAAGGTAGGAAATACAGATCAGGATACCCTTACTACTCACTTGAAATTAAAGGCTCAGGCTCAAGCTGAAAAAGCTAAGGATAAAAAGGAATCCAGTGACAAACTTTCAGTGTGGACAATGGACCTTCAATGCGTTCTTCTGTGCCCCAAGACGAAAGCAAGTACAATGTATTACAAAACTAAATTACAGATGCACAACTTTACTTGCTTCAACATGAACAACAAAGATGGATATTGTTACGCTTGGGAAGAGCATGAAGGCTCCCTCAGCAGTGAGGTTTTTGCCCATCTGCAGTCCAAACACTTCGAATCAATCCTAGAGGCCAACGGAAACATTGAGAAAGTCATTGTCTGGAGTGATGGCTGTGGATATCAAAATCGGTGTGGTGCCATCAGCAACACCTACCTTCATCTGGCCATGAAGCATGGTGTCAGCATAGAGCAAAAGTTTCTGGTTGCTGGGCACACACAAATGGAATGTGACTCCATGCATAGCCTCATTGAGCGGCGCAGCGTCAAAGATATTCACACTCCACGTGATTACATTGTCATCTTTGAGACTGCACGAATACATCCATCCCCATACAAGGTGACCCAGCTATACCACAATGACTTCATGAAGTTATCTGGGGCCTACGTCACCAATATTCGACCAGGTAAAAAAGTTGGTGACCCCACAGTCCATGGCCTCCGGGCTCTCCAGTACTTGGCTGATGGTCGAATCCGGTACAAGTTGGATTTTGAGTCTGAATGGGAGGACCTGCCTCAGCAAATCAACATCCCCAAAGAACCATTCCACTGGGTCCCACTCTTTCCTGCCCAACTGCCAATTACTCTCAGGAAATTCAATGACTTGCAGGCAATAAAACCAGTACTACCAAGAGTGGCCCACCAGTACTATGACAACCTCCCTCATCAATAGACAGTGTGAAAATGCGTGTGCACAACACCTGAGTGGAACTTGGTGGGAAAGGAAAACAGTGGTTAAGGTTAAACATTAAGAAACAACTTGGTTAGGGTTGACAAGTTACACATTTTGGTTTTATTTAGGAGAATAAAAAAACTTTGGTTATGTTATGTTTGCACAGCACCTAAGTGGAACTTCGATTAAGGGTGGAAAAGGAAAACAGTGGTTAAGGTTAGACATTAATAAGAAACAACTTGGTTAGGGTTCACAAGTTACACATCTTGGTTATATTTAGGAGAGTAAAACAACTTTTGTTATGTTATGTTTGCATTTTTTATGTAAGAGAAAAAATGCCTAAGTCATGGCATATTCTGCCTAAGTCACTTTTATTGGTTAGGAAATTGATGATGGATCTTTTTCTTTTTGCATACTTGTTCACACATCTGGTTGAATGTACTGTTAAAATATCAATAAAAAATAACAATGTGATTTCTAAAAAATTTGTTTTTTTTTGTTTACCAAAAACATTGAAATATGACTTAGGCAATTATGCTATGAGGCTAACGTGTTATTTTTTATATAGGCTATTTTTGATATTTCCATTTATTTTACTTTGGGTTGGGTTTTTTGTTGGTCCCAACAGATTCTGATGGTAATATCTGTCTTTTGGAGCCTCCTGTCCCAACAAAACCTGCAGGCAGTTGTAAGTAGCCTACTCAATACACCAGAAATTATGACAAATAGTGTTATAAAGTGTACTCATCTTCACAGGACGATGGGGATAATGTTATGTGTCACATCAAACAATCTACACATTCAGATTTTTTCACATTTTTATGTGGAGTAGAATCTAAGTTTAAAGCTAAGTATAAATGGGTAGTCTTATCTCTCCCCCCACCCCCAAAGTGGAAGAACAGCAGGAGGACGGTCCATCAACTTCTGTTGCACAGATGAACAGAGTTCAGTGATTTTCAGTAAATGCCACAGTTTAATTCTGTAGAATTTGTTTAGAACTACATTATGTAACTCTAATCTACTACTGTATATTCAGTTGCCAGTTAAGGAGTTAATAGACGTCATCTTATTTAAAAAATTGAAAAAAAACCAGTAAAAATAGCAATATTGTATTTATTAATTAAAGATTAATTTTATTAATAAAAATGTACTGAAAGAATGAATGAGGTGTTTAAACACCACTTCCTCTTTAAAAAAGGGGAGAAGACCGAAAGAAACTCTGGGTTTACCGAAGAAAACCTGCTCCCGACCAGGTTAGGTTCACAGAGTAAGTTACCATGGTAACTGACTCTGAGTATAAGTTACCTCTCTTTCAGAAACGGGCTTGACTTACTCTGCTTTCTCAGGTTTAACATACCTCCCATTCTGAAACAGAAAACCCAGAGTTTCCCTCATTTCAGGGTTAAAATACTCTGAGTTTTCACTTAACCTCCTTTCTGAAACAGGCCCCTGGTCTTTTCACGATCGGATAGCTATCCGATCTGAGAAAACGCATGAAGTGGCCAGGTGTAAACAGCCCCAGAAATCATTCTAATATTCTGATTTATTATGAGTGTTGGAAACAGTTCTGCTGCATATTTGATAAATAAAAGGTTAAAAAGAACTTTAACACATCCTTGCTGAATAAAAGTATTGATTTATTTTTAAAAAATAAAAAATAAAAACTGACCTCAAATTACTGACCAGTGGTGTATATTGTTGTTACAAAAGATGTCTATTTTTAAAAAATTTGCTTTTTTTTTTTTTTTACTTTTTATTCATCAAAGTATCCTAAAAAAGTATCACAGGTTATGAAAAAATATTAAGCAGCAGAACTGTTTCCAACTTTGATAATGAATCATCATATTAGAATTATTTCTAAAGGATCATGTGATAGACTGGAGTAATGATCCTGAAAATTCAGCTTTGCATCACAGAAATAAATGATCATTTAAACCAATTATTTTAAATTGTAAAAATATATCACAATATTACTTTTTTTTTCTGTATTTTTGATCAAATAAATGCAGGCTTGATGAGCAGAAGAAACTTCTTTCAAAAACATTAAAAATACTAATAGGGGAGACCGGGGACAGTTGCAACACTTTTTGCATTTCTCTCAATTACTCAGAGACTATTTGGACTAGACCAACCAAATTTGTATATATTAAACTTGCATCTGTCTGCTAATTACCCATACCATTTAAAGATGATTATATATGACATATCGTTCACAGTATTTATTTGAATGGAAGAAGTCAGATGTTGCAACTGACCCCGACCCAGGGACGGTTGCAACACGTTAAAAATACCTTAAATTTCATTAATTAACTTAAGCTTTTTGTCTCATTGAGCAAAGAATTCTGAAAATATTAACTGTTTTAGGCCTACTCTAATATTATAGTATTATTTTATTCTGTCCTCAGTGTGTGTGACTGTACACAAATCGACAGATAGCTAACAAGCTTCAAGAGAAAGTCAGAGGCTGGAGTAAAGTTCAAGGCTCTTTACTGTTGTCGTAATTCTCAAGAAGGAATCTTTGTAAAACTGAAATGATACAGAAAGATAGCACCAATCACTGAATGCTATTCAAACACGTCATACATTAACAGACATAAAATAATACACCTTTAAGCTACAAAGTTGTAACATATATATTTTACATTCAGCTGATATGCTTATAGCTGTAAATAACTTGTAAATATAGCATGTGCAGCTCAACAGCTAAACTAACAAACTATGAAAGGCTATACAATAGCAGTTTTCACATGTTAACAAATAAATATTCAAGTAACATCACAGAACGTCTTACATGACGCATGTGTATCAATGTAATTTACTATAAATTCAAATATAACTTACAAGCGATGCTTTCCCAAGGCACAAACAGAAATGGAGACAGGATAAGGTGACTAGAGCTGCAAGCTGACTGCATGTAATATAACTACTAATGTGTTTCCTGATCAGACTGCATCATGTGATAAAATCAACCAATGAAAGCAATGTAAGAATTATATATGAACACAATGAATTACTCCTCGATGACCACTAGGGGGAGAAAGTAACAAACTAAATGCAAAGTATTCTTACAGAACATGACACTCCCCGCCTGGTATTGATTAAATACCACTATCTGAATAATCTTATTGTGTCTGAATAAAAAAGGGGGAACTAAATCAGTTTAATTCCTCTGCACTCTTGAGAAGGATCGTCTCAGAAACAGGTCTCAAGAAGGTCCTCGCTGATCCAGATTTTGTGACCTTGAGTTCGATCTTCCTGACCTTCCCATCTTCATCAGGGAATGTCTTTGTAACCAGAGCTATGGGCCATTCATTCCGCTTCGCCTGGTTATCCTTAAGCAGAACCAGATCACCTTTCTCAATGTTAGGTCGTACGTCCTGCCACTTGCTTCGGCTTTGCAGTGTAGGAAGGTACTCACGTCTCCATCTGCTCCAAAACGTGTTAGCCAGATGCTGCACCCGTCTCCACTGCTGGCGGTGAAGGTCTGTGCTGTCAAAGGTTCCCGGAGGAAGAGGGTAAGTAGACATCTTCTGAGTCAGAAGTGTAGCAGGGGTAAGGAGAAAGGGTGACTCCGGGTCTGAAGAAATAGGTGCGAGTGGCCTAGCATTAATAATTGCCGTGATCTCTGCCATTAAAGTTGACAACACCTCATGAGTGAGGCATGAAGGGTTGGTTTGCATAAGCATGGAGTTGAGTATCCGTCTGGCGAAACCAATCATTCGCTCCCAAGATCCTCCCATGTGGGAGGAATGCGGAGAGTTAAACACCCAAGAGCAACCCTCTTCACCCAAGTACCTCCTTACATTGGGCTCTTTGGGATCGGTAAGGAGTATGTGCAGCTCCTTACAGGCACCTGTAAAGTTGGTTCCACAGTCTGAACGGATTTGCTTAGCAGGTCCCCGCAGAGCAAAGAATCGGCGCAACGCATTGATGAAGCTTGACGTGTCCAATGCCTCTATCAGCTCTATGTGCACGGCCCGTGTGCTCATGCAGGTGAAAAGTACAGCCCACCTTTTGCTGTTAGCCTGTCCACCGCGGGTTCGTCTTGTGGTGACAGCCCATGGCCCGAAAACGTCAAGTCCCACGTAGGTGAAGGGTGGCTCTGTACTCAGACGATCTGAGGGTAGATCTGCCATCTTCTGTTCAGCGCTTTTCCCACGAAGCTTGTTACATGTAACACATTTGTGAAGGATACTGCTGATACATTTCTTAGCTCCAATGATCCAGAATCCAGCTGTGCGGACAGAGCCTTCTGTGAAAACACGACCTTGGTGCTTAACCTTGTCATGGTAATGACGCACGAGCAATGTTGCAACGTGGCTGCGACCTGGAATGATGAGAGGGAACTTTTCATTAGTGTCGAGTACCGCATGGTTGAGCCTGCCTCCTATTCTCAGAAGACCCTCTTCGTCCACATAGGGGTTCAGCTTTCTCAATGAACTATCTTTTGAGATGTCTTTCCCAGCAACCAAGCAGGCGAACTCTTTGCTGTAAGTTTCTCTTTGCACACACTTGACAATAAGAGTTCCTGCCTTTGACAGCTCTTCTGCCGTGTGAGGTTTTTCGCATTGATGCCAGCCACTACAGATGTCATCCTTGGTTTTTACTGCACTTCTTTGAGACTGAATGATGTGTGTCAGGAATGCTATAGCTCGCACCAGAGACTTCCAAGACGAGAACCGTTCAAAACGATGAGATCCCAGACTAGATGATGGAGTAGAGAGAGTGGTGGCATGAGAACGCACATCAACATCTGCATCTGGATCAATGAATCCATATGACTCCTCTCCTGAAGTGGCTACTCCTTCAGGAAGGGACAAAAACGGAGGCCCTGTGAGCCAGGTTGTGCTAGCTAATTCGGCCGCAGGTACAGAACGTGTAGCATGATCTGCCGGATTCTGTGTGGTGCAGACATAGTGCCACTGCTCAGGTTTGGTGGACTTCCTGATTCGCTGGACTCTGTTGGAAACGTACACATAAAACCGCCTGGTCTGATTGTATATGTACCCCAAGACGACCTTGCTGTCTGTGTAAAACCGCAATGTGTCTACACTGATGTCCAACTCACTCTCTATCAACTCTGCCATTTCTACTGCCAATACAGCTGCTCCCAGTTCCAATCTTGGGATAGTGTGAGCAGATGAGGGCACCAGTTTTGCCTTTCCCAAAACAAATCCCACGTGACACTCTCCATCTTCGTTGATCACCTTGAGGTAAGCTACAGCGGCAATGGCCTTCACCGAGGCATCTGAGAAGATGTGGAGCTCTTTCTTTTGAGTGGTGGTAAGGGTGGTAGGTGTGTAAGCTCTTGGAATCTTGAGCTCACTCAGATCTTGCAAGGAGTCTTTCCACATTCTCCATTCATTTTCCTTCTCATGTGGAAGAGGCTTATCCCAGTCGAGGGCTTCAATGCTAGTGAGCTCTCGTAACAGGAACTTCCCTTGTATAATGATTGGCGCCACAAATCCGAGAGGGTCAAACAGACTGTTCACGGTGGCTAGAACACCTCTACGGGTAAAAGGCTTCTCGGTAGATGCTACTCTGAAGGTGAAAACATCATGTTTAAGATCCCAGCTGAGCCCTAAGCTGCGTTGAATGAGGGCTGAATTGTCATTGAAGTCCAGGTTCTGCAAACCCTTTGCGTGGTCTTCTGGTGGGAAGGCATCCAAAACGTCAGAATGGTTCGACGCTATCTTGTGGAGGCGTAAGTTTGAGCCGGCAAGCATCTCCTGTGCCTTTTTCAGCAGATCTATGGCTTCAGCAGCTGATGGTAGAGACTTGAGGCCGTCGTCAACGTAGAAGTCGCGCTCCACAAAGTGTTGGGCCTCTGAGCCATACTCACTTGCTCCATGTTGTGCCGCGCGACGAAGACCATAGATAGCTACTGCTGGCGACGGGCTGTTGCCGAACACATGGACTTTCATCCTGTACTCAACAATCTCCTTGCCAGGTTCGTTATCCCTGAACCAGAGGAACCGAAGGAAGTCTCGATGGTCTTCTCTGACAGTAAAGCTGTAAAACATCTGTTCAATGTCTGCTACCACTGCTACTGACTCTCTGCGGAAGCGTAGTAAGACTCCAAGTAAGCTGTTGTTCAGATCTGGGCCTTTAAGTAACACATCGTTGAGAGAAATCCCATGATGCTGAGCACTGGAATCAAACACGACTCTAATCTGATTCGGCTTCTGAGGGTGGTACACACCGAAGATGGGTAAGTACCATCGTTCCTCTCCCTCTTGCAGCGGTGGATCTAACTCTGCCTGGTCGTGATCGAAGATCTTTTGCATGAAGTTCACAAAGTGAGTTTTCATTTCAGGCTTTCTTTCAAATGTGCGGCACAAAGAGGCAAGGCGATTAAGAGCTTGCTCTCGATTGTTTGGCAGCTGTCGCCATGGTGATCGAAATGGAAGAGGCGCCACCCAGCTGTTGGACTCATCCATAAACATTTCTTTATCCATAAGCTCCAGGAAAAGCTCATCTTCGATGGAGAGACCGACTTTGTCATCATCCTTGGTTCTCTCAAAGATTGTGCTGCCGAGGCTACAGTCATGGAGGACTGGGGTATGGTGTGTAAGGCCGTGAAGAGATGTGCAGTGTAGTCCTTCATTGCCAAACCTCTCCTTGACTTGAATATGATTGGGACATGGAGTAAGGAGAGATGGACGTCCATTTTCAAGCACGTTAGTCCGAAAAGAAGTCACAGACTCTGTCTTGTGGGCTGAGCCCAAGCAGACGTTACCTATAACAACCCAGCCAAGGTCTAATCTTTGAGCGTAGGGTGCTCTCGGTGGCCCATTGCGTTGTTCTCTGACTTTGTGAACCTGGAGGATGTCGCGTCCCAGAAGAAGGAGTATCTGGGCCTCTAGATCTAGGTGTGGTATCTTGTGAGCTATGGACTTCAGATGTGTGTGGTGCTGTGCGGCTGCTGGAGTTGGAATCTCCGTGCGGTCATTTGGTATGTGATTGCATTCAATGAGTGTGGGAAGCATCACGCTTGTTGTTTCATCCAGTGACTCCACCATGAACCCTGTGGCTCTTCTACCAAACGCTTCAGTGACCCCTGAACACGTGCGCAGAATGTATGGCGAGTTTGACCCTTCAATTTGAAAGAGGTCAAAGAATTCAGACCTGGCCAAGGACCTGTTGCTCTGATCATCCAGAACGACATACATTTTCACAGCTTTATCAGGGCGTGCTTTAGGATAAACTTTCACTAGGCAAATCTTGGAACAGGATCTAGGTTCCTTACCATCATCACAGACCTCTGTGCACCTAGAGGTGACTGCCAGCTGAAGCGTTTCTCTTTCACCCTCCCCGCCATGCTCTGAGGAGGGACCTCTCCTGTCCCATGGTGGGGGTCCAGGGTGCAGTGCTGCAATATGGCTGTCGCTCTCACATTCTGTGCACTTCAAAGCTACCTCACAGTTCTTTGTCAGGTGAATGGTAGAAGAGCAACATCTGAAACAGATCCCATTTTCTTTAAGAAAAGCCTTGCGCTCTTCTAGTGACTTACTTCGAAAACCCCTACACTTTTTCAGAGGATGTGGTTTCTTGTGGATAGGGCATTGTTTGTCTATTTCTCCTCGCCTGCTGCTTGAACTGTCCGCCTGAGAAGCTGTTTGTAGCGATGCGATTCCAGTCTTGTGAGCAGAGACATAGCTTTTGCCATATGCTGGTCTCTTTTCCACTCGTTCAAACTTTGTTGGACCTGTAGTGAACCTGTGGGAACTATTCATTGGGGTTACAGGGGCTGTTGAGAGAGTGAAGCTTGGGTCGTTTCTTCGGCGTGCTTCACTGCATATGAAGTCTGTGAAGTATGCAAATGGAGGAAAACATACGTTGTGTTGCTCCTTGTATTGTGAGCCTTGAGCTAACCACCTCTCTTGCAGACCAATTGGCAACTTCTCAACGATAGGGTTGACACCCCTGGCGGTGTCCAAGTATGAGAGCCCTGGCAGATAACCCTCAGATTTTGCAGACACTAACTCCCTTAACAGGTCTCCCAGCTCCCTGAGTTTTACGGGGTCCTTATGACTGATTTTAGGAAAGTTCTCTATCCTCTCAAAGAGAGCTCTTTCAATAACCTCGGGGGAGCCATAGCACTCCTCTAGGCGATCCCAAGCCATTCTTAAACCTATATCAGGGCTGGCAACATGCACAGAACGAATTCGTATGACGTGCTCTGAAGACTGATTTCCTAACCATTTTGTTAAGAGGTCAAGCTCCTCGCCAGCACTTAAGTTCAGTCCTGCAATAGCATTGCAGAATGAAGACTTCCATGCCCAGTCATTTTCTGGACGATCATTAAATTTGATCAGGCCAGAATTCACAAGCTCTCGACGTACCAAGTACCTGGCAATATCACTCATACCTGCCCTGTCGTCCGCATGCCCTATATGTGGCTGTAATGAGGCTCTACTGTGTGCAGAGCAAGGGTGTGGATGAGTAGAGAGGAGGTGATCAAAGGAGTGGTGATGAATTGCTGGCATTGGCCTTTCGGGCTGCTGCGCTTTATGGCTATCGTCCCTTGTGGTGAGTTGACGAACCACGGACGTCGCTCTTTCTGGCTGTTGTGCTGCAGCCTGAATTGCACCCTCATTCTTGGGTAAGAAATGAGAAGCACTGCTGGGACCAGGGAAACGATCCTTTCTGTCTGATTGGACATCGGGTTTGATGAGCGGCAACAGTGATGGCGTGTATGGTTCAAGTACTGGGGGTTTTTCATCACTGAGACGTAGCTGGGAGTGGTGTTCGACGTATTCACGGGTGCGCTGCATGGCGGCTTGAACTGAATCATGGAGACTCCTACTGCCCTGTGTACCTTCGATCTCTGCTGCTGCCTCAAGAACTTCAGCTTCAGCCAAGGCTACTGCAATCTCCCTCTCATGCTCCAAAGCTGATAACTCAGTGGCTATACGTGCCTCCTTGACCTTCAAATCAGCTGCAAGATGTGCCTCTTTTATCTTCAATTCAGCTTCTCTCTGAACGAAGGTGGCACGTGCACGTGCAGCTTCAACTTTAGCACGGGCCTTAGCAGCGGCCCTGCTAGCTGAGGATACTTTAGATGTGCTTGATGAGGTGGAACGTTGTGACGTGTGACGTGGCACGTGCTGTCTCTTGATCTTTAACACCATCGTCAGTGATGGACGCTTTTTCCAATCCAGCTTCACTGGTATGCGACATTATGGTTAACGATCCTCCAAGATGTATTAGAAGGGATGTATAAAGAGGCCTTAGTATGCTTGAGAGGGTGTACTGGCTCAGTTCCTAATCTTCTCGTTGCTGTTTTGCCCGCCGTGAAGACGCTTTTTTACTATTCTGTCCTCAGTGTGTGTGACTGTACACAAATCGACAGATAGCTAACAAGCTTCAAGAGAAAGTCAGAGGCTGGAGTAAAGTTCAAGGCTCTTTACTGTTGTCGTAATTCTCAAGAAGGAATCTTTGTAAAACTGAAATGATACAGAAAGATAGCACCAATCACTGAATGCTATTCAAACACGTCATACATTAACAGACATAAAATAATACACCTTTAAGCTACAAAGTTGTAACATATATATTTTACATTCAGCTGATATGCTTATATTATCAACAGCTAAACTAACAAACTATGAAAGGCTATACAATAGCAGTTTTCACATGTTAACAAATAAATATTCAAGTAACATCACAGAACGTCTTACATGACGCATGTGTATCAATGTAATTTACTATAAATTCAAATATAACTTACAAGCGATGCTTTCCCAAGGCACAAACAGAAATGGAGACAGGATAAGGTGACTAGAGCTGCAAGCTGACTGCATGTAATATAACTACTAATGTGTTTCCTGATCAGACTGCATCATGTGATAAAATCAACCAATGAAAGCAATGTAAGAATTATATATGAACACAATGAATTACTCCTAGATGACCACTAAGGGGAGAAAGTAACAAACTAAATGCAAAGTATTCTTACAGAACATGACATATTTATTTCAATAATATTATTGTAGCCTATTATTTATTTATTTAGTCATATTTATCAAATAACAGTTTGAGTTTTGTTTGTTCATGTGTAGAACATAGGCCTACATAGATTCAGTGTGCAGGCGTTACAGATGCTATTCAATCTCTCCATTTTTCAGTGTCAGACAGGAAGAATTTAACAATTTGCAATGCAACAAACCTTTATTAAACATGCAATTTATAACTTGTTGCAACCGTCCCCGACCCTATCAGCCATGACAGAACATCATATGCCTGCTAGACACACTGACTTTGACACATGCTAACCATGTCACTTAGAAGTCAACAAAACAATAATTCAAACGAAGTAAGTTTTGATTAATTCATACAAAATTTCAGGACAGTATGACAAAAATATATCTCATGAAAAAATTTACTTTCATACCTCCAAAACAAGTTTTGTTCAATAAATGCAGCAGCAGATGTTGAATATCTCTACTGTCTTCTTGGTGGGTGGAGGGTCTAACTGTGCATGTGCAGTATGAGTGTCATCACTCTAGCTTGTTCTCTTACGAGAGGTCTCTCGTACTGCGTAAGATATCTTACGCTAGGGGAAAATCCTTTTTCCGCAAGATATTGAAGCCAAAAATTATCCTTAATTTTGTAATAATGCAAAACGCGTTGCGGCAGCACGCAGACATAGGCGAGACAGCTCGCGCGCCTATTGGCTGCTCTGCGGCAACTGCAGCAGCCTATCGAGCGAGGCCTGGCGTGACGCCAGACCCAATCAGGGCACTTCGCGCCCGCTGCGTCACGTCCCGCCGAAATGGGCGTGGTCTAGGCCTATAAATACCGATCTGATTTTTCATCCTTCAAGCGAAGCACACGCATCGCTGGAGCTGGAGAAGAAGCCGCACCGTCTGAGAGAGAGCACCTTCAGCGGGACGAGTCACTGAAGTCGCTGGCCGCGCCGCCTTCCTTGCCTTCCTGCTGCGCTATCCGGCATTATATCCTTTCTCTGCTACTGTGTTTATGTATGTGTGTGTGCTCGCCGCTGCGACACACTCTCATTGCACTAAAAGAGCTGGGCGTCTTTTTGAAGACGCCCCTTTTCCTGATCACGCAGCTCTCGCGCTCGCTGACGGCGACTGCCCTCACTGCGAGCTAGTTACTGCCTATGGTGACTCTGAGGACTCACCTGGCATCCTTCTCCGAGACTGCACCCAAACACCGTTTCTATGGTTTTCCGTGCGTCACTGGCGAAAGGAGAAAAGAGAGTGTTTCTGGTCCCGCCGCGGACGGACCGACCTCCTCTTTCTCGTACATTTCTCATTCCCCTCTGAAGTTCGGGCGACTGGAAATGTCAGTATTGCAGTGAGCAAGCCTGTTGTAATACACGCATGCCTGCAAACAAACGCCAGCACGTTGACGCTCTCTGATAATACTCGCGCTAACTGAGTTACAATGTGTCTCCCCCTGTGGCCCAGTGGCAGACGCTCAGGTTTTTGCGCGCGAGAGACCCGCGTTCGATCCCGGGTCTACTGGCAGATAAAATTATGCCGTCAATGCTCGCTCTGTCAGTTCCCTGAAAAGGCGACTGCAGATGTGTATTTTGCAGCCAACGAGCGCGTTGTACAACCCGCTCGCCTGCACCCAAACACCGTTTCTATGGTGTTCCGTGCGTCACTGGCGTAAGGAAATAAGGGAGTTTTCTGGTCCCGCTGCGGACGGACCGACCTCCATTTCCTATACATTTCCCATTCCCCTCTGAAATTCAGGCGACTGGAAATGTCAATATTGCAGTGAACGAGCCTGTTGTAATGCACGCAGTCCTGCAATAAACGCCAGCATGTTGACGCTCTCTGTTTCTATGGCAACTTCTCGCTCGTTCAGTTCCAGTAAATGTGACTGTTCCAGTGTATTCTGCAGTAAACAAGTCAGCGACGCAGCACGCTTGCCTGCACACAAACGCCGCTTTTACGGCTACCCAGATAAATCCCATAAGTGTGAATTTTCTGGTGTCCCGGCCACGGCCGATGGTGTTTTATGTGTAAAAAGAATGCCCACTGCCCAGTGCCCATCTCTACACACAAGCACAGCCCGTCGCACAGGGCTCGCGCACATGAATCGACTCAGATCGATTGCGCTTCAAACATGGTGAATGTGCCCACTACCCAGTGCCCACTAACACCACGTTATGCATGTCTCACGGTTTCTGTGAAAACGAAACCAACGTGCATTCGCTTCACTCAAGCGAACGATGCTTTCGGTGTGATAAATGTGCCCGCTGTCCCGCGCCCACATCCACACATAGACATGACAGTTCCTACGGGAACCGCCCAGCCCTCCCCCTCGGTTTTGACCACCGCAGAGGAGTCGAGCGCGGGCAATTTGCCCGCTGTTATCAGCGCGCCCCATGCCTCAAATGTCACGAGCGCGACGCTTGTGTTACAGCACGCCGAAGCTTCTCCATCGCTGAGCGAGCGGAGCACGCTTCGTATTCAACCCCTAGCTATTCATGCAGACGCATGGGCAAAGCTGCCCGAGGTTTCGAAGTGGGTGCTGGACATTATAAAAAGAGGCTATTCGCTACATTTTCGCCGACGCCCTCGCCGCTATGCGGCGCGCGTCGAGACCACGGTAAAAGCAGAAGTAGCACATTTACTTCGAGCCGAAGTGGCGAAACTATTGAACTAAGGGGCCATAGAGCCTCTCTCTCAAGTTCAGAGCGAAGGAGGGCTATACAGCAGATACTTCCTGGTACCGAAAAAAGACGGGGGTCTCAGACCCATACTAGATCTGAGGCAACTGAACAGAGTGCTTGTGAAGCGACAGTTCAGGATGCTCACGACCAGACAAATCCTTGTGCAGATTCGCCAGGGAGATTGGTTTGTGTCAATAGATCTGAAGGACGTGTATTTTCAAATACAGATAGCGTCACGTCACAGGCGATATTTGAGATTCGCCTTCGAGGGCCAGGCATATCAGTACACAGTCCTCCCGTTCGGTTTGTCCCTGGCACCCCGTACGTTTACGAAGTGCATGGATGCGGCACTCGCACCCCTCAGAATGAGAGGCATGCGAGTACTGAACTATTTGGACGATTGGCTGATTCTAGCGCAATCTCGCTCAGTGCTCATAGAACACACGACCGTTTTACTCGATCACGAGAATTTGGGTCTCAGTGTCAATTGGGCGAAGAGCTCTCTGTCACCCAGTCAGAAGATATCTTTCCTGGGCACAGAATTGGACTCGCTGTCCATGATAGCGCGACTATCACCACAGCGCGCGGTAGACATTCAACGCACAGCGAACTCGTTCCGCTGTGGCGCGTCTGTCCCGCTCAAGAAGTTTCAGAAGATGCTGGGTCTCATGGCCTCAGCATCATCAGTGCTCCAGCTGGGCCTGCTCCGCATGCGCCCGCTGCAGTTTTGGCTGAAAGCGTGAGTCCCACGCCGAGCGTGGGCATCCGGTTTGCTTCGCCTCAGGGTCAATCAGAAGTGCGTCACAGCTCTGAAACCTTGGAGAGCGAACGACTGGTACCAGTCAGGTGTAAGCCTGGGGACTTCCTCGAGGGTGAAAGTGGTGTCCACGGTCATGGTCAATACCATGAAATATACCAGTGTTTTTAGGGCACAGAATAATGTCACAGGTCGGGATGGGCCAAGCCGGACTGCGCCCACCCCTGAACCAGGACCACCCTGAGGAGCGTGTCAGAGACGAGACGGAGACAGAATTTAAAGGAATAACAGTTCTTTTTTATTTAAGTTAAAAATGATTTGAATAACCTAAACTAAAATCTTCCTTTCTTCTTCTTCCCAGGAATCGAGGAAATGCAGTAGTCTCCGGGGCCCACTCCCACGCCGGTGCAAGATTCACAGTGGCCTGTGATGGACCGGTGGGTTTCCACAGGTGAGTATGCGGTCGGGGCTATTACTCTTCCCACACTGATGCAGGGTTCACAGGGACCTACGACGGACAGGTGAATTTCCACAGGTGAGTAGACGGTCGGGGCCTTTCCTCTTCCCGCACTGATGCAGGGTTCACAGGGACCTACGACGGACAGGTGAATTTCCACAGGTGAGTAGACGGTCGGGGCCTTTCCTCTTCCCGCACTGATGCAGGGTTCGCAGGGACCTACGACGGACCGGTGAATTTCCACAGGTGAGTAGACGGTCGGGGCCTTTCCTCTTCCCGCGCCGATGTAGGGTTCACAATGGTAGGCGATGGACAGGTGAGTTTCCACGAGTGAATAGATGGTCAGAGCTCTTCCTCTTCTCACGCCTATGTAGGGTTCACAAGGGTATACGATGGACAGGTGAGTTTCCACAAGTGAGTAGATGGTCAGGGCTCTTCCTCTTCTCACACCGGTGCAAGGTTCGCAGTGGCCTGTGAGGGACAGGTGAGTCTTCGCAGGTGGGTCGCTGGTCAAACGGGACGCGGTTGTTTCACCCCGACAGCCTGGACAAGCTTCCTCGGGGACGAATAGAATGGCGACTTCAAGCAGCGTGCACAGTTCTCACCTTCACTCTCTTGAGAGGTCCACTTTTCACTATGCGGGCAGACTAACAGGCGCACAGTGAACTCGGGTCAAACCGGTGGGCGGGGCTTTGGCGACGGATAGCAGAGTCAACACCGCGGGTAGAGTGTGCAATTCTCACGTGTGTTGCAGGAAGATGGACACTTCACACCAGACAGGTGGGCTCTGGAGCTGCAGCAGACTCGAAGTCAACTGGCGGAGCAGAGCTTCTTTAGGACAGACAGAATCAGCTTCAACAGCAGTATATAATTCTCACGTGTGTTGCCGGGAACAGATAACTTCACACCATGCAGATGGACCTGGGGCTATAACAGACTCAAAGTCACAGGCTGAGCGGAGCTTCTCTAGGACAGACAGAATCAACTTCAACAGCAGTATACAATTCTCACGTGTGTTGCAGGGGACAGATAGCTTCACACCATGCAGATGGACTTGGGGTTGTAGCAGACTCAAAGTCGCAGGCGGGGCGGAGCTTCTCTAGAACAAACAGAATCAACTTCAACAGCAGTGTACAGTGCTCACGTGTATTGCAGGGGACAGATAACTTCACACCATGCAGATGGACTTGGGGCTATAGCAGACTCAAAGTCACAGGCTGAGCGGAGCTTCTCTAGGACAGACAGAATCAACTTCAACAGCAGTATACAGTTCTCACGTGTGTTGCAGGGGACAGATAACTTCCCACCATGCAGATGGACTTGGGGTTGTAGCAGACTCAAAGTCGCAGGCGGGGCGGAGCTTCTCTAGAACAAACAGAATCAACTTCAACAGCAGTATACTGTGCTCACGTGTATTGCAGGGGACAGATAACTTCACACCATGCAGATGGACTTGGGATTATAACAGACTCGAAGTGCAGGCTGGGCGGAGTTTCTCTAGAACAAACAGAATCAACTTCGACAGCAAGTTAGTTTGACTCACGGATGCTGTTCCTTCTAGTCCTCAGCAGATGGGGCCGATCGACATTATCAAGCTCCAGTAACTGACAGTAGACCAACATGGCACGGGGAGAGTGCACGGCAAAGAGAATAAATCTTCCACACACACACACAGCACTTTCACTCCAAACATGCAACGTGAGGGGGAGAACCGTCAATTTAAGCACTGCAATCCACTTCAATAAGTGCAAATAGGGCCAGCACTCACCCAGAGGCCTCCGTGCCACAAGCAACGAGCTTCAATGTTGGAAAAAGGGTGTCTCGGGGCTTCCCTCCACAGACATAGACAGGATTCACATCACCGTTCCAACACGGGGAGGAGGATAGGAGATCGCACATTAATCAGTGTATTTCACTCAGTGACCGTTAGATAGCACAATCAAAACACTCCAATCCACTTCAAATTCAGTGTTGAAACATGTAGGTAAGAGATCCAATGGTCGATTACTTATCTCTCTCCCTTCCAGACGAACGGTGTATCTTCACAACTCTTTCACACTCCTCGAGTCCCATCCAACACACTTGCCCCTGCACACCACAATTCTTCTCTGCAACACTCAAATGAAACGACGTCTCACGGGGGAGAACCCACACAACAGTCTCTCTTCACTAGCTTTTTATATCCTTCTCAATGCCCACATGGCTTCGTCATGGCTCTAGATTAATTCCCCACACCTGATGTCGATTTCCTCATCCCGGTTGGCAAGGCAACAGATACACATTTACACGGGGGGTGGAGTGTCCTTGTTATTATACCGGAGGGGACACAATTGCGGCGAACTTTAGTTCCGCCCTCTCATTTGTCACACCGTGACAATAACGTTTGTGGTGATACCAGTTACGTTTAACAGTCACATAAGGATAATAAGCTATTCGTTGTGCATGGTGAAGTGAACGTCATCTACCTTAAAAAAAAAAAAAAAAAAAAAAAAAGAAACGTTTCCGATATCTTCGGATCGGTACGGAAGCCCTGAACCGCAATGTAAAAAAAAAAAAAAAATCCGTAAAAAAAAAAAATTCTAGCACTTCGAGATTAAAGTCGAAATATTTCGAGAATAAAGTCGAAATATTTCGAGAATAAAGTCTAATAAAAGATTTTTTTTTTTTTTTTACATTGCGGTTCAGGGCTTCCGTACCGATCCGAAGATATCGGAAACGTTTCTTTTTTTTTATTTTTTTTATTTTTTACGTTAGATTAAAGTCGAAACGTTTCGAGAATAAAGTCGAAACATTACCAGAATACAGTCTTCTGTAGAAGTTGCGTGTGTGCTTGCCGTTATTTCACATTGCCGCACAGGCATTCATGTGTGCGTAAACTGGATCTACACAAAATAATAGCTTTACTTTTATCTTGCCTGTCAACAAAAGGAAAATCTACAGGTCTACCAACATGGCATTAGGCTATAGGACGTTATAAAATATACTGCGCCGAAATAGACTTTAGCCTACAGGCGAAAACACTTATAAGACTGGATCAAGATATCCAGCTTTTTTTGAATGAATGCATGAATGAGGCATTTATATAGCGCTTCCATATGTTTACTGTAGGCCTACACTTAAAAGCGCTTTACAATAATTTCAGGGAATCTCTCCTCAACCACCACCAGTGGTTATTATATTTGAGGAAATCACGGGATCCGGCCAAATGATTGGATACAGAATGATGCACTTAAAATGTATCCAGAACGTATTTACGGTGAAGAGGGAATCAGTGCGGTTACTGTTAAGTGTTCTCGACCCAGATAGTGTTGCCTATTATAGACGAGCACGAAAACACGTCAAAAACACTGCCACATAAAGCTTCGACCAGATTGTGAACCTACTCCGGCGGAGTCTGTGCTCGTCTAGGCAACGCCATTAGCCTGGGAAAACCCAGACTACTTCCGGCGAATTTGAATTCTCTCTCCAGGATAGTCTGGAGAAGAGCCCATTCAAACTCATTTCTGTGCCGCCGAAATCGCGGCACCAATCAGAAACGTTTGGGGAGGGATTTACATGATGACGACAGCGCAGCGACGCTGTCGCTGAAGGAGATTTCATTACAAAGATGGATGCCGCCGTGGAACATCACTCGTTCGAATCATAGACAGTATATAAACGAATCAGTTATCGCGTCTGTTTTGAGCGATTTAAACTTGTTCTTAAACAAAGAACAACACTCAAAGCATACGTCATCTCCTTCATCGATCTGATTGGTTTTATGACTATCCGATTGCGCCCAGAGGAATTTGAGCTATGTCGGTTGGTGACGCCCCTTTGGAAATGATTTGTCTACATAGCTTCGCCAGACCCTATACTCAGTTTCAACTGAGAAGGGTCTGGTTTTAACCAGGCTACAACGCCATGAGAATGCATGTTGGAAGATTAGGACCTCGAATTTTCTTTTTGTTGAAAGTCCAGATAAAAGTAAAAAGCTACTATTTTGTGTAGATCCATGTCCGAGGCAGTTCGACTTCACAAGTGCATTTATTTACACAGACAGACACACACACACACACACACACACACACACACATACACACACACACAAAATTCAGAATTGGAAACACGCCCTATGCACCAGTGGACGCGCGCCGTTATGAATGCACACACACGCAACTTCTACAGAAGACTGTATTCTGGTAATGTTTCGACTTTATTCTCGAAACGTTTCGACTTTAATCTAACGTAAAAAATAAAAAAAATTAAAAAAAATCGAAAAAAAAATAAAAAATCTAGTATTTCGAGATTAAAGTCGAAACGTTTTTTTTTTACGTTGCGTTTCAGGGCTTCCGTAGATCGGAGATGCGTCCCTTGTTCAAATTTCCCACGATCAAAGAGAACACTAATACGCATGTGCACAGCAAAAATCACAACTTGTGCTTGCTGCGAACGCAAGTTATTTAAGGTGTCTCAACTGTACACAGTCTATCCTATTCATTTTATTTTATTAGTTCGCATTTATGAAGAAACAATGTACGAACGAGACCGCTCTGAAAGCAGCACTAAACGACTGCTTTAAAACTTTCACAGAGACCTCAAACAGGCATTTAAAACACCAAATATTAAGGATTGGCATATCAAGCAAAATAATATTCGATGATTGATCGAAAATCGTATCTCTCCCCCTACATGCTCACCGGGAAGCAGGGATGGGCAGTATGATACATGTATTTAAAATACGTATTTGAAATAAAAATACTATTTTCTATTTTACCAACATCTGGCACACGTGAACTGATGCCAAATATCGCGATGTGTTCGGAATGAGACATTTCTTCAGCGCGATTTCACAATACTAATAATAATAATAATAATATATCACAATACTGTTGTTGGTTGTTTATACTGTTGATCAAATAAATGCAGGCTGGGTGAGCACAAGAGACTTAATTCAAAAAACATTTAAAAATCCAAGTGTACAGCAGGGGTCTCCAACCTTTTGTGAGTGAGGGCTCCCTGAAGGGATAAAATAGTCTAGAGGGCTACTTGTTTGATATAGGCTACTCATACTCACTTGCTGCGTTCGAAACCGCATACACAATGAGTAGGTACTTCATTTCAATAAGTAGCCTACTTACTTAACGAGCGCTAAAAGAGTAGGTAGGCTACTTTATAGCCAGATCTCGTTGAGTATGAATGCGAACCGGACATCTGCTATGTTGACGTTGTCATGTGACCTACGACGCGTTATCACACGCGCAACAACTTAAAAGATTTGAACGACACGTTTAATTCATCTATCTGTAAATATCTTGATATTGATTAAACTTGCTCATTTTGTGGTCTTTTTGAAGAAACTGCTGCCCATTTATTTTGTGAACACATTTATGGTTGATTTAAGTTCTTATATTTAACCCTACTAATGTGACCCACCGTTATATCCTTAACGATATTATTTATTTTTATTACGAAATCCCAAAATTGTCATCTCTTGAATATGTTGTTAATTTCTTTATTTTATATCCAAACATTTTCATCCACAAGCAAAAGTGGCTTATTGCTTTGTTTTCCTCTTTTTCTTGTTGAATTTAACTCTCGTTTCATCCCTCAGGCCTGGGCCTATAACTAACAAAAAATTCATTTTTTTAAATGTATTATAATGAATTATTTAAGAAAATATATATTAAGATATTCAATCTTGTAGATTCTTTTTTCCTGTGTAAAAAATCTCATATTATGAATGCAAACCCATGATTGATATATATATATATATATATATATATACCTCATAACATCAGTAACTCAACAGCCCTACCTAGAACGGTTTTCCTCAGCGCTTGTAATGTCTGTACAAAGGAGATGGGCAGCTGTGCAAAGATTCGCCTTTGGAGAAAACTGTTGATTTTATACTCGAAAAATTTAAGTATCATTAATATTAAAAATGTATATTACCCCAGAATGAATTGCATTGCTATCCCACCCCAAAACATACAATAATAACAACGATAAATGCTGACCAATACTTAATTATATTACTTTTGACTGAAAATGATATATTTCAATAAAACAAACAAAATGTAATGTATGTCATATGACATAGCTATGCATGAATACACTCTAGATGTGTATATAGTAAACATATCTACATTTTCATTCAAACAATTAAATAAAGCATTAATTAAATAATTATATTTTATTTACTGACAACAATGAGAAATTTTTATAAATTAGTAAAAGAATGAATGAAAGTCACCATCACACAATTAACAAATGCATACAAGTCAACACATGAAACAAAGCTTTATTCAAACTACAATCATGTATGTAGGCTACAGGCACTGAACCCCACATCCTTCTGCCATCTCAACACAGCAGTTCCCATTCTGCGGTTTTATTCTGATGAATCAGCTGACCGCCAGAGGTGAGCCGTTCCTTCGTGCCTGAGGTTGTTGCGTGATGCGTTGTGCTTCACAATCTGAGGCAATAAGGGCAGGTGGAGTGATGGAGGGTCTCAGAAGGGCAGGTGGAGTGATGGAGGGTCTCAGAAGGGCAGGTGGAGTGTTCGTCCATGGCACCATCTCCAGGATTCAGCTCTGGGCTCCTCATCCTCAGTGCTCACACCAGCCTGCTGACATTTCAGATCCTACAAAAATGCACAAACATAACACAAAAGCAGTCATTTCAACCGCACAATGTCATTTGATTTCAGTATTATTTAGAGGACAAAACCGCTTTTTTTTCACAAATGCCGCCATCATCTTTCCCTGCAGGTCCTGCTCCACCACAAAAGATCTGCAGCAAATGCACAGAAATCAAGAATCAGAAAAGTGCTGTAATAGCTCTGTTTGAAATTACAATAATTAAAATAAACTACAACTTAATATTTAAATAGTTGTTGTTATTCATTTCTGTAGTATACTCACTCAAAGCCTTTGATGGCAGCATTCAGCTTCATGAGCCACTCTCCACTGGATAAACACATCTGTTCATCCGGCCCTGTAACATCCAGACAAGATTCACATTACCTCTGTGATTTATGAGCTCAACACTACATTTACATGTTGAGGTTGTTTTAACTTTTTATCCAACATAAATGTCCCTCAATTTATCAACAGTAATGGACAAATAAAATAGATAACTTATGTTTAGTTACTTTATAGATTTGTTCTACATAATAGCACACATTCATCACTCAGATGTCTATTTCATGTTGTGATGTGCTCTTCTGCAACTTACTGAAGATTTTCCTGTCAGATGTAAATAGACATTTAAAATAAGCGTCTTTAAGATGTATATGGTTTATGTAAATCCACGTTAGAGAAGTAACTTACGTGTCCTTACTGGAGCTCCCCTGTTAGCTAACGTTATACATAATAAAACGTGTTTTTACAGCAAAATCACAACTATACTATACTGTGTAACGTCTTTACACCTTCAACAATTCAACAGTTTACTCCACAGAAGTTCAACACATGCAATTTTAACACAAGGAACCGTGTTTACTCACATTTGAAAGCACCCGCGTCGCCGATCTCTGCGATGTTTGATAATGACGTCCTCTCGCGTGGCCTCCTGGGATAGAAGAGTATCCATCGGTTGAGCACTGGCCGGAAGCAGTAAGCCATCCGGGAACTTCTCGCCTACTCCATTTCCATTTCCATTTATGCATTTGGTAGACGCTTTTATCCAAAGCGACTTACATTGCATTATCCTATACATTTATACATAGGTATGTGCAATCCCCTGGGATCAAACCCACAACCTTGCGTTGTTAACGCAATGCTCTTACCACTGAGCTACAGGAAAGTCTTTTACTCTTTTATGAATACTGATGTTTCGAACGTACTGCTTCCTTCACGTAGGCTACTGTTTTCGCCTCCTATATAGTAGGAAAGTAGGCATATTCGAACGCACTTAAGTCCGAATCTCGCGATAATTAGTACGTCACCCAGGTAATTCTCGCCTACTCTTTTGGATTCGTACATACTGTAGCAACTGTCAATGGCTGTGTGGCTGTCAGTCAGCTCTGTGTAACCCCGGGCGCGCTGTTGGTTGGCGGCCTGGGGAGAGGGGGCGGGCTCCCTGGGGATATAGCGTTTGTGTTGAGGAAGTTCTGCTCTTTTTTCTGTTCTGGGCCAAAACACGGCCGCTGTGTTCCAATGTCTGCACGTTGTGCTTCTGGTTAATAAACAAGTTAACTGAATTCTGGCCTCTTGTGAGATGCTACACTGGTGTCAGCAGAAAAAAATTCGGAAAAAGGGATTAAGGAAGACCTAGGGTGCACCCTGCACTACTAGTTAGGGACCAGTTTAGTTTGTTAGCTTAGTTAGCGTTAGCGTGACCGTGTCAACACAGTGTGCGTGGGGAGATGAGTGACGGAGAAGGAGCCAGAGCCGCGGAATGGACGTTCTGTGACCTACAAAGGGAGCTGCGACGGCTGGAGGACAGCAGAGGCCATCTTAGGGGCATGATGGAAGCGATGGCCTCCGAGGCTGGCTTTGACAGACGGAAACATGCAGGCTCCGCTACCCGCAAGCTAAAGTCGGAGGGGGGCGCAGACACCAACGTCACTTCCGGCGCGGGAAGCTCAGAAGTAAACAACAATGGCGGCGCCCGGTCCACAATAACAGCGGTAGCGGCTAGCTCCGTGAAAACTCCAAAGTACAACGGGAAGGTGAGCTGGGAAGCTTTTCATGCACAAATCGAACTGCTTGCTAAATCACAGAACTGGTCGCAAGAGACCAAAGCGTTACAATTGGCGATGTGCCTTACGGACGAGGCTTTAGCATGCTTGCTACTCTTAGACGTAGATGACAGAGAGAACTACATCGCACTGGTGGGGGCTCTCCAGCGACGGTTCGGGAACTTTACGGGATCGGAGCTCCTCCGCAATGAACTGAATAACAGATACAGAAGACACGGCGAGCCGCTACGGCAACTAGGCAATGACATTGAGAGCCTTACCCACAGAGCATATAGCAGCATGCCCACGATGGTACAAAGTGAGTTAGCCCGCGACCGGTTCATGCAAGCCCTATCACCGCCCGAACTGCGTGTGGAGGTACAGCTGACACACCCTCGGTCCCTGCAGGAGGCGTTGGAGAGGGCGTCAGAGAGAGAAACGACCCGTGCCTACATCACAATGCCCACACAGGAACACAACAGTCCCCATGTCAGAGCAGCAGCGGAGGATCAGCAAATACCAGCATGGGCAGCGGAGCTGACAGAGCTGGTGCGGGCAGCTTCCCTGGGCACCCAGCGGTGCGCTGACCGCACTACTAGACTGTGCTGGGGCTGCGGGGAACCCGGTCACTTGGTACGCTCATGCCCAAAAGCACCCAGACACCAGGGAAACGACCTCGGGTCCGCATAGAGGGGGCAACACGGACCACGAACCACAGCCCCCCACATACATCCTCAGGCATGGCTGGCCCGATGGCGGTGGCGGTAGTGGGCCGGACTTCTATTGGGGACCTCTGCCACATTCCAGTCACTGTGGAGGGAGTAACGTGCGTGGCGCTGGTCGACACCGGCTCTACAGTGACATTAGTGCGGCCCGATGTGCTCCCCAGGTAAACTGTGCTGGAGCCAACAGCAGTCCACCTGCGGACGGTGACTGGGGAATTGTCACCCATGAAAGGCAAAGGGACACTGACATTTGTGGTGGGCGGTAAAACAGTGCGCCACCCGGTGTGGGTGGCGTCAGTCCAGGACCCCTGCATTCTCGGACTGGACTTTTTGAAGAACACGGGCTGTCGGCTGGACCTGGCGGAGGCCACCCTGTGCTTCCCAGGGGAACGTCCAGTCAACATGGCTCCACCCCCCCTGGGCCTCAACCCTACAACACCCCAGGTAACCATGGTGTCAGCAAACACCGCTGAAGCCAACAGCGACCCCGTCGTAGGGACCCCTCGAGACCCCCGTACCCCCCCACTCACAGCTGAGCAGAGGCACTTTACAGCCCTCGCTGCTCGGAACACGCCAGCCGCCACCCCCACTACCCCCCCTCACCTCATCTAGCCGCCCCACCTGCGCCACAGCCAGCACACACTACACAGATTCCTAAGAGCCGGGCCTCTGACCCATTAGCAGCCCGGCTCCCCCAAATGGAGGAGGGAAGTGTCGTGTTGGCAGTACGGGGCATATGGCGACGGAACTGTTCTCACCTAGACCCCCAACAGGGCAAAGAATTGTGGCAACTATTGCTACAGTTCAAGGACATTTTTGCATTTAAAGAAGGTGACGTGGGGTGCGCACACCTAATACAGCATGACATAGATACGGGTGACAGCCCGCCTATCAAGTTACGCCCACGTCGCCTCCCACTGGCACGCCAGGAAGCAGCAGACAAGGTGTTGTGGGAGATGCAGCAGACAAGGTATTGTGGGAGATGCAGCAGTCGGGCATTGTAGAGCCGTCTGACAGCCCGTGGGCCGCCCCTGTGGTCATGGTCCCAAAGAGGAACGGTCAGTGGGGGTTCTGTGTGGACTACAGACGGCTCAATGGGGTGACAAAGAAGGACTCCTACCCCCTGCCACGGGTTGATGAAGCCCTGGACCAGGTAGCGGGGTCCGCCTGGTTCACGTCGCTGGACCTGAGGTCCGGATACTGGCAGGTGCCTCTCTCTCCCGCTGCCAAACCAAAGACAGCGTTCTGCACAAGCCGTGGCCTCTGGCAGTTCAAAGTTCTCCCATTTGGCCTTTGCAATTCACCAGCCTCATTTGAAAGACTGATGGACAAAGTGCTGTCAGGAGTCCCTCGGTGTGAGTGTGTGGTGTACCTGGATGACATTCTCGCCCACGGCCCCACTTTCCAGGCAGCTCTCCAGTCCCTGCGGCGGGTTCTGGAGCGTATAGCAGCAGCGGGCCTCAAACTCCACCCGGAAAAGTGCCACTTCATGCAGAGAGAGGTGTCATTCCTCGGGCACAGGCTGGGCAGAGACGGCATCGGCACAATGGAGGAAAAGGTACGAGCGGTCAGAGACTGGCCCACACCAACGGACCAGCAACAGCTGAAAAGATTCCTGGGCTTAGCCTCTTACTACAGGAGGTTCGTGAGGGGGTTCTCCTGTGTGGCGGCACCACTGTTCAGACTACTGCACAAAGACCAAGACTTTGTGTGGACCAGTGAGTGTCAAACAGCATTCACCTCGCTGCAGAAGGCGCTGGGGGAGGCTCCTGTGTTGACTCCGGCTGACCTCTCTCTCCCGTTCATCTTGGACTGTGACGCGAGTGGCCAGGGAGTGGGCGGGGTGCTAGCACAGCTAAGCACAGAGGGGGAGAGAGTGGTGGCGTATTACAGTAAGACTTTTAATAAGCACGAACATCGCTACTATGTCACACGCAGAGAACTTCTAGCTGTGTTATCGTCCATTCGACATTTCAAATACTACCTCTGTGGGCTACCGTTCACCGTAAGGACAGACCACTCTGCCCTCCAGTGGCTCATGTACTTTAAAGAGCCGGAGGGCCAGGTAGCACGCTGGATGGAGGAGCTACAGTCCTATGACTTTAAAGTGGTGCATAGAGCGGGAGCCCGTCACTCCAACGCCGACGCCCTGTCCCGCAGACCCTGTGCGGAGGGAGGATGCCGCCACTGCGATCGGAGGGAGACACGAGAGAGGGAGTTACAGGGTCAGGAGGCAGCCATCGTCAGCCGGGCCGGGGTGGCAGTGTGCTGCGAGCTCACGGAAATCTCAGCAACGCAGTGGAGACAACAGCAGGAGGCCGATATGGACATACAGCCAGTGCTCCAGTGGGTGGAAATGCAGACACGGCCACCATGGGAGGAGGTGGCACCGCTTTCCACAGCGACAAAAGGGCTGTGGGCAAAGTTCCAGGCCCTGCGGCTCACCGATGGGGTGCTACAGCGGGCCTGGAAGGATCCAGCGACGGGAGAGCTGAGGTGGCAGTTGGTGGTCCCCAGAGCAGAGAGACTGACCGTGCTGAAGGCAGTGCATGGGGCCACAGGGGCCGGTCACTTCGGGGTCACCAAAACTCTCCGTCGCCTACGACAGAGCTTCTACTGGGGGCAGTTCAGGAGGGGCGTAGAGGACTTCTGCAGGCGGTGTGACAGCTGCACGGCAAAGAAGGGCCCCTCCGAACATTCCCACGCCCAGCTCCAACAGTTCCCTGTCGGCGCACCCATGGAAAGAGTTGGGGTGGACATAGTCGGTCCACTCCCAGTCACTGACAGCTGGAACAGGTATGTGCTGTCAGTCATGGACTACTTCACCAAGTGGCCCGAGGCTTATGCCCTCCCTGACCAGGAGGCAGAGACGGTGGCTGAAGCCCTACTGGAGAGCATGGTCTGCCGTTTTGGGACGCCCCAAACCATACACAGCGACCAGGGGCGAAACTTTGAGTCACGAGTATTTGCCGACCTGTGTCACAGACTGGGCATAAACAAAACTCGCACCACCCCCCTACACCCGCAGAGCGATGGCTTAGTAGAACGCTTCAACAGGACCCTGATCCAGCAGCTGGCCATCATCACCGCCAAACATCAACGCGACTGGGACAAGCACCTCCCGCTGGTGCTGATGGCCTGTCGGTCCGCCGTCCAAGAATCTACGGCCTGCACGCCAGCTCTGCTCATGTTGGGTAGAGAGCTCTGCACCCCGCCAGCAATGGCCTTTGGCCTCCCCCTGACACCCCAGCTGTGCCCCCAGGACGAGAGTACGCCAGGAGACTACAGGACCGCCTAGAGACAGCCCACGACTTTGCACGTGTGCAGCTGCAGAGCGCAGGTGCGAGACAACGTAGGAACTACGATCTACATTACAAGGGCCGCCACCTGGAACCGGGAGAGCTGGTTTGGGTCCACAGCCCGCAGAGAAAAAAAGGCCGTTGCCCTAAGCTGGACAGTGACTGGGTAGACCCTTGTAGAGTGTTAGAGCGACTAGGGGAGGTGGTATACAGAGTACTGCTACCCCCACGTGGCAGACGAGTGGCCATACATAGAGACAGGTTGGCCCCCTACCATGGAGACGCTTCCCCCCAGCTCCCACCCAGGCCCTCACAGACCCCCCTTAACAGCCTCCACCCAGACACAAACGGGCACACAGACACACATCCAGACATTTCCACCACACCCCCCTCCCCAGGGCCACCCTCTCCAGCTCATGATCTTGCAGTGCCTGCACGGCCCCGTAGGCAAACAAGACCTCCGGCCCACCTGAGAGACTTTGTGTAAAGTTGTTGTTGTGTTGTGTGCAGTTGCTGTTCCCTCAGGGTCGAGGAACTTTGACGCGGGCAGGGTAGGGGGGGGGGGGGGGCGACTGTCAATGGCTGTGTGGCTGTCAATCAGCTCTGTGTAACCCCGGGCGCGCTGTTGGTTGGCGGCCTGGGGAGAGGCGGCGGACTCCCTAGGGATATAGCGTTTGTGTTGAGGAACTTCTGCTCTTTTTTCTGTTCTGGGCCAAAACACGGCCGCTGTGTTTCAATGTCTGCACGTTGTGCTTCTGGTTAATAAACAAGTTAACTGAATTCTGGCCTCTTGTGAGATGCTACAATACTTTTTCGCTCGCCTACTCTTTTTCCCATACTAAATGGTAGGGAAGTATGCGGTTTCGAACGCAGCCATTCTCTCTCTCTCTCTCTCTCTCT
This sequence comes from Leuciscus idus, assembly GCA_021554675.1. Taxonomy (NCBI): domain Eukaryota; kingdom Metazoa; phylum Chordata; class Actinopteri; order Cypriniformes; family Leuciscidae; genus Leuciscus; species Leuciscus idus. The sequence continues at coordinate 26,534,521 of CM038631.1, forward strand.
CTCTCTCTCTCTCTCTCACACACACACGCACACGTTTCGAGTTTTGAAAAATACAACAACAAACAGTAATATTGTAAAATATTATAACAATTGATTTCTATTAGTAACACCAATGGCTTTTTATTTTGCACAAGTGATGGTTTAGAGCTTATCCCCTATTGTGATGTGACTTATTACAGATGATGCTACATATTGTGATCACTCTTGATTCAGTTGGAAAATATTTTAATTTGTTTTGTGTTTACAGGTTTCTTGTCAGGATAAATCCTGAAAATTCTAAATGAACATCACAGTTCCAGGTGAGCAGAAAGAGTTGTTTGGAGGAAGACCATGGCCTTGAATCCACACGTTGCATCTTACATCAGGGACTTTGCAGAATATGATTGGCAAAATCATTAAGGTAAGAGTAATATTAGGGATGTGCAGCGGAGCCCATATCTGTAGAAATGATGTCTGAATCTGTATTTAGAAAAATCCAAAAAGGGTGGAAATGACTTAAACCATAAATTTTTTCAAATTGATAGTCTGTTTTAAAATGTAATTATGTTCCCTTCACAGTTTCCATTTAACAAATATGCCTTGTATAAGTCAAATAATTTGTATTTTTATATTATAATTGTAACATCTCTTTAAATAAGTTTTAATTAAAACATGAAATGGTAAAAATAGGGTTGAGTGATATGGTCAAAAATCATCTTGATAAAATGTTTCATATCAGTCAGTGTTGATCATTATCACAATCAATGTCAAATATTTATTTATTTTAAGTTTTAAATGTTCTCAAACATACATTAAATAATGAAGACAACAGGTAAAGTTAAAATATAATGAAATGTAATAGGGGTGGGAATCTTTTGATTCAACTATTCGATTTAAATCGATTCTTTGGGTCACGATTTGATTCAAAAGAGGCGGTACTTTTGAAATTGGGAATTCTCTTTTGAATCACATTTCAATTTGATATATGCATAGAATAGATTTAAAATCTATGATCAAATCTAAAATCAAATCTATGCATATCTAAATGAAATTTGATTCAAAATCGAGAATCGAACAGAAGAGAAATGATCAGCAGACTGTTAGCCCCAATCAAGCGGGAGTTATTTAGTTTAAATTATACACACCTCATATCTGCGTTAATTTAATCTAACCCGCTGCCGCTCAGCGTTCACATTCACCTCTCACGGCGTGAGCTCACGCACGTCTTTTTCATCATTAAAATTAGTAAGCATAAAGTCGACAGACATATCTATGAAAGGAACTGACTATCGTAAGCATTGTAAGCCTAAATTGATCGTAGAGACCATTGGTGGTAATTGCTCTATAATCAAATGCTTTGGGGAAACGCAGCCCTGATCAGCGGCCGATTGTTTGGAGTCAGAGATATAGAATATGGGCCATTGCCTTCTCACTATTTATTACTTTAGCTTCTGATACAGGACATGTTCATTCTCTTTTATAGAGTATTTGTTCGTTACCACAGAAAACCGCTTGCGTGTCCATGTTGAACGCGTTTCTTATATGTAAAAACTAAAGTACCTACCCTGCAAACATGCCCCTGCGGGGCCCATGCTGGCTTTTTGCGGGCACAGTGGGCTAGGGCCAGCCCACACCAAATCTAAACAGGCCCAGTGCGGGCTTGCCCAGGCGAGGCCCACAGCTTTGGGCTCACCGCGGGCTATCTGTGAGCAGCCCACACTAGCGGGCTGCCCACATTAAGCCCATGATGGCCCATTGTGGGCCAGCCCGTTCGGGCCCAGAGCAGCTTTTGTACCTTTGGGCCCATGCAGGTTTTGTTTAGGTAGCCCACTTTCATTAAGTTTTGGCTGCTTTTTAAAATTGAATGTGAAATTCAATAAGACCTTCCATTTATAACTCTGCTCAGAAGGAATAAAAAGAAAAAATCCATTATTTGCATTGGATTGTGTCTACAAGACAACGCATGATCCCTTAAAAACTCTAAGAACAAATCTTACTTTAAAAAATATATATTTAAACTGGATATATCTATATAGACTAAAATTATTTTTACTGGATATATATATAGCATTTAATATATAGCATTACATATACATATACATACATATATATACACACACACATATATATATATATATATATATATATATATATATATATATATATATATATATATATATATCCAGTTTAAATATTTTTATATATATTTTTATATTATATTTTATATATATATATATTGCACAGTACTGTGCAAAAAAAATAAAAATGGTTTTAAGTCATTTATATCTTTTGCTGTAGCGTGTCAGTGGGAAATATCAGTTTACATTTCCAAACATTCTTTTTGCCATTAATTGTAATAATCCAGTGAGATTTCTGTATCCACAAGGAGTCTGACAACAGCCAGGATGATCTGATCTCACCATCATCGAGTCCGTCTGTGATTAAACAGAAAAAAATTGAGACAAACTAAATCCAGAAGAACTGCGGAAGTCTCCGAGATGCTTGAAGAAACCTTCCTGCATTTAATAATTAATAATAATTAATATAATTTGTCTAATGAAATATCTATTTAAGTATCTATTTGTCTATCCTTAACTCGGCATTACAGATTAAATTACATTAAATAAGTAATTCCGCGCATGCGTCGAACATCAACTACGTATTTGATTAATCAACGTCATCGCGCTACAGGCTGCACTGCAGTCGTCACTTGCCGCCCTGCCGCCTTCCTAACGGTTGTTTCTGCCTTCACAGTGGAATTCTCCGGACTCTGAGGTGAGTTTTAATTGTAAATTGAGTATTATCGTTAACAGTAAATATTTGCCATAGTGTGTGTGTTCTGCTAGGATTGTATTTTGGTACCTATTGTTTTTTTTTAATCCAGACCATATGTTTTTGTCGAACGACAACGGAGTAATGTTGACAATTGGCCAACTAACGTTAGTTAGCTTAGCAGCTATATAGGCTAAATATTGTCCTGTTCACCCCGTTTACCATATTCTGTATGTTACCACGTCAGATTGTCACAGTAAACTGCTAAAGTATAAGGAAAAAAGTTCTTAAGTTATAACGTTCGTCTAACGGCTGTGCTCTGAGCACACGATGTTTGATCGTGGACGATTAAAATGGCTCCACGATCTGCTTTTGAAAAAAATATGGTGCTACAGTGCATTCAGTTGGTTATTTGATAACGTTATGTCTAAAGAGAAAGTAAACATTTGAGAGAAATCTACTCGGTTACTATCGTAGCCTCAGTTCCCTGAGAGTAGGGAACGAGTATTGCAGCGGGGAAACTCCTTTTCCTCGATTTACAGAAGCCTATAAATAATAATGTAAAACGCATTTTTGCAGCTGCACAGCACAGCTAGCTAGCACAGTGAGTCAGTGTCTGGCTCACTCATTGGCCGTGCTGCGGCACTGCGGCAACTGCACATCCAATGGCGCGGGCGCCTCTGACGTGTGCGCCAATGAGCTAGCATCACGCCATTACACGTCAGAGCCCGCCAAGGGGGCGCGGCCTTAACCTATATTAGTCCCCGAAAAACGCCATTTTAGCAGAAAACATTTGAGAGAAAACTGGATGCGTGGCTGTTTATAGAGCATACAGGTCAGAATGACAGTATTCATTAAACCTAATATTAAACATGCTGCCGCTTGTCCTTAAAGGGATAGTTCACCCAAAAATGTCAAATGTTATTATTTACTCACTGAAATGTTGTTTCAAACCTGTATTAATTTCTTTATTGTGCAGAACACAAAATAAGATATTTTGAAGAATGTTGGTAATCAAACATTTGCTGGTCCCCATTGACTTCCAATGTAGAAAAAACATTTGCTGGTCCACAGTGACTAGTATCTGTCTGGTTTCCCACATTCTTCAAAATAACTTGATGATTTCATTTGTATAATGTGTAGCCAGGGTTTTATAATTATAGAGGTCCCAAATTTGAGGTAGTTGGAGGGTTTTTAAGACATTTGAAGGCCAAAAAATGGATAAGAAATAGCTTAAAAACCATGTCAGTTGGGAGTAGAGTTTTGTCAAAAAAATTGTCTTCTTTCTGTTTTTGTATATGTAAATGTCTTCCACCAGCGAACCACCCTCCACCAGCGAGCCACCCTCCACCAGCGAGATGGCCCTGTACAACATTGTGGAGTTCCCTGATTACTCAGTAGGGATTGTGAGCAGCAAATGGCTTTATGATGACTCTTCCATAACTCTATGGCCACCTTATACTGACCCTGGTAAACACAAGGCAGCTTTGTTGATGCATGAAGTTCCTGGAGAGACTTGGAAAGCGCATGAAATCTGTGTTTTGGGCACAGCAGGTAGATTTTTTTTTTCTCCCAGAATTGTAAATAACTTAAACTGAGCATTGCATGAAAGGTGTCAAGGAAAATGTGAATAGATGAAAGACCTATTGACATTTATTTTGTTTCTTACAGTGGATTATGAAAAGGCAAGATATAAAGCCAAAATGGCAGAAACAAGTTTAATTGTAGCCAGTGAACCTGAAGAACTAGATCGCAGTCAGCGGTCAAGACAGTAAGTGTTGTTCTATTGCTTTACTGTCTACTACATTTATGCAAATTAGGTTAAATATTAAACATAATTTATAGTACTGGTGCATTCTTAGTTATAAATGTTGTGGGCAAGATCCTGAAAGCAAACTATTACTATATCTAAAATAGTATGAGCCAGTTATTTAGTATTAGCCAGCTGTTTATGCGTGTTAAAATGCATTCTTGGATTGTTTCTCCTCATTTTGTGCAGACCTACAAAACGCTACATTGATTTCGAGCCTGACCCTGCTCCACTGAAACGGCAGAGACAGCCACAAACGGTCACAGCTGCAGTCGTACACCAGCCACCAGTTCCACCACCACCCATGGGTTTGCCACCTTCTGGTCATAACTCTCTGGTTACTCTGTCTCCAAGCCACCTTCCACCAGCGAGTCGCCTTCCACCAGCAAGTCACTTTCAACCAGCGAGCCACCTTCAACCAGTGAGTCAACTTCCACCAGCGAGTCGCCTTCCACCAGCGAGTCGCCTTCCACCAGCGAGTCGCCTTCCACCAGCGAGTCGCCTTCCACCAGCGAGTCGCCTTCCACCAGCGAGTCGCCTTCCACCAGCGAGTCGCCTTCCACCAGCGAGTCGCCTTCCACCAGCGAGTCACTTTCAACCAGCGAGCCACCTTCAACCAGCGAGTCAACTTTCACCAGCGAGCCGCCTTCCACCAGCAAGTCACTTTCAACCAGCGAGCCACCTTCAACCAGTGAGTCAACTTTCACCAGCGAGCCGCCTTCCACCAGCGAGTCGCCTTCCACCAGCAAGTCACTTTCAACCAGCGAGCCACCTTCAACCTGTGAGTCAACTTTCACCTGAGAGCCACCTTCCACCTGCAAGCCGTCCATCACTTGCAGCCTTCCCCCTTCCTGTGAGGCACTCTCTATCAGCAGGTATGTTTAGTAGACTGTAAAAAGGCTTACTCCTCTCTAGCCTTGGAAGCAAAAGTATTTTTTTACTCTTTGTGGCTACATCTTGTAATGATGGTTATTCATTGAGAATTGGTTCTTGAAAGAAAAACCCAATGTTAGTATCCATTTCTTTCTTATTAGGCTAGGCCTTGCATTACCTAATAATATTAGGATTTTGTCTGTAATGTATTGTCTGTGGATTTTATTGTTTCATTAGTAGAGATGCACAGATTACAACTTTCTAGGCCGATTTTGATTTCCGGTTTTTCATTCAGTTTGACCTGCCGATACCAATTTTAGCCGATTCTGATTTCATTTTTTCTAACCAATTTACAGCACACACAAATATTTATTTTCTATCTTTTCTTTAATAGAACATTTTGCATAGAACATAGAACATTTTTTGAACAAATAATCGCTATAATGCGTACTTTTTCCCAAACTGAATGATTAAAAATGCGTAAATCTTCTATAAATATTTTTTATTATTCATTTTATTTTCTGACATACTCCAGTTTTTGTTAAAATACACTACACATGTTTATTATCACTTTATAATTTGTGTATTTTCCTTCCTGTTAGACTGCCTATCTAGGAACCATCGGTGGGTGTAATGTCCAAGTTGCAGCTAGGAGAATACTGACAACATTGATTGGCCATTCTTTAGCCACTCAATTGAACTGGAATGGCTCAAACGAAAAGAGATCATTTCAGAACCTGAGGCTAAGGAGGGTTGTAACAGGTAAGCTAGCATGTGGTATTAGAAATGGCATATATTATTAACTTCCCACACACGGTGTTGTTTCATGCCTATTTGCTTTTCAGAGGCTGTAAGAAAAGGTCCCTTTCAGCCAAGTCCTCCTGATTCTGAAATTGAGAGTGAAATAAAGGTGTGGCTGCGGAATTCAAGAGACAGAGCGGGTGGACGAAAGGAGCGCTACCACCATCTGCTGACTGGTCAAGAGACCTCGGGGGAAGAGTGACCTTTGCTGAAAATGTTTAAAGTCCGCGTGAACCGGAAGTTGCAAACGACTTTTCTCCAGTGCTGTGACGTATTTCCCAGTGAAACGGAATATTGAACAGAGGGCAGGGTTTTACTCTAGCGCTCCTCCTCTCCATCTCTCGCTCATTACAGACTAACGGTTTGAGGGGAGTGGTTAAGCGTTTCCCAAACCAAGCCGTCAAACCTACGTCATCAGAGAAGGGACGCCATTCCAGACCAGAAGTAACTTTTCAGACTTTGATTAAAGATTACGACGGCAAACAATTTTTTTCTGTGTTTTAACTTGCACGGATTAATTGTTCACCATAAGACTAGTAATATGCGCTAACAAAGTAAATAGGGACAATTTTGATTTCAGTTGGACTTTAATGTGCTAATTATTCATTGGCAAAGCTCAAAGTAATAATTTGGTATTTTTTATTTTTATGTTTATTTGAATTAATTTGATATTTGTATAGAGAATTTTTAGTCCCTTTCAGAGTGTTAAATTAGCTTTATTAAAGGATTAGTTCACCTCAAAATGAACATTTCCTATAATTCTCTCACCCCAATGCCATCCAAGATGTTCATGTCTTTCTTTCTTCAGTGGAAAAGAAATTAAGTTTAATTTTGAGGAAAACATTTCAGGATTTTTCTCCACACAATTGGCTTCAATGGCAACCAGAATGTTGAAGTTCAAATCAATGCCGCTTCAAAGGGCTCTGCACGATCCCAGCTGAGAAATGGGGTCTTATCTGGTGAAACGGTCAGTCATTTTTAAAAAAAAATTAAATAATATATATATATATATACTTTTTAACCACAATTGTTCGTCTTGTGCTGGTCTGCGATGCACCACGTATTACGTCATCACGTTGAAAAGGTCACGAAAAAAAAGAAGAAAATAATAATAAATTAAAACAAAGATATCGGACGATTTTGAAGTTGGAAGAGAAAATGAGATGGAATTTTTCGCCCTTCCCTACCTTTTTGAACCGGAGTACACAGACAAATAACTTAGAAAGATGACGTGACTTGTGACCTTTCCAACGTGATGACATAAGACCAGCGCAGACCAGCACAAGACGAACAATTGTGGTTAAAAAGTATATTATTAATTTTTTTTTGTTGAAAATGACTGACCGTTTCGCCAGATAAGACCCCATTTCTCAGCTGGGATCGTGCAGAGCCCCCTTTGAAGCACTTCAGAGCCCTTTAAAATGGCATTGATTTGAACTTCAACATTCTGGTTGTCGTTGAAGCCAATTGTGTGGAGAAAATCCTGAAATGTTTTCCTCAAAAAGCTAAATTTCTGTTCCACTGAAGAAAGAAAGACATGAACATCTTGGATGGCATTGGGGTGAGAGAATTATCAGGAAATGTTCATTTTGAGGTGAACTAATCCTTTAACCTGTATTAACCTGAATTGAATGTTTTATATGTTGTAATTAATAAATACATTAATTTGAAATCCCTTTGACTACTGTACATTTTTGACAATAAAGACATTAGTTAAGTGGTTAACTGCATCCATTTCAGATGTATAGAATAATTGTTTTTAGTAGTAGCTGAAAAGTATTTATAGTGAAACAGATTTATTGTTGTAGATTAATAGTGCGGGCCTGGTGTGGGCTTAGTGAGGGCTTCCTGGGGGCTAAGTGAGGGCTGCCCGTGCAGGGCCAGCGCTAAGGGGCCAACGTTTTGCCAATGAGCAAATTCTCATGGGCCCTGCGCTGGCAGCCCGCTGGGGGCCCTTAGGCTAGCCCTAAGTGGGCCCGTAAAGGGCCAGTGCAGGCTTGTTTGCTTATAAGCTATTTTCTGTGAATGTGCAAGACTTCCGGTTCATTACCCGCTATATGGAAATAACGAGATGAATAACAAAGTGCTGTAAATAATAAAAATATTTGTGCTTCAAACTAGTGTTAACAATTATGACAAATTCAATACATCAAAATATCAAGAAGCATAGCAAGCTTTTTTGTACAGCTAGAAATAACTATAAGCGTATGTATGACACCGGAAGCCAGACACATTTCATTTATAAATGGCCGTGCCCTCTCTTCCGTGAAAAATAAGGTGGATACCATAGGCAAAAAAAATTCTCCTAAAAAGGTGTTGATAATGTGAGTTAGGTTTTTTTGATTATTAGTTGTTTTTTTTGCCTCTGATTGATTTGTGCTTATCATTCCTTGCAGGATTATCAGAAATGCTGTCGCTCTTCTACCACTTGACACCATCACTACCCTCCTCACCTGGCCTTCATCCTCACCTGTCTTGCTTTCTTTCTAAGTTTCTTTTTTTATCTGTTCAGGATAATTTTTGCATGAATTGAAATACATGAATTGTTCACTGATCTTAATTATTAAATATATATTGTTCATTAGTCTTCTTTTAAAACAGATTTTTATTGTTGTATTATATTACATTATTACTAATGTATTGTTTAAAAATACACAATAAACCTTGTTGTGCAGTTAAAGCTTCAATTGTTCTTTTTTCTATTTCCCATTAACTGTTAAAATAATATTCCTACAGATTTTCTACATATTCTACAGGTAACTAGCACTATAAAAGTAATAAAATAACATTTCATAACTGTATAATACTATACAGTATTATTAAAAATCAACGGTGTAATACTGTGTTTTAACGTGGTAAAAAATTACAGTAAAATAATGTATTTAATTGTACAGTATGCTTAACACTACTGTATTTAGTGTTACAGTAATTTTACTGTTGAATGAAAATACAGCAACTACTGGATAATTGTTGCCAGTAAGTTACTGTTAATTTGACAATACATTTTTTACAGTGTATACTTCTCATCTGGCAAAAAACTGGTGTATCATATTTTGCACAGTTGCTTACTGTGAGATTTTCCCATGTGGATTGTACTGTCTCTGTGGTGTTCTTTCGCGCCTAAAAAATCTATTGGACGTCTCCAATAGAACCAATTTTTCCCTAAAATCGGACAGGAGGAGCTCTGGGACTGACTGACGGGGTAACCTCAGGTTCAAAAACCCATTTGTTCGGAAGCTCTATGGAATCGATCCAGTCCGCACCCCACAGAACCTCGAGTTTAATCACGTCAAACTCACTACTCCAACACAGACCCAGGCCATCAGCATGGTTTCATCACTCTTACCCAATTCTCAGTGTGATTTGAGTTCAGTTTAGAATAAAAAGGAGGATGCAATATAAAATACAGTGTATATATGTCATGGATTCGCAGTCGAGTAGTACCAGAATTTAAGTTTCGCCTGTATCACTATTTAACCAAATATCGTTTATTATCTTTATGAGCGCTGTCTCTGTGCGGTGATGTGGTCGGAAACCAGATTGAAAATTGTCAAAGTATCCATTTGAGGTTAGGAAGTTGTTCAGCTGATTGAAGACAACTTTTTCAATGATCTTGCCTATGAAAGGAAGATTTGAGATTGGTCTGTAATTGCTCAATATGTTGCTATCCAGATTGCTCTTTTTCAGGAGGGGCTTGACAACTGCAGTTTTAAGGGACTTTGGAAAAGTCCCAGAGACAAGTGAGGAGTTTACCCAGCGCCGGCCCGAGCCTTTTGGGGGCCCTAAGCAGAATTTGATTTGGGGGCCCCCTCCCAACACACGAAGTCACCTGTTTGATGATTACTGACACAAATGTCACGCTATAAGTTACATTAGAAATTAATACAATGAGGTTAAGTATTAATACAAAATAAATACTTAAAAAATAGATACTTAAATAAAAAGTTTTAACTTTTTCTTTACTCTTTTACTAACTCTTTGAAACTTCTGAAAACAAACTGTCAGAAAACATTAAACAAATTATTTGCAAAATATCCTCCAACGTTTTGCAACACTTTGCAGTTTGAATGATGTCTTGTATGAACATGACGTAGTGCCACTTCTAGGAGATCTGTGTAACAAATGAGAAGAGGAAGCAAGATGCAAGTAAAAAGGCTCTTTATTGTATATATATTTGAAGGAAGGTCAAAGTCCAGAACAGACAGGCTAGCGTCGCAGGGACCCCGATGGCCAGATGAACCCGGTGAAAGGGAGTGCAGCAGTGCGGTGAGATGAATTCAATGATGAGAATAATCCAGAATAAATCCACAGGAACACGAACAGGAACAAGGAAGGCACAAGACACGAGACGCAGACTGGAACACTACCGGGACACCACAAACGATCTGACAAAGGAGATGAGAAAGTGGTGAGCATATAAAGGGTAATGGGATGAGCTGCAGCTGGTGACGGGAGTGATGAGCTGGATTGCTGATGAGCGCTAATGAGCCGGCACGCCCACATAATTAGCACACACACACACACACACACACACACACACACACACACACACACACACACACACACACACACACACACACACACACACACACACACACACACACACACACACACACACACACACACACACACACACACACACACAACAACAGAACACGAGACAAGAAGGAGACATAGGATTTATGAACCGTGACAGTACCCCCCTCCCTAGGAACGCCTCCTGGCATTAAACGGTGATAGGCCCGTGGATGACACTGGCAACGTGTTGTGGGCGTACTCCACCATAGACAGTTGCTGACTCCAAGAGGAAGGATTCTTGGACACTAAACATCGCAACGTTCTCTCCAAATCCTGGTTGGCTTGCTCAGTTTGACCATTGCTCTGGGGATGGAACCCAGAGGACAGACTGACAGTCGTCCCCAGGAGTTTACAAAATTCTCGCCAAAATTTGGACACAAATTGGGGTCCTCTGTCAGAAACCACGTCTGTCGGGAAGCCATGTAGCCAAAAGACGTGGTTAACGACAATCAACGCTGTCTCCTTGGCTGAGGGTAATTTGGGCAAGGGAATGAAATGGGCCGCCTTCGAGAATCGGTCCACCACGGTCAAAACTACCGTGTGACCCTGGGAGGGTGGTAGGGCGGTGATAAAATCTAGAGCGATATGGGACCAGGGTCTCGAAGGCACCAGCAGCGCAGTGTTGTTTTTGGCAGCCCTTTTAGTTTTAGTCTTAGTCTTTTGGACGAATTTGCTTTTTAGTTTTAGTCACATTTTAGTCACTTATAAACTTGATAGTTTTAGTCAAGTTTTAGTCGACGAAAACACAAAAAGGTTTTAGTCAAGTTTTAGTCAATTTTAGTAAAAAAATAATAAAAGTAGTCTTTAACAAATTAATTTAGGTTAAAAAGTATTGGAAATGGGCTTAGGTTTGACAGGTTGTAGCAAGTGTTGCAATTCGAGTGTTGTAACTCAATTCAATTTGAGCTACTACAACATTACACACAGATAAAGTGGTAACAGTGGAATCACTGTTTTACTCCAAAAAAGCCAGGAATAAAAACATTCTTACCTTGGCAATTGTGGCTTTATTATATAATTAGTTAAATAATAATTTATGTCATAATTTGTTATAATCTAAGTTATATAATAATTATATATTACTTTGTACCAATTAGCCTACTAAACTAATGCTCGGACACACTCGGTTTCTCTCGCGTACACTCGGTCTCTCTCGCGTGCAGACACACTCGGTCTCTCTCGCACACTGTCGCTCGCTCGCGCAGTTCGTTTCGCTTTTGTCCAGTCCGGCGCCTCATATAGAAGATGTGTGGCGAGTGACTAGCCGCAGCCGCAGGTGTGTTGGTGTTGTGTGGAATCTGGTGCGTGGCATGGTGGCAGCCGGGTGGTGGGCGTACCCAAAACAAGGATAGGAAGCGGCAGCATTGCTGATACTTTTTTTTTAGCTCAAAACAGACAGATTTCACGCAAAATACAGTAGGCAGAAATGACATGCATTGTGAACGTCAGACTATAATAATTTTCGTTCCGTCTCGTCTCGTCAACGAAAACTCGAAAACGTCTCGTCATGTTTTAGTCACCTTAGAGCCATTTTTAGCTAGTCATCGTCGCGTTATCGTCATAAAAAAAAGATGCGTCAACGAATTCATTTCGTTATCGTCATAGTTGACGAAAACAACATTGCGGCAGCGGTTGAAGTAACCCATCTGGAGGTCGATTAGAAGTCTTACCCGTGGCGCAAACTGAGCAAGCCAAGACAAAACTGTGAACGTCACGAGCCATACGAGGCCACCAGAATCGTTGCTTGACTAAAAATTGAGTGCGATTAACTCCTGGATGGCAAGCCACATTGGAACAATGACCCCACTGAATAGCGCTGGACCGTAAACCCTCAGGCACAAATAAACGATTCGGTGGACAACGAGCCGGAGGTGTTACCCCTTCCAAGGCCTTCTTGACCTTCGCATGTGAGTGTAGAGATGAATAGATTCTCTGGTAAAATGCACTCGGGAGTAGACGGGAATAAAGATACGCGATAAAGAATCGGGCTTAATGTTTTTGGAACCCGGGCAGTACGAGAGAGTAAAATCAAAACGACCGAAAAAAAAAGAGCCCACCGAGCCTGCCTGGAGTTTAATCTTTTAGCAGTCCGAATGTATTCCAAGTTCTTGTGATCGGTCCAGACGATAAAAGGTACCCCCGACCCTTCTAACCAGTGGCGCCACTCCTCCAATGCTAACTTGACTGCCAACAACTCTCTGTTGCCAATGTCATAATTGCGCTCGGCAGGGGATAAACGATGCGACAAAAACGCGCAAGGATGCATCTTGTCGTCTGAAGGAGAACGCTGGGATAACACTGCACCTACCCCCACCTCTGACGCATCGACCTCCACCACGAACTGATGTGATGGATCAGGGGTTATCAGGATGGGGGCTGAAACGAAGCAACCCTTCAGTTTGGCAAACGCAGCCTCGGCTGCATCTGACCACCTGAACGTCGTTCTGGGGGAGGTCAAGGCGGTCAGAGGTGCGGCTAGTTGGCTGAAATTGCGAATGAAACGCAGGTAGAAATTGGCGAACCCCAGAAACCTCAGTAGGGCCTTACGGGAATCTGGACTTGGCCAATCCACCACAGCCTTGATCTTCTCAGGATCCATGCGCATTCCCTCATCCGAAATGATGTAACCTAGAAAAGGAACAGACTGTGCATGAAAAGCGCATTTCTCCGCCTTGACAAAAAAGCCCATTCTCTAACAACCTCTGAAGCACTTGTCAGACGTGTTGCACATGTTCCTGGAGAGACGATGAAAAAAATCAATATGTCATCCAGGTAGACATATATGAACTGATCGACCATGTCTCGTAACACGTCATTAACAAGTGCCTGGAAGACCGCTGGGGAGTTGGAAAGGCCGAAAGGCATAAAAGTGCCCCCTGGGGGTGTTAAAAGCGGTCTTCCACTCATCCCCCTCCCTGATGCGGACCAAATGATAAGCATTTCGTAAATCCAATTTCGTGAAGATAGATGCTCCCTGTAACCTCTCGAAAGCTGAAGACATCAACGGCAAAGGATAAGTATTCTTTACCGTGATGCTGTTCAACCCCCGGTAATCAATACAAGGTCGCAACGATCCATCCTTCTTCCCCACAAAAAAGAACCCCGCCCCCGCTGGAGAAGAGGAAGGGCGGATGAACCCCGTTGCTAGAGAATCAGAAATGTATTTCTCCATGGCCTCTCTCTCTGGAACAGAGAGCGAATATAACTTGCCCTTAGGCGGAGACGTACCTGGCAATAACTCTATAGCACAGTCATAGGGACGATGCGGAGGAAGAGAAGCAGCCCGAGACTTACTGAACACCTCCTTCAGGTCCAGGTACTCCGTGGGCACGTTAGATAAATCCACTGCCTCCTCCTGAAACAGGGACAGAAACAGTCGGAAAGGCAGACACAAGACAAGACTTATGACAATAACTGCTCCACGCCGACACAGACTTTGATTGCCAGTCCACTCTGGGGTTGTGACGGGTGAGCCATGGGTGACCAAGGACGATGGGTGCAAGAGGAGTGTCCAGAATGTAAAAGGAGATGGTTTCGGTATGATTGCCTGATGTGATGAGGGTGATGTCTTCGGTGGCCAGTGAAATGGTGGGGAGTTCTTGACCATTGAGGGCGTGTACTGCAATCTGGTGCGTGAGGGGTCTGAGGGGAACTTAAAAATTTGCATGCAAATGTGTGGTCCATGAAATTACCCTCAGCCCCTGAATCCAGAAGTGCTCGACAGTCGTGGAGGGGAGTTGACCATCGGAGTCTTACCGGAAGGAGAGTAGATGTGGATGAGATCTTCTTGGCAGAGATCCCACCCGACAGTAGCCTCATACTTACTGTCGGGCTGGGCCTTTTAACGGACAGCTGTAAGCAAAATGTCCCGCTCCTCCACAGTACATGCAAAGGCCCAGGGATCTCCGCCTCTCCTTCTCCTCCCGGGAAAGCCGGGCTCGACCCACCTGCATGGGCTCGTGATCGTTGACGGGGCTGACCGCGTCCCTGCCTCCGGAGCATTGTCCCTCGATCCCTCCAGGAGAACGATTAGGTTGAAGACATCGGTCTACTCGAGAAAGACGTGCGTCCACTCTCAGGGCCAGAGCAATGAGATCACTTAACTTGGTGGGAAGGTCCATGGCATAGATCTCTCTATCTGCAGGAACATGTCCCACTGCGCCTCCTCGTTCCATTGGCTCTCCGCTGCTAGAGTTCGGAATTCAATCGAAAAGTCAGATACGGACCTCTCTCCTTGTCGTAGATCCGCCAATACTCTAGCAGCCTCTCTCCCCGCAACGGCGCGATCGAACACTTGCCTCATTTTGTCGGAGAGCTTCTGGAACGAGGAGCAGCATTCTTCCTGATTTTCCCACACCACCATTCCCCATAGCGCCGCTCTCCCAGTCAGAAGTGCCAACACAAACGCGACCTTGGTTCGCTCATCGTAAAATGTCTTGGGTTGGAGAGAGAAATGCATCGAACACCTGGTTAGGAAAGATCGACAGTAATTTGGTTCACCTGAATAAGCCTCGGGAACAGGCAGGCGGGGCTCCGACTGAGATGGGTCCGCTGGTGGTGGTGGGGGAATCGACGGTGCGGGTGGCGCAGTGGGAACTCGAGGCTGTTGGATCTGCTGGGTGAGCCCGGACACCTGTGCCACTAGAGCCTGAACAGCGCGAGCTGTCTCGTTGAGATTTCTCTCCTGAGTGTCCATTCTTTGTATGCACTTATTTATAAATGCCTCCATTGAACTTGCAGAGCCACTCGCTGCTTCCATGCTCAGGTCAGATCGTTCTGTAACGAATGAGAAGAGGAAGCAAGATGCAAGTAAAAAGGCTTTTTATTGTATATATATTTGAAGGAAGGTCAAAGTCCAGAACAGACAGGCTAGCAGCGCAGGGACCCCGATGGCCAGATGAACCCGGTGAAAGGGAGTGCAGCAGTGCGGTGAGATGAATCCAGTGATGAGAATAATCCAGAATAAATCCACAGGAACACGAACAGGAACAAGGAAGGCACAAGACTCGAGACGCAGACTGGAACACTACCGGGACACCACAAACAACGATCTGACAAAGGAGATGAGAAAGTGGTGAGCATATAAAGGGTAATGGGATGAGCTGCAGCTGGTGACGGGAGTGATGAGCTGGATTGCTGATGAGCGCTAATGAGCCGGCACGCCCACATAATTAGTACACACACACACACACACACACACACACACACACACACACACACACACACAACAACAGAACACGAGACAAGAAGGAGACATAGGATTTATGAACCGTGACAATCTGCTTCTAAGCAGTTTAACACACTTTTGAAAAAGGAGGTGCGGAGTGTGTCAAGAGCGCAGTATATACAGTATGTTTTTAAATCCACAAAGCTGATTCAAATATGTACAGGAAGGAAGTGATCAACAAATGCACAGAAAGTCACATTTGTAAAACATTTGAAATTTTCATCTTGCAAATTTCATTTTATTTATTATTATTTATCTGTGAATTTCATTATTTTTTGTGAATCTCATAACAAACTGTAAAATAGTGCATTTGTTTAATTTTTGCAAATCTCTCTTCATTGATTTGTTGAACGGCTACATTTTCACTGAACTTCTGATTTGAAATCCTCATACCAGCTCCCCCAAGGCTTTTGCTAATGAGAAACATAGTAAAATGGCTGACAACTTCATAGAAAAGTGTACCAATGTCCACAAGTCCAGACACAGGCATTTTAAAGCAACACTAAGGAACGTTTCCTCTTCGGTCCCCCTACAGGTTGGAAGCGGAATTGTCCATTACCGCTGTCGTAAATAATTTCGCCGCCCGCAGCCTACTGTCGCACGCATGCTAGCTGTTTATCTAGCACCGGCTTTGGAATGAACGATGTCCACAGACAAGGTAGAGTATGTTGCATGATTTCATGAAAGCATGATGTATTGCGACATCAGAAACGAAGAAAAACGAAATAATGACTAATGTAACGCTTGACGTAAAGCAAGTCAAATTTGTAGTTTTCTTATGTCTCATTCGAACTACAGAAATGTGACCCGGTTTGGCAAACTTGCATAGTGTGGTTATAGCAGATATAGGGCTGCAAAGCGAATCCAGAAGTGCCTTTCACCCTGTTACGACTTGATGAACCACTGATACGATTTTGGAAACATTATTTTAAGGTAATTTTTTTTACTTAGTGTTGCTTTAAGACATGTAAGATTTCACAAGTGAAACTGGAACCTTGGCTATCAGATGATTATAAGCTTTAGGAATTTAAAGGAATTTAATTTCTATTTTTTTTTTTTTTTTGTATTCTGTGTGTTTGAATAAAGCTGTACTTCAGGCCTCATGCATTGATGAGTAAGGATGCCTTCTCCTGCATTATAGACACAAATAAAAAGTAATCTTGGACCTTGTTGCAATATGCATATTTTTCGATGACTGCATACTTTCTCTCTGCTTCAGAAAGTAAGCGTGATGCAAAAGCAATGGTTTTCTCTGTCTTCTGTCTCTCCATGCAAACTAGTATTGTGCCAATACCATAATCCCAAGCATCTGTAGTTACAATAGGTGGTAAAGCACGATCAGAAATGCATTATCGCTGGCTTGGAGCTTTGAGGTGTTTCCCTGGTGATAGCTTGCATAACATTGGACCAGCAAAATTCTTGGTCTTTCTGGATTGAGGCATGAAGAGGTTGGACTAGATTTGTATATTTGAGAATACATTTTGCGTGTCATGTTGTCAATCCAAAGAATGAGCAGAGATTATATATGACTGCTGCAACATGCTCTGGGTTAAGAAGACCATTTCTGGAGTCTCTCCGTAGCGGATGCAGAGAAAATGCCCTCATGAGTATCAGTTGTTCCCTTGCAAGGGTCCCTAATGGTATGCGTTATAACAGCTGTATTCGCTTTGCTAAGATCGACAGAATGCAGTTCCTCTGAAATAGCATCACAGATGGCAAATGGCAGTTGTCGCAATTTATGTTGAACATGCTGAACATCAGGACACACTTTGTTGAGTTGGCAGCATTAGTCACTGTGGTGTGTTGGACTCGTAGGCTACAGATGTAGAAGTGGAAAAAAGTATATTACTGTTAAATAATAATCTGTAATTTCAGTTCAGCCACAAGAACCATGCCGAGAGTGGAAAAACCTGTAGACATATTTAAAAATAAATAAGCATGGGCAGAGTGATTTTCATGTAAAACATCAGTAACAGGCAGCCTCAGTAAGGTAGGCTATTGAGTCTTAAATCTAGGCTGCATTTTAGTCTCTTGTTTAACATCAGTAAAGTGCATTGTACATGCTATCTGGGAGGATAGAGAAAGTAAACTAAAACTAGTTTTGAGTGCAAGAGAATTTTCATACTTCAGCATAACAATGCAGAACAGTCTCCACTTTCCTGAGGTTTTATTCACATGTAATACTCTCTGTGAGAGTATAGTCACCTAATTCATACAATACCAGCTTGTGCTGTACCCTTGGAAACCCTCCAGAATATTGATGTCTGCAAGCACCAATACATAATTTCTAAACATGTTAAGCCATACTTTTAAAAATATCACGGGCTCACTTAGAATTTGTAAAGAAGTGTGGGGTGTAGTAAGCACAGCCATCTTTGTCACCATTACGTTAAGTATTTCCTTTTAGCAAAATATAAAGCACAAAATAAGGATATAAAAGTGTACACATATACAGTATCCCCATTCCTTTATTCCTTTTCTCTCTCTTGTCCCACTCTTGTTACACGGTCCAAATCATACTCTACTCCCACCTAGTGGCATAAAGCTGCATTTACCACTGAAGACCACTGATCCACGATAAATAAATTAAGGTATGCAGAATCTCTAGAACATGAGCCATTTTATCTGAAGTTATATGATGCTTGTTTTGTGACACATGGTTCATTAAATTTACAGTTTGGTCTGCACATTCAGTTTTGAAGGCAAGCAGAAAAGGAATAATAAATAATGAGCTGCAGGTGACAATTATTGTGGTCCAAGCAGTTTGAAAAAGTAGAAAATGAACAACTATGAGAAAAAAAAAGTTGCTCATGCTCTTCTAATACTTAAATGAGTGGTAACAGTTCAAAAGTTTTCTTTAGTTATATTGCGCCCTAGCATAAGGAATTGATTACATTTGGCATGTTTCGTCAATGTCCTTATGTTTAGCAAGTTTTGTAAAGTTTAGACATTGTGTTTGCAAAATATATAGACCAATTAATTATGGGCCACTGTGATGATGAACTAGGTTAATGACATCATCACTAGAGTGCCCAGCCTAGTGCTAGCCAGAAAGTACCATTTTGCTAAGAGGGAAAGAGACATGAGTGTTATGAGGTGTTAAATGTTTGAATTTGTGTTTGTATGTTATGCATGTTTGTACTATGATTATTGCATGTCAGAAATTAGTTCTTGATTATTTAGGTGCCAATGTTTTGCTGTGTAATTGAGTGTTGAGTGTCACGGGGAAAGGTTCCACCCCGTGACAATGGTTCCCACTAGTGTTTGGTGGGAAACCTGTATATTTAAACCATTGTCTGAGCATGTTTGGGGAGGTGGCCTCATACTGTGCAAACGTTTGAACCTGTCTGAGGTGAGACATACCGATATTTTGTGGATGTGCCACTAGGCATTGTTTAGTGCCAGTTTTGCTGCTCACAGCATTTTTTCTTTTGTTTTTAGCACCAGTGTCTGGTGCATACATTTTTTTTTTTTTTTTTTTGTGGACTGTACATTAAGAAATGCTGCTTCTAAAATAAACCACAACTGGCATTTTGAAAACCACTCCTTTGTACTGAGCCTTCCTAAGCTTCTCTCAAGCCTCTCGACAACACCCTAGGGTTTGCAGTATATGTAGTGCATGGGGCGCCACACGGAAGGGGGGCACCATTGTGCCAAAATCATTCTTTGAAAATCTACTTTAACTAGATGTACCGCATCGCGGTACAAAATATGACCGCCGCTCAGGCCTGCACTGGCTTTCCACAAAAATAAATGACGTGGAGTAATTTGGCTGTATTGCGTGTTTATGTATATACCTAAAAAAAGTAATAGTATATGCATGTCTGTCTGTGTGTGTGTGTGTGTGTGTGTGTGTGTGTGTGTGTGTGTGTGTGTGTGTATGTGTGTGTGTGTATTTGTGTATGTGTGTGTCTGTGTGTGTGTGTGTGTGTGTCTGTGCGTGTATGTATGTGTGCGTACATGTGTGCGCGTGTGTGTTTGTGTGTGTGTGTGTCTGTGCATGTGGATTTGTATGTGTGTGTATGGGTGTGTGTCTGTGCGTGTGAATGTCAGTGTGTGTGCATGCTTGCGTTTGTTTGTATTCCTGCATGTGTGTGTGTGACAGTATCATCCTAAACCAGCAACCCTTCGCTCAACAGCACCATCTACAGGCCGATGAGTGTACAGTCACTAAATGTGCACATAAATGAATTTATTTTATACCCCCCCATGGATGAAATTCTACAAAACTTAGCAGAGGATACCCCCAGAGGTTGTCAAGTTAATCATACACATGAAATATGGTGCAGTTCTGAACATCTCCACTGAAGATAGGGGCGATTAAAGCAGAATAATATTGCATTTTCATTTTTTATGGGAGGGGCGCAAATCACAAATGAGTGATTATGGGCTAGGTTGATGTGCCATAAAAATTTCTTCATCCTCGGTGCCACGGTTCAGGTAGTTATTTAGGAAAAACTGCATTTTTTTGGGTTTGGGGGGGCCCAGCGCGGGGGGGAGTGGCCCCCGGGGACCAAACGAAATTTTTCCGTAGAAGTCTAGTGGGGCTACATGCCCACCAAATTTCATGTTCCCCGGTGTTTCGGTGTCCCTGGTATCGTTGATGAAAAATTTACGGGGGCCCCAGCGCAGGGGGGGGAAGTGGCCCCCGGGGACCAAACGAAATTTTTCCGTAAAAGTCTAGTAGACCAACATACCATAAAAATGTCTTCATCCTCGGTGCCACGGTTCAGGTAGTTATTTAGGAAAAACTGCATTTTTTGGGGTTTGGGGGGGCCCAGCGCGGGGGGGGAGTGGCCCCCGGGGACCAAACGAAATTTTTCCGTAGAAGTCTAGTGGGGCTACATGCCCACCAAATTTCATGTTCCCCGGTGCTTCGGTGTCCCTGGTATCGTTGACGAAAAATTTACGGGGGCCCCAGCGCGGGGGGGGAAGTGGCCCCGGGGACCAAACGAAATTTTTCCGTAAAAGTCTAGTAGACCAACATACCATAAAAATGTCTTCATCCTCGGTGCCACGGTTCAGGTAGTTATTTAGGAAAAACTGCATTTTTTTGGGTTTGGGGGGGCCCAGCGCGGGGGGGGAGTGGCCCCCGGGGACCAAACGAAATTTTTCCTTAGAAGTCTAGTGGGGCTACATGCCCACCAAATTTCATGTTCCCCGGTGTTTCGGTGTCCCTGGTATCGTTGACGAAAAATTTAAGGGGGCCCCAGCGCGGGGGGGGAAGTGGCCCCCGGGGACCAAACGAAATTTTTCCGTAAAAGTCTAGTAGACCAACATACCATAAAAATTTCTTCATCCTCGGTGCCACGGTTCAGGTAGTTATTTAGGAAAAACGGCATTTTTTTGGGTTTGGGGGGGCCCAGCGCGGGGGGGGAGTGGCCCCCGGGGACCAAACGAAATTTTTCCTTAGAAGTCTAGTGGGGCTACATGCCCACCAAATTTCATGTTCCCCGGTGTTTCGGTGTCCCTGGTATGGTTGACGAAAAATTTATGGGGGCCCCAGCGCGGGGGGGGGGGGGGAAGTGGCCCCCGGGGACCAAATGAAATTTTTCCGTAAAAGTCTAGTAGACCAACATACCACAAAAATTTCTTCATCCTCGGTGCCACGGTTCAGGTAGTTATTTAGGAAAAACTGCATTTTTTTGGGTTTGGGGGGGCCCAGCGCGGGGGTGGAGTGGCCCCCGGGGACCAAACGAAATTTTTCCTTAGAAGTCTAGTGGGGCTACATGCCCACCAAATTTCATGTTCCCCGGTGTTTCGGTGTCCCTGGTATCGTTGACGAAAAATTTACGGGGGCCCCAGCGCGGGGGGGGAAGTGGCCCCCGCGGACCAAACGAAATTTTTCCGTAAAAGTCTAGTAGACCAACATACCATAAAAATTTCTTCATCCTCGGTGCCACGGTTCAGGTAGTTATTTAGGAAAAACTGAATTTTTTTGGGTTTGGGGGGGCCCAGCGCGGGGGGGGAGTGGCCCCCGGGGACCAAACGAAATTTTTCCTTAGAAGTCTAGTGGGGCTACATGCCCACCAAATTTCATGTTCCCCGGTGTTTCGGTGTCCCTGGTATCGTTGACGAAAAATTTAAGGGGGCCCCAGCGCGGGGGGGGAAGTGGCCCCCGGGGACCAAACGAAATTTTTCCGTAAAAGTCTAGTAGACCAACATACGATAAAAATTTCTTCATCCTCTGTGCCACGGTTCAGGTAGTTATTTAGGAAAAACTGCATTTTTTTGGGTTGGGGGGGGCCCAGCGCGGGGGGGGAGTGGCCCCCGGGGACCAAACGAAATTTTTCCTTAGAAGTCTAGTGTGGCTACATGCCCACCAAATTTCATGTTCCCCGGTGTTTCGGTGTCCCTGGTATCGTTGACGAAAAATTTAAGGGGGCCCCAGCGCGGGGGGGGAAGTGGCCCCCAGGGACCAAACGAAATTTTTCCGTAAAAGTCTAGTAGACCAACATACCATAAAAATTTCTTCATCCTCGGTGCCACGGTTCAGGTAGTTATTTAGGAAAAACTGCATTTTTGGGGGTTTGGGGGGGCCCAGCGCGGGGGGGGGAGTGGCCCCCGGGGACCAAACGAAATTTTTCCTTAGAAGTCTAGTGGGGCTACATGCCCACCAAATTTCATGTTCCCCGGTGCTTCGGTGTCCCTGGTATCGTTGACGAAAAATTCAGTAAGGTGACGAAAAAATAAAAAAATAAAAACTTTGACAATCCCTATATGACCGGCTAGCTACGCTAGCGGCGGTCATAATAAAACTTTATAAATAATCAAACATTATTTGTTAAAAAAAAATTGTGAAAAGAAACTTTTTGATTTAACTTTTGTATTAATTGTTTTTAATTTTGCCACTCACCCTCCGACATTAGGGCCTTAAGTCCGTCCCATGACCAAAATGGTTAGAAGTGGGAAGCATTATGGGGTGCAGAACGGAAAAAGAAAAGGTGAAAATTATAAGCTTGACCTATCATTTTTATCACTGCAAGTCTTTAAATTAATTAACATTGTTGCCTGAGAGAACAAAGTGGTTAATGTTAATATCAGTTTATTTCCAAATGTCCCCAGCGCTAAAAAACAACAAAACAAGTTGCGTTATATTTGTCAATGAGCGCTTGATTTATATTTTGAGAGAAACTGTGGAAATCATTAATGCTGAGCCTCTCACCACCAGTCAAGCACAACCAAGTTATTGGGATTTTCCCCTTATCCTATGTTAGAGCTGAGCTGCAGATGAGCTTGTTAGTCTACTGTATGTACAGGGGCGCGTTAATGCATGGGCTTCCATGGGGTGAAGGTTACTGGCTGCTCGAATACTATTTTTAGAAATAATTCTTCACTAAAGTTTATCATTGGACATGACAAAGTCTTGTAAATTTAAACATTCAAGTGCTAGAAAACGTGCAAGAGAATTCAATTTGGTCACGTGCTGCAGCCAAATGTCAACCAGCCAAGTAAAAACAGTCTGGATGAAAGGCTGAATATAGTGTATTAATACTGACATCTAACTTCTCAAAGCCAGACAAATATTTAATTTAATTAACAAGCATATACTGTCTATATGATAGGCTGAATATTCATTATAGAATAGTCTCAAATGCAAAAAGAATCATAAAGTCATAGCTTGCAAACACACACAATTAGTTTGCATGCAACTATAGGAACAAGAGAGAAAGGGAAACTACCATCTGCTCAGTTCCCTCTGCATTATAAATATATATTGCGGTCCCTAGTCTATTGTTGTTCTTTTGTTGTTTATTGAGTTCTAGTCTATTGATGAAATACAATCAAAAATCAAAGCAAAAATAATTATTTACAAAGAAAAAAAACTACAGTACAGTAAAACTTCAACTGCAGTGCTCCTCACATGGCTAAACAAAAGATTGATTACAGTTCTTCTACATTTCCATTAACCCAGTCTTATGGCACACAGTATAGCTGTTTTACAGACAACTGGTGACTTTTCAGCATGTTCAATGGACAGTGGAACCTTATGGCTTCCACACGGTTGTTCTCAGAAGGGGCACTTGTCCCCTGACTTTGACCACCACGTCTTTCTTGTTTTCCTTATCCCTTTGTGACCTGGGTCATCTGTCGGCTCCAAATTTTCACAATGTTGTTGTAAATGATACCACTCATTTTACTATATCACAATGTAAATCAATCAACAGTACTGAGTTGGCTGTATTGAAAAAAAGCAATTACAAGGGCCTGCGTCTTATACAGTAATGTTCAATCTGAAAAGATGGTCTGGAAAAGTGGTACATTTGAAACTCTAATGTCTAATAAAAAATGCTGATGAATTATTACATCCATAGATAATGTAGTGCAATTGTTTTATGGTCCATGGTCATTGGTGTCAATGGATATCGCTATTCTAAAATGTTCATGATCTAAACATGGAATATTGTTTTTCACAAATTTGTTTTCATAAAGCTATAAAATACAGAATAATGCAACCGAAACCTTTTTTGTAGCCTAAAACAGTCCTGATGGCAAGGTGCTCAGGCCTTTGAGGGGAGGCCCCTCCGAGGCGGAGTAGCTCACACCATCTCAATGTGTGCCCGCTCCGCCACAGGTCCCTCAGGAAATCGATCTGCTATCCCCTGGTGCTTCAGCGTGCAGCGGATTCCAGTAAGTTCATGTCCCAGTCTACGCCTGTGAATGTTGTGGTGTTGGGAGGCTCGTCCCCTCCAAGGAGGGTTCCCTGCCGATCATCCACTTCAGGGAATTGAGAGACTGATTCCCTTGCTAGACTCTTTGGCAGCGTGGAAACTTATGCCAAATGTGTCTTAATGGGTCCTGCAGACTATAGAAAAGTTCAGTTTTGTTCTCATCCACCACAATTCACTGAGTTCTTATCCACAGTGGTGGGCCCCAAGCAAGCCCAGGTGCTGGAACAGGAAGTTCAGTCTCTCTTGGCGAAGCAGGCCATAGAGCATATTCCTCCTCCCGAGAGGGACTCATTTAGATCTTCATCAGCTAAACCGTACTCTGAGGATGGACAGGTTCAAAATGCTAATGATTAAACTTATCAAACTCAAATCGACGGAAAAACTATGCTACCAGCTATGGAAACCTGAGATTATTATACTTTGATCCGGAATATGATAACCATGGACATGTATCCTCGGTTACGTGATGTGCTCTTCCTGACTGAAACCTGGCAGGTTCCAAATGACTTCCTAAACTTAAACCTGCTCATACCACCTGGATATACCTGCTTCTCTAAATCGTGTCCACATTTCAGGGGTAGAGGACTGGCTGTGGTCTGTCTTGAGAGTATTAAATTATCTGAAACTGAGTTACATGAGATATCTTCCTTTCAATACCATACCATACCATACCTTGCCCTGAAAATGACAGGTCAGACATCACTGGCTGTGGTCTTAATCTATCGACCCCCAAAACTCCATCCTGACTTTTTCCTCTGAAAGAAGTGAGCTACTTACTCTCGCCTGTGTTGAATTTACATCTGTTATTATGCTTGGTGACTTTAATATACATGAGAATACTGTACAATGTGATTAATTAATGTCTGTGCTGGAATGGTTTTATCTAATACAACATGTTAATTTTGCAACTCACTCCAAGAGTCATATAGATCTTATATGTACATGGAGATTACGTAATTTTGATATTACTAGTACTGATTTTGCCTTTTCTTACCATAAATCTTAGACATCTATTTTAATCTCCCAATTTCCATTCCCTGTACAAAAAAAAAAAGGTCCCAAAAATATATGGGAATATAATGCAAATATATACTGCGATATATTACATAATACATTTCCATATATGCTAGTGCTTATATTTTTCAATATACTGCAATAAATGCATCGACCATGTATAAATAGCATCACATGTAATATTCACAAAGTTTTATCTTTTATTGTGTACATATTTTGTACACACATGTTCCCATATAAATGTGAATGTATGTTTACACACACACACACACACACACACACACACACACACACACACACACACATATATATATATATATATATATATATATATATATATATATATATATATATATATGTGTGTAAACATACATAGATATACATATACATACTTTACAACAGATTTCTAGTTCCCAGCATGCTTTGCTTCTGACTGTTAAAGGAGAGCAAATGTTAAAATTAAGTGTTATTTAATGTGTTTTGCTCAATATTAATATAGGGGGAGATCTGTTAGTGTTTAAAGTTCTATTTTTTTGGATTTAAAAAGTTTTCTGGTATGTCTGAGATTTTGGTTACCATTGTGCGGAAGAGAGCCTGTGGTTAGGTTGACGATTGGCCAAACACCATTAAGACTGTAATAACTATATTTAATAAAATAATTGCTGAGTATTCTTCAGCACAGTGATAATCTTTTGACTAAATACTTGAATACATGCAGGTGTGCTTGAGTTTTTGTTAATTAGCTTGAAAATATGAAACATTTGTTATGTAAATAGTAAAAAAATATAAGAAATATATTACATTATATATTTCTCTATATATATATGTGTGTTTATGCTGCATGAGTAAATATATCTGCAATATGTTAAACATGCAGTACTATATCTGATCACATACATCTATATATTAAGAAGTGTACTACTGAATATAAAATTACATAAATAATGATATATTAGTAAATATATTGTCACATATTTTTCAATATATGAAAAGCGGCAATTCCTTTTTGTATAATTCAATATATTGTAATATATTAACACAATATATTATTCTGTATATTTACAAATATACTGTTAAACCATTTAATATATTGGATCATAGGAAAATATATTTTCTTTTCATAAGGGAACTCAGTCCTGTGAATCCATTGTCTTTTTCTACTTTATTAAGAGCATCCATTTTGTCAGACACATCATTGTCTTGTCCATCAGAAATCTGCTATGCCTACAATAATGTACTATACCAAGCACTTGATAAACATGCTCCTGTTAAGACCAGGCTGTTTCCATCCACTCATGTGTCTCCAAGGTTCATTCTCGAACTACGAGCCATGAAAGCTAAAGGTCGTCGCCTGGAAAAACTGTAAGTACAAAGTACTTTTGTATTATTTTTCTATTTTTACCCAAAATGAGGCGATGATAGCAATATGGAGTGCTAAACTCTCATGTAATTTGAGTTCATTCATACTGGAAGCCAGAGGGTGCCCTCACGCAGAAAGTTCACAAGTGAGATTCATAGAAGTATTAATCTTATGCCGTTTCAGGAAATCCCTTCTATGGATTTAATAACATGCAAATATGAAGCGTAGCGTCAGTTCTACCAGAAAGACTCGGGAGATAGAATGATATAACAAAGCATTCATTTATTGACAGCCCAGTAAGCAATTATTTATAAAGTTCTTTGGCGTAGGCACCCTCCGTAGTGCATAATCCGAGGGTAGCGGATCTGCATTTCCGGCCTGAAGACGAAGGCAGGGGTGCAGCCATAGACAGTATAAGAAGTGGACAGAGCCATCTCATTGGAACTCAATTGAGACAAGTGAAGCCCATTTTTAGCGATTTTTTAGGACTTCCGTTCCTGACGCGCAGACTCAAACCGAGCTTGACGACGTAGATGTGACGTGAGCAACCCGTCTGTCTTCTAGTGGCTGTGGCATGAGAAATCTGAATCATTCCCTTCCGAATCTTGCAGAGACGGGGAGCGTGAGTAGGAGGTATCCACGAGCTAGGAGCAGGATAAACTTTTGCTAGGTATTCTGATTCATTATTTTGTCATTTTGCCTCCACGTCTCCCCGATTGCCCGCGAGCTTCTCCTCCTGTCCATACGGTAATCTCTCTACTGTGCGACAGAGAGTCGCGTGGTTATGACGCAATCGTTAGCCTACTTTTACAAAAACTGCTTCTACGGGGCCATAACATAAGCTACAAGGTAATGGAGCATTTTATACATTGTCGTGTTTCTTTAGAAATAAATAATGGACAAATGGAGTCTTTAAACGCCTCAGATGTGAAGTTATTCGCTGTCAAAGTGACGCCAAAATTAATGGGAGTCAATGGGATGCTAACAGCAGGTGAAGTTCTGCTACAAGATGGTGGCACGCGGCCGGCTTCAACTTCCGGTCGACTTCCTTCCCGCTTGGGTGCAGCCGACCTGACAGGACCATCCTGGTGGTGGTGGGGAGGGTGGAGGTAATCCGCGTCAGCGTCTGCGAACTCAAACATGTGTAAGCACCGATCTTTTATACAGCAAGTATTAGGATGATTGGATAGTTGTGAAGGCAATAAGTGACGTAGTAATTGAGTCTTCCTGGCAGAACTTATGCTAAAGCATTCATTTATGGCAGGTCACATTAGTCAAGCTTGCATCAGCTGACTCTCTGCTGATCCACGTCTACCTACAGGAATACGACGCCTATCACTGTATACATATATAAGCTCCTTCAGTATTATCAGCAGCTATTGCGTTTCTCAGGAGCTAATTACCCTCCTCCATCCCCAGCTTCTCCTCTCGTGCAGTGAGGATTTGGCATTCTGATTCCCCTTTGAATCAGAATAAATTATGTTTACATTAAAATCTTTATAAATTAATGATATCTGCAATACATTCATGTTGGTTCTGTTCTGTTTACCCTGGGGTTATTGCTGCTCTCCTTGCTCTTATCCATGCTAGGCTGCATGGATGCGCAGGGAGTTTTTGCCCAGAACAGAACCATACCGCCAATCCTATCTGTATGCTAATTGTCAATCGTATTTGACGATAGTGGTCCTGACAGAACAAGAAGTTTTGACTGATGAAACATGAAGACAAACACCTGATTGCAATGATATATCTGTGTTCTTCAAACCATCTCAGGTATTTTCATAAGAATGATGTATATCTATAATGCAATGCTAATTGCTTGTATCATAGGATTTTATAAAATAATATATTTTCTATAGTCTCACTCTTTGTTACATTTTTTAAACACGACTGACATGTATAGTGATTTGGAGCAAAACATGATATTAATCTCATAAAATTTCGTGTTTGACGCTATACTAAGCAAACATACTAGCTTTCCCCGTTGTCAAGAGCAATTGTTTTATAACTAATTTTGAAAAGTAAGTCCACGCAAAAGCAAAGAAGGGTAAGTGAGAGGTCCGATCAAAGAAATTATGAATTAAAACAGTATGAATAGAAAAGTGCCAGTAAAAAGTGGGGTACAGCTAGGTTAACATCTTAAATAAAATACTATTTTTCGTTCTACTGAAAATATGCTGGGACGCCACTGTTGCTATAGTAATGAACACAAACTACAATTTTACGTGCATCTGATAAATCATGCGATCTTATCTCACTATTGCTAATGATGAGGTTATTTCAGCTTTGTACAAAGTTTGCTTCGTACATTTAGCTTAACTGCATTGTTAAAGAGGGCAAGCTTTACCACGACATGCAGTCCACGTATTCAGGAACGTCTGCTTTTGGAAACGGACATCACTCTGCAAAAAGCGATTACTATCGCAGGACAAACTAAGTCTGCAGGTGCTGAAGCTAAAGCTACTGTATGGAGCGCACTGAAGCTTCAGTTAAAGTGGTGTATACTGGCTCACGTATCTGTGCAAAACCGAGATGGTGACAGAAATCTTTACACGCAAGTCCACCGCTTCTCATCAGACGGCACCAAATGAAATCACAGAAAAAGATGGATGCAGAAACATGCTTCTGTCGCGACGCTACTTCAAATTTAGCAAACTACCCCAAATGCCCAGCCAAACAGTCTAAATGCAGAAAGTGTGGTAAAATTGCTAGAATCACAGTTCTGCATCCACATGCAACAAGAAGTTGCTGCAACTGAGTAAACAGTGAAACGCCACTGCCTATGAAACAGAAACAAAATCTTACATGTAATGTTTCTTTGCACACTGAGTGTGGGAAATCAGTCAACGTTCAATTACTTGTCCATACTGGCTCAGCTGTGTCGAGACGCGGTGGGAACGCCCCTGCGTGATTGCATCGTGAAGCACGTGTATAATCAGTCCAATGTAAAGACGAGACGTCATAGGCGGGTGACGTCATCGAACAGGAAACTATAAAGCACCCCTGAAAACAGACCGCGCTAGCTTCTGTGCCTTCAGCAAGCACTCTCTGTATACACAAATCCGCCGCGATCTCTATGGGCGCCGCCATCTTGCCTGCCGCCATTACTGCGTGCCTGCGAAGTGACGGCGGTGTGACACTTGCCGGTGCCCTCTAATGACATTTCAATGAAAGCGGATCCTGGGGCTTAAATATTGTGATTGTCAAAACATTTTAGTAACTAAACTGAATTGTATTAGGTTTAGTGACAACATGTTGCAATGTTTATAATATATGGTACAATTTCTGGTAAGCTACGTTTTTTTATTATTGCTTGAAACAAATTTCAGGATTTCAATACAATTCAATTCTTGTGATTTGATTTAATATTGACTAATTTGGATAAATATTAGGTACACAAGATGGGCGTTCATTTAAAAAAACAAAAAAACACTGATTGATCGATATTATGTATGATGAATACACATTTCGGTAAGTTGTACTGTTTCTTTTAACATTGTTCATTCGTGTTTATTTACTATTAAGTTGAGATGATCGGTTCACGTGCGGCTAGGGATCCGTCACGTCACATTTACAAACACCAAAACGGTATTTATTGTTTGAATTTCGTAATAAAATTGACAGAATCTGAGAGGTGAGCTTTTTTTATATCATAACTAATCTGCTGTCTATAGACACAGAAAGTCTGTCGGTCTCCGTGTCCTTTCTGCCTCGCGATTTTTCTGTGCGTGAGAAAATGGATGTGTGGCGTGAGAGCGTGTGAAAAGCTGAAAAGTTGCGTGTGTCTCACGGTGAAGGTGATATATATATATACTCCTTTGGGAGTATTTCGGTCAAGCTCAAGTCGACCTTTTCGCATCGTCAGATACAACGCATTGTCCCATGTGGTTCTCCCTCACGCACCCAGCTCCTCTTGGACTGGATGTGATGGTTCAGGTGTGGCCGAGGCTACACCTGTACGATTTCCCCCCGATATCTATGCTTCCGGGAGTTCTGGAGAGGGTACGCTGGGAAGAGGCCCATCTGTTATTAGTAGCCCCGTACTGGCCGGCCCGAGTTTGGTTCTCTGACCTGGTGTCCCTTCTAGACGGCTCTCCGATGGAGATTCCGATCAGGAGGGACTTGCTGTCCCAAGCAGGGGGCACGATTTTTCACCCTCACCCAGATTTGTGGAAACTGTGGGCTTGGCCTCTGAGGGGGCCCAGCTCATAGAATCAGGTCTCTCGACCGAGGTCGTGGAGACCATACTCCAATCTAGAGCTCCCTCCACGAGAAGACTTTATGCATTGAAATGGAAACTGTTCTCTGCTTGGTGCGGAGAACGCCATCTGAATCCTGTTATCTGCCCTGTTGGTACAGTACTTGATTTTCTGCAAGAACGTTTCCCTGCTGGGTAATCTCCTTCCACCTTGAAGGTGTATGTGGCGGCTATATCTGCTTACCACACCCTTCTGGGTGGTGCTTCACTTGAGAGAGATCCTCTTATTACTCGTTTTCTTCATGGCACTCTGAGGCTGAGGCCTGCACTGCACACTAGAGCACTGGCTTGGGATTTGGCCGTTGTACTGGAAGGCCTGGCTTTGGCTCCCCTCGAGCCCATTGAAGATGTTTCAGAAAAGTTCCTTACACTAAAAACTTTATTTCTTATTGCTATTTCTTCTATCAAAAGATCTGGAGATTTGCAAGCCTTGTCGGTTGCTCCCTCATGCCTGGAATTTGCACCTGGTATGGTGAAAGCCTTTCTTCACTCTAGGCCGGGTTATAATCCTATGGTCCCTACTAATGTTTCGGGCCCAATCGTGCTGCAGGCCTTCTGTCCTCCACCTTTTATTACTCCAGATCAGGAAAAACTTAATCTGCTGCAGAGTTGCTCTGTGGCGTAAATCGGATCAACTATTTGTCTGTTTCGGGCCAAGAAAAGGTTGCCCTGCAACAGAGGATGAGCAAGTGGGTAGTCGAGGCTATCTCACTTGCTTACGAAGTGAACGGGCCCATTCTACCAGGAGTATGGCTGCCTCTAAAGGCCCGTACACACCGGGACGAATATCGGCGCGCGTTATTCGCCAGCGTTTTTCAACGCGTTTTTTGTGTTCACACCCAAGCGATTTTCGCTGACGATGAGCCGAGTGAACATGCAAATTTATTCCCTGACATTAGATGGCGCTTAATGTAAAACAGAAATACAATACACTCCATAACAGTCTATACTCTGCAATACCACTCCATAACAGTTCTCTTTTAACAAGATTTTTGTAGTCGCTGTCGCGTTTGTCATATAGTTCTTTATTCCGATACCAACGAGACCAACAGCTCTACATTCATCTTGCCTTGCATCTTCCTCGTCATTTCTTCCCGGCAGTGTCGGTCTATGGGCAGTGTAGACGCTACTTGGCGTATATCTTCTTCGCTGTTACGTATGTGTGCTCGGCAAGACCGTTTTGTGTTTGAGCGCCCCCAAGTTGTGTTTTACTGTAACTTCAGAAGCTCCAGACACGTGAGCAAAAGCGCCAATCTCATTGGTCAGATAGTTTTTGACGCGGCGCGTCAAACCAAAAAAACGAACCCGAGGCGTTTAAAAAAAAATTACGCTTTTACGCATGGCGTTTTTCGCGTCGGTGTGCACACTCACATTGGCGCCCTTTGTTTAGTCACGAGGCGTTAAACGTCGGCGAATATCGCGCGCGAAATTCGTCCCGGTGTGTACGGGCCTTAAGGCTTTGTTATCGGGAGTTTCCCTCCATGACATCTGTGATGTGGCAGGCTGGTCCTCACCGCATACATTTGTTAGATTTTATGACTTGGATCTAGGCTCCACTCCAGGGTCTAGGGTACTTGCTTCTTAGTGTGCGCAATGACTTCACACAGAACAGGCAATTTGCTATTATGGCATCGTGGGTATGGTGTTCCCACCGCGTCTCGACGCAGCTCGAGTTCCCTTGAAAGGGAACGTTTCAGGTTACGTATGTAACCCTGGTTCCCTGAAGAGGGAACGAGACGCTGCGTCGCCCTGCCATACTCCTTGCATGCCTGTGATCGACTTGCTTCGGCCTATCAGAAGCTAGCGCGGTGGGTTTTCAGGGGTGCTTTATAGTTTCCTGGTCGATGACGTCACCCGCCTATGACGTCTCGTCTTTCCATTGGACTGATTATACGCAACGTCTCGTTCCCTCTTCTGGGAACCAGGGTTACATACGTAACCTGAGACGTTTCCATCCTCCCAGAGCATCTGTACCGCCAACACTTCGCAGATCTTTCCCTTGATGTGTCATGTGGTGACGTATATGAAAAAGACAATTCCAGTTTTATGGTGCCTTACCATTAAAGTCAGATATATGTGTCACCATACATAGGCTTCTTTCTACATTGTACCAGACAGAACACCATTACTTGGCATGGATCTCTTTACTGCTTTGCATCTTGAGATACGAAATGGATCTATTGCATCTTCTGCAGAGAACGGTCAAACTGCTGTCAACTTCAGTGAACCCTTGGGTGTGGCTGCTGGCTTTGTACATAAAGTAAATTTGCGTACAGATGTGCCGCCAGTACAACAGAAATTTCGTAGTTATAGTAAATAGAGATTCAAAACAGAAAGCTATACGGAGCTTACAGACACAAACCAGCAGCAAGGTAGACATAAGCAATCGATCAAGGCAGGAGCAATCAATACGTGAGCTTTTATAATGAGCTAGTATTAACTCATATAGTCAGCCTAATGGTGCACATCTTATTAAGCAATCATGATTTATTTATTTATTTAACCTGTATGTGTGCATTAAAAGTACAATTTCGGCAACGAGAACGATGCCAAGTCAAATGAAGATAAAGATATGTTCTGGCGACTGGCGTGTTTATTGAACCAATCAGATAAGAGTAAAACGAGAGTTAGCGAGAAGCTAATTTGATTGGCTACATGAAGGTGGACCCGCCCTCCTCTTCGCCCTTGCAAAACTCAATGTGAGAGAATCGTGCCAAAACTGTAAGCGCAGGTAAAAGAAGGATGTACAAATCGTGTTATTTCGGGAACTTTTTTGCCGCATGCACACAAGAAGTAATTTAGACATTTGCAACAGTAAATTTTTTTACACAAAGGTTGATTTTACGCGATCAATCTGTTTAGCAGTTCCTGACTCTGTTGTTTTCGGTTGCAAATTGCTGTTCACAGGCTTGCAGTGCTTTTGGCTGTATTTGTGTAAAAAAAAACAAAAAAAAAAAACATGCCAAATGTCACGAACTGCTCCAAGACACGAAGGTTAGATCCAAATGCAGCTTTATTGGCTGGGGAAATCCAGAGGCATAATCCAATGTACAGGCTAGGGTCATACACAGGCAGGCAGTCAAAACAAAGAAAGAAACAAAACAAACAAACAGGCAGGCAGGGACCAGAGGCAAGAGAGTAATCCAGGGAACAGGGCAAGATATCAAAAACCAAGAAACAAGAAAACCAGGGAAACGCTCAGAAATGCAGTGTAACACTTAACAAGACTTCGCGGTGAGTGACTGAATAAACATGGTATAAATAGACTGAGACTAACAGGATGATGTGACACAGGTGAATGCAATCAGTGAATGAGGTACAGGTGAATGTGATCAGTGATAAGTGATGATGAGTCCGAGCAGTGAGTTATAGGAAATGTAGTTTGTGAGTGATAATAGTCTTATGTGGAGTGCCCTCTGGTGGCTCTCAAGGGCACTCCAGCTGGTGACCGTTACATAGCCCCCCCTTTAAGGAGCGGATTCCAGACGCTCCTAAAACTGTCCAGGAGGGAGGTGGAGCGGAGGCGGACCCGGGGGCGGGATGGAGGGCCAGGCCCGTGCAGCGGAAGAGGACCTGAAGACTCCGGCAGGGCGGAAGGCCAGGGCGGAGCAGGCTGTGCAAGTGACCAGGGCGGAGCAGGCTGTGCAGGCGACCAGGGCGGAGCAGGCTGTGCAGGCGACCAGGGCGGAGCAGGCTGTGCAGGCGGCCAGGGCGGAGCAGGCTGTGCAGGCGGCCCTTCAGGCGGCCAGGGCGGAGACGACCCTTCAGGCGGCCAGGGCGGAGACGACCCTTCAGGCGGCCATGGCACAGGAACAGACATCGGCTCAGGAACAGGAACAGACACAGGGACAGGAACAGACACCGGCTCAAGGACAGGAACAGACACCGGCTCAGGTACAGGAACCGACACCAGCTCAGGAACAGACAGCGTGACAGCGGCCATCTCTGTTGAGGGCTCAGGTTCAGGCATGTCAGCGGCCATCTCTGCAGAGGGCTCAGTCGACGTGGCAGCGGCCATTTTGACCAGAGACACTGGCTCGGTGGCGGCCATCTTGTCTGGAGACACTGGTTTGGCGGCGGCCATCTTGTCCGGAGACACTGGTTCAGCATACGTGACTTGAACAGACTCTGGATCGGCGGCGACCATCTTGTCTGGAGTCACTGGCACGGCGGCGGCCATCTTGTCCGGAGACACTGGCTCGGCAGACGTGACTTGAACAGACACTGGATCGGTGGAGGCCATCTTGTCCGGAGACACTGGCTCGGCGGCGGCCATCTTGTCCGGAGACACTGGCTCGGCGGCGGCCATCTTGTCCGGAGACACTGGCTCGGCGGCGGCCATCTTGTCCGAAGACACAGGCGTGGATTCGGCCATCTTGTCCGAAGACACAGGCGTGGAGTTGGCCATCTTGTCCGAAGACACAGGCGTGGAGCCGGCCATCTTGTCCGAAGACACAGGCGTGAAGTCGGCCATCTTGTCCGAAGACACAGGCGTGGAGTCGGCCATCTTGTCCGAAGACACAGGCGTAGAAAGAGGAAGAGGAACAGATTCAGGCTCAGGCTCAGGATCAGGATCAGGATCAGGATCAGGATCAGGATCAGGATCAGATTCGGTCTCAGCGGGACGAGACTCTGGACGGGCGGACGTGACGTGGAACTCTGGCTCTGGCTCGGCAGGACTGACGTGAAGCTCTGGCTCTGGCTCGGCAGGACTGACGTGAAGCTCTGGCTCTGGCTCGGCAGGACTGACGTGAAGCTCTGGCTCTGGCTCGGCAGGACTGACGTGAAGCTCTGGCTCTGGCTCAGCGCGCTCTGAGCTTGACGGGACCAGCATCAGCGAGGGCTTTGAGCTGGGTAGGACCTGCGGCGAAGAGGACTTTGAGCTGGACAGGACCAGCGATGAAGAGGGCTCTGAACTGGACGGAACCAGCGGCGAAGAGGGCTCTGAGCTGGGCAGGACCAGCGGCGAAGAGGGCTCTGAGCTGGACGGGACCAGCGGTGAAGAGGGCTCTGTGCTGGACGGGACCAGCGGTGAAGAGGGCTCTAGCTTGGCGGGCATGTCGCTTGCTGTCTCAGGTGCGGCGGGCATGACGCTCTCAGTCTCAGGGGCGGCGGGCATGACGCATACTGCCTTGGCTTCGGCAGATTTGGCGTGAAGTGCGGGCTCGGCTGGACTGGCGTGAAGTGCGGGCTCGGCTGGACTGGCGTGAAGTGCGGGCTCGGCTGGACTGGCGTGAAGTGCAGGCTCGGCTGGACTGGCGTGAAGTTCAGACGGTGACATGGCGTGCCACGGAAGGAAGCTCTCCAGACATCTGGAGAGTGCCTCTCTCCAATCCAGACCGGAGAGATCAGGGAGCTCCCTCGGGTCGACCTCCTTAGCCCCCAGCCGGTAACACAACTTAATAGCCTCGTCACCCAGAGAGCAAGAGGTAGCGAGAGGAACAAACCCCCAGGTGTACTGGAACAGATCGAGGCTATCCAGGGCCAAGGCCGCGATCTGTCCAGCGAACTCCCGGCTCATGCTGGGAAGATCAGGCGAGATCCGTACTGCTGGATTTCTGGAGGTCATAGCTGCTGGATCTGGGTGTGGCGAAGTCTTCTGTCACGAACTGCTCCAAGACACGAAGGTTAGATCCAAATGCAGCTTTATTGGCTGGGGAAATCCAGAGGCATAATCCAATGTACAGGCTAGGGTCATACACAGGCAGGCAGTCAAAACAAAGAAAGAAACAAAACAAACAAACAGGCAGGCAGGGACCAGAGGCAAGAGAGTAATCCAGGGAACAGGGCAAGATATCAAAAACCAAGAAACAAGAAAACCAGGGAAACGCTCAGAAATGCAGTGTAACACTTAACAAGACTTCGCGGTGAGTGACTGAATAAACATGGTATAAATAGACTGAGACTAACAGGATGATGTGACACAGTTGAATGCAATCAGTGAATGAGGTACAGGTGAATGTGATCAGTGATAAGTGATGATGAGTCCGAGCAGTGAGTTATGGGAAATGTAGTTTGTGAGTGATAATAGTCTTATGTGGAGTGCCCTCTGGTGGCTCTCAAGGGCACTCCAGCTGGTGACCGTTACACCAAAAGTGTAAGTGCGGAAAAATGGAAGTCAGAAGAATACAGATATCAAGCATTGCGTTAGTTCAGACAGGCCACGTCAGCCAAGCTTGCATCAGCTGATAGCCAGCTGTTCATGACGTGTTCCAATCCAGTGTTCCTTCAACATTTGCTCCATAGCATCGCTGCTCGCATTTAAACTCCCTCCTCCAACCAACTCCACCAAACCGAACCTTTAATCATTCTGACTATTTTGTTTTTCCTGTACAGTTCAATAAATTGCAAGCTTTTCTATCATGTATTTGTATTTTCACAACTCATGTAATTGTAATTATGTATGCATATACTGGTTCTTTTTTGTACCCCAGGGGGGTTTGACTTGCTGCTCTCCCCGCTCTGTCCAGGCATAGGAGTTTTCCCCAGAACAGAACCATACCGCCAACACTAACTGTATGCTATAATTGTAATAAATGTATATACTTGGCGAATTGGTCCTGACTGAACCTATTTATTTTGCGTAAGCATGAAGCTAAAGTTTTTACAATACATGCATTACACTTACGAATAACAGTAAAATGCTGCAAATATTTTTTTCTTACACTTGAAAGGTGATTTAAACCTTTACAAATCTTCTCTTGTACACGCAAATTTCACTTACGCTTGCAATCTTATGTACACTTTCACAAATCTTACCCTGCGCATGAGATTCTTTATGGCATCATATTACCTTCATAAAAAGCTTTTTATAAAATGTTTAAATGGTTGACATTTTAGTTGTAACATCTCAGAGATTATCTTAACAACAGACTTGATTGTGGATTAATACTAATTGTTATTAAAATGTAAATGTAGGCTATCAAAGCAAATATTAGCCTTAGCAAATGTTAAAATAGCAGAGCAATAAAATGTCTGTGCGAGCTAAATAATATTTTTTGGGACAGTGTTTGTCATATAATGATGTCACTGGCTTATCTTCACCCCTCTCCCACTCCTTAACTTTTTCGCCAAAAATACCACATGTGGCAGGCCCGTGACCAAGCTGCAGCTAGAAGTTTAGTATTATTTCTCATATTGATGCACAGAAGCAGGTAAAGTCAATCATGTGTCTATATCTCATTAATCTAAATGAGTTACCTGAGTTGTACTTGTGGTTATGTTACTGTAGGAGCTAAAATAAGGGTTATTTTTTGTGTTAAATAATTAACTATTTCACCCAATGTTATGTGAGTTGACACCACCTAGGGGTTGAAGCAGGAGATGTAAGGCCTCTGGGAATAAAGGACCTGTGACTTCACCTGAGGGCGTGGCCAGAACCGGAAGTGACAGTCTTTGACCTCATGGCCTGACTCCATATGAAACAGATGATTCAATCCTCATTATATCTTTTCAATCCTTTATTTACTTGAGATTTAATTTTTTTTATTTTGTATAAACATACTTTTTTTGTAATACATATTATTTCAGTTTGGAAATCTATCCTGTGGACAATGGAATCATCTTTTGGAAAGTGAGCGTCAAGCCCTTTTTGTTGTTCAGCCACCAAAGTGGACTATTTATCTGCTACAGTTACAATGAGTTATTTTAAATCAATGCACTAACGTTAGCTCATCACACTCCTAACGCTAGTCCGTGACACAAGTGGATTTCTTGAAGGGGCAAGTCAAAGATACATTTACTTGCCAGACCGGACAAGTAGCCTGATTAAAACTTCAGTGACCAAAAATAACTAGGAGAAACACAAGAATGTTTCTGAGTTTATTACATTCAGCATAAGTGGATGCACTGAAACTTGCAAAAACTCACTTGCGCTCTGTGGCGAGGGGGACGTGGTTCCGCGAGGTCTGTAATGGGAGAGAGAGAGAAAGGAGACCATAGACATAATAAATACATAGACGCTGGATCGTATGTCAACGGCGCTGCCATATTGCGGAGGGCAACTTTCCCATACCTCTCATAATGGGAATTGAGAAAAATGCCTGCTTTGTGTGCTTCTTGGGGCTGTACAAATCGCCGCACAATTGAATACAGGTCTCGGGGAATTACCTTTCACAAGCAAGATTAAACATTTGTTTCTGGTTGTATTTGGTCATTATATAATTAGCAATAGTAACGTTAGTTGGCCACCGGAGTCAGTCAGACTAAAATAGCTAGCGATGTCGCTGGTTAACTTAGCTGTGAAAGTTGAAACATGAGTTGACATGATTTATATTATAGTTTTAGCTTACATTATATTTTATATTATAAAGCAAATTTCCTGAAATCGAAATATTCATCTATATTTTCTTAAAACCAACTTTTATGACGAGTAGGCTACTCGTTTTGGGTACTACTATTTAATTTACTATTTTTATTATTGTCTATATTATTCTACAATTGATGTTACATTGTATTTGCTGTTATTATTATTATTATTGTTATTATAATATTATACCACTTGCGATTATCAATATATTACAGTTATGCTGTTAAATTATTGTACTATTCACTAGTCACTATTTAACTTATTCTTTTTTATTGGCTATATTCTGTAATTGATATTTCATATTCTATTGTTATTATTATAGTATTATACATAAACAATATGATATTATCAATATATTATTATTATATTATTGTACTTATTATATTATATAATTATACAATTCTTTACTATTTTATTTGCTGTATACTGTTTGTTTATTTTATTGACTATACACTAAACTATTTACTATTACTTCTCACTTTCTCTTATATTTACTATTTGCATTGCACTGTAGTTGTACCATATCATATGTATTACCATAAAGGATCCATCAGTTATCTTTGTTATTACTAAAATCGGGTCAAAGACAGAAAATATTTTTTCCACAATAAGAAAACTTTATTTAATTTCATGTGAAAATTAAATTATATCTTAGTATGGATATCATTTACAAGAATAAAAAGCCAAATACATGACAAGCCTGAGCTTAGAAAATTCCTTATTTTGATTTTATTTTTTTTTATAAGTCTAACTATCGAGATTTTAAATAACTAGAGATGGAACTTTTTTTACACCACGTACAAACCACTGAAATCGGTTGATAAATGTAAACGTTATTTTTGTTTTTATCCAGATAAACCGCAGCTCACCGTTTACTTGCATTTGTTTACAGCGCAGTCTTGCCCTCAGCAATATGACGGACGCGTTGACGTATCGCAGCAACATTACAAAGCTGCCAATAGGGTGTCTATAAAAATAAAATTAAAAATAGGGCGTTTATGTATTTATTATGTCTATGAAGGAGATGAGCATGTAAGTGAACAAGTGTCAAAATGAATGGGAGTCAATGGGATGCTAACAGCAGGTGAAGTTCTGCTACAAGATGGTGGCACGCGGCCGGCTTCAACTTCCGGTCGACTTCCTTCCCGCTTGGATATAAGCCACTGTGGAGTGAGAGACGAGAGAGAGAGAGAGAAGCTAGCTGTGTCCCAATGTGAAGGCTGCATCCTTCGAAGGCCGTTAACAACAACAGCACAATACATTTTAAAATAAAAATGCTGTCATCATCGGCGTGCAATGACTTATCGGGTAGGATAGGCCGCTAAGGATCGTTTTATGTATCCTTCCTTTCACTTGATCCTATATAATATTCATTTGAAATGGCTGATAGTTTAAAATTTACTGGTAGCCCTCTGAGCATAAGAAATTCATGAAAATAAGCATATGTCCCTCATAACCGGTATACCTTTTTTTTTTTTTTTTTACATATACTATGGGAAGCCTAGTTGCCACCCCTCATTCTGCTTCTGCCACCCCAAATATAAAATCCTAGACACGCCCCTGCTTGGTGCGCTACCATCCACCTCGACCTGTTGCATTGGCTCCTGCGCCTGCGCTCCTTCCGCCCTCTATATACTAGTATAATACTAGTTTTACTTGATCTTAGTGCTGCGTTCGATACTATAGATCACACATTACTCTTAGATCGACTACAAAATTATACTGGTGTTCAAGGACAAGCATTAAGCTGGTTCAAATCATACCTATCTGACCGCTACCATTTTGTCTATTTAAATGGAGAAAAATCGATCATAACTCCAGTAAACTATGGAGTGCCGCAGGGATCTGTGTTAGGCCCTCTGTTATTCTCAATATATATGATGCCACTTGGAAATATTATAAGGAAACATGGAATTAGTTTCCATTGTTATGCTGATGACACTCAAATATATATTTCATCACGGCCGGATGAAAACGCTAAATTTTCCAAATTGACAGAGTGTGTTAAAGATATAAAGG
This sequence comes from Leuciscus idus, assembly GCA_021554675.1. NCBI lineage: Eukaryota > Metazoa > Chordata > Actinopteri > Cypriniformes > Leuciscidae > Leuciscus > Leuciscus idus. Next base: position 26,576,192 of record CM038631.1, read on the forward strand.
ATTGGATGACGCGTAATTTTCTTTTATTAAATCCAGACAAGACAGAGGTAATGCTTATCGGTTAAAAAAACCGCCCACAAAACCTCGCACAATACAACTTTAACATCATAGGATGTCCTGTTACATGTACTTTATCCTCTACAGTAAAAGACCTGGGTGTTATACTCGATTGCAACCTGTCTTTTGAAAATCATATTTCATATGTTACAAAAACAGCCTTTTTCCACCTTAGAAACATTGCTAAGCTACGTAATATGCTATCAGTTTCTGATACAGAAAAGTTAGTTCATGCATTCATGACCTCGAGACTGGATTACTGTAATGCTTTATTAGCTGGTTGTCCTGCATCCTCAATAAACAAGCTACAGTTAGTCCAAAATGCCGCCGCTAGAGTTCTTACGAGATCAAGAAAATATGATCATATAACACCAATTTTATCATCACTGCATTGGTATATGTAACAGTATTATGTTCTAAAAAAAAAGAAAAAAAAGATGACTTTAAGAAGAAAGTGGCAAAATTATTTGATGTGCTGTACATTTTGGACTATCATAGAAATGAACTCTTATTATTTCCTCTGGCAAAACTTTATGTGATATTTACACATGTTTTTTAGAAATCATAAACTCTAAAATAAACTAAATTTAACAGCCAAATTGGAATAACATTTTCCTTTGAGTGAGTTGCTTTGCCATCTTGTGCATGAGTAACTAAATATATATGTTCATATTTTCAGCTTTTGTTTCTTACTGGCTTTTTGTTTTCAGACAAATTCAGCTAACATTGGATGATATATGCAAGAGAATGACAGTCTATTTTGCAAAAGTACAATAGGCCAACTCTGATTAATCTATAATAATTTGTATTATATCAAATCATAACAAATGGAATATATAAACAGTGGAGAAATTTATTATAAAACATACATCGAATTTTACATGTTTATTCTTTTTCTAATATATATACCGTAGTGAAAATCAATAATACAGATTTTAGTTTTTCTTTTAATAATCAAAACAATTGTTGTCTCTGCAACATGATGTGTTGATCTTCTGATTAGATCAGAATGTAAAGCACAAGCAGATAACAAAAAAGGTAACACTTTATTTGATTTTCCGCTTTAGACAATCTGTTGACAATAAGTAAAGTTGCACCTACATGTCAGATAACTCGAGTATTATTAGAATATTAGTAGAGTCTACTTAATATCTTTTAACACTATATTTTGATGGTCCCCCAACAGACATTCTACTGACTATAAGTAACTTTGCTAGTACATGTCAATTTATTCTACTAACCCTAATCCCTTATTCTACTACCCCTGACCCCTACCCCTAACAGTCTACTAATACTCAACTAATAGTCTATTGAGAGTTAGTAGTTGACATGTAGGTGCAAGGTTACGGACCATCAAAATAAAGAAATAAATGGTAACAAAATAATAATAATAAATAATAATAATAATTAAAAAAATGAATAAAACTGGAGTCTGGAATAATATTAACATTCATATCAAACACAAATTCTTAATCCATAAACCACAGCTAGTCATAATAATAACATAAAACATCAATATTTAAGCTATGTGTTAGGGCAGGTCCAGATTAATGGTGAGTCACATTTTCTTCTTTTCTAGTATGTGCTTTAACAAACAGGCAACTAAAAACCTAACCGTTTTATATATTTTTTTAAACATAGATCCGTTCTCAATTAAAGCTGCAGTTTTGGATAAAAAATTACAAAGAACCAACTGACTGTTTGAATGAAAAAAATTCTAAAATAAAATCCAGACCTTTAAGAAAAAGGCAGAGATAGCCTACTGTTTGCTACACATCAGTGTAGTGCACTACAAATAACATGATACCATCAACTGATGTATTAAACTCAGAAAACCTGCATTGGTACTGAAGGTTCTCAAAGACAAGTAAATAACGTCCAAACACACAGGATCTCCGGTGCCAAAGCCATTCCAGCACAGCATCTTTAAGAACTAGCTATAGAGCTTTCTCCGTCTCAGATATCACTAATGTGCATTTGCAATTTCAACAGGGCGATGAGGACATCTGATCATAGTCAGGACACTTGAGAAGGGCAGGGTAGTTTAAATTCATTTGGACGGATGCTTCACTGGAGATGTCTGAGGGACTGCGTCCACGAGCCCTGGCATCTGGATGCAGGAACTGGCCAGAATAGTCAGAACAGTTGCTGAGGCGTGGCCTGTAGAAACCCGGGTGTGGTCTGTACATCTCCTCTGCAGTGTACCGTTTCAAAAACAGGTAGACAGACATCACACCTGCCGTCTGACGGTGACACAACAAGAGAGAAATTGAAGAACGTGAAATTAATGAAATGCAGCAAAATATTTTACATTTCTTTTGGGTGTCTAGTATACTGGGTCTCATTCACTAATCACTGTGTGAATTTTTCATACTTATGCAACTCATAATGTAATAACAAAGCATAATGTAATAGGTATTTCTTGTAATAGTAGTTCTTGTAATAGGTATTACATTATTAATGCAATAAAATGTTTATAATGTTATAATTTAATAATAAATAAAATAAAATCTTGAATGAATGAATGAATGAATGAATGAGGCATTTATATAGCGCTTTCATATGTACTAACTGTACATGTAATAAGGACACCGGGGTTACACCCCTAGTCTTTACGAGAAGTGCCATGGCCATTTTTAATGACCACAGAGAGTCAGGACCTCAGTTTAATGTCTCATCCGAAGGACGGTGCTTGTTACAGTATAGTGTCTCCATCACTATACTGGGGGCGTTAGGACCCACACCTGCTGGCCTCACTAAAACCTCTTACAGCAGCAACCTAGTTTTCCCAGGTGGTCTCCCATCCAGGTCCTGACCAGGATCAACCTTGCTTAGCTTCAGTGGGCAACCAGTCTTGGGCTACAGGGTGATATGGCTGCTCATACTGTAATAACGATTTTCCAATGTTATAAAAAATGTTCACATAATGTAATAGGTTACTGTATTCACCTTATTCCGCCCCACCCACTTTTAATACTTCGCGCTTCCGCATTTTGTCATCCGACTTCCGCTAAACTGACACGGCACATCCGGTAGCTAGTTCAGTAGTTATTAGATTGTTTATAGTTAGCCAAAACTTTATCAAAATGACAAATAACGTTAATACCGTAAATGTTTAAAATTGGGAGCACAGAGAAAACTTCGTACGACGATCAGCTGGTCTCACATTGTCTCATCCATCGTCATTGTTAACGTGGCCAGAGGTAACGTTAACCTATGGGAATATTTAACTACGTCCTGTCAGAAGGAGTTGATGGAGCAGCAATTAAAAATTATTTGTAAATAAGAAGGAATGAGAATATTTAGGGTTAAGGATAGGAGATTAGGTAGGCTAATTGGTTAAATATGAATGATTAAATAAGTTGTATAAAATCAGTTGTAAGAAGTGTTTGATGTTTTCAGGAAGCTAGAGACACCTTCTACTTACCTTCATGTAGATACATTTCACCATTTAAATTTCATAAGTAATAAACCAAGATGGCATTTGCAAACTTGACGTGACTTATTTCTTCTAACTAGAAGACTTAATTCATTTAAGTTTTAAGGGGAATCTACAGAGCTCACATTATATTGTTTTATAATAAATGACTGACAGGTAACATCTGCTCACACTGTAAAGGTTTATAAAAACAACTATTCATAACAGGTAACATCTGGTCACATTGTAAAGGTTTATAAAAACAACTATTCATAACAGGTAACATCTGGTCACATTGTAAAGGTTTATAAAAATAACTATTCATAACAGGTAAACATCTTGTCACATTGTAAAGGTTTATAAAAACAACTATTCATAACAGGTAACATCTGCTCACACTGTAAAGGTTTATAAAAATAACTATTCATAACAGGTAACATCTGGTCACATTGTAAAGGTTTATAAAAACAACTATTCATAACAGGTAAAATCTGTTTTACAAGATTCACAAGAAGGACAAGTTTCACCTTCCTTTCATAGAGGAGATCGGTAATGGCGAAGCCTCTGTCTGCCTTTACTTCATTGCCTGGAGGAAGTTATTAAGTGCACGATATTGAAGAAAAATGTGATATGCGATAACTCATTAAACAATGCGATATTCGATATGCGATACGATAATGCTTAAAGTATATAAAACTAACTTAAATTAGATTTAAAATTATATAACCTACATACATGTTTCACATTCTTTTTGTAACAAGAAAACATCCCTTCAACTTGTGAAAGTGAACATCAGTGTTTTACTGTATATAAGAAGTGTTATTTTAACATCAGTGTAAACCACGGGGTTCAGGTTATCCTACATTAGGTCTATTTAACAACAGAAACTGAATAATCAAATGTAAAAGTAAAACACTGCTTAGTTTTTCATGAATTATATAAACTGATTAAAGTTTCTTAAAGCTAAAAAAAAAAAATGCATATTGCGATATTATATTTTGATATATTGTGCTCTACATGTTGTGTTTGGAAACTGCTCTCTGAAACACTTCTCCATGATGTCAAGCCAACGCGAAATCACCTTGCTTACAGTGGACTGAGAAACACCAAACCTTTCAGCAAGATCACCCTGCAATAAATTAAAGGGTTAGTTCACCCAAAAATGAAAATTCTGTCCGTAATCACTCACCCTCATGCTGTTCCAACCTCGTAAGACCTTCGTTCATCTTCGGAACACAAATTGAGAAAAAAATAAATGGAGTGAGACAGCTCTCAGTTTAATCAAAAATATCTTAATTTGTGTTCCGAAAATGAACAAAGGTCTTACGGGGTTGGAACAACATGAGGGTGAGTAATTACTGACAGAATTTTCATTTTTGGGTGAACTAACCCTTTAAGACGCAGCTTCATCAGAGTCATCAGGAGCTGATCCCAAGTGTGTAGCTGAAAGCTGTTGGTGTGTGAACTGGTAAGGTGCTCGGCAACTGAATGGAACGCATCCAATGTCGACCCTGTGTAGAGCTGACAAAGGTGGTCTTTCTCAGCAGAGTTATGTGACACTGGCTCAACGCATTGTGTTCCCATTTCAGATGTAGGTGGCTTCAGGTTGAGTTGAGATTTTGGAGTGTAGTTGTGGTCAGAGACAGATGGATCCTCCCATTGTGTTTCTGCATCACAGGTCTGGGGCATGTGGCTGTGATCATCCTCACAGATGTCCACTGCAACACTGACGCTCATCGATGCATCGATGGAAATAATATAAACATAAACATTTTTACATTAGTACTTAAAATAGATCATGAGAATTAATTTATGATGGCACTCATACTTAGAACAGTGTGAAAAGGAGAGATGCATTAAAAACGAGACAGTATACACACAATCTCCTAACTCTACGTAGGTCAATATAAATATCTGAATGAGAGATGTAGCTAGCTGGCCTCCTTACAGGAATAATGTGAGCTATTGTAAGACTGTAATGTAAGTTACCATAATATATTGTACTATCGTGAATATTCATTCATTCTTTATTTCAGACCCTTAGGTCCATCACAAAGTAAACGAAATATAAGAAATGACATATAGGTTGCCAATGGTAATCATGCAAGGTTCGTTGTATTTTGTGAACGTCTCGTTACTAATCTTAAATGTATTCATAGAACGGACTTCATCTAATGTTAGGCTAACAAGCACATAGATAGGTAAGTTAGGAAACAACAGTTAGGTAAGTTAGCTTAAGTTACCTGAATCTGACAACCCGTTCAGCACCCGTCGGGACTTCTTTACCAGAACATCGTAGCCGAGCCTTTACTCTGGGTAAGGGTGTTCGTTCGTCAGTCTGCTCCCCGTCCATAAAATGGTACGAACACACATAAGAGCGCTTGGGTGAGCACTTCAAGTTTAACGCCTTCCGCCACTGCCTCAGGCGCTCCTCCTCGTCGTCTTGAGGTGGTGGTGGGTGTAAATCGTAAAGTACACCACAACATTCCGATCGCTTTAGCCTACATTGGGTTCGTAACACCGTTAGTTAAATTGTTCTATCCTCTTAATCCAATTGTTATGGCAGCCCCTAACTGAGCATATAATACTTTACATATTTTACCGTTACAACTATAGAATTACGCTAGAAACTAGCGTAGGTCCTTTCAGCCGGAAGTTGAAGTCCCGCTCAGCCGGAAGTAAGATGACAAAATGAGCGTAATGGCGTCGCCCTTGTTGTCATGGAAAATAAGGTGAATTAGAAATTGATTACATTATGAACACACTGTAGCAACGTTTAATATAATCACAGTTCATAAGGTAATAACAGCACATAATGTATAAGTGAAACAATGTTTACAACATGATCATTATCTTTTATTATATATATATTATTTTTTTTCCAGTGGCATTGCATTGGTTGTAATTCCACATTAAAGGTGCACAAGTTCTTTCTTTCACAAAACCAAGCTGTTTTAATAGGGGTGTGTTTACTTTTTATAACCATTGGACATCATTGTAAATTGTACTGTATTTTTAATTGAATTAAAGTGAAGAAATGTTTGCTTAAAGGACAAGTTCGGTATTTTACACTTAAAGCCCTGTTTACAGATCGTATCTGATGAAATAGAACGGTTAAGATTAAAATTTGGACACATGCTGCTGTCCCGAGAATTTTAGGTTAATTTCACTTCCCACCCCCACCCCCACAATGGTTGTCTATATGCACTGGAAGATTCCGTCCTAAAAACACATTAAACTTTCGTTTACAAAGACGTGAAACTCACCGAGTGGTCAGGGGGTGTTCACTGATATGTTCCATCAAAAATCGCTGAAAAAGATGCATTCCAACAGGTTTTATCGTAGTTTTTGTCCAACTCCATTGACTTAATAGGACGTGCTGTGAGACCGCAGCACCTTTACGGTATTACTCCGCCGCTTCTTCTTCTGCTTCTTCTGTGTATTCAATGAAATGCCCGTGGTTTGCTTGCAATTGGCAAAGGTGCATTATCGCCACCAACTGGGCTGGAGTGTCTATTATTCAAGCTCTCAACGGAAGAATCACGGGTGTGACGCGTTTGGCAAAATAGGTCCACAAAAGCGAAATAAACCTAAAATTCTCGGGACAGGAGCATGTGTCCAAATTTTAATCTTAACCGTTCTATTTCATCAGATACGATCTGTAAACAGGGCTTTAAGTGTAAAATACCGAACTTGTCCTTTAACTTGCGCTCAATGCTGCCATAGGCTGAAGAAGGTAACGGGATCTATCACACATGCACACACACATGCACGCACACACACACACACACACACACACACACACACACACACACACACACACACACACACACACACACACACACACACACACACACACACACACACACACACTTTATATACTTTATTTGGTTCCACATTACAAGTCAAATTTCATTAGGAATCAATTTTTTTAAATAATCCAACAGATTAAAACAAATCAGCACATTGTTATGGATTAAACCATTCTAAGGGTACAGGAAGCATCGCCTTTTCCAAACAAACATACTTCCTATAGTTGCTGAGATTGAACAGTACTTTGCCAACTGTTTGGCCCTTGTTTTAGAAATACCCCCAATGCAAAGCCCACGGACCGCCAGCCTGTGTACATGACCTAGACTACCAAACACAAGCCGGCATTTGTACCTAAGGTTCTCAATGATCGATATCAATGACTGATATTTTAGAATCTTAGAACAGTAAGAGTCCTCCATAAACAAGTCAAATGCACATGACACCTCAAATAGTGTAACTTTTTTTTTCCATTCTGAGAGATGTTAACAATATCGGGTGTATTAGCAATTCCAAAAAAAGTGTTTGCAAATGAGTTAAACCATTCAGATTGTACAGTAGTGTGAAGAGCAAAAATTTGCTCATCACCCACACAGGGGACCTGAGCAGCAATGAGGTCCATTGAGGTCAACAAGTCTATCATGTCTGGCAATATATAGTCCTTTAAGTGATGAACAACTGTTCACGATGTGGGCTACTGACTCCAGGTGTTGAGGGCATGCAGCATGCAGAGGGGCGAATGGGTGGAAGGAAACCACACTGATAAGTTGTATTTTGTAGGAAGAACCTGCAGACGTGCTTTTACGCAGAAGGTTAGGATCTCCTCACTGATGGTGGCATTTCTGTAGATGGTGTGTGATACAGAGCGGTCCGAGCCGGGGCAGTTTTGCCAACTTTCCCTGGAGTTTCAGACTGAACCAATACTCCATATTTTGGGCTCTTTGAATTGACAAGAGAGTCTGCCTTGATGTTCTAGGCTGGAGCAGGAGAACAGTGTTGTTATGGTGCAGTCTGGCTTCCACGATGACAGATGAGTCCTCTACGACTGCATCAGAGACCTCTACAGGTCGGCAGTGAGAGGTCCAATTCAGGTCAGTGCCTGTCCTCCATCATAAGTTGTTTAAGTCTGGCCAGTCTGATGACACACCAAATCCCTGTGCCCGTCCATCCAGCTTTCCATTGGTCTTTCTTTTAAAGCCCAGGAAGCTATCTTCCCCGCCGCATGAATGCAGCACCTTCCGTTTTTTAAAATCCAGTAATAAGGATGCCCTGGCCATTTGCCTCACGCTGGCATCATCACAGTTCAGCATGTTGGTAAGGTGGGACTGTCTTGTAGCTGTGTACTTCCACATGCAGTGTGGAACTCCAAGCCCCCCGTCCTGTCTTTTTTGAAAGATAAAACATCTTGTGGAATGTGTGTTGAGACAAAGCCATTTCCTAACCACGCTTACAGTTTTGTTGTTCCTCTCATAGAAAACTGCACATTTACTGTGCTTTATTTGTAGGCCAGACCATATCAGGAATCTGTCAGTGCATGACAACATGTTTTTAATCACGCCTTCATCTCGGGATGCGATGACCACATCATCAGCATAGCCCTGGACTGGGTTCGGTGACAGGACGTGGGGCGGGGCATGTGCACAGAGCCATTTTAACCACTGATTTATTGCAATGATAAAGTTTACAGCACTCCATGGACAACCAGTTTTGATTCCTACCTCCAGTGGTATTGGTCTGGTGAGGTCTTTTCCACAGATCACTTGTAGGTAGGAATCACAATATGTCCACAAAGATCTTAGGGAACTGTATATCTTTCAGTGCATAAATCATGACTCTATGAGGCAATGTGCCAAAGGCATCTCTGAAGTCAAGGAAGGCAATGTACAGCTTAGCAGATTCATGTTTAAAATCGTCAATGGCAGTTTTTAAGCAAAAAACATGTTCATTCATGCCTTGTCGATCAATGTAAGCTTTTTGTTTGTTAGACAGAATTCCAGCATCAACCAGCCAAGGTAATATTCTTGAAAGCAGACACTTCATAAAGACTTTGTATGGCAATAGAGAGATGTCCCTCCATGTTGAGGGGTCTTCTAGTACATTGTCTTTCTTCGGTATTCTATGAATCAGTGCTCCCTTCTATGAACTAGGGACTTTGCCATTAATCAAACAGGTGTTAAAGAGGCTACATGCAACTTTTCCCCCAAAATAAACGTAACAATAGCCTTTTTATTTGACCATTTATGACTCAAACATCTCCTGATGAGCATACTGACACCTTGTCAGCTCACAGTGGGTGCACCTATAAGCCTGTATCCTATTTTTCCTATTTTCTGTCGGGTCGGATTTTTCGCGCGCTGTCTGCGGATGTGACGTCAAGCGCGTTCATGTTAAACGTTTCAGATCACTCTGCCACCACTGCTAGTCAGCAAACAAACTTAGTTTCTCAAACAATATATGTATTTGACTGTTCTTACCTCTGTAAACATAATGTTGACTTCTTTGCAGCGGATGACTTGTGAAGTGTGCACGTACGAGAGCGTGCAGAAAGGAAGAGCAGTTCCGTTTTTTGGCCACAGGTGTCAGTCGCGAGTTTAAATTTCAGAAAATCGCATGTAGCCTCTTTAAATATGCTTTTCAATATGTAGCAAGATGTTTGCCTTGTGGCTTTAAGATTCTCGTAAGTAACACCATCTGAACCACTGGCTTTGTTATTGGGCAGATTTACAATTACTTTCTCAATCTCTTCTATTGTAAACGCAGATGTCGGTCTCAGTCATTATGTTGTCTAAGTCATCATTCCACGCGGTAATTCAAGCGCGATAGTAGTTGGATCAGACTGGCATTTTTTCCGATAATAGTTGTACACTCGCTCAGTGTTACCAGTATCTAACGATGGCGTGGGGAACATGCAGTCACACACACACACACACACACACACACACACACACACACACACACACACACACACACACACACACACACACACACACACACACACAATTTTAACAAAATTTGTACACAGTGTTATACCATAGTGGTATACCTTATGTATGTAAGTAGTAATAGTAGTAGCAGTAATTATAATAGTAGTAGTAGTAGTAGTATCAGTTATCTGGTGGATTTTGTAGGCAGGTTAAAAATGTTGATTTGTAAAATGTAGGCTACTGTAAAGGAATACTAATGCTTTATGTTTAACAAAAACATTATAATAATATTAATAATAACAACTGAATTTAGATGTTTAAAAATGTACTGTAAGGGAATACAATTTTTTTTTTTATGTTTTACAAGCTATTACAATGATGACAATATGACAATGTTTTGGTGAGTTTGTAATGTAATACATTTCTCATAATGTAACATTTTTTATTACAGTTTTGAGAAAATTATTACATAATGAACATTTTATTACAATAATAATGTAATACTTATTACATTATGTGCAGTTGCTACACACACACACACACACACACACACACACACACACACACACACACACACACACACACACACCAGATTCACAACAGGTGCATACTCACATGAATAACTACTTAATATTGTAATAATGTTAATGAATTCAGATCATTCTAAATGAGAGACTGCACTCCAATGGTTAATAATTTGGATGAAACACACCCAAACCAACTCCATGTTAGGGCGCACCACAGCACAAGTACAGAGAAAGTAAAAAAAAATGTGTGGTATTTTGACCAAAAAAATTTCCCATCTGTCTTAAAGACTTCAGGCAACTGTTTCAACTTATGTAAAAGTCGATGAGATGAATCAATGTAACTCCACAACAACTACATAAATGTATCCACTTGTAACCCCTCCACCCGGGTGCTACTTGCCCCGCTCTGTGCGGACCTCGGACCCGGATCTTCAGCTTGAGAGTCAGGCGCTCTAACAAGGAGGCTAAAGACTGCAGCCTCTAACATCTGTCGCTAGAGTGCCTATTGAGATCAGAGGAGTGAGGTTTATTCGCCCAGCAACTACTAGCTGGCCTCCGTTACACACTAACTATTCAGAAACGTCCAGGTGCAGTCTAAAAGTTGCAACCTCTTCCTGAATCTCTCCGTAAGGCTTCACTCTGCTACTGGTTATTTCTGAGATTTTGGATGATTGAGATTCGCGTTTTGTTATTATCCGAAGTATCCGAAGCTCATGTAAAGGATCGGCCGTCTTCTGAACGGAGGCGAGGAGCAGCAGCTCATTTGCATTTAAAGGGACAGACACAAAAACGGCAAATTTGACAAGCTATAATAAATTATCCGTGGGGTATTTTGAGCTGAAATTACACAGACATATTCTGGGGATACCATAGATTTATATTACATTGTGTAATATGTCACCTTTAAAAATGTCCTGGTTCTTCCAAGCTTTTTTAATGGCAGTGAATTGCTGTTTCTGTTTTAAAGTCCATAAAAGTGCATCTATCCATCATAAAAGTGCTCCACATGGCTCCGGGGGTTAATAAAGGCCTTCTGAAGGTAAGCGATGAGTTTGTGTAAGAAAAATATTCATGATAATTTGAATATTGCCATTATAAAGCTTTGAAGAGTCAGGACCTTTTTTTTTTTTAATATAACTCTGATTGTATTCATCTGAAAGAAGAATGTCATATACACCTAGGATGACATGAGGGTGAGTAAATCATGGGCAAATTTTCATTTTCAGGTGAACTATCCCTTTAAGCAAAAGATAAAGATAAAGCAGCAACAAATCAACATTCAGAACATCAATCAAACATCAATGAACACAGTGAATGGGAGATTTTGCTTTTGAAGGTGGAAGCCAGAAAAGACAAAAAGGTGTGTCCACAAGGGTAAGAGGCAGGAGCAAATAAGTAGCATGAGATGCGGCAATGGAGGCCATTGGTGCAGTTTCATGGCCACTTTTTTGGCCACTAGAGGCCCTCATTGTGTTTCATTTCAGTTTCCCACTATTTAAGTTGCTCTGTTCCTCTTGTCCTAAGCTCAGTGGGCAGAATGGTGGCTCAGTCCCCCCATCATCCCCATGGATGACCTTAGCACACGTGTGGTTTTGTTTACAAATTTTGGTTCACTTGCAAAAAGGGCTGTGTGAAAGCGAACACAGCTCTTTTTGGGGTTAACCCTAACCCTAACTCTAACCCTACACCAAAAAATAAATAAAAATAAACATTGTATTTGGTCCAGACCAAAGCAAGTGAACTAGTGGACTTTCCTGGTGTAAATACACCCTTAGTTAGTAGAATGTCTAAACTGGACCATTGAAATAAAGTGTAACTAAATTGTATTCATTTCATTTTTTAATTATTATTAGTAATTGAATTTTCATAACTGCAGTATCTCTCGTCCCCTCCAATGCATCCATACACAGCACGTGGTAATGAAGAAACTGAGGTCCAGCCATTTACTTCCCAAGCATCCACCTTCCAATGGTGCAGAGTCACAATAGGGGCTTTCACACCAGGTAGTTCTAGGAACTTAGTTCTAGGATCTAGCCACCAGACTGGTTCCCTGAGAACTAATGGTTCCCTTAAGAACATTTTCCTGGTTGCATTCGCACAGCCAGTATGAACTCTGAAGTGACGTAAGCTGCGCTTGTTGTTGTGACTTTTATTTTGACGGCACGGCTGAACTTTACTTTGACGTTGCTGAGAATCCCAGCCAGAGCCACACTGTACTCGCATTCTTCGTGTTCATTAGTTTACGATCTGTCTAACAAGTTATTAGATAGAACTGTTATACAGAGAAAGTAGACAGTAAATGAAAAGGTATTATGCCGTGTGGTTGATGTCCAGTGTTGCAAGCTGAATTGTGTTTGGCTATCCCCTCAAAGTTGCGTTGGATTTTTTCTTTAGCGTAAAAGTTAAGAGGCCCATCTATCACTGTTTTCCATGTTCGTACAGTTAGTTTCTGGAGTAAATATATAGGGTATAATCTGTGTGTTTACACAGCGTTCGTGTGTGTTTGGCCAATCAGCGTACACTAACGTCACTGGTAGTTCCTATAGTGCTGGTTTAGACCCTACTCTGAAGTAGGAGCTAAATTAGTTTCTCCAAAAAAAGAACTAGTTTTAGTTCCTAGAACAAAAATCGTTCCTAGTTCTGTCAGGACCACTATCATCAAATACGATTGACAATTAGCATACAGTTTGGATTGACGGTATGGTTCTGTTCTGGGCAAGAACTCCCTGCGCATCCATGCAGCCTAGCATGGATAAGAGCAGGGAGACCAGCAATAACCCACCTTAGGGTAAACAGAACAGAACCAACATGAATGTATTGCAGATATCATTAATACAATATTTTAAAGGGATACTCCACTTTAAAATTAAAATTCTGTCATCATATACTCACCCTCATGTTGTTTTAAACCTGTATGAATTTCTTTCTTCTGCTGAACAGAAAGGAAGATATTTAGAAGAATGTCAGTAACCAGACAGTTTCTGGTACCATTGACTTCCATAGTATATATTTTTTCCTACTATGGAAGTCAATGGTACCAGAAACTGTCTGGTTACTGACATTCTTCTAAATATCTTCCTTTCTGTTCAGCAGAAGAACGAAATTCATACAGGTTTGAAACAACATGAGGGTGAGTATATGATGACAGAATTTTTATTTTAAAGTGGAGTATCCCTTTAAAGTACAACATAATTCGAGAATTTATTCTGATTCAAAGGGGAATCAGAATGCCAAAAATTGACTGCACGAGAGGAGGAGCTGGAGATGGAGGAGGGTAATTAGTATTGTATTAGTATTGCTGATAATACTGATGGAGCTTCTATATGTATACAGTGATAGGCGTTGTATTCCTATAGGTAGACGTGGATCAGCTGAGAGTCAGCTGATGCGAGCTTGACTAACATGACCTGCCAGAACTGACAGGTTGACAACTCCGCTTGATTTCCTGCAGCGCGAACACGCCAATATCTGGGTACTTCCGGCAACAGTTCTAGGAACCATAAAAGGTATAAAAGGTCCTGACCAACAAGGAGCTCTCTAATCAAGATGCCCTCAATCATGACAACCGGCCCAAATAAATGTCTGTTTGAATAAATTGCTGGTAATGTTTAACAGTCTTTAAATTAATGGCTGGGGCAAAAGCCCAAAATGGCATTATACTAAAGTGAAACACCCCTGAGGAAATGGAGAAACAATTCTCACTATTATCTAACTATTAACTACGACTTTCGCCTCAATAAACTCGTAATTACTGCTTATTAATACTTAGTAAGGTAGTTGTTAAGTTTCGATTTTGGGTAGGATTAAGGGATATAGAATATGGTCATTCAGAATAAGTCATTAATATGTGCTTTATAAGTATTAATAAACAGCCAATATCATAGTAATATGGATGCTAACAAGCAACTAGTTAATAGCAAAAATCAGACCCTCAACTAAAGTGCTACTGAATCGTGCTTGCCATTCCAGATCAAGAGTTGAAAAAAAAAACCCCATCTGATCTGAAAATAATTCTAGGATTATTTCAACGTAATTTTAGTGTAAACTGATAAAAAAGAATGTAAGCACAGTTAGTGAATGATGTGAAACAAAGATGAAAAGACAAGCAGAAGTGTTACCTCAGTAAGCAGGAAGGAGACTGCAGCAAAAGCAAAAGACCAGCCATATTTATAACTGAAATAAGCTTCATTTGTTTTAGTTCTGTTCATCATCTCATCATTAATACTGGATATATACAAGACCAGACCAACCACCAGGGACAGACCTGTATCAGAAATAAAGAGAAAATAAGTCAGAAAAAAATGAAAGAGGAAGAGAGCTGCAGTGACATTCTGTTATTTAAAAAAGTATATTATTGTCCAAAAAAAATGACATGATTCATTCCTGCTGTATACTGAAGGGTGTAACCTTTTCCTACCACATTTTTTTACTACTTTCAACTCAAACCCACCTGACAGGATAAAGAAGATTCCAGAGATGAAGGCCAGAATAGTGCGTTGAGGACGGATGTGTCCAATATTACTCAGCACAAAGCCAATGAACATGAAGAATAGACTGACTAGTGGAAAAGGAGTAGCAGAGCGGATCATTTCTAGAAACAAACCCAAATAAAGAATTACTGATGATGTATACCTAATTCTTCTACAACCTCTATGATTTCACTATTAAAGTAAAAAAAATATATAAACAGCAAATACATAAGTAAACTATCTGTTTACTAATGCCCTCTTGGTGGTACACGAAATTTATGGTGTACTGTACATGTGAGGTTTGGTGTTCATGTGAGCAGGGGCGGAACTACATGGTGGCCAACTGGCACTGGCCCCTGAAATCTGGCAACTTTAATCACATGCAATTTCACCAACATTATCGTGAAGAAATAAACAT
Organism: Leuciscus idus; assembly: GCA_021554675.1. Taxonomy (NCBI): domain Eukaryota; kingdom Metazoa; phylum Chordata; class Actinopteri; order Cypriniformes; family Leuciscidae; genus Leuciscus; species Leuciscus idus. The sequence goes on from CM038631.1 coordinate 26,591,815, forward strand.
TGGCTTTAAACATTAAACATCACTGAGTCTACCTATATAGTTTGCAGTGATCAAATTCAATTTAAGTTAATTAGCTCCCTTAGATAACCATGAGTTGTCATTTTATCATGCTTTTTTCATTGTGCTCATGTCACTTGTGGCCACCCTCTTTTAAAGCAGTACCTCAGCCAAGCCCACTTGCACACATGCCTATTTATAATGCTCTTGACACATCCCTGCATTTGAGGATCATATGAGGGGTTAAATGAGACAAACTGTTGAATAGACAAACATGGAGTGTTATTGGATATCAATTCCTGCTACTAAGACAAATTGAAAATCATTCAACCCTTTAGAGACCTCTGACACAGTGACATACATTATGCAAATCACAAATCAAGAGTCAAAAGACTAACTGTTACATATTTTCATTTCTCAACTTTTACTTTTTGTGAAAATGTAATACTTCAACTTAATAACTGAATCTCATATTTTATTACTTATTTCTACAATTGATATTTCATGAACAGTTAAAGTATTTTGAATAGTTAAATTCTAAAATCCATGTTGATACTGAAAAAAAGATGTAAATACAAGCAATCTATCTGGAAACTACAAAACTTTAATAATAATAATAAAAATATATATATAGTTGTAAAAAAAAATGCCATGAATAGTTATTTATTAATTATCTAAAATATATTAGCTAAATCAAATCAATATTGTAACCACTCATTGCATTTAAAACACAAGAAAACCATTTGTAAGGTCGTTAAGGTACTTTTCGAGCTTTGTAGTTTGTAGTGTTTTTTTTTTTTTTTTTTTTTTTTACTGTGTATTTAGCATGTAAGTGCATACTTGCTATAATCAGGCAGAGCAACAAAAATGCCTGACAGCAGCCAATCAAATCTTAGTAGATAACAACTTAAACTGTGAAAATCCTAAAGTATTTTTAAACAATGTTTATAGTAGTAAGTCATAGTGCAACTCATTTAGGGTGTGTTCACACTTGTAGTTTTTTATTTTATTTGATTCATTTAGTGTTCACTCTGTCATTTTTAACACACAACCTAAAGTTACAAAACAAATAACATCTTTTATGATGTACATTTTGTGACAGAACTTACAGAACATCCAAAAACAATGATGGGCTAAATGGGCTCACTGTATGTGTAAACAGTACATACAGAATGATGGTATTTTTACCAGCGGAGACCTCACTAAGAGCTTATAAAATGTATAAAAGAGTCAAAACAGCACCAGGGGATCTACTGCAAGGAGGCAGCGGTTACGACGCCTGTACCGAACTGTAATGTGTGATGTAACTCCTATGATGAGCAAAAAAAGGTATGTTTGACCATTCTGTCCTTTTTACAGTTGCATCTTGTGACATCACATCCTGTTTTTGCTTTGTTTACATGTCTTTGGTCTGTGATGCATTCATATTTCAGTGAAACCGCACCAGAGTTCATTTGGAAGTGGATCGAGCCCCCTTGAAAAGGTGGATCTCGGTCCGCTTGTTTGGTGTGCACCAGGGATGGCAGCATTCACACTTATTCAAATGAACGACAGAGCAAATTTGTTTTAATCTAACTAAACCTGCCAAGTGTGAACACTCCAAAAAGTGTGAGAAATTCCACTCTTGTACAATAGCTTATCATCATTAGTGCTTTAGAGCTCAGTGACTAAACAACATGCACAAAGAGAAGACATTTTTAAACCAAGTTTAGGAAAGGAGACTCTCACTCACTCAGGACACTGGCTGTAGACTCTGATGTCATCTGAACATTCATGGGCATCACATACTCTATAGTGAAGCAGCGACCTTTCTCCTCTCCTTGAAAAAAACAAAACAAAACCATGAACATTGCTACCTGTGAAGACAGCAAAAAAATCATCACAATCATCATACTCGTTTTAAGTAAGTCATTTATTTGTAAGTAAGAATTAATTAATTAATTAATTAATATAATCTTGTTCTCGACTGACTCAGCTATGTTTTGTGAGATTTGATGTTTTGTGAGATTCTGTTTTAGACAAACTAGATTTGAAAGTATTCAATTTGTTTTTTAATCCAGTGGACCACAATCAGTATATCAGCTACACTACTGGGTGGTGCAAAGGTTTGTAGGTCAAACACTTTGCTTTGAAGTGTTTTTAGTAACAAGGCCACTCAATAAGCCATACTTGCCCGGAACCATTTGGACCCATATAGATGTGACCCTTGTGCAAAATGTTGTTAAATAATCCATTAGGAATTACTCTCATATTGTCTGCAAACTATAGGCTATCTATTTTGCAATATCTAATAAACAGAATGAAAAGAATTTGAATGACAACAATATTTGTAACTGTGTCTGCAATTATAATTATATTAAGTTAAAAACACTCCTGTTCAAAAGTTTGGGGTCGGTAAGATTTTTTTATGTTTTTAAAAGAAGTCTCTTATGTTCATCAAGTCTGCATTTATTTGATGTAGTAAAACATTAATATTGTGCAATATTATTACAATTTAAATGACTGTTTTCTATTTTAAAATATTTTAAAATGTAATTTATCCTTGTGATGGCAAAGTTGAATTTTCAGCAGCCATTATTCCATTCTTCAGTATCACATGAACCTTCATAGATCCTTCTAATATACTGATTTAGTGCTCAAGAAACATTTGTTATTATTGTCAATGTTAAAAACAGTTGTGCTGCTTAATATTCTTGTGGAAACCTTGTTACTTTTTTTTCAGAACTCTTTATTTAATACAAAGTTCAAAACAGCATTCATACATTTCTGGCTTTCCGTGTTTTCACTGTTATACGGTAGGGGACAAATCTTCTGAAAGAGTAATGAATCTCTTGATTAAAACAGATGAAAAAAAGAAGCAGAAATATGCGATATATGCATGTAAGCAGATGCATAAAATAAATTCGTAAAATAATGCGATCATCAATATTAAACAGCATATAAATCAAAACTGCCTAATGTTACCGAATGAAATGTTGACCCAGGACGAGCTATAGGACTGTGCAAGCTTTGGGGGTGTTGATGGACTCTATCTACTCCATCTAGTTTTGATCATTATTCTGAATCCAATCTGGATGCAGTCTTTGACAAAACTGCAATTTTCTCAGCTTTTTGCTCAAAATGCAGCTTCCCTTTCAAAGGGAACTCTACCTGCGTCGAGACACTGTGGGAACGCCTCTGCGTGATTGCATCGTGAAGCACGTGTGAAATCAGTCCAATGGCGTGACGGAACATAATAGGCGGGTGACTTCACAGACCATGGAACAATTTTTTCCTGACCTTAACACTGAGGTGTTGAGGTTGTGGAAGAAACCAGTGTCCTATCGTGTTTTCATCCCCCTGACATCTAACTGTTCTAACATCATGGGGCTGAAACGTCATGGCTATGTGGTGATAGGGCTGAAGAGACACTTGGAAGCTATCTCTCCCCTGAATTGGCATCGTCACTAAAATCCCAGACATTACCCACCAATCCTCTTAAAGTTACATCTGCGCTGGTGGGTAAAGCGTATTTGGTCTCATGCCTGCATACCATGTCTAATTTGCAGGCATACCAGGCCAACCTGCTAAGAGACATTGATGAAGGCGAGGAAGTTAGCGCTGAGGCAATATGAGAACTGCATCGCGCTACAGATCTGTATCTCCTGGCCACCAAGGAGACGACCAAATCAGTAGGCAGTTCTATGGCAGCCCTGGGGGCCATGGAGAGACATCTGTGGTTGAACTTATCTGGCATAAAGGAGAAACATAAGAGTTTTCTTTTGGACGCCCCGCTCTCGCTTCTGGACTCTTCAGCATTCCAAAAATGTATTTCTTGCCGACCTCAAGTCTCTGAGGCTGCAGGAGCAGTTTTGGGGAGGACCGAAACGTCACTGGTGTCAGGCTCCTGGGGGCAGTCCCCTCCCGGGAGAAGCGGTTTACACCTCATTATACGGTGCCCGGTTCTCCTCTGTGCCCTCTGCCAACCCCGCCACCTTGTTTGCTTCGGGGCTCAGCGGTCTCCAGCGATCCTCTGAGGAGGGTCAATTCGGTTGTTCCCTGCCGTTTCGCTGCTTCAGGGCACCAACGTTTTTTTTTCATTTATTTTTTATTGAAAGGAGTAAAGCAACATACAGTAAAACCATGAAAGTTACATTTTCCTTCCTTCTATCTTTATTATAACAACCCCCCTCACCCCCGAAACATCCCTTCCCTAGGCAGCTTAAATACAACAGAATAACATAGGCAACGAAGGGTTACGAAGGCAAAATATAACAATTATGTCATTACACCTTTTCAATGCATGTACCCATGCATACCAAAACATAAGTACTGATGATAATAAAAGTATCATTATTACAGTTTAAATGCATACATAAAAGAGAGAAAAACAAGAAAAAAACGATTTAGCCATTCTGTGAGACAAACTACACTGAGGTCAAAACAGCGTCACAAAAAGGTGTAAAGAGAGAGATACATGGAAAATAAAAGTTAACAACTGGGTAATTCTTACCTTAACTTAACAAACTTAACAAAATTCTTCTGCGGGCCAATAAAGAAGTATAAGCAATGATGTCCCTCTGGGTTGCAGTTAAGGTAATGGTTATAGTGTCACTGGGAGTTCCAAAAATAGCTATTGAAGAACAAGGCCGCAGTGTCACCCCAAGGGCTTTACTGATAGTTTTAAAAACCAATGCCCAGTAATAATTTAGAGGAGCAAGACTAAAATGTATGTGTCAGACTGGTTGGGGAGAAAGAGCATCAATCACAGGCTGCATCTAACCCCAGATATATTCTAGCTAACCCTTCCTTGCTCAAGTGAACACTGTGAAGCACTTTAAATTGTATGAGCCCTAACCTAACAGAGGATGGTGATGAGTGGACCTTTTTAAGCGCCTACCTCTAAAAAGCCTCAGACAACTTTATGCCCAGTTCATCTTCCCATCTGGATTTAATGTTATCCAGACTGTACCCTTTCAAAGACATGAGCTGAGAATTTTATATGGAAATCAACCCTTTATTATTAAAATTGAGAGTAAGACTATCTAAGGGCGAGGTAGGAGGAAAATCAGGGAAGGGTGTACATTTGTTCTTAACAAAATTACGAATCTGAAGATATATAAAAAAAAAAAAAAGGCTTTGTGGGAGGTCAAACAATCTGCAGAGGTTCTCGAAACTGTTAAATAAACCTTCAGTGTCAGGGTTCTGCCCTGACAATCTTGTCAGTCTTGTCTCTCAGTGTTTCTTTGTTTGTCTTGTGCCTGAGCACATGGCTTTGTCTTTGTTTGTGTTGGCCATTTGCTCCTCTTGTACCACCTCCTTGTTTCCCTTTACCACACCCCCTTGTTTAGTCCTTGTCTGGTCTTGTTTCACTAATTGTGCTCACCTGATCCTTGTGTGCTCTGATCCCTTTTTATTGAGCTCCTTTCCCTCATGTCTTTGCTGGTTTGTTGTGTGTGTATGTAGTGTGTGGGATTTTTGCTTGTCTACTGATCTTTTTAGACAGTGTTCCCTACCAGTTCTAGTTTTTGCATTTTATTCTTTTGAGTTTGCTGTAGTTTAGTTCCAGTCTTATTTTTTTGGTTTCTATTTTGATTTGTTTTTTCTTTCTCTGTTTGTAGTTCCAGTTATTTATTTCTAGTATTTTCCTTTTTGTTTATCATTGTTTTATTATTTTTCTATCTGCAGTTAAATTGGCTTATTTCTTTTCAAAAATTATTTTTGTAAATAGGACCCAAAACTGATGCTTATGTAAATTTATAATGACAATGAAACTGATTAAAGATTTTAAGAGTAGAAAGTACTACAGGGGTTAGATGTGAATCGAGAAGCTTTCAAAGGTAGGAAAGAATACACTAAAGCAGGGAAAGAGGAAGAGTAACATGTTTGTGTTTCAATTAAACACCAATTTGTTTCTGGCCAATAAAACCAAAATAATATTTTCGGAATATTTGATTTGATGAGTAAAACTTGGGAGGCCGAAACCACCTGCATCACGGGTCCTCTGAAAAATGTTTAACTCTGGGGATCTTATTTTCCCAAATGAAAGAGGATATGGTTTGATTAATTGAACGGAAAAAGGATTAATAAAAATAAAAAAAATAAAAAAAACTGGTAGGGACTGAAGCAAATAAAGGATCTTGGGAAGAAATACTATTTTCACTGAATGTATTCTTCCAGCTAAAGTAAGGGGAAGACTATGCCACCTTCCTAAGTCTGTCTTTACTTCTTTGAACTGAGCTTTATAATTTGCTTCAAACTAAGAAGAAAAGGACTGTGTCATATTAATTCCAAGATATTTAAAGTCATTTGGAGAAAAAGGAAAGGGTAATGATTCTTGCGGAATTTGTAATGCCAAATCATTAATGGGGAAACATTCACTTTTTTGGAAATTTAATTTGTATCCCGAAAAGGTACCAAACCGACCTAATAATTATATCATTAAAGGACAACTAGATATGGGGTCACTGATGTAAAGCAAAAGATAATCGGCGTATAAAGACACACGATGCTCAATACCCCCCCATAATTAAAGGTTGCTAATTAAAGTTTGATCAAAGTCTTTTATCTGAGAAAAAGACGGGAGGCGGTGTGACGTTTCAGCTGATGAGCCAAGAGCGACTTGATTTGTCTCCATATTCATAGTAAAGACCACGCGTCCTCATTATTAATTGTTCTGCTTGAGAAGTGGATAGAAAATTGAACTTTGTCTGCAAGTCAACTCTTTTTTTATGTTGATTCATTTATGTAAATTTTTTATTATCTATACTAGTCAAGACAAAGTTACAGAATGTTTCATTGGATAACAGTAATGGATTAAATGCCCATATTGGTCGTTCTCTGATGTTCAAAGGGAAATGCAGGTCCAGCACCACAGGCGCATGATTGGATACAATTATAGCTGAGTAGTCAACTTTCTTAATCATTGATATAAACAAGTTGTCTACAAAAAAAATAATCTAGTCTAGAAAAGGAATGATGGACATGGGGAAAAAAAGGAGAATTGTCTAGTCAATGGGTTTAAGAATCTCTAAGGATCCACACAGCCGTTCTGTTGCATAAATAGAGAAAAGGCCATTGCCATAACAGAAACATTACTACTAGTGCTGGACCTATCAAGCTGAGGATCGAAATCACAGTTTAAATCATCAGTGAATAACAAATGATGTGTATTAAGCTTGGGGGTATTAATGAGTCACAGATTGTGTCAGAAGGTATAAACTGTACTCTCTTATTAATTAAAACTGCCACACCTCTTGATCTGCTATTACATTTGGAATGAAAAATTAGACTAACCCATATCTTACGAATTCTATTGTGATCATCCAGTCTTAAATGTGTTTCTTGTAAAAACAATATATCTGGTTTAAAATGGGAGAAAACTTTAGCTCTTTTAATAACAGGATGATTTAATCCCCTGACATTACATGTCATAAGCCTCACGGGATGACCTCTATCTTCATCACCTATATTAACTGTATAATACAGAAATTAGAAGCATGCAAGGGTTTTGATCTAAAACCAATTGTAGCCATGAATTGTAAATGACAAAAATAAGATACAAGAAACCAGAGGTAAACAATGCTGCCAACCGCCCCTCCCAACCCCCAACCAAAAAAAAAACATTACAAAAACATTACAATTCCTAGATCTAATTCCCCAACTGAGGATGATCGCAGATAAAACATAACGAAAAACTACCAAAGAATGCGAATCAACAAATGAAGTCATATACAATATAGGTGCAGCCCCCTTATGAAAATGAGGTTCAAAACAATGTCAAAAATTGTATACGTTATCTAGCTGAAAAAAAGAAAAGGAGTGTACGATTTTATAACCATAATTCCAATGCAACCTCGGGTTTACACATAGTTATGGTATGAGGTAAAAAAAAAAACCCGAGGGGGCAAAAGGAAAAGGTTGAGGGGACAAAAATGTCTTTGCACATTATTCTTCACCCCAATTAGAACGGTAGAACTTGATGGCTTCTTTTGGCGTGCTGAACAAGTGTGTTTTCCGTTAGTGAGTAACCCGGAGCCTTGCAGGGTACAAGAGACTAAATCTGACTTCCTTTTCGTAGAGCCGAGACTTCACATCTTTGAACGCCACCCGCTTTTTCCCCAGCTCAGCGCTGAAATCCTCATGGAAAAACACCCGGTGCCGGCGAAAGAGCAACTCTCACTGTTGCTTACTGAATCTGAGGATGCGATGCTTGTCCTGGAAGAAGTGAAAAAGAACCAGAAACCTCTGGGTTTGGTCTGCTTGGCCCTTGCATCGTTGGTTGGGTTGGGTCCGACTCGGTGAGCACGAGAAAGAACAAGACTCGTGAAGAAGTCTTTCCCCAGTACTTCCTCAAAAAAATCAATCATAAATTTTATCGGGTCTTGTCCTTCCAACTTTCAGGGATGCCCACAACTCTCACATTAGATCTCCGTGAACGATTTTCTAGATCGTCCAGCTTTTCCTTCAGTGACATGTTCTCTTAGAAAAGGGTTACAGAATTCATTTTGGGTTTCGCCCGCCCAGGTTCAACAGGGTCCTCTCTATGGCGGTGGACCCCGAGCAGGCTCTGGTTATGGAGCAAGAAGTTCAGGCTCTTCTGCGAAAGGAGGCAATAGAATGGGTTCCTCCTCCCAGCAGGGAGTCAAGCTTTTTTACAGCCATTACTTAATTGTTCCAAAAAAGGATGGAGGGTTGCGTCTTATTCTAGACCAGCGCCAACTAAACCGCAAAGTTCAAGATGCTTACACTCAAACAGATAGTGTCACAAATCAGGTCAGAGGACTGGTTTGTCACGATAGACAAAGGTTCGCTTTTGGGGGCAAAGCGTACCAATATCGAGTTCTTCCTTTCAGTCTAGGTTTATCACCCTGCACTTTCATGAAATGCGTGGATGCAGCTCTGGCTCCTCTGAGACTCCAGGGCTTTGCGTATTAACCTTTTGAGCGGTATGGTCCCATATATAGGATTTTTATTTTTGTGCCCCTGAGAGTACGTTCCCACATATAGGATTTAGAATGTTCAGTGACGTGACATAACTGCCAGATTCAAACTGTGCTTTTGCGCGTTGGCTGGCGCTGAGCCAGAGATAGGCGTGCTCAGCACTTGTCATACATAACAACTATGCAGTGTTTTCCACCACATAATGTTTATTTTAGGTTTTAGACATTTAAATACACATAAGCACTAGTAGACGTGTGTTATTCATATCAGACAAACATAGTGGAATTAACTATAAAGTTCACTCTATTCTCACAGGACTCTACTCTATTTTACTCTATTCGTTTGCTTTCGCAAAGAGCAGTCTATATCACTCATCAAAACCAGGGAGCAGACGTACTGTTGAGGCAGGGGCTGAGGCCCGGGGAACGGAGACTCAACCCTGAGGTGGTGGAGCTCCTGTAGGAGAAGTTTGGTCAAGCGGAAGTAGACCTGTTTGCATCTCAAGAGATGACACACTGTCCAGTGTGGTTCTCCCTCACTCATCCAGCTCCTCTCCGACTGGATGCCATGGTACAGACATGGCCAAGGCTACATCTGCACGCTTTTCCCCCGATCACTCTGTTTCCGGGAGTTCTGGAGAGGATTCGCTGGGACGGGACCAGTCTGCTGTTAATAGCCCCGTTCTGGTAGGCCCAAGTTTGGTTCTCAGACCTGGTGTCCCTCCTCGACGGCTCTCCTCTGGAGATTCCGATCAGGAGGCACGATATTTCACCCTCGTCCAGAGTTGTGGAAACTGTTGGCTTGGCCCCTGAGGGGGCCCAGCTCATAAAATCTGGTCTCTCTACTGAGGTCATTGAGACCATACTTCAATCCAGAGCTCCCTCCATGAATAAATTGTATGTGCTGAAGTGGAGGTTGTTCACTTCATGGTGCAGAGAACATCAGCTGGACCCGGTCATCTGCCCTGTTGGTTCAGTGCTAGAAATTCTCTCCACCTTAAAGGTGTACGTTGCGGCCATAGCTGCTAACCACACAAAGGACAGACCCTCTGGTTACTCATTTTCTTTGTGGCACACTGAGACTGAGACCTGCACTACACACGAGAGCGCCGGCCTGGGATTTGGCCATTGTATTGGGAGGCCTTACTTTGGCTCCCTTTGAGCCTATCGAAGAGGTTCCAGAAAAGTTCCTCACCTTACAGACTATATTTTTTCTTGCTATCTCGTCTCTTAAAAGAATTGGAGACTTACAGGCCCTGTCGGTAGCTCCTTCGTGTTTAGAATTTGCACCTGGCATGGTGAAAGCCTTTCTTCACCCAAGACCGGGTTATGTGCCTAAGGTCCCCACTAATATTTTGGGGCCTATTATGCTGCAGGCCTTTTGTCCTCCTCCCTTTCATTCATCAGATCAGGTCATTAAGAAACTTAATCTGCTGTGCCCTGTAAGGGCTTTAGATGTTTATGTCCACAGAGCTGCCCTGTGGCGAAAGTCAGATCAATTGTTTGTCTGTTTCGGGTCACCTAGGAAAGGGTGCCCTGCATCTAAGCAAAGGATGAATAAGTGGGTAGTTGAGGCTATTTCACTTGCTTATGAGTCGGTTGGTCAGCCTAGACCTATGACTGTTCTGGCCCACTGCACTAGGAGTGACACTGAAAGGGAACGTTTTAGGTTATAACTGTAATCCTGGTTCCCTGAAGAGGGAACGAGATGCTGCGTCGCCGTGCCATACTTCCGGCATGCCTGTGATCGACTTGCTTCAGCCTATTAGAAGCTAGCGTTTCTTTGTTCTGGGTATGCTCTATAGTTTCCTGGTCTGACACGTCACCCGCCTATGACGTTCCGTCACGCCATTGGACTAATTTCAGGTGCTTCATGACACAATCACACAGAGGCGTTCCTACAGCTGTTGCAACACGACATGCTGCTGTAACACCACATGCTGCTGTGAGCAAGTAAGACATGCTGTTATGTGTCTTATGCAATTTGTATGTTTCTTTGCTGGATAAAAGTATTAATTTCTTAAAAAAAAATACTAAAAAATCTGACTGACTTTTTTAACAGTAGGATAGGTCTTCCTAAAAGTAAAGGAGAGAGAGAGAGAGAGAAAGAGAGAGAGAGAGAGAGAGAGAGATACCTGATTTACCAGTTGGTAACACTGGAGCTGGAGCTGGTAACTCTAAAAGGAAGAGGAATTGAAATCACTTGTTGCCTGTATATCTACAAAGTCCCATTACCAAAGTTATAAAACATTCCAGCATGCTATTTGTGAGGTAAAGGCACTGCAGAGTTAAATATAAAGAGGTACAGGATCTGCCATGCAAGACTGTACAGCGTTGAAAGATAAGTTAGAGAAAAGGAATGGAAACCAGACCAGAGTTTACATGAGATAGCAGAAAGTAAATGCGGATCACTGAATGCATCATCTGAGGCTTTAGACAAATAATGAAAGAACAATTTTACCCCCAAAAAAATTCTTACATCATTCACTCATAATTGTAATTTTTTCTTTTCAAACCCATTTTCTTTCTTCCGTGGAACACGTTTATGTGTTTTGTATAGGCCTACATGTATCTCTGGTTTGAATGATTTTGACTTAAAAGCTTGTGAAATTTAAACATCATGAATGCACAACAATGGTTGACATACATTTATTGTAATGTTTTTCACCTAAAAAAAGTTTGATCAAGTCGTATGGATTTTTTTCTTTTTTTCTGACACATTGGTATTTTAAGCATTAACGCATTACCCTGAATATGTTCTGCCATTTAAATGAATTCACCAAACAAGATAATTATTAAATGAACTCTTTTTTTTTCTTTCTTTTTTTTTTCGCCAATCAAAAAAAAGTCCTATGGCTTTAGAACAGCATGAGAGTGAATAAACAATGGAATTGTATATATTTTTTTCTTTAACCTTTATTTGAAAGGTTATTTATTTGAGCCATTCACTCCTGTAATGGTTTTGTGTCTGTGTGCTTTTATGTGGACTCTTAATTTGTTGTTCTCTGCAGAAGTGCAGTTTCAGTATGCTAACACTGAAGCACATCATGATGCAGATTAGGCAGAGGGGATAGTTTTTCACAATTGATGTGAAAGACGCTTATTTCTGCATTCAGATCATTCAGAGACACAGGACGTTTCTCAGGTTTACTTTTGGGGGCTATGGCCTGGTTTCACAGACGGGGCTTAGATTAAGCCAGAATTAGGCCTTAGTTCAATTAGGACATGTAAGTGACTTTTATAAACATGGCTTAGATAGCATATTCGGACAGAGGAACGGCAATGGCTGAGGAGCCAGTGTGCAAGCTTGAACTTGTTTTGAATCTATTTTAATGCTTACAAAAGCTTGTTCTGTGTCTGAGCTTTGTCTGCCCTGTCACTGAGTCAATAAACAACAGAATTTTGTTTTAATTTCCCACATATTTTGCACATCTTTCCTTCTGCAGGACAGTGAAATTGATCAGTGTGAGGCTTTTTTTTCCACAGTAGCCGCATCCTTTGGGATGCACAGGGGTAGCATTTCTAGGTTGCAAATTTTCGGCATATTTCTTGGTTTATATAGTGTTACATTGCTTTGGAACTAAGACTTTTAATGTGTGATGGGACAGGGAGATTGCGTGCACTGCATGTTCACTGCTTGAAATGTTTTTTGCCTGTGCCAACTCATGAGATCTAGTGACATTTATAGCTTTTTTGAGTGTTAACTCAGAGCCCGCATTCAAAACTTTCTCTCTGAATATCCCGAACACAATGCGATCGCGAATCATCTCGTCACTATTTGCATAATTACAGTCCTTGACATTAGACATAGGTCTATCACAAACTGCTCAAAAGGCTCGTAGTTTCCTTGCACTTTTTAGTGGAATTTATAATGTGCAAATATCACATTCGCTTTGTTCTCGACATATGTGAAGCGGTAGTAATATGACTTTAAGATCTTTGCTTCATCTGCAGACAGTGACCATGTATTCCAGATATTCTCTGCCCTTCTCTCCCATAGGAGAAGAAAACTGCATTTAATTAAATCCAAATTTTCGTTGACAGCTAAATAAATACTTTATGAATGTATCGCTCCTACACCATCTACAGTAGCTGTCAGAAAAACTAAAACACACAGCTGAAATTATTTTCCAAATGCATGATTTACTAACAAAACTAAAGCATGATAAATATAGTTTACCCCCAAAAAAGCTTAAGTAAACATGAAAATACATCAAGAATTCTCTAAATGTACTAACTTTGGACTAATGGGCTAAGGACAGCTTGAATGACTGAACAGGAATGTGTTTATTTCTTATACATTAAACCACACACAAGAACGTTTTGATTAAAACATGTTTTGTCATCACCACGGTTGAGTAAAAATAAAAGAAGATTTTTTAAAAGTCATAATAATGAGAAAGTTTCTCATAATTATGGCTTAACATCTCATAATAATGAGAAACTTTCTCGTAATAATGATACATTTTCTCGTAATTATGACTTAACATCTCGTAATAATGAGAAACTTGCTCGTAATAATGACTTATCTCATAATAATGAGAAGCTTTCTCATAATAATGAGACTTTCTCGTGAGAAACTTTCTCGAAATAATGACTTAACATCTCGTAATAATGAGAAACTTGCTCGTAATAATGACTTATCTCATAATAATGAGAAGCTTTCTCATAATAATGAGACTTTCTCGTGAGAAACTTTCTCGAAATAATGACTTAACATCTCGTAATAATGAGAAACTTGCTCGTAATAATGACTTATCTCATAATAATGAGAAGCTTTCTCATAATAATGAGACTTTCTCATGAGAAACTTTCTCGAAATAATGACTTAACATCTCGTAATAATGAGAAACTTTCTCATAATAATGACTTAACATCTCGAAATAATGGCTTATTTTCTCGCACTTCTACGCATGCGCAAAGCAGCGGAGCAGAAGGGAGTGCCACGCTAGCGACATCCGCTGGTCAAAGCCGTGTAAATGCATCACAGGAAAAATGGCACGTAGTATCATTAAATAACATCAATTAAAAATCATAAGTATATCTTCCATACTTATCCATGCGCATGAAAAGGTGTGAAAGTGGAATGCAGAAGCAGGACAGTTACCATGGTAACGAAGGACGCCTGCTTGTGTACACCGATGGAAATTGTGTTACATGCATTTACAAAACTATCAGATTAAAGTTGGAATATTAAATGTATTCGTTAAGTTTAAGTGTAACATCTTCATAAAATATGATATCAATACAGAAATCACCTTTAATATGTTTATGACTTTGAGAACATTTACACATAAGTGGGCAGTGGAATGGGGGAAAACGCAGGGTTTTGCGCCACGTTTTTAGAACGCCGTGTCATGCGCGAGACCATAGACATCATGTAGATAGACGCCTATCGACCGCTACTGCCTACTGGCACGTTCGAGCCGTGGGGCTCCACCTCTCCATGTCGGGTGAACACCGGCTGGAGCAGTAAACATAGCCTATAGCTAACGTTAGCTGGCTACGATTTCAGTACAGTAATATCAAAGATCCTTGCTCCTTCTCAATTATCTGGTAATATTCTATTCACAAAATACAACCAATAGAACGGTAATGTTAAAAGTAATTTTTACCCTTTTTGTGATGGTCCGCCGATTAGAACAGGAAAATGCTCCACAGTGCTCTAGCATCTTAACTGCTGCCACGCAACGAAACTAGGAGTACGACCGGTTTAAGATGGCGGCCGCATTTCTCAGTGCCCAGCGGCCAATAGGGCATCTAGTCTCTATATAATATCTATGCGCGAGACGCTGCAAAAGACGCGAGCGCAACGTAGTGCGCGCTTGCCTAGAAAAGAAATGAAAGAGCAGCGCAGTGGAATGAAAAAGCGTGTTCTGTATGAACGGACCCTTATCCAAAAACATAACTGCTTGACTATAGCCCCTTTCACACAGCGTGATGATCCCGGCAAATTGCTGTCAAATTGCCAGAACGCCTTCTGTGTGAACGCAAACACGACCCGGGATTGATGCTGGGATCGATGCCGGGTTGGGGACCTAGTAACATTGCTGTGTTCAGTCCCGGAATGCGCGCTGTGTGAACAAAAGCCGTAATAATGCCGTGTCGTAGTGATGACGCTGAAGCCGGGATCGTTCGCCAGCTAGTGAAACGGTCATAGACAGTATATAAACTGGACACAGCGACCCCATAGGTTTCAACGGAGAAAAGTGAAGCAAATTAGAAGCACTCACTTCCTGATGGCTAGATGTGACGTGAGCAACCTGTTTGACAGTTGTAAGTCTTCTAGTAGCTGTGCCTAGAGAAATCTGAATCATTCCCTTCCGAATCTTGCAGAGACGGAGAGTGTGAGTAGGAGCTGTCCATGAGCTAGGAGCATGAGCAACTTTATGACTCTCTATGGGCTTCTCCCTTGACTTTATCAGACTTTATGCCTCCACGTCCCCCCGATTGACTGCGAGCTTCTCCTCCTGTCTATACGGTAATTTCCAGAGAGTCGCGTGGTTATGACGCAATCGTTAGCCTATTTTTACAAAAACTGCTTCTACGGGGCCATAACATAAGATACAAGGTAATGGAGCCTTTTATACATTGTCGTGTTTCTTTAAAAATAAACAATGGACAAATAGAGTCTTTAAACGCCTCAGATGTAAAGTTATTCGCTGTCAAAGTGACACCAAAATGAATGGGAGTCAATGGAATGCTAACAGCAGGTGATTGCTTGTTTGCCAATGGCGGCCCCCGGGGGTGGTACGCTATCCGAGAGCTCGATTACCCCCCTGGAAACGGTACATAATGCGCAAGTTTATGATCAAAATGCACAAGCGTGGTTTCATAAGCAAACTTAAGACGCTGCTGAGACATTACAAGTCACATCGATGTCAAGTGTCTTTACGGGATTTTTACGGGTTGTGTGTGAAGAACGCACTCTCTGATTCCGGAAAATCACTGGCAGTGTGAATTAACCAAAATCAAACGAACCCGGGTCAAATCCCGGGTCACTTTATCCGTGTATTTTCTGGAATCTCTGTGTGAAAGGGGCTTATGTTTGTACACAGATTTCCAGATGAAGCGTTCTTTAACAGATTTGGAAAGGTGTGCTGTCTTATTCCTCCATCTATTTGAAATCCATGGATCATGTTGCTGCTTGTTCATACACAAAAATACAAATGAATATTACAAATGAATAAAAGACTATCTAGTATGGAAGCTCGTCTCATATGCTGATAATTTATCATTAATGTTATTCACTGCAGAGCGTGCCATATGTTTTCTGTGATGCATTTACACGGCTTTGACCAGCGGATGTCGTTAGCGTGGCACTCCCTTCTGCTCCGTTGCTTTGCGCATGCGTAGAAGTGCGAGAAAATAAGTCATTACGAAAAAGTTTCTCATTATTATGAGATGTTAAGTCATTATTATGAGAAAGTTTATCATTGTTATGAGATGTTGAGTCTCTCTCTCTCTCTCTCTCTCTGTCTCACACACACACACACACACACACACACACACACACACACACACACACACACACACACACACACACGCACACACTTACCTGCAAGAAAACAGACCCTCCAGAGCCCTGAATGGAGAGACATACGAATTTCAGTGCTCTGATTGAGAGGTAGGATGACCCCCTCTTCCAGGTAGAGCCAGTAGTCGGTGCTGACGGCAATTCCCAGCAACCCCAGACTACACACAGCAAACACACTGCTGAGGAGTGTCAGTGCCTTTCTGCCACACAAACTCATCTTTCACATCAGCAGGGGGTGCAAGCTGCAGAAATCAGGAGCTGTATGAAAGAGAAAAGAGCTTAAATAAGCTTAAATAACTTAATCTTCTATTTAACATCCAAATAGTTTTTTAAAATGCCAAGTAATCAGTTCTTAAGTTACAAAGGAGCCTACAACACAACTCATAACATTAACAACACTATTCTTCGCATCAAGATTGTTTCTGCAGTTGTATGCACAGAATCATTTGATCAAGGTTACGGGATACACTGGGCTAGTTTTGTCAAAAGTACCAACTTCGGTACCGAAGAAAAAAAGCAGGCTTCAGTTCAGATAGATGCCTGCTTGTGCTTTCAAACGCTTCCACTTTCAAAACACTTTCAAACACTTCTGTGTGCTCTCAAATGCGCCCATGCGTTGATCATTGTAGTAAATCACAGACATATTCGATGGGCACGTGAACACAATGGCCAGTCAGAGGTGTTTACGATTCTGCTCAACAGCGCTCAAAGCGTCACATTTTTTTTATTTCAGTACCGACTTGGTACTGAAGTCGGTACTTGTGACAACACTATGGGCAGAAGCTTGACCATTCGACCAGGAGGGCTCACGCTGCAATCCAAAGGGAACTAACCGAGTAGGCTTTATGATCGCAGCATTTGGAAGGGCGACCCCAGCAGAAAATTGAACGGGGACACTCACTGTGTTCGGACAGGAGAGCTCACTTTACGATTCGAAGGGAAAAATTTACCCAGTTAGGCTCACATACCCTCGTATGGGGGAGCCCACACTGCGATGCAAACAGGAGAGCCCGGGGTGCGAAATAAATGGGTGAGCCCTCACTTCGATTCGGACCAGTGAGCTCACTCTGCACTAGATAATGAACTGGAGGGTTGTGTGAGCAGCATTTGGATTATTGTATTACTTTAATGAATGTATTAATTTTCATACATGAATGTATATTGTTTGAATTTATAATTAGCCTATAGGTATGGTATTTGTCTGCATGATAAAAGGTGCAATCTGGATAAAGCGGATGATGAGTGACGTACTGAGTAATTAGGGAACAAAACAGGGTAAATTCACAGGTAGTGTCTAAAAGTAAGTAAGTATGCTGATTGATGAGCATTCTTGGTATGGAAACAGTTGGATCGGTTGTAGCTCTGGAAGACTTCAGAAGACCAACGAACGAGAGAGTGGATCTGCTGTTCTAAAATAACCTTTTGAGTGGTGGTGGTTGCTGCTCCTATACAAAAGGAGTGGCTGGAATATTGGTCAGCTAAGATGCTTGATTGGATGAGGACTAATTTGACGTATTTTTGAAAACAAATTTGTGATACTGTGTGATTATCATCATCAACAAATTGTGGTTTGGATTGATATTTGATTAGAGAGAGAGTCTGTAATACAGGAAGGATGAGAGAGTATTAAGGTTGAACGGGAGTGGGCAGGTTGAAAATGTAAATTAAATGTTATTTTTTGTAGTTTGATCTGTTTTACTTTGTTTGATAAAAAATGAAATAGTTTCTTAATCTAACACTTTTAAACCTCAAAAAAATGTAGGGCAGACCTTTAGATACAATTTTGAGGTGATTGTAAATTCTAAACAGCAGAGGAAAATCTAAGAAAACCAGGATGAACATTGCTTTGAGCATACAGGGTGTGTTAACAAAGTGGTAACCTGCATGGAGGGTGGAGGTGCATCTGGAGAGTAAGTATCTATGTAGAGGTTGTCTGTTATTAGGGCATGCAGGTTGGCATTTGTTAATGCCTTTGATGAGGAGTTAAGTCTGCGGGTTATTTATTGCTGGGGATGGTTTGCAAAAAATTAGTTTATGGAAAAACTGGATTCCGCTTAAAGCCTTTGATGGAACTGACTTGGAGACCTGTAGAGTGGTTGAGATATGACATGAATGGTGTGATGGATAAAGAGAAAATTTGGGGAGTGGCAGTTTGTAGGAGAGATTACATTTAAAACATTTCCTGGCTGTCCAGTTGGATTTGAGGGTCCTCTGAGAGACTGCTTGCATGGAGTCAAGGGAAGCATCGAGGAGTGACTTTAGAGGGTGTTTTATGGGAAGATCGATTTTGAATATGGTGGTACTAGGGTTGGAGTTGGATTTGCCTCGGGTGCAAATTACTTGAATTTAGGAATAGGAAGACTGCAAAGACAAGGGGATACAGTTTGAAAACGATGTTTAGAAACTGAGGAGGCCACGCAGATGTGAACCAGCGGCCTTGGTAAAATCCCCCGAAGCCGGAGGTGCGTGTACAGCACTTGGATAGTGTACAATTGGATATTGTTGAGGAGGGAAAAAGGTCATGCCATTTCATTTCTTGAGAAGTTATCATTAAGTTATCATTCACTTCTATAAGTATTCATTTGTTGAGGCAAGATATAGGGTTATGGAGATTTGATAGAACGGGAGCAGAATTGACGAGAGAAAGGAGGTGCGACCTTGGGAAAATATATGCATGACGAAATTTATGTGTGGAACACACATGATTTTCAAAGTCTTCAGATCACTGTTCTTCTCACACTACACGACTGTCTGGGGTACAAATTAGTTACTGTTGTATGCACACTACATGAAGTATCTGTGATAGGGGATCACACATTACACAACTTTTCAATTGGAAGAATTGCAGACACCTCTGCCTGGTCTACAAATTACGTTTCACAATCAAACAAAGACAAGATTGATACAGGAAATAACGTAAATCACAACAACAACAACATTTATTTATAAAGCACATTTAAACACAATATAGATTGATCCAAAGTGCTGTACATAGGGTAACACTTAAGTGTTACTAAATGATTAGTTCATCATTAACTTATAAATGACTTACAACTGAACGTTATTATAAATTTATAATAACGTTCAGTTGTAAGTCATTTATAAGTTAATGATGAACTAATCATTTACAAAACATTCATAAATGATTAGCAAGTGATATACTAACATTTTATGTATGTTTTGTAAATTCCGTTACAAGTCATCTGCAAGTGATTAGTAAATGATTAACTAATTATTTACGAAACATCACTATGCGTTCATAAATGATTAATAAGTGATATGTTAGTTATTTTATGTATGTTTTGTAGATTCAGTTATGTCATTTACAATTGATTAGTTAATGATTAACTAATTAATGATTATATAATCATTTACAAAACATGAATATGCGTTTCATAAATGTTTCATAAATTATGTTTTTTTTTGTATGTATGTGGCAATTAGAGGGTGCAGAAAGTGTTGTAAATGCCTTGTATACACGTACAGATCATTTGTAACAGGTAAGTAACAGTGTTCAACACAATGATGTGTAAACGCATGAATACATCATTTACAACACTTCATTTGCATCCCCTAATCTAAAGTGTAAACTATTCATCACTTGTAAATGTGTTACACATCATTCGTAGATAACATTCGTACATAACATTCGTAGATCTTATGCCTTATTGATTCTTGAAGTGGTAATCTACGAATGTTTTGTAAATTATTAGTTCATCATTAACTAACCACTTATAAATGACTTATAACTGAACGTTATTAAAGTGTTACAAAAAAACAAAACAAAAAACAATTACAGGTTTCCAAAAGCTAAAGAATAAAAATGCGTTTTAAGAGTAGATTTAAAAATGTCCAATGAAGGAGCAGACCTCACATGATAAGGGAGACCATTCCAAAGCTTGGGCCCAGCCACAGAAAAGGCCTGATCACCCTTTGATTTGTAGCGACACCGTGACACATTTAAGAGCAAGTGATTGGAAGATCTAAGTGCCTTAGCTGGACAATATGGCACAATAAGATCATTAATATACCTTGGTGCACGACCAGACAACGCCTTATATACAAACATAAGGATATTAAAATCAACCCTGAATTTAATGGGAAGCCAGTGACGGGGTGCTAAAACAGGGTAAATATGATCCCTCTTTTTAGACCCAGTCAAAAGTCTTGCAGCCCCATTTTGAACAACTTGCAATCGAGATAGTGAAGATTGAGGGAGACCGGAATAAAGAGAGTTGCAATAATCTAATCGTGATGTTACAAGTGCATGAATCACAACTTCTAAATCTTTGCTTGAAAGAAGGTTCTTCAACTTTGCAATAGATCTTAAATGGAAAAAGTTTCCTCTAATAACAGCACTAATTTGTTTATCAAAAACTAGTAAAGAGTCAAAGATCACTCCAAGATTTTTGACTTGTTTGCGTACATTTGTTGAGAGAGGACCTAACTGGGCAGGAGAGGAATTTGCAGGACAGCCCAGAATTAAAACCTCAGTTTTATTCTCATTTAACTGCAAAAAAATATTTGTCATCCACCTTGAGATCATTTACACATTTCAATAACACATCAAATGAAGCAGTGGTGTCAAACCTTACTGGAATGTAAAACTGAGAAATGTTGCATTTATAAAAAATGAGGGCCAAGGGGAGCATATAAAGGGAAAACAATAAAGGTCCCAAAATGGATCCCTGGGGCACACCAAACAAAACAGGCGCAGATGAGGAACAATTTCCTAAATTTACAGAAAAAGTAATTTCTTCGAGGCAAGAAGCAAACCATTGTAATACAGTGCCCTTGACACCTACCATACATTCTAGCCGTTCAAGAAGAATGTTGTGGTCAATGGTATCAAATGCAGCGCTCAGGTCCAACAAAACCAGCACAACACAAGAGCCTGAATCCAGAGCAAGCAAGATATCATTTGTAACCCTCAACAGAGCTGACCCAGTGCTATGTAATGATCTAAAACCAGATTGGAACATGTTCAATATATTAAAAGAATCCAAATAAGACTGGAGCTGTGAGAAAACTACTTTCTCTAAAAGCTTAGAGATGAAAGGCAGTTTAGAGATTGGTCAACAGTTACTGCACATTTCATACCCTGCTTGGGCCTTAACTCCAGCGGAGGCCTGTTGAGGAGAGACACTAGATCAAGAACCATACTCGGCCCGGTCCAATCATCTTCGAGTGTAAACAGAACGATTTGCATCTCGCACTCCATCCCGCACTCCGAAGCGGATGTAATCACCAGTTGTTTTTCGCTGAGGAGCCGAGCAAAGACCCGGCACTCAGCGGTGGCCTGGCAATGGTGGTGACAGGACGTACGTGTCTGTTCCCTCCTTCAGGGAATGACGGTTACATATGTAAATGAGACGTTCCCTTTTAGTTGCATTGGGATCCCAAGTAAAACGCCACCTATTGCGGCCAACTTCTAGCGCCCACCCGTAACAGACAAAGAGCTGGTCTGAGGTCCTGAGTCTTTGCGTTCTGTTCAGAGTGCGAACGGGACAGAGAAAAGCAAGGGCTGGGCCTCCTCCAGGGGCAGCACTTGCAGTTTCACTACCTGGTCCCAGAAGGGAGTGGTAGGAACCTTGGGCACATATCGTCAACCGAAAATGCGTGCAGGTCCCCTACCCTCTTGATGGAAGCCAATGCAAGCAAGAGAACTGATTTCATAGACATCATTTTTAATTTAACTGACTGCAGAGGTTCAATAGGCTCTCTGCAATGCGGTAAGCACCAGAGACAAGTGTTACGATTCTTCTCAAAGATCACAACAAAGTAAGGGAGACGCCACACAACCGCTGCGTAAACAAATAGATTTATTGAAATAAAGTAATAAACATGAAATGTCAAGAGATCAGTATAAGTGTTAGTCAGCGTGTCAGCATGTAACTGTAAGTAGCAAGCTCAAGTGATATCAGTTCAACCAATGAGAAATCCAAATCAACACATCACTTCAGATCTCCGAAGCGGTTGTGATCTCCCGTAACCCACACATCCCGTCAGCTCTCCGGAAGCCTCCAGAGCCGCAACAACACCAGTGAGCCATCGTCTACCTCTCTGTTTGACCCAGTGTCTTTTAAAGAACCATTCAGTTCGAGTTTATTTATCCCTTAGGAAATTGGTTTTGCACAGGTGCTGCACATCACAAAAAACACTCACATAGCAAACACTCACATAATAAACACTCATGATTACAGATTATTTAACATTAGAATAGCAGTTGGTATGAATGAGTTCTTAAACCTCCTTGTTCTCCCTCCCATTACTCTATATCTACGTCCTGATGGAAGAATAACAAACTCTTTGTGTAATGGGTGTGTTGGGCAATTGATTATCGCAAAGGCTTTTTTGACAACATGTCCTTTAAAAATGTCCTGGGGCAGTATCTGCTGAGCTCCAATCACTTTCGAAGCAGTCTTTATCAGTTTGGTTATTCTGTTTCTATTGGACAGGCTAATACAATGAAACCATACAATGTCACAATAAGAAATTACGGATTCAATAAAACTCCGATAAAACAGTGTCATTAACACTGAGCATACTTTAAAAGAGTTCATTTTTCTTAGGAAAAACATACGCTGCTGAACCTTTTTACAAATGGCATCTGTGTTAGCATTAAAATTTAATTTATTATCAATAACTGTACCCAGATAACGATATTCATCCACAAACTCAATATCTCTTCCATTTATGACAGTAGGAGAAACTGAAATGGCAGATTTTCCAAAATCTATGATCATGTCTTTGGTCTTTGACATATTTAGACTTAGGTTACATTTTGCACACCAGGAGACAAAGTCCTCCACCACTGGGCCATGAGATGTCTCCTCATTTACAAGAAGACTCACAATCACAGTATCATCCGCGAACTTTAACATATACCTATTGTCAAATGTGCTCCTACAATCATTAGTATATAAAATAAAAAGAAGAGGGGAAAGAACACACCCTTGAGGCGAGCCAATAGAAGAACATAATTTGGAAGAAAGCAGACTATTGACTCTCACACACTGGGTTCTATTTGATAAAAAATTCACGATCCATCCTACTAGATTAAGATCAAGGTTAAATAATCGAACTAATTTTTCGCCTAATACATGTGGCTTGATTGTGTTGAATGCAGATGAGAAATCAATAAAAGCTAGCCGTGCCCTTGTTTTTGGGGTCTCCAGATGTTGGGCTACTAAATGTACAAGAGTGGTTATGGCATCCTCAACCCCCCTCCCTGCTCTGTACGCAAACTGGAGAGGATCCAAATTATCTTCTACATACTTCAATATCTCCATTCTCACAATTTTTTCAAATGTTTTCATCACTAATGAGGTGAGGGCTACCGGTCTAAAATCATTTAAAACCTTCGGACTCCTACATTTCGCCACAGGAACAACTATGGCATGTTTCCAGATTTGTGGTACAATTTGAGTTCTAACTGACATGTTAAAAATCTCTGTGAATATGCCACTTAGCTGTGAACTACATGCTCTCAACACCTTACCACTAATATTATCTGGCCCAGGGCTTTTATTTACTTTTATCCTTTTAAAAAACCTAGCCACCGTAGGAGCATTGATACTAAATACAGTAGGCCTATTGCTTTGCCCAGAGTCATACTTCACATTATCGTCATCCACATCAAATCTTAGATAAAATTTGTTAAGTTCATTCGCTAAACACGCATTAGATGTATACCCATTTAAGGATATCGTAGTTCTACTTCCCTGTATGCCTGTCATTAGTTTCATTCCATCCCACACCGCCCTTTGATCAGCATTTAAATATTTTTGTTCTATTTTTTCTTTATAATTAAGTTTTGCCTTTGCAATAGCAGCTCTTACTTCCTTCCTAATGACAGAATAAGCAACTTTATCACCACTTTTAAAAACAACACTTTTCTTCTTAAGAAGATTTTTTCAGTTCATTATTAAACCAAGGCTTATTATTTGAATGCCTGGTGATAACCTTTGTATCAATCACATTATCGACACAGAATGAGATATAACTAACCACCACATCAGTCAACTCATTAATATTGTCAGATGGTGCATAAAAAACAGACCAGTCCGTGCACTCAAAACATCCTTGTAGGGCCAATATACCATCCTCATTCCATACCTGGACTGTCCGTGATTCTGTGCCTCTCCTTCGCAGCACAGTCTTATATGTTGGAAACAGGTGCACCACACTGTGGTCAGAGGAGCCCAGAGGGGACTCAGCAACGGATCTGTACGCTCCTCGTATGGATCCATAACATAAGTCAAGAGTCTTATTTCCTCGAGTGTGACAAGTGATATACTGATGAAAATGGCTAAATGTTTTGCTGCAATTACTGCGGTTAAAATCACCCATTACAAGACATGGGGCATCAGGTGAGATGGACTGAAGTCTTTGCAACACAGAGAACAAAACATCATTTGCGTTTTTAAAGTTAGCCTTAGGGTGAATATACACAACCGACAAAAACACTTGAGGAAATTCCCTTGGCAAATAATATGGTCTCACCGAAATTGTCAATAGCTCAATGTCCGGTAGGCAAATTTTCTCCCGAACAGTCACATTATTACACCATCTTGGGTTAATATAAAAGCATACTCCACCTCCCTGCCGCTTCCCCGTCGTATATGGGTCACGATCAAGACGTATTGGTACCCCGAATCCATCAATATCGGTCGTAGAATCCATGTCTGCGGCAGTCAGCCACGTCTCGGTGAAGGCTAAAACACACGCATTTCTGAACTCCCGTGTGTGAAATACTCGTGCTTGCAGTTCATCCACCTTGTTTTTCAGTGATTGAACATTTGCCAGGACTATTGAAGGTAGAGGCAGACGTCTCTTCCTTGTTAGGATTCTCACGCGCTGTCGCACGCCGCCTTTTTTGCCTCTTTTACGTGTTTTTCTTCTGGTCCTGCCATCTTCTCCAGGACTAAAAAGCTGGCAATCATTGTAAGCCATAATGTCCTTAAACAGGGGGGAATTTGCAGGTTGCCCCGACATCAAGCTGCCTGTGTTTAGTTCAAGGAGAAGATCTCGGGTGTATTGAATCCGGTTCGGAAATGTTCCAGCAGCAGAGTGAAATAAAAGTATTAAAACCAGCAATGATATACCCATCTTCCTTAAAGACATCACGGAACAATATTAAATTGTATTAAAAATAAAAAGTAAAAGAGCTGCAAACAGACCAAGAGAACTACTCCAACACTCATGAACACAATTACACTCAACTGCAAACACCTGTTGCGAGTCGCCACGTGTGCAGCGCCAAGCCCTGTTGTGTAAACTGATGAAAATGTCAGCCACAAGCCATGATCTGGTTCAGGTGTAAAGCCACGCCCTCCAGCAATCAGCCTGTAACTTGGGGACAAACACACAAGCACTCACTGCACAAGGACTCATTGAACCGTCACACACCCCCCTTTAAAAGATCCAATATCTTATAAGGATCCTCAAAACCTCTCAAAAAGAATCTCAAATAAATAAAAATAATTTAATTTAACAAAATCATACTTTCCTTTCAAAAGCACTCTTTATGAAATCCGATTCCCGTATAACAAGTGTTTTTCACAGTCACCTCCATTCTCCTAGACTACTCAATTTATCCCCAGCAATCTGGATCCTCAAAGCATATTAAGGCAACAAACAGAGAGCACAGAAAAATAGTAACAACTGTCCAAACACTTACAGTACACTACTCGATCTAGTCAGGAACACGAGATAACGCATCTGCCACTACGTTATCAGTTCCCTTGATGTGTTTTACAGTTAAACTGTAAGGCTGCAAAAAGAGAATCCAGCGCATTAACCGCTGACTCGGGGACTGTAGAGAGTGTAAAAACGTTAGAGGGTTATGATCAGAATAAACCTCCACAGGTAATCTGCCCCCCACGTACACATCAAAATGTTGAAGAGCCCAAATTAAGGATAATGCTTCCTTCTCTATTACAGAATAGTTCCTTTGGTAAGTATTAAACTTACGAGAAAAGAAACTTACAGGATGGTCGAGTCCACTCTCACCAGTCTGTAATAGAACAGCTCCAGCACCAATCTGGCTTGCATCTACTTGTATCTTAAATAGCTTATCCAGCATAGGGGCAGCTAAAACAGGAGCAACAGTTAATAACAGTTTAACATGTTCAAAAGCCTTCTGACAGTTTGCACTCCAAACAAAATTGACAGCACTCTTAAGCAGATCAGTGAGCGGAGAAACAACAGTTGAAAAATTTGGGCAAAAACCCCGGTAATACCCGACCATCCCTAAAAAGCGCATCAGCTCCTTTGTTGATGGAGGAGGAAATTGTTGAATAGCTGCAACTTTGGCTTGAACAGGACGCACCTCGCCCTGTCCAACTTCTTTTCCCAAATATCTAACAGTACCCTTGGCAAACTCACACTTTGCCAAGTTAACTGTAAGACATGCCTCAGCCAAACGCAGCAGTATTGCACGAAGATGTACCAGATGTTGTTCCCATGTATCACTAAATACAATAACATCATCCAAATACACCGCACAACCCTCCAGGCCGAATACCACTTTATTCATCAATCTCTGGAAGGTTGCGGGTGCATTTCTCAAACCGAAACTCATAACAGAGTAAGAATATAACCCAGATGGTGTAATGAATGAAGTTATCTCTTGAGCTCTGGGAGTTAAAGGCACTTGCCAATATCCCTTTAGAAGGTCTAGTTTGCTTACAAACTTAGCAGAACCCACCTGATCCACACAATCCTCCATTCAAGGAAGTGGAAAAGCGTCAGGTTTAGTAATAGCGTTTAACTTGCGGTAATCAGTGCAAAATCTATAAGTAGAATCTGGCTTTCTTACCAACAAGCATGGTGAAGCCCAACTGGAGCATGAAGGAACAGCGATCTCATTCTCAAGCATATACTGAACCTCTGACTCCAGCACATTCCGCTTATTGATAGGAACCCTGTAAAAACGCTGACGAATAGGTCGCGCATCTCCCACATCCACATCATGCTGGATCAGATGCGTACGGGTGGGCACATCTGCAAACAAACTAGGAAAATCAAACAACAACTCTATCAATTCTGACCTTTTTAACTCTGACAAATGTGAAAACAAAGCATCTAGATTCTGAAGGGTCTCTGAATTCTTTAACCGTGGAAGCAAGACACAGTCTCCAGGTACAATCACATCCTCCCCTCCTTCTACAGAAAAAGGTTGAGAATTATCCAGAGGGACAGCAGCAACAGTAACAGCTGGCTTAACCAGTTGAGTGTCAGAATTACGAGAATGACAAGGCTTAAGTAAATTTACGTGAAAACACTGTTTAGCCTTTCGCCGATTTGGAGTTGCAATTTGATCATTTTGGTCAGTCATTTTTCGAAGAACAGTATACGGACCAGTAAACCGTGCGCAAAAAGGAGAGCCAGATGAAGGTAATAAAACCAACACCTGATCACCCGGTATAAAAACACGGCATTCGGTATGTTTGTCAAAGTGTTTCTTCATCTTATCTTGTGCTCCGACAAGATTTTTCTGAGCACTCATTCCAGCTAAAAATAAACGTCTACGGAAACCATCTACATATTCCAACAAATTTTGAGGAGGATCCTTTTCACCCAATCCCTCCCTCAAAACAGAAAGAGGACCACGTACACTCTGACCAAACACAAGATCATTCGGGCTAAAACCCAAACTCTCCTGTTGTACCTCTCTAGCTGCAAGTAACAACCAGGGTAAACCCTCCTCCCAGTCGCGGTTCAACTCCACACAGTAAGCACGTAATAACGCTTTCAATGTTTGGTGAAACCGTTCGAGCGCACCTTGACTTTGGGCGTGATATGGGCTTGATTGATTGTGCTTGACCTTAATCACTCTCAAAATCTCAGCAAACATACGTGAAGTGAAATTAGACCCTTTATCGCTCTGAATAATCTTCGGTATCCCAAACATAGAGATGAATTGGGTTAAAGCTTTCACAACTGCTTTAGTAGTAATTCTTCTGATCGGATAAGCTGCCGGGTATCGCGTTGCCTGACACATCACAGTCAGCAAATATACATTACCTGATTTAGATTTAGGTAATGGACCCACGCAGTCAATTATTAGATGCTCAAAGGGTTTACTTGTAACCGCAATCGGACACAGAGGCACTGGTCTCAAAGATTGATTTGGTTTCCCTGTTAACTGACAGGTATGGCACGTTTTAATAAAGGCCGAAATATCCTTTTTCAAACATGGCCAATAAAACTGTCTCAAAACTCTGTTATACGTTTTATTTACTCCGAAATGACCAGCAACTTCACCATGTGAAATTCGCATTACCAACTCTCGAAATTGCTTTGGCACCACTACTTGAATTACAGATTCCTCCAACAAACCTTTCTTACAGGGAATAAATTTCCTTAAGAGTATCTCATCCTGGATAAAATATCCACTGGCAGCACTTCTTACCTCCTGTGATGAAATAACATTCTCAAACAGTTGTTGTAACCCAGGATCATTCTGTTGTGCAGTCATCAACTCCCTACGAGTAATAGGAAAAAGAGTAGACAAACCAGGCACAACACAGTTAAACACTTCTTTTTCTTCACAAGATGCCTCACGACTCCTCGAACGAGTTACTGCACACGTTACAAATACCTCAGGGAATTCTTGCTTTAGTACATCAGACTTTTCAATCAATGGAGTGGACACTACCACAGGTGGTGGAATTACCTCTCGCCATACCCTATCTCCAGCTAAATTATTCCCCAGTATTACCATGACACCATCCACTGGCAATGATGGACGCACTCCCAGAGTTACTTCTCCACAGACCAACTCCGAAGTCAAGTTTATCCTGTGCAAAGGGACATAAAGAGTTTGTAATCCAATTCCCCTGATTAAAACATTCTTCCCTTCACTTGATGCATCAGAAAAAGGCAGGACCGATTCAAGAATAAAGGATTCTGAAGCTCCGGTATCTCTCAAAATCTTAACTTGAACTTTATCAGAATTAATCAAAGAAACAAAACCCTCCGTAATGAATGGTGCAAAGTGTTTTGTGCTGTCACTCTTTGACTCAGACACTGCATTACCTACTTCCATCGAAGCACTACCCGCAAAATCATTAAATCCTGTAGTCTCCGTCATCAATACAGGACTAACATTTGCATTTGTCTTATTCTTTGGACTAAATTTCAACTTTGAGGCCAAAATAGGACACTTATTTTTCCAATGACCAACATTGAAACAGTAATTGCATACCAAGTCTCGGTCACTCCTCCCACGACCCTTTTTCTCAAAATTTTAAACATAGGTTTGTTCAAATCTCTTTGATGCCACCCTATTTTCACTAAAGTTACCATACTGACGCCCTGGTCGATCCTCTTGATACACATTTTTATGCGTCAATATGTAATCATCTGCCAAGACTGCAGCTTCACATTTGGCTTCTTTTCGTTTATATATGTAGAAATATAGTCAGGTACAATGTTCTTAAATTGTTCTAAAATAACCAAGTTACGCAACCTCTCGAAATTATCAACATCGGAAGCAATACACCAACGATCAAAATGTTCTCTTACCACCTCAGAATGTGTTTGGCGGTCACCTTTTCTCCAATTCCTAAAACGCTGGCGGTATGCCTCAGGAACTAACTCATAAGCTTTTAGGATAGTCACTTTTACCTTATCATAGTTTCTTCTGTCCTCCATCGTAAGCGCTGCGTATGCCTCCTGTGCTTTACCTGTAATGACAGTTTGAAGCATAATAACTCGGACCGCACTTGGGCATTTCCGCTCTTCCGCTATGGTCTCAAATAAAGAGAAAAAAACATCAGGGTCACGTTCGTTAAATTTAGGGAGCAGTCTTAAATTACCGGCAAAGTCAAAACTGCCAGACGAATGTAACTTTTCACCACCCTCTGGGGATAATATACCCTCCTTTATTAATGGCAAACGTTCCGCCTGCAGCTCAAACTCCCGTTCTGATTTTTCAAACTCTATTTTTTTCTGTGCAAATTCAATTTCGCGTTGTTTGAGTAAATTATCTGTTCTTCATTTTTCAAACTCCAACTCATACCGTTTAGTTTCCATGACCAAATCTCTATCGTGAATCTGTTGCATGTGCAAAATCTCTTTTTTCTGTTCGAAAGACAACTCTGAAAAAATATCTAACGAAGTTTTTATTTCAACGTCATGTTTTTTCTTTGCAGAAACGATCAAAAGATTATTTTCGATTAAACAATCTCTCACAATAGAACGAAGTTCATTCTTCTTTATTTTTTTATCCACATCACCAATTTTAAACAGCTCTACAAGTTCCCACAATTGTTGCTTCACAAACGAATTTAACACGTCCTCCGACGGAGCTTTAACAAATTCTTCAACGGATGTCATTTTAACCTTTAACTTGTTGATTACACTCTCAACTTAAAGTAAGTGCATTTAAAAACTTAATAAGCAACGGACCAAAACACTCATTCAACTTCTCCCCTTCTACCCTACCTAACAACCCACTAACCTATTCTATGCCTAATCTTCATGCAGCTTTCAAGAGTAAAGCGACTTTAAACACCAAATACCGCTGGTTTCGAAACTGAGCAATACAGCCCAATCCGTAGCCACGGCGGTGTGCTTCACCCAAAAGCCTGCACAAAAATAAAAAAGGCAAAATAACAAATCAACGCAAAGCGTTGCTAATACCTACTGGGGGAAAATGAATAAGGTTTCATCCGTACCTCAATAACATGCACTTACCTTAAATGACTACCTTCGAACTCACGGGACATTTCCAACATAATCTAATCAAAGATTTACATACATCTCCAAAATAATGCGAATAACAAGATTAACTTTCACATTAACATCCAACAGAGCACTAGTCTACCAAATGAGCTAAACAATGCCTACATTTTAATCAAACAAACTCTCATTTGTTAACTAATTACTCTTTTAGGACGAGCCCCCATTTGTTACGATTCTTCTCAAAGATCTCAACAAAGTAAGGGAGACGCCA
This sequence comes from Leuciscus idus, assembly GCA_021554675.1. Classification (NCBI taxonomy): domain Eukaryota; kingdom Metazoa; phylum Chordata; class Actinopteri; order Cypriniformes; family Leuciscidae; genus Leuciscus; species Leuciscus idus. The sequence goes on from CM038631.1 coordinate 26,623,235, forward strand.
CACAACCGCTGCGTAAACAAATAGATTTATTGAAATAAAGTAATAAACATGAAATGTCAAGCGATCAGTATAAGTGTTAGTCAGCGTGTCAGCATGTAACTGTAAGTAGCAAGCTCAAGTGATATCAGTTCAACCAAACATAATGAGAAATCCAAATCAACACATCACATCAGATCTCCGAAGCGGTTGTGATCTCCCGTAACCCACACATCCCGTCAGCTCTCCGGAAGCCTCCAGAGCCGCAACAACACCAGTGAGCCATCGTCTACCTCTCTGTTTGACCCAGTGTCTTTTAAAGTACCATGATCTGGTTCAGGTGTAAAGCCACGCCCTCCAGCAATCAGCCTGTAACTTGGGGACAAACACACAAGCACTCACTGCACAAGGACTCATTGAACCGTCACACAAGTCCCAAGAGGGTTTAGAGGTGGGGTGAGGCGGATTTAATCTCCTCGCACCCCTCAGGAACCTGACGATCAGGTTGTGCTTTCCCAAGGACTTACCTACTGCATTGTGATGTGCGGCAATCGCGGAGACAGCCTTCACTCCAACCCATCTTGCAGGTAGGAAAGCACAGTACCGATCAAACATCTTCAGGGATCTTCTCGGTGAGAATAACACCACTCAACAAACAGGTTTCACTTTAGGGGGGGGCGTAAGCGTGCCGCGTAGAGAGCTCTCTTGCAGAAGTGATGGTGTCTATGACTGCTTGTGGTAGATCACCTTAGTCCTCCGCATCCCGTCCAGAGACCAGACATGGAGATTCCAGAGGTCTGGACGTGGGTGCCATATGGTGCCCTGTCCCTGAGAAAGAAGGTCCTTCCTCAGAGGAATGCTCCAGGGAGGGGCTGTCGTGAGGAAAACTGGTCCGGGTTCTGGGAACCAGGTCCGGTTGGGCCAATATGGGGTAACTAGCAATACCTGCTCCTCGTCCTCCCTGACTTTGCACAGTGTAATCCTGTAATCCTCAAGTCACCCTGGCTATTTGCCGAAGTAGCCCTCTTCTGAGCCCAGAAGAGGAACTAGATCGGGGTATAGTTGAGAGGACTCCACCTCGTTTGAGGCACTGCAGTCTCGACCGAGCGCCTACTGACGCGCTGGGGTTACCGTGACAACCAGATCTGTCAGCCGACGGCACGACACGCTAAGCGTTCAAGCCCCTCATGAGAAAGGCGAGACAAACAGCGTGCCGACGTGGTCATGCTCTCATGAAAGAGTATGAGCCATCCACGAACGCAGTCTCAGCATGTCTATGCCCAAAACATTTGAAACAGTGATTGTGGCCGTCAAATGAGGATAGGAAACGACCGCATCCAGAAATGCGCAGTCACACCCATGTTGTACTTTCAGGCAATAGTTCTCTCACAGTGCTGAAGTACGCAGGTGAATAGCCGCGGCAAAACTGGCAGGAAATTGTGCAGCCTGCTACAGTGAGTACTCACTGTGCTGTATATAAACAGCACCCTCTTTGAAGACGCCCTCACCGTACCAATGTTGTGATAACAGCAGTTGAGAGCTGTGAGCTCGCGACCACCACTGAAAGCGCTGTCTCACCAACACCGGGTGGAGAGGCTTCTTCCTGAAGAACGCTTGTTGAGAAGATATACTCTCAGAGACTGCATACAGTTAAACTGCTTGGCTCCGAAGCGAATGACAACTGGTGCTTGAATCAACTTCCTATTTATACCTGCGCTTTAGGATTGAGTGCGAGATGTAAATGTGAAAAATGTGCATTGGCTTGTTCTGTTTACACTCGAAGATGATTAGGGCTCTCTGACGTGGTCCCAATACGTCAGTACATCTACGTACGTAGAACGTGACCGACTGAAAGGGAACAAGAATGTTCTTGTTCATCAAAAGAACCAGAAATTACATGAGACATTGCACAGTGTGAAACTGATCCCTGGACTGGCAGAACAATCAGAAGCAGAGCAAGTGAACAGAGAATTTACCAAGCTGGTATTCGTTGTGCCAAATGAAGGATAACCATTACTGTTTTCGCTATGCCTTTACTTTCATCTTCACAATGCATGGAGTTTTTTTTATTTTGAAAGAAATGCAGAAGTGTACAGCAGAAGAAAACAGGAAACTGATATGTTAGGGTTAGGATTATCCACATGATTATCCTTTTTTTATACTGCTTTCTTTAAAACAATCAGTTGTATAAAGTGCTATAAATAAATGTGTCATGCCTTGACTGGAGCTGGTGTAAAAACATCACTGTGAGCAGATGCTTTCTTAACTGCTTTTTTTCCTCACCGCTGTTATGTTATTTGTGCGTTTATTTTGTCGTTGAAAGGAAAGTGTGCAGCACATATTTACATATTTTCATATTTTCATGCAAACGCTGGTCTCAGCAGAGTGGGTGGCATCAGAGTGTTCGCTAACCGTATACCACTGGTCACATATTTCGAACTTCTTTATACCCCTAAGCAAAGAACAAAAATAACTTTTTCGTCAGTATATCAGGGCTTTAACACTTGAGTAGTGAGGACTCGTGAAAACACATTAAATATATTTGCAAAACCTCATTCCACCATCTTCGAAATATCTCCAAACTACGTCCTCCTTTAACTCTTCCGGATGCAGAGAAACTGGTTCATGCTTTTATTTCCACCAGGTTGGATTATTGCAACGGACTCTTCATTGGGATTTCTGCCAGAAACATGCAGAAGCTACAATACATCCAAAATAGCGCTGCCAGAGTCCTCATGAGAGTCCGAAAATATGATCACATAACTCCCATCTTACACTCACTCCACTGGCTCCCTGTTTCATTCCGGATCGACTTCAAAATTCTGCTGTATACACACAAATGTATCACTGGACATGCACCACCTTATCTACAAGAACTCATCACCTTGAAATCCTCCTCCCGCACTCTCAGATCATCAGGCCACCTACCTCTTCAGGTCCCGACCACCCGACTTCGTACTATGGGGGACCGAGCTTCCTGTTCAGCTGCACCGCGGCTTCGGAACCACCTCCTGAGTGAGCTGAGAGAAGTACAGAGCTTGGACACTTTCAAGGCAGAACTGAAGACTTTATTTAGAAAGGCTTTTATGTGCTGATTGTTTTATTGTTTTTATGGTTTTTAGTATTCTGTAGTTATTATTGTTGTTCTTTTGTGTAGCACTTTGAGATTCTTCGGAATGAAAAGTGCGTTATAAATAAAATCTATTATTATTATTATTATTATTATTTCAGTTAAAGGACAATTCCGGTGAAAAATTAACCTAGGGGTAATTAACACATGGTTACCGAGTCGATCATTCCCTGGGATGCGTTTTCATGAAAATCGAATGTAAAGAGTTTTATCTTAAAAAACAGATTATCTTATAACGCTAGTATATGGGGCACAGAGTAAGTAAAAGTAAATCGCTAGTTAATACCACTAACAAGGCTCAAAATAGCCTCACACTAACACGGTAGCATATCGACTAACCGAGTCACGAACGCCGTGCTACGTTAGATTTCACAAAAGTAATTCCTATCGACCAGCTCACTTAGCACGGCGTTCGTGACTCCATTAGTCGAGACTGTTTTCCAAGATGGATCCTCTCTGTAAACGCGTAATGTACTGTCTTTATAAAGTTTCTTCTTATTAAACTGTCTGTACACTTACAAAGTTCTCAATGCTTCGGTTTGCATGTAGGGACCCTCATTATGCTACCGTGTTAGTGTGAGGCTATTTTGAGCCTTGTTAGGGGTATTAACTAGGGATTTACTTTTACTTACTCTGTGCCCCATATACTAGCATTATAAGATAATCTGTTTTTTAAGATAAAACTCTTTACATTCGATTTTCATGAAAACGCATCCCAGGGAACGATCGACTCGGTAACCATGTGTTAATTACCCCTAGGTTCATTTTTCACCGGAATTGTCCTTTAAAACAGCTAAAACATGCATTTTAGTCTGGGCCAATCTTTTAAGAGTAACAGTGAAGGATGTTGGTGAACTAGTAGGTTTTGGCACACAAATCGAAAGAGAATTTGAAGAATCTAAGAGATATTGGAATCAAGTTAATGCAGCTGACCAAAAGTAGAAAATTCAGTCGGCTTACTATCTTCAAGGAAGACCTTCTCATGCCAATTCCAGAATAGTTCAACCTTTTCATAACTCAGTCCTGATTGGGGTCAAGACTGTCGCTATCCCCATTATCTTATGAGACTGATTCTGTTCAGCAATAGTCCAGTAGCACACTCTCTCTCATTCAAAAGTGCTCATGGGAACAGATCGACAACAACAACCAGTATATCTACCCTGTGATGTCAAGTATTTCTCTTTGCCAATGGACAGCAACAGACTGCAATTGGAAGACTGATTTGGAAATGTGAGATCCAGGGACAACAGATGGGGCTGACATTATGATGATGAATACAGATGTGCCAGTCAGCTTAAGGACAGACTTCCTGATGGATTCTGGGTTGCCTTTAGATTTCCAGAGATCTTAATACAGCATACATGTCAGAAAAGGATGGACTGAAGAAACCTTTCCTTACCTGCCGAATGGATCCCAAGCAACAGTCAATTTTTATATAGCCTTGCCAATGCCCCCTGCATCCAATGAAACCCAACTATCAATTTAACAACTGGCTCAACAGGCAAATATCAGTTTTCAATTCATAACCCAAATGGAGAAGTTAGTTCACAGTATGCACCCATGTATTAGGACATTCCAACTTTGTAAAAAAAAAAAAAATTTTCACCACCAATGAAGTTCCAGTCAGGAAACGCCCGTATAAAGTACATGTAGACAAGCAGCAGTTCATTGAATCCGAAGCAAATAATCTGTTGACCAAGAAGATTATCATGGAATAAAAAACAGATCCAGCAAAAGTGGATGCAGTCACCTCATTTCCAACCCCTCATTCATTCAAAGACATGAAACGATTCATTGGTCTCGCAGGTTTGAATCACCACTGTATTCCACATTTCTCTTCATGTCATTCACTGCAATATGGTCATAAATATGATGGATAAGTGGAAAAGTCTGACTAAAACAGATAAAGGCTATAAATTATGTTAACAAAAATTCATGCAATTTGAATATAATAACTTTAATAACTGCCAACATGCGTCACACCACGGCAAAACTACAGTAGATCGCTCAATTTGACAGAACAAGAGTAAGCACTCTCATAATCAAGAGAAGTTCATTGGATAACAGGATAAACTGGTGCCCCATATTGCCCTGGTTATATACGATACAAAACATAAGATAAAACATATGTTTTGGTAAAAAATATTAGTAGTTGTAATTGTTGGTGGTTTGAGTTGAATTATGATAATAATGTGTTTTGTTAATAATAGTTTGGTGTGGTTATGTTACATTTGTTTATATTCAGATTTTCTTGCTTTAATATTGCTTTGGTTTTGCTTTTCTATGAGTGCAACATGGAGGCGTGCGTTATTGAACCCGCCCACCAGCAAACAGGTGACTGCAGCACCTGTTTTATGGGTTCAATCAAACACGGAGCTCAGTTTTTGTTTGAAAGTGATTTGTCGTGGCTAGCGAGGTGCAGCCGTATATTTTCTTTGACCGCTCATTTATCCCGTAACAAACTTTGGATTATTCACTGAAAGCTCCATCACCCTCCCTGCTGTACGGTAGGACAATAAAACCACTGGAAATTCAGGTACAATTATTCACACGACATGCAATAAAAAACTTCAATGGAATGAAACGGACTAACCTTAGAAAGAACTTGAACATTTGGAAGAAGGAATTGTTTGCTTGAACTAAGTTGTACCCGATCTTCTGTTTGCAAATCTCAACATATCGTGGGCCTGCTACTCTGCTTGAAAGAACTGAAATTCGCTATTCTCATTGGACGTGCGTCTTTAAACATCAGACGTCATTTCATTGATAAAGTTTGTAGCGATCTCGGCTGAATGAATGAACAAGCCCGCACGTTGTGAATATGAAGTTCTTGACGTTTCTGTTTGAGATTTGGGAGTGCAATGAGAAAATATTTGAATTGTAAAACGAGATTAATTGAACATGGAGGAAGAGAGTCATGATAATGCTGATCAAAGCGAGAGACTGGCAAAACTGAAAGCGTCTCGACGTGCAAAAATGGGCGTTTTGACGAGAAAGAAAAACGAAATCATGGCATTAATGAATGATGCACAAAACGTGGAATCAGTCCAGTTAAAAATGGGAACTGAGTTTGATAAAGCTTATAATGACTTGCACGAAGTAAATGAGTCAATTAAAATGCTGTTGTCACCAAACAATGCTGAAATTGATCAAAATGAATGGTTTTTGCCAAAAATGACTGTCATAAATGAATTAAAAATGATGCTGAAAAATGGTTGTCACAAACAAAAATGATTGATTATGAGGCTGAGGGGGCAGAAAATGAAATTGCAAACACTGGTGACGCTCCTGTTATGGTTGATGCTCCTGTTACTGCTGATATTGCTGCTGGTCTGGATGATATTGGTCCCAAAGACAGTATTCCCCAAGTGAAATCAAAGCACTCATGGTCATCACGGTCATCTAAACATTACTCACGGTCATTAAGGTCTTCTACCTCATCCAAGTCGTCTATTGCTTCTCTTAAAGTGCAACTTGAAAGTGAACAAGTGCTGGTTGTTAAAGCAGAAGCTCTTCAACAGAAGCAAGCTCTTGAGAGAAGGGAAGCTGCACTCAAAGCTGAAAAGGAGGAGTTTGAGTTAAAAACTAAGATGGCTGTAAATACAGCAAAGTTGAACCTTGTGAAAGGATACGAAATACCACACGTTGTCCCTGAAAGAATGAATCAAAATGAGAACATAGAAACTGGATTGTCTCATCAGGCAACTGGAACAGTCAACTCTGACCATCATACTTTTGATGAGGACGCAAAACAATTAACACCTGTGTTCACACAACTGCCATTAATTTTGGAAAGGAACGTAACATACAATTTTCAACCAGCTACATCCACTCAAAGGAAACCTGCCATACCAGCAAAGGATTTATCTGTTCGTTCAAAAATCCCCCCTTTTCAGACTCATTATGCACCTTTGGATTCCAATTACGTTGCACCTGCCAGCCTACCTCCAGTAGGTGGCAGTAGAGAACAGAGAAATGTTGCATCTCATCAGAATCCAAAGCCTTCTACTTCTCAAGCTCTACCAAATATTCAACATGCATATGCAGCACGTGGTGCAGATGTACGTAAAGCTGCTGACCATTTAACACTTCCACAAGATAAACAATACCAACAACCTCCAGTGTTGCAAAACACAACCAAAAGGAATGAATTTGACGATGTCATGACTTTAATGGAAAAACAAAACAAAATTACAGAAACTTTTATTACACAACAAGGTCAACATTCCTTACCATCAGTTGTAATTCCCGTTTTTAAAGGTGATCCTTTGGACTACCAATTCTTCATAAGAGCTTTTGATTATGGAATTGAAAAGAAAACTAAAAACAATCAGGATAGGCTGTATTTTCTGGAGCAATTTACAGCTGGTCAACCCAGAGAACTTGTGCACAGTTGCCAATTCATGGATCCGGAACGAGGTTATGCCAAAGCCAAGGAACTTCTCAAAAGACACTTTGGTGATGAGCACAATATTGCCACTTCATATTTGAATAAAGTGCTCAAATGGCCATTGATCAGATCTGAGGATGCAGATGCATTACAAACTTATTCTGTGTTTCTCAATGGTTGTCTGAGTGCTATGTCTTCTGTTCAGTACTTGGAAGAATTGGATCATCCAACTAATTTGAAGGCCATTCTCAGTAAACTGCCATACAAAATCCAAGAACGATGGCGAGTAAAAGCTTATGAATTACAGGAATGTAATGGCCGTAGAGCAACGTTTTCAGACTTGACAGACTTCATAACCCAACAATCTAGGATCTTGTCACATCCGTTGTTTGGAAGTCTGAATGCTACACAAGCGAGAAAACCTGAACCTGCACAGACAACAATGCTCAGAGAAAGAAGGCCCAGACATGGATTTACTGGGTTTGCAACCAGTGCGGAGCCGGTGAGTAGCAGCAGTCCTGTAACACAAAAGAAAATGGTGGAAGAGTGTTTGTTTTGCCGTGCAGATCATCATCTAAGCTCTTGCAAACAGCTGAAAAGCAAAAATCATGAACAGAAATTGGAATTCCTTCGGAAAAAAGGAGTATGTTTTGGATGTTTTGATGTAGGTCATATGAGCAAATGTTGCCAAAGTAGGCTTACCTGTCATGTATGCTCTCTTAAGCATCCTACTATCTTGCACATCAATAAGACCAGTGTGCAGACGAATGACGGGGCTATAGCCAATGTTCAGACCTACACAAGTCAAGCAGACATGTGGAGAGAAACTGGGGCCGGAGACACGGCATGCAAGCTTGCCATAGTGCCGGTTAAAGTCAAACTAAAGAAAAGTGACAAAGTAATTTGCACACATGCCTTTATGGACCCTGGGAGCTCTGCAAGCTTCTGCACAGAATCCCTTCTGAGGCAACTGCAGACAAATGGAAAAAGGACAAGAATCTTGTTAAGAACAATGAACAAGGAAAAAGTGGTTGATACATCTGTGGTGGCAGACATGGAAATCAGTGGACTGGACAATGATGACTTCTTTGACTTGCCAGAGATATATTCGCACCCTGACATTCCTGTAAAGGCTGAAAACATCCCCAATCAGGAAAATATTGCTCCATGGGAATATCTCCATGATGTGAACATTCCACAGATAAATGCAGAAATTGGTCTACTCATCGGAAACAATGTTCCTAAGGCATTGGAACCATGGCGGATAATTAACAGCCAGGGAAATGGTCCCTATGCAATAAAAACAACTCTGGGATGGACAGTTAATGGACCACTCATGAAAAGCACATGGAAGGATGTTACTGCAAACAGAATTTCTGTAGTGAAAATTGAGGAATTGCTGCAGCAACAAATGAAAGTAGATTTCCCAGAGCGTCAGCAGGTGGAGCATTTGGAGATGTCTCAAGAGGATAAAATGTTCATGCAGTTGGCCTCTAACTCTGTGAAACTGCATGAAGGACATTACAGCATTGGACTGCTCTTGAAGGATGCAGATGTGGCATTTCCCAATAACCGCTGCCTTGTTGAGCAAAGAGCTATAAGTCTAAAGAGGAAGATGTTGAGAAACAACAAATTCTATGAGGACTATAAAACATTCATGGCTGAAACTCTGAGAAAAGGCTTTGCAGTCCAAATACCATCAGAGGAGGAGCAAAAGAGGACAAATGAAGGACGAAAGTGGTATATTCCTCACCACGGGGTGTACCACCCTAAAAAACTCAAAGTGAGGGTAGTATTTGATTGTGGAGCTACCTACCAAGGTGTGTCTCTTAACTCGCGACTTCTACAAGGCCCGGATCTCACCAACAATCTCATTGGGGTCCTCACTAGATTTTGCCAAAATCCTGTTGCCTTCATTACCGATGTTGAAGCCATGTTTCATCAGGTGCATGTATCCGAGGAAGACTCGGATCTCTTGAGATTCTTGTGGTGGCCTGATGGGGACTTGGACATGGCTCTTGAAGAATACAAAATGGTCGTGCACATCTTTGGGGCTACATCTTCTCCAAGCTGTGCGACTTTTGCATTGCAGCAATGTGCCAAAGACAATATTGGCAAATTTGACCCAGATGTTACACACACTGTGCTCAGGAATTTTTACGTGGACGACTGCTTAAAGTCTGTGAATACCGAGCAAGAGGCAGTACAATTTGCAGGACAGCTCACCCAACTGCGTGCCTCAGGTGGTTTCACGCTGAACAAATGGGTTAGTAATAGCCGAACATTGCTTGCATTCCTTCCAGAGCAAAGCTTAACTCAGGAGCTGAAAGACTTAGACTTGGACAAGGATGCATTGCCTATTGAAAGAGCTCTTGGAGTTCAATGGTGTGTGCAGTCTGACTCGTTTGTCTTCAAAATCCAACTCAAAGATGTTCCATTGACAAGAAGGGGTTTGTTGTCTATGATAAGCTCTATATATGATCCTCTAGGTATGTTGGCACCTGTCATCCTCGTTGCAAAACAGGTATTGCAAGAACTGTGTGGCTTGAAGCTAGGATGGGACGACCAAATACCTGAACATCTGGAAAAAAGATGGCTGACATGGGTATCCAACCTGTCTCTATTAGAGAATGTCCAAGTCAGAAGATGCTTTACACCTGAGCAGTTTGGAGGCCTCATATCTGGACAGCTTCATCATTTCGCAGACGCGAGTGAGAGTGGTTTTGGCACTGTATCTTACCTACGGTTTGTAAATCATGAGCATGAGATTTGTTGTGCCTTTATCATGGGCAAGGCCAGAGTGGTGCCATTGAAACCCATTACCATCCCAAGGCTTGAGCTCACAGCCGCTGCAATGGCAATACGAATGGACAAAGTGCTGCAAGAAGAGCTTGAACTCCCTTTGGAGCCTTCTGTTTTCTGGACAGACAGTACCTCTGTACTCAAATACATACGAAATGAGACATCTAGAATTCGTACTTTCGTTGCCAACAGAGTTGCCATCATCCGCGCAGCATCGGAAGTAACACAGTGGAGGTATGTCAAAGGCACTATAAACCCTGCTGATAGTGCATCAAGAGGCTTGTCTGCAACACAATTCTTACAATCTAAGTGGATACAAGGCCCTGCATTCTTGCAGCAACCGGAGGCAGAGTGGCCACAGTTCCCAGAGATCACATTGACACAACACGATCCAGAAGTGAAAGTGTTCACTATCAGTATTTCCACCTTGGACGAATCTGCAAAAACAATCACAAAATTCATCACTCACTACTCAGACTGGCATCGTCTACGCAAAGCTGTTGCTTGGATGTTGATGATAAAGGAAGAACTGAAAAGGATTTGCAAAAAGAAAAAGGAAAGTAAAGAGACACTTGAAGTGAAAGGATGCAGTAAAGGTTTACTGTGTGTGGAAACATTGCAGGATGCTGAAAAAGCTATAGTGCAATTCTGTCAATCTATGGAGTACAAACATGAACTGGAATGTCTGACAAAAGGAATGACTGTAAAAAAGAACAGTCACATACAAAAGCTTACCCCTACTCTTCAAGATGGTGTAATAAGAGTCGGTGGAAGGTTGGTAAGGTCCGCAATGCCATCTGAAGCCAAGCATCCAGCCATTCTGCCAAGACACCATCATGTGACGACACTCATTATTAGGCATGCTCATGAAACTGTCGGACACAGTGGTCGAAACCTTACACTTTCACGTTTAAGACAGAAGTATTGGATACCAAAGGCCAACTCTGCAGTTAGGAATGTGATCAGCAAATGCGTCCACTGCAGAAGAGAAAGCTGTGTCAGAGTTAAACAGTACATGTCGGACTTGCCTCAAGAAAGACTATCACCGGACGAACCACCATTTACCAATGTAGGCATCGACTACTTTGGACCTTTTGAAATCAAAAGAGGACGGACTACATTGAAATGGTATGGTGTGATCTTTACATGCTTAAACATCAGAGCTGTACACTTGGAAGTCGCCCATACATTGAACGCTAACTCGTGCATTAATGCTATACGGCGATTTATTGCCAGACGAGGTATGGTCAAGACCATCAGATCAGACAATGGGACGAACCTCGTAAGAGCAGAACGAGACTTGCGAGAGTCCATTCAAGATCTGGACAATTCAAAGATCCATGCCGCATTGCTCAAAAGGGGCATATCCTGGACTTTCAACCCACCCACTGGATCCCATCATGGTGGAATTTGGGAAAGACCAATAAGAACTGTCAGACGCATTCTTAGAGCCCTGTTGCAAGAACAGGCTCTGGATGAGGAAGGATTGGCTACTTTACTATGTGAAGTTGAAGCCATAATCAATGACAGACCCATTTGCAAAGCTTCTGACGACCCTCTAGACTTGGAGCCTCTCACACCAAACCACCTCTTACTTCTCAGAGGAAAGCCTTCCCTACCACCTGGTGTATTCAGCTCAAATGACTGCAATGGCAAGAGGAGATGGCGCCAAGTGCAGTACATGGCAAATCTTTTCTGGAAGAGGTGGACTAAAGAATATTTGCCAGAGTTACAAGAGAGACAAGAAGTGGACAACAAAACAGAGAAATCTTGCTGTTGGAGGCATTATATTGATAATGGATGACTCTGCTCCAAGGAACTCGTGGCTCATGGGCCGCGTAACCCGAACTTTACCAGATAGAAGGGGGTTTGTGAGACAAGTAGAGGTGCAAACCAAGACCAGCACCTTGATAAGGCCGATCTCAAAACTTGCCTTACTTCTGGAAGCCACTGACTGAGATTGACGAGCCTTCTTTCTATCTCTTTTTCTATCTCTCTGTCCCTCTCTTTTCTCTTGCTTTTTCACTTGACGTTTACACTGATTTTTTGATGAACTGATTTTTGATGAACTGATTTTTTATGAACTGATGCGTTGCGTCTACTAAAAAAAAAAAAAAAGGAGTGTGTTGGTAAACTGGATGTACATTTCTGTAAATATTATCTGTCTCCTATAGTATGTTTGTAATTGTTTTTTCACAGAACAATTAGGGCCGGTATGTTGGAGCCATATTTGCTTTCTTTATTATGGTTTGAGTTGAATTATGATAATAATGTGTTTTGTTAATAATAGTTTGGTGTGGTTATGTTACATTTGTTTATATTCAGATTTTCTTGCTTTAATATTGCTTTGGTTTTGCTTTACTATGAGTGCAACATGGAGGCGTGCGTTATTGAACCCGCCCACCAGCAAACAGGTGACTGCAGCACCTGTTTTATGGGTTCAATCAAACACGGAGCTCAGTTTTTGTCTGAAAGTGATTTGTCGTGGCTAGCGAGGTGCAGCCGTATATTTTCTTTGACCGCTCATTTATCCCGTAACAAACTTTGGATTATTCACTGAAAGCTCCATCACCCTCCCTGCTGTACGGTAGGACAATAAAACCACTGGAAATTCAGGTACAATTATTCACACGACATGCAATAAAAAACTTCAATGGAATGACTCGAGGAATTATGTTTGAGCGCGTCAGCGACTGGCTGCAACACTAAGTATATTTCAGTAATCAAGAGTGCATGTGGTGGTATATTATTACATGGACTATAAAATTCGGAATGACAGCAAATTACTTCAGGCTCTTGCAGGGAATCTGTCCTTGGTGCTGAATCTGTGAACCCGTTTACAACAACAGAATACACTGTGGCAGCCATCATTATTCTCCCTTCCGTGCACTATTGTGCATGTATTTTCTAATATAGCCTATATATTAGTCAGAAATAGATTATAGTCATTAAAATAGATTATTTAGATTATTGAAATAGATTATTTAGTCAGAAATATATATATATATTTTTTTTTTCTTTTTTTCTGACTAAATGATTTCAATCATCTAAATAATAGTCAGAAATAGATTTTAGTCATTAAAATAGATAGATTATCTAATAGATTATTTAGTCATATATATATATATATATATATATATATATATATATATATATATATATATATAGGCTATATATTTTATTTTTGTATTTTATTTATTTATATACATACACACACACACATACATATAAATATACAAACATGTATTGTATTGTATTGTCATGTATTGATAGCATAATGGTTGTCTTCACTGAGGTGTTGTTTGTTTTGTAAAGACCTCTTATATGTTTTGCACTAAGGCTCCAAGAGACGCACTGTTTCACATAAGACACAGAACGACAATGATTCAACTTTAACTTCTGTAAATGCTGAGTCCATCTTTTTCTCCACCCTTTGCGCTTAATGACAAAAAAAGCATTAGGGGGGGGGGGGGGGGGTTTATGATTTTTTTCTCAATATAACAAGAAAATGTGGAAAACATTGATCAAATTTTATAGTAGGTAGCCTACTTTAAATCTGCAAATGAGCCAAGACTAATCAATGCCATAAAACAACGCAAGCAATAGAGTTATATAGGCTAATTAGTTCCACATACCTGCGCTGAGACGTGCCTGTATACCTCGCGTTCTTCAGTTCTTCTCTGATAAAGCGCAATAATGCAAGCAAATGTTCAACAGCCTTTTATCTCATCACAGAGAGGCTTGCTGAAGTCAGACGAACCTCTAGAACCATTCACACATGTTTATGGTGAGACGCGCCATTCGGCTTAATGTTGGTGATGCTCTAACATCCCTCTCCCTCTCTCTGCACGTCACTGACCGGTCACGGACTGACAACGACACAACGGCTGTGTGTATGCGTAATGTGTCATTACTCCTGTGTTATTGGTTTTAAATATGCTGTAGAGTATGGCATGCTGTTCATGTCTGTTGTTATGTTTTGGGGGATGTAGCCTATTTTGAGTAATGTGTTATTGTTGTAGCTTAGAGCCTGACTACTGGCATAACGTTACCATTTCTTATACCATTTCACTTAGAAAGGGTTTGTGTGACTGACATATAAAACAGCAAAACATCGTTTTTTTTTTTTATATATATTTAGGGTCCGTTAAATCTGTGAATAATAACAAAAACAGCATGTGACCAGTAATAAAGTTACAGATCATTCAATAATCTAGTTTTCCCCAGACCCCATATGTCTGCTATTAGCACCGGGGCTTTGGAAAAGGGCTTTTGTGCACAATACAAATTGTGCTGGTCCATGGGCAGTCTATAGATGCACCATGCAGATTTAGGTGGTGTGTTTTGGGTATCAGTACTCTGTTGGGAGATTAATGTCCTGCTTCACTAATAATTAGATCACTTAAAAGTAAAAGACCCCAAAACACAGGCTTGTAAAAGTCTGAAATTGGACAGACAGACAGACACACACACGGTTTACTTTGTGGGGACTCTCCATAGACTTAATGGTTTTTATTCTGTACAAACTGCATATTCTTTCCCCTTACACTAACCCTATACCCCTAAACCTACCCATCACACAAAACTTTCTAAAAAACAAACAAAAAAAAAACAAAAAAAAAAAAACTCATTCTGTATGATTTATTAGCTTGTTTCCTCATGGGGACCTCAATTTAGGTCCCCATGGTGACACGAGTCCCCATGAGTCTGTGCGCATTCAGGTTGAAGTCTCCACTGGAATAGAAACACACACACACACACACACACACACACACACACACACACACACACACACACACACACACACACACACACACACACACACACACACACACACACACACACACACACACACACACACACACACACACACAGCACAAAGCTGTCTATTGTCTGTATAGGGTTTTAATACAGAGTGGAATTTCGTGGTTTACAGCTAATTAATTTTTGGTAAGAGAACTAACAATGTCATGAGCAGCTGGATAAAATATTTAGGATGACCATTTAATGTTTCTTTTGACTCTCTTAGCATGAAATTTGTATCTGTACCCTGCTCTGGTACAGGAGAGAAGATCACAGATCACCACAGCCAGTGTCAGGATCATCTTAAAGAAGGGACATCTACAGACTGAGTTTCATTTTCCCTTCTTTATTTGCAATATCATACATTAGGTATAAATGGCAACATGGATTGCATGGAAAAGCATAGATTATGTTAAGACAACAAACGCAGGACTAATATACACTGCTACAAAATACAACAGTTTACATGTTTTATTTATAGGTTATGGATCGATATTAGTATAGGAACAGAGATAGTGCTTTGGGATCAATTCAGGACCTTTCTATTTGAGAGACAGAAAGAGAGCAAAATAAGGCATTCTGTTGATTCTGTCCTCTAAATGCTAAATAAAACAATCTTCAACTCAACGGATGTCAATAAAACAGGTAGACTAAATTACACAAAGCAAAAGGACAACAAAGTGATGTACAATACCAGACACATAAAGAACAACAAAGAAATAGGGAAACATTTTATAAAACAAGGAGCAAAATTCTTGCTTTCATCTTCTACAAACACATCACTTAAAGTACAGGAACACATGGATTGCTGATTAATGCAGAAAAGGTAATTTTATTGTTTTTATATTTTGGGTGTAAAAAATTATTAAGAATTCATTATAATTGACAAGAGATGACTAAAGGAGCAGATATATTTGACGGTTCACACAAAAATTAAATTTCTGTATTTACTCACCCTCATGTCATTCTAAACCTGTATGACTTACTTAAAAGTAACAATCTGACATTTTATTTTATTTTATTCAATGCAAGTCAATGGTAACCAAAACTCTTTGGTTACCAACTATCTTCAAATATCTTCTTCGCAGAAGAAAGAAAAGTCATGCAGATTTTGAATATCAGAAGGGTCAGTAAATATTGAGACAATTTTAATTTTTGGGTGAATTATGCCTTCAAGGGGAAGCTAAACACCCGAGTCAAAGAAACAAGCAACAATATTAGCAGTTCGTTCATGTATTCAATCATTCATTCAGCAGCACAGGAATAGTGAGGAGTAGGTAAGGCAGATGGATCATCTTACAGTAGAGGAAACTCAAAGCATGCCACGTTAAACCTGTTTTTTTTTTTTTTTTAAATGGCTTTGAAACTTTCTTTACAACAGCCAAGGTAGTGCACATGATTGACTGGCAGATAAACAGAGCAAGAGATGCAATACTGCCATCTCAGGAGCAGTAACAGCATTCAGTTAACAGTACAGCTACATGAGACTAGTGCACAAAATACTGGATTGAATAGTGGCTACGCAGTTAGTGCAACACTTCTCTTGCTGGGTTCAGCATGGCACTGATGCAAAGCAGGTTTTTGGAAAGACACAAGAAAAGAAAGAAAGCTGGGAGTTTGCATAAGATTTGAAGAAAGATAATTTAGCGCTGAAGGGTTTCTAGAGCAAGATCAACATCTTATTAAATCCACAGAAATAAAAGGAAAGACAAAAGTGAGCTGATCTAAACTACAGCCATGGTGCCAAATTTCCATGTATTTGCAGTTAAGTGGCAAAAAAATTAAAAATAAATAAACCTGGCAAGTATATTAGTGCTAGAACAAACCTGACACCATGCGATTTAAAATCTAACCAAGCTGATTTTCCCATCTGAGTAATTTATCTAATTCTGAAATTTACAAAAGCAAAAGATGGGAAGCAGGACAAACTACATCACAAAACTACAATATAAAGACGTTAAAATATTTAAAATGATGTTCAGAGTTTACAATATTAACTATGTGAAAAGAGAAAAATATTTTATATGCATCTGCCTGGTTCATTCTACATGCTGTAATACTCTTATAATCTCAAATTTAATCTTCCATTGATGGCAAAACATTCTTCAGAAATGCACACGATTATTTTCAAGTGGATCCTTTCCGTACCCAAACATGCAAGCATAGACAAGTTAGCAGACCATAGTAAGATGACAGCAGCCAATCAGCTAACACTTTAAAACCATGGAATCCAATTAGGTCACACATAACAGCTAAAAGCAGTGTTTTTGTTTTTGACAAAATGTAGTTGGAAAATCAAATGGGGAAAACACATTTGTAAATGATTTCATTATGCAAAGTACAAGGTCATTTCCATGTCATTTTACAATGTTTAGAGCAGTACACACCAATGATAACAACAATTACACAAATATCTACCTGAATTAGCATTATATCAGCTAACTGTATGATGACATGGTTAATACAAAATTACACATTTAAAAGGGACAATGATCACAAAAGTGGACTATGAAAGTTACTAAAACATGTAAACCAGCTGATAATTGTACTCATGTTTTATGTTAAAGCAAATTCACTTTCATTTGTTTCCCTCAGTTGTAAATTTGCACTAATGACATACCTTTGTAATGTAATGAAGTCACATTTAGTTGGTATAAAAAGGTTCTTATATTGTTTAAATAGCCTGTATTAAGTATTAGCAAAAAGTTGAAGCAGCAGGAGGAGAAAAGTGGCACAACAAGTTGTGTTAAATCTAAACAATGGTGTAAAGGTAATTCTGCAGGTACAGCAGATATTAACATTTACAAATCAATTACTTGTATGTGATTTATCAGTCTTTCTGAATATCGCACATTAGCCTACTGAAACAAAATAAACACCACACACGCGCACACGCACGCACGCATGCACGCACACACAGGTTTTTCTCATGTTCCTAGGATATTTTCTAATATGGCAAAAAGAGGATATTTTAAAACACTTGGTGAATTTAAGGGTTAACAACCTTTTTAGTCTGATATTTGATATGGGTAAAATGTATCTCTGTTTACTGTGAAAGAAAGCCATTTTATATGAACTGACATATATATTAATTATTAAAAAAATTATATCCTAAAACCTGACATTTTTCATAATTATTTCACGCATCTAAAGCTCTGTTGGCTTGTGGATTGCGGCAATTCTTGGCACGCAACACTAAAAGTTGTTAAACTGTTTTCATACCTGAAATATGTGCAAATATAAGACTGAGAAATGTTCAATATTTGATTGAAACATTTAATGACACTTCCAATGAGAAAACACTGAAGACTCCAAAAAGAGAGTACTGAAACTGACACCAGAAGTACTTCTGTAAATAGATTAAGATAAATTGGTATAGTGCTAAGGGGAAGTCAGTAACCCCATCGGCTTTGGCGATTTCCTTTAGAAAACCTGAATGGGAAGACTGTTTTAGGAAGCACAGAACTCTGAATCTGTTATGAGACTTGGGGCAGATGTGGTGAAATCATTCTGTGTCAGCCACCAGTGGTTTGAGATAAGATGGCCTCCTAGACTTTTAAAAACTGATCTGCACAAAGCCAGATGGTCAGTTTATGATGTAAACAGCCCTTCCTAAACGGAGTTTAAGTGTTACTCAGTTTTTTTTTGTTTTGTTTTTTATCTCTAAAACTATTTTTAATCATTAAGGTAAACTCCTCGACTGGCCTAAATTGAAATAATGCAAAACATAGGAAAATGATTTGCTAGGTTTTTAAACATAAAAAGACAGGACGTCCTTTGAGATAATTGTGGTTTTGGTTTAACGTTAGTTACAGTACAGATAAAAGGGTAAAAGGTAAGGGCAGAGTTTTGGGGTAGTTGGTAGATTCACATTCACTCCCTCTTTTTCCTGTTTTATTCACTGTTAATGATGGAGGGATGGATGAATTGAGGGTTGACAAAGGAAAATCCATCGAATTCTGCCTGGTCGATGTTGGCGATAACCAGCTCGTCAGGAGGGGTCAGTTGTGGCTGTGTGCGAGTGAAGAACTTGTCAAAGTTCTCTGCCCCCTTTCCACACTATAAAACAAAAAAAGAGGTAGCAAGTGAGAAAAAGATTACAGAAAAGAAAAAAATTTTTTTGACAAGGTTTATTGTAATACTAAAACCATGTAGTTTTCATCACAGTCTCAGAAGATGTATATAATTTGACACAAATGGCAAAGTCATACGTTTGTAAAATAGATGTTGTATGGCAGATAACAAACATGGTTAATAGCTGTAACTGTTTTATCTTCAGTTTGAATTCTAAATGTAAGGGATTTTAAGTGATTAGTTTGTAGGAAAAGTGTTTTAAGTGTTTACATTCTTTGTAGAAAATATGGGATTTTGATGCCTATTCATACTTCTGTTCCCAATTACTTCGTCCAATGCACAGATTAACACTCCTCAGATTTCAGATTATATGCCCTAGTTCCTCTTCATCTGGATTATGCAATTGGCTCTACTAGTTTGCACAGCTGTGGAAGCCAGACACACTGACACCTGACAGTAGCTTCTGACATGAATACTCTGCTTTAATTCATTAAAAGTAGTGTAAAACATAAAATGTAATGTGAAACTTAATGTATTTATTTGTTAGAATCTTATGTGTGACAAAACAACATTGCAATCACAATAGGCTCATAGTTCTCATTTTCTATTTTCCATGATAGGCACATGAATACTTTTTTACCTCAGAGCATCTTGACAAATTAACTAAACTACTCTAAGTAGGAGGTATATTAATTTAGTAGACTTCTCTAACCTCCATACAATGTGTATGAAAAGGTACCAAGGAACATTTATAATAACCCTATTATATATTATATATATTATGACAAATCAATGATTCAAGGTTCCATATAAATTATATATACGTACATGTGTGGGTTATAGGGTGTGCAGTTTTCAGCCTATTCATGTTAAAGCTTTCACAAATTGTTTTAACACAAGAACAACAGCCAACATTTTCTTGTATGATGTCACTTAATGTTTAAATGAAGGCTGTCAATTTAACGCAATAATGTATTACAATGAACTATTAAAAAAAAAAATGTGTAGAAATTTGTTGCATTAAAACATGTTAATTCTGTAATCATTTGCTCACCCTCATGTCATTCCAAACCCATAAGACTTTGGTTAATGTTTGAAAAACAAATTAAGACATTTATAATGAAACCTAGGAGGTTTCTGTCTCTCCACTTACATTCCTACACCTACATTCGATTTTATGATAATTTCTTAAGAGAGTTGTACACAGGTTTTTTTTGTGTGTGCATGCGTTCGTTCACGAATCATATGTACGCAAAAAGAGTACATAAGGTGTGCGTACGACTTTCTTCCAGATGTGAAACCTATACATCGCAAATGATCTTAAAATTGTGCGCAGCTGGATTGTTTCAGATCTCCGCCTTGTAAACGCCCCCTAATTTATGTCATTAACATATAAAAGAGCACCAGTCAATGTCCAAATACCTGCAGTACTCGGACTCTCTGCCACAAGGAAAAGTGTGTACACCTGCTTAAAACCTGACATAGTGCTAAGCACTTTTCCATGTCAAAGACCGATTTTATATGAACGTTGGAGTGGATTTTAGTGTACGCACACTCTAAGTTAAAATCCGTGCATAAGCACATTTTATAAATGAGGCCCCAGAAAACCTAAAATTAGATGATCCAAAAAGGTAATAAGAAATCAAGTGGTTAAATCTTGAGACCAGATATGATCGCTTTATATGATGAACAGTTTAATTTAGCCTTTTATTTACATCTAAACAATGATCGACACACATACATTAGAGCACATGTGTGTGCGTGTGATGCATTAGAACCAGTGAAGTTTGTTCTAGCATGTGATGCCTGCACAAGTTTCTGTTTACCATATTTGATGCTCTCCATGTATGTGTTTATATGTGAATAAAAGCCTCTCTTAAATTATGTTTTGAAGATTAGCCAATGGCTGATGGGTTTGGAATGACAGTGAGAGTGAAATGTTGACAGAATTTTCATTTTTGGGTGAACTATTCCTTTAATCGTGCCTATGTATGTAAAGGAAAAAAAGAAAAGAGATTCCTTTTGTAAAGCTGTCAGATTCTATAAGACATGCAGCTCAAGATGTGTCTTAAAATAGAAGACACCCCTCCCCCTTCTCATTGTATGACATATTTGAAAGGAGAGATTAATGGTGACTCAAGCACTGAGAGATATGGTCAGACATATATTCCTGTGTCATGCTCTCTTATGAGGCAGATTTTACCATCGTTTATGAATTATGAAAAACTGAGGAAGAATTTGATCGTGTTCTTACAAGCTCTTAAACACATCAACAAACATAGGCAAAGGATAAACAATGTAAACATCCAGTCATTTAAAGCTGCAACTGTCATAATCTCACAAATACAGAGACCAGTTTTTCGACACAGAGGTCCATGTAGGACACTCCCTACGTCAGCAGTGGAACTAATGATTGGCTAAATGTTTGAAATGGTAGCTGTGGTGAATTTAGCCTGTTTAACCCCCACCATTAGTGTGAAAGGGACATGGGGTCTGTTCTCTGGCCTACTTTTGGCCATAGGAAGTAGCTGCAGTTCAGCTTCAGGATGTCCTGAGGGGACGTTAGGCAACTTACGAAAATAAACAAACAAACTAAATAATATTAAAAGTGAAGGGTGATGTTTATAACACACTCACACATAAAACATAAGAAAAAAAAACAGGACATTGCGACACACACACACACACACACACACACACACACACACACACACACACACACACACACACACACACACACACACACACACACACACACACACACACACACACACACACACACACACACACACACACACACACACACACACACACACACACACACACACACACACACACACACACACACACCCTCAAGACAAACTAACCCCTCTCTTCTTTTTTGTTTTGTCCCCTGGGATGTGACGGAATGCCCTATTCAATGATATATGTATGGGTGAGAATGTGTGCTTGTGTAGGGGTAACAACTACAATGTGACCCACTTTAGAAGTCATATATATGTTTGCAGACTGCTTTTGCAGCTCATCCCAGCCCATCTCTCTCTCTCTCTCTCTCTCTCTCTCTCTCATTCCCCAGACACATACACACAACTGTACAATGGACAGTTTAATTTAAAACTATTTAATATGACAAATAGGTCTATCTCTATCATTTTAGTATCTTGGAAAAATATTCTCACTTCCTGCACAGTCACTGTCTCAGAAAAGCAATTCATGATACGTTTCACCAAATAAAAGTGAAAAACGTCTCGAGTTACAACTGTAACCCTTGCTCCCTGAGAAGACATGGCGTCAGAAACTACACTTTGGGGAACGCCCTAAGCGTAACACGTCTGAAGTATGAACAAAACGAATCCAATCCTGATTGGTGCTGCGTCGTGACATAGCGTGTGACGGCATACACAGAAGCTACAAAGGGACGCCGGTACACAACAGAGTTAGCTTCTGCGATGAAGCAAGTCGTTCCCAGGCAAAGGGAGGCCTGGCAAAGGGACGCAGGGTCTCGTTCCCTTCACAGGGAGCAAGGGTAACAGTCGTAACCCAAGACGTTCCCTTTCGAGGGAACTCGCACTGCATCTGTAACAACACTTTGGGAAACGAATACCCACTATGCAACAATGAACCCCACCTGTCCTAGTGTGAAGCTGTCACAGGCACAACTTAGGACGAGGGCATAGAAGGGAGGTCCAGACTATAAAACCTTGTAAATGTATGAGGGGTGGCCCATCCAGCAGCATCACAAACTTCCTGGATAGGGGCCCCTGAGAGGAGGGCTCTAGAGGACGCCATGCCTCTGGTTGAGTGAGCCCTTACGGCCAAAGGTGAAGGCAGACCGCGAACCTGATAGGCCAGGGAAATAGCCTGAACTATCCAGTTGCCCCCTCTTGGGTGACCCGAAACACACCAGCAACTGGTCCGACTTTATTGAGAAGACCTCTGAACATAAATATTGAAGGGCAGCTATTTTTGTCTTGTTTCTCCGGCAGGGAATAATCGAAAACAATTTTCGGTATGCGGACACGAACACCGCCTGGCCGCAAGCCTTTGGGGCGGACACCGATGTTTCCCGAAGCACACTTGACGGCGGGATACAAACATCGATTTCCTGAGGGCTCCATGGAGGAGCGAGAACTTGGCGCTCCCGAGGGGGCACCCTCAGAGGTCTGCGCATAGCGTCAGGATCTCTTACCCGAAGCCGCCTTTGAGAAAATAACAGTCCTCAGATCTGTTTTCTCTTTGAAAAGCGTCGGGCAAGAGTGTTGCTTCGACCCCCAGGCTTTCTCAGGGGGGGCTCGAGAGGCAACCACTCATTCGCCTGTTAATTGGTTAATTGCAAGTTACCTTTACCATATATGGTGAAAACAGTTCTGGACTGTTATTTTACAGTAAAATACTGTCAATTTATGATTTTTGCAAATTAAAACTATGAATTATTGTATAATTTAAAGGGAAAAACAGTTAATAATTTTATTCTTATATTTGTCCATGAGGATGTTTTGTATTATTTAATGTTTATACTACGGGGCTGTTGAATGCTTGAATCTGATTGGTTGACAAACGTTCTAAGGTGTGCAATTATTTTCAGGGAAACGCACGGCTAAAGTAGTTCCAGGCAGGTCTTGACCGCATTACAGTTCCATATCACTTCGCGTAGTTAACTGTAATAACGGAAAATTGGATATAATTCATAACAAGAAAAAAACATGTAGCCCCATGCGCTTTATCGGCCATTTTGATGTCTAACTTCACAATCAATGGAAATGTGCAGTTTAATTTGATTAAATAAAGTATATAGTCCTATCTATAATCAATAGAAATTTAAACTGAATATTGAAATAAATTGATAGTCCCGCTGCACGGGTTTTCCTTATTATTGCAGATAATATAACAAATAAATACATATTGATAGGCCTACTTGTTAAAAGGGCTTTGTGTTTCATTTATTAGGCTAGCCTACTGTCAATAATAGAAAAAAGAGAATAACTAAATAATTCAAACGCATGAATAAATAAATAAATAAAATAATATTGACGCACATTCTTTTCTGTCACATTATTGCAATCTCTCTCTCTCTCTGTTTCTTTAATAACTGCATTAGTCTGCTATCAGTGGCTCAAACCTCCGTTACTAGATCTAAAATTATGTTTTTGAATTGGCAACGGAGGCTTGGGATCAGATGAGTAAGAAATTAGTCCAACACACAAGAGCGTTTTAATGACAAAAACTTGAGAAACATCTTGAAATATATCATCTGAACAATGCTTCAAAGTGAGGTAACCGTAGTATAAGCGGAATAATTTACTCCGGGCCGTTGAATTATTAGAACAATAATTAAACGGCCCGTCATCAATTATTCCTTACATATTGTATTGTTTTATGCTTTGTTTTTGTGTATGACCCTGTGCAACACCTTTACACAATGAGATCAATGAACACAATGAACTCTGATTCATTGTGTGACTTACTATTTTACTGCCTGTATTATTATGGTGGTTATCAGTACATTTTAAGGTAAAAGCCAATTATGGTAGTTCTTAACTTTCTTTTACTTGATGAAATATACAGTTACAATTTTTTAAATATACAGGAACCAACATGCCATCCTGTAACACCTGAAACCGTGTCACCTGGATGTACAGTTAAATAATCTTGTACAGTTAAGGAGCAACTTTTCTTTTAAAAACAAATTTTTTATTTTTACAATGTTTCTAGAACAGTTTCTAGAGCAGCATTCTTCTAATTTAGGATTGTTTAAAAGTTATGAGACATGCTGTCTTTCCCTGATACAGAGAAAGTATTTAATGCATTCATGACAATTAGATTATATTGTAATGCATTACTGGCTGGATGTCTTGCAGTCTTACTAAAGAAGTTGAACCATTGGTACAATAGTTAGCTCCAAATCCATCATAAAAAACTTTAAGTCAGTCAAGATGGATAAATAGGCCAACATTTGCATGCAGGACCACTTATTTACACAGAGTCTTTTCAGTGATAGAAAACTTGGCTTTCTCAACCATGGTGAGGTAATAAAATAAAATAACACCAGAAAAACAATGAGAGTAAACTTTGTAATAACAACCCTGTTCAATCCCTGCAACACTAAATAACCCTGTATCTTAATCTTAATCATCATAAATAGTTGCAACTCAGTACGAGCTTTCTTTTTTTTTTCTTTTTTTTATATCAATCAGAATAGCATTAATAAATACATAATAAGTCGAAAATGTATAGACCTGCATAGATTGTCTTACCACTTTAGGTTTGAATGGAGGCTGTACTTCTCTGTTTTCCAGGCGTTCCCAGTCAATCCGACGGAAGAAAGCATGTTCCCTAATATCTCTCTCTCCCTCTTGGCTGCATCCCAGGCGCTTTGAAGGGTGTTTTGACATCAGCTGCAACACAAGACAAAATAAAATATAATCATTACTGTCTAATCAGGAAAAGCCTCAAAAAGACATAATTAGAAAAATGATCAAACAATAAATAAATAAATAACTATAATATGAAAATCAGGGGGAAAAGGCAAAATATAACACATCACACTACATACAAAGTTGGTTAAAGATGAGTTAAATGTGTTTATTGAACATCTTGTATTCTAGCAATTGGTTAATGGTTAAGTAATCTTGGTAGTTTTATTAACCCATTAACTGTCCATTGTCCTTGTTAAATATTATGACACGTACACGACACGTTCAGAATTAATAAACTACAGAATAACGCGAGTGGGAAGCGGCGCAGCTCACACGGGCAGGGCTTATATGCTCCGAGAACGGACACTGCACTAGTGATATTAAACACATCTTCCCCATGAACAACACAAAGTAAATACACTCGCGCGCACACACACACACACACACACACACACACACACACACACACACACACACACACACACACACACACACACACACACACACACACACACACACACACACACACACACACACACACACACACACACACACACACACACACACGTCTGTTAACTTAAGCAATACTTTTAATAAGGTAGTCTAATATTTTTCTGACTAACAAATTACTGACACAGTAAAGGGTAGATTTAAATAAAGAAAAACGAAATTGAAATAAAGAAAAACGAAATTGAAATAAAGAAAAACGAAATTTAAATAAAGAGAAACGAAATTTAAATAAAGAAAAAATGAAATTTAAATAAAGGAATAAAATGAAATTTAAATAAAGAAAAACAAAATTAAGTTAAATTAAAAATGAGATTAATTTAGATTGATAATAACGGGTAAAAAGCTTAATACATTTTGTTTCTATTATTCTATTTTCCACAATGTCAAAGCAACGCAGCTCACCCAAAACACAAGCTCAGGCATGCACTTCTGTCCATACAAACTCCGCTGTTCTGCGCTCTAGCCAGAGAATACTCCCGTTGCAGGAACACGTTAGTAGGCCAAGAAGCAGCAAATATATTTATTAAGTATAACGAGGTTGGGTTCCTTCAACTGTCCATCCTATTAAAAATGGCTAGGCTATATAAGATAATTGTAAAAAAGAGTATTGTATTTAGCCAGATTTTATAGTGTTGAACATATTCAAGCGCGAATGAGAACCGTTTTGAGGGGGATGCAAGGTGTGCAAAAAAATAAAAGAAAAAAAGAATATTCGAATGTCAAATTTTAAAATCGAATACCAACCCACCGAACGAATATTCGAATATTCGGGTCCAGCCCTAATAATTTCACAGATAATTTGTTGTTTTGTTGTTAGTGAAAATCAATATTGACCTTGTATTTGAAAAATGATGCTCATATAAGAAGCAATACTAAAATTCAGAGTCAGTTCATTCACATTCGGAGATCGACTATTTTTGATTGTCAAAATGCCGGCGGACACAGCTACAGTGAGTTGTTCAAAACCTTTCTTTTTAGTAAACTCTGTGCACACAAACAATGTTCTCAATGCTCAAGTTCATGTGAAGAGCCCCTGGTGATACTTTGAGCAAAGTTTCATGTTGTGTCGAGACTTCTTAGTGTTTTAAAAATAGCGATTTTAGATGTTATCAAAGAAGTGCCCCAAGCACTCCCATTCAGAAGGCAATTTGACCGAAAACGAAAATACGGTCAAACTTAAAAGTAGCGTTTCCATTCTAATGATACTTTTTAAAGAAAGTTTGCCTCGTGTAGATTAACAAAAACCTAGGTTGCATTTTGGCGAGAGTTACCCTTTAATAATCCACACAGGTTAAACACACAAACAGACACACAAACAGAACTGAACTGAACTGAACTTAAATAGTGAGAGGATTATGAGATGATTGATTAGTGCACAACTGAAACTAATGAGAGTCCATGACAACAAACTAACTAAGGAAAAATGGTAGTGACAGCAAACAAGAGTCCATGTGGTGTGAGAGTGTGACAGTAACATAATAATGCATTACTTATAAAAGCAACTTTCCTCAATACTAGACCGATGCAATGGACTTCACAAACTTTGGCAAGTCCAGCAGCTATTTGGTTCTAAAAGACACACATTTTAACAGCTTGCTAACTAAAATAAAAGTTTTCATGATTTATTATTATTATTATTATTATAAATGACTTAAATTTGCCAGAAACATACATTTCAGGCAAGTTTCTAAATCACGATCCCTCTATAATTAGGCATTTCTAGGTCAGCTTCTGACAGCCACTATGTATCTATTAGTAAGTTGCACAGCTTATAACACACACACACACACACACACACACACACACACACACACACACACACACACACACACACACACACACACACACACACACACACACACACACACACACACACACACACACACACACACACACACACACAGAGAGAGAAATGAAAACAGATGATAAAAGTGTGACAGTGTGTGATGATGCAGATCATCAGCTGTGTTGGGTCCTGCTTGCACCATCAACTCTTTCTCTACCTAACAGGATGTTCTAATGATAGAAGTAGCAAAAAAGCATTATGGTATTAAAGTGCATTGAAGTATACTGAAAAATTAAATATGTGAAAAATGCCTCCCTGAAGAGGGAACGAGACGTTGCGTCGAAATGACGCTGTGGGAACACTCTGCGTGATTGCGTCGTGAAGCACTTGTGAAATCAGTCCAATGGCATATAGGCGGGTGACGTCATGGCAGGAAGCTATAAAGCAAACCCAGACCGAACATTGTCAACTTCTGATAGGTCGAAGAGGTCGATCACAGGCAAGCCGGAAGTATGGCGGGGCGGCGCTTCAGGGAACCGAGGTTACAGTCGTAACCTAAGCGTTCCCTTTCAAGGGAAATCACTTTGTGTCGAGATGACGCTGTGGCCAGTGCCTGTCTTGTGTGAAATCAGGCGAGCACAACAAAGACAGAATCACCTGGGACCCAGGAGTGAAGCCGTTAAACAGATAATTTCTTCCTTCCCTGACAACTGTGGTAAATCTGAAATGTATATTATTTTCAACTGACATCAACAAAGACATGACAATTTCCCCTATTTTCTTTTTAATACAGTATTTCAGAAATTGCTATTTCAAGAACATCATAACATTTTTGCTTTCAATAAGATAAAATTAGGACTGACATGCCCATTATTTTTAAGAGTTCTCCTAAATCGGCAAGTTAGGAGCTACTTTTTCCTTAAGATCTTTTGTGAATACAGCCCCTGGCAAAGGTTTTTAGTCAGATTGAAGTTAAATCCAATAACAACAGACTGCATTCATGGCAACTGAACCCTGAAACCTGATAAGACATTATTAAAAATGAAACCAGGGGTTCATGTGTTTTTTTAATCTAAATTGGATCAGTTACTGCAGTGAATTTCTGATGGGCTTTAAGCAGATGCAATTAATAATAAGTGATTAAAAGACGTGATAACAATACAAGATACATTTTTCCTATTCTATATATTTCCGGAACTTTCACTCAATATAATTTAAGATATTCTGATATCAAATGTTATATTTCTGTCAAAATAATCTTCTGATCTTCATGATTCATAGTAACCTAATGACCTGATTTTGGGAATGATTCTGCTATCTTCTTCAGAGATATAATCCTCCATATTTGTATGATATATAGCTCTTGTCAGGTATGAAATGAGCTTCTGTCTATTATTTGTATATTAGCCCGGTTCTGTCAACACTGCACTGGCTCCCTATTACATTTTTTTTCGATTGCTAAACGACAGTGGACACAACTGGAGTCACATGTGCAAAACTCTAACTACAGTCTGCACAGCAGCAGTTCATGTGGACCAAACTCTAGTTCGTTTTTCATTGCTTGAACACAGTTTTCAAAACTCTACACACTTATCCCATGACTTTAACCACAACCTGCACAACACTGTGGATTTACAGCACTTTGTTCAAATGCTAACACACTGCTGTCAAAACTGTGAACCACACATTCAAAACAGAATAGATTTCAGCCTTGTGCCTTTCAAACACTGCTGACTGCAATTTCAGATGAAAGGCTAAGCAGGGGTCTTGTTTTAGACTTGTTTGTGAACACACACACACACACATATATATATATATATATATATATATATATATATATATATATATAGGTAGAGATCAGAAAGACTAATTTTGGAAATGGAACAAGGAAGACGGGTTTGTGGAGGGAGAAGGGTGGCAGGGAGAGGGCGGATGCGTGCCGGATGTGAGGACACGAGTCCAGAGGACTGCCAGGGATGGATAAGGCACTCCAGAAGGTTCTTCCACAGGTGCAGGGCAAGAGAGAACATTAGATGTGATGTTGATGAAAACCTGTGGCCTGATGCTAGAGAGAGGCAGGATTAGCCCCTCAATTATTTGTTCGAATTACAGTATGTACTTTTAGTTTCTACCTTTTTTTTTCTCATTACTGTAATTCCGTAAATTACTACAGACTATTGAAGCAAACTGCTAATTTCCATTTACCTTAAAGAATTATGTTCTAAAAATTTCAATAAATCATGTGAAAGAATGTCACTCTTTTCTTTGAAGAAAATATTATTTTGTATGAAGTCACTGAAATTGTTCAAACTGTAAAGATGAAAAGTTTGTATTTTCTGTATTGGTGTTTGATGCTAGTGTTTTTCCTCTCAGTGTGTTCTGAGTGACAGCGTGTGTTATCTCAGTGAGGGTTGTGCTAGTGTTTGGCTGCACTGAGCCTGTTTTGAGCCATGTGTTAAGAGTTGTGTTGCTTGGAATGAGTTTTGCAGGTGATGTGAACTGTTTAGCTCAGGTGACTGATGGTAGTGCAGACTGTAGTTAGAGTTTTGCACATGTAGCTCCAGTTGTGCTCACTGTCGTTTAGCAATCGAAAAAAACTGTAAACATCGTATACATTTTAAAATATTGCTGATTACTTACAAAGTACTAAATGGTTTAGCTCCCCAGTACTTGAGCGTGCTCTTAACGCATTATAGTCCTTCACGTCTATTGCAATCTCAAAACTGGCCAGTTGATAATACCTAGAATATCAAAATCGACTGCTGGCGGTAGATCCTTTTCCTATTTAGCACCTAAACTCTGGAACAGTCTTCCTAACATTGTCCGGGAAGCAGACACACTCTGTTCAGTTTAAATCTAGACTAAAAACACATCTCTTTAACCTGGCATACACATAGAAAATTATACATTCCTATTATTCAAATCAGTTAAATGATTATTAGGCTGCATAAATTTGGTCAGCTGGAACCGGGACACCCCATAAGACCCAATGTACCCGTTACATCATAAGAAGAATGGCATCTACGCTAATGTTAGTCTTACTGCTTATTCCAAGGTTTACTGTAATCAGCTGGATCCAAGCCATATCTAGATCAAATGGAGGACCTGCGCCTAGACACGACCACAACGCATTCCTGAAATGTCAGCTGAGATTGTGTCAACTAGACTCTCCACTGTGAAGGCCTGATCGACATAACAGCCATCAGCACTGATCCTCAACAAAGATCTCACATCTTCAACCAGATGGAACTGGATAATATTCTGATTGTTCCAAACCAATCTGACTTCTGACATATAATGCTGTTTGAATCATAATCATACACTGTTCGTTCATTGGCCAGAGGAGAACTGGCCCCCCGACTGAGCCTGGGTTCTCCCAAGTTTTTTTTTTTTTTTTCATTCTGACTGAGTTTTGGTTCCTTGCGACTGTCACCTTTTTCCACCTTTGTTGCCATTGGCTTGGCTTGCTTAGTTGGGTACATTAAATGTAACATTTAATTTAATATTCAACAATAATATTGATCTGCCTGCATTGACACTATTATACAAGAACTAAACTGAGCTGGACGATGACACCACGGTTTACTCTATATCTATCTATCTATCTATCTATCTATCTATCTATCTATCTATCTATCTATCTATCTATCTATCTATCTATCTATCTATCTATCTATCTATCTATCTATCTATCTATCTATCTATCTATATATTAGGGGTGGAACGGTACATGTATTCGTATTGAACCGAGACGGTACGGGCGTCACGGTTCGGTGCATGAATACACACGGAGAATACACGGTATAAAAATAAATAAAACTCGTGTGCAAATTAATTAATGTAATGCGGAACTACTGTTAGATACGCGGGTTCTTTAGGGACACCTAATCTGTAGCTCCGCCTTAGCTCTGAAGCTCCGTGGCTATAACTTATGGGCTATAATCATAGACATAATATCTATGGCTATAATCATAGACAGGCTATAATGGACAGGCTGCGATGTCAAGTTTGCAATGCTGGAATATGTTGTGTGTGTGTGCGTGTGTGTGTGTGTGTGTGTGTGTGTTCAGAGAGGCGCGGGCGCGATCGAACAGTGGAAACATAAAAACATACTCATTTTGTTCATTGGACATCATTCAAACTGCAAAGTGTTTACTTATATTTGTGTACACTCGTAATAAAACACAACATTGTGCTTTTGTCAAACTGTAAACTCTTGTCAAACTGTAACCTACAACTGTCAAGTCAAGTATATTTGTATAACGCTTTTCACAATACAGATTGTATCAAAGCAGCTTCACAGTATTAAATTAAAATAATACAACAAAGTTTGTTTCAAGAGGAATTTATTGATTGATAAAATTAAATTAAATATCCCCAAAATATCCCCAACTGAGCAAGCCAAAGGCAACAGTGGCAAGGAACCGAAAAACTCCATCAAGTGACCTAATGGTGTCCTAAAACTCCATCAGGTGACCTAATGGAGAAAAAAAAAAAACTTGGGAGAACCCAGGCTCAGTCGGGGGCCAGTTCTCCTCTGGCATTTATGAGCTAGAGGCCGGACTGTAGTTTGAACTGTAAGATTATATGAATGCCTGGCTGAAGAGATGCGACTTTAATCTAGTTTTAAACTGGGAGAGCGAGTCTGAGCAACGAACAGCATCAGGAAGACTATTCCAGAGTTTTGGAGCCAAATGTGAAAATGCTCTCCCTCCTTTGGTGGTTCTGGATATCCTAGGTATGACCAAAAGCCTTGAATTTAGTGATCTTAAAGAGCGTGATGGATTATAGGGCGATAGAAGATCCGTTAAATAGACTGGAGCGAAGCCGTTTAGGGCTTTATAAGTCAGTAGCAATACCTTGTAATTAATACAGAACTTTATAGGTAACCAATGCAGTGATGATAAAATTGGTGTTATATGATCATATTTTCTTGATCTCGTAAGAACTCTAGCGGCGGCATTTTGGACTAACTGTAGCTTGTTTATTGAGGATGCAGGACAACCAGCTAATAAAGCATTACAGTAATCCAGTCTCGAGGTCATGAATGCATGAACTAACTTTTCTGCATCAGAAACTGATAGCATATTACGTAGCTTAGCAATGTTTCTAAGGTGGAAAAAGGCTGTTTTTGTAACATATGAAATATGATTTTCAAAAGACAGGTTGCAATCGAGTATAACACCCAGGTCTTTTACTGTAGAGGATAAAGTAACAGGACATCCTATGATGTTAAAGTTGTATTGTGCGAGGTTTTGTGGGCGGTTTTTTGAACTGATTAGTATTACCTCTGTCTTGTCTGGATTTAATAAAAGAAAATTACGCGTCATCCAATCTTTTATATCTTTAACACACTGTCAATTTGGAAAATGTAGCGTTTTCATCCGGCCGTGATGAAATATATATTTGAGTGTCATCAGCATAACAATGGAAACTAATTCCATGTTTCCTTATAATATTTCCAAGTGGCATCATATATATTGAGAATAACAGAGGGCCTAACACAGATCCCTGCGGCACTCCATAGTTTACTGGAGTTATGATCGATTTTTCTCCATTTAAATAGACAAAATGGTAGCGGTCAGATAGGTATGATTTGAACCAGCTTAATGCTTGTCCTTGAACACCAGTATAATTTTGTAGTCGATCTAAGAGTAATGTGTGATCTATAGTATCGAACGCAGCACTAAGATCAAGTAAAACTAGTATTGAGAAACAGCCTTGGTCAGAAGCTAAAAGTAAATCATTTGTGATTTTAACGAGCGCAGTTTCAGTGCTATGATGCGGTCTGAATCCAGACTGAAACTTTTCATAGATATCATTTTGTTGCAAGAAAGAGCCCAGTTGAGCGGACACCACTTTTTCTAATATTTTAGACATAAATGGAAGATTTGAAATGGGTCTATAATTTGCTAGATTATTATGATCTAATTGTGGTTTCTTAATGAGAGGTTTTATAACTGCCAGTTTAAATGTTCTTGGAACATGACCTAAAGATAAAGACGAGTTAATAATATTGAGGAGAGGCTCTTCCACTACAGGTAACACTTCTTTCAGTAGTTTAGTTGGTATAGGATCTAATAAACATGTTGTTGTTTTAGATTAAGTGATAAGTTTATTTAACTCTCTTTGTTCTATAGTTGTAAAGCACTGTAATTGTTCTTGCGGGGTGATAATTGAAGCTGAATTATAAGGCACAATTGAAGATTGAACGTTTACAATTGTGGTTCTGATGCTTTCTATTTTGTCAGTGAAGAAGTTCATGTAATCATTACTACTTAACTGTAACTGAATATTTTGTTCGGGTGACGTCTGTTTATTTGTTAGTCTAGCCACGGTGTTAAATAAAAACCTTGGATTCTTTTGGTTGTTTTATATTAGTTTGTGGAGGTGCTCAGCCCTGGCTGCTTTTAGGGCCTTTTTATAACGTGACATACTGTCTTTCCACGCGATTCTAAATACCTCTGAATTAGTTTGTTTCCATTTACGCTCTAAAATACAGGTTTCTCTCTTTAGAACATGCGTAGTATTGTTGTACCATGGTGCTTTAATTTTCTCTCTGACCTTTTTTAATTTAATAGGTGCAACCACATCCAATGTTCTAGAGAGAATGGTGCTCATAGTGCTAGTCAGTTCTTCTAGTTCATCTGTTTGTTTGGGTTCAGGCAGCAGCTGAGACAGATTAGATAAGCAATTTGAGAAATTATCTATGGTGGATGGGAGGATTGTTCTGCCTGGTTGATAACGCGACGCCGCATGACATATTACACCAGTACGTAATATGCAAGTTACCATGTAGTGATCAGTGACATCATCACTTTGTGGAATGATATCTATATCGGTTGGATCGGTTCCATGTGATATAATTAAATCGAGTGTATGATTAAGACGATGAGTTGGTCCGGTGACGTTTTGCTTGACCCCAAATGAATTTAATAAATCTGTAAACGCAGCCCCTAACGCATCATTTGGATTATCTACGTGTATGTTAAAATCTCCAACAATTAATGCTTTATCGACATTGACTAATAGGTCTGAGAGAAAATCTGCAAACTCTTTTAGGAAATCACCGTAAGGCCCTGGCGGTCTATATACGGTAGCCAAGGCTAGAGATAATAGGGATGTTTTTCTAACATCTAAGAGCGTAACATTTAATACAAGTACTTCAAATGAAATAAACTTATAACCCGTTTTCTGAGTAACATTGAGAATATCTCTATAGATGGTTGCAACACCGCCGCCACGACCAATCAGACGGGGCTCATGCTTATAACAGTATCCAGATGGAGTAGACTCATTTAGACCGAAATAATCATTTGGTTTAAGCCAGGTTTCAGTAAGGCAAAGTACATCGAAGCTATTATCTGTGACTATTTCATTTACAATAACTGCCTTAGGTGTGAGTGATCTAATGTTTAGAAGACCTAGCTTTTGAAATAATTTTTGTTTACTAATAGCAACATTTTCTGTTTTAATAACAATTAGATTTTTCCTAGATCCTGCAGTAGATTTATTATTTGATCTCACTAAACGAGGAATAGACACGGTTTCTATGCAATGTTCTACACTAGTATTTATATCAGTTAAATTGGTGCAGCAGAGACTATGATTTGGACTTTTGGTTACTAGTCAAAGGGTATTTAACATTTTGGAGATGTTATCCGACAGAAGATCCGCTCCGAATCTGCTTGGGTGTAAGCCATCAGCACGGAAAAGCCTAGGACACTCCCAAAACAGATTCCAATTATTTACAAAGAGCAGTTTCTGCTCAGTGCACCATGACATTAACCATTCATTTAGCGCAAATAATCTGCTGAACTTTTCATGCCCTAATCGGTACGTGGGAAGCGGTCCTGACACAATGATCGTTGTTTCAGGCGATGTGCTGCGTACCGTATCGATCAGATTCCTGAAGTCTTTCTTCAGAATCTCCGTCTGGCGCAGCCTGATGTCGTTCACTCCCGCGTGCAGGACCACAGTTCCGACGCGCTCGTCACCGTTCAGGATCTCGGGAACGCGAGCAGCGATTTCAGAAACACGAGCACCAGGAAAGCAGTGACTGTGCACCTTACTTTTACCTAACGTAGCGTGTACGTGCCGAACGATGGAATCGCCGATGATCACAGCATCGCGTTCTGTTTCGCAAAGAGGGAAGAAGCGGTTTTGTGTGGATAACTCGAAAACCGGGAGGGTCGGAGAAAGTCTTGGTCTAAACCTGACTCGCGTCTTCTGCTGCGGAACCACCCAGGCTTCGTGGTGGCGTGTTGGAGCCGGAGTGAACGAGACCATGGCTGATCGCGACCGATGCTGAGGAACGCACGGAGTAGACGCGGTCGGAGTCAGCGGGTTAGTAACGTTAAACACTGATTTGTGTGCATCGGCGCGTGATGTTTCAAGAGCTAAACACCGGTCTCTCAGCTCGGCCTGTCTCAATAAAAGGTCGTGGATCTGTTTCTCAACAGCTTCCAGCTCAGACTGCAGTGCGTGCAGCTCAAATGTGTCCTCACCTGCACCAAAAGGTAGACTACTTACATCTGATATATTCGCCATTTTAACAGATGGACAGTGAGTTAGCAACGAAGCTACCAGTGATGCTATCAATATTAATACTAATTTATGACTGAAGTCTTGGATATAATCCGTTTTTTTTTTTAGTGGTAAGGGTGTAGAGGAGACGCACGATAGGCGAAAAATAATGTTTGTTTGTAAGTGAGTGTGGAGAAGACGCGTTCAGCCGTGATCCACGGACGTAACCTTTAAGAGTATCCAGTGTTGGATCACTAATAGGCTTGAGATGCGTCTGCTCAACAGTCCGCGTTGTAACTATGAGGTTTGAGCAGTAGTGCTTCTCAGTGAGGAAAAGTAGAAAATGTTCGTTGTAAGTGAGTTTAAAGAGAAAAATCAAGAATTATAAATCAAATCGATAGAGCTCCAAAAACAACAACGCATTCAGACGCGACGCATGCGCATTCGTAACAGGAAATTGTGAGGAATTGTGTGTGTCTCCTGTCACTGTCACCCAACACAGTGAGTAAGTTACACATTCTACATTGATTAAAAGAAAATCTAATTTGTTTTTAATGGTATTATTATTTTATACAGAAATAAATAATTTATAATTCAGATGAGAATAAAGTTAGTGTTATTAAAATTTTAAGGAAAACCAATATATTGATCTGAAATATAGCAAATGAATTTTAAATTCATTCAGGTACAATTACCAAACATATCTCAAGGTCTTTTTGTCTTTTTATTAATTTAATTAATAAACTAATTATATAAAACTATTGGCAATGCACTACAAATAAACTGGTTCTATGCCTTTACTTTATTAATAAAACTTATTTAAAAAATACAAGGCTTAAAACATTTATTTTCCTTTGTTGGAACAGCCTACAGACATGCACAATAATAAAAAAAATTGCCTTCTACATTTTTGTTTTGCTTTTCCCTCCATTGTACCGAACTCGTACCGAACCGTGATGTCTGAACCGAGGTATGAACCGAACCGTGACTTCTGTGTACCGTTCCACCCCTAATATACTGTATATATATCTCTATCTATATATATCTATATATATCTATATATATATATATATATATAAATTAATATAAAATTAACTAAACTTTTTTAAAACAAAAATTAAACATCACTGAACTTACTTAAGCTGGACTGTGACGCTATTTGGTTCTAAAAGGCACACATTTTAACAGCTTGCTAACTAAAATAAAAGTTTTCATGATTTATTATTATTATTATAAATGACTTAAATTTGCCAGAAACATACATTTCAGGCAAGTTTCTAAATCACGATCCCTCTATAATTAGGCATTTCTAGCTCAGCTTCTGACAGCCACTAAGTATCTATTAGTAAGTTGCACAGCTTATAACACACACACACACACACACACACACACACACACACACACACACACACACACACACACACACACACACACACACACACACACACACACACACACACACACACACACATTTCACAATACACAGAAATGAAAGCAGATGATAAAAGTGTGACAGTGTGTGATGATGCAGATCATCAGCTGTGTTGGGTCCTGCTTGCACCGTCAACTCTTTCTCTACCTAACAGGATGTTCTAATGATAGAAGTAGCAAAAAAGCATCATGGTATTAAAGTGCATTGAAGTATACTGAAAAATTCAATATGTGAAAAACGCCTCCCTGAAGAGGGAACGAGACGTTGCGTCGAAATGACGCTGTGGGAACACTCTGCGTGATTGCGTCGTGAAGCACTTGTGAAATCAGTCCAATGGTGTATAGGCGGGTGACGTCATGGCAGGAAGCTATAAAGCATATTTTCTTCTGGAAACAAACTTTTCCGTGCAAAACCATTTTCTCCGTGCTCGAGCAGCTGTAGTGACAATGTCTCGTAAGCAATCGCGATGTTCTGTTGTTGGATGTAACAGTGAACATGAGTCTTTATAGTTTTGAAGGTAACGTGCCATAACATATACCTAAATTCGTTTATGCCTGCGCAAATCATTTCACTCCAGACTGCTTTGTGAACGAGGGTCAATACAAAGGGACAAAACAAAACACAGGCTTTGCTAAAAAGTTGTTACTCAAGGATGGATTAGTACCAACTGTTCGTGATCCAGCTTACAGTCTCCAGATCGATACTGGTCACGGCAGTAATGAAAAGGAAAGCGCACACTTTATTACATTTCATAGAAGTTGTTTTACGGATATAAAGTTTATTAAGCACCCCCGGAAAGGCATAAAGTCTGTATATATTTGTTTATTGTTAGTTGTAATGAGTGGTTTTGTGTAATTCGCTGTGTATGTTGATGAGTCATACAAGGGAGAGAGAGAGTTTATGGATAAGACTTTAATGCGCACTTCTTGTACTGTGATTTATTCAGGTCTCACACTGATTTTCTGGAGTGAAAACGGACACTTC
This sequence comes from Leuciscus idus, assembly GCA_021554675.1. Lineage (NCBI taxonomy): Eukaryota > Metazoa > Chordata > Actinopteri > Cypriniformes > Leuciscidae > Leuciscus > Leuciscus idus. The sequence goes on from CM038631.1 coordinate 26,662,064, forward strand.
ATCTTTTGTGTGATGTAAAATAAATTTCATAAAACTGATTAGTCAAGTTTTGCCCATCATCCGGACGGGGTCTGCTACATCAGGCTTGTAGTGGATAAAAGCAAGGTGACAACATAAGTTATTAAACGTAAGCGTAATTAAACTTAACTATACCTGTTCTATCTCCATGCAGCATATATTCTCTGGCTCTGTAGGCATCATTGTCCGACTCCGGTTTGAACTGAACACTGCTAGTACAGTTTCTGACATTTTATGTGTGAGATTGTCCTGATTTGTTGCCACTGGAGCGTGAGCGCTTGAAGCTCCGCCTTCTTCTTGAAAGGGGTCTGGGAGCAGCAGCTCATTTGCGTTTTTGCTCACCCCTGGCAATTTTAACATGCTATAAAAATTATCTGTGGGATATTTTGAGCCAAGACTTCACATACACAGGCATCAGAGACTTATTTTACATCTTGTAAAAAGTAGCATAATAGGTGCCCTTTAAGTCAAGAACTCCGAGACAAAGATGCCAAAGATTTCTTTATGCAAGATAGAGACATCAAAACAGAAAAAGTATGTATTGTTGGATTTTGACTTTCTTATTACATCCTTTCGACCTTGAATGCATTTATGTACCATAAAATAATAAATCTATAGCACATATCAGGAACCTTATTAGAAAGAGAGAAAATATGGAGTCAGGAAGAGTAGTCATGCTGAAGTTTAGTTGGGCTTTAGAACCTGGAAAATGTTTTCTTTATGTGGCAGAACTCACCCCTTTGCAGATGGAAACTGCTTCTTTGGACATGGCTTTAGGGTAAGAGACGTTGTGCTCCATAATGGACTGGAAAAGTTCATCTTCATCCTCACCATCAAATGGAGGCTTAGAAGAAAAAAGAAAAGAAAAATCAACAAAATTAAAATGAATATTACATATATATTTTAATATTAAATATGGGTTCTTAAATTGTTGCACTCTTCAAATGTGGCATTATAGAATTTACAATGGGAAAAACAAGATAAAATCATTATGTTTGAACAAGATGGTAATACCATAGTATTATTTGAAGGACCTTAAAGTACCATTTAAATGCATGGCATATGAATATATGAAAGAAAGCGTACCTTGATATATACTAAAGTACCATGATATCATCATCCGATACATTATTGACAATTTGTACCGCCAGAGTGCTTTTTTATTACTACATTATTAAAGGTGGATCAGACCAAGCACCAAAACACACTTGTAGCCAATCAGCAGTAAGGGGTGTATACACTCATGAAGGGAGAGTAGAGAGAGCTCAGTGCATAAGACAGACATTAGCAATGTGGAAATCTCTGATATCTGAAGTTGTAACTCTAGAAAGATTGAGGTATTGTCTCAATGGTAAATCGCACCTGTTTAAAAAATGGGAGAATAATTTAAAGTGTCTGAAGATTAAAAGGTCATAAACACAAACTGGATAAAATGTAGGTACAACCATATGACGAGATGCTGTATGTAAATTGTCTACATGCCCATAGATATGGTTATTAATATTGTTTTCTGTGCTGTGTTTTTGTTTTAATATGTTTTGTTTGAAATAACTAAAATGTTTAATACAAATAATATTACTTAACTTTAAAAAGAAGGGTTACGATCAGGCAAAAGTTAGCACCCACGTTAATATCAAAGAAGCTTTCCAGCGCTGGAGAGACCTTAAGAAGTGGGAAGGCTGAGGTTGCTTTATTTCTTCTCGAAACACGAGTAACGTTGGTTTTGCTGTGTTTCACAAAAATTAACACTAGTTAAACCCTGCCAAACACTAGTTTTAGCAATAGTTCCGCGATTATAACATGCTTGTTGTATCAGATTTTGCTGCCACTAGGGTTGATGCTTCCCCCATTAGAGGTTCTATAGTGCTCAACATATGCCACTAACATCAGGATGTATTAACCATTCTATCAGCAAAAAAAAAATAAATAAAAATAAATAAATAATAATTTCGCTGTCAGTTTGTGTTGGGGGATATTGGCACATGGTTGTGTTTTGGGGGGTTATTGCTGCTCTCCCTGCTCTTATCCATGCTAGGCTGCATGGATGCGCAGGGAGTTCTTGCCCAGAACAGAACCATACCGCCAATCCTAACTGTATGCTAATTGTCAATCGTATTTGACGATAGTGGTCCTGACAGAAATTAAGCTTAGCGTCAGTTCTGGCAGGTCACGTTAGTCAAGCAACTTTAAAGGGACAACTTTAAAGGTGATTTTCTCAATGTTTCGATTTTTTTGGCACCCTCAGATTTCAGATGTTCAAATAGTTGTATTTCGGCCAAATATTGTCCTATCCTAACAAACCATACATCAATGGAAAGCTTATTTATTCAGCTTTCATATGATGTATACATCTAAATTTCTAAATTTGTGACCCATGTGACTGGTTTTGTGGTCCAGGGTCACATATACTGTATCATGATGAGTTATCTTTGTTTATGATATGGATTCTCTGATTACAGTAGTGGTGTCAATATTATATATGCCTTTAAAACAGAGTTGTAGCACATTTAAATTATTTCAGTTATATGCTGTTTAAAACCATCCAAACATTCTGGTTGTATCCGAACACTATCTAAACTTCCATAGAGTATACTACAACAGAGCAATATTTTTTTTTAAATTATAAGACAGTTATTAGTAACAGTTGATGTAGGATTTGAAGGTTAAACACTTGTGAACTCACTTGTCCCGCCAGCATCTCGTACAGCAGGACTCCATAAGCCCACCAGTCCACAGAACGGCCATATGGCTGATATGCTATTATCTGAAAACAGACAGCATAAAAAAACCCTACAGATTAATATTAAAGATCAGCATACTATCAACATATTGTACTAAATATCACACTACTGTTTCAGAACATCACTTTTCCCATCTTCCGCTACCCAGAATCTGGAAGCACATGTCCACATCTCCACAATTTATAAAAAATTAATTGTATTCTTTGCCTTGTGATCCGGTCAAAATATTTAAACACCCCCAAAACAAAAATAATTCACCAGATCAGCAAAACTATAAGACAGGACATTCTTGTAAAAATATTTTATTTTGTTAAATTATATCACCTTGGCATATCACCTTTTTTTTTTTAAGGGGTACAATTCTTTAAGCATGGAAGGGGGCCATCTCCACTTAACAAAACCTAACATGTTCTTCTATTTAATAAACCAAGCAAAATTGCAATTGAACTTGGGTGTGTGCAGGTATGAGAGAGCATGTGTATGAGTAAATTATCAATAATGAAAACACACACCTTTTCTCACATCTCAGCTTAACTTGCAGTCAGCTTTCTTAGCTGATGTAGTTCACAGCACATTCAGTGCATGTGTGTTTGTATGTGGCATCACACTAATACTATGTGACAGTTCTAGATCATAGCTGTAGCCGCTCAAGGTTTTGTTTGTGGCTTTAGATGTTGAATCTTATGTTTCAAAATACAGAAAACCACCACAGACAAACACACATAATAAATAAATCATAACCATAAAGTACACATCCCATAATAACACGAGCTAACTGTAACTGTAACTGATGTACTGAGAAAATATCAAATTCACAATAAATAATCACTGGGGTGAAAAAAAAGAAACTAATATCATCTCTCAGCTCAATATTAACCAAACTCATGAAGCAAGAATACACATATGACCCGGAGGGGCTGCATATGGAGTATCACTGGGGTGTCCAGCCGCAGGTGGAATATTTCAACCCTAGGGGTGGCAAGGTGGCTTGCCAAGGGAAAGACACATGCTCAGAGAGGCTTACAGTGGAAATACACATGTGGGGGTCGCCCAGAGGGGGAACCATGCACATGGAGGCACCTAGCCAAGCGCGAAAGTTGCCGGTGGCATAACTCTGGCGTTGACGTCGACAGTGCTGGAGGAACTCAGGGCCTACGGGGAGGCTCACCTGAGGAGAATATCGCACGTATTCTGTCCGTGGAGAGGAATGGCGAGCAAGTGAAGACACCTGAGCAGAATCTAGTACCGGCTGGTTGAAGCGAGTACACGAGAAGAAACTGGCTCCACTCTGAGATTGTAGAATCTCGGGAATGTGTTAGGTGTCGCCCAGCCTGCATCTCTGCAGATGTCTGTTAGCGAGGCGCCATGCGCTAGAGCCCAAGAGGAGGCCACACTCCGGGTGGAGTGGTCCGTCACATCAAGGGCAGGGCAGTGAGCACCACTGAGAGGTCCCAAGACGGAACGAGAGGAGGGCGAGGAGGATTCAGTCTCCTCGCTCCTCTCAGGAACCTGATGATCAGGTCGTGCTTTCCCAGAGACTTACCTTCAACTGCATCGTGATGTACGGCAATAGCGGCAACATACACTTTCAGGGTGGAGGGAGACAGCCTTCGCTCCAACCCTTCTTGCAGGAAGGAAAGCACGACACTGATCTGGCATTTCGTGGGGTCTTCACGACGGGAAGTACACCAGTTGACGAAGAGGTTCCACTTCAACGCATAGGCATGTCTCGTGGACGATGCTCTAGCGGAAGTGATGGTAGCCACCACCGCTGGGATGGGACGAGGATGCCAAAGGAGGTCCTTCCTCAGAGAAATTGGCCAGGGAGGTGCTGTCGCGAGGAGTACTAGTTCGGAGAACCAGGTCTGGTTGTGCCAATAAGGGGCAACCAAAATGACCTGCTCCTCGTCCTCCCTGATCTTGCACACTCCTGGAATGTAAATGGCTCGAAGCGACCTCAGATGCTTCTGACTCCATATTAGGAGGTGGCAGGCGAGTTGCGACATACGGCGGGAGTATTGCCAGCAGCCATGCCACCCTGTAGCCCAAGACTGGTTGCCCACTGAAGCTAAGCAGGGTTGAGCCTGGTTAGTACATGGATGGGAGACCTCCTGGGAAAAAACAGGTTGCTGCTGGAAGAGGTGTTAGTGAGGCCAGTAGGGGGTGCTCACCCTGTGGTCTGTGTGGGTCCTAACACCCCAGTGTAGTGATGGGGACACTATACTGTCAAAGAGCACCGTCCTTCGGATGAGACGTAAAACCGAGGTCCTGACTCTCTGTGGTCATTAAAAATCCCATGGCACTTCTCGTAAAGAGTAGGGGTGTAACCCCGGTGTCCTGGCCACATTCCACCCATTGGCCCTTAACAATCATGGCCTCCTAATAATCCCCTTCCATTGAATTGGCTCTATCACACTCTCTCTCCTCTCCACCTATAGCTGGTGTGTGGTGAGCGCACTGGCGCCGTTGTACTGTGGCTGCCGTCGCATCATCCAAGTGGATGCTGCACACTGGTGGTGGTTGAGGAGAGATCCCCTGATATGATTGTAAAGCGCTTTGGGTGTACAGTAGTACATATGAAAGCGCTATATAAATGCCTCATTCATTCAAAATGCCTCATTCATTCATTATTGTACTGTCGCGGTATTGTCTGATCGGACTAGTACGTGCTGGTTCTTGAGCAATGCACGAAAGCGGTGCAGAGCCAGACGTACTGCCAGCAACTAAAGGCAATTGACATGCCAAAGGCGCTGGGGTCCTGTCCAGGAACCCGCGGCAGCATGTCCATTGCACATGGTGCCCCAGCCCGTGGTGGAGGCTTCTGTTGAGACAACAACATGCCTGGAAACTCTTTCTAAGGACACTCCGGCCCGTAAAAAAACGGAGGTTCGACCAAGGGGTGAAGGTCTGACGGCAGGCTGGAGTTACTGGGACTCGGAGCATGCCGTGTTGCAATGCCCACCTCAGGACTCGATCGCGAAGCCAGTGCTGAAGCGGTCTCATATGAAGCAATCCGAGTGGTGTTGTTGCGGCTGCCATATGCCCCAGGAGCCTCTGAAATATGGCAGAGCGGCCACATGGCGACCGAGTCGATTTTTATACCGAGAAAAGAGATCCTCTATTTTTTTTAGATTGCATGGGGCAAAGTTTGCTCTTCTCCCAGTTGACCCGAAGGCCCAGACGAGCTAGGTTCCGGAGCACTAGATCCCTGTGTTCGCAAACCTGGTCTCGAGAGTGAGCTAGGATCTGTCAGTCGTCGAGATAGTTCAGGATGCGAACCACGTGTTCCCGTAGAGGAACAAGGGCTGCCTCGACGACCTTCGCGAAGACGCGAGGAGACCCATGGGAGAACCGCGTACTGGTATGTCCGCCCCTCGAAGCAAACCGTAGAAACGGTCTGTGTCGAGGAAGAATGGAGACATGGAAGTAGGCATCCTTTAGGTGTATCGCTGCAAACCAATCCTGTGGCCGCACACATAGAAAATGCGTTTGGTAGTGGCATCCTGAACGGCAGCCTGTGAAGGGAGCGGTTCAGGACGCGGAGGTCCAGGATTGGCCATAACCCACCGGATTTCTTCGGGACAATGAAGTAGGGGCTGTAAAGCCCGGACCTCATTTTGGCTGGAGGGACAGTCTCGATCGCACCCTTCGCCAGCAGGGTGACAACCTCCGCTCTCATGATAGGGGCATTGCCACCGACCATAGTGAAGCGGCCTCCCCTGAAGCGGGGAGGAGACCATGCGAACTGAATCGCATAGCCGAGCCTGATGGATCGGGCGACCCAGCAGAACAGGTTGGGAGCTCTGGCCAGGCTCCCAAGAACTGTGCCAGCAGGGTCAAGCGAACCACAGCCGTACCCTCGGTGGTGCAGCGAAATGGAATGACCGGCCCCGACGTGGGTGGCATAGCGGCCCGTTGTGGGGGCACGGTCATTATCCGCGCCCTGCCAATGAAGGACAGGGAAGGACCAGCGTTCCACGGGGGCGTGCTCTGGCAGGGGTCTGGCGACAGAGGGGGACGCGGCTAGTGAGCGGCGCGCACTGTCATCCACAGCCTCTTGGGGCTCGGAGGAAGAAGCATCAGTTCTTGAAACAAGAGATTCTCCCCCAGCCCTCCACCGGGGGAAGGAGTGGCCCTGCTACCAGCTCCTGAGAAGATCTGAGCCTTAACTCCAAGCTGCCGGTCTCGAGAGTGCTGCTTAGCCTGGCGTTTGGCCGGCTAAGGGGCAGGGACGGGCAGTGCCGCCCTCCTGCATCCTCCTCCTGCCGGTGAAGGCTTGAGGGGAGGAGCCGCAGGAAGGCGGCCTCGGCAGGAAGAAGACTAAGGAGACCACACGGACGGATGACCGTTGGTGCAGAAGGCCTCAGTCCGCTTCAGGGGAGGGTCGAAAACTGTTGGGCGCAGTCCTCAACCACACCGCCGAGCAAGCTGCCCGTCTCAAGAGTGTTGCTTAGCCAGGCATTTAGCCGGCTAAGGGGCGGAGACGGGCGGTGCCGTCCTCCTGCAACCCTCTCCTGCTCGGGGCCAGAGAAGGTTCGAGGGGAGGTGCCGCAGGGAGGCGGCAGAAGGCCTCAGTCTGCTTCTGGGGGGTCGAAGGCTGTAGGGTACAGTCCTCAACCACACCGCCGAGGAGCCCAGCCTGGGACATGGGGGAGCTGAGAAAATGAATTCTCAGACCCCCTCACATCAACCTGGCTGAGCCCATTCCTGGACCACACTTGTGGACATCCCCTGGCCCAGGGATCACGCATGTACCGATGTCGCCCGTAGAGCGAGGTCAGTAGTGTGCGTGGCGGATCGACCAGCCCGGACATGGGAGGCATACGTGGGGTCCCTACATGGGGGCGTGGTCGAGTTTTTGCATTCTGTCAGTGTTGGCCAGGGAAGGACCAGCGTTCCACGGCGGCCTGGTCTGACAGAACTCCCGGGTCAGCACTGCCTCGAAGGCGAAGGCGACACACAGCACTGCATGCCTATGCCACGATAGTGACAGAGAACATACAGCCCATGATCACCGCGTGATCGAGTGCAGCGAAGGCGAAGGACGACTGCAGGCCGCGATCAGCCACGGGGACTCTCGCGAGCCGGAGGAGTCCTGATGCATGTCCGGGAGAAAGGCACTGGGGGCGAGTGCTGTAGAGCAACACGTGCCCAGGAACCAATCATCAAGCCTACAGGGCTTGGGGGGAGGGCGGCGCCACTCCAACCGATGCTTTCAGCTGCCCGGGAAAGCATGGCCATCAGCTCTGGATCTGACTCGACTAACGCTGACACTCCCGAGGGAGGCAACGCAGTCGAATCCTCATTTCCAGAGGAATCAAGCCCGCCTTGTGATGCTATGAGTGACATGACACCATCTTCTGGACCCCCGAATGAAAACACTGGGTCCCCGAGAGGAACCAGGCACACGGAAGCCCCACGGTTTGCGATGTGGAGGGGGGCGTGGCCCGAGGAAAGCTCGTCAGTATTATGCCACACCATAACCCTCAGATCACCCTGGCCGCAAGCCAAAGCATCCCCTCTCGTGGAAGAGATAGATTGGGGTGTGGCAGAGGGGACTCTCACACGGAGATCATTGAGTCTCGATCTATAAACATCACGATGGTCATGTTCCCGTAATGAAAACATGACTCATCCACGAGCGCTGCCGAGCGTGATTAAGCCCAACACACGAAACAGCGCTCGTGACCGTTAGGCAGATGAATCACGCGCCCACATCCAGTAAATACACGGGCGAGTCGTCTTGAAAAAGACGTGCCGCATGCAGCTCTTTTAGAGAGAGGAAAAAGCACGGCAGAGTGCTGAAGCGCCCAGGGAGAAACACACACACTGTCGGCAGATCACTGCACAGATCAGCAGCAGGCAATGCGATCTCGCTGGAACGCGCTGTCACACCAACACACTGAAGAGCCGCTTGTCTCGTAGAGTCAAGATGATTCAGAACGACGTGGGGTGGACTTACGCTATGCAAATTCCGCAGACCCATGGCATTTTCTTGCCATTGGCTCGTTTTGTATACTCGAAGGTGAGAGGCTTTCTAAGCGAAACCCCATTCGTCGTCACTGACGTAACTCGTAGTGACCACAAAAGGGAACATCATTTCTTTGTTTTAACACTTTGGGCCCTATTTTAACGTTCTAAGTGCATGGTCTAAAGCGCATGGCGCAAGTGCACTTAGGGCGTGTCCGCATCCACTTTTGCTAGTTTAATGACGGGAAAAATGGTCAGCGTGCCCGGCGCATGGTCTAAAAGGGTTGTCCCTATTCTCTTAATGAGTAATAAGTGTGTTTTGGGCGTAACGTGCAATAAACCAATCAGAGTCTCATCTCCCATTCCCTTTAAAAGCCAGTAGCGCTCGCGCCATGGCGGATTTGCTATTTACATGGTGGAATTTGCAAGCGGAAAAACTAATCGCTTCTCCAGAGAGCAAACAGATCTGCTCGTGCACGAAGTTAAAGCATGCAAGCAGACCATCTACGGGACAAGCCAGATTCCACCGTATCTTTATGTACACAATAATAATCTTTTACATTGTAATTCTTTTATTTAAAATATTTGGCATGTTTGTGTGCTGCTACTTCCCTGTGTGTGTAATAAGAAAAGTGTACGTGTGTTGTGCACCCGCCTATAGGCGCATATTCCTAATGAGCCCTTTAAATAAAAAATAATAATAAAAAAACTGCACCATTGACTTTAGACCACGTTTTTGTTGGTCAATGGCACAGTCTATTTGAGTTGCCTCAAAATAGCATCGCGCCAACAATGCGCCTGAACACACCTCGTTTTCAGACCAGCATGCCCATGGGTGCAAATGCATTAAACTATTTAAACAACATGGCGCAGGACGTGAAAATGATAACTGCGTCGGGCTGAAACTAGCAAGAAACACTTGCAAAAAACACTTGTCTGGCGCTGCATTGCACCGGGTGTCTGATATAGCCCTTTATGTTCCGATGTGAGTGATAAAAGTAAACAGATTTAGTAGAGAGGCTCAGGTCAGAGAATGGATTTAAGCTCCAAACATTCCTTCCTCTTGAACTAAACTGTAAGGATCCATTTATTATATTAGTTAACTATATTAGTTAATATTAACTAAGATTAATACATGCTTTATAAGGTTAAATTCATGTTAATTTTGACATTTACTAATGTATATTTTTTTTAAATCAAAGTTGTATCTGGTTAATGAACAATTGCATTTTTGGCCATCATGCGGACAGGGTCCGCTATAGCAGGCTTGTATTAATAGTGGATAAAAGCAGATGACAAATATGTTATAACCGAAATTAAACTAAACTATATCTGTTCTATCTCTATACAGCATATATTCTGTGACTCTGTGGGCATTATTGTCCGACTCCGGGTCGAAATGAACACCGCTACTGAGAGTTTCTGTTTTAATTGTATCATTCCGTGAGATGATATTGTCCTGCCAGTGAGTGAGGGTCCACCCTCTGTGCCGGCAGCAGCAGCTCATTTGCACTTAAAGGGACACACACTAAAACGGCACGTTTTTATGAGCCCCAAAAAGTGACAATTTAAACATGCTATAAAAAATGATCTGTTGGGTATTTTGAGCTAAAACTTCACATAAACACTCTGGGGACATCAGATACTTATTTTACATCTTGTGAAAAGGGGCATAATAGGTGCCCTTTAACTAATGTTAACAAATGAGACCTTATTGTAAAGTGTTACCATAATATTTTTGAGAAACAGGCCAAATTGTAATTAGCTTATTTTGAAAACAAAAACAGTCAATGAGAGGTCCTCACTAAGACACACACACACACACACACACACACACACACACACACACACACACACACACACACACGCACACACACACACGCACACACACACACACACACACACACACACACACACACACACACACACACACACGCACATTACAAATTTACGGTTAGCCATGTGTGTTACTGCTGTTCTACCTTTGACACACTTTACACTCAAGTTAACATGCAGCTACGTGTTCCCAGATAACATGCATTACCACTGCATAATATGTAGGTCAGAGAAAGAGACAGAAAGAGAGAGAGTAATGCTATGAAAAATAGGGTGGAGGACAAACGGTCACTAACATACACACGAAGACACATTGTTTTTCTTTTATTTTACAGCTACAAAAGTAGAACTCCATGATTTATGTTTATGCCAGGCGAAATGGCACTAAACTTATGGTGTGCATTTATGTTTGTGTGCATATACACCTTTACATATACAACAGTGTTTTAATGCCATGCAAGAAAAAATAAATAAAAATCCATCTAATAACTATAAATAAAGTTTCCGTTAATGAATTGCTAATGACTTTATTCTCATAATTTATTCACAATTGTAAAATATTATGACTTTAAAAGTCGTATTGCTTTAACTTAATTCTCATAATAAGAGGAGTTTACCAAACAGACTTTCACGGACTAATTTAGATTTTACCTTAAAGGTCAAAAGCAATCTAAAGGCCGGTTCACACCAACACGAATGTTTGCAAAAATTAACTCATGTTTGTCTAAGTATTGGATTTGCTATGACTGATATTTACCATAAATGCCTTTGTGTTCATTGTTCAAAATGTTGCAATAAAAAAAAAACAAACAAAAAAAAAACACAAACACAAGGATAGCGCATCTTTCCATTTCTGCTTTTCACAAAAAAAAATATGTTTATCAAACAACACCAAATAAATATAGAGAAAAAGAGCCAGGTCAAGATTCTTCCTTAACTATTTACTGTCGCTTAGAAAAAAACATTTTACTGTTTGTAACAGCAGTATCTCCAGACACATGGCTAAAAGTGTGATTAAGACTGAATGGACAGTTATTTGCAGAGCGATGGAAAAAAGGTTCTAACAACTCTCTTACATTTTTTTTTTTTTTTAATCTGTTGCATTGACGGTATGCAAATCTGTTGATCTGAACTGACATGGTAAAAGGTCCATTTCACACCAAGAATGATAACTATGAAGTATTAGTGACTTCTATTATCCCCATGGGGAATTTTTTTTTAATGATTTTGTTTTGTTTCAACATGCTTTCACACAAAAAACAATGTACATAAATATGAAAATCACACAGTATAGCAAATCTCAAAATCAACCCCCCCCCACACTTAACATCATTGAAACCCGCACAGTTGACTCTACAAAAACACACACACACACACTTTCATTTAAGCATTTTGCAATCTGTGGCAAGAAGGATTAGCTTCTTCTCCCAGCACAGGGGGCGAAGCTACAACAGCTCATTCTTAGCAGCTTCGATTACCTCACACAGACATGCACTGAAAATTTCAAAGACTTTTAGCCTTTTATGTTCAAACCGGAGTCAGACAAAGATGGAGAGACTCAAGAAGAAGTGACAACATGTAGACAACATTTCTGAATGGTTAGTTGATGTTATGTAGCTTATGTTTAGTTATCATCTATTGAACATCTGTAAATCGTGTTCCAGGGGCGGGGTTTATGTAAAATCTAGGGTTGGTGATGTCACTAACCTGAGAGGAATGTTGTGTAGTCCCTACCAGCTGTTTGTAGTAATTCTTAAAAAGCAATTTCTTAAAAAGCAAATATCTACCTTTGCTTTGAACTTTGAGCGTTGTAACTTTGCAGATGTTGTTTATGCTCAAACAGTAACATTAAAGTAACTAAACACACTAACTAAAGTTAGAAAAGTGAAATCATAATCAACTACCCCTTTAAATAAAATAATTATATTAATTATACTATGAAGATAACAATAACAATATCATTCTGTGTTCGAGCTCTTTACAGCAGGATGGATTCTGATTGTTTTTTTTCATTCATCAGCTGGAAAAAATAATTCTGAAAGTGATTCCAACGCTATCGTTCCTCTGGCTGCTATCATTCCTCTGGCTGCTATCGTTATAGTTGTGGTGTGGACTCTACTATTTAGAATGATTTTTATTCGTCTTGGTGTGAAAAGGCTGGTTAGGTTGGAGGGTTATTCTACTGGTTTAGTATAATAGAGATATAGAGGGTCTGCTTTTGCATGTGTGGAGAAGTCCGATGTAAAAAAAATAAATAAAAATAAATAAATAAAAATAAAAATAAAAACTCCTTGTGGCTGCCTTTACAGCATGAATTTTAAAGATTTGCTAGAGGAGACAACTCTGCCTCCCACTATCATGTCATGCCACTATGGTCTGAGTTTGTGTGAAAAAAAAAAAAGAAGAGGGACAGAGAGAGAAAGATACTGTGACTGTGTGTCTGAGGATGTCACAGCAGATAAAGTAATTATTATGAAGTGTGGAAGTGCCACATAAAACTTTGTAAAAGAGCTTATGTGACAAAGGCGAGCAGCTGACACTTGTAGAGCATCCTCATGCTAGGGCCTGCTCTGGGAAATAAAGTTAAGAGGAAGTTCAGTACAGGTAGACAAGGAAAAGGGGATAGCCTCACACTGGTTTTGAATATGAATAGATCAGTATTAATAAAAAGGAGTAAGAAATCATTGGAAATTCAGTGGCATTAACATTACTGTTAAACATTTAAAATGATGAGCTGCTGCAACAACTTCTGTTGGAGAGCCTCATTAACTGCGATGGGTCCTTTTCACAGTGTGATGACGCATTTTAACAGTTATTAACATTGTACATCTAGCAATGTTTTCATATTTAAATGTTTTTTTTTTTTACATTTATAAAAAAAACATGTATACATTTTATTTCTTTGTGTTATATTATCTTGGCATGAAGTAAACTAGTTTCTAATACAACGGTTGATTTTACATCAGTCAGTCACATTCAATGTTATGTACTGATCTTGGCTTTGAGCCCAATAACCTTTGAATGGTAACAGAACAAGCCGATGCACATTGGCAAATGAGTTTTGCAATGCAAGCCTCTCCCCCGCTTCCGGGTATATAAGGCAGTGTGTGAACAATACCACACTTCAGAGCCAAGTGGACGTTGATTCACTCGGCTCTTCATTCATAGTTCCTGTGTATCAGAACAAGAGGGTTCCTGTTCCTGTGTTGGTGTAAAGTCGTGTTCCAGCGGAGGTTGTGGTTGCTGAGTGTGCACAGTCTGGTGCAGTGGCTGTTCCCCTGAACGCTTCAGCATCTAAAAAGTAGATTCTCTAAAAGAGTAAACACAGGTGTGACGTTGCATCGTTTTAAAGATGTCATTTCACCTGTGTGTTTCTGGATGCGTCTGACAGCCACAATCTCTGACTCACATGTTTGGGCCGTAAGCAAGCTGGTCCTGGACAGGACCTCATCTGCTGTGGCATATCAATTGCCTCGAGCTGCTAGCAGTACATCTTGCCCTGCGCCGGTTTCTGCAGTCGCTGCGGGACAAACGTGCTGGTCTTGACGGACAACACATCGGCTGTTGTGTACATCAACCGTCAGTGTAGTCTACGCTCCTGTTGTATGTCGCAACTTGCCCTCCATCTCCTCCTGTGGAGTCAGATGTGAATGATCGCTTCATGCCATTTACATCCAGGGCGAGCTCAATCATGCAGCCGACGAGCTCTCACAACAGCATACGTTCAGGGAAGAGTGGAGACTCCACCCCCCGGACAGTCCAACTGATTTGGGAACCTTTTGGGGTCGCTCAGGTTGACTTGCTCATGTCCTCGGAGACAACCCACTTCCAGTTGTTCTATTCCCTGACTGAGGGGACCCTTAGCATGGATGCACTGGCCCACAGCTGGCCCAGTGGCCTATGCAAGTATGCGTTTCCCTCAGTGAGCCTGCTTGCACAGACACTGTGTAAGGTCAGGGAGGACGAGGAGCAGATCTTGATGGTTGTGCCTTACTGGACCACCTGGACCTGGTTCCCAGAACTCATGCTCCTCACGACAGCACCTCACATCCATCAAGAGGGTGGGGGCCTGCAGGCATTTTCGGTCGACGAAGCGTGCCTGGAATTCGGGCCAGCCAACTCTCACATCATCCTGAGACCTGGATATGTGCCCAAAGTGTCCACCATTCCTTTTGGGGACAAGGTGGTAAACTTGCAGAGGAGGCAGACCCAGCCCTTGCGTTTCTGTGTCCTGTTCGCTCCTTGTGTATGTACATGGGCCACACACAGCTTCATAAACAGCTCTATGTCTGCTATGGAGGCCAGCAGAAGGGAAAGGCTCTCTCCAAACAGAGGTTGGCCCACTGGATTGTGAACACCATCGTCTTGGCGTACAAATCCCAAGACGAGCCGTGCCCCCTCTGAGTGAGAGTTCACTCGACTCGTGGTGTTGCTTCCTCCTGGGCGTTGGCACACGGTGCCTCTCTGGCAGACATATGCAGAGCTGTGGGCTGGGCGACACCCAACACATTCGCAAGATTTTACAATCTCTGAGTGGAGCCAATTTCTTCCTGTGTGTTGTGTACAAAAAGGTAATATGTGGGAAGTTTGGTTCGGTGTCTCGCTCACTGCGCCATTACCCTTTGAGGACAGGATACGAGCACCTATTCTGCTCCCCTGGTGAGTTCCCCGGCTGGTGAACCCTGGTGGAGTTCCTCCATCATCCCCGGCAGTCAGATGCGGTGAAGGCATTTGATGCCAGGTCTAGTCCTTGTGTGTATACCCGGTTGGTCAGCCCCTGTACTAGCCCATATGTTGTGATTCCCCTCCTAGGTGATCCCATATGTGTATTCTTCCACGGTATGGCTTCCCTGTTGGCAAGCCCGTGTCTTTCCTTCAGCAGAGTCCACTCTGCCATCTCTGTAACGGTATTGACTCCACCCCTGGACAAGGCGGGATCTACAACAGAGATCTTCTATATGTAGCAATGCCCTACCCAGCCAACACGTTTATGTGGGGTCCATATGGGTTACAAATGGGCTACAGGGGTACAGAGTGGGCATGGGCTCAAAATGGGCATCTTATCTGGGGCCCACTTGGGTCAACTAAGTAGGTCCAACATGGGCAAACCCAGGTGGGCTCCCTATGTGGGACCTAGTTAGTTCACTAATGGGAAATGAGTACATCCCAGCCGGCACATGACCGACCTTCAACATTGAAATATGGTTGAAATAATGTCAGTTGTTGTTGAAAAAGATGAACAAAAACACTTCTAAATCAACGTTGAAATTTTTACAAGATCCGTACGTTAAAACAATATACAACAGAAATATCTGCCTTTTAACATTATTGTGATAATTAATTAGCATTTCATGATTTTTTGATCATAACAGCTCTTCAATGTATATGTTAAAATATAATTATCATTATTAACAATAATAGTTTCACCCTAAAGAGAGCAGTGCTGCAGAAACCTTTTGCCTTATGTGATTTTGTGTGAATTTACAATTTTGTCTGCTTGCCTGTTTACATTGCATTATTACATTTGTATTCATACACTGTCATGTCATTTGACTAATTAATTAAATAATAATACAGACTGCAAATAAAACTCAATACACCGCTATGTTAACTCACGCAAAGTATTGTTGTTTTTTTTACTTTGAGCATGATTGGTTAATCTGTCTGTCTTCCAGGAAACTGTCCAATGAGAATGTGCGCGGCTCTGAGCACCTATTTTAAGTTTGAAAATACGTCCGTTACTCTCGGTCGGTGAGCAGCTGCTGCTTGCGTTGATTACTCGGTCAGACCTGGATTATTTTATATCTGCCTGTTGAATTCTTAAATTTTGAGCGAATTTGAGTTGATATGTCAATGAAGAACAAAACCTGGAATGTGAACAGAGGAAGGGGTTGTACGTGGTCTGTAAAAATACTGGTGACATCAGGTAAGAAAACATTTTTCAGTCCTTTTAACAGTCTAACGTTTAACGTTTAGGGACACGGGTAACGTTAACGGTCATAGGCTTACTGCAAACTCATAAGATAAATAAGTTATCTCTGTGTGTGTTTTTGTACTGCTTCACCATTAGCGTAGCGATATTAGCACGTATTTCAATGCAAGTTAGTACCATCTGACATTGCTGTGTTTTGTTGTTGGTAACGTTATGTGTTTAATGTTGTCAGCTAACGTTAGTTTAAAAACGCATGAGAGGTAACTTAGGTAAAAAATCGTGGGAATGAGTAAAGTGATAAAACAGTCATTTATTCGTTAGAAGTATGTTTACATAACCTCTTCAAACACTGATAACGATATTGAAAATATATTTGTTAAAAAATTTTTTAGATCAAGCATTGGAATCATTTTTATCGGGGAGAACACCCAACAGAAAGACCCATTCACCAACTACAGTAAGTCAATTTTACCCACTGTTCGAAAACCTACACTGGGATTAAAGGTACAATATGCAACATTTTCTGCCGCTAGAGGGCGCTACATTCCAAACAACAACAACGGCGTAGCTTGATGACGATGTAAAGGAGCGTAGAATGATGGGAACTGTTGTTTTCAACTCCACCGTGGATGTAAAACAGTCAGACGGGAATCGAAAAATCATGTTCATGGATGTTCTATTTTTATAAATGTTGCGTTTAATGACATGCTTTTTGTGGCGAGGGGGGGCGTGGTTCAGCGCGGTCTGTAACGGGAGAGATAGAAACAAGACGAGCGGGACAGGGACGCAAGTAGGTCAAGTGCAAATGACGAACACCTGTGTCTTTTTGCAGTATTATTGGCGTGGAGAGACTGTGCTGGAATCAGAGACTGGAGAGAAAATTGGACGCAGAGAAAGAAAACCGGTGGATCCGAGCTCTCATATTTGAACTGTTTTGTGCCGTCGCCACGGTGAATGCGCGTTGTGCGCGACTTTTGTTTGTTTTGTTTTATTTTAATAAAGTACGAGTCCCAGTCACGCCGACCCGTCTTCTTCCTGACTCTTGAACCTCATCACACTTTTATTTCATTAAAATGAATTAACAGCAAGAAAAGTAAGGTTTAATACTAAATTGGTTATCATAGATGTTACTGTATTTGTCGAATTCATTGTTGTGAAAACGCTGCGCAGTTTTACGTGTTCTAAACAATTGTTGTAGAAGTACATTCGAACATGCCCACATCATTTGCCAAAATACTGATTAATCTTTATGTATAACACATGCTATATTTATTTACATGGCCATAAACACCAGACGTGATAAACAATGTCAATAAACTAAACACAAATCTAAAGCAATAATACTTTCCTTGCATAAACATAACTATTACCGAATGCTACATTTGGAAAATATAAAATTAAGCATGCTTTGTCGACAGAACCAGCTGCAATCAGTAAATAATAATTGTGTTCCATAACGACAGCACGAAACAAGCTAACGTTTGTAGCTTGATAGACGCTACAACTAGGCCTACAACTTCCGCATTTGTCGGACTCCACGCAGTACGATCGGAAACCGAGGGTAACGCGGATATGACGCAATTGACTGGCGACTCCCAGCTCCCCCCTGCTCTAACGCCCCGTTTCCTTGGTTAAAATCGCAATTTGCTCATTATTTAAAAATAGTTGGAAACATTTGGGATATTGTAAGTAATCAACTTAACAAAATATATAACACTGGCCTTGAGATTTTGGGATATTTTAATGCAAAATTCTTACATATTGTACCTTTAATATATAATATTAAAGTATGATTTTCATCTTTAAAGTAAGACATTTAACGTTACTGATAGAAAGTCTGAGTAACTTTTTGTCCTTTTGTCTTTCTTCTGCTGAAGTTGCGCACTGAAAGTGGATTCATGTCACCTTCATCAGTCCTTTCTTTAATCACTGGAAACCATTAAGGGAAAGACCCTCAGACGTGTCATAATAGGATAAATTCAGCTGGAGGTAAAATTATTTGATGGTTTGATTTCGGTACCAATTGGCTTTTTTTTGTGTGCTTCCCTTGCTATGATACACATTTCTGCTGGGATTGCCATGCTTTAAGTGTATGTTTACATTTTTAATCATGTAATAACTAACAGTCTCAAAGATGACATTACTCAGTTCATGTTGTGTGAATGTTATAATGGCAAACGTTTTTACAATTTAAATCAATTTTAAGATTGTTTAAAGGAATGGTAAAAAAATAATAAAAAAAATACTGCTTTTTAAGGACTTTTCATTGAATAATTTCTTCTTTCCCCCCTTCAGATTCGCCAAGGATCCAGCTGATTACTGGCAATTTGGTGGAGGATTATTCTTTAGCTGCTAAAGAATAAGGGTTCACTCTAAGCATGGCGAGTCGGCTTTTAGCTATTATGCCAGCCGCAGCTGGAACCAGCTTTCAGAAGAGATCAGATGTGCTCCTACAGTAGTCACATTCAAATCCAGACTCAAAACACTTCTGTTTAGCTATGCATTTACTGAATAAGCACTGTGCCGCTGTTCGTCCGATGTTTGTACTGTACTTTATTTTATTTTTCTAAACTGTTTTAATTATTCTTATTTCTTTTTATTGTTTTAATTTCTTCTATGTAAAGCACTTTGAATTGCCATTGTGTATGAAATTTGCTGTATAAATAAACTTGCCTTGCCTTGCCTTGCCTTGCTACATTGCACTATCACTTCTGGTACGGATTCATTGGCCTTTTGTGTTGTTTTTTATTTTACTTGATTTAATAAATTATTTTTATTACATGAGCTAATGTGATGAATCAGGTATATTAGATTAGGGAAACATACAAAGTCTGCATCTGAAAACTTAGGCAGCTGACGTTTACACACTAAGGTGCCTCACAATTTCAGACAGACTTACCATAATGGTTTAATGATCTACAAGACTAATTTCTAGAAATGACTTCAAAAGTGGTAAAAGTTGTTCAAAATGTACATTTTGTGCCTCCAATATGTGTAGTGCAGGGGTGTTCCAGGACAGGTTTGCAAACCCCTTATCTAGATCAACTTGATGTGGGGCACCAAAAGGCTAACCTGACACATCTGTTTGAACTGTGAAAAGGAATTAAAAAAAGTGGCGTAATGGTTGATTCATTTATTTTCTATTTTCAAAGGGCCGTTGGGAGAGCGACAACAGAGGAGTGAGAAGCTGCACTGTTATTGTTTTGTTTGTGAAATAGTTGATTTTTCAGATATGCATAACTTATATATATATATATATATATATATATATATATATATATAATATTTTTTTCTTTTCTTGTTTTGTGATACTTGTACTTGTGAACTACTGTTTTCTGTTCATTGAATACCTTTATCATTTTAGTGTAGTTTAGTGGATTACATGTAATGTTTGTATTTAGGGGTTTACTGTAAAATAAGGTAACCCAAAAAGACACATATGGTAGCCCATATATATACCCATTGTGGCCCATAAGAGCCCTAGATAAGACCTATCTGGGTCCCATCATCAACCCATGCGGGCAGACTCCTGTAGGCCCTAAATGGGAGCTACCTAGGTTACCCATATGGGCCCGATATGGAGCCCATCAAGAGCCCATCATCGACCCATCTGGGCTAACCCATGTGGGGCCTCCTTGGAAACTGAGGACAAATTTAGCTGGGTCCCAGTTGGGTAGCCCAGGTGGGCCCCACATAGGTTTGTTGGCTGGGTAGTGGTCAGTCCAAATTTGTAACACCATATGTTACCTCCCTACGGACAGGATGTGGTCTCCGTAGCGTTCCTTTCAGTCTGAATAGGCAAGCTTTCCTGTTGTTATCCAATAGTCTCACTGTACAGGATGAATGAATGAATGAGGCATTTAAATAGCGCTTTCATATGTACTACTGTACACCCTGTAAAGGATAACAGGAGCTTCTGTGATGACATTCTCTATGCACAGCCCTGTCCCTTCTTTCCGCCCCAAAATGTGCGGGGGGACCAGCTGGCTTGCTCAGGGCGCTGGAAGAGGCAGCAGTTGTGGCATCTTCAAAAGGGATCCCAATTTGTCAGTTCAGTTCTGACGTAACTTAGAATATGACTGCCTGATAGGCAACATTTAGGTTACTAATGTAACTCCCGTTCCCTACGTCCCGTCGCCACAACTTTTGTACCTCTGCTGGCGGCCGGGACCCCGTCTCGGCTCCTCAGCGAAAATGTGAGTATTCGCATGCTGCCTTATATACCCGGAAGTGGGGGAGCAGCTTGCAATGCAAATCTCACTCGCCAGTGTACAATGGCTTGTTCTGTTACCACTCAAAGGTGATTGGGCTCTCAAGGCGGGCATACACTGTGTGATTTTCGTCAGATTTTGAGCCAAATTCTGACTTGTGCGACTCTTTCGGGTCGGGTCGATTTTCAGCTTTGTCGTGCGTCGTTTGTCGTGCAGTGTTCGTGCACTGTACAGGGCGAAACGAGAGGCGATTAACCTCTCCCGACCGGCAATCGGGTGGTCGGATGAATTTCTGGCATGTTAGAAATTTTGGTCGCTCCTCGTGACTATATCGCACAGTTGAAGCAGAGCTACGAACTGATTGCCCTAAACTCAGTGTTTTTTTCCCTCACTGCGCCTGCGGGAAAACAGAAGTTTCATCTGCAGAAAAAAAAAAAGAAAAAAAAAGGGGGGAGATCTTTAAGTTCTGTCGTTCAAACTAGCTACAAATTACTGTTGCTTACCTCCAGTTTGTGTTGCAAAATGGACACCCACTTCTTCCAAGCCACCTGCGATGTACACTTTTATGAAAGAAGCCTCTTTTATTAATTTGTTAAACAATGTTTTTGAAATAAAGCTGTTTTTAATTTTCATTGATGAATTATTGCATGTTCGGACATATTATAGACTGTTAATAATTAATTATATGCCTATAATTCATTTCATTGTAATCAACCTAAATGTTTTAGACAATTTTCAATGAGGAGGAGTAAGCTTCTATGTAATATTTTATTATCCTAACTTGTAGGTTATTATTGGTTAAATTATTGCGTGGCAATTTAATTATAATAGCCTATCAATTTAATAATACAAGTAGCCTAGGCCTTCCCTAATAATACTACTAATAATAATAATACTACTACTAATAATAATAATACAATAATACTAATAATAATTTAACACATAAATTGGAAATGCTAAATCATCTTGATATTGATAGCTGATGCTTGTTTTGACAATATCTCTGGAAACATGATATCGTCTACAGGCGCAACCCGGCACGAGGGTTTATCGCGCTGATTCGCACATATTTCACACGTATAGTGTGAGCAGTGAAGTCGCAGCTCGACGTTCGGACTGTATAGTTTGAGCACATAAATCCTGAGCTTTGGCTTTACATCGCATGCGATCTACTCGTTCAGTGTGAGTAGTGTTGTATTACAAATTTATGAAATGTTTAATTTAGGTTGCAACAGTAAAAGTTGAGTACATTGAAGTTAGCATTTTAAGGTTAGGTTAGGATAATAGTAACAACAGTTTCTGCCAGTCCTATTTTTCTCCATTGTAAGTCACCTTTTGTCTTTAATGGCTCGAGCCCGTAGACCCAGACGCACCCTTTTGTCTTTAATGGCTCGAGCCCCAGCCCTAGACGATGAATCGTTAGGCTGATTGGATTAGCACATATGCTTTTGAATAGTTATGCTGATTCAATTGGACTGGTAGTGCTCTCAGAGTAGGGTGTGTTCATACTTAATTTACATGCTTTGTTCAGAGACTCCACCTCTATGTAATCCCTCCCCTCTTTGAGAAGTATAAT
Organism: Leuciscus idus; assembly: GCA_021554675.1. Lineage (NCBI taxonomy): Eukaryota > Metazoa > Chordata > Actinopteri > Cypriniformes > Leuciscidae > Leuciscus > Leuciscus idus. Next base: position 26,684,348 of record CM038631.1, read on the forward strand.
TACACTGAATACTGTATTATATTTAGATTTTGTTGGATTCCTGCAGCCACGTACAGCGGAGTTCTCAATAAAGAAACTCTTCTGTTTGAACATGATCCCAACGTCTCCTGGTCTGCTTTGAAGAAAGAAAAAACTTTCCAACAGTAGGTACCTTGCTGAAATTGCACAGACATCACACAGTGTATGCCCACCTTCAGGCGAGAAGGCTCTTGAGCTCTTTCGTGTCTTGCGCTTGAAAATGGCTTGAAATCAAATTAAAATGTGCACACAAGAATCCACAAGCGGAATCGAAATTGTAATTTTATTACAAGTATCTGATTCCGGAATTGGAATCGATTTAACGATAACCAACCCTAGTTGGCGCTTCTATTTGCCGACTGAACGAAGTTCATTTAGCGTTCGTTATAACGACTTCTACTTCAGAGAACCCTGGAAATGTGAAAAGGGTCCATGCAAAAACTTCATCAAATGGGTGGTACCAAATGTCAGAAGAAATGAGGAGGCAAAATCTTAATCACTTTTTTTGTTACATACAAAAAAGAGCTTCAGATACAGCTTCAATCAACAATCAAAAAAACACTATTAAGCAACCCAAAGGGACTAATTTATAATTCATTGGGCTCAAGGGTTCAAAACACCACGGGTTCAAGTTCTCTAAACACTTACATTTAAGTCACATTTACATTCAGCACTAGCTGTGAAACTGCCCGGAGGAGACACGCTCTGTCACTCACCTCTGGAGCGATGTAGTCTGGTGTTCCACAAAATGTACGGGTGAACACACCCTCCACAATGTTCTCCTTGCACATACCAAAGTCTGCAATCTTAATATGACCCTCTGCATCCAGCATGACGTTATCTAATTTCAGATCCCTGAAAGAGATAAAAATAACATGGCAGTAAATTAACATAGTTACTATGTCACTAGTTTCAATGACTGAAAACGGGGGAAAAGGGTTACAGACAAAAAAAAAAAAAAAAATGCACAACTCAAATTTAGTTCATTTTAATTAATTTCAATTTCACTGTGGGGGTTTCTTTTTTCCTGAAACAAGGACAATTTCCCTAGGCCAATTTATTCACTCAAAGAAAAACAAACCAAATAACTAGGTTTAGCACCTAAAGAGAGTCAGAATTAAGTGAATTCCTGGTTGAAGGTTTGAGCTAAATAGCGATTTGTTATATATATATTTTTATGTTATTTGATCAGAGTCAAGACAATATTTGTCACATTTCACGAATACGGTATGATGGCCTTTTCTTTTTCTTTTTTTATAAATCATAGAGTCAAAAAACTAAAATCACACGTTGTTCAGTTCATTGCTGTAAAAATATACTTTTAATTATTATCTAACCCGCATTTTACACTTTCATTTAAATCATCATTGAATTTTCACAAAAAAGTGTGATCCCCAAAAATTACATTATTTGGAATCTTTCTACAGCATTTTGGGAAGACAAGTAAATTGTCTCTATTTTTTAAAGAAAAATATTTTTTTACTTTAATTTATGGGACATATAACATATAAATAAAAATGAAGATCTATCCCTCACTGACCGGTCAATTTAGGTAAAATCTGCAACCCTATACCTTGAAACTCTGTTACCTAGGATGGCATAGTTTATTTTATTAATTTTTTTAAATTTTATTTATTAATGTTATTAAATAGTTTTGGACTATACATTTTGTCTGTTAAATGTTTGCTACCTTTATTTGATATTTACTGCTAGCAAATTGCAAAATCAGGGTTTTAAACTATTTAGAAATGTCCAAAAATAAATTAACATAAAACAGCTCACATTAAAATTAGGTTCACATCTTAAGGTTGACATTTAACATTTTCTTAAGGCTAAGGACCTCACTGACCATTTGACAGACAAACAGATAAAAGCTTCAGGTCCTTTTTTATTTTACCCTAGTGCCATAAGTGCCAATTATTGGCA